>CM054178.1:85928057-87346807 GCA_028829895.1 Sinotaia quadrata
ATGCTTAATCTGTGTGAAAGAATGATCCCATTTCGTTTTGTCTCGACGTCTCAGAATATTTGACGTAATTTTTTTTAATAACCGCTGGTGGATGATCCCTATATAGGTTGTTGTTTATATAGTATGATTTTGGTTTTTTTTTTATAATAGGGCCTTTTAGTTTGTGTTTTATAACAGGGCTTTTTTTATTTTGTTTATATAATATGACTTTTTTATAATAGGGCTTTTTTATTTTGTTTATATAATATGACTTTTTTATAATAGGGCTTTTTTATTTTGTTTATATAATATGACTTTTTTATAATAGGGCTTTTATTATTTGTTGTTTATAATAGGGCTTGTTTGTTTGTTGATTATAATATACCATTTTTGTTTGTTGTTTATAAATGGGCTTTTTAAAAATTTATAATAGGACAATTGTTTACAATAGTTTTTTCTTTCGGTTGTTGTTTATATATAAGAGAGCCTTTTTGTTTGTTTTCTTTTGGTGTCTGGATGTCATAGGTCTCACGCAGATTTCTTTGCGTCACTATTGTCACTTCGTTGTCTTGATGATCTGAGTTCCATCTAGAGACAGACATCAAAGAGAAAAATACATTCTATTGCCTTGTCCATATTCTAATGCCATGACCACGCTCTGTTGTCTTGTCCATGTTCTGTTGCTCGTCCGTATTTTCTTGTCCATGTTCTGTTGCCTCGTCCGTATTCTGTTGTCCATGTTCTGTTGCCTCGCTTGTATTTTCTTGTCCATGTTCTGTTGCCTCGGTAGTTTGGCAAGCATTACATATTCAGATTGCAAATGGAAAATAACTGAACTTCTTTAACTGAATGTACAAAAAAAAAAAAAAAAAGTAGCACTTGTGAATATGGCTTAAGGCTCATTGGTACTCTTCACGTTCACATGAATATGGCTTAAGGCCTCTTATTTATCTTCTCGTTCACGTGTCTTCCGTCCTCTGATCCAGGTAACTGACTGCGTTTGATGTTAATTACACATGAATCCGATCATCGCTCGAAACGAACATCAAATTTCCATAGTACTGAGATATCGCGTCCTACCTCCACTAATTTCACGGTTGACTTTTCTCGGTTGGCAGCACATGCAGTTGGAGAGTTGCGTAACTGCGCTGACCTTTGAACCCGCTGTCGCTGCCTTTTGTGAATGCAGCCCGTGTTTTGTTTTTTTTATTATTCATTGTTGCTATTGTGTATGTTTGCCTCCATTAATTTTGTTCTCCTTGCGTATGTTTGCCTCCGTTTGTTCCTTATTATTGTGTATGTTTGTCTCCCTTTGTTCCTTATTATTGTGTATGTTTGTCTCCATTTGTTCCTTATTATTGTGTATGTTTGTCTCCATTTGTTCCTTATTATTGTGTATGTTTGTCTCCATTTGTTCCTTATTATTGTGTATGTTTGTCTCCTTTTGTTCCTTATTATTGTGTATGTTTGCCTCCGTTTGTTCCTTATTATTGTGTATGTTTGCCTCCGTTTGTTCCTTATTATTGTGTATGTTTGTCTTCCTTTGTTCCTTCTTTTCTACAATTTGTAGTGCACAGATGTGGCTAAAGACTGCATATCGAATTATTTCCCATTTTAGACCAACGAGAACATGGCATCTCTAACATGATATTATTTTTCCTGCGACTTGCAATCGCCTTGGAATTTTTCATACATGTACGTGACAAAACAAGCAACTCTCCAACTTCTTGTGTTGCATGGTCTCTTCCAGCACGTTAAAAATCTCATAAGTGTTAATACTACCGTGTATTTTGCAGATATAATCTGGATTTTCATTTAACTTTTTTCTTTCTTTTAGGATGGTGGGATATTTTGTATTTTTTGTTTTTGTTTTTGATTTTGCCACTTCTATTAAATTTGTGTGTGCTGGGGGTGGATGGGTGGGGTGGTGTGTGCCGTGTGTTTGCGCGCATGCGTGAAATTTATCGTGGTTCGATGATTGTCATTTTTCTCACAGACTTTGATCTGAGGTGCACGTGCTTTCATTACGCGTTTCAAGTGGACGAGCGGAAAAGAACCTCTTACCACACATACTCACACACGAGCGCGCGCACATAATATGCACGCATACACACAATAAAAACACACGTATACACAAACTTTTCGAAAATATTTAATCTTCTGTTGTCGTCTTTTATTCCCTTCTCCGTGCACTTTTTTCCTCTCACTAACCGCAGTAGACGTTTTGTCTTTGGTCGATGTCCTCTGCCCTAGACGGCCTCCTGATTGTTTAGTCGTCATATGAAAGGTTTTTTTTTTAAATAGGTAATGCTGACTTGAGAGACTAAAGGGGCGAGGCGGTGGACAAAGTCTGGTAACTTTCAACTTTGTTACACGTTTCTTTTAACTTTAAAAGCTAATAAAATAGCAAAGGCGTCTGAGAAAGAGTTGTCTCTCTCTGCATTTTAAGTGGCTTCATTAAGAAGAGGGTGAGTGATAAATGTAATTATGCTACCATTCACTCTTCTCTTTCTGACGGCAAAAAATATGCTCGTTACTACTAGTAACAGTACGTGTTGTGTTGTGTTGTGTTGTGTGCTTCTGTTGTTAACACCAAAGCCCCGAATGGCTGCGTGCAAAAATTGCACAGCGAACCATTAACAAGGTGTACGTTTTACACAATACTTCCACAGCGAACCATTAACAAGGTGTACGTTTTACACAATACTTCCACAGCGAACCATTAACAAGGTGTACGTTTTACACAATACTTCCACAGCGAACCATTAACAAGGTGTACGTTTTATACAATATTTCCACAGTGAACCATTAACAAGGTGTACGTTTTATACAATATTTCCACAGTGAACCATTAACAAGGTGTACACTTTACACATTAGTTGCTCGAAACCTCAGTGGCAAGCTCGATTTGAGTGTTATTTCCTAGTTTAGTTACAGTTCATCATATGTTAGAAATCTAATGCTAGTTTAGTTACAGTTCATCATATGTTAGAAATCTAATGCTAGTTTAGTTACAGTTCATCATATGTTAGAAATCTAATGCTAGTTTAGTTACAGTTCATCATATGTTAGAAATCTAATGCTAGTTTAGTTACAGTTCATCATATGTTAGAAATCTAATGCTAGTTTAGTTACAGTTCATCATATGTTAGAAATCTAATGCTAGTTTAGTTACAGTTCATCATATGTTAGAAATCTAATGCTGTTTTCTAAGACTGTGTGCTTTATACTCTATTACTTACCGTCATTGATATTTAGTTCAATTTTGTTTTTACAAATTCTGAAATTAAAGATCAAGTAAAAAAAAAAATCAAGATCAAACATGAGAAAAATGTATACAACTAAAATACAAATGTAACACTAGAATATGACTTTTACCTACTTTACCTACCTTACCTAAAAAAATATATGTAGTACAAATGTAAAAGTATAATTTTCGTTGGTAATGAAAACACTTCAGTTACGAATCAAAGCTCACGTCGATGCGCAAAACTTCATATTTTTTTCTCGTCTGGCGTCCTGGAGTGGGATATGTCTGAACTGAATCTCGTTCAAGACAGTACGGGAAAAAAGAAAAAGTATCGTTCGTTTACGATAAACTATGATTGAATGCAAGAGGCGTTTTATATTAGATGACTCTCTAATCACAGTTTGTGGCGTCATAGCTCCTTTATTTTTGCACACGGAGCTTGTAAGTTGTGCGCATTGATGACGTAGAAAATGTCGGCATAAAAGAAACAAAAAGGGTCGGTGTTTGTTGTTGTCCTTATACTAAACTATCCAAAGCAAATATGGTTTGTACAAGGTTCTTTTGTCCTACATAATTAATATTCCTAACCTTGCGGATTTTGCGCTTTAAATACGATTCTTCTCAGTGTGAGCGAATCTAAAATTGTTCCTGAAATATTGCAATAACGGTTTCACAAAAGTATACACAATCGATAGAAATTACTTCCAGGAAGCCTGTCTTTCTTTAATAGTGCCAAAATAGAGAATAATTGAGAAAGCCTGCGATTGAGAGATAAGATAGAGTGTGGAAAGTTAATATGGAGAGAGAGAAAGAGAAATGGAGATGGAAAAAGAAGAAGAGCTTAAGTATGATGAAGAAAAACTGTTTTTTAAGACGGAGAAAAGAAATACCGGTACTGCAGATAAGGAGCTGGAGCTGGAGAGAGAGAGGATGATGAAGAAGAAGAAATGGAGATAAAAGGAGAGTTGGAGATAAAGACCTGGAAATGGAGAGAGATAGAGATAGAGATGATGAATGGGAAGAGACAGTTGGAGATGGAGAAATAGCTGGAGAGAGAGAATTTAAAAGAAAAAATGGAGACAGAGAAAAGTGAGCCAGACGTTGAGAAAAAGCTGGAGATTAGAGTAATACAGAGAGAAAAATTGAGATGATGAGAGAGAGAGAGAGAGAGAGAGAGAGAGAGAGAGAGAGAGAGAACTGAGGTAAAGCAAGAGACGGGGTTAGACCCACACACACACAAACAATCTGCAAGTGGTGTTTAAACAAAAAGCAAGCTCTAGAGTCAGAGAGAAGGAAATCTTTCAAGTGAGTGAGTGAATGGATATGAGTGAGTGAATTGCTTATTATACGCGTGCAAAATCAAAATAGCTCTTTTGAACAGGAAAAGATTGTTCACTGCTGCGTGATGCAGGAACATAGCTCTTGGATAATAATCATCTTTAAAGTATCAGGATGTAGAAGCAACTTCCTGTAAAAAAAAAAATCGTCTTCTTGTAAAGAAGAGCACTGAACTCATAAAGTTAAAGGACTTAATCTGGTCAGAAACTGTCGCGTAAACTTTAAATTTTTACGGGATGCTGATTTTAAAAAAAAGTTTAGACAGATGCATATTTTAAGTCTGTCTTCGTTCAGAAGTCTTCTAGTATTTGTTCACTTATGTATATATTTGTGTTGCCTGCGTAAGTGTGTGTGTGTGTTTGAATGTACATATGTATGTGCGTTTATATAAGTGTGCTTGTGTGTTTGTGTGTGAGTGGATCTCTGTGTGTCTGTGAATTGCAATTCATAAACTGAAGCTCGTGACGGTATCGGGTGATGTGAATTACCTTTTCTTTTGGACAAGTGGTTGCTTACGTGCGTATGATCAAATTGTATGAATACCTTTTGTTGGGAATGTGACGTTATGTGTGCTTGTGGGGTTGAAGTGAAGTGAATGGCGTCTTTCTTTCTCCTCAAACTGGGAGAATTAGAAATAGACTCTCCACATAATTTGCAGATTGATAGTTGTATCAGATAGTATCAGGCCACGTCACTAGCTGCAGATGGGGAAACTGTTGCTTAGCAAGCACAAGCCAGATTTCAGCCCCCATTACGTCATAAACCATCTTAAAATATTGGAGTAACTATCTGCAGTTCTCAGATTCTGTAAACAGAGTGGAAGCCATTCTTCCTAACCTCGGAATACACCAAATTTCTGTTTAACTAAACGACACGTGTGTTGTCCAAGGGAAGTAAACACATTACAATCACTGTAAACCGAACCTGTGAGAAAAAGAAGAACAAAAACAACCACGGTGTTTGTTTAGCTGTACCTAGACCCTTCAGTAACAGTTTATGCTCTTCTGACCTCTAGCAGTTGTAGGGCTTCATGCCAATGTACTGGTTTTGGGGCTTTTTTATTTTAAACTTATCATATCCCGAGGTTTTGCACTACAAAAGTGTATTTAATTTCACAAATTATATGTAGGGGCTATGGGAAATAAATAACATCTTGTCCAAATACCTGAAGTAAAGTGAAGAAGAACTAATCTAGACGCTGAGATAAATGTGAGATGAACAGTTGTGAACTCTGTCCAAGAGAGGTTCAAACCCCTACATAGTGTCTTCTTTAGCTGAAACAAAACGACAAGAAATTTTAGAAGGCATGTCTTATTCATAGCAGTTAACGCCTGTATCTCCAGAAATAAATACATCTATAGTAAACCCCCATTCCTTCTATCTATCTATCTATCTATCTATCTATCTATCTATCTATCTATCTATCTATCTATCTATCTATCTATCTATCTATCTATCTATCTATCTATCTTCGATTAAAGAAATCAATGAGTTATATGTCCATTGGATCACTAGTTCTCTCCCACTCCTAACAGCCCAATAAAGCATGTAGTTTATATATACACCAATATGTCTATTCTTTCATACCATGCATTCATCTATGTTTCCATCATTTTTCTACCTATCCATATAACAATTTTTCTATTTTGGGCAGTCTTCTATTTATGTATTCCAATTTAATAAAAAGAAGTTCTTACGCTCCAGTTTCGATTCAAAAAAGTAATATGATGTGTTGTATTACTTTTTCTATGTAGAATTAGTATTAATATTTAGTATTATTGTATTAATTTTTCTATGTAGAATTAGTGCTATAAGAAGACACAAGTTTTAAAAAGAGATATATGAAAGATTCATTCATGAGTCCCTCCCGCCTCCGAACACTTGAAAACTAAATAAAATTAAATTTAAAAAAATATGCTATCTTCGAAAATGTCCGTTAAAACTGTCATCCAATGAGTGGCCGCTGAAATGGACCATCAGTCCGCTGTTTGCTCTCAGAAGCCTAACGGACACGTGAGTGAGCTTTGTTTGTATGTCGAACAAGAAATTCTCTCCCCCTTTCCCCACTGACCGAAATCGTGCGTACGGTTTCTGATGGAAAAGAATCGAACCCTTTTGATATCTTCATTCAAAGAGAGAAAACAATTTCTTTTGAAGCTCTCGCTGAAAGATGGCCGGTACGTAGACCAAAACGTTCTTTGTTCCTGAATCAAGAATTGACCTAAAATATCTGCACAATGCCGTCACATTACGGTGGTCACGGACTTGGCACCAGAAGGGTGTCTAAGAAAGAAAAGGTACATTTACATTTCTTTAAATGTCGTCTTGTGAACTAGTGTTTAGAAGCATTTTCCTACAGATATATCAGAATAGCAGAATAGAGTCTACTTTCAAAATAGAATTTACCTGCATAGCAATTAATACAAATGCAGACATTTCATGCATAACAACAGTTCATCCGCAAAGAATATAAAATAAAAAATAATAATAGCAACAGTTCACTTGCAACATTTTATGCATAAAATCAGTTTACTTACAAAATCGTTATGAGTAGCAACAATTTACCTACACCTGTGTACGTATTTCACTTGTTAATTTTTTATAAGCAAATTATAAAAGATTATAAAATATTGACAAGGTCAATGTCCTTTACACATTTTGGGGAAGTGCATAAAGCGTTACTAATAGCAAAACGTTTACAAATACATTTAATGTATTTTCTCGCATATCTAAGATTTTACAACTAATTTAGGTGCAGCACACGTCGTTATTCAACACAATGGTCACATTTTCCATCTAAAAGTGTTGTTTTCACCTTTGAATTAATACTAGTTTATACAGTTTCAGTGTTGTTTTCACCTTTGAATTAATACTAGTTTATACAGTTTCAGTGTTGTTTTCACCTTTGAATTAATACTAGTTTCCTTAGTAAGGGGGGGGGGGGATATAAGGCGTCAAAAAGAACTAAAGAACTGGTTCCCGTCTTAAGGTACAGCAATGTTTGTAAAGTCTTCGTTTTGCTGCAGATGAACTGCGCTTAATCTGCATTTGACAGTCCTTAAGGTAGACTTTACAGTCCTTAAGGTAGACTTTACAGTATACGCATGATCCAATGTGCTTTCATTTTCAACGGACATCTTGGAGGCTTGTGAAAATGAGAAAGATATATCGGAAATGACGTAAGTCTCCCTGCGCATTTTATTGTTCGATATTTATTGGATACCAACGACATATAACGGTTGAGGTAAATAGAAACCAGAAGTTATTTTTGGAAATTATCCGCATGGCTTCAGTCGTATCATCATCGCTCATCTGTAATTACACATCGTCATTAAATTAACTTCACATCATAAAGGCGTCGCTGAATTACGACTAGCGAAATTGGTTTAGGACTGTATCGACTGCCGGTTTGGAAACTAGATCCGCGCCTTGAAATTGGTTCCAAACGTTGTTCCTCCATAAGTAGAGAAAGTGTTCTTTTTTGGTCTCGCGACCCTCAATCCTCCCCACCCCACCACCCCCCGCCTCTCAACTCGCCAGCACCTCCTATTCCCACCTACCCGCGCTTTTGCTTTTAATTATTTGATTTATTTCGTTTCTACATTTCCTCGTGTCTTTAGACTTCGTGCTAATTTTCACAAGAAGAAATGGCGGGATGCGCATTGCGAACGCTTACAAAATTATTAATGGCTGGAAAATGTCGACAGAAACGTCCATTTATCTACTTTACCTGTCGTTTAGCTGAAGATGAAATAGTGGCACGCCAGCCAGGGAATTCTAACAAAAACACTCATTTTTGGGAAGTTTCTATGGAAACGTCAATTTCTCTCACGCTGTTTGGCTTAACTGTATTTGTACAAAAAAAAAAAAAAAAAAAAAAAAAAAAACCCACCGAAGTTTTAGTGTGAACTTGCATGGTTGTAAAATGTTGGCGCCTATAATGACTGTTGGAGTGAAATAAAATAAATAAGTCGGACAAAGCATACGTAGTTCAAATGCACTATCCATTTTCATACATTTGTTTAGGTATGAAATTGCAGATTGGAAAACAATTATATGCCCACAATGATTATCATTTTAAAAAAAACAATTAAAGGTATTAATGGTCGTACTCTAAACCCTTAGATCCAAACAGAACACAAACTCGTACCATTCATTGTTCTCTATTCTCCCAGGTTTGAGTACCCTTAGGGATCATAAAATTGGGGACAAACGGGACCAAATGGTAGTACATACGTAGCTACAGTGATTAATTATATTTCTCTAACTAGATTCACCCAATTTATATCCCTGGTTTAGTCGACAAGAGAAGTGTGGGCAGGGCCCAACCACACACACGCAAGACATTCTGATCACGTGACTGCCTTCTGCCCTATTTTGTGTGTGCTGAAGCAATTGTACCGCCAGTCACAGGGAGATAATAGTGACAGAACTGATTAATCCCAGACATCTCAATTACATCAGTTACCAGTTCATACCGATAGGAAGTAAAGGTGAAAGTGCAACGATTTAGTCTTGGGATTGAAAGCTCCCCCCTCCCTACCTGGGTAATGTGGGTGGCCGTTTCCATGTAGTAGCCTAATTAAACGTACATTTTAGTCTTTAGTCTCCCCTTTTTCATGTTTGTTGTAGTAGTCTAATTAAATGTACATTTTAGTCTCCCCTATTTCATGTTTGTTGTAGTAGTCTAATTAAATGTACATTTTAGTCTCCCTTATTTCATGTTTGTTGTAGTAGTCTAATTAAATGTACATTTTAGTCTCCCCTTTTTCATGTTTGTTGTAGTAGTCTAATTAAATGTACATTTTAGTCTCCCTTATTTCATGTTTATTGTAGTAGTCTAATTAAACGTACATTTTAGTCTCCCCTTTTTCATGTTTGTTGTAAAGGCATCTCGAGCTCTGTCGAAAAAGCAACATGTTTTTTACAGGCCCATACATTATTCTTTGGTTAGATTTCAAACGCCTTCACTGAAGTTCATAACCTAAGGTCAGACAAATCTATTCACGCCTTTCATTAGTGTATGTTTTTTTATTTTCTTTACCTTTCTTAATTTTTATTTAATACTTAATTTTTTTCAGAACGTTCCTTTTATTTTTTAAAACTAATTTGGGAAATGATTCTTGCCTGTTCACCACTAGTTTCATTCACAAATTCACCACTGAATCACAACGGTGTAGGTTATGGGACAACATCATATTTTGCGTTTTAGTCTCGTTATTTTCTTACCTACTCACGTCCACACACAGAGATAAATAGACAGACAAACAGAATTACAGTGTGAGAGAAGTTGTGCTGTTTCCTTTAATTAATGTCTGCGT
The DNA here is from genome assembly GCA_028829895.1 of Sinotaia quadrata. NCBI lineage: Eukaryota > Metazoa > Mollusca > Gastropoda > Architaenioglossa > Viviparidae > Sinotaia > Sinotaia quadrata. The sequence goes on from CM054178.1 coordinate 85,937,946, forward strand.
TATATAGTCACATGTATCAGCAGAGTACGTCTAGACTAGTCTTGTTATTGCATTCTAGTTTGTGGTACATTTTCATAGCTGTATTTCAACACTAGTCAAATCCTCATAGTGCATCTTAATAGTCGTTCATATGTAGCCTACAGCTACCTGCTAAGCAATCACGTAAGTCCTATTTATATACATACAAGCTTTCCAACCCGAATCATGTCACGCAGTAAGTCTTACAGTCTTACATCTATTTAGTCAGGAACTATGTTTATATCTATTTCATACTATTTCTATCAAATAGAGATGTTGAGACCTATTTCATTCTATTTCTATCAAATAGAGATGTTTATACCTATTTCATAATATTTATGTCAGATTTATACGTGAGTAGGCGATAACTGCATTTAATGTACTCCTGCCACATCCTCATTCTATTTATAGATTTGTCTGTTCAACAGTGACGTAGAAGTTTATTTCGTAATGCGTATCTAGAGTAGTCGGCCTTTCTTTAGTAGCAATATATAATGCTGATGCGTAGTACGTCAGATGATTGATATAATGCTGTGTTAGTGTATTCTTATTCTTGTGCAGTCTAACTACATTGGTGTACGAACCAAGAATTCTATTTATAGCACTCTACAGCTTTTTAGTAACAGCTAGTAACGATATTTTTGTCACAATCTTATAGGACGTGACGCCATGTTTCTTAGACGAATTTTCTTTAGTTGCCTGATGTTGTTCCTGTATATCTAATTTGTTGTGTCACAGGCTAACATCTCATTAATAAAATGGAATTATATTTCAATGTACCGTCTTTTAATACTATTACACATTCTCAAACGTTTTCCCATTAGCCCATTATTTGTCTAGTCTCAAATAATTATTTTTCACAATACTTAAGTCTTGCGTTGAGATATATCACTTTAAAAGAAACGACAAAATTAAATTGTCTTAGTAATTGAGAATTGTAATCCATTCTTCATATGTCTTATTTATCTAATTCGATTGTAGAGTATAACTACTTTTGTCTGGTCATGCAATTTTCTGTTTCATAGCAATTATGTCTATTCACATATTTCCACTTCTGCTTTTACACTAAACCGTATGGTTACATAATATTGTAATTAGAAAAGCATATTATTATTCTTTGTAATGTAATATTTTAATCTTTTCAATACAATATATATCTTTCTAGTGAGGCCTGGTCTTTAAAAAAAATTCTCCACAGTAAATCCGTTAATCATATAATATAACTTACTTATGTCTGGTCCTACAAAACACAGTTTCTCTCCACAGTACGTCTATTTTGTCAAATAAAATGAAATATCTTTGACTGGCCTTATGAAATACAAATTCTATCCACTGTAAAGTCCACTAGTCTCAAAACATTACCTATGCCTGTCTGGTCTCCATAGCACATCTGTTTAGTCATTTAAAATAACCCACATCTGCCTGCTCCTTCAAAATACAATTCTTTAACATTCAACGTCTTTCAGTCATACGAAATAGCCCACGTCTGTCTAGTCATACGAAATAGCCCATGTATGTCTAGTCATACGAAATAGCCCACGTCTGTCTAGTCATACGAAATAGCCCACGTCTGTCTAGTCATACGAAATAGCCCACGTCTAGTCATACGAAATAGCCCATGTCTGTCTAGTCATACGAAATAGCCCATGTCTGTCTAGTCATACGAAATAGCCCACGTCTGTCTAGTCATACGAAATAGCCCACGTCTGTCTAGTCATACGAAATAGCCCACGTCTGTCTAGTCATACGAAATAGCCCACGTCTGTCTAGTCATACGAAATAGCCCACTTCTACCTCGTCCTATTAAACACAATTGCTTTTCACAGTATGTCTGTTGAGCCAGTTCAGATTTTTTTTTGCCCGTGCACGTGAAACAATTCACGACCTCTGGGGATAAGGAATGTCAGAAATCATATCTATTCTGGAACTGCGATCTTGCTGCCAGGCACATTAGAGCACAATATGCATCGTCCACGCCCTTCCTAAATAGCTGTCTGCGAAGTATGGCATTCTGAAAGGGGAACCAGTTCGCCGCACTGTCAGATGCCTATTATCTTCAGTAACTACCTCTCTAAGTCGCAGTTTCAACTCAAGACATCTATTACAGTAGTATTTCACTACAGTGGGTGATAAATAACTACTTCTCTAAGTCGCAGTTTCAACTCAAGACATCTATTACAGTAGTATTTCACTAGTGGGTGATAAATAACTACTTCTCTAACTCAAGACATCTATTACAGTAGTATTTCACTACAGTGGGTGATAAATATTACGAGAATCTTCCCACCATAGAAGGTGAATAATTTACAATAGGTTTTGGTAAAGGAGTTCTTAAGCGTTCATTTTAACCCTAATGCTAATTTTATTCCAGAAATACATACTCAAGAAAGGAAAAGAAAGTTCGCTTGATGGCTTGGTTGTGAACCTTTACTAGTTATAGGAACACTCAAGTCTGTTGGTTGCGAACCTTTACTAGTTATGTGAACACTCAAATCTGTTGGTTATTAATCTTTACTAGTTTTGGGAGGTGTCATGCATGTTGGATACTACTAGTTAAACAGTCAGATCTGTTGGGTGTTAACCTTTACTAGCTATAAGAACAATTACATTTCTTAGTTGTTAATCTTTACTAGTTTTAGGATCAGTAAAATCGACCTTTTAGTTTTACGAATAGTCAAATCTGTTGTTGAACATTACTAGTTTTACGAAGAGTCATACCTGTTTGGTTTTGACTTTTACCAGCTTTACGAAGAGTCAAATCTGTCTATTATTGACCTGTACTAGTTTTAAGAACAGTGATATCAGTTGATTATTAACTTTTACTAGTTCCAAGGAGAGTCAGATCTATTAGCCTCAGGGATTCCCGGAAGAAGACGGGCAAAGTGAAAATGAAATAAGTGTACCTCATTTGCCGTTGATTTCCTGCGTTGACCCTTATACAATTCACTGTCGTCCAAGCATACGATTCAAGGTCAGACATGTTTATCGTGATTGCCTATGCAAATCAGCTGTTCTTGTGTGTTTATCGCAGTCAAAATTGCTTGGACACGAGTTATATTTAACCAATTTCAAGCATTGGTGATATGAAAAGCATTCCTCAGTGGCTATCTCTCACATTTTTGTTCACGTTGCCCAGCAACACGACGCCCAATTTGATGGAAGTCTTCTTTTTTATCGCCAACCCACACAAAACTTATGGATTTCATATTGTTTACTACTTTTCCTTTTTCTCGGAATGAATCCAGGGGTCGCATAGGACTCTAAAAACGAACATGCCTTTCGTGTCAAATTTAATAAAGCCACCTACAAAGCTGATGATAATGGGGTTCGTGTCAAATTTAATAAAGACCTCTACAAAGCTGATGATAATTGAGTCTGTATCAAATTTAATAAAGCAGCCTACAAAGCTGATGAAAATGAAGTTCGTAACATTTCAAAAGCAATTTTAGCAAGAAAGGCTTTGTTTCATTGGCATTTTATTATTATGCTGATATTAGTCTCTTTGTTATTTACTGGAAATGTTTTAAAATTGATGTTTGCTTGTTGCTATTTCATTTTTAAAAATTTCTTACCTGTCTACTATTTAGCCTTTAAGTGCTCGTCTTGAGTATGACTGTTTTACTTTCCATAAAAACACTAAAGCTGATTAAAGATAAAAATTAATATAATTTTAAATATATTGTATATATATTTATTTATATAAAACGTGAAGCCAAAGTTTCAAGACAGATTTCTTTACATGATTATTTTTCATTGATTAAATAATTCTAACAATTCAGTAGTGCACAATCAATTGTCCTTAATATCATAAATCAGTTTGAGATGAAAGTGAATTCATTGCATGACCAGTCTGTAGTCATGGCATCAAGCAACAAAATATATACTGTATGAGTGACAGACAGCTATTAATGAAACTAACAATATACAAATGAGTTCACTCTATAATCCATTGATTTAAATATCAACAGTACTTTCAAAAGAGACAAAACTCAGTCCATTGTATTACCAGTCTTCGTCATGACGTCAACAAGACAATCAAAAGCCATTAGCAAAATCAGCCATGTATAAGTGAGGTCATGAAACAATCATTTATCTTTAATGTAATCAGTCTGTTAAAACTGAATCCATTGTATAATCAGACTTTCCTCATGGCATCAACTAGACAAAGTACACTATATGACTGACTGCTGTACTGACAGTAAACATAATTTCATTGAACAAACAATTACCTTTAACATATTCAGTGACAAAACTGAATCCATTATTTAATCAGTCTTTCGTCATGGTATCAACCAGACTAAGTACACTATATGACTGACTACTCTAATGACATTAATCATAATGAGTTCACTGCACAATCATTTGCTCTCAATTACAAATATACACACAAGAATGTACAGTGCAGTCATTTCTTTTCGCACCAGCCAGAGTTGCAGTCACAGACACACAGAAACACGTACAGAGAGTGCAATCAATTCTTCCTCATGGCATAAATCTAAACCATATGAACAGCCGAAAGCACTGGTTGCCAATAGAAACGACTCTACCCTCATCCCAAGCCCCGGAAGAGCAGTTATAAGGAGAGACGAGCAATGATTAGTAGACAAGTTGGCCGCTTTTTTCAACCGGAAACACAAAGGGTTCAATATGATGTTGAACATGAGAATTGTCTCTCCTCCGCCTCTTTGGAAGATATTGCAAGCGGGTCGTGAGTACTGCAAAACACTGAACACATTATCACAAACTCACTGTTAGATTTATTTTTGCTTCCTTTAAGCGTGCTGTGGATTGTTAGTCGAATTATTCTTTCGGTGTTAACAATGTCAGTGGCGTAATATATCTAATGGAAATAAATCCTGTCCGTTCATATTTTTCATTATTTTTGAAAAAACATATTTCAGCACTATCAGTATAAACTAATGGAATGCCTGTATTTAATCTGTGAGAGAGCCATTGTGCTTTATGTGTGTGTGTGTGTGTGTGTGTGTGTGTGTGTGTGTGTGTGTGTGTGTGTGCGTCTCGCCATCATTACTATGCGTTTGACTGATACTGTGACATCTAATATTATCATGTTTTTAATAGGTTACTCTTACATGCTCTCGTCATTGTCAGAAGCCTTCTGTTGGCCAATTTTATTGTCCTCAAGAGTTCGAGATAACGATGTCATTTGACTTCAAAGTGCACTGGAGCACACAGTTTTAACAGTCTATTCGACAGTTAATACGGCGTACGTTCTCGACCATAAAATCTCTGGCTGGCTAATTTTGACAGGCCTGATCACTCCAGCAAGAAAAAAAAATTGAAACTGTTATCCCTCTTTATCTCTCTCGCTCGCAGCGTGCATTCTATTCTTGTAACGATCTAGCGAAACATGTAACTCACCATTGCAGACACAACCTGCACACCTGTACGTTTGCTAACACTGGTGACCATCCACATGCTGTTGGCAGTGACGTCATTGGAACCGTTGCATCTTATCACTCAGTTTGGCCCGCACCTGTTGGTTTTCCTCGTGCTCATTTCTCGAAGTTGCCTCAGTTCTTTTGGGGTACAGGTAGGGTGTGACGCCGGCACTCATCTGCACGTTCAGAGCCATGGCAAGCAGTTCTTGCTAAGTGATCCGCGGTCACCCTGCAGTTTCATTAAAGCCGTGTGTGTGTGTGTGTGTGTGTGTGTGTGTGTGTGTGTGTGTGTGTGTGTGTGTGTGTGTGTGTCAGTGTGTGGGCAGGTAACTTGCCGTAACAAAGTTTACGCTCTACCTCCCTTTGAAAAAGCCTCAAAGATAAATAGTTGCGCATGCGCGAATATGCTGTTTTAATAGCCTGTATTTGTCTTGCGAAACAGGGTAATATATTTGGGTTGATGTAAAAATGCCGATCGAACAATTTTTTGCCGGGGAGGGGGGGGGGGCGATATGGGAGTAACTTTAAAAGTTAAAAAAAAAGAAGAGTGCTTTTTTGTAACTGCCAGGAAATAGTTTTGATAGAATGGGGAAGAGCGGGAAATGAAGTTAATTAAAAAGAAAATCAAAGACCTTTATTTTATTTATTGTTTCTAACGTAGCACTGCTTCTTTCGTTGTGACGTACAAAATTGTTTTCATTCGTTTTTCCGCTCTACTATTTTGTTGCTTTTGTTTGGTTTAATTTTCAACCAAATGCGTGCTTGCTCTGCAGACTGAATCCAAGTGTGGATCGATTGGGTCATGGAGTGCAAAACATCCGGTTGGTTGATTTTTTTCCCAAGAGATGATTTTGATTCTTGGTTGTTTTATTTGTTTGTTTTTTTTTGTATTTTTGGACCAAATATTGGCCAGGCAAAAATGCACTGTCTAAAACTTTTTATTGTCGGTTTGCAAAGTCTAGACTTGCCAACTACACTAACAGTCTGGGGGTTTTGTTTTAGTTGTCTCCCTTTATCAACCAGAAACACAAACATGGATACACACACGCACGTGCACAAACAGACAGACAGACACACACACACACACACCAACAAACAGACTTTGAGATTTCCATGCACTTGTTTGTGTTCAGCAAACACTAAAACATGTAGTTATAAGATCACAGACCATAATATTTATATCAAACTTGTTCAGCACACTTTTGTGTATGAGAAAAAATATGTGTGTATGTGTGTGTGTGTGTGTGTGTGTGTGTGTGTGTGTGTGTGTGTGTGAGAGAGAGAGAGAGAGAGAGAGAGTGAGAGGTACAGTTATATAGTTTCGATCTAATTATCTGTGTAAACACGTATAACTCTTCTCATGCAATCATGGCATTTTAATTCTGTGTAAACACGTACAGCTATTCTAATGAAAACGTAGCATTTTAATTCTGTGTAAACACGTACAGCTATTCTAATGAAAACGTAGCATTTTAACTCTGTGTAAACACGTACAACTGTTCTAATGAAAACGTAGCATTTTAACTCTGTGTAACTCTAACTCTATGTCCAGAATATCAACGATGTGGAGGAAACCAGGCCGATGTTATACATTTCTCTATGTTTATCTCTCTTCTTCTTCTCGCTCTCTCTCTCCTCACCCTCCTTGTCTTCTCTTCTTTTCTCTTCTCTTCTCTTCTCTTCTCTTCTCTTCTCTTCTCTTCTCTTCTCTTCTCTTCTCTTCTCTTCTCTTCTCTTCTCTTCTCCATCATCTCTTTTATTTTCTTTCACTTTCTGCTCTCTTTCTCTCTCTTTCACTCACACACACACACACACACACACACACACACATACATACACACACACACACACACACACACACACACACACACACACGCACGCACGCACGTAATCTGAACGTTAAATGTCACATGTTATTTTAAACCGGGGCAGAAAGAATTCACGTAGTTATGTAAAATGCAGTTGTCAACGTTTTTTTCACGTCAGTAGAGGGAAAACTAAGAAATATTTTGCTATCAGAAATAGATTATTGATTACTGCAAGCTGGTGCAATGTCCTTCCGACTTGTGAAAATCACAGACATTAATCTGATGTAATTGGCAATAAGCATGGTGCACCGAACGTTTTGGATTTCACTCTTGAAATATTCATGGGCGGCATGAAGCGCTAAAGACATTTAGCAAACCGAACATAAATCCAAGTAGTTGTTAGAAATGCTTTAGTTTTGGAATCTGTATAGAGTTATTCTCTAGTCTCTGCCTGTGTCTGACGTCGCTAGTCTTAGTGTTTCATTCCTACTCAGCTATTGGTCAGTCACCCCGACGTATGCTTTTACTCAATTACGAATCACTCACCATTAGTTAAACTTAACTACCAATCATTTACGGAGCAGATTTCCTTACTTCTGTTTCCAGTCATATACCAGCAAATAGTCCTCCTCAAGATACCAATCCACTCACCAGCAAATAGTCCTCCTCAAGATACCAATCACTCACCAACAAATAGTCCTCCTCAAGATACCAATCACTCACCAGCAAATAGTCCTCCTCAAGATACCAATCACTCACCAGCAAATAGTCCTCCTCAAGCTACCAGTCATATACCAGCAAATAGTCCTCCTCAAGATACCAATCACTCACCAACAAATAGTCCTCAACAAACTAACAGTCATTTACCAACAAATAATCCTCTTCAAGTAGCCAATCATCCACCAACAAATAGTCCTCTTCAAACTACCATTCACTTACCAACAAATAGTCTTCCTCAAAACACCAGTCATGTACCAACAAATAGTCCTCAAATTTCCAATCTTTCACTCATACAGATATATTTGTACAGAATAGTGAGGGTTAAGTACCAGGTTTTTGTATTCCGATAGTTATATGCATTAGTGTGACACATTTCTTGTCGCACACCAAGAATTACATTTTTGCAAACTGCTAATATTGCTGACATCATCTTTGTTTAAACAATATTAATGTTTGATTTAATTTGATCTGCTAGTCGTGCATCATCTACTAGTTGTACAGTAGCTAGTCCAAACTAGACGTACAAGCCTGTTGTAAGAAGTCTCTTTCGTTGCAAATGGTAAGTGTCTTAGATTACATTAGACAGTGAAATGTGGTCTTTGAGGTTGGGTGCCCTTTGAACTTAAATGAGCATACATGGCTACCACTACAAGTAAAAGGGAAAGAAAGAAAAAAAATATCAAAATGAAAGCTAGAGTCTTGCACACGAATTACGGGTGTGATCAGCTAAGTGTAGTCTCATGTATTGTGGGGCGTGGTGTAGATTTTATCCGAAATTTTATTGCGTGGTGTAGTCCAGTATATTGTTGCGTGGTGTAGATTTTAATCAGTATATTGTTGCATAGTGTAGATTTTAATCAGTATATTGTTGCGTGGTGTAGATTTTAATCAGCATACTGTTGTGTGGTGTAGATTGTAATCAGCATACTGTTGTGTGGTGTAGATTGTAATCAGTATATTGCTCCGCGATGTAGATTTCCAATCAGTAGTGTGCTGATTGTTGAAGATTTTCTTCAGCAAAGTGTAAGCTCACTTTAAGTGTTATGTAACATGTTTTGTTGTGCGTCATATACAAAGACAGACGGACGGATATACAGAGAATGAGAGAGACAATCCTACTGATAGATGGATGAATGGATGTATGGGTGGACGGATAGATGGGCAAATAGAATGATAAACAGATACGCAGGCATATATTCTTAGACAGACAGGTCAGTACTCGGTCTTACAGACAGGTCAGTACTCGGTCTTACAGACAGATCAGTACTCGGTCTTACAGACAGGTCAGTACTCGGTCTTACAGACAGGCGCACCGCTTAGAAATTGGCACTACTAAATCAAGTCTTCCTCTGTGACGCTTGATCGGTAGTTACACTTCAATACTGTTTGCAAGAATCACGACTCTGTTCCGCTCCAGCTGTTCACATCCAAACGAGAAGGAAAGTCTATAATAACTCTTGCACTGTCGTTGTGAAATTAATATTATTTTTCAAAGCAACAATAAAACAACAAAATAAACGCTTGTAACTGCGAGCGTAGGAACCTATGCCGGATCCTGTAGGAGTTAGCATGCATAGCGAGACACAGTAATTCAAGGGTACCGAGATGTAACCAGATGGGTGGCCAGACTTTTTCCTATCCTCTGTCTGACCTCTCCCTTGCCACAGTTCCCATTGCAAAGGCGTTCCAAGAGCTGACCTTTGATTGTAATAGAGATGTGTCTAGGGTTAATTACGTCATCAATAGTTCACGTGCTGTTTCGAAAACGTGACATGCAAAATGCAGTCAGTCACGTGCCTGTGTGTTATTTCGTTTTGTGTCTTTAAACAGGAAACAAACATATGTTTATTGTTTTCCTCATCGTTTCTTTCTAAATAAATATTTTGTAATTATACGTTTCCTTTAAGAGCAGTTTTAAAATGAGGAGTTTGATGTTCTATTCTCCCAAATAACCTTTTCTTGCAATCTTCCTTTTATCTCCACCCCCCACCCCCACCACGGCACTCGCACTGACAGACACTGATTGATATGAGCCTTATTTAATTAATTATACCGAAGTCTATGGTAGAAAGAAGTTTATTTCTCCTCTAAGGAAAAAGTACTTGTTAATGTAATTATTGCACGGTACACTTTCATTTCAATTAAATCTTTCTGTCTTCTGATTTATTCATTTTCTGTGTCTTTCTTGCTTGCTTTTAATTCTGCTCTTTCTTTCACTTCAAAGTTTTTACAAAGTTTTACAACTTTTATCATATAACTAAACGTGCTTAAACATCACTATTATGTAAAACTTTTGTGCCAGAATTACAGTTGTCAAGTTGCAACTCTGCAGCTCAACTCCAAATCATCCCCTACCCAAAGTTGCTGCTGCCTTGTATCCTTTTTCACATACTAATTTTTCACAGTTTTCAGCCCCCTTGTATCCCTCTTCACAGAGTAGGTGTTCACTGTTTTCAGGCCCCTTGAAGACGGCCCTGTAACATTTAAAGGGACCGCCGAGCCCTACACTTTACCGTTCCCTACCCTCAGAGTAGGAGCGGTGGTCTGTAGAGATGATAGGCACTGAAGATATTCGAGTGTAGTGAACACGCGCAGAGGAGCTTGAATTAGAACTGCAGGATGTTTCTCGGGGGCAGCGAGAGAGGAATGGGGTACGCACTAAGAGTTTGGGTTCAACTCTCCAGACAATGACGTTTATTTCATGCTTCATTAGGAGATCGACAGGATTGAGAGAGGGAACACAATTATAACAAAAATAAACAGAGGGATAGGTGTCAGAAAACGAAGAAATAGAAGAGTGGTTGAGAGAGCAAGAATGTGAGAGAATAAACGAGTGAGTGAGCGAGCGAAATAAAAGAAAATAAATAAGGAATGAGTACCGAGAAAATATGATTGTGTATGTATGTGAGTAGGTGAGCGTATTAGTGTGTGATGAATAAAAGAGCGAGCGAGTGAGTGAAATAGTAATTGAATAAAGGAATGGGGGAATTGAAGAAGGAGTGAATGAATTAACTGGAGTTGATAGGTTTCGAGATTTTATTCTTTTTTACGTTATTAACCGAGACACTTTATCAGTAATACTATTAACCGAGACACTTTATCAGTAATACTATTAACCGAGACACTTTATCAGTAATACTATTAACCGAGACACTTTATCAGTAATACTATTCTTGAGTTCCTTAAATCAAGTGTCTACGAACTGCATTGAAATGTTTAATTCTATCTATCTATCTATCTATCTATCTATCTATCTATCTATCTATCTATCTATCTATCTATCTATCTATCTATCTATCTATCTGTCTGTCTATCTGTCTGTCTGCCTATCTGTCTGCCTATCTATCTATCTGTCTATCTGTCTATCTGTCTGTCTGTCTATCTCTATGTCTGTCCGCCTCTCTCTGTCTCCCTTTAGTTATTACAGATTAATATCTCGGTTGCTTTATAAATGTTAGTTGCCTTTGACATTGTAGCTTTAAATACATGTATTGTTAAAATTATATTATAAAAATATTGTTCTTGTTATGAGTGTGTGAAGCAAAAGCCCGACACACTTTAATCTCCGATAAAGAACTTGTTTCATACTTTATTGTCAAATACCAGATATAGTTTATTACTAGTATAAAAACAAGTACCAACTGTAAACACTAATTATCACAGAATAATAATAATAATAATAAACCTTTTTATTTCACCCCAAATTCACACTTTTAAAATCTCCAATTTACTTTTATAATTCCAAGAAACAAATTACCAGATGCGTTCACGAACGAGACAGCCCTTAATTCTATTTCGTTTCACCCTTCTTCACGATCCCCCATCCCGCTCCGGCGAGAAATCGGTATAGGCCGGAATTTCACCTATTAAAATGATTGACCGACCGACTTGGACATTTTAAAGGTACATTTTAAGACAAGCTGCCAAGACAAGACCTGAGAGAAATTTACACACATTTTATCACTTTTTTGTTTCCTATTTGTATAGGAATATTGAAGATATGCTTATTTAGCTTTCTTTTTCTTTTATACATTGAATTTAAAATATAAGATGATGTAATAATCCATATACTTTCCAAGACAACACAAATATGCTGCAAGCCACCATTTAAATTTATAAACTTTTAGCAATTTTGAAATCTACAAGTTAAAATATCATACAGACAATTTTAGATAGAAGAATATTATAGAAGAACAGACAGGCAAATGCATGAATATTTTTTTAAAACGTCCAAATATTCCAAGCTTTCAACCACATTTTTTGCAAATTCATGAAGTCATTTTAAGACACACGAACATTTCTTGTATACCACCTCTTTTAAAAAGACAGAAATTCAAAGTCCCAGACCTTTTTACGACACGCGATCATTTCAGGTAAAGCCAAATTCAAAGCCAAAACTCTTTGAAAGTCACGCAGACATTTAAGACACTATCATTACTGACACAGAGCCAATTTAAAATCCACAGTCTCGTCTGTGTCAGATGTTCGAGACACACAGCCAATTTAGAAACCACAGTCTCATTTGTGTGTGTCAGATGTTCGAGACACAGCCAATGTAGAAACCACAGTCTCATTTGTGTGTGTCAGTTGTTCGAGACACACAGGCAATTTAGAAACCACAGTCTCATTTGTGTGTCAGATGTTCGAGACACAAAGCCAATTTAAAAACCACAGTCTCATTTGTGTGTCTCATATGTTCCAGGCACACAGCCAATTAAAAACCACAGTCTCGTCTGTGTCTAAGATGTTCGACATACACAGCCTAATTAAAACCCGGAGTCTCGTCTCTCTGTGTGATAAAATGTTCGAGACACACAGCTAAATTAAACATTAAAGACACTGTCTTCGCTAAATTATCATGTTCAACATGAAGGTGAATTGGAAAGTGTATATGCTAAAGTTAATTACTGCCTATGTACGTGTTCGTGTTAGTAACCATACACCAGTTTTTGCTGTCCGGAATATTAAAATATTAAAAAGACATTAATTTCTTTTTCTTTTTAATATAAAAAGACATTAAAAATTTGTTTTTCTCTTCATCTACGTACCCACGTGATCGTTCGAGACAGACATATCCTTCCGAGTCGAATATTAACTGTTACTATAGCAAACACAAACCGGCCGACATTAGCTAAAAGTGTAAATTACAGATATATTTTTTTAAAAATATAAAAATGTCGGTTAACGAGATTTCATGTCTAATTTGGTGAATACATGAAAAAATTATTGAAGCAGACATGCTAATTTCTTAACTAATTAGGCTACGTTATTATCTTTCAGCAGCCATTTCAGACTACGTCATTTCCTTTCAACAGCCATTTTAGGCTACGTGATTTTCTGTCAACAGTCATTTCAGTCTATGTCATTTTCTTTCAGAAGCAATTTTAGGATTCGCCATTTTCTTCCAGCAGTCATTTTAAACTACGTAATTTTATGTCAACAGCCATTCCTGGTTACGTCATTGTCTTTCAGCAAACATTTATATCTACTTCATTTATTTCAGCAGCCATTTCAGACTACGTCCTTTTATTTCAGCAGCCATTCCAGGTTACATCGTTGTCTTTCAGCAGTCATTTCAGTCTACTTCATTTTATTTCAGCAGCCATTTCAGGCTACGTCATTTTATTTCAGCATCCATTTCAGGCTACTTCATTTTATTTCAGCAACCATTTCAGGCTATACCATTGACTTTCAGCATCCATTTCAGAATACGCCATTTTCTTTCAGCAGCCATTTCGGGCTACGCCATTTTTTCAACAGCTATTTCAGGCTACGCCATTTTTTCAACAGCCATTTCAGGCTACGTCATTGTCTTTCAGCAGCCATTTCAGTTATATCATTATAGAAGCAAGGCCGATATTGTAAACATGTTTGTTCATTTGATGATCTAGATATAAAGCTGGTTGTCCCACTAGTACAAGTACAATTGAATCGAAATATTATATCTTTAGCTTTCCAGACTAATTTATTTCCGAGCAAAACTTCAAGAAAGGACATGCTAGTGAAGTATGTAACTCTTGATCACATTCTCCTCTGGAAAATAGGAAAATATTTTGAGAATATGATTCAGAGGTTTTCTGATCTAATTTGTGGACAAAGGTACCTTTCCAGTTACATTTGTTGTGATTGGCAGGTAATTTATTTAATTGTATTCTCCTGATGCTTAAGCAATGAGACTATAAATTTACACTGATTTTTTTAAGACTCGCAGACATTTCAGTCGCAGTCAAATACGAAGTAAAACATACTTTAAAATACCTAGATACTTCGCAAACGAATATTTCAGACACAGTCAAATTGCAACTCATAAATATTTCAACACATACGAATGTTTTAGGATACGAGTATTTCAAATGCATATCTAAACTAAAATAGCAGAAACTTTTTCTCGTACATGTTTAAAGCACGCTAGCCTACTTATTTCAACCATACAGCATTGTTAAATCACACATATTTAAAAACATGCAGACGTTTTAGGACATGAATATTTCAGAACACAGCCATGTTGAAACTCTCAAACATTTAATCCTTAGAAAATTTAAGACACGAATATTTCATAATTACAGCCATGTTGAGACTGTCAAACATTTAATGCCATAGTTGTTTTTAAGACACGAATATCTCTGACTCCATGTTCCAACTCACGAGCGTTGAATGTCATAGAAATTTTAAGACATGCGAACAACTTTAGATACACAGCACTGCTTCACACCACAAAGCACCAATGCAGGCAGTTTTTTGACGAGATGCGGAAGTGACGTTTTACTGCTAACCAATCAAAACACCCAGAGGTAATACATGCTAATATAGTGAATACAGTTTTGCTTGAGATATATTTTTTTTTTTTTCTTCGCACAGTTAATTGAAAAACACACCAGCGACTTCAAGAAATAAAACAGAGAAAAGTAATGACATTAAAAAGTAATATATATTTTATTTTTAGCCCTCAGTCGATGAACATTAAAAAAATAAAAATAAACAAAAGTTTTCTTTATAAAAAAGAAACAAAAACCTCGCTTAAGCAGATATTTTCTTCCCTTCTTCCAGGATTGTAATAATCCTTTCAGATGAAATTTTCGAAAGAGCATTAATTTTTCAGTTATGATTTTCATGGTCACATGTAATGATGATCAGTTTTTCTTGTCAAGATGATGATTTATGGAGGATTTGACCGTTATTATTTCTGTTATCGAATCGTGTGGAGAAATTCGCATTCGCGAACGACACACAAAATTTTTTAAAAAAAACTACACGTACAGACATCATTTCTGGTCCGTGCCGGATTTTCTATTTATAAAGTAGCTGTCTGTGTCTTTTTTTTTTTTTTTGGTCCTTATGGTTGGTCTCTAAGCGTAATGATTCATTTGTGAGCTGATACTTATTTCGGTTTGTCAAAAATAAATTGTAAGTGGAATGGAAATATTATTTGGGTATTACATTGTTATCTTCTCCTTTTGTCTATTTGTCGAAATAATTTTATGGGAAATAGTTTTAAAAAATGTAATTACTAAAACAGTCAGTAAAAAAAAATGTAATAAATATACCGTCCAAGAAAGCAAGCAATCGCCAGTCTTCACTTGCCAAACAAACATTGTTGGCGTTACCTGGACAGTGTATTTATTGTCATTATTTTGTCCATTGTATTTTTGTATAATACACTCTGCTTCCACGTTTCATCAGTGTCAAATACAATTAATTTTTGTGTCATCTTTCTTGCTTCTGTCTTTCTTTCAAACCTCTCGATAGATAGATAGATAGATAGATAGATAGATAGATAGATAGATAGATAGATAGATAGATAGATAGATAGATAGATAGATAGATAGATAGATAGATAGATAGATAGATAAATTTAAATGAACTGTTTAGACTCAGGTCCGCCTGTGCATCTGGACACTTTGGTCAGCAAGTTTTGTCCATCGTGTTCTGTTGTCCGTGACGTTTGCACATGTAGCTTCACTGAATCGAATTTGAAAAGCAGCAAAGTAAGGAGAGGTTTATAAAGTAAACTTAGGCAAATAGGAAGATGATAAATTAAGTTCTAAATATATTATTAAACAAAGCATATGTAGCACAATAAAGCAAAGATTGCTAATCAAAATCGGTTAATTAAGGCAGGAAGGAATAATGAAGCAACGATACTGTAAAAATAAAACAAACATAGGTTAATAAAGCAAAGATATACCAATAAAGCATTTATTGTCTTATAAAAAAATGCTAACAAGGCAAAGACATTCTAATAGAGTAAACATATGATAATAATAAATGTAGCTATTATGGCAAATATAGTTTAATAAAGCAAAGATTTACTAATAAAGCAAATATTGTCTTATAAAATTAAGCTAACAATAGAAAGACAGTCTAATAGAGTAAACACAAGGTAATAAATGTAACTATTCTCGCAAATTCTTTTATCGATTAATTATTTATAATTATTGTTGAACATTTTATTTTTAATTCTATTTGAATAAAGAACACCCACCATTTACTCTTTACACACGTGCAAAGACATACCCAAACTGTCAGTGATTAAGACGTAAAAATCACATTACCTCTTATTAATATGTCTCCTGTAAATCTTTCATTGAAAACCAATAGTTAAAAACAGTGGCAACAATACTAAAACACTAACCGTAGTAATTTAAAGAGCATTAATTATTTTAGCAGGTTTTAACAGACCATGAAGAGTATTTAAAATGAAAATACAGTTGACATACACAATCGAAAAATATTTACTTTCAAGCAGTTTGTGTGTTCTATTTCCCAGCATTAATTTTGCAAATAATTTATTTTTATCGAAAACTAATTTAGACTAAATACCTGACTAATAAATATAGTGATGCAATTTTAAGGCCATGAGAGTTGCAAATGGTTATTCCATTTATTTTTATCGAAAACTAATTTAGACTAAATACCTGACTAATAAATATAGTGATGCAATTTTAAGGCCATGAGAGTTGCAAATGGTTATTCCATTTATTTTTATCGAAAACTAATTTAGACTAAATATCTAACTAATAAATATAGTGATGCAATTTTAAGGAAATGAGAGTTGTATATGGTTATTCCATATACACAATCGAAAAGATTTACATTCAAGCACACCCAGCGTTAATCTTGCAAATAATTTATATTTATCAAAAAGATCTGACTAGTAACTGTAGTGTTGCAATTTTAAGGAAATGAGAGTTGTAGATGTTTATCCCATTGTACATACTAACAAAGAGTTGTCAATGCATTGTGCGCGATTGCGACACGTGTGTCCCTCCACCTTCACAAGCTCTAAGCAGGTAAAACTGGTTCCATTCCGAATCATCTCGTAGTTATTCTTCACTTAAGAGGAATTCCTATACGGTACAAGCCAATACTTGCTTTGTTTGAAACCAAACAAACAGCCTGCCATGCACGTAAACGTCACAGACCTTCAACTTTCACATTCTGTTGACGTCACTACCGTTTGTAAAGTAAACTTGCAGCAATGTTCGATTACGTCAAGTTCTGGCACGGATTTTGACTGCTCTCCCTTGTGTATAGTTCTCACAATAAACAGATGTAGACATCTGCTCATACTATCACGGAGTTGATTTGGGGAGAGCTGACATATTCTTAATGAACCACAGTAATACAGCCGACAGTTCGACTTAAGTTGTATAAATGCTTGAGAGTGCATATGCACATTCATGCGTGTGTTGGACTGACTGTCTCGAACACTCAAGAGGACACTCCCCCCCCAAAAAAAAAATTAAAAAATATTTGTTTCCCGTTTTGATTCTTGTCGACGAATATGCTTACCGAAGCGAAAAATACTAGTACTAAACTAAATTTGTGTCTGCTTGACTCTTCCTAAGTTAGACTAATGAACTGAAAAGAAATCTATGGCTTGAACATAATAATTTTCATTTTAAAATTTAATGTTAGATGTTACTTTTTCAAAAGTGAACTAGTGAGATGCAATGCCCCGAAACAACTATTTCAATAATTATCAAAAAAGGCATAAAATGGATTATCATATATTTACCACCAGTGTCATTAAAATATTTATAATTAAACTAATCATATTCCTCATTAAAAGTTCTTTCTGTGAATGATGTTTGTTGATCTTGATGCCATCGACCACAGTCTTTGCGGCAGTAGCAGAAATAGTAGTAGTTGTTGCATTTCGTCGCAGTTTGTCGTTGGTCCGCCCACTTACAATGCCACAATCAGCTCACAGAAGTAAATTATCATATTGTATAAGGTGTCCATATTTCTATTAATCTAAAATAGTAAATGGTGTACAGGACAGAAATCAATAGAAAATAAAAATGTCTTCAACAATTACATACAATACTGCATCACTTTCCCACTATTTTCAACATACGAAGCAACCCAGTAAAGACAACTGCTAATCTCATGGAAGAAATACTGAGAGACATATAAATCGCTACGAGGATTCGGACATCGAATCTGCGCTCATCACTCAGTAGCAGTCTGAGACAGTTCTGGTTACTGGACTGAATAAAGTACAGCCGTCTATGACAGTTCTGGTTACTGCACTGAATAGAATACAGCCGTCTATGACCGTTCTGGTTACTGCACTCAATAGAGTACAGTCGTCTATGACAGTTCTGGTTACTGCACTGAATAGAGTACACATTGCAGCTTGATGAGTTGGATGTTTAATTTAATGAATAAAAAGATCGATTCGTACACTAACAGGGCAGTCCACAAGTCTCACCATACTATCAGTATTTAGGTCACATAATACTGTATGGAATAGTTAGCCATTAGCAAGTAGTCTGGCTCCCGAACCCACAGTCCCAATCTTGACAAACAGATAGAAAATACTGGATATTTAATATAAAACCTAAATACTCCTAAACATTAAGGATTTATTAATAATTATAAAAACAGACAATAGGCTACTAAAATAAATGGACATCAAAATTCATAATGACTCCGGCATAAGCAACAAGTGTGTAAGACTAGTGACCTTTGACATTCCCACTTAGAGCTAAGTTATGGTTTCATATTTCTTTAGACTTGCCGAAGATAATAAACAAATCCGTGACGAGCATCTTAATAGACTACTGACAGGGGAGGCAACCGCCGTGACCTATACCTTCCTCCGGTCTGTTTAAAATGGCGCGATCATGATGCGTCACTAAGATGCAGCAGAAAATGCCCAGTCTGCACAGAGAAAAATAACTCCTTTTTTTAAGTTTCAAAAGGAATGAAAGTTGGTGCATATTAACACATTTTCATACGTCATTCCTACTTGAGAAAGACGATAATAAAAGAAAACATACAGTAGTTATTCACAAAGATTGAAAATAAAATAGTTAAGGTGAATTATACACACACACACACACACACACACACACACACACACACACACAAGACTTAAACTAAACTTGATTGCTTTTTCTCAGCAGGAATTCGAGAGAGATTTTTGTCTTCAGAATTATCGCCCTTTATTATCTTTTTTTTTTTTAAAAACAAGTTCTGGTCGCGAAAGTGTTCTGTATGTCTGAAAATGACTCCAAGATCTTGACAAATTTTGGCTCGATAGCGCATGCGTACGCAGACTGATCCAGTTGGTTAGTCATGTGGTCAGTATGCTAAATATCCAGCTAAGTATTCTATCTTGACCTACAGAGGCTTGGCCAAGAGACAATAGCTGGCAAACATGCTGGAAGATTGGTTATTGAAGCTTTGGAAGTGCGTAATATAGTGGTGTTTTGATTAAAAAGATGAAAAATATAGCGGTGTTTTGATTAAAAAGATGAAAAGGATGCAAGCGTTTTGGACCTGAATTTATTGGTGGCTTGTTCCTTGAAATCAAAAGATAAATTAATTATGGTGAACTAACCCTTCTGCCATCACACACATGACTCAACTTAATGACATACCCCATTCCACTCCCAGTGGAGCGAATCCAGGCTTGATTGTTTCACTTTAGTTATGAAGACATGCCTTACCCATTCCTGACCTTTCACACACACACACACACACACACACCACATTCTCTCTCTCTCTCTCTCTCAAACACACAAACACACTCTCTCTCACACACACTAAGACATTCTCTATCTCTTTCTCTCTCTCCCTCTCTCTCTTTCTCTCTCTCTCTCTCTCTCTCTCTCTCTCTCTCTCTCTCTCTCTCTCTCAAACACACAAAACTATTCTCTCACACACATTCACACACAAAAGATTCTATCACTATAGGTTCTTCTTTTCTTCCTCTCCTTCTTCTTCTCCTTCTTCTTCTCCTTCTTCTTCTCCTTCTTCTTCTTTTCCTTCTTCTCCTTCTTCTTCTTCTTCTTATTTGGCACGTGTAAACCTTCGATTGTTATTTAATTTTAATTTGTATTTATTTCGATATTTTGCTTTAGAATTACAAGATGGGCCTCACAGGCTGTGGAAAATTTCTCAAATATTCAATGTTCCTGTTTAACGCTTTTATTCTGGTAAGTTTTCTTTGTTACGTTTGGAAGTTATTATCGAATCAGTTTGAAGGAAATTATTTTACCTATCTTTCTGGCAAGATTTGAAAAATCATTGATAAGACAACTTTAATGTCTCAAAAAATAAGGTTCACATGAAAGCACGAACACATGTAAATAAATAAGCACTAACACACATATCAACACATACACACATGCAACACAAACACTAATATAAACGCGCGCGCGCACATATACACACACAGGAGCTCTCAATACACACTCTCATTACATATATAAATAGGCACAGCTTCTTGTGTATTCGTAAAGACATATACATTAAAATGTACCCATAAAACTCTCACACATCATATTCAGCGCGCGCGCACATCATACACAGAAGCTCTCAATACACACTCATTACATTTATAAATAGGCACATGTATTCTATTTATCTATCCCTTAGTCTTGTCGACCGTTGGGGCACCACTGATGACCTGACAACCAGTTTCCTCCTTTCCATTCTGTTTTGTGCTAATCTTACCGTATTGCTCTGTTTCAGTCCTGTCCATTCTGAGAGGTTGAGATGTTATCCTCCCATCTTTTCCTCTGTCTTCCTCTCCTTCGCCCTGCTTGCACAGTACCTTGCATGATTGTCTTGGCAAGCCCTGTTGATCATGTGACATGCCCATACCATTCCATTTTACGTTTTTCACAATGGTCAATAGCTTTTCATGGGGCCCAGTGGCTTGCCTAATTCTGTTTCCCATTTCCTCATTCGTGACATGATCTCTATTATTAGCATATGTATTAGCATATATCTAAACACATTTACGCTAAATTTACCAGTAAAACTCACACACAAAATATACCTATAAAACACACAAACACACACATACACATACACGCGCGCGCGCGCGCATACACACATACACACACACGCGCGCACAAACACACACGCACGCACGCACGCACACACACGCACACACACGCACACACACACACACACACGCACGCACGCATCAAACACCCCTCTGCAAAACGCACACACACCAAATACACTCCTACAAAAAGCTCGGGAACACACACACACACACACACACACACACACACACACACACACAAATAAAACCTCTACAGAAAGCTCATTTACTAAGTAAACCTTAATTATTCAGATTGCTGGGTGTGGTCTGTTGGGGTTTGGCGCATACACGCGGTCTAGCAGCCAACAGACAACGGTGGCCGTCTACAACATCATCGGCAAGAACTTGGTCTCAATTCTCTCCCTTGTCCTCATCGCCAGCGGCGGCCTAGTCATCTTTCTGTCTTTCCTCGGTTGCTGTGGCGCCATTAAAGAAGTTCGATGCATGCTGGTCACGGTAAGTTCTAATATTGTAGGGGGCAAGATCATTTAAAAATTAAAATAAAATGTATGCATAATTGATATTACAAATTAGTGCACTTGTAATCTTTCCTTATGAAAGCATGGCTCTTGCGCCTGTTCGTGGTCGATAGATCTAGATTATAGGAATATTTGACAAAGAAATATCAGTTAAGTCACATCCGTTATGTCTAGAATCTAGCTATAGAACGAAATGCATGGTAACTCACTTCTGGAGACCGAAGCCTGGCAACAAGACATAGTTACCACAAAATACTGTGTCCGTACTTCTGGACGCAAACTGGAACCTAGGCATACTTGTCATGAAATATTGCTACTCATTGTTCGCCTTGAAGGACAGGTCTAGAGCTTAGGCACATCTGCAATGAAATCTTACTATCCACTTCTTCACATAGACAGAAGGATTGGGGTCTAGGCATATTTGAAATAAAATATTAAACAGTTCAATGCTCAACACGGACTGTATGTCAGGAGCATAGACACACCATTGCCACGAAGTACACGTCGTTTGTGCAGGGTGGTATTAGGTCTAGAGCACAAACACTGTTCCCACGACAGCAACATATTTCTTGATCTTAAGTACTGAAAACTCGGTTCTAAATATGGAAAGTAGGCCATCTGCCTAGGCTAACTCATCTTTTCGTGATGTATTGAAAATTCAATTCTGACTATGGAAAGTAGGCCATCAATCTAGGCTAACTCATCTTTTCACGATGTATTGAAAATTCTATTCTAAATATGGAAATTAGGCCATATGTCTATGCTAATTTGATCTGTTCATGAAACATGAAAACGAAGTTCCAAAAGTGGACAAAGACCCGCTGTCAACACCAAGACTTCTCAACCTCAGGTCGCTAAGGGTGACTTGAAAATTTTTCAAGGGTTCCTCCACTGAAAAGGTTGAGAAAGGCTGGTCTGGATTAAATTACGTTTTAACTGAGTATACAAGCTCTGAATTGTTAAAATAGTTCACTGTGTATAACTGCACGTACGACATTTATTGCAATTATAAAGCACTTGTGTCAGAATTGACACTTTAGTTTTTATTCCCGCATTTAGAGCTGAATAGTCATACTTTTACATTAAATACTACTCCAGTCTACACGAACTTGCGTTTAGCAAAGTAAACAATTTCACATGAGGCTATATTTATATGGGACCTTTGTAAAACTAAATTGAAAAGAAATGGGGTGGGGGGAGAGTATTTCTGGTGCATTAGCTCGAATCATTCCTTTGAATTTTATTCTCCGAGTCTGGTTCACATTCATTAATTTGCTTTAGAACTGCATTCATTTTTATTTCACTTCTCATTAAAAAAAAAAAAAAATTCTGCTCGATGGAAATAATTAAGAAAGGGGTGGGGACAGATTATGCTGAGCTTATCGCCCTTTTCCTGTTCTGCCAAGTGTTTAAGTGTCAGACCCATTTGAAAATTGGATGTTGTCTAAACAAGATTACGCTTTGATTTCGGTCATTATGACCGGATGTTGAACCACAGGTCGTACATTTACTGTCAGTACAACTAGTCAAAGCTTCCACACTCTGTCCTCACAATGGTTTTCTTGCTGAATGTCGTCTGGCTAAACACGGAAATGCAAGTTGATAAAACTATGTAGGTTTCTTCATCGCGTTAGAAGTAAGACAAATACAGTGTGGAAAAACTTTATTATGGCAATTATTGCTTCCTTATGAAAAATAAGGCAAACATGTTTTGATTAGTGAGTAAATACCTCCAAATGTAAACACGTACTTTTAATACATGATTTTAAAAAAAATTAAACATATGCATTTAACAGAGAATTTTAAAAACCTTTAATTTAAACATACATTGAACACATGATTTTATTAACCGTCAATTTAAATATGCATCAAATACAAGATTTTATTAACTGTCAGTTTAAACGTGCATTGAACACATGATTTTATTAACTGTCAGTTTAAATGTGCATTGAACACATGATTTTATTAACCGTCAATTTAAACGTGCATTGAACACAGGATATTCTAAATCCTTAATTTAATCGTGCATTGAACATAGGATTAAAACATTCTTCAGAAACATACAGTTAAAACTACGACCTTCTCGGGGGTAGAATCAGAGTTGTGCCACCATTCCTTATGTCTGTGATCGGACTGAAGTCTATGGGTCTTAGATTTTTAGATCTTTAACATTATTGACGTTTACACAAGTATCTCGTGTTAAATGTGCAAGTATTAAATCTGTGGAATATTTATTTGCAAATCTAAAATTACTCTTGATTTATTTTTCATTTATAGACTCACACTTTTTTCTTGATGCATCGTTGTGTGTCACTAATGCTGCACGTGCAGTCCTCTGTTTTCTAAAAGCAACAAGCAAACAAAAATATCTACAGGATGTTTTGGTACTTGCTGTTTGGTGTATACACTATCTATCTATCTATCTATCTATCTATCTATCTATCTATCTATCTATCTATCTATCTATCTATCTATCTATCTATCTATCTATCGACCGTTGGGGCACCACTAATGACATGATGACCAGTTTCCTCCATTCCATTCTGTTCTCTGCTAATCTTACCGTATCGCTCAGTTTTGGATGTATACATACTGCCCCACAATCACACTTTCTCTGCCCTTGATTTCAGTTTGACGTCATAATGTGTCGTGATGAGTCACTGCATCCAGTCAGTTTCTCTTCTCTTGGTTTCATTTTGACGTCATAATCATGAGTCACCCCCCCCCTTATAATCAGAGTTTCTACGCCTTTAATTTCATTTTAAAGTCATAACATCTTTTACATCTTGAGTCACTTCACCCACAATCACGTTTTCTCTCCCTTGATTTCATATTGACGTCATAATGGTTTTTTCACGCAATGAGTCCTACTCAATCTTGTCTAGTGTCCGTTTGATATATAGTCAAACTTTCAGCCGGAAATGTCCAAGTCGAAGGATTTAGAAGAATACATTTCTTCACTGCTATCATGTAATAACCAATTTCGCTTTCAGCACCATTGTGTACATCTTTTTAGGAAAGGAGTAAATAAGTTAGCCAAATATGTGCACGAACCTATAGCTCAGATGGCCCGATAGATGTCACTTTTGAGCTATTCATCCTTAGAAAAGATTAAGCAGTCCCATAGCGCTGGGTGTGACCGAGACAGTATACGTGGTTGCCAGTCATTTCCAGTTATTTTTCTCCTTTCTCCAGAACCCGTGTTTCCACTTATGTTACTGACGATTTATTACTGAGCTAACAGATTTAGCAGTTATGTCCCGTGGCGCCAATACTGCTAAATGTGGGCTGCACGGCGAGGGCTCTTGAAATGAGCTGTCTGGGTATTCGAACGTCCGTGACGTCGCTAATTAATAATTAAAAGACGGTTACCATGCCTGGCGGTTTGGGACATTTAAGTTTGGTTCAAACCAGAGTTTAGCTTGCCCAGTGCACCGTTTAGATGGCTGAATATAGGGTGCCAAATTACATTTTGGCTTATTAAATTAATTTCACAAGATAAAAGTTAACTTTAGCAAGCAGCATCTTTAAAAAAAATTAGCAAGTCAACACTTTTTGATTGGCGCTTTGGGTCATAATTCGACTACAGTTCAGCCAAGTTTTAGCTTTTCAAATGTAACTTTAACTTGTCAAAAGTAACTTTTAACGTATCAAATGTAACTTTTAGCATTTCAAATGTAACTTTTAAGGTGGCAAATGTAACTTTTAACGTGTCAAATGTAACTTTTAGCATGTCAAATGTAATTTTAACGTGTCAAATGTAACTTGTAATGTGCCAAATGTTACTTTGAACGTGTCAACTGTACCTTTCAATTGATAACTGTAATTTATTTAAAACTTTAAGTTAAACAGTTAGTGGTTTGGGCCATAATGTCACAGTCAGTGAGTAGAGACCATCAAATACTACTGTCGGCAATCATATTATATCTTTACGGCAGAAGAATTTTTAAGTGTTTTGACCGAAGTTGCATTGCAAGGGTCACATGCACCAGACTCCAAAGGACCATTTCGGACAGGTATGCATGCGTGTGATTTTGGACCGGCGATTTTCGAGAAATTAATAAGGGCGAAATGTTCTGTTTACTAATTATACTTATTTTAATGACATGTCCCGCTACCTCTGGAACGTCTGGAAAACCCACTTCGCATGTTGATGGAAATAAATGTCCTTGAGATTCCTGATCCATTGCGGTACGTTTATAACACACAGGTAGGTTAACTACCAAAACTTTAGACAACAAATTAAGAAAGCGGTACGTTTATAACACAATAACACACAGGTAGGTTAACTACCAAAACTTTAGACACAACAAATTAAGAAAGCGGTACGTTTATAACACAATAACACACAGGTAGGTTAACTACCAAAACTTTAGACACAACAAATTAAGAAAGCGGTACGTTTGTAACACACAGGTAGGTTAACTACCAAAACTTTAGACACAACAAATTAAGAAAACAATTCAAAAACAAAAAAAGGACGATAAAATTTACAATTAACTCAAGAACTAAATAATTGTTAAAGAAGATAACAATTGATGTAATAGGAATTGATTTTTCTACGTAGGGCAGGAATGCTCATTCAATCTGAATATTAATTAAAAATAAAGATCCAAGATTATTTAATTGCAGGAATATTAGTATTAGTGTTTCGGTATTTGTTTCTTTAAGCAAAGCAAGGATTCCGCATGAATCTATTTATTTTTACATTTATTTCTACACGAAATGTACAAGTTTTCTATTCAGACATAATCTATTTGCAATCGAGTAAAGAATATTCATGAACAAAAAGTTGTTTATATGGAAATATTTCTCTCTTTACATTGTATTCTTTACTGTGGGACATATGTCAGGATATGACCTCTCCTTGGAAGCATTTCTTGTAAACAGTCCTTGTACTGAGAAACAATCCTTGTACTTGTAAACAGTCCTTGTACTTATAAACAGTCCTTGTACTGAGAAACAGTCCTTGTACTTGTAAACAGTCCTTGTACTTTGTAGTTGTAAACAGTCCTTGTATTTGTAAACAGTCCTTGTACTTGTAAACAGTCCTTGTACTTGTAAACAGTCCTTGTACTTTGTAGTTGTAAACAGTCCTTGTAAACAGTACTTGTACTGAGAAACAGTCCTTGTATTTGTAAACAGTCCTTGTACTTGTAAACAGTCCTTGTACTGAGAAACAGTCCTTGTACTTGTAAACAGTCCTTGTACTTTGTAGTTGTAAACAGTCCTTGTAAATAGTACTTGTACTGAGAAACAGTCCTTGTATTTGTAAACAGTCCTTGTACTTGTACTTGTAAATAGTCCTTGTACTTGTAAACAGTCCTTGTCCTTGTAAACTGTCCTTGTACTTGTAAACAGTCCTTGTACTTGTACTTGTAAACAGTCCTTGTACTGGGAACAGGCGTGGCGCGACGGTAGGACGCTTAAACTTCTCTCGCATGTACCCGCGCTCAGGTCCAGCTCTATGCTTCGGCTTAGTGTATAGTCCTGAAGGGACAATAAATCGGGTACCGTGTGCCTCAGGACGCACACGTGAAAGATCTCTTGACGAAAGAAAACCGGTGGGGGCTGCCCGGGCAAAATTATAAATCTACGAAATACTCTTTCTCACTTTAATCACTCACACCTTTAATCTCCTTCCAGAACAAAAATGTATTACTTGCGAAATTATTTAAAAGAGGACTGCAAACCAAATCATTTAAAAGAGAACTACAAGCCAAATCATTTAAAAGAGGACTACAAGCCAAATCATTTAAAAGAGGACTACAAGCCAAATCATTTAAAAGAGGACTACAAGCCAAATCATTTAAAAGAGGACTGCAAGCCAAATCATTTAAAAGAGGACTGCAAGCCAAACCAAACAGCAACTAGTTTTGTTCTAAGCACATTTAAAAACCTGGTTTCCTACCTTACTGGTACGATCAAAACAAATCGTGCTAGAGACAAGCAAGAACCTTAATCTAGTTATGTTCTTCATAAACTGTATGAGATGGATGGACAGTAGATAGGTAGGTAGGTGGAGGGAGGGAGGGAGGGAGATTGACCGATAACAATGATACAGACAGGTAACTATACAGATTTCAAAATTAATATTGGGATCTGTTGGTTAGATATCCTCAGCGCTTTCCATCCATAACTACAATATACACGTGTACCTTTTCTTTTTCTGTTTCAGTTTTTCATTCTCCTATTTGTGATGTTGATTGGATTATTGATCGGAGGGATAGTTATTTATGCCTACAGACAACAGGTAAGAATGTGCGACATATTATCCATCTAATTACTGTTTATTTGACCATTTGTCATTCCTCAGTCTTAGACATTTCCAGTCGTTAGTGACGGCACAAATGGCAAATCAATGAAAATTAACTCTGTAGAACTAATCGAATTGTTTAATGCTTTACCGAATAGAATTATCTCCCTTGTTATTTGATTTCTTTGAAAAAACACCCCCACCGCATCCCACCCCCAAAACACAAAACCTGAGTTGCTATTCTTTATTTTGTTTCTTTAATGCACAGCCATAATTTTTATTTCAAACTTGAGTAAAATACCGTTCTTTTATAATTTACAAGTTTAAATATATAGTTTTTATAAAAAAATATATATATATATATATAGTTTTTATAAAATTAATTTTAAATGCTCTTTAAAATAAACTAATATAATAACAAAATATGAACAGCAGATAGAAACGTAAAGTGCAATATAGTCTTTGCTTTATTAAGGTATGTATGCTATATGTGAGTGTAAATGCATGTATTTATGGTGTCTGACGATGGTTTTACAACTGACCTACATATTATTTTCTCTTGCAGTTCGACTATTATGAAACCATTTTCTTATAACTGGTACAGTACGTGTAATTTGGAACTAAAATAAAATAAGCTACATACCTCAAATGAAATATTGCACTTAGTCTTTAATCTTAATTTGACTTCATTTTATACACGTTAAAATGGAACAAAAGATCAACTGACTGATTTATCTCTGCGCAACGTCCACTTTTAACGTTCTTTAATCTCACGCCAGGATGTATATTTGGCCATAAATTATCATTCAGTATATGACATTGGACCAGTCATTCTAACTCTATGGTCGTAATTGAACTCGTGAGATTGGAGTAGATCCTATAATCATTTGTCTGCCGAGATTTTTTCTTGATTATTATGTGACAGCTGAGTTTCTGCTGTTTTTCTTTTGTTTGTCTCCCTCGATTATCATCTGTCTATCAACTTTCCTGCTGTACGTCTTCTTGATTTTAAATTTTCCCTTGATTTTCATTTGATTGCTGAGTGTGTACTACAGTTAATCTGGTAATTTACATTGATTAATTATCAATTGATTGTTGAGTTTTGGCTTCACTAATTTGACAGTCTCTCTTGATTATCATTTGGTTCTTGAGATCCTGCTGAGCGTCGTCCAAAAATCTTCCTTGGTATCCACCGAACATATACGAATCGAACAAGCGTCGGAATGCATGATATATAGAAATCAGTTAGTCGTTCAAATAACGGATCCGTTCTTTCTGAAAATCGAGACTAGCTTGTGCTTTCATAGTCATAGACAAGTTTGACAAGCAATACTTTAATGTTAACTAGTCTTGGTAAGATTCAGAGACCTTGGTTCACAAACGACAGTCAAACAAAAGGCGTGCAAAAGACAAATAATAATGAAAATGACTGCCAAACTAACAGCAATGATTATGATGTTGACTATGATAATGAAGATGATTATATATACATGTATATACGAAGATGATGTCAGTATGATGATGGACTTGATGATGTTTCAGATAGGTGATCACGTGCTGAAAGAGCTGTACACCTCGCTGAACACAACTTACAAGATGCCCGGCCATGAGAAAGTAACCGAGGCCTGGAATTTCATGCAGACACTGGTGATGAGTTTAAAATGGTTCTCGTTCATTGTTCACTTCTAACTTCTCTCTGTTCCCTGCTCATTGTTCATTGCTGTCTTCTCAAAGCTATATGCTCCATGCTCATTGTTCGTTGTTCGCTCTGCTCTCTTCTCACTCCTCACTCCTCACCGCTTTCTGCTTTCTACTCACTGCTCACTGCTCTCAGTTCTGTGCTCATTGTTTATTGCTCACTCTATCTTATCATCTATTGGAACAACCATCTACGTTCATTAAATTACTTTCCTTTCTTCCATTATAGATACATTTATATTTGATCTCCTTTCTTTAAACGCAATAACGGCTGCTTCGAAATTATCACCACCATGAATCTATTTCTGTTTCCTGGTGAGCCTTATAATGCCCAGTGAAATATAATCTAGGTCAGCCACAGATAAGAATAAATCCGTATGAAATGAGTAATTCCCTTTCTTAGAATAAAGACTGCAAAATTTAAACTTTCAGATATTTGTATAAATGCTTTTATTTCAGTATTGAAAGTCAATATTTCTGAAAAAAATCAGAGCTCTCGTTCACTTGCGACACTGACTTATCACCATAGCAACGTAACATTTGACGTCATGAGAGGGAACAACAATCCGCTTGCGCTGTCCGACATATTGTCTTTCGTTAAACGCGTGGTTTGAAAAAACTAAAACATGTTAAATAGTGAAGTGCATATGGCTGCACAAACAGCGGACAGTGCCAAGAGTTAGAATTAACCAGTTTAAAACCAGTCTTACACTTACATAGTCATAATTTTACACTTACACAGTCATAATTTTACACTTACACAGTCATAATCTTACACTTACAGTCATAATTTTACACTTACACAGTCATAATTCTATCGTTTGATCATTGACATTGATTTGTTATTTTACACACAATCAATTAATTACAGTTACAGTAATATATGTCATAAAAAAGCAGTGTGTGATGTTAATTGAATACGTTTTAAATCCATTCATTGAGATAATGTTCTTGTAACTGGGAAGTTAATAAGTAATCACAGAAAATTTATTGAAAATTTTACTATAATTTCTGATTTGTAGTTCTGTTTATTTTCTCTCTATTATATATTTATCTTTGCTGATTTTTATTGAACGATGTGATTTAAATCTGTTAATTATCAGTTTGCGATAGGTAGATCTGTTTATTTTCACTTTGTGATATGTAGACCTATGTTTCTTTTACATGATGATAAGCTATGCAGATATGTTATTTTCACTCTATGTTAAAATATGTAGTTCTGTCGATTTTCAGTTCCTGATAACAAATGTTATTTTCACTCTATGTTAAAATATGTAGTTCTGTCGATTTTCAGTTCGTGATAACAAATGTTATTTTCACTTTATGTTAAAATATGTAGTTCTGTCGATTTTCAGTTCGTGATAACAAATGTAGCTCCGTTTATTTTCACTTTATGAGAACAAATATATATTGATAATACTGCCATTTTATTTAATATAAAAGAAATGCAGTTGATCAAAATAAAAACACGCAACCACGAAAGACTTCAGAATACTGGATAACAGTACCTTGTGCCCAATGGACAGGATAATTGAATAATATCCATGAAATATTTAATCTAACAAAAATAAAATATACCCATAGAATTTTAAAGTAGGTGTATACCTTTACATCCTCAGCAAAGTCGAAATCAGTCGTTGGTGTCTGTTCCAGTTCAGCTGCTGTGGTGTGTACGGCGACATTAATTCAACAACTTCGTGGTACTTTTACAGGAACACTGCATGGTTCCACAACCAAACAGGTGAGAAAGCTGCAATAAATCAACTGTAAAAAATTTTCAGCACAAACTACATAAAACAAACATCCAGGGTATTGGAGTTACTGTGGTTTGCTTGCATACGTTTACCGATCATTGCCATGAATGGTAATAATTCCATCAATGAATGGTTAAAGGTGTTAAAGCCATCAATGAAAGATTATACGAGTTAAAGATATCAATGAACATGTGGTGGAGTAAATTTGCCTATCCCTATTTCTAATTAGCCTGACTTTATATTATCTGGTCTTAACCAATAATAATATTGTTTGTTTTTATAATGGAATTTTTAAATTTGCTATGAAACATTTCTGTAGGTGAACAAAATGCTTTTCACTCGTAACCTTTAGTTTAAAGAATAGTGTACATGCAACCTGTTTATATGCAATCTTGTCGAAAATAATCTCCCTTTGATGGTGTGCTAGAGTTCCAAGATTATCACCCATACTTGAAAACAACGCTGCAGTCTTGAGTTTTTGTCGTCACACGACGTCAGGTCTTCTATCTTTCACTTTGAACTTTGAACTTTGGGACAGACAGAAAAATCACATAGAGCGAGGTGGTACTTGAAACATATTTTGTATTTCTTTAATTGCACAAAAATAGAACGCCCCCACCCCTCCACTTCTTTATTTTATAAACAATCTAGTTTACCGTGCGTTGTGTGCAATGTCATGCCCTGAATTGTAAAATTAAATTTGATCAACATTGTTTTCCAATTTGATCGACTCCTGTGGCAGTGATTTTGGAGGGCTATGTTAGGGACAGGGCGAGGGTGGTGACTACGGAGGGTGGGGAAATACTACTGGGACGACTTCATTTCCGGATTACAACCGTATAACCATGACTCATCAGTCACACCGCACTTGATGATCTGACATTGCATATTATGCCAGGATCCAGACAAGATCGGACAACTCGATCCGCGACAGCTGTTCTTGCGTGCAGAGTCATCTCCCATTAATAATAATAATAATAAAAAATTAAAGCTGGTAGATAGAGGACTTGGTGATGCTCCTCCACTCATCCGCAATGTGAAAGTGAACTTGATCAATGCACAATTGAGGACTTCTACTGCTGTTGGTAGAAGTGACCAACGCGTTGACTGTTGAAGACCCCCAGAGCTGTTTCAAAAGTGCAAAGACCTTCAAACTTAAGTGCTATTTCCAAGCTCACAAATCTGTTACAAAGAAATTATTTTTAAAGTGACTTATTGTACAGTGTGTGCAAGCTATTCTTAAATATGAGGGGCTAAGTATTCCAGCCTTTCGATTACACATGCACACCCATCCACTCACTCATTCACAAGCACATACATACAACATGATATGTGTGCTAACATTTCTACACTTATGATGTATCAAACATTACTACACACTGAAGCAACTTTTTAAATTTAAAATTTAAAATTCTGACGTTCTGTTTTACAGAAATTATGGGGACGTTTATATTTTACAGAAGTTATGGTGACATTTATATTTTACAGAAGTTATGGTGACGTTGTGTTTTACAGAAGGCATGGTGACGTATGTCCCGGACAGCTGTTGTCGGAACGCAATAGGCAGTAACAGGTCAATTTGTGTGGAAGGCACAAAGCAGAACAGTATTATTCCAGCTCTCGAGCCACCCGTCCTCCCACACATGGAGAATGCCCTTCTGTTCACAGAGGTAAATGAGCACTCATGTGTGTGAGTCGCCAATGGTTAATGTTGTTCATTGAAATCACCTACAGAGTAACGAGCATGTAAATCAAAAGTAGACGTGTGATGAAGCATTTAGGCGATTGCAATGTGCAGGTGACTGTAAAGAGCAGAGGACCGCAAAGATTAGGTGGCTATTATAAGCATGTGACTGTAAAGTGTAGGTGACAGTAATGTTTAGGTGGATGTTACATGCAGGTGGCTGTAAAGTGTAGGGTAACTATTACATGCAGGTGAGTGTAAAGTGTATCTGGCAGCCTAGTTTAGACGACTATTACATGCAGGTGGCTGTAAAATGTAGCTGACTATTACATGCAGGTGGCTATAAAGTGTAGCTGACTATTACATTCAGGTGGCTGTAAAGTGTAGCTGACTATTACATGCAGGTGGCTGTAAAGTGTAGGTGACAGCACTGTTTAGATGACTATTACGTGCAGGTGAGAGTACAGTTTAGGAGGTTATTACATGTATGTAAAGCGTAGATGATCGCAAAGTTTAGGTGGCTGTTACATGCAGGTGACTGTAAAATGTAGGCGACAGCAAAGTTTAGGTGATTGTTACTTGTGGGAGACTGTTAAGTATAGGTGACAGGAAAGTTTAGATGACTGTTACATGTAAAGTGTCGGTGACAGCGCGATTTAGATGACTGTAAAGTAATTGTTGACTGAAAGTATATGTGATAGTAAAGTTTAGTACTCGTGATAGTAGAATTTAGATGACTGTTACATGCAGGTGTCTTTAAAGTATTGCTGACTGTATGTATTGATGACAGCAAAGTTTTAATGAAATACATGTGAGTTGAAATTTGTAGGCGACTATAAAGTATTAGTGACAGCAAAGTTTATTTGTCTGTGAAATACGTGTGAAATGCAAAGTGTAGGTGGTTTATCATCTTCATCTTCATCTTCTGTCCCTTGACCTAATGTGGTCGTTTGGGTCGCTGAGCTGCTGAATTGTTCACCAGCTCCCTCCACTTGTCTCGGTCATGTGCCAAACTCTTTGTCTCTGCAAATGTTTTCCCATACTATTCTGCGATGTTGTCGCCCACATTTTTCTCTGTCATTTATTTATAAATGTAAGGTGATTTATAGATAACAGCAAAATTTAGTTAATTGATAAATGCAGTTCAGTGGAAATTGTAAGTGACTGTAAAATGTAGGTCACAGCTAAGTTTAGGTGAATGTAAAGTGTATGCACCTTTTAAGATTGCGTGGGATTTTTTGTTGTTGCTGTTGCTATACCCGGAGGTATATTTCATGAACTGGGATCTAATGAATGATTCTGGTTTTAATAGAGCAGAGACGTAAATTGGTCAGATTTAGACATACTAGTGAAAGACATATTTTAAAAATGTAATTCTGGGCTAAATTAAAATATAAGATAATCTTAACAGATAAGTTAAAATATAAAGTATCAAGGAAAGGAAAGTACAGATGAAAATTAATTTTTAAAATAATTCTTGCTATGATAAATAACAGCTACGCTTAGATGTCAAATACTGATGTACTTTATTAATATTCAGTCTTATGTATACATTTACCTCAAGTTAAAGATAAATAAATAAACTTCAAATTTTCTTCTTTTTCTGTTTCCAAGGGATGCTACTCAGCGTTTATTACTTTCTTGGCAGACAACATCAAAATCGTCGGTGGAGTTTGTGGTGGAATTGCAGTTATGATGGTAAACAATGTTTTAAATTCTTGTTTCCAAACAGAAGGCGTCTACTTTGAAAATTTTAATATCGTAAAGAAAACAGTCGTTAAACTACATCACATCACAACATGCTCTTCAGTATGGAAACAGCATGTGCCCTCAAACCTTAGTCAAGTTCAGTAACTCGGAATCACGTGCTTAGACAAAAACGTCATCGGTTTTAAAATAGAAATTGCACTTCAAGCAATGTCAGTCCATTCCCGTAAGAGCTCAAGGGTTGTCAAAATTTAGTGCTGTAAGATAAAGCACTGAAATCCTGCAAACTTGTCAAGATTTTTAGTTTGATTGAACTGGTATGTTGTGCACGAGATTCTTAGGACGGCATACATAGTGCAAGCTTTCTTGCTGCTGGAGGCCAGCGCAATCTGCCGATAGGGTTTATTTGCATTTATTTTGTAATTCAGTATTTTTCCTCAGTTGATATTATTCATTTCTGAGTACGGTGTGTACAAATAATTCTACCTTCCATAAAAATAAATGCTAGTCCAAATTTTTCACTGAGTATTCGGGAAAATATATCAAGCCTGTAAATATTAATGTTTACGCATAAGAACTAAGAGATGTTATGGCGATCAGTGCATTTCACACACACAGGCTATCTCTGAGGCCTGTGCTTGGGCCCAGGGGTAAAAAAAAAATTGTCCCACTGGAACATGAAAGAGAGTAAACTCTGCACTTGCATAACAACCGACACACGTCACCAGCAAAACTATCAATATTTGAAATAAACCTCACTGCAGCAGTTTGCCTCTCAGGTTTGATCGAGCTAAAATTACACCAGTTCCCAAACTGGATAATGCCAGCATCCACATCAGATCCCAAGGATCTAGCTCTATAAATGGAAAGACTCTGCTGCAGAGTCCCCCTATAGAACGTGACATTATTTTGAGATAATCTGGAACGTGACCAACGGATTGCGGTTTAATTTTGTTTCGGAATGTCACTACAGAACTGATACCTACGCCTTCAGTTTGTGGTTGAAACTTGTCTTTACTGTCATCTTTATAACCACTACAGTCATTACAGTTTAGAGATGGATCATGACACTGAAAAGTTGTCCTTTCGGTTTGAGTGGGCGTGGCACCGGTTTGTGGTCCACTTGCTGAAACTTCTGAACACAGCCTGCACTCATCAATTATTTCAGTGTCATTATCGCACTTCAGATTCACTGTCGATTCGATGTCGTTTAGCCCTGTGCCTTGTGTGTGCTTTTCTCCCTATTATCAGAGGGCGCAGTTTAGTCAGTAACCTACGATACGCTACAAAACTCACAAAAATTAAAAGCAGTTGCAGCAACTAAAAATAGAATCGCTTGTAAACAAAGGCGGCGGCCATTTGCAGAGACGGAAGTGCTTGAGAGAGTAGTTCATTGCAGTGAAAAAAGGTAACATTTCACCAAAAGTTGATTTAGTGGGTTGACATCTGCCTAGTTTGACCCCAAATATCTCCATTTTGGTGAAGAGTTGGCCCTAAATTCAAATTTGGCATCCAGTGGGTAGGTATCTGTCGATTTGTTGGTTGGTGCAGGTAGAAATAAAAAAGTAATTAAAAACTTTTGCATTTTAAAGATGTAGATTGGCTATTTTCAAATAATATGTTCACTAAATTATTATTTTTAAACCTAAAATTTTTAAATAAAAAATAATTAGGGTGGGGAAAGGGGTTTATCTGTTCTCTTGCTATCACTCTCTCTCTCTCTCTTTTCTCATTAGATTCTGGCAATGACGTTCGCTGTCTGCCTTTGCCGACGTATCCAGGACGATTATTTCTTCGACTGACTGTTTGGGCCAAACTGCACTTCGACACTCTTGTCTGAGTTTATGTGCCTCTAGATCGTTCTTTGTAATCACATGCTGGCAGGGACGTGCATTCCACGGCAGTTGTGTTTACTTGTCGTGGTTTCGCAATGGACCATTTCTTTGTGCGTGTGTCCGTGTATGTGTGCGTACGTAGTGCAGACATTTATGCTTGCTTTTGGCGGTAATTGTGTGTCGTGGTTTCCTTCCTAACTATGACCATTACTTCCTCCCCTCCTTATCTGTCTGCCTGTCTGTATATCTATCTATCTATCTATCTATCTATTTGTCTAACTATCCATCGATCCATCTACCCACCCATCGATAGATCTACCTACCTACCTACCTACCTATCTATCTATCTGTCTGTCTGTCTGTACGTCCGTCCGTCCGTCCATCCATCCACTCACCCACCGATCGATCGACCTACCTACCTACCTATCTAATCTATCTATCTAATCTATCTATCTATCTATCTATCTATCTATCTATCTATCTATCTATCTATCTATCTATCGTGCAGTTAGTATGTGCACTGATTTTTCATCCATTCATTAGTTTCTGATTTTCCATAGGTCTGTCTGTTTATGTATCCACCAGCCCAATCAAACTTTTATATTTCACCTATTCATCTGTTCTGTCCAATCATTCATTCATTCATTCATCCATCCATCTATCATACACTCAATTTAATTTCTAGATGTACACAGGGTTATTCAGAAAAAATGTTATAAACGCACATGCATGTGCGTGTGTACGTATGTGTGTGTCTTTTCAGTGTTTGCTGTATTGAATGTTTCATTTAAATGTTCGCGTGACGTCACTTTGCATATCGTTGTGTGCCATTGTCTGTGTCTTGGCTCAATTAATTTTTGTTATTATTATTAAGTAAGTAATTTGAAAGTGACAAAATTTATTTCATTTATGTATTTTTATGAAATTGCAGCTAGTGACAAATTATCACTGGACACCTATTTAGAAGAATTATTTCTAATTTTGTTGTTTATTGATGATAATATTGGAAATCAACAATAAATTAGGTTTAATGTGAATCGCACTGAAAGGAAATTGTTCCGATTGTGAATCAGTTTAATGGGAATCCCTCAATGTTTAAAATGTTTACCAGTGAAAGTATCCGTGTATTTATTTTGTGCATAGTTTTTTGTTGTTGTTGTTGTTTTGCTTTTGTTATTATTGTTGATGTTGTAGATTTAAAATAATATCTTTTGAAGTGTGTACACTGATGGTTTGTTTACTTTCTCAAGAGAGAGTTTTTCGATGTTTCACTGAAATGTTTGAGTGCCTGATATTTTTCTTAAGTATGTATATAAAACATTTATAAATGAATATAGGTTCTGGGGATTAATATTGTGGTTTGTTTAAAAAATGAAATATTTATGATTTTCGATTACACTGTGACGTGTTTTCTCTTCGTAAGTTACCATTTAATGTGTATATAGTGTATTTTTTAAAAATCTGTTGTAATAGACTGATACAGCAGACAGTAGCTCCGATGTATAGATAAATATAATCCACAGTGAGGCAACTCCGTCCTGAGTGACTCGGTGTCTGCTAATTGTCTCTAACGCCTTCGTTACGTCACGCCGTTTCAGCCTTCATTCACCCGTTTGAAATGAATTCGAAGACTCTCTGATGTAAACAGATTTAGACTTACGTAATCAATTTTGGTAAAGCCATCTTCTCTACATAGGGTCCCGATTGCAAGCATTGTCTAATAAATAAATGTTCGAAATGTCTTCCAAGTTTTAATCTAAGGATATCTGAACTTTTTGTATTCGCAACATACGTTGCAAGATACAGATTTCTTTCTTTGTTTTTATTTATTTTTCTTTTGAAGCGTATTAAACTTTCTGTTATAGTTAACACAGCCATATGTAGTAAAGACAATAAATAATTTTATGTATTCAGTTTGTTTGGCCTTTTTCTCTGAATACGTCGACTATTCTTTATTCTCTAGCCAGTTCTTCAATATTATCGAGACATCTGTGATTACATGTGCAATATAGGCTACGCATTAGTATACCTGACATGAAACTTTCAGCAAGGGAGACTACTCCCAATTATGGAGACTAAATTATATTATCCTCTCCTCCCAGTGATGCCGTCTTCGATCTGTGAGATTAGGATTGCTTCTTGTCTCCCACTCCCCCCCCCCCCCCAGCACTGTTTCTATTGACTGATTTGTCCTTAGACGTAGATTGATCCCCAACGTATATTAAGGCCTGGAAAGGTTAATTAGCGCACTTAACTAAATTCTGAAAGAATTCATCATCCAATACTGAACGAAGACCTGCGTAAGCTAACAAGCTCACCACAAACTATGACATGAAAGAGTTAATTAGCCCACTATAAACAAAGATTTGAATAAGTTAATTAGACCACACTAAATTAAGGCCTGGATGAGCTATTTAGCCCCCACCCAGCTTAGATCTTGAACGAATTAATTCATTTCTCAAACATTCTGCAGTAAATTAATTAGCCCACACCAAACAGAAAAAACCCTCATAGAATTAATTAGCCTTTCCAAACATAATGCAATAGGTTAATTATCCTACACCAAATTTATGCCCTCTAAGTGTTAAGCCCACTCTGGACTGAGATGTGACTGAATTAATTAGTCCACACTAAATTTGAGAACGTATTGAGATAGTTTTCAACCGAATTTGCCAAGCACTTCAGACAGTTCTTTAGTTTTAATCCAGGCAGGTCAGGGAACATTCAAAATCAACACCTAGGGGTCAGTGACTTTTTTCATTTCCTTAAGGTTATTCATTGTCGCCTTGAGATCAGCTGAGAATCAGCCCCCCCCCCCTATGCCGAGGAAAGCGAGAATTCGTCAGTGCGTATATTATTTATTCAAAAAATAAAAAAAAATAATGTGGAAATGATGGTTAATATGGATCTGAGGCGACATTTTCACTTTGTGAAATCCCTTCAGGAGTAGTACTGGGATGAGGCATCATTAATTCCTGGCATGAATGAACCAGTGTTGGCTTAAAAGAGCATGGATCTTTTAATTAACGTGCGAAATAATTCAATTTACAGACCGTGTGTAAATAGGTCTTATTATTGTTAACCTGTGCAGATGTCCCATCATTTGTTTAACGTACATGACAGTCTGTTTTGTTTTACAAGTAAAATTATGTTATTGTTTAATGTGTTGTCCCATTATAGTTTAATGTGCATAGTTGTCCCATTATTGTTTAATGTGTGACAAAACAGAGACAGTACATTCATTACTAGATGAATTTTACATAAAGTGAAGATGATAAGAAATGATATGAAAATGAATGAAAAATTAATTTAAAAAATAAAAATTAATAAAAGGATTTATTAAAGAAATTAAATAAAAAGACAATAAAAAATACATATCAATTACAATTTAAATCAGTATCTTGACTATCTCAGAGGGATACAGCCTGCCCTAAAAAGTCAATTTTTCTGTCTGTAAATTCTCCCAAAATGTTTATTATTCATGTACAGTGTTTATTCTCACGAAGCAACAGCTCTTAAACATTAGTGTGAATAAAACACACACTCTTCGACACTAATGTTCAGGGTAACACGCATCTTATAAACTGCTCATCTGACGTGACCAATCATGTTCAATGTATTTTTCACACACAATCTGTCATCTGCTTTCATGCCACATGCTGAACAAATATGACATCACGAAGACTCTTCTCACACAGCTCCAAACAAGAAGGAACATTGGACCTGGAGATGGATCTAGAATGTTGCATTCGGACCAAACCAGAACCAGAAAGTAAACTGAGGACACTGATGAAGAACAAACCCTGCAACCAATGGATGCAGTATTCACTAGTTTCCAACAATTAATTGACTGTGAAAATGTACTATAGACAGGCCTCTGAGTAACATAATTCGTTATACTGGAGGAGAATTATAAATTAGAATAAACATAGAATTCTAGCTAATATATTTTACAATTTACAATTCTCACATCATACACACAAAAAGGTTTTAAAATTACTCTCACACACAATAATTAAGAAAATATCATACCTTTAGTTTCTGCCAAAATAAAGGGTGAAAGAAACAATGTATTGCTAATCCCTAATTCCATTACAGATATACATTTATTCTTTCTTTCAGAGTCTACATTACTGACATACACACACAAACACACACACACACGCACGCACACACACATATTTTTATGATTTCGTTTGAATTGGACTATCTTCACTTTTATTTCCAGTGCCTAGGGTTTCTGTCTAAGAAGTGATTTTAATTCATGTTTCAAATCTTGTCACCATTGTCACAATTGTCACCATTGTCACATGAAGCCTACATCACACCTTGACCCCTGAGTCACCCACACTAACAAGGTTTTAATCCCCCCTTCATTTACGGATGGAAGTGCACATGAGATTTCACAGCCTGTGGCTATAATAGACTGTTGTTTTACTTCAGACTTTTTATTAAATCTCTCTGAGGTTTTACTTGCTACTCGAGGTCAGAGTCAAATCTACAAGTTTAGATAGTTTTACCTTAATTATTTCTATTTGCCCCATGCTGGACTCCAACTGAAAAACATCTGATCCACTTTTACCTAACTTAATGAATAAGTATACATGCATGCACCGTTTAGCTTTTATAACAGTACATCTGGTATCATTTGAATTTTTTATATTTTAATACTTATTTAACGTGACTGGGCTAAATTAATAGCCTTATCTCTGGAGAGACTGACATCTCCCCTTTTGAGACCTTTTTAATAAGTGATGTCTAACAAATTAATTTTGAACAAGCATGAAATAAATATTCCTTCCTTTCTACATCTTATGAACCTGCCCATAAAATATCATTTTTTTATGACAACAATAATCATTATATTTGTATACATCTTTTAAATGTAATACCCTTTAATGTGAAATCCCTGAATTTAATTGACAATATACTCTATTCCTTAGCAGTATTCACATTAACAATTCTATATCCTTGTAGAATGTGCCCGAATAAAGTAAACTCTACCCTCTCAGTATATTTATACACTAAATCATCATATCAAACATAGGACAAAATTATACTTTGCTACTCATAAGCAAGTGTGAATCCGACATCAAGACATCTATACACTAACTAGGCATGAACATTTCAAAACATTTCAAGGAAAACATATCAAAGAATTTCAATTAATACAATTCCTCATCAAATAATTTTCTGATGGGTGGTTTAAATGATTAGCTTACCCAACCCCTAATCTATTTAATTCAACCTGTACAGGTCTTTGTAATTTTTGCAGATGGAGAAAACTCGGTCAAACCTCAGAGACGTTAACCATTAACTCATTTATTAACTCTGTCCCTGAGTGTTACAGGTTCAGAACTCCTGTCACTCCTTGCAAGTTCGAACACATCTACAAAGTATAGGAATTCTGGCCCACACACAATCTTCTTCAACTTAGCGGGACACTTCACAAAATATGCTATTGTCTGATGTAACAAATTTTAACCCCCCCCACCTTCTACGCATGCATATCTCCTTCTTGGTTTCAATACAGAAGTGGAAGTGTAATTAACAAATACATTTATTCAACATAATGAAAGTTAATAAGAAGTAATTTGTAGTCGCAAAGGCAGGCTACTTAAAAATGAAAACTAGTCTCTTCATCCTAGGTTAGGGATTAAATTAAAAGAATCTATTATTAAATTTTGTGATGATGAAATAGTTCTTTGAACGTTTATGATGAAATATAGTTTATTATATAATCTCCAGAGTCATGCTTGTCACAGTCTGATAAAAATGTCATGACTCCTTGACCCACTTGTTTGTTTTTCAAACATCAAATTTGAAATTCCTTTGTTTAGAGTTCTCCCATGATACTTCAGTATCGAGAAGCTTCTAACAAAGAGGTCAGAGACATTATGTAACTTTAGGCCATTGTCTAAACTCTCGAACCAACTACATACCACGTGACCAGTCACGTGATGCGTTTCCTATACATTCTGATAAATAGGGGAACGCGTTTCTGTAGAGTCACTCCGAGAACCAGAAGCATTGACGTAGTACAGTACCGTCGCTTAATTCGTTGAGTCAGAGGACAGCCGATGCGATTGCTGAGATAACATTTCGACTTCTCACTAAAGGTACCACTTTTATTGATTGTATTTTGCATTCTTGAACTATGTATGTAATTTTTGTGCTATGTATTGCTACTGAGCTTAAGCACGGTTCGTTGATAAATGACAGAAACCTATAAGTTATTGTATATAAATCATTGTAACTCTTTTCCCATTGTAACTTTAATTTATATAACTTTAAATTCACTAGAGCCAGGAGTGCCTGAGCCCGACATGAATTTCTATTGTAATTCAAATTATTGCGTGTGAATTTTAATGTAAATTGTAAAGCACTTTGCTTAGTTTGAATTGTCCCTTTTGTATGAACTCTAAATTTTAATGTTGTAAATATTTGGTAATTCATACGTCATGCTTGTTAAACGCA
Source organism: Sinotaia quadrata (assembly GCA_028829895.1). Classification (NCBI taxonomy): domain Eukaryota; kingdom Metazoa; phylum Mollusca; class Gastropoda; order Architaenioglossa; family Viviparidae; genus Sinotaia; species Sinotaia quadrata. The sequence goes on from CM054178.1 coordinate 85,981,132, forward strand.
ACATGCGTGAGATTATATTTTGATCTAAATTGTAAACGACGGGTTATGTTGAATTTCTAGCATTTAAAAACTAATCGTGCTTAGGTGGTGACCTTATACGCAAGACGATTACGAAAACATTCTTGTTTTCAGGTCTGCTTTTTATCCTTGTTCTACAAAGCCCGTTCAAGCTCTATGAGTGAGCTGAATCCACTATTGTCCTATTACCATATTAAGACAGTGCCGATGCGCAGGTTTTGCACGTCTGTCTATACTTACCATTCCAATCAGCGTGATACTGAAAGACAATTCCATTGTTATGCTGTACGCATTCCTTGCTGAGGGAAGACAAGTGAGGTAGACTGGTCTGGACTGGATTCGAACACGTGGCCACTTTCACAAGCTAAGTCATTGCTTGGTGTACCGAAATCAAATGAACTTTGTTACAAGGCAATTCTCTCATTGACATTTAGCACGTTAAATAGTCGAGGCTTAGAATCAGACTTCGCGCTCGTATTAACTATTTGTTAAATTGTTAAACTTATTAAATCTTATTTTTAATTGTTAATCCTCTTTGTAGTATATTTTTATGCATGATAGACCTATAGATACTCTTGGTTTGGATGGGGGCGAATGAGCTGAATGACATAACGAATGCATATTAATTTAGAGGAATTTAACGACTCCAAGCCAGCTTTGTACGCAAATTGTCAGTTTGTAAATCTGTTGTCCGCACTACACGACACATTTTTAAGTTAGTCAAATGATGATTTGGGCAACCAGTCTGTTTAGGTTAAACGAGAAGGAATTAATTTAAATAGTAAATTAAAGTTTCCATAATTTCCTAAGCAGGGTCTCTAAATAAATACTGGAAACGTAACAATGCTGTTGTTACATAGATATTTGATCGAACTCCTTATCAATTACTAATGATTATTAGTATAAAGAAAAATAAGAAATAGAAGGGTTACATCACAAGAGACATTTTAAGTGGTTAAAGATTTGAAAAGCCAATCACGTATTTTGTTTGTTTCAAGGTGAGTCATTATTTAATTCCTGATAAGTAGTTTCTAGTCAGTTGATAACCATGTTATTGGGCAATAGTTGTTTGGTGTTGTGCCTTTCTCTGGATCTTAATCAGGCTTGCCTTTCCTTTTGCCATCCAGGCTGACAAGGTTTCTGGTTTGTTTGGTATGTCTTGCAGCTGGTCAGCAAATTTACCATATAAGGAGGCAGAATGTTTTAAGCAGAATAATTGTGCATGGTCTAAGCCTGAGGCTTTTTAGTTTGCCATCTTAACTTTTTCTTAATATATGTGTTTCTCAGTGAGTGTGGCGTTGAATTGGTGAGGTGTGTCTTTATTGTCTTCATTCAGTTCATTAATCCATTTGGCTGAATTATTAATCTTACTTGAATTGTTCCAATGTTTTTTTCCAGGTTCTGGTGTTCTTAATGTTTGGCATTTATTGTTCTATTCTAGAATTTCCTTTCAATTCTTTGTAAAGTCTTCCAGGGTCAGTTTTCAATATTTTGTTCTCTTGGAATTGCTGACCTCTTGTGGTGTATATTTTCAAACGGTTACTAAGTTAATTTGGTCTGTATGCACACCAGTCCTGTCTAAAACTACAGTGACAAGTTTTCAGTTCAGTCTTTTGTCTGAGTGCACACCAGAACTGTCTAAATCTACAGTGACAAGTTTTCAGTTCAGTCTTTTGTCTGAGTGCACACCAGAACTGTCTAAATCTAAAGTGACAAGTTTTCAGTTCAGTCTTTTGTCTGAGTGCACACCAGTGAATTTGAAACGGGGGAAAAGGAACCGAATTCTTGCTTTTGGTTGTTGTTATCTCTTGTCTGGTGTCTGATTATACTTGGTACGGCGATACGGTCACAAGCACACGCGCTATGTATAAATTTATGCTAAAGAAATACAAAACGCGTTGTTACGTTGTTATTTAAATTATTTGGACATTGATTTGCAAGTCTGAGTATGCGTATCAGTGAATGCATGCATCTTCCTATTCATTCATCATGCATGTTCGTTCATTTATTATTTCTTCTGTCAATCATGTTCGTTCATTTATTATCTCTTCTGCCAACCTGTAAGCATGTTCATTTATTATCTCTTCTGCCAACCTGTAAGCATGTTCATTTATTATTTCTTCTGCCAATCTGTAAACATGTTCATTTATTATTTCTTCTGCCAACCTCTAAGCATGTTCATGCGTCTAACAATAAACACAATGTCCTAAAGAACGACAAATACAATACAATATATTATTTACGATATTATCGATTGCTGGTGTCTTTATGAACGCACTCGACAGCTCATTGTTTAACAAAGAAATGATATCACGGCTCCCTGGTATGGTCGAAACACACAACGCAGATCCATCCTCAACTCCATGCAACTGTCAAAGACATGCGAAAATCTGATAATTAATTAAAAAATGCCCCCCACCCTCCAGGATGCAAAGTTTGACAAGTGTTCGAACGTATAGACAATCACACCCACATTTAACTTAGATAACATTATCTAAAATTTAGGGAAAAGACGCGCACGCGCACACACTGATGCACAGTTACCCACAAGCACGCACTGATACACAAACACATAGAGGACCACAAATTACACATTGAATTGTCACCTAAATGTGGCATTTGCTGCACTTTAAAATATAGTAACTATGTATATTTCACGCAGAGTCAAGTCGAAACATTTTAAGTGATGAGTGTTTGTTACAATTTATGCGATATATTTTTTTAAAAACACTTTTAGTATTATTCATAAAATTGTATTTATAGGATTACCTTTTTTATTGCAAGCACACGTCGAATTTCGGTTTCAGACGCATGCGCACATGACAGTAATAATTATTATTTTTCAATAATTAATGTAAATCTAAAAAGAGCGTCAAATAACACCTACAGAATCCATATCTGGCCTCCGGCCAGCGTGTCAGTTCCAAATAGACGAAATCGCAATGGTACAGGGCGTTGTGCTTCTAAGCTGCAGAAGAGTGTTATGTGTGGAATAACTTAAACACTTATTTCGATTTTCTTTCATTAAAATAAAATAACCGTTTTCAAAGTTGAGAACTTGCAGACAATTGGACCCAAAGAAAAACGTCACTGTTAGATCGTACGGACCAACTTATCTCGTAAATGTATTAGGGAACAGTGTAACAGAACCAGCACGAAAGAAGAACAAGCTGAAGGAACAACAAGCAGAAGGAAGAACCAGCACGAAAGAAGAACAAGCTGAAGGAAGAACCAGCACGAAAGGAGAACAAACACGAAGGAAGAACAAGCAGTCGTGAAAAAAGAAGAATGCAAACAGAGAATCGGGAAACAGAATGACGCGCTTCCAGTTTTCTTTTCTGACGTCACTTGAACTAAGGTTCAATCTCGCATTCAACGACTACCACTAACCACCCCATTCCCCTTCCCAGCCTCCGTCGTGAAAAGCTTTGGAACATTTAACCACACAGAGATGCTAATGACATTCTGTGGACGCTTTGGCCAGTACCATATCCGTTTATAAGGCCAAGGTAAAAACAGATCCGCACTGAGACGAGAAGAGATCAATTTCAATTAAAGGAGAAGATAATTCTAACGTTTTCACTTCGAGAATTTTTTTTTAAAGTGGGAGGATTGCTTTCTAACGTGTTGATTTGTAGTCATTATGACTTAGCGGACATTCACTATTGCTGCCGAACTTCTCGTCAAATATGTTTCACTGGTTTCGTTTAGTATTCAAACAAGTTGTGATGCAGTCGTTAGATAGTTAACAGGTAAATAGTAAGTCATCAAAGAGGTACTGACGCAATAGTTAGGTATGTAACAAGCTCAAGTTATGAAGGTCTCTAACAGAGTCGTTAGATAGTTGACAAACAAAAGTTAAGTCTTCAAAGAGGTAGTGAAGCAGTCGTTAGATAGCAGACAACAAAGTTAAATCTTCAAAGAGGTAGTGACGCAGTCGTTAGATGGTTAACAAGAACAAGTTATGTCATCAAATAAATCCCGACAGAGTCGTTAGATAGTTGACAAACAAAAGTTAAGTCTTCAAAGAGGTAGTGACGCAGTCGTTAGATGGTTAACAAGCACAAGTTATGTCATCAAATAAATCCCGACAGAGTAGTTGACAAACAAAAGTTAAGTCTTCAAAGAAGTAGTGACGCAGTCGTTGGATAGTTAACAAGCACAAGTTATCAAAGAAGTCCTGGTGCATTACTTAGTTAACAAGCAAAAGTGAAATCTTCAAAGAGGTCGAGATGCAGTTTTTGAATGGTTAACACTCTGAAGTATAAAACATGAAGTGGATCGTGATGTGAATATTAAATTGTTAGCATGCGACAGCACAGCAAGCCTATGTGAATACCAAGACATCAAGTGGCAAGCTGTGTCACACTTGCCTCAAGCCACAGAAAATGTGATAGAACAATAGCAACAATCCTCACCATTTCATTCTTTTACGTTTGGAAATGGCGTTTGCCGCTCCTGAGGTTTTCCTCCGAAAAAGTGTGAATGCACGTTTTATCATCACAAGAGCCTGTCTGCTGGCTGTCCTTGTCGGAACCGGAAATACTGGTAAGTTAATTCGATCAGTCTACGAGTCAGTGTTGATCGATGCGTATGTGTCAAGTACATCCGGACTAAAGAGTACTTTTAACTAAAATCATTTTGTTACCATATCGAATAGTTTTTAAAGGTATAAAAAAATGTACTCCATTTCATTACGGGTTCGTGGACAAGCCCATCATTACTCAGTCGAATGAACTCATTTGCTATGCGAACTGATAGGAGTGTATGATTCATATACATGATCTTTATGTGGTGTTTGTTCTAAATGTTGAATTCAGTTTGAAACTGCTATCTTAAAGCTTCTAGAGAAAATATTGTTTTAGCCCGGAAAAGAATGCCATGTATATATAGTTATATTAAATCACTATATTCTTTACTTCAGAATTTATGTCAGTACTGTCCATGTTTATCACCGATGAAACTATAATGGCTTTTTCTCGTTTACACACACAGAAGAATATTTTGTACCTTTTCTGCCAACCCTTGGGAGCCCTGTAGTTGCTAAAGTGACCATAGCTAACAGTCTCATCAATGGAACAGTCGTCATGCAGTTGAAAGTAAATTACCCACAAGGCACTGCTTCCGACACATCTGTCACCAAAACCCTTTGTCAAGGAGAGGTGAACTCATAGATTAATTATTTTTAAGATTATTGTTCTTAGATATCTATCTGTGTCTATATGTGTTTCTGTCTCTGTCTGTCCTATATACATCTATCTCTGTCTATCTCTCTCACTCTGTCTATATAACAGTCTTATCTCTCTCTTTGTATATATATTGTGATAAAAATATGCAGGAAATATTATTCTTTAATATTATTTTTACTTTTATATATCTACTTATACTTTCATAACCGGTATAGTGAATGGCGCTATTTATGCAAGTAGGGTAGAGCCGCGAAAAATTATATATACTGTAAATGATTGAATTAAAGAATTGTTGTCGTCAGCAAGTGTATTGAAATGAAATACTCATTAGGATTTCACAGACCGCCGAGCAATGTTGTAATAAGGTGTAGCGAGCACACAGAATGTATGACAGTGATTTCGCACTATTGATGTAGCGGACTTGAATGTGTAAATGACGAATTATTGATAAACGCGTTAAGTTTGAATGAGATCAGTACGGATATATGTTGAGCCCTAGAGATGTGAATTAAAAGGGTATGAGAGGTTTGGGTAGCAGATAGATAGGTGAATGAACCAGCCCTTATCTGATCCCATCATGAACGCTCTGACAGTGGAGTAAGTGGCGCTGTGTTAGAACTTGTCATGACACAAAGGGAGGGGTAGTTTGATGTCGCATACAATTTGTCATGACAAGGTGGAAGGGTAATTTGATGTCGCATACAACTTGTTTGACAAAAGGGAGGGGAAGTTTGATGTCTCATAGAACTTGTATGACAAAAGGTAGGATAGTCTGATGTCGCATAGAACTTGTATAACAAACATAAGGGTAGTTTTATGTCGCATACAACTTGTATGACAAAATGGAAGGGCGTGTTAAGTTTTATGTCGCATGCAATTGTATGACGAAAGTAGGGGTAGCTTGAAGTTGCATACAATTTGTATGACAAAATGGAGGGGTAGTTTGATACCGCATACAACCTGTGTGACAAAATGGAGGGGTAGTCTGATACCGCATACACACCTTGTATGAAACAAGGAAGATTAGTTTAATATCGCACAGAATAGTTTGTTGCCACACAGAACTCGTCGTGAACAACATGGGGTTGATAGTGTGATGTTAAATAGAATCTGTCATGAACAACATCAAATTGGATATGTGACGTGGCATGCCAGCTTCTGGTATCAAACCAAGTTATTGAATTTTAAAATAAAAAAAAATAGCCTTTGGGCAATTAGATGGCGTGGATCAAGTGTCCACCAAAGTAATGTTTTTTGTAGGTTTCCAAATTAACCAGTGCAAGGCTGACTTTGGTAGTAAACCTCCTTGAGTCATGAATCAATACAGTCCATTCGCAGACATTCCGTGACCATGACATTTCTAAACATCATACAAACAGATTTAAGACTGTATAGATTTCTGTTTGATATACCTTGTTGTATGCGCGTGTATTTGTGTCTTTGTGGAGAGATAGATGTGATGCTAGGAAATTTTATAATGTCGACATAAATAGACAGAAAGAATATTGTAAAATAAAATTTTAAATGAAAAGACGGAGTCAGTCATTAGAGAGAGAGAGAGACAGAGACAGAGACAGACAGACAGACAGACAGACAGACAGACAGACAGACAGACAGACAGACAGACAGAGACAGAGACAGAGACAGACAGAGAGAAGGGGAGAGAGGAAGGGGGAAAACAATATTCTGTACAGCATATTATGATTTCATGGTGGATCACTCCAGGGAACAGAGGAAAAACTATTAGAGGCCATTGTGATGACGAACGCAACATTAACCGACTCGATTGCCTACATCAACAGCACCGGACCTGTTTCTGTGCATGTCATAACCAGCTCTTGGAACTCTGCAGGCGGCTACCTGGCCCTCCCGTCTTCTGCGCATGGCCGGAACTACTTCATAATGTGCTACAGTCCAGGGGACTCACTAACCCAGTTCACCGTGACTTCCTCCATAACTACTGCTAATATAGAGGTATGTGGATGTGGATGTGGATGTTCGGATCCTTTCTTTGTACGATTGATCTTTCTTTCTAGAGGTCACGCATACCACGTGTAAATATTTGAAAGAAAAAGAATGACGTGAACCTCTCTTGCTATTATTCTGCACCACAATGAAGTAGTAACAAGGGACGGAACAATAGCATATTTGACTGTAATAATTTTTGGTTTACATTATTACTATTATTATATTATTATTAATAGAAATGTGAAATTGTGAAAAAACATATTTTGTTTGTTTGTTGATTGATTTATTTGTTTTGTTGGGTAGACATATTTAAACGGTTCATTCGAGGGCAATTTGACCTAATACTGAACGTAGCAAATGCGTGGTTTATTACTGAAATATATTTCAAGCACGAACAAATTTCAAAAATTTCAACGATAATCGTTGTTTGGCATTATCTCCACTATTCATCGCGCGCGCGCGCACGCACTCCCCCCCCCCCCCCCCCCAAACAAAAAAAAAAAGTCAAGATACTTCAACTTCGAAAGGAAATCCACAAGTATAAATTTTCAGGTAAGATGCTCATAATTTATTCTCCTTTTGTTTCTTTGTCCTTTTAAGATACGATTCCCTTATGTAGGAAGCGGCGAAGTCCTATACTACATCAACGGACTGGTCTTCACATCTCTTCAAAAGGTCGTGATATCTCTGACCCAGTTCCAGACTATCCTCATTCAAAGTCCAGAGGACCTGACAGGAACCTACGTACTGTCATCACAGCCAGTGGCCGTCACTAGTGGCAACAAGAAGTCGTTGGTCGGAGACACTAATTGCTGTAAGGATCTGATGGTAGAGCAACTACTTCCGGTTGAAAAGTGGGGAAGTCGTTTTGTGACGTTTCCTTGCTACAAATACGTATGGCGGGTGCGCAATTATTATCGCGTGTTGGCCGCATTTGCGAACACGACTGTCAGAGCTGCGACGTTAGTGTCTGCCAACATCTCTACGATGACACTCTCACTGCTTAACGAAGTCGCGGCTGACTCAGTTCCAGCAACCGACGGTCTTCAGGTTGTCGCTTTCCTGAAGACGCCAGGAGAGTGGAAAGAATTCGCTCTGCCGTGTAGAGAATATCGCTTGATTACTAGCGACAAGCCGGTCCAAGTGACTCTTTTTACCGCAGCGGACCACAGCGACAAGGGATCTCAATCTGGCCCAGACGCATGCATGTCCGTTTTGGTCCCACAAGAGTTGTGGTCTACTGGCGCGAGTTTTCGCGCGGCCACTGGCTACACCCGCTACTTGCATCTCATTACGGAGGCGGCGAACGCTAATCGCTTGAAAGTTAATGGCACCGTTGCCAATGGCCAGTGGGAGAGTGTGTTGGGAGCGCCAGATCTACTAGCGTTGTCCATGGCGCTTCAGAATGCCGTGACCTATTCCCTGACAACAGATGACAATGGGGTTCCTTTTTGTGCGTACACAACAGGAGAATCTACTTGGGAGAAATACTGCATGCCTGTTAACATGGACGATAAGAGGAACATAACAGAGGTTGTATACGTTTGCATGCATTTGTGTTGTGTGTGCTTGTGTGTGTGCGTGTGTGTGTGTGTGTGTGTGTGCTTGTTTGGGTATAAATACAAGAGAGAGAGAAAGAGAGAGAGAGATGGATGGATGGATGGATAACTATTATTTCAAACCGTATTGGTATATAATACTGACTTAGAAAATGACATGAACTGTGATGTGTGAACTATATATCTACGTGTGTGTGTGTGTGTGTGTGTGTGTGTGTGTGTGTGTGTGTGTGTGTGTGTGTGTGTATTAGTACACGAACCACAGAAACAACATTTTTTTTCAAGACTCTTTGCATTGTTCCAAGAATTCTGTCATTCGTTGCTTTAGGTTTTTGTTCTCTCTAACACCTGAAGCACGGAAAAGTTGCGAGTGTCCTATGATTAGCTAGAAAATATACACTTATTTCCTTTCAGAAGCTTTTGAGCAATTGAAAACTTCACTGGTCACCAAAGAAATGTTTATAGCAGACACTGCTTTGGGGAGTAGATAACTCTAGAACATTTCAAGACTGGAATTCTGCAAGATGACGTAATGATTTCAATTTTTATTATCGCTTCCACTTTTCATTAAAATTGCAATTTTAAAAACAGTTGAATATTTTTATCTGTGTGTAGGAAAAAAGCACGATGTTTGTAAGTGGTTTGTCACAAGTGTCTTGTGTGACAAGAAAAAGATTGAAATAATACTGGAATTGTTCAGCAACAAAAACTAAAAGTAAACCTGGCATCAATAAAATGGCCAACAAGTTCTAAACACACAACTTTTATTTAATGCATACTTTTTCGTGCTACAAAATTTGGAAAATTGTGCAAGCAGTCCCACATCAAACTGTTTTTCCCCCCGAAATTAAGGAAGGAAAAATGTCCGCTGTCACTAACGTGTGTATGACAGCATGATGTGGTCGAAACACATTAATTCTAATTTTAATTTGATCTTTGTGCATTCATTTCGTTTTCTTGATTTTAATTCTGTTGTTAATCTTACATTAATCTTAATAGAGTCTTTTAATCTTGTATTTATTTGTATTATAACTCTACATTGATCCTTGAACATTCTTTTAATTTTCTTGATTTTATTTTTAGTTTACACCATTTATTTTGTTTTATATGTAAAAATAATACAAGTGTAAAAAAAAAAAAGCATAATATCATTCTATCTCTGTAAGTATGCTCAGACATTCGACTGTATTTTTAAATTTCTAAATTACATATTTATGATCATTCTAGAAAAAAATATGATTAAAAATAAATGTTTCTGTTTAATTATATTTATATTGTTTCAGAATTTTAATTTCTCATATATGAGTACTAGAACCACAACTACTACTAGTAGTGTCAATTCAGTGACGACAACATCACAAGAAGAAACAACACCTAATAGTTTAAGCACTAATTACTCATCGATTGCGTCAACCACCGTCTTAAAAACTATTCAAACAACTGGGACAACGGAACTGAATGGAGGTAGATTTTATTTACAATCATAATTTAAATAAGCAAAATACAGCATTTCCTCTTGATATCATTTATATATAATAAGACAAAAACTAAAGTCTTTATTTCCTACTGTTAACTTTAGTTTGTAAATTCATTAGAATTTATTATTATTATTATTATGCAACTGCCAAAACTACTTGTGTACAAATGAATAGCTGTATTAACTTGATCATAATTAAATATTTTACTGAACAGTTTATGGTTTCATAATACTGCATATTAGCAAAATTAAAAATGTTGCAATAATTATGCCATCACTAGTAAGGTGGCAAAAACTGTGATTCCCCCCCCCTCCCCCGAGTTGTAAACCATTTTTTTTTTGGTAACTGTATTTGATTGTTACTTTAGATAATGTATACATAATATACTAATAATTGCAATATTAATACGAAGAAATGTACATATTTAAGCTTTATATATGACTATCCAACTATTAAATTAATATAACATTGGCCATTAATTGTTAAATTTAAAACTTTTGATTTAAAACATTAAATAAATAAAACAGTACACACAAAAAGTAAATAAACACAAATAACATCTGTACAGATATTCATGCACAAGCATACAAATAGAGAGAAATATAACAGAAACTACTCTTCCAGTAGGCAAAGTAATTAAAAATTATATATAATATGAACTATTATCATTCTAAAATGAGTTATACATATGTGCTTAACGATGACGACAAACGTATGGCATATAGTACGGTCACTTTATATTATCAGAAAAATAACTTACAAGACATGGTCATCGTCAGTCATGGTTTCCTTGGTATCTCCACCATCATTAGAAATAATATGCGAACTACTATCAGATAAATATTCGCTGTCATCAGCACGAATTGGATCAAAGTAGTATGGTGTATCAGAGAAAATTACATTGGCGACCATTTGACTCTTATTTGACATTATTTCTGCATGTTTTTTTTTTTTACATCGTGGGCTTGGGATTGTGTGTCTTGGTAAAGGGGGGCAAAGCTCGTTCACAAACTATGTTTATTTACATTTACACCGTGGGCTTGGGATTGTGTGTCTTGGTAAAGGGGGGGGGGGAGCAAATCTCGTTCACAAACTATGTTTGATCTAGATTACATTTCACTTGGTCTTTAAGTCCTTCTCATGTTTAATTTACAAACTTCACAAACTATGTTTGATCTAGATTACATTTCACTTGGTCTTTAAGTCCTTCTCATGTTTAATTTACAAACTTCACAAACCTCAATTACTAAAAGCAAACCATCGCTTGAATTGCCTACTTCGATATGTAAGAACCCGATTGTAGGCTTGATTTGTAAGAACAGTTACATAACCCCATTGTAGGCTTGATTTGTAAGAACAGTTACATAACCCCATTGTAGGCTTGATTTGTAAGAACAGTTACATAACCCCATTGTAGGCTTGATTTGTAAGAACAGTTACATAACCCCATTGTAGGCTTGATTTGTAAGAACGGTTACATAACCACATTGTAGGCTTGATTTGTAAGAACAGTTACATAACCCCATTGTAGGCTTGATTTATAAGAACATTTACATAACCCCATTGTAGGCTTGATTTGTAAGAACAGTTACATAACCACATTGTAGGCTTGATTTGTAAGAACAGTTACATAACCCCATTGTAGGCTTGATTTGTAAGAACAGTTACATAACCCCATTGTAGGCTTGATTTGTAAGAACAGTTACATAACCCCATTGTAGGCTTGATTTGTAAGAACAGTTACATAACCCCATTGTAGGATTGATTCGTAAGAACAGTTACATAACCCCATTGTAGGCTTGATTTGTAAGAACAGTTACATAACCCCATTGTAGGATTGATTCGTAAGAACAGTTACATAACCCCATTGTAGGCTTGATTTGTAAGAACAGTTACATAACCCCATTGTAGGCTTGATTTGTAAGAACAGTTACATAACCCCATTGTAGGCTTGATTTGTAAGAACAGTTACATAACCCCATTGTAGGCTTGATTTGTAAGAACAGTTACATAACCCCATTGTAGGCTTGATTTGTAAGAACAGTTACATAACCCCATTGTAGGCTTGATTTGTAAGAACAGTTACATAACCCCATTGTAGGCTTGATTTGTAAGAACAGTTACAGATGTGAGATTGTGTGTGTAAATTTGTATATGTGTGTATGGGCGTATATGAATGCTTATCTATGTATGTGTGTATTTGCATTAGTTAATTTGTAAATTGGCGAAGGACACTCGTAAAGAGAGATAAGGGAGGGAAGAGCAGAATGGAGAGTGCAAGAGAAAGGGAAATTAAGTGCTAATTATGCATGCTGTAAACTTAAAGAGTTCTTGAAAGAGGTCAATATGGAATTCTTTTATTCCTTTTATTCTTTTATTATCGCTTCCACTTTTCATTACAGAACTAGCTGCCTCTGAAACGCCACAACGGTCAGACATCTCGCTTACTACAGTCACACAAATTACATCACAGAACCCGTGTACATGCCGCGAAACAGCTGCAGAGGAAGCTCAGTCATCTACAGCGAATATGACCAAAGAGCAACTGAGCTATCTTGTTAAGGACATTCAAATCTCCCTGAAAGTAAACGCGAAGAAGACGTCTGCTTACCATCGAACGCTAACTAGTGCAGACGATCCGCGAACGTCATCGAAAGCAATTGGGATTGTGGGAATCGGTGTTATTTCGGCTTTCATTGGCTGTATTGTTTTGTTAGACCTACCGCTACTTGTCAAACATATTTCTAATCTATTTCCTTGTAAATAACGTACAATATTGCATGTCGACTATAATGTTATGATTTTCCGTGTATTACTTATTATTATTTCCTTTAGCACGTTTGAAATGCTACTGGTTTTGGAAAATGGTTAATGGATAGTTGTTTAAGCAGCCGAAACTTACAATAATAATAAATAATAATAATAATAATAATAATTCTATTACTATAAAACAAAGAAAAAGCTGGAAAAATGGAAAACAGTAAATAAAATAACAACAGTAAGTAGAAGCTGCCTTTGCTGCTGCTGATGATGATATAGAGAAAGAAAACTGATTCTATTATTTTACTAATACAGCTTCTACTGCTAATAACAATAGTGATACTTAAAAAGAAATAAACAAATTCTGCAAATCAGTCTTCTCCTACTGACATTGATCAAGTGAACGATTTTGACAAAAGTGTCGATAATGCTGGTATTAATGACGACGATGATGATGAATATGTGGTGGTTTTGATGATGAAGACAGCCATGATGATGGTCGTGATTATAATCTATCTGATAGTTAGTGTACTACTTCTTCTATTGGTGGCCATTTAGTATAGACAATTCCCGTTTGTATTCCGGCATTTACATCATATACATACAATGAACACATTTATTTCATTTTTTTTTTTCAAAACATGCCTTTGTGAGAAGAAAAGAAGAAAAACTTTATTGGAAATGTAAAATAGTAAATGCAGATCTAAATCGTATAATTAGGAGACTAAAAAGTATATCAACCTATCAAGGGCACTTCATGGATTTCTTAAAATAATATTTATTAAACAGGAAAATATTTGTCTACACATTTCGAGTTCATGAATATTTTTAATATGATATTTACTGAAAAGGAAATATATATGATTATTCATTCCTAGGTCGTCCCTTTAGCACACATTATCAATCAATCAATCACGACTTAGATGCTTCACAGGACGATTCATTGCTCACGTTTTGAGAAGAAAAATAAACAATTATTTGTTATTACTAATAATGCACGCATTTATGTGAAAATTGAAGCATAAGCTATTGCAGCACAAAACCTGGCTATACCCCCCAGCATAGAGTACCCTATAAACATAACAGTTATGTGACGCAATGCATCAGACGGTATTTGAACAAAGGGTGGGGGTTGGGGGGTTGGAATAAAATCTTTATCATCATCTATGAAATAATCGCGACAGTACACATATATCAAACACCCTTAAAATTCTAAGCCATGAGTCTATAAATCAATTAAATTGTTCATGAAATAATCCCTTGTATCCATTGTTAAAAAAACCGAGCCACTGCGTAGACTATAAATAGTTGTCCTAAGCAATTCATTGGAATCTCCTGTTCTCTGCATCCTAACATTCACATGTTTATACGTAAGCACATTTGTGTGTGTATTAATGTGCTTGTCTCATTGATTGATAATTTACTTGTTTCATTTTTTAAATGTATATATTATTTATTGAATTATTTTAAAGGAATGGCAACTGTTATATTGTTTATTTATTTGCAGATATATTTATTTCAGAAAATCATATACAAATATATAAATACACAGACGCTCACACACACATACACGTACATTCATCATCAAAATTTGTTTTGCAGATGTTTCCTTTCTGTATGTGCGTGTCATTTAAATAAAGCAAAAATGCCATTTCAGTTCATCGAGTGCAACTTTAACAAACTACATTTCATGATGGTATGGATGATGCGGAAAATAAAGAATAAAATCAAACGAGTATTTTCACCATATCTAGTCATAGACCTGTGTTTGGTTATGGCTATTGATAACATACTGGCCAGTTGAGCATCAAATAGTAATGATTTAAATCATATCTGGAGACCACGTGTCCATGCTCACCAGTTATTTAATCGACCTTCAATTGTTATTGACCCAACGAACATGTGGATAATATTTGCTCGCCGTGGTGTCGGTCAGAAAAGAACTTCCTGTGAGATTTGACGATTAAACAAAAGTCCAACGCAGTCAGTCGATAGCTTTGTTGTCACTCAATTAGGAGAAAGATTCGAAACTCAGGTGTTTGTCAGTTTGAAATCCGTTGTCACGGTTCTTCATTTTTATTCTGCTCCTTTTTTTCTTTCTCTCTTTTATTTAAATAACATTAATTTTGCTTAATTAACAGCGCGAAAAATAAATAAAGACAAAATTCATTTAGTTTCAGTTGTTTGTTTTCTTTAAGTTTTGACTCTTTTATTGTTTGTAATACAGGGTTGTTTCCCTTACATCATTACTGTTTCTTTGTGTAAGATTAAATTCATGCTGGTTTTTGCTTCGCCCCTCACTTTTTACTTCATTGTCATTACTTCGTCACGTTTTATTTAAATTACTGTTGACAAAACATCATTACAGCTCCGGGATTTTATTCTTTCAAATGGACCGACCTAATCTCTTTGGTTACAGTTACAGGCTGGTTATACTGTAAACTGGGGCTGTTGCTAATTTGTAGCATGAACACTGCTATTTGTTTTTCACTGGATTTCTCAATGCAACATCAAGCTTGGCCCATCCTTGGCCTCTCAACGGGATTCCAAATTGTCCACCAGAAAGAACCAGGGAAATCTTGCATTACCCAAAATGCCTACAAATAACCGTTTACAGCTATTAAGTACATTTTATAATTATTCTGATAAATGCATATGGCACTTGGGATCAGTTAACATATTTGATATATTCCACTACAAGTATATATGTAGGTCAATAGTTTATTAAAGACAATTTAGTCGCATAACCTTATTCCCAAGGGTTCCTCACACAATCTCAGAGAAGAAAGAATTAAATTACCATTTCTCTTTCTCAATGTGACGTCTTGCTGAGATGTGGGCACGATGTTTCTCCACCATCAAGGGCCGATAACCTTAGGCTAATTCCCTAAACTCACATTCTGGCTAGCCACACATGCATTGGAAAGAAGAAAGATAGATATTGTAGAAAAGAAGAGTGAAAGTCTATAAGATAGCTCTGAGCCCCTTGATGTGTACAGCCAGGTATATTAATTAAATAGAGGTGACAGACTACAACATATAATATGTAAGTGAGTCACTCCCATACTTATCTAAGTATCAATATTTGAGAGAAATATACAGAATGGCAACATATAATGAAGAGCTCAATGATTACAGTTAAAGGTCACACACACACACACACACACATATATATATATATATATCTTCATAATCATGACCATGTAGTGTCGTAAGAGAATATTTGAGTCCTATGACAACATTTTATTTTTTGAGTCTGTTCATATGGCAAACTGATAAGTGAGTTAAATCCAGAACTCTGAATGACCTCTGAGAGAAGCTGTACAGCTTTTGGTTTTATAGTTACTTAACTCAGGATGCCTGAAGTTGTCATCGTAGGGTCCTGGTGGTGCTGTAGTGGATGCATACATGATCTGTTGAACCAGGGTCTCTGCCCATAGGTCATTCCACTCTGGCTTTGCAGTTCAGCACTCATCAAATTCAATGTTGGAAATAAAGTGCTGATCTGTCAGTAGAAGGACATGGGCTAAGAATTAGTCCACATGTTCCCAGATAGAACAGTCTTATGTACATGGTCATCATACATTCTAATATCATAAGTGAAATGTTTAGCAATACGAAATATGGTTAAGGTTTAGAATAACATGGCTATAATATTTGGTTATACAAGCAAAACCATATACCTTTGGCAGTAATATACTCAGAAGAGAGTTTTCCGCTGTGTTGTAACTGGCGATTATAGCTTAAATTATTAAGGCCAGGATTCAAAGCACGTGTTGCCTCTACAAGTCTACAGTCAGTATGTGTGTGTGTGTGTACATCGCAGTCCATTCATACATTTCTGTTACTATCATCGAATGATGCAAATGACTAATTTCTAGTCTGACTTATGCCATTCCACTACTTAAAATCATTCAATCTGATCGAGTTCAAAGATATTTTTTACTATCCAGTTAGTTAGCGGTAGTTCGAAGCTATTCTTACTATCCTGTTAGCGGTAGTTCAAGAATATTATTTAGTATCCAGTTAGCCGTTAATTCATTAATTACAATCTAGATAGTTAACTGTGATTTAAAGCCATTGCTTACTATCCAGTTAGTGGTAGTTCAAGACTATTACTTACTATCCAGTTAGCGGTAGTTCAAAGCTATTACTTACTATCCACTTAACAGTAATTCAACACTATTACTTACTATACAGTTAGCGGTAGTTCAACACTATTTTTACAATCTAGTTAGTTAACGGCAGTTCAAAGCTACTACTTACTATCCAGTTAATTAACGGCAGTTCAAGGCTTTTACTTACTTTCCAGTTAGCGGTAGTTCAGGATTATTACTTACTATCCGGTTGGTAAACGGCAGTTCAAGCTATTAATTACTATCCTGTTAGCGGTAGTTCAAGATTGTTACTTACTCCCCATTTAGCGGTAATACAAAGCTATTACTTACAATCCAGTTAGCGATAGCGATGTCAACAGTTGTGCTTTCCGTAAATCTGGTTATTACCTCCCCTTTCATTTGGTATGTGATTAATCTATCTAACGAAGGATTTGCTTGTGGGGGGAAAAGGAGAAATCACCTTAGAAAATTCGGATGTATCGTTTCAAATTGTCGCGTCAAGAGTTTTTCTAATACATAATAACTTCATTTGATAGGTAGTGTCTAATTTCAATATTATAATGACAGTGGGAGATTATTACATTATACATATATTTCAAATAAAATTCGAAAATAAATGTACAATGAAGAAGCGTTGAGAAATTTTTCTTGATTTTTTAAAAAAATACTGTATATAAAAATAAACTATTTCTCCTTTAATATTTAAACAATATGCACTTGATTAAGCGTGCTTGTGTACACAAAGTGTAACGCGTCCATATGCATATGCATACAGATATATACATGTGTGTGTGTGTTTGAGTGTTTTATGGATATGTAAAAATGTGTGTATATGTTTACTGCGTTTGTGCATGTGTATAGGCTACGCATATGTCTCTATATATGTACACATGTGTACATGTGCATAGATGTATGTAAGCATGTGTACGTACGCGCTTGTGCAAGCGGACCTTGGGATATGCAAAATAATGAAGTATACTTCTATGCATTAACATGTTGTTTTAGTTTAATATAATTTTCAAGGCACACAACATTTTGTTAGACCTCAGCAAAGTGGATCTGTAGAAATCAGCTATCTTTCATTTCGCATAAATTCTTGCTGTAATAAATTATATTTCAATTCACTGCTAAGATATTTTTGTTGGATATGTTGTTGATTTTTTTAATGAAAAATAATATAAACAAACGCTTTCAAAACTGAAACGATACGAATACTTCTAGAAAAAACAATTGTAAAGGGCACAGTAACAAAAATTTAGCTTACAGAGGCTTGAACTTTGTGACTCCTCAAGAGTTGCTTACTTAACTAAAAGAGATTTCAAGCATATTTTGTATTTTTAAATTGCATAATTAAACAAATTCATGAAGACTGATCGGAGTACGGGATGATGCAATAATGTTTACTAGGCACGTCACGATGATCAGTCTTTTGACGTCATAAATGAGTTTGGATCGTTCGCTTTTGCCTTTCTTCAGACGACATTTGTTCCAAAGGAAAAAGAGAAAAAAAACATTTTCTTCTCGTGAACGTGGGTATTTAGAGACAAACACTAATTGTGATTTCAAAGAACGAGATTATTTTAATTTATGCTATGAGTAACCTCTTATAAATGTAACGTCAATTAATAATAATATAGTCTTCCAGTTCTGTTATTTATTAGTACTTTTGCTGATCCACTCTCAGGAACTGTAGTAACTGTAGTATATATGATTAGTAAGTAAATCATGGTTGAACAAAAAGTGTATGTACTTTACAATAAAATGCTTCATACTGAAAGAACATCACCTCCTTTTCAATGGTATTTCATACCAAAATTAAATTTCTATCTTCCACCGGGATAATATGATAATATCACGTCATTTTTGTAGGAGACATTCTAGAGACTCATCTTTCTTAAACTGACAGCTGTCTTTCATAAACTCTTCATTAGAAAGTCATCTGTTTTGTGTAAATTCTCCATTATATCATTTATTGTCTAGTTTGATCTCTTCAATAGGCAGTCCAATATCTTGTTTAAAGTCTGTATTATATGGTCTATTGTCTCCCTTAATTAATAATTAATTAATTAAATAACCCAATGTCTTGTATAAATTCTGCGCTAAATGGTATAGTGCCTTGTTTAAACCCTGTATTAAATAGACCACTGTAGAAGCCTTTCAAACAGACTTATTTCGAAAATGTATGTATAATGCGGAAGAATGGGCAGAATATAAACAATCCTTTCACTTAATCTATTACGTACATTAACTGTGTGACTTAGTTTTAAAGCACGTGGAAAATCTCTCTCCCTACCTACCTACCTACCTTATCTATCTATCTATCTATCTATCTATCTATCTATCTATCTATCTATCTATCTATCTATCTATCTATCTATCTATCTATCTATCTATCTATCTATCTATCTTTGTGTTAGTCTTTTTACTGCGTTATAAATTAAAGTTACCCATTCCAGTTTGACCGGATTCTGGCAGCAAGCGGGAAGATGATAGCTGATCTAAAATTACGATGGTCTCGCTGGCATTGCTTCCTGAGAAGGACTTGCAACAATCCTTCCCCATCTACACCATCGGTTAGTCCAAACCACTAGCACAAGTTTATAACATGTTAATTCTGCCCCATCTACACCATCGGTTAGTCCAAACCACTAACACAAGTTTATAACATGTTAATTCTGCCCCGTCTGCACCGTCGCTCAGATCCTATATACTAGTATCCATACCTTTGGTAATCCACAAATACATTCCCAACCCTCGCTTAGATCTTATATATTGGTATGTGTACTTTTGGTAATCCACAAATATACTCCCTACCATCGCTTAGATCCTATATCTTGATATCTGTACTTTTGGTAATCCACAGATACATTCCCAACCATCGCTTAGATCCTATATATTGGTATGTGTACTTTTGGTAATCCACACATATAATCCTTACCATCGCTCGAGTACTATATACTAGTACTAACTTTCGATAATCCACAATTATAGTCTCTACCTCACTTACTTTCACAGTCCATAAATGTTGCATTTATTCTATCATCACCAGCCAAAATTGGCTCGTCCAAAATAGTCCTTCCCTTAAATATACTTTTAGTCAGTCTACAAATGCTAGTCCTACTCCATCTACATAATCGGTCAGTCTATAAATAGTCCTTCACCATCGGTCAGTCTATAAATAGTCCTTCACCATAAGTCAGTCCACAAGTAGGCCTTTGTCATCTACACCAACGATCAGTACACAAGTGCTATTGTAGTCATCTATAACCCGTCTGTGAATTAATAAAATATATTCCTACTTCATTTATACTGTCCACAAACTCCTGCTGTTCCATTCCTTGCACGCAATGGCTGGGTCCACAGATACTAGCTCTACATAATGAATATGCCTCAGTTAGTTCACAAATACTGATCCCTAACTTTTCTTTCACCAAATAAGACTCTTAGAAGTCCTGGTCATACTATATCAAAAACAGATCAAAGTCAATTGATCCAACGGACTAGCTGGGAAAGAACATTTTTACCTTACAAGAGATGGGATTTCATCCACTGAAAATGAAATCTAGGTGTGGAGATGAGGTGGTTTTGTTGTAAATATTAAATGGATTTTGCAATGGTGACCAAAGCGTCAGCAACAATTGTAAAATGTTAGTTACAGGATGGGTTCTACTTTTCATCTAGAACATTCTTGTGTTGTGTTCTTTCCAGAACAATAGTTTGGAACAGAAGCAGGATGCGGACTCCGTCGCTGGTAATGAATATTCTTCCTATATCAGAAATTCTATATTTATCACTATTTACCAGGCTCTGCGCACATCTGATTCTGCCGTAAGTGTAATTAAATTCTGTCAATACTCTGTCATCATTTCATTACAGTAGGATTAAATGTGCAAGGTAGCCATGATAATTTTAATAATACCAATATTCTTAACAAGGCAAAAAATGAGAGAGAAAAAGAAGAGAGAAAGAGAATGAAAGAAACAGAAAAATAAAATGATGGCAATAATAACAATAATGATATGGAGAGGTGAATAAATTCATGGATAGATAAATGGAATGAAAATTAGATAGATAGATAAACAGGCAGGCAGGCAGATAGATAGATAGATAGATAGATAGATAGGCAGGCAGGGAGAGAAAGAGAGACTGATAAGCAGGCAGGCAGGCAGGCAGATAGATAGATAGATAGATAGATAGATAGATAGATAGATAGATAGATAGATAGATAGATAGATAGATAGATAGATAGATAGATAGATAGATAGATAGATAGATAGATAGATAGATAGATAGATAGATAGATAGATAGATAGGCAGGCAGGGAGAGAGAGAGAGACTGATAAGCAGGCAGGCAGGCAGATAGATAGATAGATAGATAGATAGATAGATAGATGGATAGATAGATAGATAGATAGATAGATAGATAGATAGATAGATAGATAGATAGATAGATAGATAGATAGATAGATAGATAGATAGATAGATAGATAGATAGATAGATGGATAAGAAGTTTTCTTACTGTTAAAGTCCCTGAATAACGAAGAACAAGCAAAAGCCTTTCCGCGGGAAACGTGGACATCGGGGACAGACTATTCACTTTGCATGATTGGGGGCACGATGACCCTGAGCAAGATGTGGCGATTTTCGTACATGCTTACTAATTATGGAGGTGGCACCTTCCTCATTCCGTACTTTATTTGTCAGTTGTTTATTGGCTTTCCGCTGGTGTTCATGGAAGCAATTCTGGGACAATACTGCAGCCGCGGAGCCGTTCAATGCTGGGAGTGTACCCCCTTACTTCAAGGTATGTGTACCCTTATGTTGTGATATCAGCCTCGCCTTTACTCATTCCAGTAAGAACACACACATAGAACCCATGCACCCTTTGAATTGTTTGAAAATGAGATTTATTGATTTGTACGGATCATTTACTGTTCAACATTAAAATGTCGAGACACAGGGACAGCATTTCCATGTTGTTGTTGAGAGTCTAAATGAGCTTCAAATAAACATTATGTTCATTCTATTTCAATTCGCTTTTTTAGCTTTCAGCTGTTGCAAATTTCAAATGCTTTAGGACAACAGACATGAACGATAGTTATTGAAAACAGCACAACTCGAATATCTATCTATCCATCCATCCATCCATCCATCTATTCATCCATGCACTTGTCTATCCTCCCATCATTCATCTGCTTACTTAACTATCTAGCTATTGATTCCGTTTTCAATCATTGTCAGACAGTCAGAATCCATTAGGGAGAGAACTATAGCTCTATTGCTCATTTCGTTTTTGGAACTGCCAGGTCTCGGCCCTGTTATCGCTCTCCTATCCGTCTGGAATAGTGTGTATCAAGCTATGCTGATAGCACTGAGTCTCTACTATTTTGGCGCTTCCTGTCAGGAAACCTTACCATGGACTTCCTGCAGCAATTCCTGGAATACAAGAGGCGAGTTACAGTGCATGTGTTATATATATATATACTTCTGTTATTTAAAAGAATATTTTTTTGTTCTCGTCTTATTTAAGAATGACTTAGATATTATTTTTATGTTTTTGTTCTCGTCTTATATAAGAATGACTTAGACATTATTTGTATGTTTTTGAAGGTAAATGAACGCAACAACAAGCGTGATGATATCCGTCACACATATGCCCTCAATAAAGCAACATCAGTCGCGCATCGTTAACATCACCATACATAACTAAATCAGACACATTGAAGATCTCTCTGCTTGTTTCGCGTATGGGCGTGCTTTGTAAGTGTGCATATAGTATCTTCGAGATACTCTGTACTACAGTTGAAATACTTTTATTTTCAGATTGTTTCAATATGTTCGCGAACTATTCGTGTTCTGAGACCGGTCAAATTCGGATCATGAATGGGACTTGCTATAGAAACGATGGAAGGTATCTTGGAATCTGGAATGTGTCATTGTTCGCCAATGCCACGGGCAGGCGTGTGCTGACACCAACGGAGGAATACTTCAAGTAAGAGTTCATGGCACTTGGCTGTATTCAGTAATAATTACGTTTGTGAGGTGGGGGTACAATTATATGTGTCGAGTTATTTGTTCTGTATTCTTCTTTCCTTCCTTCCTTCCTTCCAACTTCCTTCCTTTCTTTCTTTCTGCATTTCTTTCTTTCTTTTATACACATTTATGCATATATATAATAAAATAGCAATTATTTATTTGACTGTTTGAATCATGTCAGTAGGCAGACTTAAAATAACAATTTGCTGCTTTCATTCATTAAAGGTAAAAGGACTTGCGGAAGAAATTACTAACCAGTCATTTATTTTGTAATGGGACATATTACAGTTAGATAAATAGAGAGATAGGTAGGTAGATAGACAGACAGATAGATAGATAGATAGATAGATAGATAGATAGATAGATAGATAGATAGATAGATAGATAGATAGATAGATAGATAGATAGATAGATAGATAGATAGATAGATAGATAGATAGATAGATAGATGGATGGATAGATTTTGGTTTCCTTTCTCTGTCTGTAGTTTTTAGTTTTTCTTATTATTCTCATCTGTGGGGGTGAGGCTAGGTAAATGGTTATGGTTAATTTAATTAATTTGAATATAACACTGTGTAATACACATTTTTTAATATTACATTTTAGTTGTAAGCCACTGTCTTTAGTGATTGAGATGGATATATTTCAGAGTGCTATATTGTTTGCGCACTCAGTATTATATTAATGCATTCTATATTGTTTGCGTACTCAGTATTATATTAATGCATTCTATATTGTTTGCGTACTCAGTATTATATTAATGCATTCTATATTGTTTGCGTACTCAGTATTATATTAATGCATTCTATATTGTTTGCGTACTCAGTATTATATTAATGCATTCTATATTGTTTGCGTACTCGGTATTATGTTAATGCATTCTATATTGTTGTTTCGAGCTGTTTGGAAGAGTAAAGGATGATGAATGGTAGTTCCTTGTGTGCTAGTGTATTTGTGTGTCCAGCGATGTTTCTGTGATTGGGCAATGTTAGGAAGTGTTGTACTGTGTTTCTGTGATTAGAGAAAGGGTGGGTGAGGGCTACATAAGAATCACGTGTCTATGTGATTAGAGGAAGGGTGGGTGAGGGCTACATAAGAATCACGTGTCTATGTGTGTCATATGATGCTTATGTAGCCCTCACCCATCCTTCCTCCTTAGGAACCAATCAAAGCGCAACTCGCCCATGTGAACGAATGTACCTTTATCTCACCTGTAAATTGTTAGTCGAATGCAGCTGACCGTGGCTCCTTGTGTTACCAAATTACAATCATACTACTAATACTAACTTTAACGCCAGTTATCAATACAGCAGGAAATCATGCTAAAGGACGTGGTTTTGCTTGCCTAACTAATATTATATTCATGTTTATCTCTTGACATTAACTTTATTTTATATTATTATATTTCCTGCAAGGCCATTGATGTCATCGGTAAAGTGTAAGTTCGTTATTGTTCTGCCTCCAATACTGACAGTTCCTTCATGGTCTTCCAGATCATCTGTCATGATTCTTTCAAGGAAGATGTTGAAGAGATTAGGCGAAAGTAAACAGTATTGTCTGACTCTCACTGTTGTCTTGAACCAATCTCCTAATTGGCCGTTTGAAGTAAATTGCACTGGTGGCCTTGCTGTAAAGACTTTCTATGGCTTTGATCAGGTTGGCATTGATGTTGTACAGCTTCATGGTAGACCAAAGGGCTGCATGCCATTTCTGTCAAATGTCTTCTTAAAATCTACAAAGACATGATCAAGGAAGATCTTGTTCGATCTGGAGGTACTCTTACATAGCAGTCTCAGATTTAAAATATGTTCAGTTGTGCTCCGCCCTGGTCTGAAGCCTGCTTGTTCTTCAGCTATGATTTCCTCGCCTGCTGCTTCAGTCTGTTTAATATGATCTTTAGTATGACTTTGATTGGGTGGCATATATGACTTATAGTACGATAGTTCTGACATTGCTGCAAATTGTTTTTTTCATGAGAGTTATTATGAGTGACTGGGTCTTGTTCCCGTAAATATGAACCATTGGATAATAAAACTACTCATCCAGTTGGAACTGGTTTGGATTGCATCATAATTTTCTAGTATATTCTCAACTCGAGTTGTCTACTCCAGCTCTGACACTTACAAAATACCATCTTAAGTAGTGCTCCCAGTTCGGGACAATTTAAAAATGTTGACAATTTAACAATTTTTATAACCATTAAGTCTAGAAATAGAAATAGGCAAATTTACTCTGGCAAAGTGTGCGTGTCTGCTCCCATTTTATCATATTTATCACTACTTTAGTCTTTTGTTTGCTTTGATTGTGGTCTGTATAATATGTTTATTTAGCACTACTTTAGTCTTTTGTTTGCTTTGATTGCCATGTTTATAATATGTTTATTTAAAACAAGACTGATAGATTGATGTTACTTAAGTTACACTAACAAAACATTTTTTGGGCAGAACTGGCGTTTATAACTATTGGATCAATTCAGACGAGAAAGGTATATATTTCAATGTGCATCTAATTATCTCCCTTCTGATGACATGGATCATCTGTCTTCTGGCAGTCTTTCGAGGGTTCCGTACTATGGGCAATGTAAGTCCAGCGTTTCTTTTAAATGCAAAAACATTTTGTCTAAAGACAAAGTGCAGAACTCTCTCTTTCATAGTTTCGATATTTACCAGTTTTCCTTGATAAAAAAACTAGACAAGATGAAGGTTCCACTGGTGAGAGCTAACGCATATTTTCATTGGTAATTCAATGACGTATCACATAAATTCATACATGTATAAATAATTAGTTAAGTGCATTTTAAAAAAAATAGTTAGTATATCATGGAAGATGTAAATATATATGTTTAAATAAAATTTAAAAAATAAATGAATTATTAAGTTTATGAAGAAAAAGGAAAGAAAGAACTGCAGAAAGAAAGAAATAAGAAAGAAAGAAAGAAAGAAAGAAAGAAAGAAAAAAAGAAAGAAAGAAAGAAAGAAAGAAAGAAAGAAAGAAAGAAAGAAAGAAAGAAAGAAAGAAAGAACTGCAGAAAGAAAGAAATAAGAAAGAAAGAAAGAAAGAAAGAAAGAAAGAAAGAAAGAAAGAAAAAAAGAAAGAAAGAAAGAAAGAAAGAAAGAAAGAAAGAAAGAAAGAAAGAAAGAAAGAAAGAAAGAAAGAAAGAAAGAAAGAAAGAAAGAAAGAAAGAAAGAAAGTTAGCAAGTTACTGTAGCTATTGTTCAGAGTTGATCAATGTAACAATTGCAGCCTATCAGTTCTTTCTTCTTGCTTCTTCCAGTGGCTATTTTCCAACTTGACTTTGTATCTGTTGGTCACAATCCTTTCCATCATAAACGGCATCGATAAGGATAAGGATAACATCG
Source organism: Sinotaia quadrata (assembly GCA_028829895.1). NCBI lineage: Eukaryota > Metazoa > Mollusca > Gastropoda > Architaenioglossa > Viviparidae > Sinotaia > Sinotaia quadrata. The sequence continues at coordinate 86,007,618 of CM054178.1, forward strand.
GTCTAAATTATTTTTTAATTCCCAACTGGATGCAACTGCAGGACACGGATGTAAGTATATTAGAAGATGGTGGCGAAAAAATTAGCTGTATTGCTCTGATAGTGGGGTGGAAAGAAGGAATGGAAGAAAAGAAAATAGGACAATAAGAAGGAAGTCCGGCAAGGAGGGAGGGGGGAAAGGGTGGTAAAGAGCGAAGAAAGGACGGAACATTCTATTATTTGTGATTATTTTGTAATGATTTTATTTATCTAGTGTTTGATACTATTCATTCTATAATAAATATAGCAATGCAGTTTAATCTTATCTATGTCCATCTAGTAGTGAGAACTTGTATTTTATTTATCCAGTGTTTGATACTAACTTTAATCTTATCTATGTCCATTTAGTAGTGAGAACTTGCATATTTTAACACGGTTATATTCCTAGCACTAAGACATTTTGCTCTCACATAAGTATATATCTTGTCAGCAGCGAGACCTTATACTCTATCATAGGTACGAGTCTTGCTATTAGTATGTGACTATTTGTGTTTTATCTAAGTATACTCTCGTATTGTTTTAATATATATATCTTTCGCTAGCAAAAAAATAATCTTATCTAACATAAATATCTGTTCTGTAAGCAATGTTTAATGTATTTGAGTGTCCCGGTAGCATTTTATAAACCTTTAAGCGTTTTGCGTTCGAAAATCCCAGCTATAAGTATTTAAACACTCTGACATAAATTCTACACCATCAGTTTTAAATTAATTTTGTTCTGACATAGATACATGTCCTGTGAGCAGTATTTAAGACATTTTGTAATGAAAACGGAATATAACTCATAATATACATTCAAAACATGTTCTGGTAATTTTCTTGTGTGTGTGTGTGTGTGTGTGAACATGTTTATTTCTTTGTTATTCTGCTGTGGCGCCTGTGTTTTGTCTAACAGGTTTCTACTTGTAGCAGTATTTAAACTCTTTCTTTCCAAATTTAATTTGTCCATTTACCTGTAAAACCTTCTCCCTTCACTAGCATAAGAAAACATTTATGTCCAGCTATCAATATTTTAAGATATTTTACTAATACAAATATAAACTCTGTCAGTATACCTGGCTCTGTTTCAAACGTAATTGTCTAGCTAGAAGAATTTGAAGGCAGTTTGTATGTGTATGTATGACTGTATCGAGCAATCAGTATTTGAGCTGTTTTGCTACAGCATAAATTTGTGTCCTACTAACAATACTGAAGCCATTCGTTTGAAATAAACAGCTACCAATTCGTTAGTAACTGAACATTTTCCATCCAACATTCCTACCTACGCAACTATCTGTACCAGCTCGTTACCATGCTCTGAAACAAGAGTTTGCTCAGCTCTCACTACTCGAGACAATCCCATCAAAGGCTGTTTTCCTTTGCAGGTATGGATAAAGGCATGTACAGAAGCAATTTCTCAAGCGTCACTTGGAACGGGCGTTATTATAACGCTGTCAAGCTACAATAAGTTTAAAACCAATCCCGTCTGGTAAGCTACCTGTTCACGTGCCGCTTGCGACCCTACGCAACGCCCCGTCTCCCCTCACTCACCTCCTCCCCAGTCAGTAACAGGCGGTATGCACAACACAAATTCTTATATATGAAAGCCTGTGAATCAGAAAATACGTAATGTGAGGGTGATCCTACTCAAAATGTTACTACTTTTCAGACAAAAATTTGTTTGGTGTCTGAATGTGTGCGTGTGTGATTGCGTGCGTGCGTGTGTTTGTGTGTAGGAAGTTGTGTGTGTGTTTGTGCATCTTATAAATATGATTTTATCTTTATAAAGCAAATACAGTTAGTGTTTGTTATTTTTTTTTGTTTGTTTGTTTTCTTTTAAATAATTTGTATATTTGCGATAAGAAAAAAGTATTTTAAAAACTGTTTATTGATTATAAACATTGTTACAGATATTGCTTTTACTTTATTAAACATCAGATAGCTGCATGCTTCAATATAGAAGTTATTGAAAATATATAATTATCTTAATAAATAAAACATATAAATTCAGCAGTTGTATTTATATACTAGTGCATAAATATAACTTACACCTAACTCAACTTACAGTCATTAATAATAATAAATACGTTTAAACAATCAGCTTTAGAAAATGGTGTCTTCTGCTAGAACTAACATGATATTTAATGCTGACAATGTAAACATATTGGCATATATAACAACTTTTATACCGATAATTTAATTTCTATACCCAATCAAATAAAACTATTCTTCATAAAGACAATGTTACTCTAAATTGTTTTACAAAGAACAAGGAACATAGTGCACCAGAACGCGTGCTGATTACAATTTCATCATCCTACGCATACAAACGAACTACCGCTTACGCCACACAATACCTCTCAAGAAATAGGCATTAGCTTCATAAAAACAGCCATCAATAAAATAAACATGCTCGTATTCTTTAGCATTCTAATTAACAATTCATTTGAAGTCAACATATATATGTATTCGTACCATTCCCTGGATCATGGGAAAGCCCCTTCTATCATACACAGATTCGATCCTCCTTCTTTGATGGCATGGTTGTGGCATGTGAAAACCGTGAGGTCTAATGATGCATTTACAATATCTACCTGTGTCAGACCACCATTTTGTGGGCGTCGTGAGCGGAATTCCAAGTATCCATATTTGGTTGTAACACATCCCCTTAACATCACTCACAACTACTAATTACTCCCCCCACACACCCTTAACATCACTCACAACTATTAATTACTCCCCCCAAGTATCCATATTTGGTTGTAACACACACCCATAGCATCACTCACACCTACTAATTACTCCCCCCACGTATCCATATTAGGTTGTAAACACATCCCCTTAACATCACTCACAACTACTAATTACTCCCCCTTAAGTCTCTACGCCTCACGCGTGGCCAACGGTCTACTACTTGACCTATATTCTTCTGCTCACGTGCAGTGGAGGCGGATACAATAATTACACAACATTAATTATCGGTTAATAAAAAAAACACAATTAGAATAAAAAATTAAAAATAAAATCCAAGGAGTGTAATTTGCCCAACGGGCACCGCCCATTATAGATAGCATAGCGGTGCCTGAAAGTGGCAGTGTAAAATACAAGAAAAGATAACACAAAGATAAAAATTAGAAAGCTTACAAAACCATGCACGAAGACATGTAAAGTACACACAAGCTCTTACACTGACTACATGTATATGCTCGTGAGCAAATACCCTCTCTCTCTCCATCACACACACTGGCATAAGAATATTGAAAGCACAACAAATGAGATCTTTAGCTAGGGCCATTAAGAGAAGGAGCATAACTTGTGAACAAAATATATGTTTGTGCTAGGTCCACCCCTCAACTCTCCCCCCTCCCCAACACATTCTGTTTGAAACAAACCCAGAATAGAAGTGCATGTAATATCATACATGATTCTAAATTTACTAATAATTATGTGTGTGTGTGTGTGTGTGTGTGTGTGTGTGTGTGTGTATGTGTGTGTGTGTGTGTGTGTGTGTGTGTGTGTGTGTGTGTGTGTGAATTTCCAGGCCCATATTGGCTTTCTTTCTTGCGACAAATGTGGTCCACATCTTTTCTGCCGTGCCCTTCTTGATGCAGTTAAATAATATTGCCAGCTCCATTCAATCAACGATCTTCTCAACTATGCGAAGGGAAAGTAATACATTAATTAAAATAATATTTAGTGAGGATGAAGCTGAGTGGGTTGAGGCGAGATTTTTCTTGTGCTACTTAAATGTATTTTAAACTATTTTCTAATAATGTTCAAGAGAGGTAACAGCATTTCATGTTATTATTTGTTAAGAATTATCATTTCAATTTTAATTGAAAATCAATGATACTGATAATTAATGTTTTAAAGAATATGACTACACTCACAAAAACAATATATACAAACATGTCCTAATTTACAACTGAAATCATTAACAAGTGCAGGTGTTAACTGTTGACATCCTGCATTGGTAAATAAATCTGTCTTTATGTCTATGTATTTCTTTGTTTTATAGCTCTCTGTCTAATTATATATAAGCTGTCTTCCTATCTTCCTGGTGCTATCTACCTATAGATCTGTTCGTCTTATTTCTACTGAACTACGAAGTTAAGTTTAATTATTTTTGTATCTAATCCTTTCAAATAAGAGATTGTTCAGTTTGCCAAGAGATTAAATTTCCCTTTCAACTCAGTTTATCTCCCCTTCCCCCATTTTAGTGCTCTCAAAAAAAACAACATCGAACAATATCTTCGAAAAAGTTAGGGATACTTCCTAGAGAAGCAAACAACGAGAAAAAAAATGAGTATTTAAATATCATATGCACGTAAAGAATAGAACTAGATGCTTGTTAGTCTCCACACAGGTGCAGTTCTAACTGTTGACACAAATGGTTCGTGGTGGTTGAGGTCGATTGCAATTGGATTATGTCCCTTTTATACTCCTCAGTTTTCTTTCGAAGCGCCCAATTTATCTTTTCGTTTCAAAATTGAGGAACAAACTCGAAAGTTTTCACTGAAAACAAACATAGCTGCTCTTTTATTTATAAGTTAAAATTGAAGTAAAGGTAGGAGAGGCAACCTAGACATTTTTGTTATTGTTAAACAAAGGGACTGAAAGCAGCTGTGAATATTCTGCGTTCAATGTACAAGGGTTAATTACAAGGATCGTTCTCAGTACGGTCTTATACACATTAGATATGTTCATTATCAATATGGAGTATTCGATGGACATATTTAATTTTGATCTTAATGTTTGATTCACTAATGTCCTTAGACTTTTGAGAACCATTTCTCACATTATTTTTATTTTTATTTTTCTGTTTAAATTGATCTTTCTGTCACTCTAAATTCTCACTGCGAAAAACCGGACTGTTGCAGGGCTCATTCTGGTGTTCATGGTTTTCCCTACTGCAGTTGTCAAAGAGAAGATTGGTCCATTTTTGTCTCTGGCATTCTTTTTCTGCTGCAGTCTCATGGGCCTTGCTGGACAGGTACGTTTGGAGTTCTGTCTATTTGTTAGGTCTCCATGAGAAAATAATTAGATAGAAACAGATTACTCTATCGACAGATACAAACAGTAGTTTTGAAAGCGCCTGGCGTGACGGACATAGGTCCAATGAATAATTCTTAAGCGAACATTCGGTAGGATTATCACTGACCAATTTAAGTTTACTAGGACGTTCGTCGTGACCTCCACATGACACAGCTCAAACTGTCCAGTCATATAAAAGAAATGATCATGTTACGGTTCTCGTGAACTAAGTCACGTGATTAAAGTGATCAGTGTTCTGGAGCCATATCGGAATTGCGTTTGTAAATATGAACTCTAGAGGTTTACGTCATCCAGGTATAGGAATACGAGTGTCCGTCCTGCGCCAAATGAACCGGAAATGTGCTTGCAAAACATTTCAAACAAACAAACAAACAGGCAAACAAACAAAAACAATGCAAATAACCGTACCGAACTTTGTACAGTGTACGCAAATACTGGAAGAGTGGCAAACTATTTATTGAATTCTAATACCTATTGTGGATACTCCATATGTACATCCACCAGGGATGACACCAGTGTCATTTAATTAAAATACTACTTCAGGCAATGTCCAGTAGTCCATTTTGGGGGAATGTGGTGATTTTCCCATTGCATGCTTACTTAACGTGCAGTGTATGACATCAACCTTAAAATCATACTGTATAAATATCGGCAATATGAATAAGAATCCACAATTTATCACAAAAGTTATAATATAAAAAAATGTATATAAAACAAGTGACAAATAAAGGAACGGATGGAAAAATGTGTCCCAGTATGCATTATATCATATCATATCATATATCATATATCATATCATATATCATATCATATATCATATCATATATCATATCATATATCATATCATATATCATATCATATATCATATCATATATCATATCATATATCATATCATATATCATATCATATATCATATCATATATCATATCATATATCATATCATATATCATATATCATATCATATCATATCATAATTCATCCATTATTTTAAATATAGTGCTGCTTGTCTAATGAAAAAGATGTGCCATATTCAATTAAAATATAAATAATTCCTACATGGTGCGAAGTATTGTATTGGTCCACATTATGCATGATACACGCCACGCCGATAGTAATCACTTGCTATTAGCACTGTCCCCGTATTAAACATCACTGACAAATCAGTCAATGGCCTAAAACGTTGTCACGTGTAAAACAGTAAATGGCCCTTAACAACTGTCGCACGTAAGACATCAATTTGCCTTAACAAATATCACTATATCACTTGCAAATCAGTAAATGGCATTAACAGTCACATTTTAGACAAAAATTGGCTCTATTATTTGTAGCATGCTAGATATGTGTGTGTGTGTGTGTGCGCGTGTGTGTGCGTGTGTGTGTGTGTGTGTGTGTGTGTGTGTGTGTGTGTGTGTGTGTGTGTGTGTGTGTGTGTGTGTGTGTGTGTGTGTGTGTGTGTGTGTGTGTGTGTGTGTGTGTGTGTGTGCTGATTGAGCCTTTTCAACTTGACACTTTACTGAATTGAACACATAGATGGCTTTCTTGGAGGTGATGATGACAACTCTCAATGACGTATGGCCCATCTTCCAGAAATCAATGTACAAGATTCTGCCGCCTATGTGTGCCATCGGCTTTCTATTGGGCCTACCGTTCACTCAACAGGTTCGTTTAACAGTGTGTTTGGAATTGTTATTTTGCGTTCATTTCTGTTGGGCCTACCGTTCACTCCACAAGTCCGTTTAAAAGTGTGTTTGGAGTTGTTATTTTGTGTTCATTTCTGTTTTCATCTTTCATCACCATGTCTTGAGGTAGACGTAGTTTAGAGGTGACGAGTGCATTGTTAATTAGAGGTGTCATCCACTGGCAGATATTATTTGATATTAATTCATTCAATTTAATTCGAGCGTTATAAACTGTGCTTCAGAAATAGAGTTAGAAATGAAGTGTCAATGAATTGAAAGTTGGAGATTTGAAAGCGGTGATATATTATTTAATTTCAATAATTGTTGGTTTGAGTGTGTTTTGCTTAGTGCTAGAGTAATGAAATTATTAGTCGCGGAATGTAGCTTTCAGATTTAGCAATAGTAGTAATGCATGGTTGTTTTTTATAGACGTTTTGTGTAGCTGTATGCTATAGTAATAATAGCTACATTTCTTTGTCATTGTAACAACACTCGTTTTCAAAGCCGCAGTAATAAGATAAACAATTCTGACTGAATATGTGTAGAATGGTTAAAGTATCATATTAATGCAAATGTTTGGATTATTGTGCATTTGTTAGACTAATTTTAATAGTGTCTTTATTCCTGAAGTTTTGATGAAATGAGGTCAGCAAAGACTGGCTTAGTGTTGGAAATAATGACGCTAACAAATAAACGTCAGAAATCATATTGGAAGACTGGTCAAGGTTGACCCAGTAATCTTACCTCCCGTATACCACTCGAGGCTAATCTATCTATCTATCTATCTATCTATCTATCTATCTATCTATTTATCTGTCTGTCTGTCTGTCTCTGTCTATCTATCTATCTACATACCTACATACCTATCTATCTGTCTGTCTATCTATCTATCTATCTATCTATATATATATCTATCTACCTATCTATCTATCTATCTATCTATCTATTCACTTACAATTCTATCTGCATTCTTTTTTACCTGTCAGGGTGGTTACATGTGGCTTTCCTCTATAATGGAATATACCGACACTTTTCTTCCTCACCTCATAATTGTTTTCGAAGTCATCGCTTGTATGTGGATTTACGGTAAGTTGAATACCTTGGTCTTGCTCATGTGGATTTACGGTAAGTTGAATACCTTGGTCTTGCTCATGCGGGCTGTTGTTGTTGTTGTTGGTAATAAACAAGCGATGGAGTGAAGGTAGTTAGAAATATTCTCTGTGAATAGATTGATATGATAAATCGTTAACAGATATGTTTAGGTCATTAGGTTAATTTATATTAACTTAAATCACACAGCTTAACAGTGATATGTAATTCTATATATAAATATTTTACCTGGATATTTATATGTGGCATTAGACTGTGATTAAATGGATGTGTTGAGATATGAAAGTATTCTATATGGTGTGGTGGAGTAAATTTGCTTCTCACTATTTTTTCATTTAGTTGTTATATACATTGTTAAATTGTCAGAGTAACCCGACCTTGGGCACTTCTTACGATGGTAATTTTGAGTGTCTGAGTTGAAGTAAACACTCTAGTTGAGAATATGCTAGAAATTGCTGATGTAATGGGAATGATGAGACATGGGAATCATCTGCCACAGTGTGTATAAGTGTAAAGTAATAAACTACACTCCTTTGACGTATGGTGGCAAAGTATACTGACAATATCGAAAAAAGTTCTGGTACGGGGAAATACTAGAAATCATTACAATTGCTGTTCTGCTTGAATGAACTAGTACAGTGGAAAAGCCCAGATTTACTTCAGAGAACAAGCAGCAAAACTGTTTTCAACATGAGGAGAAAAACACGTGGAAATTGAACTGAACAATAAACTTGTGACATTGTTGCAAAAGCAAATGAAAGACTGTTGAGATAGTGGTTAATTCTGTATAAACTATTATCAATTATCTCTAATAACTCCATTTCTATTTCTGTGATAAGAACTATCCTGTGATTTGTATTGAATTATTAAATTGTATATTTTGTGTATAAAGGATTGTGTAATATAGAAATTATTTGAATGTGGTTTCATGGAAATATTAATGTCAAGTAATCTATTTTCATTGTATTTGTCATATGTATATTTTGATTGTTGATTTAATAAATTTATTGTTAAATGTATTGACCTTTGTACGCATATTGATAACCGTATGTTGGAGAAGAAAGTGGGTAGATGGGTGCTCGCTAAATATAGATTTAGCATTTTTCCCTGATTATATTTTACAGGGAATAAGTGGTCTTCCCTTGTTTTACCGGAATCTCCTGGTTTACTGATTATAAACTGCTATGACCACGGTAGACATGAGAAGTATTTACTGCAGTGTTAAGTGTAAGGAATACACTGAACTCTATTGATGAATTGTAGCAAAGTATGCTAGGTTGAGCAATTTATGTTACGAGGTAGTTACTGGAAATTGCTACAATTGTTGTTCTAAGTGAGGGAGCTGATACGGTGGGTCACCAATTGGCCTCCAGAGAATAGCAGCTAGTCAGTATTCTACAAAATGAGAAGTGAAATACCTGAAATTGACAGTAATAACATGAACAATAAACTTGTGACTTTGTTATGAAAAGCACACAAAAGGACTATTGTGTCTTCACTTAAACAAGGTTACATAGAAACTATTATCACTTATCTCTAATAACTCTATTTCTGTTCTCTGATAAGTACTATCGTGTAATTTGTATTGACAATAAACTGTTGAATTCTGTTTTATGATATAAGACTGTATAGGTATTAAAATTCGAACATGCTTTCTTGGAAATGTTGATGTCATGTAATCTTTTTTTTTTCATTGGATTTGTTATATGTATATTTGATTGTTTATTTAATAAATTTATTGACATTCTTACAAATATTGATAACCTTATGTTGGAAAGACAGTTGGTGGATGGGGGCTCGCTAAATATAGATTAAAGATGGATTTGTCTTCTCCTTTAGTAAGAAGTTTTCCACCATCGGAAATATTGTGTGACGGTAAACATGTGTCTTTAATGTTGTTGAAGAGAAAACGTTTACAGCGCCTGCATATCTGCCAAGTAAGAGAGGCGGGTGGTGTCTGCTGGAGAATTATTAATAATATAATTTAAGATTCTCATCACTTGTAATTAGTTATGACTGATTAAATGAAGAATAATAACTAAGTGGCGTTGGCATTACACACACACACACACACACACACACACACACACACATGTATGGAGAGAGAGAGAGAGAGAGAGAGAGAGAGTAGCATTTATAATGCAACAAAGCAATTTTACACGACCCCTAACAACATTTATCAGTTTATTATAAATTTATAGCTCTATTTCGATTTTGGCGAGATTACAGAGTACCATCATATAGACAAATTTAACTTAAGTATTTATCAGACTAATAGCGGTTTTGAAATTCCACACTATCATCATAACAAGCAACTTGAAATAACGTATTTTTAGGAATACAGCGTTTTTGAAATTCCACAGTATCATCAGAACAAGCAACTTGAAATAATGTATTTTTAGGAATACATCGGTTTTGCAGAACAACTGAGATTGGAACAGGGTACATACCCGGGCTATGTCTGAAGATCCTCTGGTCTATTGTCATACCTCTTATAGTAACTGTGAGTTTTTTCCCACGCAATCATTAACACAGGCAATCATACATGCACGCACACAAGCACACATACATACACAAATGCTCATATACACGAACCCACGTTTACACACACGCAAGCATATACACGCAGACACACATGCAGGCACACACACACATACACACACACATATACACAGAAGCCAGAACCACCTGATAGTTTTCTTTAACTTTCTTTTCTTGTTTCTTTCGTTTCTGGTTTTCTGATAGAACGCTAATTGACGTCGTCCGTTTGTCAGGATTATTTCTTATTCACTTATTCCCAATAGTTTTTCCTTTGACATTTCCTTAAAAACGTTTGACATTAAACTATTTTGTTTCCTTGTTTATATCCATAATTTGAGCAGCTGCATGAGTTAAGTTACAGGCTGTATGAATTGCCGCGGAGTTATTTTGATAGTGACAAACACAGATTGTCACTTGCTGATAACGCTTATGATTGACTTACTACAGCACAATCGCTTGTACCGTGCATTCCAACTCTACTCGCGCCAACAAACATTCATAACCAATAAAAACAAAATAATAAAATAGCTGGAATCTCATATTCCATACTACATTTGCATAATAATGAAGTAGTGTCATCAAAGTCATAATAATGTAGTGTCATCAAAGACATAATAATGTAGTGTCATCAAAGTCATGATTGAAAAGGTAAAAGTGGCAAAGGTTAGGGAAAAGGTGCGAGTGCCTTTTGGTACAAGTAAAAACTATAATAGGAGAAACTGTAGCAATAGTAAAAGTAGTTATTATATTATTGGAAAATGTTGCAATTATATTTTGTACATTTGATGATGTTATAGTAAACTAAGAAATAGCAATGGATCTGTGCAATTATGTTTAGTATATATATATATGATTATATTATAGTAAGCTGAGAAATAGCAATGGCTGAGTGCAATTATATTTAGCAACTAGGATGTGATTGAAATAAATTGAGAACTAGCAATGGCTGAATGCAAGTAGAATTATAATAACACCGGCTTCCACAAGTATCACATTAATGAATGTTACGTTTCCAGTATTTATTTATAGACCCTGCCTAGGATTTTTAAGGACTTTAAAAATGATGAATAAATTAATTCCTTCTCTATATCCTAAACAGACTGGCTGCCCAAATTATCATTTGACTAACTTTAAAAATGTGTCTTGTAGTGCAGACAACAGATTTACAAACTGACAATTTGCGTACAAAGCTGGCTTTGGAATCGTTAAATTCCTCTAAATTAATATGCATACGTTGTGTCATTCAGCTCATTCGCCCCCATCCAAAACCAAGAAATCTATAGGTCTATTATGCATAAAAATGTACTACGAAGAGGATTAACAATTAAAAATAAGATTTAATAAGGTTTAACAATTTAACAATAATCAAATACGAGCGCGAAGTCTAATTCTTATTCGGCACGTAAGTGCTTTATCGTTCTCGAGAAATGTGCCCAGATTGTTTATTATGATTCTTTGGTCATCAGAGTTTTTTTTACTCAGCTCTTTCGTGTTGTTGTTGCCTGGTCCTCGATCCAGTCCGAACGGGTCTACCTCACTGTAGTTACGTCAGCGGAAATGCACGTAGCATAACAATGGAAAAACTGTCTCTCAGTTTAGCCCGCTTGTGAACTTGTGAGTGTAGGCAGACATGCGCCTATACGTCGGCGTTTGTCTCTGCAATGGTGGACTCTGAAGGAATTGAACTCAACTCAAAGGAGTTCAGAACCGGCTTGAACAGGAATCACGAGACCGACCTTAGTGAGAAGTCGAAATGTTATCTCAGCAATCGCGTCGGTCGTTCCTGTATGACTCACGAGTAAGCGACGGTACTAGACGTGTCGTACAGCGTCGTAGCTTCTGGATTCGGAGTACAATTCGGGCGCGCTTTTACCATATTTATAAGAAAGCATAGAGCACATCACGTGACGGATCACGTGGTATGTAGTTGGTTCCAGAACCTAGACAATGGGCCTAAAGTTACATAACGTCTTGACCTCTTTGTTAGAAGCTTCTCGATACAGAAGTATCACGAGAGAACTTAAACAAAGGGTTTCCAAATTTTGATATTTGAAAAACAACAAGTGGGTCAGAAAGTCATGACATTTTTATCAGACTGTGACAATGAATGTGAAATAACTATAAAACCAGTATAAGTAAACATTATAGAAGAAATTAAATTAAAAGTAATTATAACAGCAATACTAGCAACGAGAGAGGCAGAAGTAGAAGTAGCAGTATTATATTAATGATGCTAAATTACATTATATAAAGAAATATAGTCAATAACGTAAGTCTAATAATAAAATATTTATATTGTAGTTTGTTTTCTACTAATCATTATTCTATTTTGTGTAAGAAAGTTCCAATAATATATACATGAAAATATCATTAATGACAGCCTTGCTTTCGCTAGCTAAATTGCCGGACAATTCTAAAGCCCCAGCCTCTACAAATGAAATCTTTCAGACAACCATTATATTAAAGAGAAGAAAACTGGCCGGTGATTTTCACTTTCTTTAGACATTTAACTCGTTTTCTGTTGCATCTATTTTGTTTTGGAAGGTGTGTTTCTATAAAATTAGTACATTAAATTCCAGGAATTAGAGTTGACATAATAGAAGGGGGAGAATTAAGTATTAGCTTTTCGAGTTAACACCTTTACCTTTATTGTAAACTCTTGTGCATATTAGGATGATTGTTTTTACTGTTGAACATTTTGCAGATATGTCTGATTGTAGAGCACAAATATAAAAGCCACGATCTAGTGCTTCACGATAAAGAAATACACGACACATGGATGGACAGTTTCTTTAAAAACCACGTACTGAGTGTTATAGCGGGGCTCATCATTTTCATTGGAATCTTCTTGCAGATTTTTTGTGTCAACAGCAGACTTCCGATTCTCAAGGTGAAACGGTTTTAAATTATTGTCTGTGCTGTCTTAAACACGTATCCCCGTGAACACAATCTGTAATTATAACTCGTACACCTATCCCCGTGAACACAGTCTTTAATCATAATTCGTACACTCATATATCTCAAAACAGTCTAGGCTGGATTGCTTGCTTGCTTGAACTTAGTATCTATTTCGTCGATGTAGCGAATGAGATACGTAATACTATTTGCTCAAGTACGAAGGTCGGTGAAAAGGATCATTTGCCATTAATGTCGGCACGTAAACTGTACAATATTCTCAAATGTAGTGGTCTGTGAAAGGATAGTTTGTCATTAATGTAGGTCCACAAACTGTACAATGTCCTCAAATGCAGTAGTCTATGAAAGGATAGTTCGTCATTAATGTAGGTATACAAACTGTACAATGGCATAGGGTGTATCTTGTAAAATGAAATAATAAATAGGTATTTTAATTGCAGCAGTAAAGGTAGTTGTTGTAGTATTATTATCAGCAGCAAGAGTAATAATAATATTAGTATAGATAGATAAATAGATAGACAGACAGATAGATAGATAGATAGATAGATAGATAGATAGATAGATAGTAGTAGTAGTAGTAGTAGTTTAAAAGACGGATTTGAGGTTTAATCACAGACTTAAATTCTACCAATGTTGCAAATCATTTACTTCGTTTACTAATGAATGCATTCGCAAAATAATAATGTACAGTTAAGAGACAAATACAAATTCATTGTCCTGACGGTAGGAGATGCAATAACTATGAAAAAGTATTTAAACTGCATTACCAACAACTGTGTTTTTAAAGCAAAGCCTCCTTGTATTATACTTTTTCTGAGGTATGTGCTTAATATGAGAAATAATGTGAGCATTCTCTGTGATTTTGTTTTATAAACAGTAAATACATATCTGTTTAACCAAACGAACTTACAGAATTTGTATGAATTCTTGTTTTATAAACAAAAAATACACATCTTTGGAAGCAGTCTAGCTTATAAAATCTGAATATGTTCTTGTTTTATAATCAGAAAATACACATCTGTAGAAACAGTCTAACGTCTAGAATTTGTATATGTTCTTGCTTTATAAACAGGAAATACACTTTGATGGAACCAGACAAACTTCAATAATTTTAATTGTAATGTTTAATTATATACCGCAAACATCTCTAGCTAAATGTCAATTCCTATAATTAGCATGTTTATTGTTATTATAAACTGTATATATAAATCATTTGAAACAGACCAATATCTTTAAAATATACGTCTTCCTAGACGTAGTGATATCTGCCTTGTATTCCTTTATGACGTTTAGTGCAAGGTCAATTTATGTATCTAGTCATGCGACGGCTTTATAGTAAAATAAAATCTGAACTATCTCCAGGACTCTAAACATATTTGTCAAAACGAGTTTTTTGACAAATGACAAGAGAAGCAACCGACAAAATAAGGTAAGATAAAATCACGACAATCATATCTGTTCGAAAATTTAAAACAAAACATGTGAGAATATCATTTGAATGTTTTCCATATTTATGTTGTGATAAAAGGACAACTTCCAGATACATTTGGATTGTCTGGCAAGTAATTCGTCTACATATACATTTACTACTACTACTACTACTACTACCAAATACACTTTCCTTAGAAAAGGTCATCCTACTGGAGTCAAGCACTGCCCCCTGCGTTGAGTGACTTGCCTTCCGTAATGAAAGTAAAGATGTTAGTTTCTTGTTTTCTTGAAACACAAGTTAAACATTACATACTAGTTAACTAGGATATCATGCTGCTTTCGTTATCCTGAAACACAAGTTAAACATTACATACTAGTTAACTAGTATATCATGCTGCTTTGTTACCAGCGAATTAAACGAGCGTTTCGACCTTCGGCGATCTGGGGCCCTCTCTTGGTGGAAAACAGGATGCTTGTTGTGTCTTATTCTTCGAATTTCAGCATTGACCCGTCAGACAAACGATCCAGCAGGTCTTCAGAAACGATCACTTTGCGCAAGTCAAAACGGAAAGCTACTGGTGTAAGAGATGCTTAATTCATTAGCGTCCTTTGCAGCATGTGCTGTCTATGCATTGCACATTTTTGCTAACGTGATTAATGACTCGTTCAAAATGCACGGTATTTGAATTTCATTTTTTATGTGTGTGTTGACGTTGGGATTCCCTTTTGGGGTGGATGAGGAATAGCATTTGAGATTGCGTGTGTGGGAGGGCCGCAACTCTTCATTTTGACGCCATTAGTTACGGCT
Source organism: Sinotaia quadrata (assembly GCA_028829895.1). Taxonomy (NCBI): domain Eukaryota; kingdom Metazoa; phylum Mollusca; class Gastropoda; order Architaenioglossa; family Viviparidae; genus Sinotaia; species Sinotaia quadrata. The sequence goes on from CM054178.1 coordinate 86,023,175, forward strand.
GTATGTATCCTCACAACTTTAGATTTTAGTTGAAAATTTAAATTTTGAACTCATTTTAAATATAAATTGCTATTAAATTTTTCTTTCACTTTTTTTTTATAATGTAAATTTGATTTTTACTTTTTCATTCGCTTTTTTCAAATGTAAATTACTGTTAACTCATTCTTTTCTTTTTTTAAATTAAATTGCTTGTAACTTTTCTTTCGTTTAATTAAATGTAAATTGTTTGTAACTCTTTCTTTCGGTTTTTTAAAATGTAAATTGCTTTTAACTCTTGTTTTCGTTTATTTTCAATGTAAAGTGCTTGTAACTCTTGTTTTTTTAAATGTAAATTGCTATTAACTCTTTTGTTTTTATTACTTAAAAGTGTAAATTGCTTGTAAATCTTTGATTTGTTTTTTAAACGTAAATTGCTTGTAACTCTTTATTTCGTACTTTTTAAAAAATGTTAACTGCTTGTAACTCTTTCTTTCGTTCTTTTTAAAAATGTTAACTGCTTGTAACTCTTTCTTTCGTTCTTTTTAAAAATGTTAACTGCTTGTAACTCTTTCTTTCGTTCTTTTTAAAAATGTTAACTGCTTGTAACTCTTTCTTTCGTTCTTTTTAAAAATGTTAACTGCTTGTAACTCTTTCTTTCGTTTTATTTAATGTAATTTTTTTGTAAATCTTTCTTTCGTTTCTTTAAAAATGTAAATTACATGTAACTCCTTCTGCCGTTTGTTTAAATGTAAAGTGCTTGCAACTCTTTCTTTCGTTTTTAACAAAAATATAAAGTACTTGTAATCCTTTCTTTCTTTCTTTCTTTCTAGGTATTGTGTAAAATAGTTATTTATGTTCATTTGGACGTATTGATATTAAAAGAGATAGTATGTGTCACTGACAGATATTTTTAGTTTGATATATAGAGCATATGTAGACATTTGTGTTTGTTTGAATGTATGCATATTTGTATATATGTATATATGCATATATGTATACATGTATGTATGTATAGATAGATAGATAGATAGATAGATAGATAGATAGATAGATAGATAGATAGATAGATAGATAGATAGATAGATAGATAGATAGATAGATAGATAGATAGATAGATAGATAGATAGATAGATAGATAGATAGATAGATAGATAGATAGATAGATAGATAAATTAGAGGAGATTAGATTAGAGAAAAAGAAATAAGCTACATGTATAGTCATAGACATTGTGTGAGTGTGATCATTTCACTATGGTGGAGGCAAGAAAATGAATTAATCTTAGACCTGACCAATTTTAATGACACAGGTTGAACCGAGTCAGCCAAACAAGTCTCTCACTCCAATGGAACGCGTTTCCGAGGTCTTGCACAAAGAGGACGCAGAACAGGGTTCCATGGAGGACACTACTACGTACACCACCACCGAAACCACCAATAAAACCACCGCGACGAAGACCAGCATGGAATCCCCTTCCAAAGCATCCATTGAGGAATATATGTCCTCTGTAAAATGATCACTCTCTTATCGCCTTTAATCGTCACGTGATCAGTCGAAATATATATTTCAAGGACGACGTTCATTCGTGATTTGTGTTTGAGCTAAAATGGAGTCGTATGGCTAACTGGGATAGTTGTATGTTTACTTTATTTGCGAAGAAGTGTCAGGATTTGGATTTCGGGGGATTATGTTAAAAGGTTGGATACTGCAGTGGTTGGGGAAGTTCATACGTATTTCGTCACTTTTCATTGTATCGTGACATTCAGTGACTTTTGCGCTTCCCTTAGCAAGAAAGAGATTTGTTGCAAACCAAACGTAGTCCAAGAAGAAGGAATCATTTCAGGCGGCCTAGCAGTTATCTGTGAAATGAATTTTGTTATCTCTTAATTGTTATTATGTTGATGGTGGTGATAGCGACGACGATGATTAAATAAAGGAGAAGAGTTATAATTCCTTTTTTATTTATGCAAGTATTTAGTACAAACAAACGATTATGAATAAAAGTGTAGTTAATGTCATATTCAGTAATAATATTGCAAAGTACTAAAAGCAAAGAAATTCCTTAAAGTGTATTGATTAAAATATTCGAGGAATTAATTCTTGTTTATACTTTGGTGGGGAAAAAAATAAGTGTTCTTACTATAGTCTCTAATAAACAAATATACATAATTTACATAATTAATAAATATTGAATATATGTGGACACAAATGTTTTCGTTTCCCCTCAGGTAGAAACAAAGATAGATAATAAACAAATAAAAACAAACTCACAAGAAATTAGCACATATTGTTGTTTTTTTTAAAAACTATATTGTGTTGTACAATTGCAAGAGAGATAAGTATTTTCTTTTCACTCTGAACTTAAGAAACTGGAAGAAAACACAGTTGATTATTTGACAACTTTTCATAATATGCACACAATCTATTGATTATATAGTCAACATCAAAATAGTAGAGTTCGTGAATTTCGTGGAATTTACAGTTATTTATTAAGATAGATAGATAGATAGATAGATAGATAGATAGATAGATAGATAGATAGATAGATAGATAGATAGATAGATAGATAGATAGATAGATAGATAGATAGATAGATAGATAGATAGATAGATAACTAAACTGAAGTTTGTCATTGCTCTCCAAGACGGAAGATAATTTTGACACATCGTTATGTAGTGTGTTTTTCTATGACATCTTGTGTTCAGCTGGAATCACATGACGGCTGATCAAAAGGCCAAGACCGTTTTTTTTCGATCCACGCGACCTTGCCCTTGGGAATCACTCCATGCAGTCGATGACTGGTTTCCTTGTGCACCTCCGCTATAGAAACACAGATCCATGTTAACAAGATAGGCGTTCAGAACATTAATAGGTACTAGGAAAAATCTTTTAAAATCTTTGTCGACAAGCATATATGAGATATGATACTTGCTGCTATTAAACAATCTATATTTATGTGTACGTTTGACCCACAGTTCAAAACAGTGGTTCTCAACTGGAATTCCGGCAAGGTCGTTAGGGATTCCCCTAGAGATCGAGATTGAAAAAAATGTAAGCATCGTAGAGTAATGTTTACGCAGGTTTTCTCTGACATTTGAAAATTATTTCAAGGGTTCCTCCAGTCAAACGTTGAGAAAGGATTATTTAAAACATATCGCTACAATCTATAATAATTAAGATTTTTCATAAAGTCTATAATACCTACAAAGAACTACAGTTTATAATTTATAAAATTAATACATTTACACTTATAACACATTAATATAATATCTTAAGCGAAAGCGTTCAGTGTGCAAAATCTGCCAAGAAAAAGCTGTAATAATAACCATTCAATCTGTAATAATTGAACATGCAAGATTACTTTAATAATTAATGATGCAAATTGTTATCAAATTTCAACAGCCCAACTCCCACGCATTCCGTAAAAGAAATCCACTGAAACATAAAAACTGAAAACGCTTTAGAGACATAGAGTACAATAGGAATGACTAGAATAAGAATACCACATGAAATAAGTCTGTTGGGCTCTAAAGAGGTATCAAGTTAATAGTGGCTCATGGTAAGTAACGTATTTTAACATTAGCCATTCATCTATAAGATGGTCATACATCAAACTTAATTTCATTATTCGTATATCATAGTTTGTCACGAGAACATAGGGGTAGTGTTTATCTCTCGTCTGTTTTGAGGAGAGAAATAAATTGTTAATCTTTAAAACGAACGTGATACTAGTCACAGCAGAACAATGTAAAGCATAATGAGAAGCCATAGTCACAAGAATGGAAGACTATGAAAGTTGGCGTCATTAGATGTCCAAAGATAATGTGGATATGACGCCACGTTACGGTCACCAAATAACATAAGGTCAGTGTTAAGCTTCGTTCTCGCACATAGACCACATTCAAGGACATTTGTTCAGACAGAAAAGTCAACTATCACAAAAGGATAGGGGAGGGGGGTTGGATGCAATAGTGTTTTGTAGTCAAAACAGGAGAAGGAAACAATCCATCTCCAATTTGTTGCGTTCAGAAAAGAGCCGACACTTTAGCTACTTATATCTGGACGAGATATAAGCTATGGGAAGATGAGAAACCAAGAGCAAGCACTCCATTGCGATAGTCAGTCGCGAGTTTTCATAAATAAATTTCAGTAATGTTAAACATAAAACTTTAGGCAATATGAGTCGTTATACTAGCACGGATTTTACTCAATTATGCATGTCCACAATGCAACAATGGATCTCAAGAAACTGTTATTCCAAAGAGATCTTGAAGGCATTTATCTGGTAATGTGACGTAATATAACATCTGATAATCCAAGAGTTAATGCCACAAATGCTTTGGAATTGGTCCTCTGCAAGTTAGAGCGTCATGCACAGACACACATATAAATCGCTCCGAGTCTTTGCACAAGTGATTGCTTTTGACATGTGTAAAGATTAATATCCGGACACATTCTTAAAACAAATAGCTAGTGCTGTTCTGTATCTTATAATTAAATGTCTAAAAAAAAAAAACTGACGCATGTCATATTTTAAACCATATGGAGTATTAAACGCGCGCTCACACGCGTACACAAACACACCCTACAATATGCACACACACAAACACATACATACACACTAGCGTAAATATACATCTAAACTCAAATATACACAAAATAGCATACATGAATCCAATTAATATACATATAATATTTACACGCACTTAAATATACTCACACACACTAACATACATGCATCCAAACTCGAATAAACACACATTTATACACACACTAATATATATATTTATGAAAACACACACACCTGTTTCTCGTTTAAAACAATGCATTGTCATCAAGTATCCACGCCACCCCATCACCACCAATATGATCATAAATTGGAGGGAAGTGAGATGGCCTCGCCTGTTGAACAAAATGTGACTTGGAGAACGTTCCTGAGGTTAGATCCTGACCAGTGCCGGTGAGTGTGGAGGGACCGATGCGTCTGTTTTGAACCCTCCGGAAACTGACAAACAATGAAAGGCGTTCTTTCTTGAGACTTACTTTTAAATTTTAAAAAATGTACTTGAATAACACTTACCGGCAACACGTTTCCCAATACACACTTACCAGCAACATGCTTACCAAAACACACTTACCGGCAACACGTTTCCCAATACACACTTACCAGCAACATGCTTACCAAAACACACTTACCAGCAACACGTTTCCCAATACACACTTACCCGCAACATGCTTATCAAACACTTACCGGCAACACGTTTCCCAATACACACTTACCAGCAGACATAAACTGTCAGAAGTAGCAGACAGATGAGAGAGACAAGTAGGACTATCATTACTATCATCAAGAGGTCGACAAGCCAGTCTGGAACTTCATACACTTTATGGAAACACAGAACAATAAAAAAAAATGATAACGGAGACAAGAGCAGTTTAGTACATACATACTTAGAACAGAGAATAGAAACCATTTAGAACATTAGCAATATCTAATGAAGAGGAAGTAGTAGAAGAAGATGCATTAAAAGAAGTAGAAAAAGTAAAATTCTCAAGATGATAATGATGTCGATGATGACAATGATGATGGTGATGACGAAGATGACAATTAGGAGAAAGATAATGAAATACACTCCAAAAAATCGAAAAGAAAGGTAAAATGTAAACTGATTTTTGTCAGAAACGAAGTTTATAAAATACACGTTTGTCTGTATTACATTTCTTCTTATTAAAACAGGAAATGTGTAACTATATGTCTGAGATTGGAATGGAATAGACACAGTAGTTACTGTTGGCTTTGTTCTATCATGTTCATCAGGAGCAAATAATGAAGTACGAAGTGAAAGCGTTCCTCATTGACCTCATTCTATGTGTGACTGACGTTGCCTCACTCTATGATGCGTAACATATATTGATAACCTTATGTTGGAGAAGAAAGTGGGTGGATGTGGCTCGCTAAATATAGACTACAGACGGATTTGTCTTCTCCTTTAGTAAAGTTTTCCACTTCCGAAAAGATTGCGGAAAAATTGTATGATGGTAAATGTTTGTTTTTAATGTTATGGAAGAGAGAAAATGTTTACAACGCCCGCATATCCACCAAGTGATAGAGACGAGTGGTGTCTTCTATACACACGCACAGCATAATGAATACAGTATAACAAAACGATGACAAATGTTTAGAATACTACATGTAAGCAGTTTCTTTCAAACATTTGTAGAAATAATGGTCTTCACATAATACATCTCTATGTAAAACAAATATAACCTATCAAGAGCAAAAATGCATGAAATATTTTTTTAAGTCCATTTTTTCTCAGTCAGTTAACTCACCATTAAGCTAATGGCCGCCCTTCATGACCGGACTTCTTGCCACTCCAAATTCAAAGTGATCAGAGAATAGAATTCTCTAAAGAAGGTAAACTTTTTAATCTCAGCTCATTGGTTAGTCTCGTTATCGTAAATCATAATCACTGGATAATAAAAACTACTCACCCAGTTGGGGTGGTTTGCATAACATCAGCAATTTCTAGCAAATTCTCAACTATGGCACTTATAAAAAATATCATCATAAGGAGTGCCCTGACAATTCAACAATTTATATAAGAATTAAATTTTAAAATTGGGATAGACAAACTTACTCCACACAGGATAGGAAGTATTGAAAGAATAGATTTTGTTCTGATTTAAAGATGAATTAACGGATAGTAAAAAAGATGAATTCACGGAAAGGGGGTTCATTGGAGAGTTATATGGAAGAATGGGCAAAAGGTACATAGGCGGGCATTGGTTATGTATTCAGTCTTTAATAATGATGATTTTGTTTTCAAATTTTTTAATGGTTCCTACATAATTCTCACTAGCCAGTATTGCATGGTATTAATACATTTTCTAGTGCTCCTGATTCACACATTTTCAACTTACACAGTTTATCACTTTTGACCACTGCAGTGTCAAAACTAACCCCATCAGTTAACCAATCCTTTTTTGCCATAAAAATATTAGGATATTGTTTCTCGACCAGAAGCAATGTCCGAAGACAAAGTATCTTAGAAAAGATAGTGAGAAGAATCATTACCTAGCCAATTCACATTTCACCAAAATCTCTATGTAGATCACTTACGTTCTGGCTGTGGTATTGGCTCGCACTCAAGTGGGATGTGTACCGATTTGGTGCGATCTCTCCAACCCGCGTTTGGCCGGCATTCTAAAACAGAGCTTCCATTTCCGGTTTCTCTGTATCCAGGGTTACACATGTAACCAATTACACCTCTTCCAAGGAAACTTAAACTGGAGTGAATGCCCACTGGTGGTAGAATCCCTCTACAGTACGCTGGGTTGGCTGTTGTCGTTGTTCCTGTCGTGGTCGTCCTTGTCGTAGTTGTCCCTGTTGAAGTAGTTGATCCTGTTGCCTCTGAAGTCAATTCAGACGTTGAAGAAGATTCGTTGTTGAAAGTGTCATTATCGAAGTCAGCTATAGACGAGAACGGAAAGACTGTCGAGACATTTTCTGACGATATATCTGTTGTCGTTGAAGAATTTGTGTCATGAAAAATGGTTTCCGTCGTCTCGTTGTCGTCAACTTTCACTGTCGTTGAGATATTTACATCAACCAGTGTAGCTTCAGTTGTGTAGTTATTGTCTGTCGATAATGTCGAAGAGTTTACATCAGCAAAATATGTGTACGTCATATGATTCACACCCGTGCTGAGTGTCGTCATCAATGTCTGCTGAGGAAGGGATCCAATATGGGATGTTGTCCCTGTCACCGATATTTGCTGAGCTGTTGAGGTCATTCGTTCTGTTGAGGAATCATACGCTGGTAGAGATGTCTGTGAGAAGGAGTCTGTAGAATCAGTTGTACTTGTGAAGTCTATAGAATTGGTTGTACTTGAGAAGTCTGTAGAATTGGTTGTACTTGTGATGTCTGTTACAGGCGGCACTGTTTTCGGCAGACAAGGAGGTGAGAACCAAATAAAAACTAAGACCGGGATTATTTGTGAAATAGGCATGTTGATCGTGGTTTGTTTTTCAACCCTGAAAAAGAAAAGACTATTATATTTTACTTGGAAATTTATTAGAAATGAAACCAAGACAAAATTTTAAATTAAATTATTTAATTATTAATTTTGTCAATTACCACTGCTGAATGCTACAATAGAAGAAAGACTAGGGTCTATACTACACACACACACACACATATATATATATATATACATACAAGCATATCTGTGAAAACGTCATTATATACAAACATATCTGTGAAAACGTCATTATATACAAACATATCTGTGAAAACGTCATTATATACAAACATATCTGTGAAATTGTCATTCTAAGAATTTAAAACTACAGCAGTCTTGCTGAACTCTAATACCTTACTAAAAGGAAAGAGTGAACCCAGCCATAATTTCAAATGTTATTAATCCTATTAATTTTAATTATCAATCATAGTATTTTCTGACTTATGATTCTAATTTATTGTCTCGGTGTTCAACGGTTATTAGAATTAGGAATCAAAATAGGAATTTTTTTAACATTTGCCCGATTATCACAATCACGTCATGTCAACAGCCTTGTCAAACACAGATCTGTTACATCACCTGGAGCATTTCAATTACTCATAGCTTCGCGGAGTACACAGAAACTAAACTGAAATATTTTCATTTATGTTTTCTACAAATGTCCACGCCTGTTGTATTTCAGACAACAATGTTTGTACTGCTCATTATTATAGTCTATTTTATTTTGTATAATGCAGTAGTAAATACGCCTGACTGAATTTGATTATAAAATGTACAATATGACGTATTATATCCACTAGAGGTCTTTGATCAAGGAGACTAAACTTCGAGATCACTAAGAAACTGTGTGTAAGCTTTCTCGTTCGTCATAACTGTATACTCTGTGTGTACAGACATTCACGATAGTTACAAAAAAAGCAGCATATAAAACCAAAACAAAACGATGCCACACATGGAATAAAGAAACATGCGTTATTTGAACGAAAGAAAGTTATGTCAAAAGTGTCAAACCTTGCGTTTCTTGACGTGTGTCATTTTTTTAGCTCAGACACAGACGGTAGAACGCTCAACGAAGTGTGACATTACTGCGAGTCATTTCAAAACGGTTATCTCAAAGCAAATACTAACTACAGTTTCACGAAAGTCTAGGCAGGATGTACGCGTGCGTGCGTGCGTGCGTTAAAAAAGAGAAACAAAAATTGTATAAAGAGGTAAACAAGGAGAATGTCAGGAGAGAGAGAGAAAGTCGAAAAGCAGACACACGGAGACAGAAAGTTCGATCCAGACACACAGACAACCACTAATAGAGAACCTTGACAAAACGTCCAAAGATTATTTTGAATTTATTAATTGTGCATAGTACAGACAAATGAGTGAGTAGAAGTATAATTATTGACGTTTAGCCTGTGTTTGCAAATATGGCGTCAAATTACTAGTGTAAAATGACAGAAATGTGTGCTGCGCAATTTAAATAATTATAATCATTAATATCAAAAATCAAACCGCATTATGTCGAAATGGTATGAACGATATTCATTATGTTGAGAACAAAACTGATAGTATGAGCAATATTAATTATGTTTATACCAATATTAATTATGTTTATAGCAAAACTAATGCAATGTTCGTAGCAAAACTACAGGTATGTATAAAATTACATCCACAGCAAAACTACTAGAATGAAAAACATGTATTATGTTCATTGCAAAACTACTAGAATGAAAAATGTGTATAATATTCATTACAAAACGAAAGGTATGAAATCTGCACGGCGATTAGTACATAGCCGTTAAACACTATTATGAAAGTCTGCTAAGAAGAAAAGCAATCATATTTTGTCTCATTATTACAATGGAAAGCAGTCAACTCCTACCTTAAATTATACGGCTGGCAGAATCGAACCTCACGCAATGCTATAAAAAAAACCACAATATACTTTAATCACGCATTGTGACAATGGCTGAAAACAGAACCTCACCAATGCCATAACAAACAATATACCTTAATCAAGCATTGTGGCAATGGTTGAAAACAGAACCTCACGCTCCATTAAGTTGATATGATCTAATGTAACTTCACTCTATTGATAAACAAACTGTCTGATGTCGCATGATGCTATTACGGTCTGATATAACTTCATCTGCTGATAAAAAAACCTGTCTGATGTAACTTCACTTTATTGATAAATAATTATAATCTGTCTGATGTCACAATATGTTAATACGGTTCTGATGTAAATTCACTCCATTGATAAGCAAACTGTCTTTAATTGCACACATTTGATAAATAAACTGCCTGATATCACATTATGTACACAGTATGCTAATGAGAGGTGAATTGTTTGTTCAACCTCTCTGGTGAACAAAACAAAAAATAAATAACCCACATCAAATGAACGAATGTAGAGAAGAACGATAAAAGCAATATTAGTCAGCTCTCTTCGTTAGAGAAAGAAAGTCAGAGAAAACGACTTAGACAGAGAGTCAGGGAGGGAAGGAGGGAAAATTTAATTTTGCAAATGGTAACTGCAATGACACACTAAATATACTAATCTCTCTCCACCCGGGGTGTGAGTCTTTGATGTCAATTGTTTGCTTTGTTATCTTATATCGATCCCTTCGCTTGTTAAACAGAGGTCACGGTGATTTATTAAAAGAAACTATAAAGAAAACGTACTTGCTTGTACAATCATTGACTGTCAGATTGTTATGTGGTTGTTGATCAACGTGCAGAAATGTAAATTCTTTGCGACAGACTTTTGACTTGCACGGCCTTAGAATCGACCCATATTTTCACCTTTAATTTATGGCAGCACTTCACGTACTTTTGTTAGTTTAAGCTAAAGGGATCGATCTAAGTTTCAAGAAAAGATGGCTGTCGAATAAAAAGTACATTTCGTCTCCACAAACAACTCTCTCAATAAAACGTTGAAAGGGAAAATATAATTTGTTTCGTCAAGGCTTTGCTGCTATCCGATTCACCTTCCTTACATTTTCATGAGCTTGATAAATTCTTGCGAAATCACAGCAGACACTCGAATTTAAATCAAACCTATATGGCAAAAAATGATCGAGCTATGTAGGATATGATTGATAGTTTCATTTAGTGTTTACAAGAGCGCGGTAAACAAGGATTCACAAAGGTCAGCAACAGGATAGATTAACGAAGTAAGAGCATTGTTTGCTAGAAAGGTTAATGTGATGCAGCCCTTTGGTGAATACTGCTTGAAATGAAAGCGAGAAAGTCAAAATCCATGTGAGTATTTGGAAACTACATCTTAAATATTAGACACTGTAAGCTGTTGACAAAGTTATATCATTCAGGGCGCTAGCCTGCTGTGCTGTGATGACTAGCTAACCAATATATTGAAGTTGTTGATATCTACAAGGAAAAAACTATTAACTAAGTTATATAATCCAGGATGCTAGCCTGCTTTGTTGTGATGACTAGCTAACCAATATATTGAAGTTGTTAATATTTACAAGAAAAAATATCTGTTGACAAAGTTACATAATCTTTTACTGCACCATTAAGATTGGATAATTTACTAACACAAATGGGTAAATCACTTTCATGTTTGGACATTTTACTTAAAGACAGACATATATGTAGACAGACACAGATTGATAGTAATTTACAATGATGTCTGGACACTTAACGTTACCTATAGGCAGGTTACCATTATGTTCGGACACAACATTAAATAGGCAATATACCATTATGTTTGGACACATAACGTTACGTATAGACAATTTACCATTATATTTGGACAAAAAGTTATGTATAGATACGTGTTAGAAAACACAACTGCTAGTTAGAGATTAAATACATAACAAAAAATTCTTACATTATCAATGTAAATGACTGCCCATTCTAGCTCTAGGATTTTTATTTGAAAATACTATTTTCATTTCATTTCCCAGCATTGTCTTAACAGATTCTCCAAACCATTCGCTTACTCCATGTTGTCTTCCTTGTACACGGTGGTGATCGTCATAGGGGTGATGATGCTTTCACCGGAAGGCGCAACAGTCTCTTGGTCATCATCGACATCCACAGCACCTCTGCCTTCAGCCACAGACACGGCATCTCTGTCGTCGACCACATCTCTAACATCTCTCGTAAATCAGACGTACACAACCCAAAATGAAACATCGTTAACTTCTTCAACGTTCGATACGAACGACCACACATACAACGATACTACGCCGACGTCTGGGGGGAGATTCACTTCACAGACGGCAGACTCGTATGCAACATCCCAATCGTCAGGCGGCAATGACACCACGACAGACGATATGCAAAACTGGAACGAGACGCTGTACTGGAACGAAACGACAGAAGCAACGACAACGTTGTCAACAACGACTGCCGATCCATTTCTGTGTGATGGCGTCTCACCGCCTCCTGGTACAGGGTCCAGTTTCAGTGTTTTTTCTCCAAGGGTACTTATCTATCAGTGCCATCACGGGTACAAAGACTCTAATTATGGATCGAAGTTGATCGAATGTAAACTGTTCAGTCCTACACACGAAGAGTGGGTCAGTCAGAGTGGGGTTCGAAACCCCAAAGGCCTGAGCTGTGTTCCGAAAGAGTCTCCCAAAGGTAAGTTGCTTCCAACTCTTATATAATCTTTGTTTTCCTTGGCGATCGATCACTTCTGTAAATCATAAATGCTGAATGGCATCGCCACGGCAGTAAAATTTATTTAAAGAAACTTTACAACTTAATAAAGTGTACCATAATAAGCGTTTCATGCAGTTTAGTAAAATAATTAGGTGTTATTATAGAATTTAAAAAAAATCAATATAACGTCTTTTGTCCGTTAGTCTCAGTTAATGTAAGTCGCCACGACCTAATAAACAGACAGATAGATATATATATAGATAGAAAGATAGATAGATAGATAGATAGATAGATAGATAGATAGATAGATAGATAGATAGATAGATAGATAGATAGATAGATAGATAGATAGATAGATAGATAGGTAGGTAGGTAGGTAGGTAGATAGGTAGGTAGATAGATAGATAGATGTGTTCATTGTGTGCTTGTATATTTTATTAGTAAAAGGCAAGGATGGGTGCCAAATTGTCCGTATTAATTCATGTCATCAGAACACGTCATTGTATGCATTGGCATTTGCGTTGAATGTGGATGTCAAGTAATCTTTTTCATTGTATTTGTTATATTTTTAAAATTTAATAAATGTATTGTTAAATTAATTGATCTTACACATATTGATAACCTTATGTTAGAGAAGAAAGTGGGTTGATGCAGGCTCGCTAAATACAGTTTATAGATGGATTTGTCTTCTCCTTTAGAAAGAAGTTTTCCATCTCTGGAAATATTGTGTGACAGTTAATGTTTGTTTTTATGTTGTGGGAGAGAGAAAACGTTTACAGCGCCTATATATCTGCCAAGTGAGAGAGATGAGTGCTGTCTGCTGGAGAATTATTAATAACAGAAATTAACATTATCAACACTTGTAATTAGTTATGGAGGATTAATTAATTAATTAATAATAATAATATACATTAACTAGGTGGCGTTGGCGTCACACCATGTATTTACTGTCATTATTGTAAACCGTCGTAATGTGTCCACATATTTACTCTCCTTAGCTAAAATAGTTTTGATATGTCAATTTGTTTCTCCTCCTTAGTCTAAATTGCCATGACCTATCAATGTGCATCTCCTCCTTAGTCTAAATTGCCATGACTTGCCAATGTATGTCTCCTCCTTAGTCTAAATTGCCGTGACTTGCCAATGTGTGTCTCCTCCTTAGTCTAAATTGCTGTGACTTGCCAATGTGTGTCTCCTCCTTAGTCTAAATTGCTGTGACTTGCCAATGTGTGTCTCCTCCTTAGTCTAAATTGCCGTGACTTGCCAATGTGTATCTCCTCTTTAGTCTATTGCTGTGACTTGCCAATGTGTGTCTCCTCCTTAGTCTAAATTGCTGTGACTTGCCAATGTGTGTCTCCTCTTAGTCTAAATTGCTCATTATCAAAGAGGCATTAGTTTTTCGTGAGGTCGCTGTCACATCCAAAGTGTGAGTTTTTTTAGTTCCATTTAATTTGTCAAACTGAATCTTCACTACAGGAGTATGTCTTGTTTCGTCATGTAGATTTTCATCGTCAGATATGCTGCTTTTATCAATTTATAACTGTGACATGCCAAGAGGTTGTATTTACGAATGGGGGTTGGTGGTGGATGCTGAGACATTGCAATGTGTTCCACTTTACTCGCAATGCATTCAGATCACTATGTACAGCAACGCCCCCCCAAAAAAAAACAACAACAAAAACACAAAAATAAATAAAATCGGTTTCATGAACATGTTCTGTTTGACATGACGTGTGCAGACGACTCGGTCCCTCCGTGGCTCCCTGCACTGATTGTGGTGGCGCTGATCGTAGCCATTGGCCTTCTTGTCGGACTCTTGTTGCTGGTCATTTACGTGTGCAGGTAAGTCTGGCACTAGACTGGCCATTGGTAGGTCGGCATACTATAGCTTCTGCACGTTACCCGCCTGCACGTTATTCAAGCTGGATACTTGTGTGTGTTGCTAATGTTGGAATTCCTTGTGATAAGCTATATCTCGCCTACGTCTTCAGGTTACAGTTTTAGGCTATCTTCGTGCTAATCACTATCGGTATTTTCTTATCAAAAGTATAGTTTATAGTGGACACTATATCCCTTAAGATAGGACTTTAAACTATAGTGGACAATATATCCCCTAAGATAGGACTTTAAACTATAGTGAACATTCAAGTTGGTTGTGGTGGTATGCCGAATATTTTTGCTGTGTTCTTACGTTCAATTTTTGCTTACTTTAGATGCCGTATATATCACTGAATAGTAACGATTTTCTGTGGTATAACTAATACCTTTATTAACAACACTTTGGCAGGCTTATATCTTGGCTGACCATATGTACATCGTTGCTACTTTTAGCTATTTGTTATAAGCAAGAAACTATTCCTTGTGGAGACTTTTAGAACGTGAAAGGTCTATTAAATAAATAGTTGCATTATAAAACAGAGACTCTGACAAAATAGTATACAAATGACTGTAATTCTCTAAGTGCTCTTCAAATCTACCTAACACTGGACAAAGAATAGTATGCCTGTTATTAAACAGTAGACCTATAGCTGTTTGTATTCATGTTATTAAGCAATAGACATTCAGAAGTCAGCTTATATTTTATTGAACAGTAGACCTACAGTTGTTAGCATGCCTCTTACAGTATAATAGGCCTATACGTATTGGCATGCCTGTTACTGAACAATAGACCTACCGCTGTTGGCATGCCTGCTACGCTATAATAGGACTAAAGCTGATGTCATACTACAGAATGAGTTAATGAATTCTATCAGAAGAGCATAGCTAGTGTAGCTCACATATAAGCATTATATAGTTATTCAGGTATACTGCTTAATAAATATTCCACTGATACCTGTTCAGTAATATGATTATCAGTGTTCAGAATATATGCTGACAATTGACTGCATCCATCAGACTGCATTGAATACCAGTTCCTGCTGACAAAAGTAGCTGTAGCAAAATAAGATTGAGGCAATGGTTAATTAACCGAATTTAGTGTGCAAATTTGATTGTATATGGTATACATTTAAAGATTTGCAATTAGGAACCTGTTTTCTTGCTAGTGTAAATGCTACCGTCATTTATATTTCTTCCAGAACAAGCAGCCTTCATTATAGGCGTATGAAGGCGAGACAGGAATCTTACGGCAAAAGACGCAAATCGTGGCATCCGTGGAATAAACACTGGAACACTGCACACTCTCGCATTCCACGTGGTCACTTAGGAGCCGATGGTGTAGCCTGGACATACTGATACAGTGTACCTGGACATATTGATACAGTAGAGCCTGGACATAATGATATAGTGTAGACAAGATATAATGATACAGTGTAGAAAAGATACTGATATAGTGTAGACAAGACATACTGCTATAGAGTAGACAAGACATACTGATACTGTTTAGAGAAGACATTCTGATACAGAGCAGACAAGACACACAGAGAGGGAGTAGGCAAATATACGGATACGTAGACAAGACATAAAGAGCGGATAAGATATATTCATACAATGTAGACAATATGTACTGATGCAGTGGCAAACAGACTTAATGATACATTGCAGGCTCTACTTACTGATTCAGCCGAAATACTAATGTCAAATACAGAAAACAAATCAGTGTTATTTTATTCTAGGTTCATGAAAACGTCGGCCAAAATGTATTGTGAATATCACTCTTATTTATATTTAATGGCTATACATCAATATATTCAGTTGCAGAAAAGAACCTTTATCAAGAAAATTACCAATTTTTCTAAGTAATTGTCAAGTTCATCTGATAAATCAAATAAATACTCATTAGATGGAGTTCACACATACTAAAAAGAATGTACAGATTATCGTCTATATACATCAACATATTTTGTTTTTAGTAATAGACGTCATGTGTTGCAGATGACTTTCAAAATAAAGTATCATCACACGATATGAGTGTGTTATTTTGTCATTGACATATGTTGCTAAGTATTTTGATGGTCATTTGTCAGTCTGTCTCTCTCTCTCTCTCTCTCTCTGTCACTCTCTCTCTCTCTCTCTCTCTCTCTCTCTCTCTCTCTCTCTCTCTCTCTCTCTCTCTCTCTCTCTCTCTCTCTCTCTCAGTTTATTTACGTTTATTTATTTATCTACTCATTTATCTTTCTCTGTCTCTGTTATCAGAAGCTTTAAAACCATCTAGATAAACGATTAACATGTCAAGACCCACGGGATTTTTTGTCTTCATCTCCTACCAGTCACGATCTCCTAATCAAACACACGCATACTTGCACATATATACACATACATACATACATATACACGCATACAACATTACGCTCACATATATACGCACATACATTAATCACATACACAAACACAAAACGTACGCTCACAAAACACACATATACGAACGCACAGAAAACACGTACACTAAACACACACACACATAATTAAAGCACACAAATTACACGTATGAAGAAAACAATCTCGCACACAACACATGTAGTTATACGCGAAACATCCGTACACAAAATATACATGCATACACTCAAAACATTACATTTGTGTGGCGTATAGATAGATGAATGCAACTATAGATGTTGGCTTTATGAGTTTTCTTGCACCACACAGCTAAAATAAAACAAAGCCACGCATTGACGTAAATGATCTTACACTTGACAGGTCGAAAACGAATATACATACGTCTTGCCCTCACTCACCTCAATCATGTCTAGAGCAAGTCTAGAGTGTTGTAGCTACCTGATTAAATCAACAGAAAGTATATTCAATAAAACAGTAGTATGTCTCAAGTTTGCTTATTGTAGCAGTAGTCTGTTGACAATTGACTTCTTATTGAAAGGTCTACCTATTTATAACAATAGTAGGTTGATAAGTCTGCTTATTGTAATAGTAGTACCGTGTTGAGTCTACTCATTACTATACCACAATGGTTTCAATTATACTCATTAATACACTAGTGTTTCATCAGTCTACTCATTAGAACAGTAGAAAAACAAAGTTATCACATCTACTTTTTAAAACAATCAGTAGCAATTGTCAAGTTTCCTCATTCAGAACAATATGCTTTCAATTTTACTCTTGAGAACAGTAGAATGACTTCATGCCTAATCATTAGAATAGCATTATCATCAAATTTATGTAAAAGAATAGTAGTATGTTTTCGAATCTACTGACTACAGCTGTTAAACGTTAGAAGTTAACCCACTAAAATATAGTAAATGTGTCAGGTAATGTCTATTCACTAAAACTGTTAAATTTTGAAATGTACCCACTAAAATATAGTACACTTATCAGGTAAAGACTTAAAGACCAAAAGTGCTTTTTAAGTCTTCCTAATAGATCAGTAGCACACATACAGTTATACATCTTCAAGACTACGTAGAACAATATTAGGCCATCAAGTCTAATTATCTGACTAGTCGTCAAGTCTACTCATTAGAACATTAGTGTTTTCAGGCCAGCTCTAAAGAACAGCAGTAAATCCTATTCTTTTCTACTCATTAGAGCAGTAGAGTTTATAGGCCAATTCTAAAGAGCAGTAATATATTCTCATCTACTCATTAGCGTAGTTGTGTTTTCAGGCCAACTCCAAAGAGCAGAAATACATTCTATAATGTTTTCAGGCCAAATTCTAAAAGAAAAACAGAAGCACATCCTCCCCTCTACTCATTAGAACAGAGTGTTTTCAGGCCAAATTCTAAAATAAAAAAACAGAAGCACATTCCCATGTACTCATTAGAACAGTAGTGCACCCTCAAGTCCATTCTTTATAACAGTAGTGTACAAGTGACTAGTCAAATAGCACTCACAAAATGGCGATTAGATTTTGTTCATGTTCTTAGATCAATGTGTAACGAAATTATTATAGATGTACGTAAATGATCTGTTTTGTTCAATGCGTGCAAATTTTCATTTCATGTACACAAATGTTCATCTTTAAAGACATTCATAACGTTCAATTTGCACAATTTAATTTGATTTACACGATTTTTCTAAAATCCTACAACATTTATTAAGTGCATTGTGCGCTCTCAAAAGTGCGAAACAAAACACAAAACAGCTGTCATTCACACTTAATTGAAATTCAATCACGCTCCCTTGGTTTATAAACCTATTTGCTGCCCTCACTCCCCACCCCATATCGTGTGTCTTGTTTTATAAGTGGACTCTATTTACACCTGTAATAAAATCTCTAATCATCACGTGAATTTAAGCGGACTTTCTGGAATCATGACAAATCGATCTTTTGAACCGAAAATGTTGGCACCCTTGCAAATTGTACGTCAATAGCCCAAAGGTCTGCTCACTGTTTGCATTTGGTCTCCTATCTGTCCCAGCCCACTTGACAGCAAAGGCGGATAAAAGGTGGGTAAAGGGGAAAATATGGCGGCTACAATTACAGACTACGTACATAACAATCAAAGACAGAAGTTTTTATTGCAACATCGTAATACAGTGTGGCTTTTCCTCTATAGAGAACACTTACGAATAAACACAAATATGTGCAGAATAGCCCTCAATACGAAATAAGACACAAAAAGGTTATCAGTCTACAATTATATATGAGAGTAGATTGAAGTGTTACAATATTATTTTTTAATCGAAGAACAATATTGTTATTTTTCTTGAATGTATAATTATATACTTAAAGGAGTTGAGTACCTGTTTTACTGAGGGTCACTGGCAAAAACAAATTTGCTTGTTTGGTATAGTTTACTATACTGTATGTGTGCCTTCCGTATTTCACGCGAGGTTATGTGAAAATTTTGGCTTTGGCCAGAGTTCATTCCCTTGGCATGATTGAAACATTTTGGCGGTGTCTAGCAACGCCAACTGTAAATCATCGGTAATATAATTGTCTTCATTTGCAGAAAAGCTGGAAACAATGCTCAAGTCTTGTTCCATCAGGTATGCCACGTACCTGTTTATGCCAATACGACTTTGTGTAAACTTGTTTCAGGTGAGAGTAGTTATGTCATAAAATTCATAGATCATACCTACCGTGCATCATATTTCAACAGCAAGAAGTGTTGGCAATTGCCATTTTCATTGTAATTTGCATTCATTTTAATTAAATTATGTTCTATACTTTATATATATATATATTTAAATAGAAAACAGTGTGCGTTCAAATGTACACATTATATATTATATATTACTACTAAATGGCAATAACTGTTTAAAACATTTGCATTTTGTAAACACAGAGATTTCTTTTTTAATTGACACCGCTCCACTTAAACCATATTTATGACTATGATGACACAATTAATTTGAAAAAAAGCACGTGATATGTGAGAGCCATGTCTCACATTGCAGTGTTATAATTATAATTATCTTACATATCGTTGGTTTGCTAATACGTGAGACTTCGGAAATATTATATAACCTAGCTATTATGAGATATGTTAATGAGTAACTGATAATATATGGTTTTGTATTTTTTATAGGCACACATTTTCGTAGCATAGGACTATACCATTCTACGTCATCATGAAGATAACCATAACAATTGTTTATGACATCGCATAATTATGTTCTTTGTGAATTCGTGAAAAAAAAGATTAGACATTATAATTTTCTTGATTGACATACAACTCATAAACAAATCGTTCATGCATGCCAATGATAAAATCAGTGTTGTACGGTTTCTTGATTGACATACAACTCATAAACAAATCGTTCATGCATGCCAATGATAAAATCAGTGTTGTACAGTTTCTTGATTGACATACAACTCATAGACAAATCGTTCATGCATGCCAATGATAAAATCAGTGTTGTACGGTCTTCAATCCAGAGCTTCAAGCGATTTGTCCTTTGCTAGAGTCTAGACAATGACTTGCAGACTTGCCGCGCTAGTCACGCTAGCTCTGTCGTATTCACTGCCGCAAGTGACACTTTCTGCATCCCCATTGTACTCAGCTACAGCGACCTCCGATATAACAACAGCATCCTGGAGTCAGGAGTCGTATTCTGACACATCGTCTCTAATGATGGTGATGATAACTTCATTGTCAGAGACAACGACCGAAAACTCCACTGCCCTAAGTTTTCACGCCACGACTGCGTATCCGACAGGAGCCCCAGGGTCGACGACAATGGAGTCTGTAACAGATTCAAACGAAACAGCGACTACTTCTACTTTTGATGGAGCAACAGATTCGAACTACACAACGAGCAGTTTCATTACTGAAATAGTAACAGATGCGAACGCAACGACGATAAGTTTTCAAACTGAAACATCATCAGATTCTAACGAAACGACGATTACTTCTGCTTATGATACAGCAACATATTTGAACTACACAACGGAAACAGTTACAAACGCCAGCGACCCGACCTTATATCTTGAGAATGTGACGGAATCAAACTACACAACGGATATTGCTTTCAACTTGACATCTCCCAGTCCTACAACAACGATCAAACCCCCTTCAACTACAACTGGAACGACGACAACGACAACACCTGATCCCGTCAGATGCGGCTCCAACAACATCGTCCCACCCCAAGGTGTTGACTCCACCCTCACTTTGTTAGCCTCCAGAAATGTGTCATACAAATGTAACCCTGGCTTCGTGGAAACGGGCAAAGGCGCTTCTGCGATTGTCTGTACAGGGGGATTGTGGGTGGATGCTAGTGGACAGCCTGGAGAAGTGAAACAGGGGCTTGTCTGTGAACTGGCTCCGACGAAGGAACCTGAGAAAGGTATGCAGTGTGAGCTGTAGTTTTATTGTAAGCATTGGTTTTAGAAAAGTACAGGTTGCAAATAAAGAAAATCTACTTGGAAAGGGGTATGTTGGGAGGGTTGTAAATAAAGGGGCAGTTCTTGGGGTAAAGGTGTGTGCCATTGGACACAAGCGACTCAGGTTAGAGAAATTAAACACATTTTAGTCGGCACACACTCATAAAATGATGAATTCTTTAACGCAAAACAATTGTGATGAATATGTAAATTTTACTTTTCGAACTTGAAAGTGATGAATTATAAATTATTCACATACACACACACACACACACACACACACACACACACACACACACACACACCTTTCCGTCGCTCTCTTTCTCTCTCCATATATCCTGTCTATTCTCTTTTCACTTATTTATCTATCTTCCATTCAACTATCTTTCTAACTACTTAAGTTTCTATAAAATTTGCGACTGTTTATTTATTCTCATTCGACTCATTTATCTAACTGGCTATTTTCTATCTACCTATTTAACTTTCTATCTACCAAATGATTTAGTTAGCTAGCTCTTTACCTTTCTACCCATGAATGTATTTTTAGTTAGCTAGCTATTTACCATTCTATCCACCAAACTATTTAGTTAGCTAGCTATTTATTTTCTATCTAGCAAAATATGTTACGTTTTGCTGGGAGATGGGCAAGCTGTTAAATCTCCACTCTTCTAGACCGCCCGTAACTTTAGGCTAATCCCCAAAACACGTATGGTTGGCCACACGTGTTAGAAAGATGAAAGATAGGTAATGTAGAAGAGTGGTAGTTCTAAAAGATAGCTCGAGGCCCCCCCCGCCCCAATACCATACAGCCAGGATTTACATTTCTATCAACTTATATATTTAACTAACTATTTACCATTTCATCTGGCTATCTATTTAGCTATTTACCTTCATATCTATTTAGCTAGTTGTATACATTTCTATCTACCCACATAGCTAGCTATTTACTTTTATATCCACCTCTCTATTAGGTATTCACTATTTCCCTTTCTCGCTATTTACTAGTACTTACCTTTCTACCTACCTACCTTTGTTTATCTGTCAAACCATTTATCTATATATTCTTTCAGCTGAGAAAATAATGACTAAAGTTTCATCTTGAAGCATCTTATTTGACGTAGAAAGAAACTACCGGAAATTATGACAATACTAAAATACAATTTTAAAAAATTATAATAGAGGTACACATGATGCAAGCTAGATGAATAGCACAAAGCATAAATATGCACACGTTGTATTATTTTAAAATAACACCAAATCTTTACGAACAAAATTATTCCAAGTGCCAGAGACAACGCTCAAGCAAGTCTCACAAGATTGAATGTAGACATTGAATTTTTGTTTGTTTGTCTTGCTTGTACATTAATGACGACAATGCTAGTAAAAAATCTATATACATATCTGTACTATATTAAGGCTTAGAACTGACGTTTTAATGTCCGCTATTTATTCCATGGCTCTAATACCATATGAGGTGTAAAAAATATTTATATATGTTGATCTAGAGCCATCGTGGATGTATGCAATGTTGGTGACAGCCGCTGTGATGGCCGGTATCTTTATTGTCGGTCTTATTCTTCTCATAGTGTACATCTGTTGGTGAGTAGCACATTTTACAGGGGAGAAAACTCTTAAACATCAGTTGGTGAGTAGCACTATTTCAGGGGGAGAAAACTCTTATACATCTCTTGGTGAGTAGGACGAATTTCAGGGGAGAAAATTCTTTTACATATGCTGGTGAGTAGCACGCATTTCAGGGGAGAAAACTCTTATACATCTACTGGTGAGTAGGACATATATTTCAGAAGAGTGAGTAAAATTATTTCAGGGGAGAACAATTTTATACATCTTCTGGTGAGTATGACATTTCAGGGGAGAAAACTCTTAATCATCAGATTGTGAGTGGGACAATTCATGGGGAAAAGTTCTACGTTGCTGGTGAGACTTATTCAGGAAGAGAAAGACTTTTGTACAAGATAGTGAGTTGCACTTATTTTAGGGAACAAAATTCCATGTAAATTTGGGTGTGACTTTATTTCAGGGGACAAAACCTACAAAAAATCCTACATCTGCTGATGAGTATGACTTCATTCAGTGCACGACCCGGAACATCATTACCCACTCTAGTTAGCTACACTTAACTGTCCAAGTTTGTTTCTGGTTAACGGCCACTTAATTCCAGCCACTCATCTGTAAATGTCTGTTCTGTTTCCACTCTCGTAACTTTGTGGCATTGACTTTGTATTAAATAATGTCTTAATCTTTGGTTAAAGTTAAAAATATGTGCCAAATTGTCACGGTCCAATGAAAACCTCATCAGAATTTTCGCCTCGGACTGTCAGAAAGAAAGAATATATGTCATGCTATTATATATTTGTATACTGTACTTTTTACGTCGTGACCTATCATTCATGGACTTTTCTTGAAACACTGTTTGACTGTGACATGACTGACGGTGAGTGATACAAACTGTCAGTCTGTTGACGTAGTAAGTCAGTCAGTGAATAAACATTTCTTGTGTCAAAACATTTGTTGATTAGTACGTCTGTTGATGAGATGTCCCCTCGTGCTAGCACAGTGCCGGACGATTGTATTGACAGTACACGGGATTTTGATAAGTGTCAAACATGGGATCTAAATGTGTTTTTCTGACTATAAGTGACTTGAGTACTGTCGCTTTACGTAAGGCCGTCGACTATTGACTGATGTCGGCCATTTCAAGGTCACGGTGTTACGTCCGAGAAATAAACATGGCGGTTTGTGAAAAAAGCTTCGCCAGGACGCGAATCTGTTTGTGACAAAGGAGATATTTTTTAAATAACAAGGAGTATGTCAAACGCAAATTTATTTTTCCATTCAGACCTTTCATTGGGTAGGTTTAGGGATAAACCTTAACCACATTTACGTAGACTGAAATTGGGTGAACTGACGTCAGTTTGTTAACAGTGTAGGAAGAAAACCTAAGCAAAGGTGATCACTGCTAAGATCTAAAGACAAATAATAGTACGTTCACTTGCTCAAAAGCATTATAAAATTGGTTGGTTTGTTGTTTTTCTGTTTTTAAGCACAAACAGAGGCCACGGCCTTTCTAGATCATCACCTTCCCTGGAAAGTAACGGTTGGGAAGGGAACAAGAATACAATGGTCCATCACAGAACTTTTACGTCTCTTCCACCTGCCTATATTGGGTGCAACGGGGTGGCATTCATTCTGGAGGTGGACAGTGGCAGTGGCACCAAGATAAAATTGTAGGTATTATCGTTATGCAGGCCTACAGAAATGGTAAATGTGTACATTGCACTGCACAGGTTTTCAGACAGCTATCAGTGGCCAATGAAGGTTTTTAGACACAGCTATCAGTGGCCAATGAATGTTTTTAGACACAGCTATCGGTGGCCAATGAAGGTTTTTAGACACAGCTATCAATGGCCAATGAAGGTTTTTAGACACAGCTGTCAGTGGCCATTAACATTTTCTATAAATTATAGTAGTCTGAGATGATCGTCTGAAATATGAAATATTTACTAACAATCAAAAGGCAAAGGTGTTTGTTGTGCAAAACTGAATCATGTTGTATATATATATATATATATATATATATATATATATATATATATATATGTGTGTGTGTGTGTGTGTGTGTCTTCTTTTAAGTGGAATTCTAAACGAGCGTGCAAAAATTGTTTTAAACATTAACCCAACTCTTTAAACAGCCAGCATCTCCACCACTAAAGCTTTATCCCTAAGTGCACAAATCAGTCATATTCATCCACATTTTTCTGCAAGAACATACACCCATTTCCAACTAAATACAACAGTTAGTTTAACTGTTTCACAATCCATTTATTCCAAACACACACAATCTTACTCTTTCAAAATGTATGCATTTTAGTTAGTCTATATACATATTTATATGTGTGCATGCATTTTAGTTAGTTTATATACATAATTATAGATGTGTATGCATTTTAGTTAGTTTATATACATATTTGTATGGGTGCATGCATTTTAGTTAGGCTATATACATGAATGTGTGTAAATGGAGGTGTATGTTTATATGTTGTAAGTGCTTGTATGTTATTGTGCATGTAATTTAATAATGTTCAACATGTAACATACTTTTAATTTACCATTACAGGTAAATAACGCCTGAAAAGAAAATTATCCAGAGACAGTAGTACAGGTTGGGTTTCTCTCTGTCACAAAGAATAGATTCAGAAGTGCTTTAACTCTCATTTTGTTGTTAAGCATTTGTTTCATTTATTAATTACATTAATATAGTCATAAGGACTTTAACAGTTTTAATAAAATAAGTGGAGTTTATTTACTTTTGATACAATTATTGTCATAAAATATAACTGTTTTTAAGATCAAGTTTAGCAGTTTTAGACCTTGTGCATGTGTCAGTGTTTTACAAGCTTTGTCGTTGTTGTGGTAGTGGTGGTGTTTGTTTACCAAGTATAAGCGATCCTGTTATTCATGATTTAGTTGCAACTGGAAAAAATGCCATTAATTAAATCTAGTTTTAAACGAGAAAGTCCGCCCATAAAGAAATAATGTAAACAGGAGTTCACATTGACTCTTAATTTGTATTCAAACTTGCTTGGTGCTTACAGTATTTTTCTTTTAGTATTTTTAAAAAAAAGAAATAATAAATTGTATTTCAAGGTTTTTATTAAAGAACTTGCTTCACGTTTGTGTTAATGCCTTTCATTACCTTGCCTTCAAAACTAGAGCTAAAATTCTATGACACTGGACAGCTGTGAACATTGTTGACTGATGTGTCAATTAATTAATCTTCATCCCAGGCTGCCAGATGATTTTCCCTAATATGCATAACATTCCTTTGTCAAGCATTCGTCATCTTGCAGTGCCTGAGCAAGTTAAGAACTTTGAATATGATTTCATTTTTTACACATTTTCAAAACAGTTATTCATGCACACTTGCAGTCACATCTCTGCTAAATGTGTGTGTGTGTGTGTGTGTGTGTGTGTGTGTGTGTGTGTGTGTGTGTGTGTGTGTGTGTGTGTGTGTGTTGTGTGTGTGTGTGTGTGTGTGTGTGTGTGTGTGAAAGAGAGAGGGGGGAGGGAGAGAGCAAGCAAATGTAATGTTTTCATTCAAAGCAAGTGTGTATTATGTCTGAGGTGTTTACACTACTGAAAGATTATTACATGTAAAAGTTCTAAGTGCTTGATAATCACTGCACATGACATACATAAGTGCTTGACTTAACTTAATATTTGATAATCACTACACATGACATACATAAGTGCTTGACAGTAACTTAATTTTGACAATAACTACACATGACACACAAAGAATGATTGGCAATAACTACATATAACATACAAAATGTTTTGATGCAAACTATTTCAAAACAATAGAAAACTACAAATAATATATAACAAAACAAAATGAGGTCACATGCAAACTGACAAAATAACTGTATTTACAAAAGAGAAACAAAAATAAAGTGACAGTTTAAACAAAACATTGACAAGAGTCAATACAATTCCTCCTCATAAAAATATCCAAATAATATAAAACTATACATTGACATGTATTTTGAAACAATCACTTTAATATCTTTTAATAGATATAGTTGTTATGGCCCTGTGATATGATCACTTTTTTAATAACCATTTAAATTATATAGTTTTTATGTAATTTGCATCTTTTATTATCTTTATTGTTATTATTATTATAATTACTACTGATGTCTTGTGCTGTCCATGAATTAACTGGGGTTGAAAAATCTTTCCTTCAGAATCCTTACAGGTGTCTGTGAGATTAAAGGTCTTACAAAAAATGTGGACATTACCAAACACTTACAGAAGTGGAACAGTTTTTGCTATTAATAATGAAAAAGCAAAATATATATGTTAATAAAAATATAAATAAAATGTTACTAAACTTGCAACTATTAGCATCTGCAAAACCTCTTGAAAAAAATAAATAGTGTGAAACAAGTATTAAAGTAAAGGTACTTTGACCAAACCAATTTAAAATATAATTTTAAAAAATAATTTACAATTACACAAAATCTGGCTACAATAAACAACAGAAAATATTTACATAACTCTGAAACTAGTATTGCTTCAATTGCCAATTGCCACTGTATCACACATTTCAATAATACACAAAAAGAATACATGTGTAAATATATATATATAATTCTAAAAATAATATCACTTTAATCAACAATCATTTTATCACAGATTTCAATATTGCACTTAAATTATTTAACAAGTGATGTGTTCTTACACACACACACATTGTAATTTAGTCATTATTCTTCAGTTCAAGACTAAAGACCTGCACTAATATAATGCAGCCTGTAATATGTTTATCTAAGGCATTAAGAAATATAAGTCTATGATCTTTTCACTTACTCTAAGGCTCTACAGAAATAAACTGGTAGAGTCATTTTGTCCTAGGTTAAGAGTCTGTAGTAATCTAAAACATCAGCCTTTACACCAGGGGTCTCAATATGCAGCCAATGAAGCATTTGGAGTTTTCAAGAAAATTACATTTCATTCAAAGTTAGAGAAGATAAAGTTATGCAATTTAAATTAGTATTATATATTAGTTTCTTTACTAACACCACTCAATCCAACGAAAATTCACATTAAATAACATTTGTAAGGTGCTATGTTCTTATTATGTTGTATTTTTTATTGACTTTTTATCATTGTAAAAAAATATTCTGGTGATGCGGCCCTTTGGGTTACAAGTCCTCATTTGGCCCTCAGAGTGATCTGAGTTTGAGACCCCTGCCTTACATAATCCTTAACTAAAACACAGCCACAAATTAAATATACATGAGTTATCACAGGTCTACAGTAATTCAGTATGTTAGCCTTATCATGCCTTATCAAGTTTTGAAATAAAGGTATGCTGTAATTCAGTAACCTAGCTTTGTTACTTAGATCTAAACAAAAGATCTGCAAAAATCTAATACACCAGTCATATCACTTAGTCCTAAGCAGAGAGTTTACAAAAATATAATGCACCAGTCATATCACTTAGTCCTAAGCTAAGAGTCTACAAAAATCTAATACACCAGTCTTATCACTTATTCCTAAGCTAAGAGTCTACAAAAATCTAATACACCAGTCATATCACTTAGTCCTAAGTTGAGAGTCTACAAAAATCTAATGCACCAGTCTTATCACATAGTCCTAAGCTAAGTGTCTAAAGATGGTTATACACTGGCCTTGTCACTTATATGTTAAGCTATGAGTCTATAGAAATCTAACATATCAGTCTTTCCTAAGCTAAGGATCTACAGATATCTAATATAATAGCCTTGTCATTTATGTCCTAAGAGTCAACAAATGTCTAATACACTGGCTGTGTCAATTAAGTCCTAAGCTAAAGGTCTACAGCAATTTAATACACCAGTCTTGTCATTTATGTCCTAAAACTTTCTTTGTAATAAATCCCAATACTAGTTTTCTTTTTTAAAGTAGAAAATAGCATAAATTGTATAAGGCAACAAAAAATTAGGACACAGTTTAAATTTGATTTTATCACTAGAGCAACACTCTTGTAATTAAATATAGGCACTGCTCAGTCATGTATTTTAAAATTTATAATTAGTCCATACATTTGCTAATCAATCTGAAGTAATTAAATTTGTTTTCTCCAGCCTGGTAATTCTCCCCGGAATTTCAGAAGAGCACTGATAAGCTTGCCAGGTCTGTCCAGTTCTATAGCATGGCCGCACTGTTGGATAATGGTAATGTCCTGGCAGTTGGGTAGTTTTTTCTTTAGGACATCTGCTCCACTGCTGTGAACTATCTGCAATTGTTAAAACATTTCCCATAAATGTTCTAAATACTCTAACTAGAAATCTTAAAGCTACTTTTTCTATTATGTATTCAGATCAAATATAAACTGTGGCTTTATCCTGCAAATTAAAGGCATTTTTCATTTATTTTTAAATATTTTTTTTAATTTTACAAAACACCTATCCTGGTTTTCTGATTATTATTTACTGGTCAAATGAACAAAGTGATATATGCAGTTTTAATTGACTCTAACTGAAAATAAAATATTTTGTTGTAAGAAAATAATAGGCAGGAGTTTATTATTTCTTACAAATACAATATTTTGAGGGTTTTACAATAACAACTCATTAATTACAATGCTTATTTGCTTTTATTTTAAGAAAGTGAAATAACAATCAACAACAAAAATAGAAGGAGAAAAAAAATGTTACTTTTGCTTAAAGTAACAACTGGATACTAAATATTTATATTGTAAAATAAATAAATTAAAATTGTAATTATCTTTTTTGATGAAATAGTACCATAAAGATAAGTTGAAATATTTCAACTGAAAATAACTACTTCAAAAAACAACACACAATAAATAGTCAATAACAATGTTTTAATTCCCTCTCACACAATCAAACTGTATCAAAGCTAACTCCTTTGCAACTTTCAGTCTTATGCAATAAAACTGTACCAAACCTAGCTCCCTTGCAACTTTCAGTCTTATGCAATCAAACTGTACAAAACCAAGCTTCTTTGAATCCAACCAATCAGTGTACATCTTACATTATCATTAGCTCCCCATATTACTTGTGAAGGCATGGTGATTTTGTCACAGCTTTTCTCCAAGGCACTCATGTTTTCATTTGAAGCCAGTGAACGGAACACTGCAACACAATACACAACATTTTTAAGCTGTAAACTCATTACAACTTTTTTTTAAAACACATAAACATGTACCTCTCCATTGGTTCTTCAAACACATTTAAAACATGCAAACTGAAATTAATCTTTACTTTTTTAAAGTGGAATTTAATTGTAATTATACTTGCACTAGCAATATACAGTCTTAAAAAACATCTAACTAATCCTTTTAATATTTTCTGTGTCTTGCATCTTACTTACTGAAAATCTGGGGAAAATGTATTTTATTTCTTCAAATGCATAAAGGCTGATGCTAAAAACAAACAATTCATATCAAGCTTCATTCAGTTACAAAGTAAAACCACTTTCCCAATAGGTGATACCTGAGTTTATCTAGATCTTAACATAAGCAAAGATTCCTCTGTATCTTGGCCAAGGTTTTTGACATTTCCAGTACAATGATAATTTTCTCAACCCGATCAGTATCCACATACTCTACACAACCAACCAAGACCAAGTGACCTCAACTATCACATATATCTTGGTTACTACAGTCATCAACAGTCATGCAATGACATACAATTCCTGAAACTTTGATGCAAATGCCTAGTTAGCTCATTTCTGGATTTTATTTATTAATGCCTTATCCAGTTGGCTAGCCATTTGGGTGTAAGCTTGTTTACACAACAATTTAATCATTGTTCATGGAGAACACATCATGTAGATACATTGCAAACAATTCACAACTTTGTCATGCAATCCTTATGTAAATGTAAGCAGTAATCACTTATCTCCAATAATTCACTTTTTTTTCCTTAGCTTTTATCCAAAGCCTAATTTCATATATTATCTCATTCACACAATGATGCTGTTATTACTCACAAGAAAAGCATAAAAGAGTATCAGAAATGATTATTAGCTTAGTTTTGTAATAATAATAGAAGTGGGCAATTCTAACATGATTACTATTTAAATCACACAAAATTAAAGCATTTTCTTCCGTCTACTTCTAAAACTATAAATAATGACTTAAGGGTTATAATAATAATAATAAAATAATATAATAATTAGTGGAGCCATGCCACAAAATACTATGCATTACTACAGGTAGTATAGAATTATATAAAGTAACATTTATTGTCAGCAGATGGCATACTATTAACATTGTAGTAAATATTACATGCCCTGGACTTACCTCTCAGGTAATATTCATTTTTGGGAAGTCTCAAATCTATCAGTCCCTTGAGTATCTGAAAACAAACTTCAGCTATAAAATTCTTTTAAAAACATTGTGAAGGGGTGGAATTTAATTAACATGGACATAACAACCAAAATTAAATCACATCTCATCCTTTCAGTTTTTAAAATAGCCAATAAATATTAGCAAAGAGTCAGAACACAACAACATTTCACTGACAGTCATAAAATAAAAATAAACAGAACTAAAAAAAATGTAAGGCCTGACAAAAATATTCAAAGCTCTGATATATTCTATTAATTTATTTTAAATTCAGTCAAATTCTTTTCAACTTTCAAGCATAAAGCACATATACAACAAAAAACAACAATGTATTGATGTCTCAGTTCTGCCCTGAACTCCTTAAGTGTGGTAATAAAAATGTATAAGGCTTTCCAAAGAATGTAATTAATTCTGGCAGTTAGATTTATAAAGCGTAAATATGTCAAGAATAGGTTATGGCTAAATATTCTGATAGAATTTAAATATACTGTAACAGAAAAGAAATACACTATACTAGAAATTAATGTCAGATGTAAGAAGATACCTACCAGGTAATAATTGTACTCTGTGTAGCAATAAACAATAAAACATATTACTGTGAAGACAGCTACATCACATTCTTCATAGAAATTAATATTGCACAGCTTGATTATTACCCCCATTTTACTTCAATAGAAGTTGGTCAAAACAAGTAATATCGCCTTGGTAAATATTTGTTATTAAGAGTAAAGTAACCTCCCTCTGAAAATGAAATGCTACCACACAAACAAGCTGTTAATTTGGGGGAAATCTATGCTGGACGGTAACTCAGGGTTCAAAATATGGAGAAAACCTATGTTGGACAAGTTGACTAGGGCTCAAATATGGAAAAAATGTGATGGGTGAGTTAACTCAAGGTTCACACAACAGAGAAGATCTCTGCTGGACAAATGTACTGGGTAATTGCACTATTGCACTACAGAGAGTAAAGGTGATTTTATTAAACTGTGCTTTTAACTGGCTAAAATTGCTAGATTTGTTTAAAGATCAGTGTGACATAACCAACCCCTATTGGGTAGTATTCTGTTAAAAACAAAGTTGGCATTTTATTTTATTTTTAATATAAGAGGCATAAGTTTTCCCCATAAGATGAAACATTTAAATTTGTGTTATTTCTAGACTTTCCAAATCTTTACGTCATAGCTTTCAATAAGTTTTTTTTTTTTCACATTTCTTCTCAAAGCAGTACATTACAAACTGAATGAAGTGTACATATTTTCAACTCATCAAGATAGTAATCAATAAATTCTTTGCTCTAACTTTGCAAAGCTCTAAATGCTAATATACAATTGAAATAATTCAGGATTCTTGATGACTAGATATTAATTAAGAAACATAGTCAAGCTACTTTCAGGATACCCAGTGTACCCTTCAACAGATTAAAATAATGGTGTGTTAGACCTTATGATTTTTATCTCCCCACATTTTCTTAAGTTTCTTCTCTTGTACAGGTAGAGAATTTAAAATCAAGTCTTGCACAAAAACTAAGATGTTTGACAAGTGACCAATGTTTCACTGCAATTAATGAATCCTAATCATTAAGTTTTAGAACTTGTTTCTTCATATCCAAGAATTAAAATTAAAAGTCCTTATAATCTACTCCTTAGTTCATTTGTAGATAACAATGGTATTATCATTTTATTTTTAGATAACATGTCAGCAATGAATATCAATTACATTATATAAATTATCCAACAACACCATACATAAAATGCTGACATCATTAATGACATGACATAATTACATGGAAAAGTCTACTAATTTCTCATTGTTGGCACGGTAACACTACTTATGGTCATATGCAGGTTTTTCTATGAAATAATTTATACCTGCTGGCTTAATTTTACTTCTGCAAACACACAAGTATCAAATAATGTTCGAAGTTCCTGTGTTGTCTGGGGCAACAAACTGACATGTTCTATCTTAACATTTTCTGGGCCCATCTCAATCGCTATGTCCAATTGCCGCAGAAATTCACTCTGAACTGGACACTTCACTGCAACAATGAGATATGTTTTTGGAGGTCATCATGTCACTGGGAATTAATTACCAAATAACAAACAAGATCACTTTCTTTTTACTTTCATTAAACCAAAATTTAGTGATAAGATTGCTAGAAGGATCAAAAAACTAAAAATAGTCAGACAAACAAAGGCAGAAAATCGAATACAAATCAAAAGACTATTTAAAATATTATCAGACATAAGAAGACATGAGATATATGGATTAATAAATTCAGTGTATTTTTTTTTTTTTGTTTATTTTTTGTTACTGTACTAATCTACTTTACTTTAGAAGAAAACCTGCATAAGTTCAGATGAGGATAAAAAAAATCAGAAATCAGACGTAAATCATATTCTATCCAATACATTATGATGACTTGAACACACTCACTGCCAGGACATATCATGGTGACCCTTTCAACTAAACCTGGATATGCAGCTGCAAAAAGCCCCGCAAAACAGCCACCCAATGATTCTCCAACAATGTGGAAGGGCTGTTCTGTTAACCCAACTAGCTCTGCAAACTGAATGAAATTGCATACATTCTGTCACATCTCACGTACTGACTAGGTAGTTTGAAATGAAATAATAATTTACCTTACTGTTGGATGATGACTGCTGTCAAATTGTTCACTAATTTTCTAAATGTTATCATAATATTATAGTCCAGTTAAGGAAGTTTTATTTAAAGACAGAACTAAAGAAAACAATTATGTGTGCTGTATACATGGGATCCACAATTTTACATGACAAAGTTGGGCAGGAACACTAACTTAATGTGAAGCAAGGAATCTTTAGCCATTAGAAAAAAATATTGTAAACATAAGTTAATATGAATATATCAGATGAATATATCGATGAATATGAATATATCAGATGAATATATCAATGAATATGAAATTATATTTGCAGGAGTATACAACACTTTGCTGTGGGAGAGTTTCTTGTTTGTTTAATTGTTCATTATTACTAAAAGAAACAGGAATAATAAGTGAAATATATTTCTAATGAATTGTTTTAAATTTATATAAGTAACTTTTATTATCTTGCCTTCAAAAGAATAGAGATGGATGCAAGTGAGAAAATAGATGGAGGAGAATAAAAGAAAAGATGCAGGACTAGTTGGTGGTGGTGGCGGTGATGGTGGTAGGAGTGTCATCTACCATCGTCTCTTCATCCTCAAGACTATCCTTATTGCCATCCTCAAGACTATCCTTATTTCCATCCTCAAGACTATCCTTATTGCCATCCTCAAGACTATCCTTGAGATGGCAATAAACTGAAAGGAACTGCCTGAGGTTCAGATTCCTTTAAGATTAAGATTTTTTTCAACATAAACTGTCATTGTTTGCTTTCCAGTTTAGAGTTTTGCTTGTAAACATTATTCTATAGCACAATACACTTCCCAATTAGGTCCAAACTTGACAGAATGATAATAATAGAAGTTACATTTAATATCATGTAAAGATTATAACTCGTGTGCTTCTTCTTAGGCACAGTATCATTTGCACATTGCTTTTTACTCTTAGCTGTAACCATGATAATAGTTTTTGAAAACAACCTGAATGCAACCTCAGTGGGTGGGGAATGCCCCTATAGGTGTGTGTATAAGAGAATTGGAAAAATGGTGGTTGTAAAAGAAAATTGCAAATAGTTTTCTACTGGGAAATTCCAACCTCTATGGGTGTGATCTAAGTAGGTAATCTTTAAGCAGAGTTCCTCATAAATGTGGCCACATGTATGCTGGGAAATTTGACCCATGCTCCATGGATGTGATCCAAGTATGTATGGACTTTTAAGCAGTGTTTCTCACAAATATGGCCCAGTATGTATGCTAGGAAACATAAAGCAACACATAAAATAGGGAATCCCTTGCTAAATGCACAACATCTAAAATGTTTTCTATAGTGAATACAAACCCGTTTTATAGATTCCAAAGTATATTCCAGAGAAAGGTCCTGACTAGGAGGAGGTGTTGATGAGCCACCATGCCCAGGTAGGTCCAAGGCAATTAAATGTAAGTCTTTAGGTAAACTCTGCAGCAAAAAGGAATCTTTCTCTTTATAATTAATTATCTGCATTTTATACTGTAATCTTCTTTGACATTTTGTGAAAAAATATAATGTGTAAATAAAACAGAATTATAGCTATTTTAAAATATTAAAACTCTAAAGATACTGCAATTGTGATTGCATCATATCCTGGATAGACAGCAATTTAGATGGACTTTTTAAAAATGACCAAAGTCGGTGAAATAAGTTATGAAGCAGACATGAGAGATTAATTGATAGAGAGACAGTGTTTCAAAGTCAAAGCTCTTTATATATGTGTTCTTTGTTCATAAACTGCAGATATACTATTTAGTAATTTACATTTTTAAATATATGAGATGGATTAGCCAAAAATAAAACCATCCAAAAATTAAAATACATAAAATATTTGTAAAATAATATATTATCAGAAATGTTCAAATGTGCAAATAACACATGCACACACACACACACACACACACACACACACACACATATATATAGTGGAAGGTGCATTTATACTTTTAGGAATATTAGTAGAAGATATGTATATGCTGCAATTTAAGAAAATATATTTGAGGTACAATCTAGCAAAGGAAAACAATCCATATAAATATATGTATTTTATCCAAAATTAAACTCAAAATACTCAAATATAACACAACAAAAAAGTACAAAGTTTAAATTATAACAGTGAACTGTGTGGGGACAATTGCCCAAAATAATTAACTTGAAAGAAAGAGTAAAATGCCATAGTTGGGGGGTGGGGGAGATTTTACATAATAAGTATGATTAAAACCAGACCACTGGATGGAAGAACAAAAAACAAGGTCTAATATTAATATTTGTATGACTATCATTCCAGACCAAGTAACTTCTCTTCATAATTTTTTTTAAAATTTTAAATGCACAAAAATGTTTCCTCAAAATCACTCCCCTCAACCCCTCTGCATTGGTATATTCCTAAAAATTACACCTCATTGCTGAAAACATAGGCATAGTTTCATCAAAGCGTTGATTATATGTACACCAATCTCTTTGTACACAAATCTATGACACCAATATTATTCAATAATCAAATAATATTATTATAATTATCATAATCAAGAGAATCAAAATATAATGATTGGCATAAGAAGTATTTTTTTTTCTTACCTTAAATGCAGTAAACCACTGTTCCTTGTTCATTGCAAAACCATGAATAAAGAGGATGCTAGACTTATCTTTCCTTTTCTTTCCTTTTTCTCCATAGCAAAATACAAAGTTAGCATCTCCAATAAATTTCACTTGCATTCCAACTGCAATGCGATAAACCCTGAAAACAAGCATGTATAAAAAGAATGATCAATAATTTATTAATCTTTTTTTTAAAAAAAATACAATAGAATAAGCTATATAATGACCTATAAATACTAAAAATTAAATAAACAAGTCAAGCCATTTCAAATAAATGTCATTTGTCACAGATGACAGTTCAGTTTTTAAATGTACACCAAAAAAAATCAGTTTCAGTAAGTCTTAGTAATCAAGTGCCATATTATTTGGTTCACTAGTCTATTAGCCTTTAACTGTATAGTGATTCTTCAAGACACAAAACAAACATGATAATAGTTTAAATAACATAATACACTAATTATTTCTACATTTAATTACTTGTTTCACAATAATAAAATATCTTGGTCTCATATTTATCATTTTATGTTACTGGAAATGGAATGAGTAAGGGATGTTATGATTTTCTGGGATTACAACTGCCCAGTGTAAAGGTAGAGAATAAATGATTAGAATATAGAAATTTCTTCAACAGGTAATTTTAGTCTCTATCCATTGGATAAAATCATTATGAGCAAGTATGAGACTATTAGTCAGAAAAACTACTCATCTGTTTTTTGAAGTGGTTTGGATGACATCAGCAAATTCTAGCATATTCTTTACCTGAATCGTTATTTTAAATCTGGTATTTAAAAAGAAATATTATCATGCATAGTACCCGAAGGTTGTGTCACATTGACATTTAATAACTATAAAATAATTAAGTTTAGAAATAAGGACAGGCAAATTTACTCCACCACAGATTGTATTACAAATAAACTGTGACATTAGCTATAATATTGTGTATACAGACATCAGCAAATTCTAGCATATTCTTTACCTGAATCGTTATTTTAAATCTGGTATTTAAAAAGAAATATTATCATGCATAGTACCCGAAGGTTGTGTCACATTGACATTTAATAACTATAAAATAATTAAGTTTAGAAATAAGGACAGGCAAATTTACTCCACCACAGATTGTATTACAAATAAACTGTGACATTAGCTATAATATTGTGTATACAGACAAGCATATATGCCTGGAGTGTCTTTTTGTAAACATTGTTTTATATGTTTGTAGTGAAAACTTTAAGCAGTAATAATCTCAATCTACAATTTTAACCCTTTATTATTTACCAGTTGATTCATTATCCCAGTGTTTCCCAAAGTGTGAGTCACAGTTAATTCACATCAAGGGATATCCTAACATAAATGCAATTGGTAAGTGTTTTTGATTTAGGGCACCATGGAAAAAATCCTGATACAAAAAGGACACAACTAAAAAAGTTTGGGACCACTGCATTATATTTAAACTGTCATTCTATACACTATCTATTTTATATATCTAAACATGAATGAGTCAAGCCATCTACCTATCTGTTTGTCTGTGGTGTAATCAATTACAATATTTGTGTCCTTTGTTTATGTCTCTACAGCTGTGGAGTAAGGAGAGGGGTTCTAAGGGTATGTGATGGCAACATTCACTGTTGCATTCAGCCACCATTCATTTATACCAATAGTAAAAGTAATAGTAAGTACTCAGTGTAAGGTCAGTATATATACTTACTTCATACAATATAAGATGTGTCAACATATACTCATTTCAAACCAAAACAGACATGTCTCTATAATCACCTTGAATCATAAGGAAAACAGTGTTACTTTTACAACATGCTTGTAATAAATTCTACTAGACAGGACAGTAAGTAATCATTTTATACAAGACATATTTACTTTTATAAAATACATGAAATTTCTATACATATTTAAAATATAGAAACATTTCAGTATATATTTTTAATTTGATAAAATACAGAACATTTCATTAATTATAATTACTAATTACTTTCACTATGTTAAATTTCAGTAGATATTTAATGCTACAAAATACAGGACATTTCAGTATATATAGTTTATACACTCACTGTATACCCCAGTAGACAAGCAGACTTGGGTAACAGAAGTAGAGACAGGTTAAAACTGAAAACACTGCTGTCAAAATGATGACTACAGCATAAGGTGTCAGGTTCAACATCTCTGATGCAAGCAAGTTCATGGAGTACAACTTTCTCTCTCCAATCTTTAAATAAAATATATTTACAAGAAAGAAAAATTATTACAGCATAACAAACAATGATCTGTTCAAATATGGCAAAGGATTATTCAAATAAATCATTTTAAAATGGTTTTTTCTCCCTTCCCCCCAAATGAAATACTATAAAAGCTGTTTAAAATTGGACACTTTTGGGGATGGGGGAGGGAGAGGGAATGAATGAATCAGCAAGACATTACACCATGCAATCCACTTATCAATGACATTAGTAACTGGCCACCAAATGATATTATATAGCACTAACACTCATAACTGTTACTGTGTTAGCTGTAAGTGTGTGAAATAAAAAGTGTGTGTGTGTGTGTGTGTGTGTGTGTGTGTGTGTGTGTGTGTGTGTGTGTGTGTGTGTGTGTGTGTGTGTGTGTTGTGTGTGTGTGTGTGTGTGTGTGTGTGTGTGTGTGTGTGTGTGTGTGTGTGTGTGTGTGTGTGTGTGTGTGTGTGTGTGTGTGTGTGTGTGTGTGTGCGTGTGTTGGGGATGGTGGAGGGGAGATTGTAAGTAGGACCTGGCTCTGGGATTTGTGAACCATTTGTTATTTTTAGATCAGCTTGGTTCTGATGTTTATAGATGAACTGTTGTACTTGTAGGTAGCTTTGTCTCTAGGACAGGGGTCGGGAACCTTTTTGTCTGAGAGAGCCATGGACACCACATATTTTGAAAAGTAATTCTATGAGAGCCATACATTATGTTTAAAACTAAAAATTCAAGTAAATGTGTGCATTTTGTGTAATTTCAACACTAAAAGTACAATAATTATGTCTCTGAATTCTTTTTATTAACATTGTTATGCTGTTGCTAATCAATAATGAGTATTTCTTACCATTAATGTGACTTCTGGTGCATGGCTTTGCTGATGGCTTTGTAGTTTGGTTGATATGATAGGTTAAGCTTCATGCAGGCGTTGAGACTTTAGTAGACTTTAGCTCATTTGAATGAAATATTGATATGCAATTAATATGTAGATCAAAGAAGTCTAAAGAATTTTTTTTTTATAATCGGACATTTGTCTGCGAGGCAGATGCAGCCATCAATAGAGCCACATCTGGCTCGCGAGCCATAGGTTCCCGACCCCTGCTCTAGGAGTTATTGGCCAATTATTTAAAGTCAGCTTGGACTCTGGGATTTGTGAACCACTTCTTTCAGTCAAGAATTGAAATTCTAATGCACAAAGTTTTTTTAAGTTAAAAAACATAATGGATTAAGACAACAGAATAAGATAAGAGAAACAGATGGATAATGTGTACACAATGAAAAAGACATTTGTAAATGCATGTTTTCCAGTAATGACCATAATGCAAAATAAAACAAGTTGCATTTTAATATAAACTAAATGCTGGATGGCAGTCATCTATGGGATAAAATTCAAGCAATGAGTTGATTCATACTATAGATCCGTTAATTAAATATGCTGTTGTGACTTGGTAGATACTATTAGAATAATATTGATATATATCCATTATAATTATACAACTATTTGTCCAAGTGGCATCTTTGTTCTTATGCATTGAATTTAGTCACTGTTTAATGACTTTGCTTGATATAAATCTTAATGTAGCAATTTCCATCAACCTGTGATCATACTAAACTAATTTAGACTTATCACTATCAGTAATGATTTCATTAATCATAATCATGGTATGAATAAACGTACTGTCAGAACTCAGACTCTGAGTAGGTCCTAATCTGAATAAATGAATAGTAAAACACTTATGAGCTGGTCTAAAGAAAGGCAACTAGCTTTGGTCACAATAATTAATATTTATTGAAAACAACAGTAGAACATGAAGGCTTACTAGAATTCTAAATGTGATACTACTAACATATAAACCATGCGCTGACCTCAAAGTCAACAGAAAAATTTTGTATTTGTGACAATAATTCTTTGTAATTAAAAATTAATAACTATCCGCAAAGAACTATACACATATTTATGCAGGGTCAACGTAATCGTAAGCTGAAGGAAAATTAAACCAATTGTCATCTGCCT
Organism: Sinotaia quadrata; assembly: GCA_028829895.1. Classification (NCBI taxonomy): domain Eukaryota; kingdom Metazoa; phylum Mollusca; class Gastropoda; order Architaenioglossa; family Viviparidae; genus Sinotaia; species Sinotaia quadrata. The sequence goes on from CM054178.1 coordinate 86,063,891, forward strand.
GCAAGCATCGTTAACAATTCTATAGTGAAATAAATATACAAACCTTCTGTAAGAATTTATGACTAATAGCGTGAAATGGTAATATCAAAGAATACCGTCTCAACCTACGAATTGATCATTATTAATTATTTGTTTTTAAAAGATTACTGACTGGTTTCTGGTTTAAGAACTTGAGGGCGTAAGCCAAAGAGTCATGTGCTACTAGTTCTAACTGGAGGCGTCGTATTAGAAGTAAATCCGATTATTAAAAAACAAAATGCTTATTAGATCTATTGACTATAATATCAATGTGGATTAACAAATTATGAAATTACCTTTCATAGCTTAGTGTACGGCAAAATAAAACGCGTGTGCAGACGATTTTTCTCTCCCAACACTGAGTACATGTACCGGCCGATAACACTGGCCTTAATAGGACTGAGATAGCGTAGTCAGCAAATTTTACGTCGTTCAGCAAGGTCGGATAACTTTAAAACATGCCTAATGATTTGTCATATCCACTCAAATGCTCTGGCTTTTGCTTTTTATTCAAATATACTGTTTACAGGGAAACGAAGTTGTAATTCTTGCTTAACCTCTTATTTCACTGACGTCATTGTCAGCAACTCGGAAAGTTTAGGCTCTAAACTTTAATATTTCAAAAACGGAAACTTCAATTAAACCTATTTCTGATTTTGCTTCACCCCATTACTACTTGGACAGCTTCAGAATTTAATTCTGACGGGTTTCATTTTGTTTATATGTTATTTTCTTATTTTCTAATGCTGAAAAAAACTAACACAAAAGATATGGATATAAGCAACTCGGATCTTTTCCAGATAAGCCCCGCCAAAAAGTTAACCCCCGCCACCCCCCAAACAAAAAGATTATAAAAAAAGGATATAAAACTTGTACTTTTAGTTTTTATTGAAAAGGTTAGGGTTAGGGTTAGTGTTAGGGGTTAGGGTTAGTGTTAGGGTTCGGGTTAGTGTTAGGGTTTAGGGTTACGGTTAGGTTTAGTGTTAGGGTTAGAGGCGGATAAGCAGTTGTTTTTATGGCGTGCGTTTAAATATTGAAATGTCTAGACATCAGAAATAGGTCAAGGTTGCGTGCATGTATTAAATTGGAGCTGGCAAAAAGTGGCGGGGCTTAACTTTTCACGCGAGCACTTTTTGCATTAGTGGCGGGGCTTATCTGGAAAAGATCCAGCAACTCTGTTTTGGTTTCTTGTTTGTTTGTTGTTTCTTAACTGTGGCTTGTCAGGACAAAAAGATACTTAAGTCGCGCAAGGCTAAGCCAAGAAAAACGGCAAAAACGAAGGTGGGGGTCTACATGGGTGAAATTGAGATTTTCATTTTAGCGTGTTCCCAAACCATCGAACAACAAATTACTAGCGTGTTTTTCCTTAATTCGAACTAGAAGGAAAAATATGGCCCAAAGTGCTATAATCTGACGATCGTAGACAGTAGAATCCCCTAGCTGAACCTCATCATGTTGTATATCAGAATGCTCAGGCAAAAGCCTATTTTTATTGTTGTTAATGTGGGGAACGCTTCCGGCTTCCGCCGCTTTCGCGCCTATTTTTATGCTGACGACACTGGTTATTTATAACGTCTAATCAGAATGATTTATAAGGCTGTGCTTGGCGTAAACAAAGTGAAAAGCGTCAGCCAATCCGCAGACAGTTTATCAAAGCTTTTGCAAAGTTACCAAGCATGCTCTCATAAAAAGACGGTCGCGATTGGTTGAAACGCACACAAGGGAGACAGTTTCGTCCTGTAATGCGTAATGAAACATGGAGAAACGAATCGCTAATTTGTTGAATTCATGTAAAGAAAGCAACATCTTAGAAAAAGAAAGCATTCAGATTAAAGATTTGATATCTGATTATTTTGCTAATGAGGATCTAGCTGATGGATTTTCATCTGAAAGTGACACGGACAGCGAATCGCGTGATCGAACAACGAAAAAGACAAAGCAGACAGCTGGCAGTGGCACAAGCGGTGCCAGTGTAAGTGTGTTATTTAATGACAGTGAAACTGATAAAAGTGATAGTGATAGTGAAATAGAAGAGCCAGATGTCAGCATTTGCGGACCAGGCGAAACTAGTGAAGACAGTGAACTTAAAGATTGTGAAAACTGGTCATGTGGGTGCAAACAGATCGACACTACACCACCTGAGCCAGGGGATGCGAGGCATGGTTGTATAACTCAATTTACACCAGCAGAGATACTTGGGTTCAACCTTTCTTTCATGGAAATGGACAGAGGTAATTAAACAATTATTTTATCAATAGTTTCCCATACTCTGTTTTTCTCCACACCACACCATCTACCCCCCCCCCATTCTTTACCGACAGAGTGAATACTGGGTTTCGATTTTAAAAAGCAAGTTGTTTATGAATGTGTTTGTATGTGTTTTAATACTTTGTTTTCTTCTTTTATATATTATATACCATTAGTATATTAATTACCTTCCTCTCTTTCTTGGTATAAAAAAACAACTGCTTTATAATAAGCTAGTATTGCATTGCATTCATTTTAAAGGCCCTTTTGTTTGTAAAATTGTGTGGGATGTTGCCTAATTACTGCTACCACCACTAATACTACAGCTACTACTTACTTAGTAATAATAATAATAATAATAATAATAATAAGTTTATTAATTAAATTAACAATAATGATAATGCATTGCAGAATCTGAGAATGCATTTTTTTTTTTTTTGCAAAACAAACATAAATCTCAGTACACATACACACGGGTAAATTATTGTAGTAAAAATAAAAATCACTCATGTACTATAGTATCATAGATTTTGAGTTTGATGTTATTCGCCTGTTTCTAATGCAGGTGAGAAAAACATGTTGATTCTGGGAATGATCAGTTCTTGCCTGCACAGTGGAACTACAACACAGTGCAGTAGACGCAAAACCCAGAAACAACGAGAGAAAAGTCGCTCTAATTATGTCTTCAGTGGTCATTCCGTCTGCAAAAATGCATTTCTGCGAATACTTGGGTGTGTTGTTACTTGTATTTTTTTTATTATTATTCAATGAGTTGTACATTGTTTTTATTATGATTTCTACTGATTTTTTCCTTAAAATTAAATAACCGGCCACTTAGAATTACTTGTATTTTTGCTAATTTTTGTTTAATGTATTTTGTTTGCAGAATCAGTGCTACCAAGCTCCGAGCCCTTCACAAGCATTTCAGAGATAATGGACTTGTGCCACGCATGCTAAAGTCAAGGGGGAGAAAAAGTAACTCTAAGGCACTCACTGCGGAAGATAGAGGCAGAGTTCTTCAGTTTATAAAGCAGTATGCTGAGGATCATGCAGTTCATTTACCAGGTATGTTACAGGTTACTTGTTTTTAAAACAGTTTATGGTATACACCTATAGTTTTTATATATATTTTTTTCATTTTTATATTATATTTACATTTAATTTCATTATTATTTTTGAAAATTTCTTTTTAGGTCGAGTTCCTGGTTTTAAACGCGAAGACATACAGCTTCTGCCATCATCTGCATCAAAGAGCAGAATCTACCACCACTATGTGGATTGCGCTGTACAAGCTGGTTTGTAGATTGTATAAATAACTGAAACGTTGACATCCAAAATCACTTATTAAAAACTGTTTCTGCATTTACCTATTTGTGATGATGATTATAAGCTGATAGTAACAGCAAAAATCTTGTTATCAATTACTGCACTGAAAAAAATTATACCCAAAAGAAGAGACAGCTGATAAAACAATTATTAAGATAATGTGTGTATGGATTTAAAATTTTAATTTTCTGTTTTCAGGACACATTTGCATAGTTTCCCGATCCACATTTGTCACCCTGTGGAAGCAGCTGTGCCCCTACATCATTGTTGCCAGGCCAATGACAGATCTATGCTGGAAATGTCAACAAAACAACACCAGAATATTTTGCAGCGCAAATCTGTCAGAAGAGGAAAAGTCTACCATCCTCCTGCAGCAGCAGCAGCATCTGAGCATTGTTGATGCAGAGCGAATACATTATAATGACTTAGTTGCAGCCAGCAAGAGCACACTGAGAACTCTAGGCATCACAGAGCTTCAGACAACACTTCCCAACAGCCGTGACTTGGAAGTGCACTACAGCTTCGATTTTGCTCATCAAGTGCACCTTCCAAGCAATGCTGCACAGCCAGGCCCCATGTATTTCCTCACCCCCAGAAAGTGTGGCATATTTGGTGTTTGCTGTGAGGGTATCCCACAGCAAGTAAATTTCCTTATTGATGAAGGGGTCAATGTCAGCAAGGACTCTGTGGGGGTCATCTCCTACCTTCACTATTTCTTTGCAACTTATGGCCTTGGGGAGCAGCGAGTGCAGCTTCACTACTATAATTGTTCTGGACAGAACAAAAACAATTATGTGCTCTGGTATTTAGCTTGGCGGGTGCTTAAAGGGCTCCACACTGAGGTGTCTGTAAGTTTTATGCCAGCGGGTCATACCAAATTTGCACCGGATTGGTGCTTTGGTTTGCTGAAAAAAGCATTCCGCAGAAGTGAGGTCTCATGCCTAGAGGATCTCTGTAGTGTTGTCAAGGAGAGCACTGCTTGCAGCCACGTAAACATTCCTCAGCTTGTGGGACAAGAAGATGGAAAAGTTTTTGTCAACACATACGATTGGCACAGCTTCCTAACACCTGCCTTCAAGAGAATCAGTGGAATATTACAGTATGCCCACTTTCACCTGACAGCAGCAAAGCCAGGTATGCTTTTCTACAAGACTTCTCTTTATGAAGAAGAGCAATCCTGTATGCTTTTGAAGAATGCAGATTCCTTCGAGGCAATGCCAGATATGCCACAAGCACTCCCATCACCAGGCCTTTCAAAGGAACGTCAGGCATACTTATACAATCACATAAGGGAATTTGTAAGAGAAGAAAAAAGGGACATTATGTGCCCTTATCCTTCTACCAGCTAACTAGTTAAAGAGTTAAATATTAATTTTAACAACAGTGGTTTTTATTATAAATATTTTGGCTGCAGTTGTTGACCTGATGCCTTAACCTGCTATATATATTAATTGATCTATGCAAGAGATGACTGATGAGAACAATGTGGATAACTGACTGTACACTGAAGTGAAAGGTGTGCTATAATTATTGGATTATTTAAACGATATTTTTTTTAAGAATGTGAAAGTAATGCAGCTTTAATCTGTGATTTATTTAGTGGAGCTAGCATCAGATTTAGAAAGAGGTATCAATTCAATATTATGCCTTAATTTTAGAATATTCTGTGAGCCACAATAATCATTCTCGCATACAGAAATTCTAATCGTTATGGCTTAAAAAGACTGTTGTCTGTAAATGATGTAACAATATATTTGTTGTTTATAGTTATTACAGTGTTAGCTATTGTGTCTTCTTCAATTCTGATTGCAAATGAAGCAGATTAATATATGGTTGCTAAGGAAAAACCTCTCAGAAATGTGTTCAATCTTTGAGGCCGATTTTCTCAAAATGGCCGTCCGGACAGTAGTGCACTTCAAACAAACATAACTTTTCCATATTTTGTCCTGCACTCTTTATTTTTATATCAACAGAAAGCCCTTTCAATTTTCTTTCTATTGATATATGTATATCTCAATACCCCCAAAATCCGACTTAAGTATCTTTTTGTGCTGACAAGCCACAAATAATCTCTCAGTAAAATTTTACTTTTTAGTTTTGCAAATATTTCTTAATCAGTTAACGATTCCATTTTTTATTACTTTCGAGGTCAAGATTTTCTATCAGAAAAATCATAATTATGCACACAGTAGTCATGTGTACACACGCTAATAAAATATATAAAAGCTAAAGGTATTTTTTAAAAGGATGTACATTAAATGCATTTATTAATTTATTTACATACAGCATATTGCTTAGTGGGCATTTTATTAACTTTTAATGTTAAAATAATTTATTTGTTGATTATAAACCCACTGTATTAAATTTTGATCTAGAATTCGCGGGAAATTTTGACTCTCACATGTAGGAGTGTCAAGTCCAAATTTTTCAAACTAGTGCCCACCACATTTTCAGGCGGATACCCGGCTTCCTTAAGATATTGATGTGCAGTGAAAAGTGATGATTTTCTAGACCTACTAGTACTAGTGGCACGCAATCTTATTATACCTTGATGTTCGAGAAGTTTCGTCTCGCCAAATTCGCTCCTGGTGAATCTGCAATCAAGTATATCAAGAAAGATACAATATGTCTTTTCTTTTCTTGTTTTAAGTGATAGCTTTGATTTTTGTTTTCGTTTTTTTTAAATGTTAGTTTTGATTTTGCGGGAATAAAATGCTTCAATACCCAGTGGCTGCACTACTGCTTGGCGTATATCCGCCTCTTCAGGGGGGGTGGGGAGGCTCCTCACAAGTTGCACTTCACCGTATTATCTGAATGTTAAAAGTACTTCCTGACCATCCAATGACGATGCAGGGATGACGCAATGATGGTGCAACGAACAGTGTCTCGGAGATGCTACCCACCCTTCTCCAATCCCGGAAGCAGTGGTGTAGCAATGGATTGTGCAGGTTGTGCAATACACAAGGGGGAGGGGGGGGCAGGCAGCGGGCAAAGTCTTTTTTTTTTTTACTTTCAGAATGTAATCGTTTGAAATCGAAGGGGCCTCCCCCCCCCCCCGTAAAAGGGTTGCTACACCACTGACATAGACGACTAACAAACGATTCGATTCTGTGTATAATGTGCACAGGCTGTCTACAATATTACTAGTGTTAGGAGTGATCGCTATTTTCGAAATTTAAATACCATAGCAGTAGGGTTGATGCATTTTACAATAAGAAATTATGTCTAAACCATATACATACACAAGTTCTTAAACCTAAAAATAATAACTTCTGAAGATATGTAAATATAGCTGTATAAAGTATAATGTTATTTAGAATTTCACAGTTTTAATATTAAAAACAGATGCAAGAACATCTGTATTGTCAATAGTTTTTAATGTATTTGAAATATACCTAGGATAATAATTCTTATTTGTACAATTATTTTTTTCTTTATTTATTAAAAAAGAAGAAAGGTACATGACAAGTTTTCATATTTACTTCTCTCCACCCAAATACATCTGATATCAAAGTACATACTTTACTCAATGTGTTTTGAAATTTTACAGTCCAGGTAGAATATAAAAATAAAGGTAAATTTTACATAATTTTTTTTTCTCATTTTAATCATATTCTTTATAAATATTTGGCATTTTGTTTTACTTACTAAACTATTGTATGTTAGTATGATTGAGTATTAATATGCAATGAAATGATTTGCATATGCAGTAATTATGTAAACCTTGTAATTTATTTTCAGTTGGCATTAAGAAATCAAAAACATCCAGAAATGAGAGTGAACACTAAGTTAAAATATTAACATGTCTCCTAAATATATTTTAAGATCAAGTCTCATGCAGAAAAAATAAGCATGCATTAAAAATGTTTTTCATAGTATTCCATAATTATTCTGTGACCGTAGCCCTGTGTTAGATTGAGATTGACTAGCTGATATAATGAAACATTTAAGAAATTTTGCTTATGAAATGACCATAATTTAATTTTTTTTTTAAATAGTCACATCTTTTTGTGCATACTTTCCCCCACCCACCCCCAAAAAAATATTTGTAACAGATTTTGCACATTAAACTTGTAACTTATCACTGCAACTAATGATATTAGCATGTCAAAGCTAAAGTAGAAGACTAGGAAAATAGCTCTTTTTTCCTTTTTTATAAAGATATAAGTAGAAATTTGCTGATTTATTATCATGCTTGGTTTAAATTTATATGTAACCTTCTAAAATATATAAATATGGATCAAGATAGAAAGATGTTTTGAAAAGAAATTTTAAAAAAAATTGTACAAGCATCAAAGTTTTCAGTGTTAAATTAGTTTTTCAATGAAGACAACAAACTTCTCAACTTCTTTGTTTACTTTTTTATTTGCTCAGCTTCAGTGCCAATTACAAAAATACACAAGAATTTTGTTTATTTCTTATCAGAATTTGTGTTTGTGTTTCTGCACATGCATGAATGTGTGCATGCTGTCTGAACGCACAAAAATAAAAGAACAAAAATTCTTGAAAGAATGTAGGCTTAATTCAGATTGCACACACCATTTACCATTTGCTTATAACTGTCTCAAATATTGAAAAATGATATATACGCACAATTAACAAGTAGTTTTTGCACATGCAATAATCATTAACAATAATAGTGATGATTTTGTACGTGCTTTCACAATCATTGATGGCTCTTCCTTTAGTAATTTGGCTTCACATCTCTGTCATACAAGAGCTTTCTCACTAGATACAGGGAGATCATTATTCCAAATCCAAGGGAAAAAAATACCAGTAGTCTTTGCAAAGGTGAGTGACTGTTCCTGTTTGTAAATATGCACACCAAACTTGTGTACATAATTTAATTTCTCAGTCTCAAGCATTCAAAATTTAATTCTTGATTAACCGACAATGACAAATGAATTCATGAGTGATACTTGCTGGGTTTTGAGATGAGTAATAAACTATCAAAACTTGTCAGACAATAAGCACAAAAATTAAAACTAGATATAAAAATCTTACCTATATCTTTTCTTTATTTCTCACTTTTGATAATTTTTCTTTCTTAAAGGTAACTTGAAAAAAATATTAAAAGTGTATAACAATTTAAAAAATAAAAAAAATAAATATATCTTTTGTAATTATGCTTCAATTTTGTCAACAATATTTTCTTCCCATATAACACTTCCATGATAACTGAACACAAATAAAATCTCAATTAGTGCATGAATTAAAAATAACAGCACTTTCTTTTAAAAACAACACATTTCACAAGATTATATGAAATAATGTTTTCTTTCCAATTAGTATTTTAATAAAGTAACATAATAGACATGCAACAAAGAGAAAAAACAAAATGTAAATAAATTCACTAAATTAAAAAATTTAAGAGAAAAATGCTATTTAAATGATCACAGATTAATATCAACAATTTGTTTATAAATTATAAAGAGATCCAAATGTCCATTTAAGAGGACATAATACTTATAAGTGGGACTGTCTCTTTGATCCTATTGTAGGATTATAATAAATCTCAACATCACATAAATACCTAGTTATAATTAAAAGTTATTTAAATTATTTAAAAGACTTGCTATATTTTTTTTTTTGGTAAAGCAGTTAAATGGAGAATAATACAAAATACAGTCATCAATACTGCAATTTAAAAAAAATATATATTTTAACTGAAACTCTCTTAAAAGTCAGAACAGTAATAAATAAATATGACAATTTGTTCTGAAGATTTAAACACATCTGAAATGTTCACTGAACAATGAAACAAAAAGTATTTGGCAACAAATCTTGTAAAAAAATAACAATCATTAATGTCTGAAAATAAATGTCATGAGAGATAACACGTGTGAATTTATTCATAAACTAAACATGTTAATCAGCAATATTAAAAGATTAAATAAAATTAGTAAGAAATGGTGATCGTTCCTTTTTGAGTTTTCTGATCATAAATTTATAAAGTCCAAAGTGTTTCCAATAAAGTTTTGTTGTAATAAAGTTAGAAAGTCCACAGGGTTTTCAGTTACAAACTAAAAATAAAAAAGCACTTGCAAGGGTACTTTTCATTAACATAGTGAATATAAACTTATAAATTTTCAATTTTATAAGTTTTACTTGTACAGTTTAACACATGACTTGATATTTTAAAACTAAAATCAGAAATCTTTTATTGTTTTATTTCTTTGATAAAAGTAAAAAGAAATATAAAAGACTTAAACCAGTTAAAAATATAAACACATTTCTCCTGTTTATTCTCTATGACAATTGACATATTCACATATTCACCCTCTCACCCAACACCATACTCCCAGACAATGAATAATCCCACTCCACAGACAAAACACAGCCAAGACAATGAATAATCCACACTCCACAGACAAAACACAACCAAGACAATGAGAAACTTATACCCATAGACATGTGACTAGTAGTACTCCACAATGAATAACATATACCCCAAAGATAAGTGACTAGTAGTACTCCAATGACAATAAATAATTTATTATAAAAACAAAAAATAGTGTTCTCCCTAAGCAACAACTCCTCAATGAGTAAAATACTCACCAAACAAAACAATTCACTCCACAGACAATGAGTAACTAGACAAACTTGAAACAAGTACAGAACCTGAAACCAATATGTCAGCAGTAGATTTAATGTAAGTGTAGTAATTTTTCAATCCACATTACACTTTTTGCTAAATACATATCAAACTATTTATTTTGCTAGTTGAAATTAATCCCTTCATTGCCAGTTGCCTTTAAGTTTGTTGGAGATTATTTTAATTACTTTTACACACTTCAAATTCTATATCTCACAATTTAAAAAACAAATTAATTATCCTTAGTCATATTTTCCCTTTCCCCACCTCCATTTTCTTTCTTTATATTTAAACATCTAAACAACAGTATGACAATCATGCATTTGTTTATTTTTTAATAACAGGGCCTTTATGTTTTATTGGCAGTGAAAGGTCTAAGGAAAAGTACCCTTTCTTGATATATAAGTCAATTAAAGAAATTCTTCAAGAATAATTTCTCAGAATATTTTCACAATTTACAATGCCATATAAAATTAATAATTAAATGCTGGTAAATTCAATATCCACTACTTGCAAAACAAAGATTACAAGAATAAGATTTGGGAAGCAAATTTTATTATTATTTTTTAAGTTATTCAGTTATAATTTCTTTCTAAAACAAATTTCTTTTCATTTATTTCTTCGTTTTTTAATCTGGAGGGTGTAGATGTGAGGGCTGTAGGAAAGGAAATCATTTCATCATGACTACACATACATGAATAGCTCTATGCATTTTTTCTACAATATGCATTTTAGTTTCCAGTCATATAAACAATGAATAATGAAGAAAATTATTTTTTAAAAACAAACAAAATAAGTATGTTCTTCAGGAAAGTTTAAACTAGATTTATATATATATATTTCTTTTAGAAAAACAAATGGAATTCCAGTAATTTCATAATATATTGCTGCTCAGAAAAGAACTGAACATAAAACTAGTATGAGCTACATTTTTTATAAATATTAATATATTTTAAAATACATTAACACCTTAATTTATGACCTGTTCTGAGTAAAATTCCAGTTACTATATTTAACAACAATATCAAATAACAGCAAATTTTAGATTTCTGTTTGATTTCTTTAACAAATAAATTTTGAAAAGTAAAACAATATATAATGGTCAATATCAACAATAAAGAATGAAACAGAGGTTTTTGTACAATTTGAAAGAAATATTAAACCAACAAATGTAATAACTATTAAAGTATAAAGTTTTCTGAAAAAAAAATTTCAAATGTATCACTTCTTGGTCAGTATTTCTGATATTAGTTTGTTCTAAATAAATTCATAAAGAAATCCGTGGATAAAGCAACAACTACAAAATTTCTTTGTTATTTTTCTGTTTTAAAATTCAGCAATAGCAATAAGACTGTTTCAGCATATTATTTCTCTCCGAATGGTTTTCTTAATCTAAAAAAAATATATAATTTTAAGATATAAAAACTTTCTTTTTTTTTTTTACTTTTAATTTTCATTTGATACTTGTGTGTGTGCTCATGATTCAAAATTTTCTTCAACAATAATTAGAGAAATATCATAAACTCCATTGTATGGTCTACTGCCTTTCAACAAATAAATATTTTTAAAAATTATATATATATATTAATTTAATTATAACTGTAAGGTTCTAGGGGTAATATATAAAAACTTTATCCCAAATAAGGAAACTTTCTGCAGGTTTACTGCTGAGGTAAATCCTTTCTAAAGTTTAAAATTGCTTTGACAAGCATGCCTGGTCTATCCAGATCGATGGAATGCCCACAGCGTTCAATTATGGTTACGTCCTGACAATTAGGCATCTTTTTCCTCAGCACCTCAGCCCCACTGCAATGCACTATCTGTAGCAAAGAATAAGATAAAAAAAACAACATGAAAAAATATTTGATAGAGACTATTATTCAATGTACATGCTGAAACATAAGTTTGAGTTGTCTGAGTGTTGGTGTTTTCTGACAACACGTGACAAGTCTGCCAAAGATTTTAGAGAATCCATGCATTGCTCTGAATACATGCACATTCAAAATTGACAGTTCATTCTTGATTAAAAAATAAATAATAAATGTCTACCTTGTCGTTTTCACCCCATATTATTTGAGAGGGCATTGTGATTCGGTGACAGTTCCTCTCCAACACAGTCATATTTTCATCTGTGGCCAAGGCACGAAAAACTGCAAGTGCACATAAAATAAAATAAAAATGACTTAAGTATACAAACAAAAACTGTATTAGATACAAATATTAAAGTGTCATTGTTCTTTTAGAGTCTTTCTAATGAATAAAATATACAGAGAAAAACTTACTGGTTGAAGTGGGTAAGTGGATTCTATCACTCATGGACCGAAACAACAAACCATTTAAAGTAGGTCATTACCATGGAAAGCAATTTTCTGTTAAAACTACTGCTTTAAAATCAAAGCTTGAAAACAGATCAGATTAAAACTGTAAACATACAAAGGAGTAATCAATGATAAAGTTTTTTTTAAATGTGTCATAAGAGGATGGTTTGCACTTTATTTCATCTTTAAGATCATTACATAATTTTACTGTAATTTAGTTTGACAGTGCCAATCTATGCCTTGACAAGATATCTGTCTTAATAAGATGAAATCTATGCTTTAACAAGATGATGTCTAAGCCTTAACAAGATATCTATGCCTTGACAAGCTATAAATCTACTGTAGTATCTTGAAAGTTATCAAAGTGCTTTTCAGTAGTCATACAATATTAACAAATGACCTCACCTCTCAAGTAATAATCATATTTTGGTAATCTCAGATCAATAACTCCTTTCAGAATCTGGAACAAATATAGTATTATACTTTATTTTTCAATGGAAACTGCATGTTCTCAAACTAATAAAATTAGCATTGCCCAATAGCAAAGCAGATATATTTATAAAGGGCTTGCTAATTATGTGACTCAGCTTATCAATATCAATTTTATCCAATTTATACCTTCAAGTATCTTAGGTATTTAGTGCTGAAAATAATACATGCATCATATAAAGAAAACAAAGTACAATATTAAAAACCAGCTAAACTAACCTAGATTATATTTCATTTATAAATACTTGTGAATATATTTAATATATAAATAGCACACAATAGGTTAGCATTCAGCACTGCCCATTAAAGAAAGCCAATTCAACAGTTTTCACCCACTGGCTGAATTCAGAGCTACATTATAAGCATTAAACCTAAAGAGAAAAAAAAACCTGCTGGTTTGGGGCTAAATGCCTTAAAACATAAGTAGGTAGGTAGATGAAACATACTTTTATTTTATTTAGTTTATTTTTTAATTTTTTTAAAAGTCACTCCACTACTAATGTGCCAGAAATAAACACACTTATTTAAGGACAGATCGCTGCTAGCAAAGAACAATGAAATGTTGAAGTCCACATTTTCAGCAAACTGATTTAGACAACAGAAACCAGTTGATTTAGGGGATATCCTGTTCATTTTTTCTAAATTAATTTTTAAGTATATTATTTTGTCTGGAAATGTGTATTACTTATAAGTTATATGGAACACAATATGTCTTAATTCTCAGTTCCAGAAATTTTACTTTTTATTAATATTACATCTGCATGTCTTAATTATCAATCACAGAAAGAATGCTTTATATATTACATACATGTGTTTAAAATGTCTGAATTCTCAACACAAGCATGATAGAAAATTCCGAATTAAAATTTTATTATCTGTGATGCAAACTGTGCCAAAATATCAAGTATATGTTTTAAATCATTTTTTTAAATTATTAATGAAAAAATAAAACAATTTTCGGAGAAAAACATTTAATATATTCTTAACAGTTTGTAATGTGATTTTAAAATGATGTTTTGTTATTATTACCTGCTGACTGATATTCATCTCTGAAAATATACAGCTATCAAACATCAGCTTTAGTTCATGGGTTGTCCGGGGCAACAAGCTGCAATGCTCAATCTGAACATTTTCAGCACCAATTTCTATTGCCTTTTGTATTTGTTTCTGAAACTCACTATGTTCTGGGCATTTCACTAGGCAGAAAAGAAAACAAAGAAACTGTAATTATAACTTTTATGGCTGTATCTTTATATTCCTGTCAACAAATGTGTAACTGCATGTTTTTATTTTTAATAATGAATGTTTTAGAGTTATCAAAATGTAAAGCTTCATGAGCATGAATATACTGTATTCTCTTCTACTATGACACATCTATATTACAGATTACAATGTAGCATAACTAATACATGAAAGTGTTACATAAGTGATACAGTCTAGATAAAGCAAGCAAGGATGACTTATTTTTATTTAAATAACAATACAAATCAAGGTGTACACACTTCCAGGACATATCATGGTGACCCTTTCAACAAGGTCAGGATACGTTGCTGCAAACAGTCCTGCCAGACACCCCCCTAAGGATGCTCCAATAATATGAAATGGTTTATCGGCCAATCCAACCAATTCTACAAACTGTAAATAAAATAAAGTTAGTTATCCATAGTGTTCTATTATGTAAATTTTGTAGTCCTAATATCCTGCCTATATATTAATGGCAGGTAGCTTACAGCATAAATACAACCATCAATTTGCAACATTATGTAGAAATATGCTCGATGATTAATCATGGTAATATTTTAGTCACTTCAATGCAAGTGAATCAACTAATTTTGCATCTACAGCATTCACAAGCTGACACAAAAATCACTTGATTATGAAAGAAAATACAATTTGATAAGTGACTATCAATAACATTCCAATTTTAAGAAATAAAAATCAAATGCTGGCATAGGAACAAAGACAACATTTTAAAATATTTTACTAATGCACAGCAATTTCAGCACTTGGCATTCAGTGAGATTATTATGATGATTATCTCTCTTAATCTGTATGCAAAGATGGATCAATGTGAGACATTAAATCTAGATCATAATGATGGATTAATCAGAGACTTATTCTGCTAAATAAAACGAATCGTTGATGATTGATGTGATATGTGGGGGAAAAAGGGTGGGTGGTCATTCAAACAACAGAACTAATTACTGAGTCATTGTTCTAACTCCTTTATGTGTATGGTATGATTGCATGGCTTTGTTTTAGATCAGAAACATAACCATTTCATATCAGACAAATAAGTCTGACATCTATCAAATATGCCACAGAATAAGGATTATTTAGCACCCAGCTTGCAATCAAAGCCAGATGTAACAAAAGTTTAGGTGAACATGAACACAGGTAAACATATTCGTTACATTTTAGACATTTATTGCCACAAAACTGCCATTTAGCTGCATAGCATCAACATGCATTTACCTTTCTCATAGCCTCCAAAGAATACTCTAAAGAAATGTCCTGAGTAGGGTGTGGGGTGGATGTTGCTCCATGACCAGGTGAATCTAGTGCAATAAGATGAAGATCACTTGGAAGCATCTGAGTTTTAAAAAAATAGAAAAAAAGAAAAGAAGATAAGTAATCAGAAAAAAATAATCTGCCTATTACTGGAACTAATTTGTTACTGAGGCTTTAATTTATGTTGATAGGCCTAGAACAGGACTATCAAAAATTATATGAATAATAATAATATATATATATATATTATGATAAATGTGAAAGAGAAGGAAGGCATTCTCAACTAAAAATAAAAGTACTGGTGCAAATCTACTCATTGTCAATCCCACCTTCCCACAAAAATAGTGCTGTAATAGAAAATAAATTCAAAAGAGAAAAAACAAAACAAATTTCATTTTCAAAACGAGTTCTGTAGCATCTGTTTGTTAAGCATTATTATTAGGTGTAATGATTAATAATAGTATGTAACTAAAATACAAATAAAAGCACATTGATTGGGTTTAATTTAATTTGCAGATTATTTAGTCAACTTGAGAAATGAAGAGTTTTCCCATCTTATAGCACTTGGAGAAAAGCTAAACAAAATTTAAAATCAGAGCACAAGTTAATCTTTAATGATGGTTTTCACTTTGAATCAGCTTGATAATGCTCCCTTTAAGTCAATGTTGGTTTTTCCGGTTATGACTCATTCATGAGTAAAACAATGTGTAAACTTGTATAAATAGAACATCTTTGCAATGTCAGATTTATAATTAAAATGTGAACATGAAAAAATAATTCCAAATTGTGTCAACTTATTAAGAAAATTGCATAGGTCAAAAGTGTAACTCCAAGTGTTACCTGATGCAAACAGAATAATGTAATGTATCACTGTACAAAGTTAGCAATAATAATAAATCTTTGTCCAGAAATTTGACTGTTAACTTATTCTCAATAAGAGGAAGTAAGATATAAGGCTCATTCTCTGGGCAAGTGTACCAAGAAGGGTGGGTCTATTAGAAATGTTTTCTTAAAAATAAAGCATTGACATAATCATGTGTTTATATTCTATATATTCAGAATTAATGTGAGAGATACATAAGATAGTTGAGTGAATTTGTGATTATTTATTTTATAACTATTTGTAATATATATTCATTTTGAAATGAAAATGGCACCTCTTTTTATGACACACTAACACTTTCATATTGCTAATTTCTTTAATTTTCACTGATATAAATAATCCAACAAACTTACTGTAGCAAGGTTTTCTTAGAAGTGATAATACATTAAAGCAACATTCTATATCCCTTTTATCTTGAAACTGTCAATTTTATGAAGAAATAATATTTTTAAAAGGCATATTTTTTGTCATGCTTCCTTTCCACATAAATGAGTTCCAAAATCTTTAATTTTTTACCAAAAATTGACATGTCATCTTAAATGCCATGTTCTATTTAAACAATCAATGCGATCAAAGTATTCATAATCATATGCTAATGTTTTTCAAATTTATTCGTTATAATAATAAATATTCAGGTTTAAAAAAACTCATTTGTGTTTTAGTGAGCGACCAAAGAAATTAATAAATTTGTAAATATAAAATATGACAATATAGTGAGCTACTTACAGTCTTCAAAGACAGCACACTGCAGAAAGATAACTCTCATGACAATTTGGTGTGATGAGTTTTAAGTACCAAATAAGAAAAATAACTTTCATTTCCATTAAGATCACACTGGTGATGATAACAATGTTGGAATTTTTTTAGAATCAACGATGTTTCAAAGTAACTAAGATTTCTGATAATCTTGAGGTATTTTGATTAAACTGATCAACATAAATAGCTTTTATTTTTATGTACATTCCATATGGTTTCTTTGCATTTAATATTTGACATAGTTGTCTATGTTTTTAGCTATTCTTTTCTAAGAATATAAACATTGTGATTAGGCTCATTATATATTAAAAATGTTATATTTAAATAGATATTTTGTTTATTACTTAATATTATCTTTATATCATAATAACTTATCCACTTTATGTTTAGTTGCGAAAAATAGAACTTATTTTAGGATGGTTGATAATTTTGTCACTGGAAGGTGAAGAAGGCATCCAGGTGACGAAGTTAGAGTTTGATATGCTATTTTAAATAAATATGTATCCATAATAAGTTAATAATTTAGTTTAATAAAGGAAATATATTCGTTGTAATGAGAAAACTACATTGCTTATTTTAAAATGTTTTATCTGGTGAATACAATTCAACATTATTTTCTAAGTTTTCAACAGAAACATGCTTTTTACAATCATGATCTTTTCTTATGGTTTTTTTGTGAGCATTAGGCACTATTGTAGACTTTAACATGTAAAATAATTAGATTTAACCCACTTTACCTTTTGCATTTCATGTCACAAAATGGTACACTTGCCCAGAGAATGAGTCATAACTAAAATATGTGACTCCCTGATAAATTCCTGACAGTTATATCAATATTTGTCACCTTAAATGCTCCAAGCCACTGGTCTTTAGATGCAGTGAAGCCATGAATAAACAAAATGCTAGGTTTATTTGCAGACTTTTGTCCCTTTTCTCCATAACAAAAGACAAAATCAGGATCCCCAACAAACTTCACTTTCATTCCTGATCGAAAACGGTACATCCTATTAGACAAGACAAGAAAAAACATATTTTGAAATATTACTCAACTTTTAGAACTATTCCAAATTTGTAATGAATCAGTTGAATGTAATAATTAATTAAGAATTTACAAATGTATGCACTATATTTACTTCCAATGTTTGTTGATTTCACAATCTATTAAGTGCAAAAATTATCAACATCAGAAGAGTATATTAAAATGAAGTCAACCCAATGAATGATGTGGCTTAGTCAATTACTAATATAAATTTTAAAAAAAAAATAATTACAAATGTCTACAAAAGTAATTCTTGTGCTGCTCATCAGAAAAATATTTGTGGTCAGCCACTGTGTCTTTCCACTAACAACCAAGAGAATGTACTTCTATTTTAATATTCAGTATTAATTATTATTGTACAACTACAAATAAAAATAAACCAAATTAAAGGTTTCCTTAATGGATGAAGTTAGCATCGACTGTCAATTAATGCTTACGCAAATACAAACATAAACACATGCATGCACACACACACACACACACACACACACACACACACACACACACACACACACACACACACACCACACCACACTCTCTCTATAGGCCTAAGAAATCATTACTGTGAAGTGTGATCCTAAAGTATTTATATTACTTTATTAGACAAAAGCAGCTAATGATTTTTTTTTTAAATCAAACAAAATAACAATAATTATATTTTAAAACCTGTTAAGAATTTGTTATGTGTAGAGAAACTATTCAAGTTGTTGCATTTTTTATTGGTACATATTATCTGATTTAATTAAATTTATGAAAACTGCACTACAGGTTGAATTTATGTTTTACTAAGATGAATGCTCCTCTTATTGTTTGTTAATATTATTTAATATAATTTTCTTTTGTGCTCTAATTTTATGTTTAAGAAATTATATTATATATATATGGATAGATCATAGAGCATAATTTGTATTGCAGCTGTTAATTGTTATTTCAAATGTAAATTGTAACCAAATCACTATTATTAAATAAGGCAATTCTAATATTAAATGACAGCCTTACAATAAAATTATCCCATTCAAATTATTATAGATTCAATTAAAGAGATTTTCAGTTGACAAGTGACTTTGGGGAACCAATTGTGCCCTTTAATCAAGGGTCCATTGTGTAGATAGTCAGATAGATAGATATCAAAGTTATATATGACTTCAATTGCAGTAGTAGTTCTAGTACACTATCATACAGATTATTAATTATTATACAACATATTTTTGATAATTATCAATAATAATAATTATAATTTATAATGTTCTCTTTAATTTAAGATTTTGAAGCCAATCCCACAGTTCTTTTAGAGTTTATTTAACAACAGAATGTCCAAGTCAGGAAGAATAACTGTCAGTTAGAAATCATGACAATGCTGTCCAAAAGGACTGGTAAAATAATTTCTAATCTGTAGTTGTATTTCATAATATATAGTAAATTTTAAGTTGCAATATGTTTATAACACTGTATGTGTATCACAATTGGTATCTGACCAGACAAAGAAAACTGTCTGACCTTAGAAATGGTATACACTGGAATAGATAATCAAAGAAAGATGCTACACTCACCATTACAATTTACATTGCATAGCATCATTCTGTCTACAACAGTACAAGTAGAGAAAAAAGTTTTCTTTTTTTGTTGTTGTTATTTTTGCTTATACTAGTGTTATTCAGCAACTATAAGAAGAAAAACACAGATTTTCGCTCATTAGATTTTTTTGTGTGTGCAGACAGCTCTTTAAACTGGACTTGCCTAACTTTTCAGAAAGTCAACATCTCTGTTCCAGCCAAAGGATATAGGCCTATATCCATGTATATGTTAGAAAAAAAAAAATTTTGTTACACCTGGTATAATAATTAATATCTAAAGTATCAGTAATTATTACTATCTAATTATAACATATTTCCAATACTTACTTAAAGCCATATGTAATGATTAGACTTGGATACCAATAGTATACGTATATGGCACCAGTAAAAACTGTTGTCAGTCCTGCAGCAATATATGGCACTAAATCCCACATCTTCAGGGACAAATAGAAAATCCCTGCAACAAAGAAACAATCAAATAATGTAACAAACTAACATTAACTAAATTGATTTAACAATAATACAATAACGATGATATTTCAGTAAGTGTACTATTATTTGCAGTAATACTTTCCGCATTAATAGTAGGCCTAATATTGCTGGTATGTGTAATATATTACTAATATTGTAATAGATTTAACAGGTTTCATACATACAGTAAAATAAAATACATTATTTATAATTAGTACAATAGTTAATAAAAGCAAGAAATAATAAATACTATAAATAATGAATACTATTTTTTTAATCTTCAGAAATGTTTCAATATTTAATTTCATATAAACGATTTAAACACTTAGGATAAAGTGGATAGAAAATTGGGGGTGAGATCAAAATATACTTTTGCCGTCTGCTACAGTATATGTTGAGTTTGTGAAAACATGGGGATTTGGGGGTGTAGACAGATTTAAAGTAACACATACCAATGAGCTGGAAGGATCGAACAGTGTTTTAAGAATGATTACTCTAAGTGTGGTCTACAGAAGTACATAGTGAACTTTGTCCAGTCCCGTGCAGATCTTTGAATGGATGACAGCACTGCAATAGTGCAAGAGCGAAGGTTTCGAGAAATATCACTAAACAAAGAACTGACCTTCTTAAATACGTTCAAATAATAAATTTCTAAACAATAAAATCTACGCATTTAATGCATTTTACTGATTTGTTGTTTTTTTAAAAAAATAAATAGAAGCTGTTTCCTTTACAGTCGGAAGCTAAACGACACCAAGGAGTAAATTATGCTTAAAACTGGTAACGAGAGTTATCTTTACTTGCTCGGTTCGTGGTAGCATTAGACATATACTTTACACAATTGTTACAAAAAGAAACTATTAAACTATCAAATGACTACATGGTATAAAATTTCTTACTAAAGATTCGTTGATATTTAGAGTTATGAACAGTAAGATTATTGTTAATTTTGCATACTCTTTTAGTTGTATCTGAGTTACTTTGGGGACTTGGAGGAGTGGGCGATGGTTTCACATTTCTGATGAATGACATAATACGTACTCTAAAATAATAATAATAATCGACAATTTTGTACACCCTAGCAACATTTGTACTTTTCTAAGGCAATCCTGTACATAGGCCTACAGTACTTCTATCTCCAACCCCGTCATTTTAAAAAAAAATCATTTTCTTAGTTACAAAGTTTATATTATATATCACAGTTATATATGTCTTAGCTTAAAACTCTTTTCACCATCTTTAACACCAACTCCAGACTGATATAGACCTAAGTCTGTTCAATCAAGGATGTCTTTGGTTCAACATGCATCATTTTAATCCTTGTTTTAGGCAGTAGAATATGTCATGTAATCATTAATTAATAAAATTTGCATATTTATATTGTGCATATAGAAACATTTTTATTAAAATGCTGTTGAGCGCATAGGCCTAAATGGTGGGGGCGTGATCTCGAATTCAGATAAATTTGTATTTCTCCAGGCTGTTCAGATACCGCGTTTGATGAATCGCTTAGCTTATGTTGCTCATTTGATGAGTCGATTAGCTAGCTCAGGTTGCGCGATTTTCTTTTCACTTTTCTACAGTTTATACAAACGCTAATGCACGAAAGTGTAGGCCTATAAGAAATTATTTTTTTTGTCTCGAATCTCCACTAGAAAGCAAGTCTATATAGTAAATATAACTGATGAAGTGTACAAAACACTAAACAGATTAACATATTTATTCACGGCTTGTTTTAATCTGTAAGCCTACTAAGCTGAACTCGGTTTCCTGGATCCCAATACATACGCGCATATATATATATATATTTCTCCCAATCGCGAAAGCGGCGGAAGTCGCTCCCTACATAACAACACTCTCCAAAAACTTTCGTGCATTCCTGCGTAAGATCCATCTTCTGAACCAACGAGATATTTTTCTGGATTACGGTCATCTACGGTTTTAGCAATACAGTTAAAAAACAATAATCTTTATTTCATCATCGCTCTTACTGAATTCTGTAACGAACATGGAAGCAGCCATTTTGCATTATCGTATCACGTGACATTGCTATAAATGGTATGACGGTGGGGCTAAGTAATTGTGACTTGGAAGTGTTATGTTTTTTTGCGTGCGGATAGGGCAGAAAAAGGATAATAGAACGTGTTTTCTTTGACGGTTTGTTAAGACATTTGTGTGCAGAGGCCTTAAGATAGTCAATGTTTACATAAAGTGACTCACTCATACTTTTAAGATAATATAATCAGTGTTTTTTTTGTTTGTTTGTTTTTACATAAAATGGTTTGTTCATACCTTTAAGATAATCCATTTTTATATAAAGTAATTCACTCTAACTAGGGCAGTTAACGATTAATGATTTATTTGTCGATTAATCTTACAATAATGAACGATTAATTAATTGATAAAAACAACTAAATTGATAACAAAATGACACTCGAATTTAATCCTAATGTTACTGTTATTGTTCAGTTCACTCAGTCACTCCATAGATTTCGACCAGTCTTTTAAGCAGACTATCTTCTTCATACTGTCAGAGTTAAAGATGCGCGCAGTTTATTCACAATATAACTGGATGTTCTGAACAGTCTCTCACGTGGAACAGATGTGGTTGGATTGCATAATACTGTAGGAATAAAAGATGCCAATTTCGGAAAATGACAGGCATTAACTTTCCACCAGAGCATAGGATTTTGTGAGTCCGGAATTTTTGGTTCTTCTCTGTACTTCTGCAATTCACTGTCAACAATGGAACCCACAGTCATATTGTCTCCAGATTCAGATTCTGAATCATTACAGGTCAGTCTCATTCGTGGGGGTTTTTTTGTGGCGGCTGCGGCTCTGCACTTTGACTGTTTTCCTCATCACTTTGCTCATCTACATCATTCTGCTTATTACAATACTGTTCAACCGCACAACGATTAAACTTCCACATCTCTCGACTCTTTACTTATGCTTTTCAGACTTTTAAACCGTGGATCGAGTGCCGTTGAAGCTTTCAAGATGTCGAGTGATTTCATATTATCAACTCTGCTTTGAAAGTTCTTAAGTGCTGCCGCTTTGAAGTTATGTAACCAGCGTCCTCGTCATTAACATTCAAACTCTTCGCTATGGTCGTCAACAGTGGTAGTACACAGCTGCAGGTAACGTATTTTTCAACACCAAGGAACTATGTTGCCGGAGCAAATATCTCCAAAACTGAAACATATTTCTCCATCCTCTCCCAATAATTTTCGGTCAACTCGGGTCCAGAATAATTACGAGGATGATACTCGAGTTTGGTAATAATGTCATTCTTTGCTTCTAGTAGTCGAACTAGCATTAAGTATGCGTTAACAAAACTACGTTATCTTAAGTCAGCTGTCTTCAGACAGTTGGAGTTGGGAGTGAAGATACTGGTGATATGTAGTCATAGTGCGGTTCTGAAAATCAGCAACTGATGCATTAATTATCGGAAATGTTAAATTAGCATGGTGGAAAAGTACTTATGATAGAAATAAATAGTATTTTTATATTACGCCATATAACAATCAATAATAATTTTAAATGTATTTTATAGAAAAAAATAGTAGTAAATTATATTGTTAGCGGTAGTAGTATTTGCAACAGTTTTAATTTTACTGCTGTAGTAGTAGTAGTAGTAAATTTGCAACAGTTTTAGTTTTACTGTTGTAGTAGTAGTAGTAGATTTGCAATAGTTTTAGTTTTACTGTTGTAGTAGTAGTAGTAATAGTAATAGATTTGCAACATGTTACTGATTTCTCTCGGGGTTTTTTTTGTAATATTTTGTATTATCAAGAACCTTTAATACAACAGAAAACGAAGAAATATGCTTCCAACGTTTTGCTTCATGCTTATATGTCCAACGGAACCCACATTACAAAGTCTACTCAATGTTTTTCTTGTAGGCTGTCCAAAGGATCACACATTACAAAGTCTACTCAATGTTTTTCTTGTAGGCTGTGTCCAAAGGATCACACATTACAAAGTCTATTCAGTGTTTTTCTTGTAGGCTGTGTCCAAAGGATCACACATTACAAAGTCTACTCAATGTTTTTTCTTGTAGGCTGTAGGTTCTTTTTTATCAACTGTGCAGTAAAACTACCATTTGTTATACATATCTAAAAGACGCACAGAAAACGTTTGCTATCTCGGCAGTTTATCAAAAGCAAAAGCAAAACAAAACAAAAAAAAGATACTTTACTTCGTATCGCGACGCTGCGGTGTTGTGGGGCCTACCACAATGGAGTAGTAATGGTTGCACAGCCTACAGGTAGGCCTACCACAATGGAGTAGTAATGGTTGCTCACGAACGCGGCTCTAAGAGCTGAAATTTTTTTAAAGTTCTATTTTGAATAGGGTGGACACTGTGCTGAAATTTGTTTCTATCGAATGTGCTTCCTAGTCTTGTTTCCTGTCTGTAACAGAGACAATCTTTATACAGTACAGTGAGAATCCGCTGTAACAGTACGGTGACAATCTCTACGACAGCACAAGAGAATCGTTGTGACAGTAAAGTGGTCTTTTACACCATTAGAAGCTGTGGTGATGCAAAATGGCTGCTAAGATCGTTTGCAAACCAGAAACGCCACGCAAACACGGCAAAAGGTATATCCTTGGTGATGTTTTAGACAAAACGGGAGACTTTGGTGTCTTTTACAAATGCACTGAGGAGAAAACAGGGAAAGAGGTTTGTTGAATATTTTGTAAGAATTTTGCGTTTCTGCGCGGCGATTCATTATATACCATATTATTTTTCTAATATCTTCATACTATCTATCTATCTATATATTTAGATAGATAGGCAGATAGATGGATGGATGGATAGACAGTTAGATAGATAGATAGATAGATAGATAGATAGATAGATAGATAGATAGATAGATAGATAGATAGATAGATAGATAGATAGATAGATAGATAGATAGATAGATAGATAGATAGATAGATAGATAGATTATCAATTAGTAATGCATTTCAGTCTGTTGTTATAATTATAGTATTTATAATTAAATCTTTGGTGGCCATTAGATAATAATAATTTAGACATCATGATATCTATATATCATGATATCAAATTTTAGAATGTGATACACCAGTTATAAAATTCGCACTCCACAAGAAAGGTTTACACTGAACTCTGGTCGAGTCTTAGCTGACGCTACTATTAATAGTGATTATTTTGCTCTCGTATTATTTGCACTGATTTCAGGCCAACCTGTTGACAGCATATTCTTTGAAACTTGTATTCTTAATAAAAACAAATCAAACAGACACACAACATACACTCAAGCACGCATACTTTTACACGCAAGAAGTTATAAATTAATATAAACTTCTTCCAGTAATATTTATTTTTACTTCTCTGATATTAATGCACACAAACTAACGGATGTACTTAGACATTATAAATGCACACACACACACACACACACACACACACACACACACACACACACTCACACACACACACACACACACACACACACACACACACACACACACACACACACACACATCATTTTATATATTTAAGCTACGTTAAATCCATTTTCAACTCCATTTGGGAAGGCTGACAAAATTGATTAAACATTAATCATATACACATAATTACAAGTAAATTTAATCATTATTGTTTAGTGATTATTTTATGTTTTATTAAATGTTTTCCCCGCATACGCTGCATGGCATATATATCATACGTCCTCTCTCGGTTACAATTGACTTTGTATAGCTGTGTCCCACAGGGATATCATATAGTATGCTTGCTTGACCTTGTGGTTCCTAAAGGAATAATACTTTAGAATCCATATTACAAGTAATCTTTAGTAAACATTCAGTATAACGACCTACGACTTCCCGATACGACGATTTCTTACAATTTGGCATTGTCCCAAGTTTTGACATATCTCTGAAGGAAGTAAAAAGACGATGATTTGTCGTGTCTATATGTAGAGAGAATTCTGTTGGCTTATAACTAGGGCATTAGTAAGCACCCGAAGACAGTTTTATGGGTTTAGAGGACGTAGAGGTGGGGTGAAATACTTACCATAGACAGATTTTGAAGGGGGGGGGCCGGGTGGGCAATGTTTGCTCCATATCTATAACCATTTCTTTCTTTCTTTCTTTCTTTCTTTTGCCCTTTCCTTCTTTTTTTTTTTGCAATTTCTTTCTTTACTTCCTTCTTTCTTTCTTTCTTATTTTTTTCTTTCTTTCTTTCTTTCTTTCTTTCTTTCTTTCTTTCTTTCTTTCTTCATTTTGCATTTCTTTCTTTCTGAATTTCTTTCTTTCTGCATTTCTCTTTTATGTTTATGCAGTCGCAATGCCTCCAACCGCAATGTCTACCTTCACCTGTAGACGGATAACTCATAGCTTACTCTACTTGTTACTGGATGACTTCTTGCTCTAAAAGTATTAATGCTTAGACCCCAATAAGTTGTGTGTTTGAGAGAGAGCGCGCGCGTATGTTTGGGTGTAAATTGTGTACACATTGTTAAAGATATAATATTGCTAACTAAATGAACATTGTCGCAGATGTTAAATATCGAGAATTAAAATGTGGTGAATATATGTTTATTTTCTGATAAATGTCATATTGTTCTTAACAACGGCAACAATTTTTTTTTTTTTACAAAATATCCATGGGCAAATATACATGGATATGATAGTTTAACACACTCATGCATTTGTGTTACAAGAAAAGCGATGTGCAGATACTAGCGATGCATAAAATAAATCTAAATCTCGGTTATTCTTCACCCTGTGTAATTCAGTAAACTAGTTCGTTCGTTCAATAACAATACTTCTATAACCAGTAAACTTGTTCGTTCATTCTATAACAATACTTCTATAACCAGTAAACTTGTTCGTTCATTCTATAACAATATTTCTATAACCAGTAAACTTGTTCGTTCATTCTATAACAATACTTCTATAACCAGTAAACTTGTTCGTTCATTCTATAACAATACTTCTATAACCAGTAAACTTGTTCGTTCATTCTATAACAATATTTCTATAACCAGTAAACTTGTTCGTTCATTCTATAACAATACTTCTATAACCAGTAAACTTGTTCGTTCATTCTATAACAATACTTCTATAACCAGTAAACTTGTTCGTTCATTCTATAACAATACTTCTATAACCAGTAAACTTGTTCGTTCATTCTATAACAGTATTTCTATAATCAGTAAACTAGTTCATTCGTTCGATAACAGTACTTCTATACTCGCTCATCTAGTTCTCTCATTCGGTTACGTCTGTCTGTAAAAGAACATTTGTTACCGATTGTTGTTGTGTGTCACGTCTGTGTGTAAGGAATAATTATTACCGATTGTGATTGTACGTTTCGTCTGTCTGTAAAGAATAATTATTACCGATTGTGATTGTACGTTACGTCTGTCTGTAAAGAATAATTATTACCCACTGACTAAATATTTACACCGTTCTCTGCAGCAGCACTAAAATTGTTTGTTGAGATGTTTTGTATTTATGTAGGAACATGTAATAGAGGGTTGCTTTAGCTTACACCTCTTTGGATTAGTTCAACATTAAAGAATATAAACAGCTATACTATTCAAATACTAATGTATGCATCTTTCCTCTCTTAACATATGAGAACCTTCTTCTTACTGAACAGTTCCTGTTGACAGAAGTCAGCAGTACCTCGGGGTATTGGCGTGACTCCGACGACTTGGGTCTGTTTGGACACCCCAACATTCTCCGATATGAAGACTCATGGGTAATACAGCAAGTCAACCAGGAACTGTTGTACGTGTTGTGTGAAACAGCCCAGATGTCGCTAGAGTGCTTGCTCTGTTCAATGTCCCCACAAAGACCTTCTCGTTACCTGTTCCCAAAATGGCTATTCCATATTGCGTCTGCATTAGAGGTATATATTGTGTGTTTGTGTTGTGTGTGTATATGTGTGTGTGTCTTGTGTAAGAGCATATATATATATATATTTGCTTACCTGTGCAGGTACGGTATTGTTTGCAAAAGTGTATGAATGATACATTTGGGGTATATTTAGACCTAAAATACATGTAAGTACCCTCTGGGGTATGTGTTTAGACATACACGCGCGCATATGGATGTATGTGGCAGCATAAGATAAACAAATTAATTATCATTTAGGAATGATATTATATTTTTTTAATCTTTAACACTATTTGTAGCTGAAATGATTTTAAGTTAAACGTGCAAGGAATATGGTTGCAAAACAATATTTTATTCGCTTTTGAATACATGTAAACTGGAAATTATTTAACAATATGTGAGTGTAATATGTGAGTGGAAGATTGGCTGTTGGATTGTGACAGAGGATAAAAGTGGGTGATCGATCCTATAATCAGTCTGTCTGTCAGTAGAGGGGGGTGATCAGTCCTATAATCAGTCTGTCTGTCAGTAGAGGGGGGTGATCAGTCCCTTAATCAGTCTGTCTGTCTGTCAGTAGAGGGGGGGGGTGATCGGTCCCTTAATCAGTCTGTCTGTCTGTCAGTAGAGAGGGGTGATCGGTCCTATTATCAGTCTGTCTGTCTGTCAGTAGAGGGGGGTGATGTCCTATAATCATTCTGTCTGTCTGTCTAGAGGGCATGATCGGTCCTATAATCAGTCACTCTGTATTTCTACATGCATCCTTCCATCTGTACATTCGTTCTTCTTTGAGTCACAATTTCGATGTCAATTTAAATATATGTGTCTTCTCGCCCCATTCCTTACAACACAAAATTATGGTTCAAACTCCCTCCAGTATATACACCACAAGAACAATGAGGACAAACCAGTTCTACACAGGAATTTGCGGCCCTCAAGCATCATGGTTTCTTCTGACTGCATCCTGAAAGTCTTTGGCTTTGGACTGTCAAAGTGAGCAAGGAACAAGTCTCCCTTTATGTAACACGTTTCCCTTTATAAAACAAGTCTCCCTTTATATAACAAGTCTCCCTATATGTTGTTGTTGCTCATTGTGTCTGTTTATCTTTCATCTCTCTTTCTCTTCTCATCTCTGTCGCTCCAGTCCCTCCCTCCTTTCCTTTATTTGTCCTCATGTCTGTTTTACCTTCTCTCTATCTCTTATTCCCCAATTCTCTCTCCTTTCTGCCTCCCCTTTATCCCGTTCTCTCTCTCTCTCTCTCTCTCTCTCTCTCTCTCTCTCTCTCTCTCTCTCTCTCTCTCTCTCCTTTTCTGTGTCTGTCTGAACGCGTTCCAGTCTTACTCCCTCTTTTCTTTGTCTTTTTCCCTCTGTATTCTTATGAACAAGTGTTAATTCTCACAATCAACGAGGTTACTGCTAGGCCCTTATTATATACACACTCTTAAGGATCGCAAATATTATAAAGATAGACCCAAAGGGCTGAGGTAAAGGGCTGTTTCACTTTTAAATAAAGAAAATATACTAAAGATGGCAGACAATAGAACTATTATCAAAATATATTGCAGTTTTCATTTGATATAATGAACGGATTCAGTTTCCACACATCTTACAACAGTTTACCGTTCCAGACGTCTTGACAATCACGATGCAGGCGCCAGGACAGTCATAGGTCGAGACCTGTTTCAAAGTCCGGAAACAAGACGAGGAAGACGGTATGACAAATCGGTAAGACACAGACTGGCAGCAAACTTACCAAGACCAACAAGGCATCGTGTACGCGTGCACTGCAAAAGTAACAATTTATTTTAAAATCAGTATTTCAAGAAAGAACTGGAAAGAAAGGTAAAGAAAACAGACAGAATGAAAGAAAACCAAGAGACCGAAACATAAAAGGAAGTCACAAAGAAAGAAAGAAAGAAAGAAAGAAAGAAAGAAAGAAAGAAAGAAAGAAAGAAAGAAAGAAAGAAAGAAAGAAAGAAAGGAAGGAAGGAAGGAAGGAAGGAAGGACGGACGGACAAACAAAAAGAAGGAAAAGACAAAAGAAAGAAAGAAAGAAAGAAAGAAAGAAAGAAAGAAAGAAAGAAAGAAAGAAAGAAAGAAAGAAAGAAAGAAAGAAAGAAAGAAAGAAAGGAAGGAAGGAAGGAAGGACGGACGGACAAACAAAAAGAAGGAAAAGACAAAAGAAAGAAAGAAAGAAAGAAAGAAAGAAAGAAAGAAAGAAAGAAAGAAAGAAAGAAACTTCCGCTTT
This sequence comes from Sinotaia quadrata, assembly GCA_028829895.1. Classification (NCBI taxonomy): domain Eukaryota; kingdom Metazoa; phylum Mollusca; class Gastropoda; order Architaenioglossa; family Viviparidae; genus Sinotaia; species Sinotaia quadrata. The sequence goes on from CM054178.1 coordinate 86,094,242, forward strand.
ACGTCACTGTTATTGTCTGTTGTCAGAGTGACATGTGGAGTCTGGGCGTGACGTCAGCCTATATAGCAAACTACAAGGAGGCTAAAAACGCAAGGACAAGCGAGCAGGTTTTTAAATAATGTTATAAATCTACCCTAGCCGATTTAAAAACACATTAAATCTTGAAAATCTATGGTTGTATATCCTTTTTATAGATTTTGTACTGAACAGTCAGAAAATTTACAGTAATAATATTTTTGTGTGTTTGTCGCCTTTACTTCAGTAGTTTTATATTCATCATATTTAAACAATATTTTTCTCATGATCTTTGACCCTTATCATTATAATTAGACTAACCCACGTATCAACGGTATTTGAGGTCTCCATTGTTGATCTCAGAGGTCTTAGAAACGGGTGTCTCTGTTTGTTGATCTCAGATGTCTTAGATATGGGTGTTTCTATCTGTTGATCTCAGAGGTCTTGGATATGGGTGTCTCTCTCTGTTGATCTCAGAGGTCTTGGATATGGGTGTCTCTATCTGTTGATCTCAGAGGTCGTAGATACGGATTTATCTGTTGATTTCAGAGGTCTTAGATACGGATTTATCTGTTGATCTCAGAGGTTTTGGATATGTGTGTCTTTATCTGTTGAACTCTTCCCGTGGCGCTTAAAATGTTAAGCCTGTTTTGTTTCAATCCCTTATCAAACAATTTTATATTTAAACTTGTAACCAAGAAAATCTAAACAATCCAGTGAACCTTGTTTTAAGAAAAATATATTTATCTAGTTTTAAAATAAATATCAACGAATCAGCGGCTAAGCTCAGTTGTACAAAATAAATATTCGCGTGGATCAAAGTTCAAATCTTCGATCTGACATGCACTGCTTCGCACGAAATTAGGACATAGCTGTGCGTTTGTATTATGTGTATAATTTTATGTGTGTATACTGCTAATTCTCCTGTCGCCTCGTTGAATGTTTGTGTTTGATCCTATTCGTGAAACACGATAAGATTCGCGGGGAACTGTACGAAGGAATGATTTACTCATTTGCTCCCAACGGCAACCATGTTTCAAAACTTTTACAGCTAACAAATGTAATTGAGTTTGTATAATGTATTTCTATATATAGATATATAGCTTTCTTCGATCCATTTACACACACACACACACACACACACACACACACACACACACACACACACACACACACACACACACACACACACAACACACACACCACAAATACATATACTCACACATTCACATACACACACAATCATACATACCTATACACATTCACACACACACACACACACACACACAAACACACACACCACAAATACATATACTCACACATTCACATACACACACAATCACACATACTTATACACATTCACATACACACAAGATCACACACGCGCGCGCGCGCGCACACACTAGATTTATGTTATGTAATAATACAGAACTAGCATCACTAGTCTTCCTTGGTAGTAAATTTTGGACTCATTACTCATTACTCCAACTAATATTATCACGTAATGTGTCAGATGTCGAAATGTTATAAATAATTGTTGGTACCCTCATAAATAATTAATATCTTTGACGAGACAACAATTGAGGTCTTCACTTCCGGTAGCTCATACAAGCCCCCAGAGGAATTATTTCCCTACAGATAAAATGAGACAAGGACAGACTCTGGACAAATATTAGACAGATGTTATGATTACACTTATGGGATATCACACTAGGTGAAAATGATAAGGAAATTGACACAAGAGTAGATGAAAATTTGACAAGAAAACTTTATATAAAATAATCAAGGAAAATAAAAGGACAATTAATAAAGTAATTTCAATTGCAAGTTGCAAATAATGTTTTCCTAACTAATTCAGAGAAATAATAGCCCCTCCTAAGAGTTTGTTCTAGCCCGAAAGTTACTCAATGTCACAGTTCTTTCTATATTTCCCCCCTTCTCTATAGTATTTCTGCCTTTCTGTAAGTTTAATGTGCACACTCATTTTCAATGCCTTGGTTTTAGGTATTTAACTTAGAGGTAAGTCCAAATAAAGATTTAGCACATCGCTGGCTGACAAAGTGTTGGCACACAAACTCCAGACTGCAGCAACTCTCCAATGCATAGCTCTGCCCTAACACACTTCACATGCAACCAGTGGAGATCTCAAGGTCGACAGTCAATCAGTAATCAACTGATTAAGTGATCGGTGATCGGGTGATACTTTCTCCCATTCTGCGAAACCCAAAACGAATCAAAACGAAATTTGGTTTGAGTACAAAATTAATTTTTCCCTTAAAACATTAGTACTCTGTTAAATCTTTGTAGATTTTCTCATCCAAACAATTTTCTTTTATATACCAGCCTAAGCTTGGACTAGCCTCTTCTTACAGTAAGGTTTGTTCTGAGTGAAGAGAGTTTGTTAGGTTTCTCTGTATAAAGATTTTCATCCCGTAATGCGTTTGTTCTAAGCTGAGTGAAGAGAGTTTCTTAGGTTTCTATACAAGTTTCTCATCCCGTAATGCGTTCCTGTTGAAACCACCTATTTTATGCCTATGTTTACGATGACAAGCAGATGTCCTATTTCCAGCTTTATTCGTGCCTCTACTGGCATTATCTGTGGTCCCGGTTGTATTCTTCCTCCCCCTCCTCCCTTTGCTCATTCATGATTGAGTATTCTATGCAAACATACTTGGTCATGAGGAGCTGGACTGTGTCTCACTATTCTTCGTGCACATGCTTCCAGTTGACCATGGTTCATGGCCCAGGTAAGATTACCAGAATGAAAGATACATTTAATTTAACTGATCAACCTCCATATGATCTGTATTCCAGCAAACATCCCGTTAGGATCTTGTGGTGACGTGGATAACTACGTCAAACGTGTGTGCTTGCACTAGACTTTCCTATACACCTTGTGTAGCTAGATTTTATTCGTTTTGTTATTTATTTTTAAAATGTTTATTGATGTAAGGCCGGGAGAAGTTGTATGCCTTCGACTGACAATAATAAAATAATTTATTATGCAACTATTTGGCTTCGTTGAAACTGTTACTAGTTCTCATGGCAGTGCATTTATTAAGTTTATTACTTATTACAATTATGTCATGAATAGTCATATTACTATTCCGAAATTAGCACTGTTCTGTGTAGGAGTTGGAAGCTCAAGAAATATCGTTTCTATGGACAGTTAGTAGCTACCAAAGAGTTATCTTGGTTTTAAAATAAAATTAAAAACAAACACGTTTATTCTTCCATCATGGAGGGTTTGTGTGCAGTGGATGCAGTGTGATAAATGTTAACTGACTGAGCATGTGACTGAGCGTTTTCCCCCTGTGATATACATTTAACATCGGTAGATGGGATTACCTAGATTTAATTCTAAATTACCTTGGTCCACCTAAGGAAAGACTAAAAATTACGACTTCTAAAACTGTGGTCGCTAAACCTGAGTCACGATCTGTACCCTCGCACGTGTAGTGTGTAACTTTCGTCGTCTGTTTCAAGAGGCACAAATTAATGCGGAATTAATCCTTTAATTATCTGTGGTAAATCTGTTTCATTGTTGTTTCCTTCACTTCCACTTTCTAGAGTATGTCATGTCCACACTGGTGTTCGTCAAACTTAAAGGAAATAATTATCGTAATTTGTAAAGTGCAGTTTCCCTTCCTTCTCAAGGTACTAACTAGTTTTGTTCGAAATAAGATTTGTTTTAAGAATTACCACAACAAAATCTATACTAATCTTTTAAGAATATTCTCCTTATAAACATAATGAGGAACTTACCGTCAGCATTATGTTTAACATTATTATTATGTATATTGTTAGCTTACCTGGTACGTGTGTCAACGTTCCTGTAAAGACGAAAGATATATGACGTTTCTCTGATGACAAGTACTTTTATTATCTTATCCGGTATTTGTGTCAACGTTCTTGTAAAGACGAAAGATATATGACGTTTCTCTGATAACTTGGCAAATACTTTTATTAGCTCAAATGATATTTGTACCTGCGTATTTGCAAAGATGTAAAACAAAGTTTCTTTGATAACTTGGCAAGTACTTTTATTAGCATTCCTAATCTGATGTAAGGTTCATAAATTTTCTTGAAACACACTTGTATCAGACTTTCTGCAATGGTGTTTGTTGACGATGTTGAAATAAATATTGTGCGTGTATTGATTTTAACACCAAGACTATTAACAGTAGATCATACCACATCGCACCAAAAGATTGCAAAACATTTATAGAAAGCGTAATCTCTAACTATATCGATCTGTTTTGTAGTCGGTAGTTATTTCTGTAAGGATCTTACATTAAGTTCTTCAAAAATTCTTACACATTTCCATTTATTATTGTTATTATTATTTCCATAATCAATGCAATGTAATTGAAACATCTACATGTGAGTTTATCACATGTTTCTTTGTATCACTCCCAGTAATGACTTCAAAGTTGCGCCCTTCCATTTATTTTTAAAAAAAACATTTTCTTTCTTGTTGCAATGTCTTCACTGCCATACGTCTTCTCGCGGTCCGAACTAATATCCGACCTCACACACATTAATTAACACAATCAGAATTACTAATAATATATTCTATCTTCTTCAGTGTGTAACCTTTCCCTTTTTTATTAAAACTAAGCTCTCTTCGTGGTTATTGTAAAGAACGCTAGAAGCTAAACACACACTTTACAGTACATAGTTTGCTTTGCATTTCAAACAGTGTGAACTTTTTCAGATCATCAGCGCCCTCAAAGCCAGTGGGCAAGAAAGGGATGTAATCGAACTTTTTGTGGAGACGCTGGAAGATAATCCGACTTACAGAATAACAGCGTCGCAATCAGTACAAAAACTCTGCAAAATGTACAGCACCAGCATAATGGAACCACCCGCTAAAGCCACATACCCTGCTGCCCTGAGTGCGTCCAGCCATCCAAGAGTCGAAACTTTTAAATATGAAACCTTTTAAATATGAAACCTTTTAAATATGAAACCTTTTAAATATGAAACCTTTTAAATATGAAACCTTTTAAATATGAAACCTTTTAAATATGAAACCTTTTAAATATGAAACCTTTTAAATATGAAACCTTTTAAATATGAAACCTTTTAAATATGAAACCTTTTAAATATGAAACCTTTTAAATATGAAACCTTTTAAATATGAAACCTTTTAAATATGAAACCTTTTAAATATGAAACCTTTTAAATATGAAACCTTTTAAATATGAAACCTTTTAAATATGAAACCTTTTAAATATGAAACCTTTTAAATATGAAACCTTTTAAATATGAAACCTTTTAAATATGAAACCTTTTAAATATGAAACCTTTTAAATATGAAACCTTTTAAATATGAAACCTTTTAAATATGAAACCTTTTAAATATGAAACCTTTTAAATATGAAACATATATTTGTTGTTCTTAAATAATAAAACAGCGGCATTTTATAGATTGCAAGTATTAAACCTGAACGATAAGAGATGATAACACACACATCCACAAATGTACACACACACACACACACACACACACACACACACACACACACACACACACACACACACACACACGAATCATCCAATACTTGTTTATGTCCATTCTAACATTGAACAAACGAAGACAACACCAGATTTCTTTAAGGAATTTTGTTTTTGTTAATGTTTACATTATGAACTGAATAACTACATTAGCAGGTGCCACTGTGGGCAGTGTTGTCGGATTATTACCACGTGTAGTTGGGTGGATGGGTGGGTGTTTGGTTGCATGGGCTTTTGTGTCAGAAGCCAGTATAAAAACTCTTGTTGATAAATGAAAAAAATATTAAGACATTGCCCAGTATTAGAATATAATTCTCGAATTTCGTATAGCAACACGAAAATGTAATTTGTTAAAATGTGTCCAGATAATCAGTTGTCACAAGACGGCAAGGGGAACAGTGCACCGGAAAACCCAGCTCTAGAACCTCAGGAGGAACATACACTCAAGGGACCAAGCAAGACTGACGATTTAGTCCCAGACCATAGAGTAATAAATACGCCGGTTGTTGGTGCCAGTCCTAAAAGCCCTAATTTTGGCCACCCGATGATGTCTCCCATGGTCACCAGCAGACCTGACGGTTCAGCTCGACATCTCATGAAGGCGCCAATGACAAAGAGCAGGTCTAAGTTGACCGACATACCTAGGGTAGCAAGCGCGCCCAGTGACCTTTTAAGGGATGGTGACAAGATGAAGGTTAAGGAATCAACTGGTGTAGAAATAGGTAGCATTCCAGTCTTAAACAAGGAAAATGGAGATTCCCGTTCCAGTTCTTCTTGCTCAGTCAGTTCTTCGTCGTCGTTATCGGGAGATTCATCGCAAGAGGCGTGTTCTGCGATACTTTTCACAGACAACGATCCAGTGATAGGCAGGTGTTTCTTGCTCACTTCAAACAACTTATGACTTCAGGAAAGTACTTTTTACTCACACATTAACATGCTTTCAGGGCAAATATTTCTTTCTCATGTCAGCAATGTACTATTTCATTTGTCAGCTGTTTCTTAGTTCAGACAAGTATTTCTTATACACTTCAGTTACTTCTGCTTTGCTTGCAATTTTCCTTCCTAACTATAGATCAAATGAGTTTCTGCTTACATACTTTTCTGAGTGTTCTAGGCCTACGCAAATTGTTTTCTAACTGAATGAATAATGATTTCCAATGAGGCAAAAGCTATCTATCTATCGGTCTATCTATCTATCTATCTATCTATCTATCTATCTATCTATCTATCTATCTATCTATCTATCTATCTATCTATCTGTCTATCTATCTATCTATCTATCTATCCATCCATCCATCCATCCATGCATCTATCTATCTATCTATCCTTTAGTCTTGTTGACCGTTGGGGCACCACTGATCACTTGACAACCAGTTTCCTCCATTCCATTCTGTTCTCTGCTAATCTTAATGTATCGTTCAGCTTCAGTCCTATCTTTCAATGGCGGAGGGATTTAAATAAATCTCGGAGGTGTTGTTTATCATCCCTAGTCATGTCCTAGTTATTCACACAAAGAGTGGTTCATCCATTTAGTCAAGTCCTAGTTACTGACTGTCACATGTCTGGTTAACATTTAACAACCCTGTTCTATTTTAGGTTTCAGTTATCAATATTGGTTTACTGAATAATTCCTAACAATAGCAACAGCCAGACAGCTTGACTTATCCTTCCACAAAATGCCACAATACTCGGTAAATTATTCATGACACCTCGCCATATAAATCAATTGACTTGCCTTAGCTAACAATGTTATCTCCCCTTTATTTATAGATTAATATTTATAATCCTTTATCCCTTTATGGCTTGGTCCCTAGTTAGCTAATCTTTTAGTCGGTTACAAACAATTATGTAACAATAGGTGAGATAACAATAAATTTAATAACAGTTAATACATTAAGATAGAAAACAAAGAAATTAACAATTTGATTCGTGATTAACATATAGAGTGTTATCACATGGCCCTATAAATTAATTGATTAACCACATGGTCTGAGAGTTTGTCTTTGATCAGATTCGGAACTTAGCAGTTGAACACACGATATGTGGTCGTCAATCATTCAATGCAGCAGTGACGTCGCGTACTGATTCTTCCAGTGGCCTCTTACGGTTCTTTACGACCTCGGCATAGAAGATCATAGGGTTGTCAGTTGCTGCCAGGTTCCCGTCTTGAGTTGTGAGACTGAGGATTCCTAGGTTTGCATACTTCTTTCTTTCTTTTGGTAGCTCGAAGGTTAACTTGGAGCTCAAGACCTGCACTATGTGTATTTTAGGCGCGGTCATAAGGTAGACGCAGCTTTTCAACCCTGGTAGGTGGGTACACTATATCTCTCGGTCGGCGCGTCTAACAGAGCCAATTCATTCAGGTGGTTATATGAATGAAATGGAGATCAGTTAACAACTTAGCGCTACGTCATTGCGCGGAACGCAAATGACCATATATGGGCATCTACTGTCCGGGTCTCGACCTGTCTTTCACCTCTGGGCTACTCTATATTCCCTGAACATGTAAACAAGTGGTTTCGTCAGCCTGAGCTTAATCCTTTAATGGAAGTCCTCTCAATAAATATGCGAGGCAGGGGAAAACCGTTAATACAAGGAACGATTTAATAATAGTAAAAATATTTATTAAAAATATAATTTGTTTAATATACTCTCACACTGACACAGAGATTGGTCCTCGAATTATGTATTATCGTTGTAATGTTGACTTTAAAAGAATGCACGTTCGTCGAAAATAAAAGATTTCTTTTTTTTTTCAACAGGAAACAGTAAATGCCCTGAGCTAAGACAAAGTGTTGAGATACAAAGGTAAAGCTTGAAACAAATTGGTGAATTTAAATGTAACACTCAGAGTAATGATTTTTATGGAAAGTTCCACTGAGTGGGTTGATTGTATTGTAACATCTCATGTAAGAAAACCAGGCCAAACCTGTTACAGTGAGTGGGTCTGAGAAAGAGAGGCTGATGGAAGGAAATAAAATATAAACATCAATATGAATATTCACTTAATGAAACCCTTTATTTTTCATCAGTACTGACTTTCTTTTAGCACGTTACATTTTTTTTTTTTTTAGTGAAAAGGCTAAACAATGAGCTTTTAGGAATTGGGAAAATATACAACGAACTATGGGGAAGAATTCATTTTTTTCTTTTTTTTTATGAAGAGCTTTGTGCCAAGTATGCACCAAATTGTTTGAATTGATTTAGATTACTGTGTGTTTAATTACCAGTCTGAGTTTATCAGCCGCAAACAATGCATTTCTATAAAAACGAATTGACCAGTGCAACTGTTTACATGGAAATACTTTCCGTTTCTTCAGTTACAATTTGTTATTTTTATTTTGTTTCAATAAGTTAACACTTAATGTCTTAACTTTATAAAGAAATATGGTGTGTTGATTGCTTTTAGGGGAGAATATTTATTTGTAAAGACTGACAGCTAGCATGTCTTTAGAGATTGTCAGAGAGAAAGAGAGAAAGATTGGAAGAATAAACAAGTCTAGACACTATTGTAGCTAATAGTACATAAATTAACTTAGGCGATTTCAACTCAGTAACACTCACTGTGTGTAATGGATTTTTTGTTTTACCTTAATGAGGCACAAAGGCTTGACTAAACTTTTCATCTGTAGATATAAATCCTTTACCGGTGGGATTTGGTGGATTAATTAGGTTAATTTATAAACTATTAATTCCGCTTACTATTCTAATAATAATGTTCAAATTCAGCTTACCGATAATTGTCATTTAAACAGATTGCCCAAAAGTCTTTGAAACATCTTACTAATAGAACTCTTTGATTCAACAAAGTCTTTGAAACATCTTACTAATAGAACTCTTTGATGCAACAAAGTCTTTGAAACATCTTACTAATAGAACTCTTTGATTCAACAAAGTCTTTGAAACATCTTACTAATAGAACTCTTTGATGCAACAAAGTCTTTGAAACATCTTACAAATAGAACTCTTTGATTCAACAAAGTCTTTGAAACATCTTACAAATAGAACTCTTTGATTCAACAAAGTCTTTGAAACATCTTACAAATAGAACTCTTTGATTCAACAAAGTCTTTGAAACATCTTACAAATAGAACTCTTTGATTCAACAAAGTCTTTGAAACATCTTACAAATAGAACTCTTTGATTCAACAAAGTCTTTGAAACATCTTACAAATAGAACTCTTTGATTCAACAAAGTCTTTGAAACATCTTACAAATAGAACTCTTTGATTCAACAAAGAAAAAGAACGTTCAAATCTAACTCTTTGAAATACGTGACAGTGCTTTGCTTTAAAACAGCAAAGTATTAACTGTCGAAAGTGCAATTGAGATATGTCTGAATGCTTGCCTTCTTTGGTTAAAATTTTAGTATTTATATGAAATGTTGTGCAGTTTGAACTAACTCAAATAAAGACATTAATTTTCAACAACAACAACAAAAATTACTAAATATGTTAGGTTACGTGTGGTTGTGTACAAATGTTTACAAAGAAATCAGTTTAGCCCCATGAAGTTTGTGTACAAATGTTTACAAAGAAATCAGTTTAGCCCCATGAAGTTTGTGTACAAATGTTTACAATGAAGTCAGTTTAGCCCCATGAAGTTTGTGTACAAATGTTTACAAAGAAATCAGTTTAGCCCCATGAAGTTTGTGTACAAATGTTTACAAAGAAATCAGTTTAGCCCCATGAAGTTTGTGTACAAAATGTTTACAATGAAGTCAGTTTAGCCCCAAGAAATTTGTGTGCAAATGTTTACAATGAAGTCAGTTTAGCCCCACGAAGTTTGTGTACAAAATGTTTACAATGAAGTCAGTTTAGCCCCAAGAAGTCTGTGTACAAATGTTTACAATGAAGTCAGTTTACTTTCAGACGGCTGTATAAAATGCTTGGAAACAAACTTTTCTATCAAGCTTTTGACTCACGACTACGGAATGATTTCAAGGTATTTTTGCTTTATCTTTATCACGGAAGGAAAGGAAAAGGATGTGATGTGATGGGATGGGATGGGATGGGAAAGGATTGGGATGGGATGCGAAAGGAAGGAAAGGGATGGGATGCGAAAGGAAAGGAAGGGAAGTGAAAGGAAAGGAAAGGTAATGAAATGAAAGAAAAGGAAAGTTAGGTCGGAACGTACGTAGTTTAATACATTTGTAAAATATTTAGACTTATTTAATGTCTATGTACAAACTTTCCATAAACCACCACCACCATACAAATAATAATACCAGTAACTGTATAATTGGATGGTGTTAATTTGCCAATCCCTCCATGGCTAGGCCCATAAAATTTATGAAGCTATTAAAATATTATTCTAGTTTTATTAAATCACCAATGTTTATCTCGAATTACAGATTAACTAACTCTGAGGATCATCTTCGTCATTTAAAAGCACCTACCCTATTCTATTCTATGGTTCGTTATACCCCCCTCCCCCGGATCAGTCTAATGTTACGTCACGCTCAGACACATAATACACGAGGAAAATACTGCTAGCCAAATAGAAAATTGTCTAAATGATACTAATACACAATTAACTCACTTATACACATAAATATATTTTTGAAATGCTTACCAAACGATAAGAAAAATATTAATATTATTAATATGCATCATAATCCAAAATGCTCTGGATTATTATTGTTACAATATCATTATTATTTATGACATCGACGATGATGACGATAATGGTAATGATGAACTGACCTGTTCTGTCGAGATAAAAAAAAATGTATCATGGCTTTTCTGCCTTTAAGACGGGTTGTGTTGGTGAACAGTTAAGATGGTCTTGATTAATTAAATCATTTTGTTATTGTAGTCGAAATTGTTTTTTTTTTCCCCTTTCGATATGAGATTTTTTTCCGTTGCTATAGTGACGAAAGTGTTTTTGCTCTCTCCTCCATGATTAGTTGTCTCGGGCTCTTGCTGATTTTGTATTTTTCCCCTGCACAGAACTTTGAATAGTGAGTATAAATTTGTCGCTTTACTACTGCTATTAAGTGTCTGTTTTAAGTTCTTGCGTAAGCATACATACTGTCTAAAATAATGTCTAGGATTTTTCCCATTACTGAAATACATGTGACCTGAAATGCATGTCATCAATAGTGTTTGATATGGGAAGTGCATTCAATGTAATTAACTAAATACTCAATATAGCACCAGACTTTATTAATCAACAACGATTACCAGCATTCTTTCCATCGTTAAATATTAATCACACACACACACACACACACACACACACACACACACACACACACACACACACGTGCGCGCAAACAAGGAATTACGAATCTCATACATTTGGATAAAAGTTATGTGTGTTTAATATTTATTTACAATTTATTTCAGGGGCAAACAATATAACTATATCATTGAAGAGTTAAAATGATGTCAGATTTGCTAATTTATTTATCTGAATTTTCTTTATTACTTAGGAGCAGATAATCCAAGCAGGAATTAATTACAGAGATGTATTGAAGGACTTGAAGCTTTTAAAATCCTTGGAGGCTAAATTACACCTGACTATATATCACCGTGAACAAGCACGCCCTCGGCACGATAGGAGACCACGTGAGACTACAACGAAATCAACCCATCTTGAAGCAGAATTTGTTCTTGCTGACAGGAAAGACGAGACGGGATCTCCAGAGAGGACCCAAACACTAAACCTCTCGGACGAACAAACAGCACTCACACCACGAGCAAAATTTCAACAACAACCGCAAGTCCCACTACAAACAATATTGACAGAAGAAACACACAATCCGGAGCAAAGAACAGAAGAAATTCCACGGCAAAGAGTTAGAATACAAAGAATAGAAAAACCACATAGAAACAGACAGCAACAAATTTTCCATGGCAGTAGTCTTGGCCAAGATGTGTTAAAAGCCTTGACACCGATTCTAGTCAAAACAAAAAGGTACGGTACTGAACTGAATTTATTAACAAAATTTAAAGACTATTATAAAGATCTGCTAAACTATTATATACGTTGAAAATATTAAGCAAAAGAATGTTTTGCAAGACGTTACGGTGTATTGTATTGTTTTGTTTTATCATATTATATTATATTGCGGTGTGTTTTCTTCTATTATATTCTATTCTATTATACTGTATTGTATTTTATTATATTTCGTGTGTTGTGTTCTATTCTATTCTATTGTATTATAATGCGTTGTGTTCTATTTTTTGTATTATATTATATCATATTATATTATATTATTTTGTATTATATTATATTATATTCGCCTACGTGCATGAATACACACATACATGCGTACATGAATTTATAGGGACAAATGGCTGGCTGGATAGATAGATAGATAGATAGATAGATGGATAGATAGATAGATAGATAGATAGATAGATAGATAGACAGATAGATAGATAGATAGATAGATAGATAGATAGATAGATAGATAGATAGATAGATAGATAGATAGATAGATAGATGATTCCCCTCTAAAATACCACGATTATACAATTCTTCATGCTTGCCGTTTCCTTTTGTTCTTTAGCATACCTGTCGACCCTGACCCTGCTAGTGATCCCGAAGCTGACCCTGGCGAAAGTGTGTAAAAGGAATGGGAGCAGTGTCTGACCAAAGATCCTTACATTGTTTAACTTTAATAAGCCTCGTGGATCTTAAACCGTTTATCTATATTAAGCTACATAGATCTTTAAATTGTTTATCTTTATTTAACTACATGGACCTTCAAATTATTTAACTTTATTATGCCATATACATCTTTAAATAACTTATCTTTATTAAGCTACATGGTCATTTAAATTGTTTATAAACTATGTGCCGTTAAACTGTTTAACTTTATTCAAATAAACTGGTATTATGCACATCTTCAAAACCTTCTAAAAGAACAATTGTTTTTGCCAGAACAGTTCTTTGATACAAATGTGTGCATCTACAGATTAATACAAAATACATTTCAGAATGGAAAAGTGAATAAAGAGATTGTGGCGTTTTGCTGGGAGATGGGCAAGATTTTGATTCTCCACCACCCTGGACCATACGTAACCTTAGGCTAATACTCCAAACACACCTTCTGGCTGACCACACGTGTTAGAAAGATGGAAGATATATAATGTTGAATAGAAGAGTAATAGTTCTAGAATCTAGAAGATAGCTCGAGCCCCCTGATACATACATCCAGGATAGTAAATAAACACAGGTGACAGACTACAACATATAACATGTAAGTGAGTCACGCTAACACAAGTGATCTATGTATCAACAATAATTGTATTCAACAAGAAATAACATAAGATAGCATGGTTTGATAACAAATAGTTCAACAGTTACAATTAGTGTGTGTATATATTATTTAAGTTCATAATCACGACCATGTGGTGTCATAAGAAAATGTCTGTTTGAATCCTATGGCACTGTAGTAGTTATTTGGTTCATTTGTATGATCAAACTATAAATGAATTCATAAGAGAACAAAGAATGTTTCTGCATGAACTCTAGAGTACTTTGTTAGAGTTTTTCTACTATTTGACTGAAGTTGTGCAGTTATTGACTTCATAAATACATAATTTTAGGTATGCCTGATGTGTCGTCTGGGTCCCAATGAATGTCATTAGCAAGTGCTCACATGGTTTGTTGAACTGGTCCTTGGCATGTGGGTGGTTCTGTTCTAGTGTTGCTTCATGGTGCAATACTCATCAAATTCAACATTCAAGATAAAGTACTGATCTGCCAGTAAAATACATATGGTCTAAGAATTTGTCCACATGTGTTCTCTGACAGAACATTCTTACTTACATGGTCATCATACACTTAAATATCATAAGCAAAATATAACAATATAACATATAGTTAATATCAAGAGCTAAACATGAACATGATATTAGTTAGACAAGCTAAACCACATACCTTTGACAAGTAATTTAAACAGAGGATGATTTCCAGCTGTGTTGATAACTGGTGATAAGGTTAGTAGTATGATTTTTATTGTGTTAACACTGGGAGCCAAAATACATGTTGCCTCAACAGTCAGCTACATTCAACTAATGATTTACAGGTGAGTTTCTGGTACATTCGTTTGCGTTGCTAAGCTGCTGTTTGATTGGTTAGTTTAGTAAGTTGTCTGGAACATTCAGGTATGTTTCCAGCCCAGGGATAGAGGGTAGGTTTAATCTAATGTAATCTAATTTTAGAGGATGGGTGGTTGTGGACTACATAAGCGTGTATGTGACAGAGATACGGATTAAAATGGTTTTAAAATTGTCTTTATATTGATTTAAAATATTTTAACAGTGTTATTAGACACTTAACGATGTAATTCGTGTGTGTGTGTGTGTGTGTGTGTGTGTGTGTGTGTGTGTGTGTGTGTGTGTGTGTGTGTGTGTGTTTGTGTGTGTGTGTATGTGTGTGTTTGTTTGTGTTTGTGTGATATAGAGAAAAAATATAAAGAAATCTATTTCTCTATGCAAACATTTTAGTCATTCTATTCATTCATCTATGCCTTGGTAGACATAAAAATAGAGAGGAAACCAGAAAATGTTTTCACATACTAGAATTTTGATGCACATAGATTTTTACATCCCGATATTCCAATTTTTGTGATGCAACGTATTTACCAATTCTTATTAAACATATGCACGATGTCACATCCTCAAGTAAGAATACAAGAAAATGAATCACAAAGGGCAGACAAGCAAGTTCAAGTAAGAATAAAACAAAATGAATCACAAAGGCAGACAAGCATGTTCAAGTAAGATTACAACAAAATGAATCACAAAGAGCAGACAAGCAAGCTCAAGTAAGTATACAACAAAAATGAATCACAAAGGGCAGACAAGCAAGCTCAAGTAAGAATACAACAAAATGAATCACAAAGGGCAGACAAGCAAGCTCAAGTAAGAATACAACAAAATGAATCAAAAGGGGCGGACTAGCCTGTTCGATACACAATGACGACAGAAAAATGATTAGTAAACATTGTTAAATAGGAAATTGTACATTATAATTGAGAAGCCGTCTCAAATGCTTACTGTATTGCCCTTTCAAATACGATTGATAGCATGATAGAAAAGTTTTACAGTTATTCTTGTCGATACAGCCTGCCGACATCGTTATCAATGGATGCTGTTGAAATATATTTTTAAAATTCAGTTGTTTGCTTTGAAGCCCAAACATTTCTCCCCATTTTTACTAAATGCTTTAATAAAACACAGAAGGTGTAATTCTCTGGCACTTCCTAATATAGCCACGAAATGCAACAAGTCCAAATCTAAATAAATCCCGGATTCCTTTTAAATCAACGCACTTCCTGAAAGGTCCCCTCCTTGTCAAAAGTTTGCGGGAAAGCACCACTAAGGGCAGACAGGTAATCCTAGTCAAATATAACACAGGCCTATTTTGGATGAAACTTAGTGTTTGCTCTGACAGCGAAATTGGGTATGAGTTAAGGGCTTTATCTGAAAGAATAGTGTTTCGGGTATTCCCGGTCGATATTTTAAAAACATATCACTTAAGCATTGATATAGGCCTATAAACATTTCACACCGAATATCCTGCAGGTACGGTGAAGACATCTTGGACAGTTGTGCACATGTCGTTTACGAGGCCTGTTGGGTGCTGAGCAATATAAAGATTATCAATCCTGACAACTATATAACAGTACTCGCTGCGTAAAAAGAGTCTGTTTGTTTGTTTTTTATGGCCGCTTAAATCAACGTCACAAGACAAGCCGTTTGATATAAATGTTTAAATATTGGGTGCATTCCAAAGTTGACTAAGCGTATCTGGAACGGTGCCAGGTATTTTATTTTAAAATTTCTAGTTTAATCTTTCATCTGTGTCTCGTCAAAGCAGAATAATACTGTTGTAATACACAAGCAGGAATCACTTTGAAGTGACTTCTAGCCTCATTACTGAAGGTTGTTTTGCAAAAAAATTTCTTACTAATCGGATTCAGTTTTCTTTCATGTTGCGATTGAAATGTTGCAAGGAAAATATAATACACTCTTGCTTTGAGTGAAACTGTTTTCTGATGGAAATCCAGATGAAATCAATGACTTCGGATGGTGTATGACGCAGGAGAATATTCGTGTGACTGATGTGACGGGCGCATAACATCTGTGTGACATAAAGACCGTACCTGATGAAGGCCGTCAGCTACGTCCACTCGGATGTGCATTTGTGCATTATTATCATCAAATCATAGCCAATGTAACACCTCCTCCCTACAAAAAATTCACCAGAGAAAAACTTACCACGGTGACAGTAGCGTGATAATGACTGACAATGCATTGATAATTTCCAAAGGACTGTGTGAGTATGCCAGACATTGGTGAGGTGCAATGGCTGTCAAGAATGATTGCAAACCAGAAACGCTAATCAGACGAGGCAAACGCTTTATCCTTGGTGATGTTTTAGACAAAACGGGAGACTTTGGTGTCTTTTACAAATGCACTGAGGAGAAAACAGGGAAAGAGGTTTGTTGAATATTTGTAAAGAAGCTTTGCGTTTCTGCGCGACGATTCATTATATACGACATTATTTTTCTAATATCTACATAAATTTATCTATATTTACATTCGCTACTAAATAGATAGATATATGGATAGATGGGTGGATGGATGGATGGATGGATGGATGGATAAGTGGTTGGTTGGATGCATATACGGATGGATTGATGGATGAATGGATAGGTGGGTGGATGGGTGGTTAGATGGATGGAAGGCTGCATGGCGGATGAATGGATGGGTGGATAGGTGGGTGGATAGATAGATGGATGAATAGATAGATAGATAGATAGATCAATTAAGTTTTATAATGACATACGAGTTCTATTATCTGATGGATGTGGACTTATAAAACATTTAGTGGACTCAGTCCGAATCAGCCGAAATTGCAATAACAAAAAATGAAATTGTTCTCATGCAGTCTATACTTATTTCAGGCTTACATGAAATATTGTGTTCTTAGTAAAATCAAAACAATAAAACAAACACATTGTGCGCGCACACGTACTTCCATCCACACACACTCTCGCATAAACACCACTCAAACGCCAAATAAATGCCACACAAACGCCATATAAACGCCACACACATATAGGAAAGAACAATAAAAAGGAATTAACGAAAGAAATTACAAATCTTAATCACATTCTAATGAACTGTGTATTTCTTTATACATTGTCTCAAACTTCACTTAAAATGAAAGTGCTTCTAACTATAATATAATTACGTAGAATTATAATGATTTACAGTTCATGAAAAATATATTTAAACCGTTAAATTAAATATAAATTCATTTCAAACTCCTTTAAATAATAAGCATTTCTATATTTTTTTTAATTAACTCAAACGCATACTCACTATAAAACACACACACACACACACATACACACAAATTTTATATAAGTGTAGCTAATTATATGCAAGTTATCATATATCACAGTGTATTAATTTATTTATTTATCACACATAAATTTATTATATTCTTTTCTAGACAAATTCACTTCTTCATAAATGTGAGCAAGGCCCTTCCATCAGTTATTATATTTTTATTTCAGAACTGCCTCTCAAGCTATTCTCTATCACTTCTGATGTGCCAGTATACACACGTGCACACATGATGTATCAATATATACACGTATACACATACGTTGTGTCAATATATACACTCGTGCACATTTCCGATGTGTGTCATGTCGGGAACTGTTTGTTTGTTCGTATGCTTGTTTGACCTTGTAAATCGTAATGAAAAGGATATAATACGTCCCCAACCCATTGTACACTTATGCATACGTGTGTTTACTGATCTGCCTTACATTTAGAACAATTTTATCAACTGAGCCTTAGGTTGGACTTACTACTCATGGAAGTAACGAGAAGATAAGATTTATGGGGTAAGAGTTCTATTGGCTGAGCGCTAGGATAAACGTATGCACCCTTGACTTTTTACGGGTATAGGAGAGAGGGGTTTGTAGATAAAAGTTTACTCACTTACCTCACGCAAAGTTTTTGGCATGAGACCTAGTTTCAGTAGAAGAAACTTTTATTCCCCTCTGAGCATGCACCCCCCACACACACCCACACATTTGTGCAGTGGCACGTACACCTATCTATCTATCTTTCTTTCTTTCTTTCTTTCTTTCTTTCTTTCTTTCTTTCTTTCTTTCTTTCTTTCTTTCTTTCTTTCTTTCTTTCTTTCCTAATTATTTTAATCAATCTGTGACAGTATGGGTGAAACCTTTACCCCGGTGAATTAATAATTAATTATCTTTTATTAAAATAGTAATCCAGTAATCGACGGGGTCTTCGTCTTTAGCAGTCAGGGAGACTAAGTCAAGCTCTAAAATCAACAATTTCGCTATTTGTTCTCCTCTTCTAGGTGTTACTCGTCCAGAGTGAAATACAACCTTGCTAGTTAATATTAAGCTAGGTATTACAGCATTTCCAACTCTCGCCCCTCACACTTCCCTATTACCAGTTTGATGGGACATCTTCCCCAAAGTACACTCAACTGACTTGTTAAAATTAAATATGTTTGGCTGCCCCCGCCCTTCAAACCTACATACTTCCTTTCATCAATTTAGTCAAAGTGGGAAAGTAAAATCAACAATTTTATTAACTATACATAACTAAATAATCAATAAAATCATTTATACAATATCTACAAGGCAAATCACGAAATTACACTTTAGGTTTTGATGACTAAAAATTTAAATCTTTTATTAAGAAAATGTCATTCAAATTCAAGTTCATAAGATTCTAAATTGTTCAATGTCTTTTCACAAGTCTTTTCACCAAAGTTCCTAATGAGATAAATCTCTACTAATACGATTAAATTAACAATTATTAGAAATAGAAAATATAGAAATTAGAGAAAACATTACAACACTTATTTGAGAGCTGGACAAGCATTCACCAGATTTTTATGTGTTCGTCCATGTGGACTCATCACTGAAGCTGCCAGTGCATAGCGAATACAGATGCAAATTAGCGATTAGGTATTTTCTGGATTACCTGTAAAAGAAATGTACTACTGATTGTTAATGTATTTCATGTCTGATTTGTCGCAAGCATTTAATAGTGATTAATGATAATGCCATTCTGAGCAATAGTGAAACAGGTGTTTTATGTTTGGTCAGAAACACGTAATACCGAATATTGATGTAACATGTCTGTATTAGATGAACAATAAAGGAGTCAAATGATTAGTATTATGTGAACATGAAAACGACGCATAGCTAGTATTGGCTGAACATGAAAAAGACAAAGGCCTAGTATTAGTTGAATATAAAAAAGACACACGGCTAGTATTGCCTGAACATGAAAAAGACAAAGACACATGGCTAGTATTTGCTCTACATGAAAAACGACATACGGTTAATATTACTTGAACATGAAAAAGACACACTGATAATATTTCGTATAACATGAAAAAGAGACACACATCTAGTATTAGTTGAACAAGAAAAAACGACATACAGCATTATGAAAAAGACACACAGCTTGTATTGAGTTGAACATGAAAAAGAGACACAAAACTAGTATTAACTGAACACGAAGAAAGACACGAGACTTGTTAATTGAACATGCAAAAGACACGGCTAGAAATAGATGAATATGAAAAAAGACACAGGTCTAGAAGTCATTTATCATTATATCAATCGTACTGCAGTCTCAATCTTAACGACAGAATTAAAACCTTTTTTAAAAATATATGCATGTCAGTGATATTGCGAAATAAAACTTTTTATTACATTACAGTTCCTATTAAAAAAGGAGACTATCAATTCCTCTGGGTACTGGCGTGACCCTGACGTTTGGAGCCAGTTTGGACACCTCAATATTCTCCGATATGATGACTCATGGGTAACACAGCAAGCGAACCAGGAACTGTTGTACATTTTGTGTGAAACGGCCCATATGTCATTAGAGAACTTGCTCTTTTCAATTTCCCCACAAAGAACGCCTTGTCAGCTGTTCCCAAAATGGCTCTTCCACATCGCATCCGCTTTAGAGGTATCTATCTATCTATCTATCTACGAGTATATGCGTGTCGTTACGAGTGCATTTGCCTGTGTATAAGATCTGTGTGTTTATGGTAGGCCTATATGTATAGATCCATGGGTGTGTATGGGTATGTGTATGTGTACGTGTGTGTGTGTGTGTGTGTGTGTGTGTGTGTGTGTGTGTGTGTGTGTGTGTGTGTTCGTGTGTTTGTTGTTTGAGAGAAAGTGTGTCAGTTGTTTAGAAATTCTTTAAAATGATTTAATTGATTCTGTATTCTCAAATCTTTAAAATTCATTCAGATGAACTGATTTTAAATTCCACGTAAAAGACATTGATATAGGGGGTGTTGCAACGCTGTGTTTCGCCTGTGAGAATGTGAACTCTAAACTGCTTAAAATTCGTACATCAGCAAGTGTGTATGGGTGAATAACGAACTGACGGATTGGAGAGAGTAACAGTTGGTTATTTAGTTGTCCATATGTCAAGCATCCATTTGTCGTCGATTGTTAATGAAAATGTCTGTATGTTTGTTTGTCTGTCTGTTTGTTTGTCCTATTGCCCATGACAGCTCAATATAATTTCGTTGTGTCCAGTATATGCACCACAGGAACAATGAGGTCAAACCAGTTCTACACAGGAATTTGCGGCCCTCAAGCATCATGGTTTCTTCTGACTGCATCCTGAAAGTCTTTGGCTTTGGACTGTCAAAGTGAGCAAGAAAAATGTCACTCTTTCTGTCTCCTCTATGTGTGTCTCCCTTGCTCTGTATCGCGCTATATTTGTCTATGCCTTTCTTTCGTTCTTTCCTCTCGCTTTCCTCCTGTCCTCCAGTTCTCCATTTCTTCTCTCTCTCTCCTCCCCTCTCTCTCTCTGCCTATCTCTCCTTTTCTTCTCTCTCTCCTCCTCTCTCTTTCTCTCCTTCTTCTCTCTGTTTGTCTCTCCACTCTTTTACTTTTTTCTTTCTCTCTCTTTATTCCCTCTCTCTGCTTTCCCTTTCCTTCTCATTTCTCCCTCCTTTCTTCCTTCCCTCTCGCATATATTTCTGACTTCATCAATCCTTGACGGGCATGTCTCACTTTCCTTATTCTTCATCCTCCCTTCAACATCGGTTCCCCTATCAATACTGAAGTGCTCTTTGTGTCTATAAATCTCTTCTTTTTTTTTCTCCTTCTTTCTATATTTTCTATTCTCTCTCCCTCCCTCTCTTTCTCTCTGTGTATATTTGACTAAACAAAATTATAACTCTCAGACAATGTGTATAGTCTTGTATACTTTATGAGATTTCTTAGATTATTGAAAAGTGCTCATTTTAATATGTCTGTCTGGTGTAGACCTTTCAGTCATATTCAGGGCTATAAGAAGGATGATATACATAGAATTAGGTTTTAACGAATTTTCTGTTAACAAGTGCTACTTCTTGAGAATAACGAGGCTACTACTGGTCGTAAGTTGTGACACGGTATTTCAGGATCTTAATAATTTTAAAAGAGCTCATTCTTGTCTTTAAATGTTAACCGGTTTGAAACGTTCTTGACATCATTACGTTTGCTTACCGTTCCAGACGTCTTGACAATCAGGATGCAGTCGCGAAGACAGTCTTTGGTCGAGACCTGTTTCAATGTCCAGAAATAAGAAGAGGAAGACTCTACGACAAATCGGTAACACGTTGAATTAATGTAGACTTATCAAGACCAACAAGGCAGTGTGTGTGTGTGTGTGTGTGTGTGTGTGTGTGTGTGTGTGTGTGTGTGTGTGTATGTGTGTGTATGTGTGTGTGTATGTGTTTGTGTGTGTCTCGAAATTATCATCACTTTTCTATAGAGCAAATGTAAGAATTCAATAAAAAGAAAGGAGATAGAATGCACGTGGTAGTCAGACTGGCCAATGGTCAAAGAAGCATGACATTTCAAGGCGGATGACGTAATAATTGTGCAACAGGGAACGGAAAAAAAAATCACAGACAGGCACTTAATGAGACAAGCAGGCAGATGACATTAAAAGGCAGAGAAAAATAGGTCAGCAAGTCAAATATTTATATCTCTGTAAATCTTACGTCACTCCTATCTCACTCATTTCAGTCCGTTACATTTTCTTTATACTTTTATTAAGTCGTCCATCAGTAATGCATTATGGTTGTCCATAGATCAGATATAGTTTACCTCTCTGTGGTCTGTTAATGAGAAAAGGAGTTCCGATTATATGTCATGGTTACTCTCTGTTGTCAGAGTGACATGTGGAGTCTGGGGGTGACATCAGCCTACATAGCAAACTACAAGGAGGCTAAAAACGCAAGGACAAGTGATCAGGTAAGAAAAATGGCGATTCTTTCATTTACTGACCCAGAAGTAAAGGGAGCAAATAGATTTGCTGGTTTGCTGAATTCATGTAGCCATTGTGTGACAGAGTAAATTTGCCCACTCCCTATTCTAAAATTTAATTGTTATATAAACTGCTAAATTGTCAGAGTGATCCTACCTTTGGCACTACTTATAGTGTTATTTTAAAAGTGTTTGAGTTTGAAGTAAACAGTCTAAGGGAAGAATATTCTAGATTTGCTGACATAATGGAAACTGATCTCTCCAGTAGAATAACTAATCTATTTTACTTCTCACTAGTTTGTGATCTCTCCATAATGCGTGATGGAATTAAAAAAATCACCAAACGCCAAACAGAAAAATATTTATAATAATATATAATTATGTTTATAATAATTATTCTTCCTTACATTTTCGCCAAAAGAGATGTTATACACTTTTCAGATCATCAGTTTACTCACAGCCAGTGGACAAGAAAGGGCGGTAATCGAACTTGTTGTGGAGAGTTTGGAAGTGAATCCGACTCACAGAATAACAGCGGCACAGTTAGCAAACAAACTCAGCAAAATTTATGGCGCCAGCATACAAGAACCACCTGACAAGTCCACATGTTCTGATGTTTTGAGTGAGTTCATTAATCGAAGAAAAAAGTCTGCTACTTAATATATTTTGTTGCTGTTCTTCGGTAAAAAGGCCGAAGCATTTTACAGATTGCAACTCTCAGATTTTATGACAAAGAGACGATAAAAAAAAGCACACACATGCACAAACACACGCACAAGTCATAGCTGACATTTAATGTCAGTTTGAAGCAATACCTTATTTTCAGTTAAAAAAGACATCTGTAAACTAAAGGCCATCAGTGACTAGGCGATAAAAGAAGAGAATTAGACTTAACGTCAGGAGGAATGAACAAGCGATTTACTAGTCTTAGCATCAGAAAATACCAACACTTTATTCCGTTCACATGCACGTACCTTAAGACGAGAACTATTATTAAATCAATTTCAATGATAGGGGCCGGGATGGGGGTGGAGTTGTTCGTATTGATCAAAAGAATAAATAAATAATCAAATTAGCATGTGCCACTATCGGGGTATCATATGTAGGTGTTTAAGGGGGTGTAGAGGAGGGATTAATGAGCTATATTAATCTCTGATTCATAAATTAAAATGTATAAGAAATTCTTATATTTCTTAATTTAATTCTCGAATAACATAAGAGCACTAAAATGTCATCAATTCATCTCTAGGACAACGGATGTCACAAATCGACAAGGTCAACAGCTCACGTATAGCAGGTGACCCCCCTTCTTCAGTTATTCGCACTGCATCAGTGTTCACACAGACAGGCCAATCACTGTACCAACAAAAGAAAGTCGTTGTAACAAACGACTCTGTGACAGGCAAGTATTTATTACACACTTTAGTGGCAAAGGCCCACTACTAGTTAAACGGACGACCCAAAGTCATGGTTTTAAATTATCTTCACTTTAAAATATCATTACCAAGTTTGACTTGTGTATGTAGAAATGATTGAAGTTTAACATAAAATAATGATTTTTGTAATAAAACTGAAAAGACCGAGTACAAAAAAAAAGAATTAAATACGTATTTATGTCATTTACTTCTATATCTGGAACTTGTATCAAAATCAAGGTATTCAACAAATATTTTGGCTAAACAAGATATATCGGAATAATAATTTTAAAAATAATTAATATTTTATTCAAGTTCATTTAGCTAGAAAATGGCTTCTTAATTAGCTAACTTTATAAAAGAGGTACAGAATCCAAATTTTGGCCAGATGTATTTGTGTGACAAATTTCAAACGTAAATTTCCAATAGTTTTGAATTAAAAATGTTGATTTTTGACAACTTTTCAACCCCTTAAAATTCAGCCCACCGTCTAGTGTGCCTCAGCCAAGTAAGGAAAGCCTTCTGCCTCCTCCTGTTGCTCATTTCTCCTGAGTCTGCTCTTCCTCCTGATATCAGCACCATAAGGTTTAGATTTCTGCACAGAGCTAAACCTTATGGTGCTGATGTTGACACTGGCACATTTAGCTCTGTGCAGAAACATAGTGCTGATTAGTAAAAATTGAATGCATAGGTCACATACAGAAGAGGATGGGTACACACCTGTGTAATCACAAGAAAACAAATAAAACTGTCCTGTTTAGCTCGATTTCAATTATGGTAAACGGTAACTAAAGAAAACGTATCCGGATTTAAAGGGTACCTATTGTTTGTGCCTTACTGTCATTCACTTTTTGTAGTTAAAATGAGTACTATAGTACAAAAATAGAGTAACGAATACACACTAAGAACTATCACATAGTCCATTTAACACTAACAGACACCAAAAAAAAAACCATTTGGTTTAACCAGCAGTAAAGAACATCAAGAAAGTCATTGAGTCCAAAGAGTAGTAATGAACACCAAGAACATAATATGGTCCAATTAGCAGCAATGAACCCAACAAATCCTGTGAGGTATGGAGTAAAGGGAGATAAAAATAGAGCTACGTACAGGAAATGGGCAGCACAGCACCAGAACGAATGCACTGCCAAACATAATGGCTTTCCAGGCTCAATGGAGAATTAGATTATGAAAGACATTTTCAGTAGATCTAATGAGCAGTATCAGCATAGGTATACTAAGTAACCAGGTGATACGTTTTCTTTAGTTACCGTTTACCTTAATTGAAATCGAGCTAAACAGGACAGTTTAATCGCTTAGTAATTTTCTCGAACTCTCAGTTGCTTGGTTACATTTTCCACTGGGATCGAAATCGTTCACTTTTAACCGGTGTACTTTTCTCCTTAAAATGTGGAGGAATTTGAACATGTTGCGTTATCTTTAAGTAATAATTTATTTCTGTTGTTCACTCGGCATTCATCATAGAAATAGTGGTTAACTGAGCAACATTATAATATTTACAGTAAAAGTATATTGTTGCCGAAATTTAAAATGTTTCTCTTTTTGTCACAGAAAGCATTGAGTGTCCGGAGCTTCTGAAAATTATCGAGATACATAGGTAACGCTTGCAATACACTGGATAATTTAAATGTAATATTCAGAATGAAAGGTTTCCAGAAAGTCTTGATTGAAGTCAAACGTTCTTGAAAGCGTGATAAATATTCTTTATTACTTTTTGGTGACATTTCTTATAATATATATATATATATATATATATATATATATATATATATATATAATAACATGAGTGTTTTATTTATATTGATACTGAATGGATTTGTGGATCATCAGAAAATTATATGGAGTCATTTGGGTCATATATAGATCGTATTTAAGTCATAAATGGGTATAATTCAAGCTTTAATGAGTGCAATATGCCGTAATATATGCAAGAGTGTACACATATGTATACTCATGTACACTCACGAGCATACTACACGTGTTAGCACATACACACACAAGCAAACACACACATTTCCATCCTATTAGTATCAAACTGAACACATAACTAAGAGGTAAATGTTAACTTCATATTAAAAAGGTATAATTCGTCTGGATGTCAGGCTGCATAGCATTACAAAGAAAAAGGGAAAGCCTGTAAAAATGCAATATGCCTTAACAACATAGGCTGACAACATGGGCTGACAACGAGCAACATGTCCTGACAACAAGCAACATGGCCTGACAGTATGAAATATGGGCTGACAAAATGCAGCATGGCGCGTCAATATCCGGCATGCCTGACAACAAGCAACATTATCTGACAGCGTGCAAAATAAGCTGTCAGCAAATAGCAAGGCCTGACAGCATTCAACATTATCTGAAAGCATACAGCATGGCCTGACAACATACAACATGGTCTGACAACATAAGGCATGACCTGACAGCATGTAACATGGCCTTTCAACGTGCAATATGGTCTGCAGCATACAATCATGGATTAATTGTCCCAAGACATTTTGCCTAAAGAAACTAACATCCCAACATGCTTTTCCTACTTCTATTCTAGAAAAATGGAAAAAATGTATAACACACGAAAAAATTAAATTACATTAAATTAATTAGTAAATAATTTAGTCATGTGGTTTCATATTATCACACCAATAGTATTATTTCCTTCAATTTATCAATATTACTCTTGTAATCATCTTACTATAATAAATGGGTTGCTCATTATTATATTCTATGCAAAATCTTAATAGTTAATATTTTATATATATCACAGCAATAATGCACATTTTTATAAGCACCTTGAACATAATACATTGGAAATGGTTGATTAATAATATTCTTTGAAACAGTTGACCAATAATACTCTTTGAAATAGCTTACCAATAATACTCTTTGAGCTTTAAAACAGCCAATCAGTATTACTGTTTACAACTGTCCAACAATAATACTCTTTGAAATCGGCTACCAATAGCAGTCTTTAAAATAGCTTGCTAATTACACTTCGACATCCTAATTAACGACAGCATTTTGCCAGTATAATTCTTGAATCACCTTCCGAATAATGTCGTGTCATTTTATACACCTAAATTAGCTTTTGTAATGTGTTTTATAACATTTAATCTTGTTCTAAATTATTTTACAATGAGATATTTGAGATTGCCTTAATTTAATAAAATAAAACATATTTATTCATTATATTTAGTCTCATGAAATTCATGTACTAAACAAAATAATGAAATCAAGTTTACTTTCAGGAGACTGATTGATATGCTTGGGGACGAGCTTTATTGTCAAGCTTTTGACGAACGCTTACAAAAGGTAAGGTATTTTAAGGTATCAAAGAAAGAAAGAAAGAAAGAAAGAAAGAAAGAAAGAAAGAAAGAAAGAAAGAAAGAAAGAAAGAAAGAAAAGCAAAAATAAGTACAGTAATAATTAAATAATTAGACATAAGATCTATTGAAAAACCATCTATAGACCAATAATGATGATGATAATAATGGAGGTGGTGGTGATAATGACGACGACAACGATGACGATTACGAATATTCATTCATATGGTTTTCCAGTTTTTAAAATATGAACCACACACACACACACACACACACATTTGGACATGACGCACACAAATGTACTCACAAGTTCATTTTGCTGATGCACCATTTGCGTTTTCTTGTTTAGGAGCAGTTAGTGAAAAAAGGAATTAATTACAGAGATGTAATGGAGGAACTGAAGCTTTTAAAATCCGTGGAGGCGAATTTACACGTGGCTGGACGTCAACCTGAGCAAAAATATTCTCGCCAAGGTACCAGACCACGTCCGAGTACAAGGGAGCCAACTCATTGTGTAGAAGCAGTTGTTCCTGCCGACAGAACAGACGCAACAGGGTCTTCACAAAATATTCAACCAATAAAGTCCTTGGAGAAGCAAGAGAAAAATAAAAATCTAATAAAAATCACAGGGACAGACAAAATTCTGCAACAAGATATAAAACCTCCAGGCGAAAGAATAAGCCAACAAAGACGAAACAGACAACAGAAAAACATACAACAACAAATGCCCCATATCGCTGGTCTTGGCCCAGAGGTGTTGAAAGCCTTAGAACCGATTCTAGTCAACATAAAAAGGTGCATTCCATATTCATTTAAATTATTAACAAAATTCAAAGAGATGCTGATTTGTTAACTATAGTATATTTTAAAAGACATTAAGCTAAAGAAAGTTCTACAGAAAATTACCGTACATTATATTATATTATATTACATTATATTATATTATATTATATTATACTATATTATATTATATTATATTATATTATATTATATTATATTATATTATATTATATTATATTATATTATATTATATTATATTATATTATATTATATTATATTATATTATATTATATTATATTATATTATATTATATTATATTATATTATATTATATTATATAAGTGTATGTAAAAGAGAGAAAGACAGAACGGGAGGAAAGACAAGAAGATAATTTGGAATAAAATAGTGAGAGGACGAAAGAGAGATATATGCAAAAAGATAAATGGATGGAGAGAAAGAAAGAGAGTGGAAAAGAGGGAAAGCGAGAGAGAACGAAGACTAGAGACAACAAACTGATAACAAAGTAATAGCTTTCAAGCCAACAAAGCAGTGAAAGAACATAATTTACACAATCAATAAATATTATAATGTACCACGATTTAACAACTTTTCACAACTTGGTCGCTTTCTGTTTTCTTCAGAACATCTACGGATCCTGACGCTGAAAGTGGGCTTGGTGAAAGTATGTAAAGCAACGAGAGCAACGCCAAGTGTCGGTAAACCGTCAGACCATAGTCTTTAAAAATGTCAGGCCTCAGTCTTAGAAACTTCTTACAGACCGTCTGTAAAACCGTCAGGCCATAGTCTTTAAACTATTAAACTTGATACAATTAATAACCTAACTTAACGCTAGCAGCACAGTATATGGCCATCAGGTGTGGATATCCTATTCTAGCATCAGTCAAATTGTTTAACTATGACGTCAGTCAACGTTCTGGACACACATGAAAAGTCGCCTGCTGAACTTGTCGACATAACAAGGCAAGGACTTGAACAGTTTATCAGACACAATTGAGTGTATGTATACAATTCTACAACATGGGAAAACGGAGAAAAGAACTGAACTAAAACAGTTAAAACCTTTTTATATATAAAAAAAAAAGTTCTCATATTGTAATAGTTTTCTTAGACAACCGTGCTGTGTTAATATCACGCTGTTATAATAGTTTGTTTGCTCAGAACAGGCTTCACAGTAGGGGAGATAAGTGTCCCCATGTTCCTGCAAAACAGAAGAGATTAACGTGTAAAAGTGACGCAAAAAAACTGCAAAAGTTAGAGCTACAGTTTTGTCTGGTGTGTGCATATATCAGAGAAAATCTCAGTGTCAGTTGTTAATGTCTGCTCAGAAATAAACTGCAAATGCCTGATTTGTTATAAACAATGTGCATTAACAATACTAGATAACTTTCAGTGCCAAAATGCTAATGTCGACTTAGAAATACATTGCTGGCCGCATGATGTGTGACATGCATTTAAAAAATTTGCTTGAAATACGAGTCAGTGTTTAACTTATTTTCATTAATTTACTGTGATCATTTGAGGTAGATTTGTTTGCGACATCAGCAAGACGAATCTGTAAATTACGAATATAGTGAGTGGCAGGATTACTGACACGTAATGAATCTGTAGCACTGTGCGTGTGAGGTAAGAAAGTGTTGAAATTAATAAGCAGCCCGGAAGAAGTGCTGGTAATGATATGTCACGCCTTTGTTGTGTCATTAACTAAATGATCCTGGAGAGGCGTCAATAATAAATATTTAATATGCATCATTTAAACCTGTGAAATGTTAATATGATATTACTGTGTACATGAACTATGCTAACTTGTTCAACTATATTTTAATGCTATGAAGTTTATGATGACAATAACTGTATTAACAGCATGACTTACATAATGCTATTAATGTTTATAATGATAAGTTATAACTGAATCAACGCTAGATACGACTTTGTAACGCTAGAAATGTTTGTGATGATATTAATAACTGATAGGAAAGATAATTTTTCTGTTTATAACGATAAGTTATAACTGAATCAACGCTAGATACGAATTTGTAACGCTAGAAATGTTTGTGATGATATTAATAACTAATAGGAATGATCATTTTGCTGTTAATAATTAAATAAACAATGATGCTATGTAATTTTAGGAATACATTGGAAACAGCAGAAAAGAAATTCTACAACATTTAATGATGGGAATATTTTGGCGTTAATTGGCATTAACTAAATAATAATAAAATGTGCTATTAACTTAATAATCCAATATATAATTATGCTTGTATTGATAAAATATATTGATATTAAATGAACTATATATATATATATAATGTTGCTGTAAATGATACAAGGTGTGTCATTAACTAAATGAAAATGTATAAATATTTTTGTCATGATCAACTGTGCTTGCATGAAGTGAATGACCCATTAATGCACTACAACGATACCAATGCCTTGGAGTAAACCTGCCATAACAGGTACGTGTATTTGTGAGCACCTGATAATTAATCTGTCGTTATCTGATAGCTTGCAAAAGCCAGTTTCTAACTCAAAACACAACGTTCAGAGTCAGACGCCACGTTCAACTCCAAGCAATACAAAACAGAGCAATAGTGACAAGCTGTGTTACATATTTCAATAATGTCAACCAGAAAGTGAACAGTAGCAATAATGTCAAACAGAAATTGGCTTGTAACAATCAGATTTGTTAAGCACTAGACTAAGTAGAAATTAATTTCATATTGTGTAGTGTAACACTGAGAGTTCGATCATTTATTTTGTTCACTGTGTGGTGTAACACTGAGAGTTCGATCATTTATTTTGTTCACTGTGTGGTGTAACACTGAGAGTTCGATCATTTATTTTGTTCACTGTGTGGTGTAACACTGAGAGTTCGATCATTTATTTTGTTCACTGTGTGGTGTAACACTGAGAGTTCGATCATTTTTTTGTTCACTGTGTGGTGTAACACTGAGAGTTCGATCATTTATTTTGTTCACTGTGTGGTGTAACACTGAGAGTTCGATCATTTTTTTGTTCACTGTGTGGTGTAACACTGAGAGTTCGATCATTTTTTTTGTTCACTGTGTGGTGTAACACTGAGAGTTCGATCATTTATTTTGTTCACTGTGTGGTGTGGGCTTTTTAGAATCGTATGAATAAACATTTAATCTCTATCGTGGTAACCACACGCCCCACCAGCTTCAATATTATCAGGCGTTAATAGATAAGAGAAAGAAAGGCTAGAAAAGACTGATTAACAATAATAAATATATACACATAATGTCCACAAATATAATCATGGCTACTGTGCATAGTTCAATAATACTTTCAACTCTATTGACCTTTAATCGGCAAAATTATTTTACCGGCTTGGGTCTGGGAGAGTTTGTCGAATGATGTTTTTTGGACAACGGCAAGATTGACTCTAATCTTTGGGGCCGGTTTTAGCTAAATATGTGGTGAATTATTATAACCTGACATGCTCCAGATTGTCTAATATTGCCAGCGATTGCTAGAGTCTCCATACTTGACGCGATTCATGAAGTGTTTGTAAGGCACTGGGAATCTAGAGATAAGTTAAATTTCGGGAAGCTACCCCGTTGTATTGTCACTGTTTAACCCTGAATCTCCAGAAAAATTATATTAACTCTTTGAAGAAATAAAATGAGAAATAAAACAAAACAAATGCTCATCTGAGATGTATGTGTTGGTTAATCCGTCTATAGATGTTGGTGTCGGGTGTCACACTCATTATATCAACTTCCCCCTCCCCAGCCACACTCATTCACGCCTAGACAGCTGTTGACAGTGGACAAAATAGACAGAAGAGTCTGACGAACGAACTGATGACATGTCCACAAAAGGTGGAGTGAGGCTTCTGGCTACTTACGCATGTTAAAATAAATATCATTATTTCAAGGTCGAGTGTTTGTGTCACGGTCAGACTCATCTGGCACAAAGGTGTCTACTTACAAATTCAGCAGCAATGTTCTCGGCACCAAGAATGTATTTTGATCCTGAAAGAGCCGGTCTTCAGTAAGACCAGCATATTAAGTGACGATTCATAATTTTTACCCGAGATAAATAAAAGTATGTTATCAAAAGTTTGTAATGTGAAGTCTTCCTCATAATGTAGAGATGTGGAAGGCCGGAAAGTAGATGAAGGACTTAAAAATGGATGTACAACTTGCAATATCAAAATTAATAAAACGTATGTCGTAGTGCTAGTCTCCATTATGAGGGCAAAGGGAATAAATTAGTGGTGTTGGTTATGGATTGTGGCTTATCACCCTTGAAGCAAGTTAATTTTGGCCATGAAAATGTTCGAGGAAGTAAGAAACATCCGAAAGAGAGAAATATAAAAATATAACACGAGAAATGTTTTATTTTAAAAATTTTAACGGAAGTCCGAGTTTCGAGACTTTGAAGTTTGTTTTCTCTATACCAGCAGTTAATTATTTTTATTTTGGTCTTTAATATTTTTATTATAAACTCATCAACACAATTTTAGAATTCAAAATGTAAAATGCAACAAAAACATACTGGACGTAAAGACGTACTTCTGAAAATGTCTGAAAACGCGAGTAACTTTGACAAGTTTCGTCTTCGGCCAAGATTTATTTATTACAGGATTTATTTATTACAGGAAAATTATTTCGATTAAAAACAACAACAACAAAATGAAATAAATATATCACCTAGTATTGAGGATTTTAAAAATTCTACGTTAAGAATTTTTAGGCCAAGCTTCTCAGTAAACCCCCCCCCCCCTTTTTTTTTTTTCAAATCGCAATTTACCAAATAATTGTTTAATATTCCCTACCATAACCCCCCCCCCCTTTCCATATCGATCGTATTTAGTTCTCTCAGTATTGTTTCCTGCATTGTTTATATAATATCATCAAACACTTTTCACAGCAAAGTTGGCTGTTAGCCATGTTCTTAATCTGTTTGAATGAAATCTTAAATTGGGTAGCAAACAAAGTCTTTTCTAATCGGTGTATTAAACTAATATAAAGATGGTCTGTAGTGAAAATGACGAGCCTCACTTCATTATTCAATTTTTGTCCTTTATTTTCCAACAATAGTTCGAAATTGTCTTTCTTGAATTGGTCTCTGTCGCCCGCAGGAGCTACCGTATTTACTTCCCTTGCATTGTTTCGCCCACAGCCACTAGCACACTTACTTCCCTTGTCCCGTCATACCACACAATGTAGGCTGATTTTCTTGCATTGGTAAAAGTATAACGAAAGCACTGTTTAAAACAAAACAAAAAAATGACAAGAGTTTAATAAGAATTGACAGATGAGTACTGTATATATGTTTGGATTCTATTCTAGCTTGCAGCATTTGTTCAGGAAGTATTAAGGCAGGTTTCAAAGTATTTTTAAAAGTATAAGTGTATGTGAGCATGCCTGTTTAAGTGCAAGATGTGTATGCTTATTGAAGTGTATGATGAGCATGCCTGTTTAAGTGCAAGATGTGTATGCCTGTTCAAGTGTATGATGAGCATGCCTGTTTAAGTGCAAGATGTGTATGCCTGTTCAAGTGTATGATGAGCATGCCTGTTTAAGTGCAAGATGTGTATGCCTGTTCAAGTGTATGATGAGTATGCCTGTTCAAGTGTATGATGAGTATGCCTATTTAAAGGTAAGCTGACTATATCAAGTGCATGATTTTTTTTTTAATCAATCCGCGTAAATCAAATCAAGTTGAACTTTTACGAGTTTATACTGATATCAATAACGTTATTTGAATTTTAATTTAAGTTTATTATTTTATTTAAAATTGAAGAGAGTCCGTTGCTCTGAACTAGAATTTAAAATTTTCAGTTGGAACTTTACGAAATCATATTAACGATAGATGCAGGGCTAAATAAATCCAAAACTATTTTTATCACCAGTGATTACAACTGATATTTAATTTGTCTAACCATAAATATCAACACCACTATCTTCATTGCATTTCCCGCTTGCCCTCAAAGTCCGATCACTCTGTGAATCGAAGTATGGTCAAGGGCAAGCCATTTATCTACAACCTACAAACTGGTATCTAAATCTTATATTAATCTACTCGTATTTCTTTATCCAATGTCGGTTTAAAAAAAATACGCAGTTAGGTGATTGCAGAAAGAACATTCATTTACTCCAAAATCGTTTTAATCTCATCTGTAGTATATTCACGCTATCTCGAGATATGGGGTGCGGACTTAATTTGCGATTTATTTTCTTTTAATTTGTATTTCTTGAAGGAAAATATAAATGTCTACTAAGTGTATAAGCTCTAGGAACAGCATTATTCTTCGACAAAAGATATACACACAGATAGATAGATAGATAGATAGATAGATAGATAGATAGATAGATAGATAGATAGACAGACAGACAGACAGACAGATAGATAGATAGATAGATAGATAGATAGATAGATAGATAGATAGATAGATAGATAGATAGATAGATAGATAGATAGATAGATAGATAGATAGATAGACAGACAGACAAATAGATAGATAGATAGATAGATAGATAGATAGATAGATAGATAGATAGATAGATAGATAGATAGATAGATAGATAGATAGATAGATAGATAGATAGATAGATAGATAGATAGATAGATAGATAGATAGATAGATAGATACTATTATAAATTTTGAAAAGAAAAAAGGAGAGAAGATTGCTTTAACGCAATTCAAATCAATTTAAACATACAATACTGAAAACATGTGAAAAACAAAGAAAAATGAAACACAACAAAGATGTATTGCTACTCGATATAAAAGAGTGTAATTTCAGAGTATAATCTAGTAAAGTGCTGCAGTTATTTATCCATTTTCTTTTGACACTTTCATACATCGACATAAAAGTTTAGCACACTTTATAAAGAAAGATCTATTCTGTCATCACAATATGAACACAACATAAGTAAAAGAGCAAGTCTTAGCTTGCATCACAGTTATCTACTGACCAATATTTATGGCTGTCCAATGGATCTTCGTTTTTCAAGTATAAAGATATCATTATATATATAAGCACACAGTCTTTTTTTTCAAATTTGTAAATATTGCATAAATTAGCCTGTATTTTCCAAAATTAAATAAATTATAATTAGATACACTTGATAATTAAATAATTTCTTGCTTTTTCTTTCTGAGGCACAGGTTTTGATTGACTCGTTCTGATTTTGAGTGTAGCCACCTAGACACTTTGTTAGGAGTTCTGTTTTGACAAGGTCTTTCCAGATTGGAATTTTACACTGCATGACTGCAGAAGGGAGGTAATGGTTTGTCATATGAATGTAATGTTTACCTTCTCCTATAGCCTTCAGAAAGTTGTGAACAGGTTTTTCATCTGATGAACCCTTGTGAAAGTACACCGCCCAAACAGCTTCCCTCATCTTGACAATATCATGTTTATTTTTACCTGATTGCATTTTCATAATAACTTTGTAGCTTATCAATGGCGGTTTCTGTAAGTCTACCCTTCCCACCTAGTCTCTTTCCATCAGGCAGAGCTTCTTTGGTGTTCTTTTTCAGTTTTCTGAGTCTTGTGCCAATTCGTTTCTGTACATGAACCAAACATTCAAGTTTGTCAATCTTTTTATCGCCAAAGGGCTTACTTTCACACACTGTTTTATATGTGTTAGTATTACCATCACCAACAAACCCTATATACTTAGCTTGTATTGGTCAAC
Organism: Sinotaia quadrata; assembly: GCA_028829895.1. Classification (NCBI taxonomy): domain Eukaryota; kingdom Metazoa; phylum Mollusca; class Gastropoda; order Architaenioglossa; family Viviparidae; genus Sinotaia; species Sinotaia quadrata. The sequence goes on from CM054178.1 coordinate 86,130,324, forward strand.
TGATCTTTCAAAACTCTCAAGTGTACCGCTGGTCTCCATTGACCCACTAGAACCCTCATTTCGTAGTTTTAGGACTACTGGCGAGCTCTTTTATAGGATAGCGTGACGTTATAATTATAGTCTCTGTATGGGATAACATGACGTTATAATTATAGTCTATGTATGGGATAACATGACGTTATAATTATAGTCTATGTATGGGATAACATGACGTTATAATTATAGTCTATGTATGGGATAACATGACGTTATAATTATAGTCTATGTATGGGATAACATGACGTTATAATTATAGTCTATGTATGGGATAGCGTGACGTTATAATTATAGTCTATGTATAGGATAGCGTGACGTTGTAATTATACTCTATTTATAGTCTATCTTAAGTTTAGGGCACTAAGGCTTACAACAGAATAAGTCAGATGAATATCTATTCACTATTTACTCAAGCACTTACAAACCTCACAACCATAACAATTTTATTATACGTATAGGTGTGTCAGTCTATGCTATATTATCGTGTACTGTTGGTTATATTCTTTACTACTTAGTGCTTCTTCGCGTTATTTCATACTCTGATCAAGTGAAAACAATTTATTTAATATTATTATCGCTGGTGTTATTTTTTATTATTGTTGTTACTCAAGACCGAAAGGGTTTTACTAAATTATTTTCAACCGGAGTAAAACCATAGAAATGTACTGCATAAAGAATGTGCACGAGTCTATATATGAGTGTGTTTGTGTGTATGTGTGTGTGTGTGTGTGTGTGTGTGTGTGTGTGTGTGTGTGTGTGTGTTCAGGCATTGAGGAAAATGCATTAATTTTATTAAATCCAGTTGTCTTCCTTCATTGTCATCGATTAAATACATTGGAATAAAGTTTATGTTGTGAACAAGGTCGTTTTAAAAATTAAATGAGCACTGCTACTGTAAATATTATTTTCTTTCAAAACTTTCGAATTAATAGGTGGTATAGAAATGGGATAAAATGAAAGGGAATAACACTGTTTATTTCATTATTAAATACAACTTTCCTGTTTGCTCATATCCACAAATTTGCTGAAACTGAAAGCATTATTTTCATTTCTTTTTCTAATTTTCTTCTGGTTTGATTATTGAAAAGTATTAAACCCATTATTTGATGTAAATGCTTTGATCTATACAAATTATTTGTATGTTAGGAATGTGGGATGCCTGCTGCGTAGGGGGAAGGGGTGTCTACAAATCGAGCAATCGCCCCCACCAAGGCCTCTTCTTTCCTGTTCTTTGATTTGTCAGTAGTTATTAACGTCTTAAAGTGCGTTGTTTACAGCGAAAAAAAAACCTAGTAATTTCGAATGAAATTTAATTCAGTCAAATGTCATGTCAGATAAAATATATTTTTTTTACCAGAAAGCTATCTGCGCGCCGGCGCAATCATGTTGTCAAACAACGGGTGTTTCTGCGAGTGACTTCCCCTGCTGCAATCACTGAGTGGCCTGATTCTCCTTGACAAGCGGTGCGGACACGAACGCAGGAAATATAATTCTAATTCTAAATCGAACATTTCGGGTGCTAGGGAGAGCAAATCAGATGCAGTATTTGTGCCTTCCTTATCTGGGAATTGGACAAACACGAGCTCCTAAAGTGCTGCATTTCTATGACGTCATTATTCTCATTTTTTGTGCGTCATTTTTAAAACTGTTATTGCTTGTTATTAGCTACAAACTTATTCACTTTTTCTACAATAAAAATAGCTGAACAATTACTCACTACGAAATGGCTTATTCTGAATTATTTCTTTTTCTTTTAGTTTTGAAGCTGTTACTGTATTATTTAAAAGCAAATTATTTTATTCAACCCCATGTAGTGCCTCATTATAAACTGAAGGGAAAATACTAATCATATTTATCCTACAACCCTATCCAAGATTTAGGTTTTGGGCCAATTTTACGTAATTTCAAATCACACTTTTAAAAAATAAATAATGCATCGGGTTCAAGATGGAAATGGAGTTATGGTGGAGTGATTGCACTCACCGTATCGTAGTTCTTACTCTGTCATATAAAATAAGAGAGTCTTAACCGTCTAAACTGTGCATGGAACATCTTAGCTATGAAGGTTAGATAGACTACAAAACTGTATTGTTGGTGAAGACATAAGTACCGTAAAAAAAATAACCTCCATTATCTCATCATGAATATCATCATTATCGTCAGCATCATAATCATTATCTCTTTAGTACTAGTATACGTGCCAGCGAGTGTTTGACCTTCATTACTGGCAAATAGTTTGGGACTATTATTATCCAAGTATGATCATATCATACACATCAGCTAAACCCATTATAAAAACATAAGAATAAATATTTAAAAAAATAACAGTATTAAGAATGAATTAAGGTCACCACAACCAACAACAACAACTAACAACAACAAAAATAATAATAATTAAAGCGGAACAAATGTCGGGCTTGGCTGCACTAGCCTGAAGGAAGTTTCACCTTCACCTCGTAAGGTCACTAGAAACTTCCCATTTTCGTGTCCTGACGAGCTCAGTCTTGCGTCCCAATTGCAAAGTTTTATTTTTGAAAAAGAGTTTTGAAAAAAAAAAATGTAAAGGAGCCAAAATTAAGCCAGAATTATTGAAGCTCCACTGAGCACAAATCTGTGAAATCCAGCAAGCAGAATGATTTAGCTTGAAGGTACCTTTTGGAAACTGCACAAGTGTTGATAGATCCAGCTATTTGCTGACAGATAGACAAATAGATTTGCGTACGTGTATACATAAGTCAGTAAATAAATAATGATATGTTATTGCATAATTATATCTGTACTTATTTGCATAAGACATATAAGCAGACAGATATGTGTATATATTTGCATAAGACATATAAATAGACAGATATAGATATGTGTACGTCTATGCTTAAAACAGACAGATAGACAATTAAGATATGTAAATGTGTATGCATAAAAGATAGAGATATCTAGATATGTGTAACTGTGTATGATTGACTGGATACCGTTACATACATACTTACATCACACATATAGCTCTGTATATATGTGTGTGTGAAAGTATGTGTGTTTGTGGAGTCATTATATACGCAATTTGTTTCCTGTCTGTACACGCTGATGGACCTGTTTGAAGCAGAAGCCTAATTAACAATCTCAATATCCGTTTTAGATAGATAGATAGATAGATAGATAGATAGATAGATAGATAGATAGATAGATAGATAGATAGATAGATAGATAGATAGATAGATTAAAATATTTAATTCTCTGACATAAATACCATTATTAAAGCGGTTCAGAGAACTGCAAATGTTTTCCTATTATCATCTGTAGGATTTTGAATTTCACTGTGAAGCGAGAGACTAGGGTTCACTATGAACTACCGTTGTATTCATGTCAATTGCTCTGTTTCTCTCTCATTTGAACAGAATTTTATCTTTAACTTTCAGATTTGCGAATTCAATTTTGTCTTTATCACGACAGTCAGTCGAATGCTAATGCCATGCATTCCTTTACTATCCGATTACTTCCTCCCTCCCTCCCTCCCCACCTTCCCACCTCCCTCCCTTCCCACGTCCCCACCTTCCTCCCTTCCCACCTCCCCACCTTCCCACCTCTTCCTGTCTGACTGATTTACTCATGTGCCTTGACATTCTAAAGGAGTTCTTTTAAGTTTTAATGCTGTCATGTCTTTCGCAATTCTTTTTTCAACCGCTACTTTTACACTAAATATTTGAACAGTTTATTGTGTCGGTGTTGTTGGAAATAAGTAGTGATAAATTTTCGTCCAATGATTGTTGTTACGTTTTTCACGGTGATATACTAAATTTTTCGTTGAACTCACATTGGAATAAAGTTTATGTTGTGAACAAGGTCGTTTTAAAAATTAAATGAGCACTGCGTGATTTTATATTCGGCTGTTTGGGAACAGCGGCATTGATGGCCGTTCTCGCCATTTATCTCTTTTATGGAAACAAACTAGCACGTATGAACACACAAACAGAAGTACACAAACTAGCACGTATGAACACACAAACAGAAGTACACAAACTAGCACGTATGAACACACAAACAGAAGTACACAAACACAGACCAAAAAAAAACGTAAAAGCTGAAGGCAGAGCACACTTTTAAAATCTGATAATTAGAACTTCAGAAAGAAGAAAACCTACTTATGCGCCTAAACGGATCGTAACATATAAGTCTTTGTGTGTCACCTCCTCCACAACCCCAAAGAGCACAAAATTCGCGTGCGATAAAAGATACGGGTTGAATGGATCGTGGAAGAAAAAGGGAATCAAGATAAAAGGGAGAGAGACCTGTACAGAAAGCAGTTAAAGAAATGGAGAGAGTTAACTGATGTGAAAAATGCTTCACTGACGTGACGTTCTTTTCTGTTCATTGGAAGCCTTGACCTATTTACATGTGGCTTGGGATTGGGTTTATGCGAGTGAAGTGATAGTCCGAAAAAAATAATGGACATTTTAACATGATTCCTAACAAGCCCATTTCCAGTCAGAACACAGTGATGGGGAATCACAAATACAAGGTAACTCCACATCAACGCAAAATGAGGTGATCTGCTTTATGTCGACGATTTTGTTATAAGAGTGATTTTGGGGGAATTTCAATTCAAGCTGTTAATGTTGTCATTAATTCTATTAAGTTTATCCCAATCGCATTATTTTCTTTATCTTTTTTCTTTTTCTATTGATTAACTGATTATTTAAAATAAATGTAAGGTGTATCACTTGTCTTTAATTAGACGTTGGACAGAAGGGAGATTCTAATTAAAAAAAGAGAAAAATACTGAATGAGCCATAGATACATATGATTAAAATAAACCAGAATTAGCCAAAAGTGCAACCTCTTAGCTTGAAATAAGCCCTGTATCAGAATGCTGCCAGGAGATTTTCAAAAGAAAAGGTGGAGAGAAATATCCAGGAGTAGAATCAGAGACATGCTGTCACGAATTAAGTGCGCACCAAAATGTTCTGACGTCAGCCTGAAAGATTCGCAGCAACCTCTGTGCTATGATTAATGTGACATCAAGTTTAACATGTACCATGCGGTTATGTTGTGATTGGGTGTTATTATTTAATGACAACAACATCGTGCCTTCGCCATTGTTATAGTTATTCTGTGTGTTGTGTCATCACCCACCTAGGAGGGGGTTCTGAAAGTTATGTTGCACAGTTGCCCAAGACGAGCTTCCATTTATTTTTGTAAAGTTTTTTTTTTTGCATACATATTTACTGCACTTATTAGGTCTTTGAGAAAGAGATTGATAAAATAATGCGTTAGATATTATTTTCAGCAAGTTTCTTGTATCTATCCAAGAACATATCAAACACAGCAATCAGAACGATTCTATTACTTTTGACTTTTTTTCATTTTTTTTTTTTAAAGAACACTATTTTACATAGCTCAGAGTTAGAATAAGTTGCTTATTTTAGCCTCTTCATTAATGACACTTAAACTATGTGACCTTATTTTCTGAACTGATTGAACCATTCAATGTTCGTTTATATTTAATTTTTTGTTTCCTGCTACTTTATTTAAATCTTTGCTCAGAAAATAAATTAAAGATAGAGTCTTGACTGTGGTGCATACTTCTTTCTATTAAATGCTATTTAAAAAAAAAAAAAGCATTAATAAAACAGTTGAATGGCTCCTATTTTTTTTTCTTCATGACATTCACCAAATGTCATTGAAGCACTCAAGGGGTTAAAAGCTCGTTTGAGATAGCGTTGTAATGGAGACGGTAAGAAAAACGAAAGAAAAGAAAGGAGGAAAATGAAGGATGTTTCGATTTTCTTTGTGAAATCATTATATTTTTTGATTGGAAATTAAACCTCAACAATAAAAAACACGACCCAAATACCGCTCAAAACAAAAATAATGTTATTCCCTTATTTAGTCTTCGATATTGACTTTACCAAAACGCTCAGCTTAGCGAGTCACTCCCACACAATTCAGAAGCACGACTAGTCAGTCAGTCATACACACACAGACAGTTCAGATGCGGAAATAGTCTGTCCACACACATACACACAGAGACAATAAAGAAGCACATATAGAGTAGTAATTCACTCTCTCTCTCTCTCTCTCTCTCTCTCTCTCTCTCTCTCTCTCTCTCTCTCTCACATACACACACAGATACTACATAAGCAGAAATAGTCACGTCACACACATACACACAGATAATAAAGAAACATTTATAGAGTAGTAATTAACACACACACACACACACACACACACACACACACACAGAGTTCAGAAGCACAAATGCTCACTCACACACACATACACACACACGCGGACACTATATAAGCAGAAATAGTCACTCACACACAGAGAAAGTAAAGAAGCACAAATAAAGTAGTTATCCACTCAGAAACACACAGTACAGAAGCATAAATGGTCTGTCACTCACGCACAGACACTACAAAACAAATAGTCAGTCATTTATACACACACAGACAGTACAGAAACACAAATGGTCAGTCACTCACACACACATACACACATTCAACACGAAGCCCGAAAAAAATAAAACAAACGTATCCAAATCTCTGAAATAAAAGTTTAAATAAGTCAATGTAATTTGATGAAACGGAATTAATAAAATCAATGGCAACTTCTGCACATCTAAACATTTTGTCTTTTATGGACAGCTATACATTTATTTATTTATTTTAAAATTTTGATTTCAATAACTGTTACGAATTTGCCAGTATTCTTCATCACTCTCCTAAAGGAACGCCCAAACAAGTTTGATAAAAGGAAAAAAAAACGTATACAGAATGAAGCAATTAATTAACTTGTTTGCGCTGATAATGAAAAATAATACAAGCATTAGCAGCGTTAGGGACCGCCGCTTGGGAGGTGGGGCAAAATAAGATTATTCACAAGGGGCAGATAAGCCTGCAACTTGAAAATTGCTGCCAAGGGAAGAAAGGATTATTGATTTTCCGTTCATATTCTTTCAAAACTTTTCTGATTTCGCAAAACGCCTGTCAGAGACAAAAGTTCTGAGAGTGAGTATCATAGGAGTTTGAACGGACAAAATAAAAATATGACGCTTTTATGTTGCTGCTGTTGGTGGTGAATTATCATTTTCTGGACATTTTATCAGCGACCGAAAGTTTATTACTTGTCATGGTATCTTTGTGCATGTGCAACCTATGGCACATGAGACCTAGATTGTCTTTGCAACCGACTGGCTATTCGCAACGTCCACAACCGTAGGCATGGGATTGGTTGTGCATTACGTTTCCCCCATCCTCCTCACTCCCATCTAGTTCCGAACCGTGGACCTCTTGCACTTCTTAGTGACATTCGTGCTCTATCGCTGCATAATAGCTTCCCCTTGCCAAATGTTGGCGCAGTAGCCTCCCCTTGCGAAGGGCATTAGTAGCATGCATGGCAGTAGCTCAGTTTGCCAAAAGAAATCAAATCAGTTGCAACAACTCGTTAGATGCTGGGAGTGTTGGAATGAATGTACGTATGTGAATGTGGTGGTAAGATAGGGGGGGGAGGGAGTAGGTGGGGAAAATAAGAGTGATAGAATAAGAAAATTTGCGTCGTTTCCTGTGCATGCCAGTAACCACAAGACATTGGATTTGTATTTTCGAAAATAGCTCAAGTAAGAGAAAGGGTTTTGTTTTTGTTTCTCCATTTATTTTAATCATTGCCGTGTTTCAAGCTTCTTTGCACACTCTCGGCCAGAGTTCGCTAATTGAAAGGAAAAGTCTCAGCCTGCGATTTCGCTCCGAGTTTATTATTCTTTTAAAACATTATAAATGGATTTCTTTCTTTCTATGATTTGTTAGAAGTGAGAAATTTAATACATTTTAATAAATTTGGACCAGGCAGCGCTTAGCACGTGCAACTGGGTAGCTACTTGACAATTAGCCTGATTATGAAGCACTTCTTTCACTCATAAAGTGCCAGTTTACACACAAAACCATCCACACACATAAACATTCATGCACACACTCACACGTACTCACGTACACACATCCACACACATACAAATATACACATACAATCACACAGAGACGCGATCTCACGCACACACAAACATCCCCACACAGATGTCGAGAGAGTGCATGGACATCGAGAGTAAAGGGAAGATTGTAAAGAGAGGAAGACTGTAAAGAGAGGAAGATAGTAAAGAGAGGAGAGATGAGGATGAAGAGAGACAATGGAGAGGGTAGAGAGAGAGAGAAAAAAGAGAGAAAGGGAGAGAGGAAAAAGGAGAGAAGTGAGAGAGAAAAAAGACATAAAAAAGGAGAGAGAATTGAATTGTCAAATGCATCTAACAAGAAGGAATTCTACATCCCATATATTAAAGAAAAACAGTTAAATAACATACTTGTAGGGAATGACTTTTTAATTGTGTCGTTAAACGACCATTTTCAGACAAAATAAAGATACACTACTACACTTAGGTCAATTAGTATCACTAAGATGTGACTTTGATTTTAAAGCATATCAACTTCACCAGCATAATTTGTTTTCAGGCATGCGTGTATGTGTGTGTGTGTGTGTGTGTGTGTGTGTGTGTGTGTGTGTGTGTGTGTGTGTGTGCGTGTGAGAGAGAATGAAATAAAAGAGTGTTAATTATAATGCAGTTACCTAGACTAATTAATGCTACTTAACTAAAGGTTGAAACATTATGACACATACCAAGGATAAGGTGACATGAAAACAAGTAATTGTACAACTTAACACACACACACACAAACAAAAGACATACACTAATTCATGAAGGCTAGGAAGCTCGCACTGACAGACAGCATATAGTAAGAATGCACAGAACGAGAGCGCCGAGCTTTCCCAAGGGAGAGCACTCCATTAACAATAGTCGAGTCGTCGTATTAAAGTGACTCAGCAACTGTTGGCTTCCACGGCAGAATTAGTCAAATGCCAGACTCAGAAAAAGTAGTCGTAGTGGTTTATGTGCTGTCAGTTTCGGACGGAAGAAAATACTAATTCACTTTCCTCACTTGTATACACGTGTGAATCGTCAGGTAATTTAGAGCCAAGATACAGAGTGACAGATTAATTTGTCATTGTTGTCCTTGTAAGCAGTTCCCATTGTTGTCTGTTTAAGGTAGTTGTCATTCCCTGTTACATTCTAGCATTTGTTTAAAGACTCAGCCTCAGAAATGAGAATTTAAAGTTTGTTAATTTTAACGTTACATCTATGCTGACGACAGACTGGTTGCCAGACTCACCTTTCAGTCTCCACAAATTAATTTTGATTAATTATAGTGACAGATGAATCTGTGTAATATTGAATGAATTGGGCACATTATCTTAATAATGACTAATTATGCATAAAAATCACTCATACATGCTCCATCCCCCCACCCAGCCTAATTCTCCTATGGTCTTTCTCTCACTAATAATTAGTTAATTTCTGTAATTATGATAACAAAGATATACAATTTTAATATTTAACAAAATATTGAATCAATAAATCAATACATATAAATACAAAGGTCATCTAGACCACCTATTCTGTCTGTGAATGTTTACACAGATCACAACACAAATTCTGTTCTCAGAGCTTGTCAGACACCCACTTATCTTGCATCATCAGCAGATACTGGAAAGTTCCTTTGGCAATTCATACATCAACAATCCGTCGTTGAGCCAGAACCACTCGTAGAAGTGTACAAACATTAGGTTCTCGCAATTGAAACTACTACATTCATTAATAGAGAAACACAAGCAGCATATTCACGAGGTTCAAATCCATGCCAGTATAACTCACTTTAGGAGAGCAGAGATATAGCTCCTAAACAAATTCTATAATTGCTGGGTGGCAAAAATCAAGCCGGACACTAGGTTCATTTGATTGGTCCCAAATCAGATAAGCCCAGATACTGGGATCAGCAGCTAGATTACAAAGGTCACATTCTAAGCCAGACACTGAGCTCAGTGCTTAAGTTACAAAATAAACCAGGGCGACAAACAAAATAAACTAGGTATAGTATCAATAGGTGAGTCACAAACATGCAGGCACTGGAGCCCATGTGATGAATCAATAATTCAAACTCAGAGCTCATTAAGTGGGTTACAAACTAAGCCAGACATCGGGCTCAATAGCATCTGAAAGTAAACTAAACGCCAGGCTAAAAAAACAAAAGGCAAAAGCCCTATGCTATAAATAAAATGAAGCCCAACTCCGGGCTCAATAATTAGGTCAGAAATTAAACCAGACAACGAGCTTGCTGGACTACATGGACACAGTCCTAGTTCACACGCTAATAACTTACTAGCGGGCATCTAAAAAAAAAATGTTTGTCTTGTCGACATATTTCCTATCTACTGTGATAGCTCATTTCAACACAGCCGAGTCGTGATGACGAGGGTAGGTGGGTAGATGGACAAGGATGCTGAAATGGAAGCCTTTGAACGCCCTTTAATGAGCAACAAGCACACAGCTTTCCGACGTCATTGCTACTGGCAGTCACGTGATGCAGTTGATTAGTCGACAGCAAACAACAGAAAGAGCCCGGATGAAAAACAGCAGTGATGGTTCTTGCGCCCAAAGTTTTCTACGAGAGCATTAGCATTCGAATAGGGAGTTGATGGTGTGTAAACATTTACGAAAGGTATACACTCGGAACTCTCATTACAAATATTTAATTATTCACGTCATAATTAGGCTCTAATTCCGTCCATTTCATGACAGTGATAATGATAAATGGAAAGAATGACTACAAGTGATTAACAAGAAGCGTAATATTTAGTGACGTGTAAAATATTTACTTCGGTTCAAAGTGATTTAGTGCTTACTGAGTTGTCGTCCTTCATTCTTTCCCAGGATATATCATACTTCAGAGACCCGGCCTGGATTGGTCAACCCCAACAATTTAAGCGCGCAAGAGTTCGCCAAACACGACAGTTATGGTTCTTGATCTGATAATGCTATTACCAATCTAGTCAATCTATTTTATTATTACTTTTTTTATTTCTATTTTTCTTTTTTTGGGGGGGGCGGTGGGTGGGTGCTGGTGGTAATTATTTTCAACCCTACTTAACCTGAGAGCCATATTTCATCCTATGAGAATATTATCATGCTTTCTACCTTTACATGGCCAGCCCAGACCGGTCAGTCCAGATTTCATCTTATGAGAAAACATATATATAACTCAACCGGATCGCCTCATACCCGACTGCCTCATTCATGATTGTTCCAGGCTTATCCCCCTTGGAATATTTACGAGCGTCTCACATAAAAGTACAGCCCCTGCCCTGACAACACTAGTAGAGATTAAAGACAGCCCCAGCCCTGACAACCCTAGTAGAGACTAAAGATAACCCCATCCATGACAACCCTAGTAGAGACTAAAGACAGCCCCATACTTCATTCTAAGAGAAAATTACATACTATCTTCTTACTAAAAACCAAGTCTCGACAGCTGTGATTCAATCCTCCTACAAAAGCAATGACGTATCCTCTACGTCAGTCCTGTTCCACTCAGTCATGGTTCTTCCAGACATTTCTTATGACACTATCTTCCTCAACACGATAACCCCAATCATGACAACCATAACCACGTCATTCCAATTGATGTGTCGTCATTCTATAAATACAAATCCTGTACGACTTCTTGGCCACTAAACGTTAGTCTCAGACCTCGTTCGATGAAAGAATTTTTCTGCGCTTTACTTCAACAAATACACGACAGTCCCATGCCTAGCAGCCGCACATCTAACAGCCCACATCTAATAGCCCCGTGCCCGGCAGCCCCATCTAACAGCCCCATGCCCGGAAGCCTACATCTAACAACCCCAAGCCCGGCAGCCTACATCCATCAACTCCAGACTTCATTTCATAGGAATACTTATGTAGGCTTTACTTCAACAAGCACGACAGCCCCACATCTGACAGACCAAATCTTCTTACTGTAGAAATGTTTACTTCTCTATAGCAACACAGCCCCCACATTCGACAGCGCCACTTAGCTTTCCGTGGGAATATTTATTTATTTTCAACTTCAGTACTGAGCTGAGAAACCTCAGACATTGCAGACAGTCCTGAAGGCATAATGTGTTGCTTGTAGCATGAGAGAGAGAGAGAGATGATGATGATGATGATGATGATGATGATGAGAGAAAGAAGAGCGAGAGAGAGAAGGAAGGTAGAGATGATTTGAGAAAGGAGAGAGAGAGAATGCGTGTGTGTGTATGTGTGTGTGCGTGTGTGTGTGTGTGTGTGTGTGTGTGTGTGAGAGAGAGAGAGAGATGTAAGTCGTGTTAATTAGGTAATATGTTTCAATAATGACGCGTCTAAGTGTTATGTGCGCAGTTTTGCCTCAAGGTCAGTTTGGTTGTTTGTAATATGATCCGTTGTATACGGGATTGAGGATTGACGTTTTGAGACGCTAAAAATTCGTACAAGAACGCTTACAGAGTGACTTGTGTTATCCTGTGGTCAGTTTGATTAAATTTTTACCTTAGCTACGCGATCAAATTTTATGCATGTAGTTTATTTGCGCGTGCTGTGTACATGGCAGTTTGCTTTTTCACGCGTTTAGCTGGATTATGTGTGTAATCTGATTAAGAAGTCAGTTTAGCCATACGTGCATTTAGTTACAGTTAATTTGTTTGTTTAAGTTTAGTTACAGGTAATTTATTTGGTTAAGTTTAGTTACATGTAGCGAAATTACATGATCAATTTGATGACGTATGCAGTGTAGTTCAATTGCTTGATTATTTGGAGTACTGTGTAGTTTTGTTGTGTGCGCGTTCACTATACGGTCAGATCTGACATTGTTTTAATATATGGTCAGTTTGATGACATAGATAGTTTATCTACATGACGTGCGTAATTTATTTACTTGACATGTGTAGTTTATTTATAAAATAGTTTATTTACACGACGTGGATAGTTTATTTACATTACGTGCATAGTTTATTTACATTACGTGCATAGTTTATTTAAATGATATGTTAGTTTATTTCCATGATGTGTTAGTTTATTTGCATGATATGTTAGTTTATTTACATGATGTGCTTAGTTTATTTACTTGATGTGTGAGTTTATTTATATGAAGTGTGTAGTTTATTTACATGATGTGTGAGTTTATTTATATGACGTGTGTAGTTTATTTACATGATGTGTTAGTTTATTTATATGATGTGTGTAGTTTATTTACATGATGTGCGTAATTTATTTACATGACGTGTATTTTGGGTCTGGGAAGCATGAATATGATCACTCATGAAGCGGAAGGCACCACTTAGTTAATCAACGGACATAGGTGCGCCAGAAAGACTGGGTTATTTCCTCACAGAATCTCATTCTGGATAGAGCACGGACAGCTGATCTAAGATCTCCAGGTGCAAGCGTCCTTACTGTAGTTCAGCAGGTCAGTAGGCCAGTTCGTGCTTGTTTACATCTTCTGAACTGTTGAGTTGTCTCTTGTATGAATAGTTCACATGTATTTTCTTGTTTCTCACTTCCATCGCAAATCTTCTAAGATAATAAACGGTTAAGATGAATTCAGAACGTCCAGGTTAAAAAGAATCAGCACAATTACATCATTACTTCTTCTGAGAGAGATTTATTCATGTCGTTGACCGACCCGGTTGGGAACGGTCTTGTCCAGGAATAAAAGTCAAATATTCTGTTGCCATAAATACTCGCTTATCAGTTCTTGGTGAGCAATGTCACAGTGTACTAAAAAACCTGCTTTCATTAAAGCGGATACAGAAAAGCCATCACTCTTCTAGCAGCGATCCTTCGAGGCATATTGGTTTGCTATCTCCCCACCCCCCACCCCCCGTTTCTGCTCGACTTCCCACAAGATTACACTTGATAATCATTCTTTCGGTTATTTGGATATTTTTCACTTTGCAATTCATTCCTTTTATCTTTAAACGCTGTATCTTTTTTGGTCGTTATGCTGCAGGGCTTATTAGCAGGTCTGAAGAAAGAAAAAAAAGATGGAGCCGTGCGCTCGCACATGACTTAATGGGCAAAATAGTTGTCAGCATGTTGTCATAATTATCTACATACATTAAAGTGGCTTCTCATCAAAGCTGGCTTTCTTCTTACTTCATACGATAGGAATAAGTCAGAAAGTTTTATAAAACAAACCGAAACATTTTCTGTTGCAAACTTCAGATATTTTATTACTGCGCATCCTCGAGACGAGGTATTTCTGTGGTCAAATAGGCAATAGATTTAGAAAGTTATTTCCCTTATCCGATGACTGGTTTCTGGGCTTCATTGTTGGTTGAAATTGAGGTCGTACGGTTTTTTATTTATTTTTTTTTTTGAGCGGTAGGCTGACACTTTTGAACGGTAATACCACAAAAAAACAAAGACTCAACTCCCCCAAAACCACAATCCTAGCCGCCTAGCTAGATAGTTTACATGTATATTTAACTCTCTGTAAATCACGTGATTACTGCTCAATCGACCCTTAATTCTGGACAATATAAAACCAAGAGATGTAGATCTGACGTAAACCACATTGCAACCACAAAGTCTGACAGTGCCCGTAATTTAATTCATGCTGGCATATAGCCCTGTAAGTTTTCTCGCACCGTAGATATTCTGCATTACTGAAGATAGTTAATATTATCTCATAAATATTGTAATGAGGGTGTTTGTCATAAACACGTTCATTGCATGTAATAAACACATGAACGAGGTGTATATTATAAGCATGTTCGGAGTGGGTTGGGGGTATGTGATAGCATGTTTATGGGGCGTATGTTATAAACATTTTCAAGGGGCGTATGCTATAAACATGATCATGGGGCATAGAAAAGATTTCGCACTACTGGAGTTTACACTAGAGCTTACACTGTAGTCAGTCTTATCGAGCATAGTGCAACACATGCCCTTGTTACTTTACATCAATGCTTTCTATTAACCCATTTTCTACCAACCCCTAGTTTTTTGTTAATTTTCAGATATGTTGTGCTTTATGCACCAAAAGAACACAGAATAAATTTAGTTTTTATGAAAAACGTGTATTTTTAATTTTATTGCAATTTTTGTTTGCGTTCCACATGTGGAACGCTAGCAGCGAAAGGGTACATTCACTTGCGTTCCACATGTGGAACGCTAGCAGAAAATGGGTTTAAGAAAAATAAAAGAATCTGCAGTTGTTATTTATTTTAAGCCTTTTACAACAGCTAAATTAGCCTTCACAACAGCCAAAATTCAATCATGTGAATGTTATTCCAGGTGAAAGTCTGCAGTGCACTCGATATGCCTATATTTTCCTTAGAAAGTTCTTGGATTTTCACGGGACACTTTTCCACTCTGTTGCTCCGGATTGTTCCTGTGGCCCTCAGTTCTCTTGATGCCAGATCCTTCAGCAGCGGAATCCTCGTGAAGAAATTGTCAAAAAAGATGTGAAATGGCAGATCATCCGGAAGCTTCTTTGTGAGGTCAAGTACAACTGAGTGCCCAAGACCTAGGTTCCGGTCGTAACCTGCTGATGCTCCTTGGTATGGAGACAAGCACAAAGCATATCCTAAGGGAGTCGCCATCACCCAGTGCTTGTATCCAAACCGGATAGGTTTCCCGCGGATGCACTGTTTCATTGAATGTTTGCCGAAGTAAGGAACCATAGACTCGTCAATAGAAAATTCACGTGTCATGGGAAAATACTTCAGGAAACGCTGGTTGAGATGATCATAAAGCGGTCTTACTTTGGCAATTTTGTCATTCACAGGAATATTGGTGTTGTCAGGCAAGTGAAGATATTTCATGATATGATCAAACCTGTTTCTGGACATACAATTTGCAACAGCAGCATTGTATACGTCATCTTCTTGTGCCCAGTACAGGGAACGTCGTGGCAGAGGCGCATATCCGGACGGCAGAGGCGCATATCCGGACACTAGAAGGATGGCAAGGAAAGCTCAGATCTCTCCTAAAGAAGTGCTGAAGTCATGCTGACCCTGACTGAGAGCGTCCCAGTCAGTCTCAATGATTGACAGCACTTCATTCAATGAAAAGTGCCTGCAAAACATAACAAAGACAAATTCCTATAGCATTTATTGTATAAAAAGTATAATAATATCTAAAACCCTAACGTTGATCCCCACATATGGTAGAATCAAATATTTCTATAGTTTTTATTGTATAAAGAGTTTAATCATATCTAAAACCCTAAAGTTTATCCCTACATATGGTAGAAACAAGTATTTTCTTTAGTAAGTAACACTACTTAGTAATATACAGTGAGTGGGGGCATTCGCTGCTAGCGTTCCACTTGTGGAACGCTCCATCGTAGGCTTCCTACTTCTTCCTAAACTGAAATATGCCAACTTTTTTACATTAATATAATTGGTAAGAGTCTTGTTTAAAAGAACATAATGCTTTTTAATTTTCTAATACAGAATTAATATGTATTTGCAACTCACCTTTTTGCTTGTGTGCTGAAAGCTGCAATTTTGGATAAGTTGCTCGAAAAATCCGGATTGCCGGTAAAACAAAATTCAAAACCGTAATAAAATAATTCAGAAATATAAAACAATCATAGGAAAGGCACATTAAGCACAAAATAATATCAATTTGGTTTTTATAAAGTTATTGTGTAAAGATTACGAAGCGTTCCACATGTGGAACGCTAGCAGAAAATGGGTTTGGAAACTTATCTCTGTGCCTCTGGAAAATATTTAGGGGGCCTACTCTTCTTTGATACAGACAAAGGATAAGTTTGAAAATATATATGATGATTAATCAGTGGTGCTGACTTCATTCACAATGATAGGAACTGGTGTATGGTCCGATAAAGCAATCACGTCACTCAATTTCGACACGTCTTTCAAAGCTGAGAGCACCGTGAAAGAATGGTGGAGACAAAAAAAATAGAGTTAACTTTCCTTTAGTGCGAAGGCTGCGATTGGTAGCATTTGAAATGTCACGTTTCACCTCTCGGTTGAAGCCTTCTCATAAACATTTGTTTTCGTTTTGAGATGATGTTTGTCATCAATCATCAACGTGACATAAGTAGGTTATGGGGTATCGGGTACAGACTAGTGCAGGGGTCGGGAACCTATGGCTCGCGAGCCATATGTGGCTCTATTGATGGCTGCAACTGGCTCTTAGACAAATGTTCGATTATAAAAAAAAACAACTGAGTTTTCCCAGTCTTACGCCTCCATAAAGAGACATCCGTTAGTGATTAGGCTTAGAGACTGATGAAATACCTTGTTTACTCCTTCAGAGAAACAGGCTAAAACCAGAGGTGAAGGTCGCATCAAAAGTCGGATACTAACTATCCATGTACGGTCACTTGTTTTCAGATAATGTGACGTAGCGCTAAGTTGTGAATTGACCTCTACTTTCATTCATTATAGACCCCCTGAAT
Organism: Sinotaia quadrata; assembly: GCA_028829895.1. Classification (NCBI taxonomy): domain Eukaryota; kingdom Metazoa; phylum Mollusca; class Gastropoda; order Architaenioglossa; family Viviparidae; genus Sinotaia; species Sinotaia quadrata. Next base: position 86,147,687 of record CM054178.1, read on the forward strand.
GAACGGGCCATGTTAGACGCACACCTGCATTGCACTCGATTTACATGGATAAAATTAGAGCGTCCATTCATTACTAGGACCGGATCTATCAGATCTATTAGTGGTAATATCTTGATTTCTCTGTGTTGAGTTGAATTAATTCTATATATTTTGTATTGTGAATGTATGTAGAATTTTCTTGTGCATTTTATTGCTGATTGATAATATATTTTCTACAAAGCTAAGTGGGACAGCGATTGTAATAGGGTCGGGGCAAATTATACTTACTTCCTTGGACTTGCCAGTCTCCGATAGCTGGCACTTTTAGGGTCCGTGGTTTACGACCGTGTCAGCGCGCGGCATGGCTGACCCTTTCTACGGACATTGCACGCACAGCTGGACCACCCAAGCGCTACGTGCGTACATAACGGTTCTCTGTCCGAATTCACGAGTCTTTATAAACCAGGTTTGAATGTTAATCGGTACTCTGCGAGGAACAACCGCTTTGGAACGTTGTCCGGCGGCACAAATTATTCCGCGAGTCAATCAGCCAATAAGCCTAACCCGCTGTGTCGATAACCTTCGTGTATTGAACAAGGTAAACACATCGATTTCTTAAATTATAACTTGCATTTTATTTAAGTTATCATTGTGTGAATGTGCGAGATTGTTAATGTAGAAATTATATCTTTACTGCAACCTTCTCTAGACACGTGGCTTGGTAACAGTATGGCTAAACTAGAAACATTACATTCTTTACAGTAATTGTCGAATTGTGAGACAATGGTTTATAATGCTAAATTAACGGAATTGTAACCACAGAACGTTGGTGCACGTTCATATGATTATTTTTATGTAAAGAGTCCTTGATGTAAAGTTTGTAAACAATGTGTATAATCGCGTTTATACTTGTAACGCGTATGTGCGTGATTTTAATTCATATTCACTTTCTAAAATCTAAAATCTAAATGTTTTCTTTGAATGATTTAAATTCTCTTGCGTAAGCAATGTCGCATTTTAATTGTAACACGCATGAGCGTGATGTTGATTGTATTTTCATTATTATATTCAAACTATTGAATGTGAAGTCACACAGGTTTATCTGTCACTGAATTTCGTGTCCTAACTACGAGGTTAAATTTAGTCAGACTGAAGGATAAATCTGGGCAGCCAGCCTGTTTCAGAATAAGCGAGGAGATTTAATTAATCTAAATCCTGAAATTTAATTAATCTAAATCTTAATTCTGGAGCAGGGTCTTTAAATAAATGCTGGCATGTAACAGTGATATTACATTTGTAGTAGTGGTGAAGACACCATGTGTATGCAATTGAACTACCGTTGATTAATTGTTTTTACGGGAGAGTCAAAACCCGCCACGTATTCATTAGTTAAATTGTATAACTAGCAACTTTGGATTAATGGAGAAATATCAGAACACAACATAGTGGTAATATCTTGATTTCTCTGTGTTGAGTTGAATTAATTCTATATATTTTGTATTGTGAATGTATGTAGAATTTTCTTGTGCATTTTATTGCTGATTGATAATATATTTTCTACAAAGCTAAGTGGCACAGCGATATTACATTTATAGTAGTGGTGAGGACACCACGTGTATGTAATTGAACTACCGTTGATTAATTGTTATCACGGGAGAGTCAAAACCCGCCACGTATTCATTAGTTAAATCGTATTACTAGCAACTTTGGATTAATGGAGAAATATATTGTAAAGATTTAGAATTTTAGATGTTTGGATTTTCACATAATGTAAATTGTAAGTTAGTGGAAATTGTAAAGAATGATTAACACTGCTGTTATTAGGCCCATATAAATCATTATTGTCACACGAGTCTGAAACATGATTAACTATGCATTGCAGTCAGTTCCTGAGTTCACTTTATAACTCAGACTTCAACTGCTAGCTGTTCCTTGGTGGAAGTCCAACCTTACTAAAAGCGTGGATTTCTATGGAAAAGTGACAAAAATACATGTCATTGTGTCTATATCTGACATTGTTCAACTGGGGCTGCCATATATAGCTTTCGAAAATAGAGGCCGATGTGTGTATGTGCAAAAGGGTCCGCACAACAGATTGTCGTCGGATCAGAAAGTTTCGTTTAAATCGCGTGGTCAGCTAACTAATTTTAGAAACCCTTTTGACAAGATGGCTAAAAGAAAGAAAAACGATGAGTATCGTACTTTTCAGCAGGAATGGACAGAGGAATTTGCCTTTGTGGAGAGAACGGGTTCTGCAGTGTGTCTAATATGCAGTGATAAAATTGCATCTATGAAACGGTCAAATGTAAAGCGACACTTCGAGACACGCCATTCTACATTTGCATCGAAATATCCTGCGGGAGACAGCAGGAAGAAAGCATGTCAAGAACTGCTATCAAGAGTGCAAGCTAGTCAGCATCAAATCCGCGTTTGGACCCAACAAGGTGACTTGAATTCGGCTAGCTTTGCTGGCGCTTTAGCTATTGTGAGAAACGGAAAGCCATTCACAGATGGGGAGTATGCCAAAGCATTCATGCTTGATGTTGCCAATGAACTTTTTGATGACTTTTCGGATAAGGACAAAATAATTAAACGGATAAAAGACATGCCTCTGTCGGCAAGAACTGTTCACGATCGTAGCATCATGATGTCAAATCAAATTGAGGCAATGCAAGTCAAGGACATAAATGCGGCACCGTTTTTTTCTCTCGCTTTGGATGAGTCAACAGACGTCAGTAATTTATCCCAGTTCAGCTTGGTTGCAAGGTATGTTGTTGGTGATACACTACATGAGGAAAGTCTTGCTGTTTTGTCTATGAAAGGCACAACAAGAGGGCAGGATTTGTTCGAGTCCTTCACTGAGTTCGCTAAAGAAAAAAATCTACCGATGAATAAACTTGTTTCAGTGTGCACTGATGGTGCTCCGTGCATGGTTGGGAAAAGCAGAGGATTTGTCGCTCTTCTTTGTGAGCATGAAAACAGACGCATCATAAGCTTTCATTGCATCCTCCATCAAGAGGCGCTTTGTGCTCAGATGTGTGGCGAACAGCTTGGTGAGGTGATGTCACTGGTGGTTCGGGTAGTCAACTTTATTGTTGCCCGAGCATTAAATGATCGCCAGTTCAAAACACTGCTTGATGAGGTTGGGAATAATTATCCTGGTCTGCTTCTGCACAGCAACGTGCGTTGGTTGTCAAGGGGGAAGGTGCTCAGCCGATTTGCGGCTTGTCTGAGCGAAATCCGGACTTTTCTTGAAATGAAGAATGTCGAGCATCCCGAGTTATCTGACACTGAGTGGCTTCTGAAGTTCTATTATCTCGTAGACATGACTGAACATCTAAATCAGCTCAATGTGAAAATGCAAGGCGTTGGAAACACAATCTTATCCCTGCAACAAGCAGTGTTTGCATTTGAAAACAAGCTAGAACTCTTCATCACCGACATTGAAACAGGTCGTTTACTACACTTTGAAAAACTGGGAGAGTTCAAAGATATGTGCACATCAAGTGACCCTGCTCAACATCTTAATCTTCAGCAGCTAGCAGGCTTCACGTCTAATCTCCTGCAGTCATTTAAAGCGCGCTTTGGAGAATTTCGCGAGCACACCCGTCTTTTTAAGTTCATCACCCATCCACACGAGTGTGCAGTGGACAGCACTGACCTGAGTTGCATCCCCGGTGTCTCCGTCAGAGATTTTGAGTTCCAAGCTGCTGACCTGAAGGCCTCAGACATGTGGGTGAATAAGTTCAAGTCACTGAATGAAGATTTGGAAAGACTTGCACGACAGCAAGCAGAGTTGGCGAGCCAACACAAGTGGGCAGAAATTAAAAAACTTCAACACGCAGACCAGCTGATTGTCAAAACTTGGAACGCGCTTCCCGTCACATACCATACACTGCAGCGTGTGAGTATTGCTGTACTGACAATGTTTGGCTCTACGTATACATGCGATCAGTCTTTCTCACATCTAAAGAACATTAAGACCAACCTGCGATCACGTTTAACGGATGGAAGTCTCAACGCCTGCATGAAGCTTAACCTCACCACGTATCAACCAGACTACAAAGCCATCAGCAAAGCCATGCAGCACCAGAAGTCGCATTAATGGGAAGAAATTCTCATTATTGATTAGCAACAGCATAATAATGTTATTAAAAAGAATTAGAGACATAATTATTGTACTTTTAGTGTGAAAATTACACAAAATTACACATTTACTTGAATTTTTAGTTTTAAACATAATGTATGGCTCTCATAGAATTACTTTTCAAAATATGTTGTGTCCATGGCTCTCTCAGACAAAAAGGTTCCCGACCCCTGGACTAGTGGTAAGAGTTATGAATGTGTTGAATTGGTGCACACCGTGACTACGTACATGTAATATGGTAGCACAGCTGGATAACATATGAGGATAATTATGACACAAGCACTTGAATTAGTTTTACATTGTTGTACATGTTGATTATGAACAATTACTATCATAGCACCAAGAGTAATATACAAGTGAGTCTTTGCATATATGTGTGCGTGATTGCATACATACGTTTTTGGTTACAATGTGTTCAAATAAAATATCAATTGTTTAAGCAGGTCTAACGGTATCATGAATGGTTTATTAGTATGTGTGTGTATGTTTCATGCATATATATGATTGTGTATATGTGTGCGACTGTGTTTGTGTGTGTAACAATGGACACACTTGACATGGTGTTAAAATAAAGAATCTAACCGTTAAGTTGATAAATTGACGATTTGCAAGTGTGTGAGTGTGTGGTTGTATGCGTTTATGTGTATATGCGTGTTTTATGTGTATGTGTGTGTAATTACATGGTACAGATTAGTCAGTGTGCTGAAATAATGTACACAGAGATTAAGTGGGCCTACAGTGATTGTTTTGCACAAAGGATATGTGGTGACGTGGTAATTGTTCTGGTTGTCAAAATGACGTACACAACAATTAAAAAAATAATATTATGATCTGAATGGTTGATAGGGTAAGAGAACAGCATTGTGATGCGGTAATCATTGGAAAGGTAATGTTAATGACATGCAGAGAGCTTGCATTCAAATTTCAGCGTCAAAGGTTGTCAACACTTTTTGACGTAATAATTGGTAAAGTGCAGATCATGGCATACACAGTGGCTGAAGTGTATAAATTAAGCATGAATGATGTGATGACATTGTGATGAGTGGATGATGACAATATGATGGCATACAGATAACAGAGCATCAGTGGACGAAATTCAGTAATTAACATGGCATCGATAAAGTTTGAAGTTAAGTATTTTACCATTGTAAATGGTTAGATCTCAGAACTCCCAGATGAATCAAAGGTTAATTGGAATTGGTATGAAACTAATTATACAGGTAGAAATACGGCATCAATGTGATGCTATTTTATCTCCACTAAAGAGATGACTAAATTGATAATTGTAAAATGCTGTGCATATTTGAAACATTTTCGCCAATATAATAATTTTAATCCACCTGTGTGTGACATATTTCTATTTTAATTGTAACATGCATGTGTGTGGTTTAACCATATTTTTTTGTCTTCCTTGTGAAAATACGAATAGAGGTCAATTGTAATAGAACACCTAATTGTCCATTGTCATTATGTATGGGTCAGCAAACTAAAAGATTAGCGCTTATAGAAATGATTGCTATTGTTTCAGAGTGGGTTTTGGTTTTGGCTTTGTTTTATGAAAGACAAAGTTGGCATTCAGTTACCACTGAAGTTTTATGGCTACTGAGCTGAGGACTGATGCTGAGATATGCTATTCAAGTGTTACAAGTTATGTGGACAGTCGGCCGAACAACCAACGAGAACTGTTGGGGCATGAGCTGCCATAACTGATTATGATGAAAGATAAGTGGGCGTCTGATAGACTCTGAGTTCAGAAATTTGTGTTACTATCCATACAAACTTTTAAAGACAGAATAAGTAGTCTAATGACCTTCATATTGAATGTAATGAGGTGTGGAATTACTGTTTTATTAAAGTTAGAAATATTAAAATTTATATTTTTGTTATCCAAATAACAGAAGTTGACTAATTACTAGTGAAGGAAGACTGAAAGAGAACTGGTTGGGGGAGGGGCTGAGTTGAATGTGAATGTTCGTATGCATAATTAGTCATTATTAGGATAACGTGCCTAGTTCATGCAATATTACACAGATTCATCTGTCACAGTAATTAATAACTGAACTAAGAGAATTAATTAAGGATACTGAAGGGTGAGTCTGGCAACCAGTGTCATTAGCATAGCTGTCATGTTAAGAATTAAAAATCTTTAAATCCTCTTGCTGAGGCATGGTCTCTAAATAAACACTAGAATGTAACAGTGGTTATTACAATTTGATAGATAGAAATAATCCAGCCTACTTGAAGTGAAGCAGCCTGGTATTTTCCCCACATTAACTGAAGTCACAAGGATACCATTGTACCTATCTTCAAAAATCAGCAAAATATCCACTGGGTCTTGAAAACTCTGATTGTGTAACATAATCTTTTCATAAAACCTTTTTAATGTTTTCATTGTCATTTTAATGTATTGCACATATTTAGCAGCAAGTATTGCCGGACAAAATAGTTTCATATTAACTTGCCCATTTTATTTTATATATGCATCATGTAGATGAATCTGTGAAAGAGTATATATCATTTAAATTTAATGGAGAGAAAGAATAATATGTGTGTCGTAAATTATTATCACTGCATGCCTGTGCATTTGTTAATACAAGTTAATTGTCTTGTGTAATGTATTCCTGACTTGAGTATATATGTGACTGATATCCAGGACAAGGACATGCCCAGAAACAGGACTAAGCAAGACTTAATATGCTAATTGGCAAAGGAATGGCGACACCATTTACCTCTCTTCATTTAGATTTTAGACATTATTTGGACATTACTGTGCTCCCTTTACGTGACGTAATACATACTTATCTCTCTTCATTTAGATTTTAGACATTAGTTGGACATTACTGTGCTCCCTTTACGTGACGTAATACATACTTATCTCTCTTCATTTAGATTTTAGACATTAGTTGGACATTACTGTGCTCCCATTACGTGACGTAATACACTTTCCAAACTCTCCCTTTGATCTTTTCTCCTTTTGTCTTTCCTTCTACCTATCATATTTTTCTCTCAGTCTTTCTAAACTTCGGTTTCTTTCATTGGCCCTCTCTCTCTCTCTCTCTCTCTCTCTCTCTCTCTCTCTCTCTCTTCTGTATTTTTCAATCGCTCTCTGTCTCTTCCTGTTGTATACCTTCATTTACTTTCTCTCACAATCTGCCTTTCGCTTTTTCTCTCTATATCGCTCCCTCTCTCTTGTCATCTTACATATAAATGCATAAACATTGAAATCAATATCAATAAAAGGGTTTCTCAAAGTTGTCCTTCCCTCCCATGCTAATTTATATATGTTGTTACTTGCTGTCAATTTTTATTCCTGTGAGTAGTTGTGTAGGTAGGGGCCCTGGAGCACTGCTTTGCCCATGGGCCTATAATGCTGTTAAGACGGTCCTGCCTACAGATGACCGGAAACAGTAAAGTCTATCACTGTTATGAATGCCATTTTGTCAACAATTGACGTGCACACTGCTTTCCAGTACAACAAATCACAAAGCATGGATAAAATAAAATAAAAACTATAATTAACAACTAGAGCCCTAAGTAATACAATGTGTGAGTCAAAATTAAAAGTGCGAAAAGCAGGCACAACACTAGTTGGACTCAACATCGCGTGTGTCCTAGTCGCTATTCATCTGAGGGCTGCCGAAGAAAGATATTGTTTCACCTGCTTGTTTGGGAGTTTTATTTAGATTTAAACTGATATGGTTTTGGTAACTTTTCCTTCTCTGAAGCGGATATTTCCTCTCGACTCGAGCTTTGAGTTACAGCTGAGGCAATTTTTTTGAAAATGGTCAATAACGAACAAATGACAAAAGACGATGTTAAATGCCTGTCAACAGCTGAATGTAAACAAAGGCAATGACCTCTCAGTAAGTTACTTCCGTTTTAGAACGATTCCGCGATTTCTATTGGTCGCAGTATAAAACACGAATTTAACTACACTTACTGTCTAGTAATCGAAATCAAGGATTGAAATATATAATCTCTGAAGTCTTATATCTGAACAATTACTTCACAACCAGAAGATACACTTTAAAGTCACTGAAAGGGACGGCCCAAAGTTGTCCTAATCCCTTCCTTACAGTTCACGGCCTTATAGCTATTATTCCTACAGAGTACAGGAGTCTACACGCTGGAATGGCCTTGGCGCTTTGAAATATTTAGGTCTGCTTTCACGCTTTATAGATATTTTTTACTTTTCTTCCTTCCTTTCATTTTTTCCTTTTCTTTTTCTACATCCCCTTGCTACCAAGTTGCAGTATCAGTTAACAATAGTATGCAAATTGATAAACCACCACTACCCTGCTTTCGCGTCGGGTAAGCTGGGTGGGTGTATGTAAAAGCTGATAGTGAGAATCCAGTGCAAAAACTGCCAGTTGGATTATTATCATTTGCTGGTTTTTCGATAATTTTTGTCGAAATTGCTTAGAACATTATTTTGGTTTGAAATTAATTATTGTAATAGTTTTGACTTTCGTTACTTTATTTCTTGTTTCGAACTTTTCACATTAACCCGTTCAGCATCACGCTAAAATGATAATTGAATGGGTCATTGTGCTAAAAAATTAAAACCAACTGTACTAATTAATGGATTTTTAAAATTTAAATTACTAATTTTTATGGACATATTGATTAATTTAAGAACACATGTTTAATTCAGGCTGATTGGTAAAAATTAGAATGACAAACATGCTAAAAATAAGCTGGCACACGGGCCCCGGCCCATTTCATCCCATTTCAATGAATATGTCTGAGAGAGAAAGAGGGGGTGGGAGGCCTTGTTTATTTCATATACACAATGGCTCACACCTGCATCACCTGTTTTTCTCACAGTGCTTCAAAGATTTCATTTTTCCAGTCTGCGTTCAGCATTTTTTAGTCTGCATTTGTTGGTATGCATTCTTCAATTTTTTCAGAGTGCATTCTGCATTCTTCCAGACTACAGTTTCATCATTTTCTTCTTCCTTTAACTTCAATTTACTTTACATTTACAAGTAATGATTTAGAGAATAATTACTATTGAGAATTATTGGTTTAGCATATTATAATTTTTCGACTGCTTTGTGTTTACAGTTTCAAATTAATATATCTGCCATCGACAAGTAGGTCAATTAATTGGTTATCAGTTTTTTATTTTAAGCAAACGTCAGCATACCCACACACTTTATAAAAAAAAATACTGCATTGCAGAAGGTGCACAACAGCATGTTAATAACATTTAAACGGATTCTAAATGATAAAGCCTTCACTGTGTCCTTTTGCCTACCATCATAACAGCAGATGATATGTCAAATGGATTGTGACGTCAGAAAGTCACGTGCCTGATTTCAAAACATTACTAAAACAAATAACACCCCACCCCAAAGACTAGTAAAAACCATCAAACTGTCAGAACAGTCAGGGAATTGCTGTTGATTGACTGATCTAAACTAAGGTGCGGGTGATGTTATACTGTTGATATGGCAAGAAGCGTGGGAACCAAAATGCAGTTTCTCTTTTTAGTGACTGTGGAAAGATACGTAGAAAAAAATAAGAGAAGATTGTTCATTAAGTTAGCGATCTATAAGGGACAGAAGTTATGTTATTTCAATCAAGCTTCTAGTCGCTCTTAGGACAGACAGTTCCGCATTTTGTAACATAACACCTCCCACTCCCCCAAACAACGCTTACACGCTTTTCGCTTGACTTAGCTCACTCTATTTTCTCGCACTCTCACATAACAGCACGCACATTTACGCATGCGTGCATGCGCATATCATTCAACCAAATGTTTTCCACTTGATAGTTATTACCTCCCCTGTATTTGCTGTGTCAACATAAACAATGGAGGTGGTGGAATTAGAGGGAGAGGCAGATGTTTTACCTCTGTCAAGGCTAAACAATGGCAGAATATGAATACAATTAAACTAAAAGTTCACTTGAAATATGAATGTGCCTTTTTGCAATTGTAAATGTCTTGTTTTTGTGCAAATCCCAGCCGTGATAAGTGTCATGTGTTCTAAAATCAATACATTCGTGTTAGTGAGAGAGAGAGAGAGAGGGGGGGGGGAGGGAAAGAGCGAAAAAACGCGTTCCAACAGATGAAATCCAGAAATTAAATCTCATCATTTCCTGAATCATCCAGGTTATCAGTAGATCTAGAGCTGGACTCCAAGGCAAGATACAACAAACTCAGAATCCACTCCACACCAAGGATCTACCACGCATCGCTTAGTTTCAGCGATTAACATAATCTAAACTAGTCTTGAATTATCAGTTATGCTCTACAGATTACGTACATCAAACTAGGTGTATTGTTTGGTGCGCTTTTCATGCTACACGTGTATTGTTTGGTGTGCTTTTCATGCTATAGGTGTATTGTTTGATGTGCTTTTCATGCTACGCGTGTATTGTTTGATGTGCTTTACATGCTACACATGAATTGTTTGATGTGCTTTTCATGCTACACGTACAGATCGACTGCCAATATTATACTTGATCAGCAAGTTTTAATCTGTCTTAGGAATGAGAAAGGGTGAAAAACGTTACAATAATAAACATAAGTGTTCAAAAATCGGTAAATGCAAAACAAATTATTATTTAAAAATAAATAAAGCAGAGATGCAATAATTATTTATAAGAATAGATTAAAATTTAATACACTCGAAAACTTATCATATGACCTTTCCAGAGTTGGCATTTTATTGAAACTTTGAATTCAATGTCCATCTACAATAGATACTCATGCTCAATAAAATCTTTATGATTAGTGTGGCGGAGTAAATTTGCCTATCCCTATTTTAAAACTTAATTGTGTTATATAAATTGTTAAATATCAAAGTAACCCGATCTCTGGTACTGCTTATGCTGCTATTTTTAAGTGTCAAAGTTGCAAGAAAATACTCAGTTGGAGGATAGGCTAGAAATTGCTGATGCAATCCAAACCAGTTCCAGCTGGATGACTAGTTTTTCTGACTAATAGTTTCACACTTGTTCATATCAAATTCATCCAACTGGATGGTCCTTGTGAGGCCAACGCCACTTTTTAATGGATATTATTATTATTAATCAATTAATCATCCAAACCTAATTATAAGGGATGAGAATCTTCATTTATTTTATTAATGATCCTCCAGCAAACACCATTCGTCTCTCTCACTTGGCTGATATGCGGGCACTGTAAACATTTTCTCTCTTCCACAACATTAAAGATAAACATTTACGGTCACACAATCTTTCCTTAGGTGGAAAATTTCTTACTAAAGGAGAAGACAAATCCGTCTTTAATTTATATTTAGCGAGCCCCCATCCACCCACTTTCTTCTCCAACATATGGCTATCAATATGTGTAAAGTCAATAAATTTTAACCAAAAAAAAATATTAAATCAATAATCAAATATACACATGACAAATACAATGAAATCGATTAGTTGACATCAATATTTCCATGAACCACATTCGAAAAGTTTCTATATTCACAGTCCCTTATCCAGAAAAATACAATTCACTAATTCAGTAGAAAGCAGAGGATAGTTCTTATCAAAGAATGAAATAGAATTGTTAGAGATAAGCAATATGTTTTTATCTATACACATTGAAAACACTGATGTTCTGCTTTTCTCTATACACATTGAAAACACTGATGTGCTGCTTTTCTCTTGAAGTTAACCAAAGGTGTTTTCTCCTACTGTACCAGCTCCCTCAAGCAGAATAACAATTTCAGCACTTCTATTACTTCCTTATACCAGAAATGGTTATACTTTTATTGTTATACAGCATACTTTGCCACCATACATCAAAGGAGTGTAGTGTATTCCTTTACACTTACACAAACTGCAGCAGATGATTTCTGCATGTTGTCTGGTCATAGTGGTTTACAATCAGTGAACCAGTAGATTCCAATAATATGAGGAAGTAGAAAACTGAAAAGGTTGCTTGCCTAAAAAATATAATCAGGCAGCTAGCTATGCGTTGTTTGTTTGTGTGTGTGTGTGTGTGAGAGAGAGAGAGAGAGAGAGAGAGAGAGAGAGAGAGAGAGAGAGATGATTTTACTTCCAGAGTGTATATGAATGTAGGAGAGAGTGGGTGAAGAAAATTTAGTTGTGTGTGTATCTGTGTTTGTATGTGTATGTATGTGTGTACCTATGTTTGTGTGTATTTATGCATGTCTGTGTAAATCCATGAGTGTATGCGCCTGTATGTATATGTGCATGCGTGTATGTATGTGTGTATGTCTATGTGAGCATGTATTTGTGTGTGCATGTATGTCTATGTGTTTTTATCTATGTGTATATATATAATGTGCCTGTGTTTATGTATGTGTACATATATTGTGTATACGTGCATATGTGTACGTATGTATGTGTATGTCTATATGTGTTATGTATATGTGCATGTGTGTGTGTGTTGCAAGTATGTGTTGGATTTGGAGCGCATATCTTTGAACTGGGATGATGGTAAATGATGGTGCCGGATACGAACAAGTTCATGTACTTGTGCTTGGATAAAATGAAAAATGCACGGCTTTGAAAACATAACTGAGAGAAACCAAAATAGAGTACTGTTGTTAATTATGCAGCATTAATTGTTAACTAGATAAATAGAAGTGGCACTTAATTGCCTCCAGGAAAGGTCTTTAACAGCATGTTACACGTCATTAATGTAAATCACAAGTACAGGCTATGACTACAACAAACACATTTCCAGGGCCCGCACACAGCTATTTACCGGGAACACTAATTACATTAACGTTTATATTATGTTAGGTTATCATACACATGTTTGTTTCGTATCAATTTGAGGCAGCTATCTAGAAATAGGCTTATAAACATAACTTACCATTATCATCATCTTTAGTAGTAATAGTAGAATGATTATTATAATTTGGATGGAAAACACTGACTATTGATTGATTAACTGATAAATCATTACATTAAATGAAAGAATGATACATTCACTGACATATCAGTACATTAAATGAAGGAATGATACATTCACTGACAAATCAGTACATTAAATGAAGGAATGATACATTCACTGACAAATCGGTACATTAAATGAAGGAATGATACATTCACTGACCATGAATGAGTGCTTCAATTGTACATGTGCATATTCGCACATATGTGAGCCATACGTACATAGAAAACGTGCACAACTTACATCGTGTGTACTGTGTCCTGACGTACATACAACATGTGCACAAATTTGTGTGTGTGAGAGAGAGAGAGAGAGAGAGGGAGAGAGAGGGAGAGAGAGAGAGAGTGTGTGTGTGTGTGTGTGTGTGTGTGTGTGTGTGTGTGTGTGTGTGTGTGTGTGTGTGTGTGTGTGTGTGTGTACTTCAAGACCCCTAATACTTTTATTGTTATAATGAGACTCCTACTTCTCGACTATTTCATAGAATACTTCACAACATTTAATTTAAAGAAATAATAAATATTTTAGAATTATGTAGTTATTGTATTCTTTGACGCATCCTTTACCATTTTGAAACAGTCAAGCGCTATATTGTTGTGTATTTACTATTTCATGTTGCCAGAACGCTCTTTTCATTTGTGACTGTTTGTAGCAGACTTGTGGCTGGGCTGCAAGTTTGTCCTTGAAACCATAAAGTGTCTGGCACTTGCAGGCAGACTGATATTAGCTAGGCTGGCACCGGAATCTGTCCTTTGCATCAGTTAAAGTGAGAACTGTTTATTTCGAAATGTGATCTGACTTCTTACATTCATGCAACAAAATCTGTTGAATATAACACTCTGTATGTTATTTTCTCTGTGTGAAATGTGAATAGTAGCGTGCATGGTAAAAAGTTTCTGTTTGAAATGTGAATAGCAGGCTGTATGGGTAAATCTTTTGGTTGTGAAATGTAAATGGTAGCACCTATGGTGAAATCTTTCTAAAGAAGTGCATATACGCAAATGTAAGCAAAGTTGAAATGTATGTCTTTGTATGTCAATAAGGTGTGTGTGTGTGCATATATATAATATGCGCGCGCCCCCTGTGTGTGTGTGTATGTGTGTGTTTGTATTAATTAATATAATTGACTTTTTTCCCTTTGTGAAGTGTATGTGTGTTTAGTTGTGTCATGTATATGTGTGTGTGTGTGTGTGTGTGTGTGTGTGTGTGTGTGTGTGTGTGTGTGTGTGTGTGTATATCTATATTTGTATGGATAAGCAGCATTCATGTATTCAGTATACAAAAAATTTAAAATAGTACTGAACTAATTGTTAAGTAATTGTATATAATTTTTGTCTATTTTCTTATTTATTTTACAAGCTCTTAAAGACATACGACTAAACTGAATTGAACGAAACCGCAGGCATGCAAAAACATGTGCATCCGTTTTATTGCAAACCGTGTGCTTTTTGCATATTTGTTGTTACGGAATAGAGAATGCATAATATTGCCTTCGTTGATGCCTTGCAAGCCTATAAATACGTATGTTTCGGGGTGGGTGTGTCAGAATAGACCTATACCCAGAGGACCCAAAGATCTCTTTACAAGCGGCGCCAAAAGCAAATTGTAAAAACGCTACCCCATCCTCTCCCCTCCCCCGACCACAATCTTTTTAAAATCCAGCAAACAGTTCGGAGAACATACTTGTCTCAACGGAGTAACATAGACAGCCTACTTGCAAAACTAATCCCGTACTCAACGAAATAAAAGGTTTTGTGTCTTACAGTACAGTGGTGATGGATTCATCTCGGTGTTCCTAGCGCAGGGTGGTACACTAAGATTGGAAGGTGCTCTGCTGCACTACTGTCAGTGTTTTAATGTTTTTCAGTGTTTCAGTTTTAATGTTTTTCAGTGTTTCACTTTTAATGTTTTTCAGTGTTTCAGTTTTAATGTTTTTCAGTGTTTCAGTTTTAATGTTTTTCAGTGTTTCACTTTTAATGTTTTTCAGTGTTTCAGTTTTAATGTTTCTCCTTTTTGTTGTTGTTTAGATTTCTTTTTGCATATTTGTTGGCTATCACGAAAAACGCATCCTCTCGCCTGTCTGGACGATAATATAAGTTTGCGAGTTCATTTTATTATATTCTACGCTGAGGGTTTTAGTATTGTTAGATTCAACTTATTGAAAATATTATCGGTGCAGGTTTCTAAATTAGTAAATAGTCATAGTCTTAGATTCAACTTAATGAAAATATATATATATATATATATATAGTGTGTGTGTGTGTGTGTGTGTGTGTGTATGTGTGTGTGTGTGTGTGTGTGTGTGTGTGTGTGTGTGTGTTTGAGAGAGTGAGAGATTTAGCATTTGCTTTCTTCAATTTGATATATGTTGAATGATATTTGTGCTGTATATAAACCATCCAATAAGAGTTATTAACTTTGAAATGACTCACTTAAGAATGGCCAAGTTGTTCAACAACTGAGCATTCCTTCAACAGTGCTTTTGAACATGGTCACTCTATTGCCATGGAAATTGATTAATTCATTCCAATCAGTTAATGCATAATGTTAATAATTTCATAGCACAAGCAAGTTTATTTTTCATTTACTAAAATACGGGTGACATAGGCTGCAATAAAGTGAAAACAGATTAGCATAATGTGTAATTACATTGGCATGGAGAAAATTAAAATTTCTACTTAAAAAAAAAAAGTCGAATATTTTATGATCAGCCTTGAAGAATTAAAATAGCACATAAGTATTTTATATTTTTTTTAATACTGCTTTCTCTATCTCATATTTTCTTATCTTCGCCCTCTCCCTTTTGTTTTGGTGCTCACAATGGCAAGTAGTCCAAAGTGCACATTTAGCTATTGGTAGACCAAGTGCCATACGAGATGCGCATGTGGCCTCGACAGTGGCAAGAGAGGTTTCATCTGTGTTGGTGGGAGTTTCTTATGTCTTCCTGGTGATGGAAGCGTACCAGTCTATCCATGTGTAGTTAATGGCAGCACCAAAGATCAATAGACGAGTCTATTACTGTTGCTTCATGAGACAAAAAGTTTGGAGTTCGGGGCTCGACCAAATCAGTTGGTGCTGAAATGTCTTTATCAGTAGAGCGTGAATGAGCATGGCTATATAGAACTGACGTGCACCCTACGGATAGACAACTCAGCAAATGAGTAACTTTACAGGCAGACAACTCAGCAAATGATTAACTTTACAGACAGTCAACTCAGCAAATGATTAACTTTACAGGCAGTCAACTCAGCAAATGATTAACTTTACAGGCAGTCAACTCAGCAAATGATTAACTTTACAGGCAGTCAACTCAGCAAATGATTAACTTAAGGACATTTATAAACTACGGACAACCAAAAGCAAATGAGTAGCTTTACAGGCAGTCAATTCCTATGGACAATATACTCAGCAAATGAGCAACTTTACAGGCAGCCAACTCAGCAAATGAATACTTTTACAGGCAGTCAACTCGGCGAATGAGTAACTTTACAGGCAGTCAATTCATATGGACAATCAACTCAGCAAATGAATAACTCAACAGGCAGCCAGCTCCGCAAATGAGTAACCCTAAAGACACCCCCATTGAAGTCTGCTTATGAGCGTCCTTGACCTTACGACACTTTACCGCACGGTGAACTCAAGTACGTGAAAGCAACCGGAAATATTGTGCAAGATCAAAAGGTAAACATTAAAAATAAGTAAATAGACAGTACGTAACGTAATCAAATATGAACGTGTTAGTGACGTATGTTGTTTTCATGCACGGGGCAGACGTTTGTGTTTTCAACTGGGTGATACCTGCTCGCGTGTCGCCTCGCAGAGCAGAGCTGTCGGTAATTCGATTTACCCGCCCTTAACTATTCGGAAGATCCGTCGAACTCAGTTAATAAATATAGGACTCGAGCTTACTTCGAATATATTTTTGAGTGCGCCTACATCTGTGTGAGGCATCACATGCAGTTCATTGTGTCACTTTAATTATATAACTATAAAAGTGAGGCATCACATGTAGTTCATTGTGTCACTTTAATTATATAACTATAAAAGTGAGGCATCACATGCAGTTCATTGTGTCACTTTAATTATATAACTATAAAAGTGAGGCATCACATGCAGTTCATTGTGTCACTTTAATTATATAACTATAAAAGTGAGGCATCACATGCAGTTCATTGTGTCACTTATTTTATATAACTATAAAAGTGAGGCATCACCTGCAGTTCATTGTGTCACTTTAATTATATAACTATAAAATGAAAAATAATAATTTTCGGTGGCAGTTTCAGATCTTGTTTCGAAGTAGTGTTTGCATTATTTCGCAGCAGCCAACAGACTGACAAGCGTGCGAAGGGTGCACATTGCTGAGGTCATGTACTGACTGATTGTAGTGAGCTGGTTTGAATGGTGATGGCAGTTGTTGACAATTAGGTCAAAGAAATGGATCCCTTCCACCAGCCTAGAGCGTTTTGTTCTTTCCATTGATCTCTTACAATTTCTGTAATTCACCTCTCCAGAGGAAAAAAATAGTTTAACGTGTTCTTATAATCACAACTTGTCATATTTCTTTCCAACAGTAAATCGAAAATTTAATTATTCACCAAAGAAAGCACGAGCGACTCTTCCTTACATTATATAGGCCTAATCATTTAATGTATTCGTCTGGGATGCACACTTTCCGAATTAAATGTTAACGCTGAAACCCTGGCGATACCGTCAGATATATTCCTGTAATGCACACAGATGAAAAGTTAACTCTAATCCATACTGAGCAGAGTTATCTTCTAGCTCCCATTCGTGTGAGTGTTATGCAGATCTTGAAAGTTTCAATGACGAGATGTACACTGAGCGAGTTTAATAGATTGTTGCATTTATTGTTTACTCGCCAGTTAAAATCATTTCAGTCACTCTGCTATAAAATCACGTATGCGCCCCTCCCCAATCCCATCCCACCCCCCTTCACTAGCAACAGTGGCGGCAGCAGGGAATAACAGGTATGGTGTGCGTCGTTAAAGTTAATTTCACAAAGCTATCGCCCAGGCAAATGAGAGTACTAATTATATTATAATTGAATACCCGATAATTAGATGCAACTGATTCTTGACAAATACCCGTTTAATTGATCTCCTATTCATCCCATACACAATATACCTTTCAAAATTGTCTTTGACCAAAGAGATAATAAATCTTATTGATCTCCCTGTTGACAACCGAAACACCTCGCAAATATTCATCACTGAATGTTCACAGTTGTTGTATATTAACAGCAATCAAGACTGATGATAGGACAGCGTTGTAACTGCACAATTGACGTCTTCATGCCCGTCACGCATGTGAGCGCTCAAGTGCTGATTTACCAGAATCGAAACAATGATAACAACAAAATCAAAGCAAAAGTATTTTCATTAACTGAAATCGTTGTTTCAGGTGTTTGGCGGTTGTGGTTATTAATGAGACTTTTAATAGACACCGTCCTTTTAATCTGATTCCAGTGCGTCACGCATTTCAAGTTAATTTAATTACTTGATTAAAACATAATTTCAAGTTAATTAATTACTTGTTGTCACAGGAAATGAGGGACAGAAATTATATTTTATTTCATTTAAATAAAAAACCGCTAACAAAACTAATTGAAGTAATCCGAGTTTTGTTATATTTTCATATTATCATGTGAAATTCCAGTATCGGTCACCTAAGATCTCTTTAGTAGACAGACGTTCGTGACGCAGTGTGTGTTAATTATCATATTAAATATATATATTAGTTTATGAAGAATATGTATATTAAATAAATTGGGACAACTGCGCACTACGGTCACGTGTTGTTGACGAGAGAAATGGCCAGTGCGCATTAGAATTGACCACAGAAAAGCGTGCATCACGATTACCACTATATATCCAAGGCAAAAATCATGTCACAGGACATAGCTTCTGGAAGTTTTGGAAACATTCAGTGAAGCTATATAAGAGGCAAAAATGAAGATTTTACTCTCAATGTTGAAAACGTTGATTCGTCTGAAGCCAGTCTAACTTCACGTATGAATTATCTCATGTACAGAGATTTCATAAAGGAAAGCTGCAATAATCTCTTTCCATCCGTTTTCCATCCGTCTGATGCCATATATTGAGTAACGAGGCAAAATTACTCAGTATAATTGTTGGCAAAGTGGAAAGTTCGCTGTCAAAGAAAACCCGATGCATGCGACGCTGGTTGTATGCAGTTAACGACACGAGGGACCAATTTTGTCTTCATCCCTGTCTGAGTTCGTTTGGCAGTCTATCCCGCAAAATTGAGAGGCTAGCACCGAGATTTTCTTACAGATATCCGGATTTCTACACTCAATGTAATGCGACGACACATCCCACTGGACGACTCCACCCGATAATGCTAAACGTCGTTGGGGTGTCCGTTTCCACGACAACCGGTACAACGATAATTATCGAGGCTGACAACAGTCAGCTAAATTTCAGATTTCTCCCCAGTGATAATCTGAAAGTGGTGCCTAGATTCTGCAGAATCTTCACCTGTAATGCGACGCCTCAATTGCGTCCTATCTTCACTTTGAAGTGCCGCTTATAAGTGACGTGTGAGCTTACGTCATCTCCTTGGAACTCTGACATTAATAGTGAGTAATCATTAGCACGGCTAACGCGCACATACTTAACTCAGGACTCTTAAGAAAATGAACACTATTATATCGTTTGCAAAATAAGAACTTGAATGTTAAAAAGTAATGCTTATTTTACATGTCAACTATTGTTAAAGCGGCCACATTTGCCGCATAAGAATTGTGTAATTAATCTTTATTTTATATTTTGAATTTCATCATTTTCATCTCCCCTTATTTCCCAAAGAGTGTATGACATTGGAAAGTTGAATGAATGATTAATCACTGTGCGAAAGAGTAGTGCCCCTTTTAAATCGGGAAATAAATAACCTGATTTAAACATCTTTCAACTCTCTTGTTATTCATAATTTTTGAGAGGGATGAAAGAATTGTACTATTGTTTTGCACCGTTCGTCTGTTCGTCCATTTATTCACATTTATGATACACACTCACAACACACACCGCCAATAAAACGTTCCTTGGCATGACATTAATAAATTGGGCCCCACCCAAACATCAATGGTGTATGTCATGTGTGTCTATGTAACAACCTGACACGACGTAGTACGGGCATACGTCACACGGGCTAATCTTGGAGGTGCACCGGAGCAGGCCAAAAATAGACTTCACCCCTTGCATCTCTAACTTCAGCTCGGGGTCGGCTTGTAACGAGCCTCCCGTTTTGTGACACTTGTATTAAAACATAATTGCTCCTCATAAAATGTAATAATTTGTACTAAACAAATTGCATGTGCTTGTATTAAAACATGTTATTACTTGTCTTAACACATAATTACTTTAATTACTTGTCTTCAAAACACTTCCTTATATTAAAGCATGTGTACTAGTATTTAAGATAAATATAATTATTTGCCTTATAGGTACTTGTCAAAAAATATAATTGCCTGTTTTAAAAGGGGAAGTTATAAATTATTTCTTGCAATAAAATATAGTTATATATTTCAGACATAACCTCTTGTCTTAAAACATATCACTTGCATTTAAACTTAATTATTTAGATTGAGACATAATTATTTCTATCAAATATATTTACGTTACCACAGCACATTTTCTGGCATTAAAAGTTAATTACTGATAAGTTAACGTTGTAAGATGTAATTACTTGTATTAAAATATAAATGTCTGCGTTAAATCAGTATGTAGCATGTTTAAATTATTTACTTGTCTTCAAACATAAATTCTTGACTTAAAACTTAATTACCTACCTTAAGCCATAATTACCAGACTTAAAACTTAATTACCCACCTTAAGCCATAATTACTAGACTTAAAACTCAATTACCCACCTTAAGCCATAATTACTAGACTTAAAATTTAATTACCTACCTTAAGCCATAATTACTAGACTTAAAACTTAATTACCTACCTCAAGCCATCATTACTAGACTTAAAACTTAATTACCTACCTTAAGCCATAATTATTAGACTTAAAACTTAATTACCTACCTTAAGCCATAATTACTAAACTTAAAACTTAATTACCTACCTTAAGCCATAATTACTAGATTTAAAATATAGCATATGGTATATAAATGCAATTTATCTCATTTGCCTTAAATTAGTCTTCAGTCATAATATCTTACATTAAAACATAGATACTGGCATCAAAACATAATTTTCCTACATTAAAACATAATTAACTGCATTAAAACATAATTACTGACATCAAAACATAATTTTCCTAAATTAAAACATAATTAACTGCATTAAAACATAATTACTGACATCAAAACATAATTTTCCTACATTAAAACATAATTAACTGCATTAAAACATAATTACTTATGTTAAAACATAAATAACTACATTAAAGCATACTTATATTTAAACATAATTATTAACTTTACTAATAATTACTTATATTAAAACATAATTACTAAAACATAATTACTTATAATAAAATATAATTACCCACATTAAAACATATTTCTTACATTAAAAGATACTTACGTGCATTAAAATATAATTACTTATTTAAAAACATTATTACCTATATTAAAACATAATTACCTACATTAAAACTTAATTACCTATATTAAAACATAATTACACACATTAAAACATAATTACTTATATTAAACATAATTACCTACATTAAAACTTAATTACCTATATTAAAACATAATTACTCACATTAAAACATAATTACTTATATTAAAACATGGGCTTAATTTTATTACATGTATTTAATACATGTAATTAAAAGTACTAAAACATACGGCATTAAAACGTTATTACTGGTCTTAACAACAGACTCAATTATCTTTCTTCAACATAATTAATTATCTCTTTTAAAGCATAATTAAATATTTTTTCTTAAAACAGAATACATTGTATCAAAGCATTATATGAAACATGTCTCACCACATAGATACTTGTCTTGAAACATAAATGCTTGGCTGAAAACATAATTAAATTACCTTTCTTAAGACAATATATTGTATAAAAGCATACTATACTAGCATATGTCTCAACTTACAATAACTTGTTTGTCAAATAAAACGGCATTTTTTACATTGTTTTAAATGGTTTGGCTAGGATGATCGTGTAGACTAGAGCAGCCAAATGTTATTGTCCGCGGACAACAGGCGTTGGAAGTGAACGTCAAACAAAAATTGAGACATTCTCAAATCTGATTCAACAAAAAATTGCCAAGCGAAGAAATGGACTGAGCCAGACTAGAATGGCTTACCTGATCCAGCAATCTCCCCCTTGTCTAGTAAAGAAATGGACTGAGCCAGACTAGAATAACTTACTGTCCTCCAACATGCCTAATGAAGAAATGAACTGAGCCAGACTAGAATAGCTTACAAACCTTACATGATTACATGATTCGACAGTCTTCCCTTTTGTCTAATGAAGAAATGGACTGAGCCAGACTAGAAAAGCTATGTGAACCAAATTAGTCAAAATTTAGTGCATCCTTGCCAGGGCCTCATATGTTTAGTTTATTTATAATTTTAATCGATTGGTAAGATGAGGGATAACTTGGAAGTGTGTGTGTGTGTGTGTGTGTGTGTGTGTGTGTGTGTGTGTGTGTGTGTGTGTGTGTGTGTGTGTGTGTGTGAAGTAGCCATCCGTAAACAGGATATGCAGATGATTTAAAGTCAGAGTACTAGTCGGAGGACAGAGAAACAGGCACGTGCAGATGTATTGTGAGGTCGCGCGTCTGAAGTCCGTCTGTAAGCTTGCCATCAACTTGATCGACGGAAATGACTGGCTGTAGAGTCGACAGGAATTTCACTTTGGCCTGCCTGTCACTAAAGTGTAGACTTAACAGATATGGAAGAGACAGGCAAATAAAAACGGAGAGAGAGAGAGAAGAAACAACATGACCTTCTTACAAGATCCGTTTTATGTCCGTTTAAAACTGATTGTTTCCTTTAACTGGAAAACTGTTTTATCCCCTTCTTTGTGCTAAGACATTTAAAGTCACGCTACGATTTCTGATTTGTTGATCTTTCAGGTACAACTCTAAGTAAACTATAAAGTATAAATGCAGAAACTTAAGCCCGACATACCCACCATTTCTTTTAAGTCTTAATGTTTAATGTGCACAGGAAAGGAATTATTTTAAGTTGCAACCGAATAAATGACATCCCAGATTCAGTCTCTTCTACGATTCAAGAAAACATAACTCTTGTACGGATGTACTTTTGTAGAGAACGCACAAATTCTCACGTGAAATTCATGAGTAAGACTGTGCCACTGACACGTGACATGTGCCAAGTACCTATGTAATGCATGAAGTGGAGTAGCAAGTATTGCACAACTTGAACAATCCACTTTTGCTCCTCCACTGGATACATGATCACACTTATTGAACGGGATACATGATCACACTTATTGAACTGGATACATGATCACACTTATTGAACTGCAACTCTTGCAGCAGAGATCTCTGTCTTTCATTCACACAAAAATAAATTTTACACCGATATTTGAGCATTGCGTAAATTTATTACAAGATTGACAGCATTCAATTTAGATATATTTTAACCAATCATCATTGACTTAAAACAGTAACACTTGAGAGCGTGAATTATTTCCCTTGTAATTAGGTCAAGTGTGTTTATGCAAGGCTGTGCTATATTGGTATACTGGTGAAATTGTACAGACATTTATAGAATTTGTCACAAGAACAGTATAAACTTGACCAGTCAAATTTTATTATTAGGGCAAATATGTTTTAGTTTCGTTCTCCATTCTGATTTTAGTTTCGATTTGAAGAGAATATAATTTTGATTTAAAAAGAATGGTTTGTTGTTGTTGTTTTAAAAAAACAACAACATTAGATTAAAAGTGATCTTAAGTTTGTTTCCAAACTCTGTAAGTGCTCTGTAAAGTAAACATAAACATACCTTTAAAAAATACAGTAAACAAAATTCCTGCAGATTATTGTGGTAAGCAAATAAGAATCCGCTAACTAGAACAGGTCATAAATACAGCTGCAAATGTTAGAATGGAGAGGTATAAGTTCAAATCTTCATACATAATTAAGCAAGATCCTTCTTAAATTGTGGAGGCTCTTTGTATGGGGGCCGCGATGCATTCCCTTTAATTGTGAAGCAATTGTGAAGTCGAAGACAGCGATAACAAGGAAACGCCAAACAACAAACTTGCGGTAGTAATATGTGTACCAAGCCACACAATAAATAAGCAGAAATGATAAGACGAAAACAATATTTATCACAATTTTACTTCTATTATTATACCTATTTGTAACTGATTCATGTAATTATTTAATTTAGTGAACATAAACGATACAAAATGGGCAGTAATGATCACTAATGATTCGGTCAATTCCTGGCTGACAGTCGTGATTTCTTGTGGTTCCTTCGATTCCGTCTGATCTTTGTAGAATCTGCATCTGATTTAAATGAGTCTAGTTCGTTCCATAATTAGCTGATATCGGGTGGAACTGGCAGCTTTCCGGCGATGGTATCAGCAGCTTTTTGTCACTGTTTTATAAGTGGGTGTTAGGAAAAAAATTTAAATGGCATGGTCTCCAAACTGCTTATCGCTCTATCCTTTATGCTTGTATTATTTTAAAAGTCTTTTGAAGTTCTGTCCCCTTTTTTCTAGTCCTCGTCTCCCTGTTGATTAAATATAATGCATTCAATGTCCTTCTACAAATATTGGTGACAAATTAGAAATACCAAACTCTTGTACAAGTTATTCTTACTTACAAAGCCTTTGAACGTTTTGCTCATTTTACCTCGATAGTTCAAAACCCCTTCCATCTAATGTGCAAACCAAGAGCTCTTCTGAGTCAAGAGGAATTAATCAAAAAGTTATGAAACCTGCATTCTCTACAAATTCCTGAAACTCTAGTCTAACCCTAACACTGTGCTAAGTCTTTAACCCCGGCATAAGTTTGTATAAGCATGTTGCAGTGTCATGTCATTCTTTAAATCTAGTCACAGTATAGGATATAGGTACTGTACACCACTCTCCTTCCTATCTATTGCATCCAAACCACAAGTTAGGAACGTTTTACACAGCCGTGTTGATTACATTTACAGGAGATCAGTCCCTCAGTCCGCTTGCAAACGTACAACTTTTGTGAAATACTGTCTGTCGGATGAATGATTCCTGATAGCCAAATATAAAGAATAGTAATTTTACACGAGATTCTTCATTGGTCTTAAAGCGGCTTTTCATTTTGTCGGGCACTCACTCCATTTCTCTTGATGAACACTACCTAAGATCTTCGTGAAAGCACTATCGATCTTTTTTATTCATAAAATCATAATCGAACTCAGAATGTCCGCATCGACGGTCAGCTGTCCCTCTTAAAGATTGAGTGCCAAGAATTTGCCATATATTTCAACCATTAAGCAGGTGTTTGACCTTGCTGAAGCGAGCACAGTTATATTTATAGCGCATTTAAATGTCGAAAGAAAAATTAAACTGTGCGAGGTCGTCAGCACAGATTTAGGACGAAGCGGAAATGAAATAGTTCGCTTTCGAATGTTACTTTTATTTGAATGTGTCAGAAGCTTTTCACACGCCGATAAGGTTCTTTAGTGCTGAGTGAACCTTAGAGATTATGGGCAGTGTTCGTCCTGTCCAATCATCACTTTATTACACGCGCGCGCACACATCTGTATTTCCTTCGCGGTCCGGTGAAGTGTGCCACGCTTGCATTACATTAGGCATGCGTCAACAAACCCGGAAATTACGTTTTGGACGGCCACTCGACGCTCATGTTTGTCTCGCAACTGTCAATACATAAGCTGCCTTTGAAAGTTATGACCTGAAATTTATAAATTTAAGAGCACACTAGAGATCTGACGTAAGGATATGTACTCTCTGGCGTTATTTATTGACTTCTGGTTTTTGAATGGCATTGCATAACTATGAGTAATTATTTCGTAAATGCATGCAGAATGTAGATAATACACGATATATCTGTGTATGTGTGTGTTTGTGTTACTATGTGTGTGCGTTTGCGCGCATTTATCAGTCGGAATGGGTAGGCGAATGTATATATAGATACAGAAGAGAGGGCGTGCATACATGACGTCACATGTCATTTATTAGCGTTTTCGTTCACGTGCGTCATACCGAGCACGGGAGCGGGGGGGGGGGGGCGGGGGCGTGGGTGAGTGGATCGGTCGCTGCTTTAGATAATGCAGCATGCGGTAAACAGTTTAATGTTGTTAATAAAACATATGCAGCCAACCTATATTGATTTTACGTGTTCGTAGCACTGTATGAGCTGTGCGCAAAACCGGAAACGAGCTCTCGGGAAGTCAAGTCGTGAGATTATCTAACTCTTTTCGTCTCGCTCGATCGTCTAAGCACATCCAGGTATCTATTTTCGCAATTATTAAATAACCTCAGTTTGAATTTCGTCAGGAATCAACTTAAGTCGTTGTTAATGACGTACTGTATACTTGAAGTTTCGTGATAAAACAAATTGCTATTATTATTACAATTCTTCTTCTTAATTCTGTTTTAGTAGCTGTAGTGGTGTGACACCTCTCCGGGCACCCTTCACTCGTCATGATTATTATTTATTAAGAGCGAAGTAATGATCGTTCAAGCATGAAGTCCAACTGGCAGACAGACAGAGCCAATGCATTTCAAATAAATGTTAAAGGAGCCATGATATAGAGAGTCGATGTCTCACTGAAATGGACCTGGCTTTTGGAACCTTCGTAAATATTAGGAGAGTGTTGTTTAAAGGAGACATGATATGAGTAGAGAGCTGATGTCTCATTGACACGGACCTGGAATTAACCCTTGTGAATGTTAGGAGTAGCTGAGACCATGCTTCAAGTAATTACTATAACGCCAATGGCGGTTGAGCGTTAAGATCACAGTGACTTGGCGAAAGGATGTAGAACATCAAACCATAAGGTAATAAGTGCGCTCAGGACATTCAGACAATCAATAGAGTAAGAAGGTCGTACAGTGCATTTGGACAAAAGATCGAGATATCGAAAAATAATTATTTTAGAAATGAAATAGACGCCAAGAAAGAAAGATGTACGAGCAAGTTGTACGTCTCTGAACGACAACTCAGTTTCTGTTAGTCGTTAATGGAAGGAAAGCATTCTTACAGTAAAAATCGTTGCATAATAAAACGAATGAACGGGTCAAACATTAAGAAGTGTTTTTACAGTATTACAATGAAAATCTTAGTATAATAAAATGAATGAATGGGTCAAACATTCTCAAGAAGTGTTTTTACAGTATTACAATGAAAATCTTAGTATAATAAAATGAATGAATGGGTCAAACATTCTCAAGAAGTGTTTTTACAGTATTACAATGAATATCTTAGTATAATAAAATGAATGAAAGGGTCAAACATTCTCAAGAAGTGTTCTATTTGGAGGGAACTAACTCTCTGCGTGACTAACGATAATGATACTTGAGTCAGTAATCATGATCTGGCTGAGATTATGGCCCTTGACTGTGAAATCTCTTCAGTGGAGATAGAAGACGATATATGTCATCTAAAGATTGGTAAAACTGCAAGAAACAACAGCTGAACGTTTCCGTTATTGTTAGCTATTTGCATTATTTGCTCGATAATGGGTTATTTCCGGGTAACTAGACAAAATCTTTTCTTTTAAATGGTGGGATTCTAACAAATTTGACATATACCGAGAGTTATCGCTCCTAAGTGTGCATAGATGATAAGTGTTTCACGCAAATTATTAGTTAATTTAGTGAAATGGGAAATAACAAAAATAAGATGGTAGATCAGCAAGAACTGAGACAAGGTCATTATATGGCTCACACGGGCTGCAAAGAGGTTGACAAAGTCTGAGGAGAATATTGGTGACCTTTATAGATTTTAAAAACATTTAAGATTTGGTAAACAGAAAAGCCATATGGGAAGCACTAAAGTCTGCGGAAGTGCTTCAAACATTGCTAGGGTGTTGACAGTCATGTATCCATCTATAAAGGTTTATATTGCAGTACATCATGCGATTACATCTACCCCATTGGATTAAAGTAGGTTAAATGTACAGATCTAATTTTAATTTCGTTTTTTATGAAGCTAGCAATTACAGATACAGGCGTTTTTGGAACTCATCTTCTGCCAGGCAAAATGGAAGTGCTGGAGACTTTTATTTACAGATACTATGGCTCTCCTATCAGCGAGCGGTCTGATAATCAACTCAACAACGTGAACATTCAGGCAAGCAGATTGGATCCTTGAGATTAATCTAGAAACAACTGTCTTTATTGTCTTTGGGAAAGGCGGATATCTGGCTGCTAAGAAAAGATGGTCACATTATGAAAACGAAATTACAGTATCAAATGCCTATTCGCATTTTTGGGTCTCACAGTAACTACTAAATTAATCATTTGCATGCAAATTGTATAAATTACTATTCGCTCGGTTAAGATTGTGTAAGTTAACTCTGGCTTGCTTAAGACTGTGTCAGTTACAACTCTTGGCTAAGATTGTGTAAATGACCACTGTCTTACTTAAGATTGTGTAAAGTACCCCTCACTTGGTTAATATTGTATAAATGACCACTCGCTAGGTTAAGATTAAATTAATTACCACTGACTAGCTTTAAGACTGTGTCAATTACCACTGACCTGGTTAAGATTGTGTCAATTGCCACTCGCTTGGTTAAGATTATGTAAACTACCACTGAATTGGTTAAGAATGTTTATACCGCCGTTGTCTTAACTAAGATTGTTAAAGCTGCCATTGACGTCATTAGAATTGTTAAAGCCCACATTCTCCTGGTAATATTGTTAAAGCTGCCATTATCTAAGATTCCAAAACAAGTGTCTAGCTTCTTACACTGTAAAACGAGGCGGAAAGATTGTATGGTAAAGAAAATTGAAAGATTCATGAAAATAAATAGAATGGGTGAAGCACGATACAGTTTAATGCAGATAATGTAAGAAAAACATTCATTGCCATTTGTAAACAGAGTACGAGATTGCTTTAGACAAGATGGGCATAATAAACTTATGCCAAGCCACAGATCTGCGGAGTACAGGCTTTCTGAGCAAAAACTAGAAACTGAACGATATTGGCTTATCCCCCCTAGAGGAGAGAAAGGCGGGGAGAGAGAAGAGAGAGGGGACTGTCATGCCTCAAATGAGATGTGGAGTGAGAGATGTCAAGGGAGATAAGAAAAATATATATATCCTTTGGGATAAGAGAATGAAATACGAGGAAGGTCACGTCTTATTCAAACGTTCAAAGAATGATTTCAGAAGACCGAGCCTACTCGAGAGACAGAGGTGCAAATATGTCATCTACGTACGAATGAATAATTCGTAATTTTTTTTTTTTTTTTTTTGGGGGGGAAATAGTTTTGAAAATTACAAAGCAATTTGTAGTGATAGCGTAAGAACGTCATGTTTGAAAGTTGGAACAGAGTTATGTGCGCGTTGCATTACATTAAGATACCTCATTGCAATAGGATTTCATGAATTGCGGGTGAATCACACACCAGTGAGCAACACTTCAGAAAGTGGTCAAGAAAATCAAACAACATGTTGTCGTCTTCCGTGTTTAAAATCATTGTGTGTTCAAAGTGTGTACTTGTGAAACATATATTCATGTATTATGGTTTATTTCATTGCCGATTCTATTTTCACTTTTAAATGTATTACCGAATTATGGCGCATTTAATTGCCATTTCTCTTTTAACTTTTAAAATCTATTACTGAATTATGGCGTATTTAATTGCCATTTCTGTCCTTATTTAACACTTACTGCATTAACAGTCTTCAACCTTTACATATATATTGCCTTGAAAAGCATTTTGATAATTGATCTTTCTGGATTCTTACTGTAGTTATTATTATAATCAACAGAGTCATTATTACCATTATTATTGCAGGAATTCAGCCAGAGTGACTAAGCTGTCGATGCCATGTGCTGACTGAGGTAAAAATATTTGGTACAGAACAATTCTTTTATTACAGTATTACATGAATTATAAAGAAACAAACTGCGCGCGCGTATAACTACATATAACTACACTTGAACGCACAAATGAGTGTCGAACTTTGCTCAGTCAGACGCACAAATTGAAACTCACTGAACTAAACATAGCAGAGTGCGCTATCAACTTGAAATTATTTGTCAGTGTGTTATAATTTAACGATATTTACATTTCAGTTTTAAAGAACACTATATTATTATCAGGAAAATATATCTTTCAACAGAAATAAATAGTTCTTAAAAAGAATATTTTGAAATGTGTATATAATGAATAATGCATACTCTCTGAGGCATATCAGGATAAGTCATGATATAAGAGCAAAACATGCTGTGTTTTTCTTTTAATAGCTTTTTGAAGCATTCATAGAAACAACACATACTCTGCTTAACGACTGGCAGTTTAAACATAAATAAAAGGGGATGGTGTGTCTTGTTTATTCTGGGCAATGTGTTTCCATTTTCTTCATTCGCATTTACTTACATGCACACTCACACGCACATTCCAACGCTGCCTCAAATCATAACAACATATTATTGTTATTATTATGAAGCTTGTAGCAACGGCAAGTCTGCAAATAGATCTGACGGTTATTGTTTTAGCTTTCATCGTTGAATAAGTAGTTTTGTTCTCTCTCTCTCTCTCTCTCTCTCTCTCTCTCTCTCTCTCTCTCTCCTTTCCTACCTCTATGTATGTTTTTCCCGATTTCCAGACAGACTGACTGTTCTCCACCAACTACTCACTTTTTCTCTTTTTCTCTTTCTCTCATCTTTTTTTTCCCCATTTCTTTCCATGGTCATGGAGCTGGTTTATGTTTTTGCCCGGGTAGCCAACCATTACAAAGATGCACTGATCTGTGACATCGGTTTACTGTGTGTTTGCCACCGCGAATAAGGCCACGTCACCTGTGGCAGGACAGTTTAGTATCTATATGAAATCCAACGACGACCCGACTGACTTACAAAAAGTCTTTGCAATTCTCAGTCACACAACACAGTGGTGCAATTGAATAAGGCAGTGTATCTGTGAAGGACCACACGGGTATCATAACAAGAGAACAAAAATATATACACCAGATTGTGTGGAACAAAGTCATGAATTAACACGCTTTAGTATTAGTACCCATTACTAGATACGGTGGGTGAATATTTTCCGTAAATTATTACTTGCACCCAGGCGCGAAAGTTTCCAGGCAGAAATATGGTACTCAGAGCCAAACAGGTTGCACGTCAAGATTCCCAAAGTGAACGTGACGTCAGGCCGATAGAACGGAACTCGAGCTCGCCTGACTCCCCTTCCATTTGCCTGATTTCATAGGAATTCATACTCAGAACAGATGCTAGCAATGGAGGGCCAGGTGCTGTACTGATGCAGAAACACAGAAATATTCTATATCCAATAGCCTACTACACTCGTACGTTTAATGTGGCTGAAAGAATTATTCGACTTCAGAGAAATAATGAATTGTCTGGGCAGTCCAGAAATTCCAAGCCTACCTATATGGCAAGCATTTTGTCATTCAGACAGATCACCAACCTCTTGTCTATTTAACTCACTTGACTAAGGCATGAACGGTTGATCAGGTGGTCATTACTTCTACAACAGCATAGATACACTGTGGAAGTCATCAAAGACACCGACAATGTGGGCCCACTATTTGTCCAGAACAGTAGAAATGGAAGTGTTGGGGTCCAATATGTAAGTCTGTAAATGCTACGAAATCTTTATATAACTATTTGGTATCTTATCTACAGTAGAGATTTATATGATTCTAACATGATTTTGGTATCTTATCTCCAGTAGAGATTTATATGATTCTAACATGATTTTGGTATCTTATCTCCAGTAGAGATTTATATGATTCTAACATGATTTTGGTATCTTATCTCCAGTAGAGATTTATATGATTCTAACATGATTTTGGTATCTTATCTACAGTAGAGAGGAATGAATAATCTTACTCAGAGTTCATTTATATGATTCTAACATGATTTTGTATGTTGCATTTTCGTATCACAAGGAGAAAAGAAATAATTATACTGATTTTGCTTATGATTTGCGTTTGTATTTCGTAAATGGAGAAGTATAGTGGGTCATGTCTCTTAACTTATAACGAAGAAAATTATATGATTTTTCGTGATAAATTGTGCTTATATCTCTTTAAGGTTGAGACATAATGGGTCATATTCCACATTATAATGAGAGAAATTAATATATTTGATATTTTAATGCTCAGTGATTATTTAGGCATATATTATCACTGTTTCTAAACAGTGAGATTAATTAAGTGTGTCTTAAAACCGACATAGATTTTTTTTTTGTCTAATGAATATTTAGGCGTATGTCTCAAAACCGACATAGAATTTTGGTCTTGTGCATAGTTATACATTTCGTATTATTATGGAAGCTTCACTGGTAATGTATTAAATTGTAGCGTCGGCTGATGTCGCAGACAAGATAATTATGTTGCACCAGCAGAAAATATTAATATGAAAACCTGTGAGACGGGTTAAACGTCAGGCGAGAGAAAGACATGACAGACCGTTTGAAGGTTAATTCGTCTTTAAAGTCTTCAGCGCCAACTACACACACATTGACCACTTTACATTCTGTCGTTGCCATCATCTGTCCACCTAGCCGTTAAGGTCAAATAGGACACAAAGTGTACCCTGCAAGAAATGAAAATTGTGGGTGGGGTGAGGAGTAGATGTGGGGAGGGGGGTAGATGGAAGTGGAAAGGGTTTAAAACGAATGCTGCTAACAGAAGCTGCACCTCGTGCCAAAAGTTGTCTGCCGGTGGATCGTGTGTTTGCTGTGATGATGACAATAGGCTTAGTTGTATCTGTTTTCCTGCAAATTGTAATCTGTAAATGTTTGTTTGTTGTTTGGAGGACAGTTCCTTCGACTGTTTCTCAGGGCGAAGTCGTAGATTACTGGAAATCTTTCAAGGCCGTTCAATTTATGAACCAGGCCACTCATCCGAGCAGTTTTGTGCCAAGTTTTTATTTTATTTTTTTAAAAATAATTAAAGCAGAAAGAGAACTTCTGTGTAACGCTCTCCTTATCGTCAGCAGGAGTGCCCGCGTTTGATTAAATATTTTGTGGGGTTTTTTTTAAATTCTGTTTTGTTGATCCGTTTTTGGAACTCTTAGCTGTTTGTCAAGATCCTGTGCAAAATACTTTTGTTTTTAACCTACTTTTTCGTTTCTAAGTTCTTCAATATTCCACCAATACGTAGTTGCTGAATTGTTTTTACTCAGTATTAAGTAATTGCTCAGTTGTCTTACTCAATATTAATAAATGCGCAGTTGTCTTAGTATTAAGTAAATTGCTAATTTGTCTTAGTATTAAGTAAATTGCTAATTTGTCTTAGTATTAATTAAGCGTATAGGTGTCTTAGTATTAAGTAAATTGTTAATTTGTCTTAGTATTAAGTAATTGTACAGGTGTCTTAATAGTAATAATTCTTCAGTTGTCTTACTCAGTGTTAAATAACTGTACATTTGTCTTATTCAGTATTAAGTAATTCTTCACTTATTAAGCTATTAAGTAATTCTTCAATTGCTCAGTATTAAGTCAAAATGCATAATGGAGCAAGTTACAGACCAAGTAAAAAAGGAACCAGGTAACCATGGAATTGTGCTGATCACTCTGTCTATTGTCTGATGGTTTTATTGAGAAGGTCCCAAATTTCACTAACAGAATCCCAGTGAATACTGTGTAATAACTCTAGTCAAATAAACGAGATTTCTTTAATGCTTAGCATTTGGGAACAAAATACAAATGAAAAAGAAAACGCCCCAAAATAACGGAAGACTTTCTGGTGCACGAGGTGGTAACAACATGCAGATTTTCAGGCACTCTGTTATATGCAATGTTTGATGCAGGACGAAAGCGTTGCATGCAATGTTTGGTGCTGGGCGAAAATACTGTGTGTAAAGTTTGGTGTTTGACGAAAGCATTTTATGCAAAGTTTGATGCTTGAGGAAGTCGTTTTGTATAAAGTTTGAAGTATGACGAAAGTGCTGTATAAAAGTTTGGTGTATCACGAAAGTGTTCTATAAAGCTTTGTTGAATGATGAAAGTGTTGTATTAAAGATTTGTGCATGACGAAAGCGTTGTATATAACTTTGAAAGAGTTGTGTAAAAGTTAACTGCATGTGGAACGTGTTGTATTAAAGTTTTGTGCGTGACGAAAGTGTTGTATAAGTGTTTGGTGCGTGACGAAAGTGTTGTATACAAGTTTGGTGTTGAACGAAAGGGGCTAAAAAAATATTTACCACACACTAACTTCAACATGCAACGGAATGAAACTAACACAAAGCCTCCACATTTGTTAACTTTCACTAATGCACCCTCCACCCACTCTCAATAACACAAACAATTACACATCACAAGGATCTCTACAAAGCTAATGACACACTTCCACCATAAAACACATCAGGAAGTACAAATGGCCTACCCGCACATGTTTATTTTTTATTTTTTTTTTGGGGGGGGGTATACATTTTTTTTTTAATTATTGCACAAAAAAAAAGGGAAATAAATGAAAAAATAAAATAAAAGAGGACTCCAACAGTTGCAACTTGAGCAGGCAAAGAAAAAAACCACCAAACACAACAACACGGAACAGCACTACCCTCCTTAAATTCCAGAGAAAGGAGAAAGGAGGAATCCACCAAAAACCCAGAACATCTAGATAAAGAAGTCAAGGTGAAGAAGAAAGGGGCTAAATAAAAGTTTGGTGTGCATGACAAAAGTGTTGTATAAAAGTTTGGTGCGTGACGAGTAGACGACAATATTGTATAAAAGTTTGGTGCGTGACGAAAACGAAACATCACTGGATTAGAAATCCATGCTATCCGTGCGTGTTCTTTCGTTCTCATCTCTTTTTATGAACTTTTGATTTGCTGAATTTTGTTGTCTGTAAAAAAGTTTGGCATATTAATAGTAAGTTGTATCCATAAAAAAAAGTATCATTTTCATAAATTTAAGAGAGAGTAATATATACCACAAAGGATATTTTCATACTTGTCGTATATATATATATGTGCATAAAACATAGATGATAAAATAAGATTACTTTTATTACTTAAGCTTAAATCGGCCCCCCTAAACGTCATATATATAAAGTGACTGTATTTTATTATTTTGACAACCTTTCTTTTGGCCGATTTAAGCGTAAGTCGTATAGAATAATGTACTCTCTATAGATTTAAGCTTAAGTCATATATAATAATGTACTCGCTATACATTTAAGCTTAAGTCATAATAATAATGTACTCTCTATAGATTTGATTTTAAATCATATAGAATAATTTATTCTCTATAGATTTAAGCTTAAGTCATATATAATAATGTATTCTTTATAGATTCCTCTTGCATCTGCCTGCTTAAAGGTATTGGTGTGTATTTACATATTTATGCTGGAGGCGGTTTTTAATGTATCCTCTGACGTTCGAAGTACAAACATATAATTGCGGGTAATATTTTCAATATGTTATCCGTTTGAATGCGTAGATTTGTTCTTATATCTGTTTAAGGAGAGAGATATATAATCTTATGTCTGTTTGAGGAGGCAGATATATTGTTACATTTGTTTGAGGGATAGTGATAAATAGATCGATGGCTGTAAAGTGCTTGCCTCGCTAAATAGGCTTGAGACCAGAAATGGGGATTTCTGTCAATCACTTTTCATATAATCCTGACCTCATGCTGTTGACCCTAACTGCTATGATTGAATGCTCTTAGTATTCTTTCCAGAATTAACGCTAGTAGTAGTGTTCTTTTCTTCTTGTTGTTGCTGTTATCACTGCACACCTATAATCTTAGTATTGTCAAGATAGATAGATAGATAGATAGATAGATAGATAGATAGATAGAGAGAGAGAGAGAGAGAGATGTTGATGCTATTGTCTGTGTACATTTACGTGCTTTAGTATTAGCTGCTGCCATAGTAAAAGCATCTAATTACCTTAGTAACATCACAGAGTTGTGAGATTAATACTGATTTCTGAAAGATTATTGCAATATATTTGGGGGTTTTCTGACTCCATGCCTGAAATGTCGACCCGTTAGAGCACTAAAATCTAAATGCTTAATACAACTCCATTTGGAATATTAATTCTGTTCTTTCAGCATCAGCTATTTCAGAGACCTTAGCTGTTCCAGATCTAACAGACCTTAGCTGTTCCTGATCTAACAGACATTAGCTGTTCCTGATCTAACAGACCTTAGCTGTTCCAGATCTAATAGATATATATTAATGTCTGAATTTTAATGTCTCACTGTAAGAAAAAAGAATATATAGCTTGTCTTTAGTCTATATTTGCAAACTAAACGAAATATCTGCCTGTTAGAATTCCCTTACCTAAAGTCCGCCTGTTGGAATTCGTTTACCTAAAGTCTGTTGGAATTCGTTTACCTAAAGTCCGCCTGTTGGAATTCGTTTACCTAAAGTCTGTTGGAATTCGTTTACCTAAAGTCCGCCTGTTGGAATTCGTTTACCTAAAGTCTGTTGGAATTCGTTTACCTAAAGTCCGCCTGTTGGAATTCGTTTACCTAAAGTCTGTTGGAATTCGTTTACCTAAAGTCTGTTGGAATTCGTTTACCTAAAGTCCGCCTGTTGGAATTCGTTTACCTAAAGTCTGTTGGAATTCGTTTACCTAAAGTCCGCCTGTTGGAATTCGTTTACCTAAAGTCTGCCTGTTGGAATTCCCTTACCTAAAGTCTGTTGGAATTCACTTATCTAAAGTCCGCCTGTTGGAATTCGTTTATCTAAAGTCTGCCTATTGGAATTCGCTTATCTAAAGGAATTCACTTGCCTAAAGTCTGTTGGAAGTTGCAAAAGTCCGCCTGTTAGAATTCGCTTATCTAAAGTCTGTCTCTTGGAGTTCGCTCACAATAACTCTGTCTGTTGGAATTCGCTAACTCTAACGTCTGTCTTTTAGAATTCGCTCACTCTAACGTCCGTCTACCGGTTTCATTTCGCTCATTCTTGAATTCGCTCACTCTTGTGCGTCTGTTTCAATTTTTGCTTACTCTAACGTTTGGCCGTCGGTTTAAGCACTCTTTATGTAATAGGTTATATAATTTTTAATGCATAACGTCTGCCTGTCAGTTAAGCACTCTTTATGTAGTATGATTTTTAATGCATAACGTCTGCCTGTCAGTTAAGCACTCTTTATGTATTAGGTTATATGATTTTTTAATACATAACTCTAAGTAAGTACATGAGTCTAGCGTTTTAGTAATGGTTTAACTAAATGTGCAGTGTATAATGAGGACTTAAATCTAAAATATGTATAACCTGAACATTTCCAGATATATGTTTGATGCCTACGTCATGTCTACGTCAAAGAAGGCTATATTTGCAATAAGCCAACATGCGTCAGGCAGAATGGGCATCTTTATTCAACTCAGGTTCGACAACTCAGTGGCTCACTGTTTACTTAGCACCAAACATATGCCTTTAATTACGCCTTTAACTGCCAATTTCTGGAAATCTTGAGCGCATTTGCTTCATTTAGACTAATGAAATCATTTTCAACATGGAAACCGAACTTTTCTTTTGAGGCAAGAAAATACCTAGGGATAGGGGAGTAAAGTCAACAACACTGAAATTAAATTGAGAGAGGATAGAGATTGACGGAGAGTGAAAGATAGTAGGGGTGAGAGAGAGAAGTCATTCTGTGATGAATAGTCAGACTGCTGCCCCTGTGTAAATGAATGGATGTCGAATTAAGTCAAGACAAGTTATTGATAGATAGATAGATAGATAGATAGATAGATAGATAGATAGATAGATAGATAGATAGATAGATAGATAGATAGATAGATAGATAGATAGATAGATAGATAGATAGATCATACTTAGACAGACATAGACAAACGGATAGATTTTGTCTTAATTGTCACATATCGGCATAGATAAATATCCTCACATCATAACCGGGTTTCTAATCATTTTATATTCTGCTAAAGCTGAGAAAGAAAAAAAAGTAATTTAAAATAAAATAAAAAATGCTTTCATTCCAACGTCACTGAATAAAAAACGTTAAACCAGCCTTGGAGTGGGGAGAGAAAATAATAAATTGGCTTGCATTTCTCTGGATTTTGGTTGTTTTTTTTTAAATATATAAAAGTTCTATTGGAGGGAATATAAGCTTTCTAATAGAATCAACACAAATGCCACTGCCTTATACATTAGGATATTTTTTATTTATTTTTCTTCCATCATCTTTTCCCGAAATCACTGTTCATCTGAAAAAATAATTCTGGTAACATAAGCGAAAATGACAATCATGACCTTAAGGAAGACACGCGCACTCATTTAAATAGAAGAAGAAAATGAAAGTTGAAGTTAGAAGTATTATCAACTAGATTCTGTTTGTGTGTCTCTTGGTTGGGTTTTAGGGGAATTTTAGGTAATTGCATTCAATTCAAAGTTGAACGTTTTGAATATTTTATCTCGTTCTGAGCACGTTCGATAAATATACTGAGATTATTTATCATTCTGAATAGTAAATTATATTTTTTTTAATTAATCATATTCTTTTGAAAAGAATCTACTTTCTGGTTTGAAATAGTAACAATAGCATTATTTTGGAAATGGAAATTTGATTCCGACAGAAACTGTGTTCGTTACGTATTATGAAGAAGCCACAGTTGAACTAAACAAAGTAACAACAACAGCAACAAAATAATTTCAAGGGCCGTAACTCTTGATGTAAGTGTTTATTTCCTTGGCCTGGCTTTGCTTCAATTCGGATTGGATATTTAGGGAAGATAAATTAAAATGACCTGCCTTTTATTCTGATGCATTATGCTATCTTACTCCCTGAAATTGTTAAGCACCTAACCTTGCAGCCGCTTCCTTCTTGAGCAATGGCGTTCTGGAAACACACACACACACACACACACACACACACACACACAAATACATATACACACACACATACACAAGCACACAAAACACATACAAACACGTACACACTGAAAGAACGAGTTCTCTAAGTCATAATCAGGGGCTGATTGTTCATCATCATCATAGGAAAATGATGATGATGATGATGATGATGGATTCCATTACTGTAAAAGTTAGGGAATGAGGTTTTCTAAAGCATTCTATCATGGAAACAACTACGGATGAAAAAGTCAGGGAGGGAGTTTATAAAAGCAGTAACACAGCAAGGCCTCGTTTGGAAAGAAAGAATTTACGAGAGTTTCGTGTTGTCTGTTCAGGGATAGAAGACAAATTTTCATTCTTTTATTTTTTAAAGAAAATTTGGAAACCAATAGAAAAAGAATAACCAGAAGCTCACAAAAGCCGAATTTTCTTCTAATCTGAAGATTCCCCGCCCTTGGTTGGGGGTGGTGTGGTGGTTTCTCACATTACATTGGAAGCGAATCAAAGACAATATGTATAACATGTCACTCACGGTATCTCTAAGTCGGTCGTCTTCTAATTGGTAGTCTTGCCTCACATTTCTATTTGGATCTTGACAGCCTACAGTCTTTCTAGCACAATTACTGTTGCATTTAATGATCTATTATTCACCGAGGAAACGTCTTGATTTTAGGATGAATTAGTCATCCGTTCTTCACAGCTGAAACAGCCAGAGAAAAACGAGATCGGCTTAATTTGCCATCGCTTTCTCAACAAGCTTTCAAAGCGCCTGTGCAAATGTCCAATTTCATTTCAAGTGAAATCTAATTGCTCTCTTCATTTTGTTACACCGTTACTTCGGGCATTGTAATTTCAAAAAAAAATGTCTATATATTTTTTTTATATGACGCACTAACAAAGTAAAGGGTGTGGGAGAAGCATTATGACGTAAGTGTGATGTAATTGCTATCTCACGTGATCCATCACACGGGCGCAGTTAAGACTTAAGTATCGTGTGCAATGTTTAGTGTGCTGGCCTAAAGACGTCGATTCATTTACCTAGTCAGTGTTTCTTGCACCCGGTATTTAAGTGTTTGTGTGTCTGTGGTTGCAATTTACTGAACGTACTACATGTTGTAGGGTGGAGATGGAGATTGGGAGGGAGAAAAGGACGACGAAAAAAGAAATTCCACATATTGTACGTATCAACGTAGTGTGGGGATGGTGGGGATATCACTACAGTACGTGAGGTCTTCCCATTACTTATTTCTTCTATTTTCTCGCAATAACCATCTCTCATTCACTCCGTTACCTTCTTTACTCACTCACACTCCCCTCGCCCCTCCCCTGCCACTCCCCATCCCGATATGAGCTCTATATATTTTTACCCTGTAAACTCGCTCTTTTATTTGAGGCACTTCATTAAAGCGAGTGTGAAGTAGCGCCGAATTTCTCTCCAGTCCAATTTGATCTTTCATGTGGTGTATGTTGACTAGGTTTTAAAAATTTACACCCAGAGAGGTTAGTGGGGGTCTTTCTTATTTCCTTTCTTTCTATTCCTCTTTCCTTTTTAAAAAAAAAAAAAGCGTCAGTGAGGGGTGCAGAATGTTAGTTTCAGCACGGTAAGCTTAGCTAGATTCCGACGTCATCAGATTTCAGGGCTAGCGCGGACACAAACCGATTTGAAGACGCTGGGTTGGTTAAAAGTTTTGTGCGTTTCTACTGAGATGATGTTTGGCTTTTGAAAGTTTTGTGCCGTTTAGATCAAAATGTAGTGTCTGTTTGGATGTTTTATTCGTTGCTATTTAGATAAGACGTTTTGTGCGCTGTTGTTTGACTTTTAAAAGCTTTGTGCTGCTGTTTTGATCAAATGTAGAGGGTGGTTGTGGTGTTTGCTAAGATGTTGAACTAGTTAAAGTTTTGATTGTTTCTATTTAGATAGATGTTGAACTAGTTAAAGTTTTGATTGTCTCTATTTAGATAGATGTTGAACTAGTTAAAGTTTTGATTGTCTCTATTTAGATAGATGTTGAACTAGTTAAAGTTTTGATTGTTTCTATTTAGATAGATGTTGAACTAGTTAAAGTTTTGATTGTTTCTATTTAGATAGATGTTGAACTAGTTAAAGTTTTGATTGTTTCTATTTAGATAGATGTTGAACTAGTTAAAATTTGATTGTTTCTATTTAGATAGATGTTGAACTAGTTAAAGTTTTGATTGTTTCTATTTAAATAAGATGCTTGAACGGTTAAGAGTTGTGTGTTCTGTTTGGTAAGATGTTTAATCTTGAAAATTCTGTTTTCTTCTAGTGAAATGATGTTTCATTAGTTGAACATTTTGGTTTCCTTCTGTTAGTTATCTGTTTGCGGTCTGGTGAATATGTGCTGGTTGAATGAGTCTGTAAAGGTCAGAAGAAATTAATTTTAGTTATGCAGACTAAAATGCCATTAAAAACAAGCGTTAAAACACACACACACACACACACACACACACACACACACACACACACACACACACACACACACAGCTTAATATTTTGGTTTATAAAATAGGAAGAAAAGTAACAAATGTGTTTTAGAGTGTATAATTGTTATCTTTGTTTATTTACACAATACGCCTTCAAGCTGAAAATAAGAGTAATAGAATAATCTTACGTAATATGATCCATAAATATACCTTTCAGAATATTTACTTCTTACTTTTCTTGTATCATTGGATTTGCCGTGTTTCTTGTTACTGACTCAAAAGCACTGTGTTTTTTATCGATTGCAAGTGCGTTGACCTCGCTACTAGTAATTTGGTTACATTATTTTTTTAACCTTTCCAGCACATTCCTGTATTAGTGTCTCACTTAAACTGACTCTTGCACATGTAGGAATTGACTGTCTAATACACCTGAAGACAATAAGTGTCGTTTGCCTCTTTAGAAAATTACCTTCCTTTGGACCTTTAGAAAATTACCATCCTTGGCGCCTGTAGAAAATAGCTGTCCTTTACACTTGTCAGAAATGATCGTCTTTAACATCTTTAGAAAATGACAGTCCTTTACATCTGCAGTAAATGACTGTCCCTTGCACCTGAAAGAAATGACGATTCTTTGCACCTGTAGAAAATAACTTACCTTTACACCTTTAGATAATTACTGTCCTTTGCACTTGTTTTTGGCATTGACTGTATTTTACACCTAGAAAACGAAGAAAGGTTGCAAGAAAGTAAAGCTAAACTACATTTTAAAATCAAAAATGTATTTTACACCTAGGAAATTGAAGAAAGGTCGCAAGAAAGTAAAGCTAAACTACATTTTAAAACCAAAAAATGGGCTCCAGCAATTTTGCTTGTGGTGTAATTCTCTCATAAGCTGACAAGTGCCTCACACAACACGCCACCTTCCCCAAAATTCCCCCATCCCCGTCCTACATACGGATCGATATTCGTGACTCTGTTTTGAATTCCAGCGAATCGATATTTATGCTAGTGACTTCCTTTCTGAGTTCTCCAGGCTGACAGTAATAGCGAGCCTTCTTTAGAAATTCACAAACACCTGCTTTCCACTTTATTGTGGTAGTAGTGGTGTAAAGGATAGACACACTTGCAGCCGCGGTAGCCATGTTAAATTTATCCACTGTCACTTCTTGATTTGAGGGATATGACGTCATTAACGGAACTGAAAGTTCTTGCAAGTTTAAAGAACCTGACACCATGATCAGGGGCTGCTTGCACCTCAGAACATAATTGGGGACAGGGAGTCAACTCCTGCGATTAACTGAAGTGTGTATGTGCCGATGGACATAAAGAGCAAGAACAGAGGGAGAGGAAGAGGAAGGAGGTAGAGATAGAGAGGAGGGAAAGGGGGAACAAGGGGTGAAATGGAAAGAAAAAAGAGGAGAGAGAAGAAGAGAAAATAGGAATGGGGAATAGAATGCAGATGTTGTGAAGGTTTCGTTTCGTTCGTCTCTTGATTGACGCGGCACTGTTTTTTCAGTATTGAACAATTATTTTTAACATTGACTTAAATTTTGAACACAATACAGCGTTTTTTTTAACCATGTTTGCTTCATCTCAAGTTCATTTTCCCTTAAGATTAATTTCTTTTTAGAAAAACAGCAATGTAAAATAAAACAATTAAACACACCCTCACAAAATATAAGTAAATATTTTTTATTCTTTCATCAAGGTTTGAATGTAATCAAGTTTTGCTTATATGAATTAGAACAGAATTGGCTGGAATTGGAAACATGTCTATCTTAATATATTTTTGTAATTTTGAGTGTAGTCGGGCTCTCATAGCGACTCGACCACATATATCCCTTTCCCTTTTGGAAGAAAACAGCATTGTCAATAACACATTTGGCAGTTATAACTTATAATTTGGATTCGTTTTGACAAACATATAGCACTTGAAAAATACTTTCCCACAATAGACTGCATACATTATTTATATATGACAACTCCTTTGGCTCTAGTAGTAAGAGTGTGTTGACATCTCCTTTGGCTCTAGTAGTAAGAGTATGTTGACAACTCCTTTGGCTCTAGTAGTAAGAGTGTGTTGACAACTCCTTTGGCTCTAGTAGTAAGAGTATGTTGACATCTCCTTTGGCTCTAGTAGTAAGAGTGTGTTGACAACTCCTTTGGCTCTAGTAGTAAGAGTGTGTTGACAACTCCTTTGGCTCTAGTAGTAAGAGTATGTTGACATCTCCTTTGGCTCTAGTAGTAAGCGTTTAG
This sequence comes from Sinotaia quadrata, assembly GCA_028829895.1. Classification (NCBI taxonomy): domain Eukaryota; kingdom Metazoa; phylum Mollusca; class Gastropoda; order Architaenioglossa; family Viviparidae; genus Sinotaia; species Sinotaia quadrata. The sequence continues at coordinate 86,191,376 of CM054178.1, forward strand.
TGCCTTTTAAATTAAAAATAGCATCAGTGGATTGCCATAATAAACATTATGTCACTTACATTCATATCTACTGGTGAGCTCACTGAGAAACGTGAAAGACCTATGAAAATTATGTCCAAGACGGAGTGCCATAGGACTGTATATGGACTTTAACAAATACGTGTTCAGGGCTCAAATAGTGAACACGAGTTAAGCCTTGAAAATGTTAAAATAAATGGGCGTAGTGCAAATGTACGACCACCTCACAACACTAACTATTATATGTTGCCATTAAAAAATATATATATTTCTTAAAACACTGTACCTCAGCCTAATGATTTGCCTTGAGTCTAAACTACTGGTAATCGGCTGTCGTAGTCTCAAATGACATAGCTGTATGCGTCGAAGCTTCCAGGAAAAAAAACAAAACACTTTTGTGTTCTTCAAACCACTGTGTGCTAATGCTCTTGTTTTGTTGTTTTAAAAGAACAATACAGGTTGGAAATCTCATTTACATCCATTAATCTCTAGTACAACCTCACAATAGCCACGTTAAAACAGTTACTACGTAATTCTTGTCTCAAAAGGGTGTCGAATATTGCAAGGAAAATGTTGTGATGGTCTCATAAGAATGTCTGGAACTTCTTACTAAAAGAGTAATAACATTCCGTATTTTCTTTATATTTAACGAGCCCCCATCCACCCACTATTACTTCAACATAAGTTTAATATATGTGCAAGAAGGTCAATAAATTTATTAAATCAGCAATCAAATATACAACATATGAATATAATCAAGAGAGCGTTATAATTATAGTCAATGTACATAACATTTTCAAAGATGGGCGCTGTCGCTGGCACATGTTCACAATCATGTGGTTTGCAACAAGTCAGTCTTTTTTATTTAGGTGACAGCCCAACATACCCCTTCTAGGCACATTACACATGTTCCAGAATCTTCTATGTGCTGACAAAGCACACTGTGGAGAATAGTCCAGAACTTCGCATGTACTATCAAAAGCACATCCTGCTGAGTGTTCTAGAATCTTCATATGCGCTACTCAACACACCATGAGGAATGTAAAAAAAAAAATGTCTTCGCGAATTCTCGAGACCAAACTCAAACTTTAATTTCTGTTGTATTGGCTCTTGAATAGAATTCACAGGAATCAACTTACAGCAACATGTTTACTGATAAGTTCAAAGATAATGCTGGATACACACCAACATTAATCCAGTAGAGTACAGTAGTCACTGTAATCTAAAGCAGATGCAGGATTATGAAACAAAAATGCTGTGCTCCTCTCATAAGCTAATGATTGCCTTTATGACCGGACTTATGTCAAAATCAAAGTGATTATAATATAGAACTTCTTCAACAAAATAATTTTCAGTCCAGCCCCATTGGATGAATTTGTTATGAACAAATGTGAAACTATTAGCCAGAACTCCTCATCCAGTTGGAACTGGTTTGGATTACATCAGCAAGTTCTAGCATATTCAGTCTGAGTTGTTTACTCCAACTCTCGCGCCCACAAAATATGCAGTGCCTAAGGTCGGGTCACTTTATCATTGGCAACCAAGATATAATTATTAATTTTAGAAATAGGAATAGGTAAATTTACTCGCTAGAGAGTCCTTTTTAAAACTTGCTACAATGATGTCATAGCTAAAGGCCCGGATGTATACAACAAAGTTCCATAACTCGTCATCATCTGTCTTTGACAGGGCGTGCATCAACAACTGTGTAATAACTGGTCTTTGTCTGCTACAGGACCTGCTATAATAAATATTTTAAGGTTAGTCCTGACTTTGACAGGTCTGTCAACGGTTGTGTTATAGCAATTGGCCCGTTTCTACGGCAGGATAACAGTTTTATAAAAGTCAGGATAACAGTTTTATAAACGTCAGGATAATAGTTTTATAAAAGTCAGCCAGCGTTTGAGATATAAAGATTGTAAAATAATAATCAGTCTGAGAAGGATGTCTGCAATAGCTTTATAACATCAGTCCATTCCTACGAGAGGACTGCCTGCATTAGCTTTATAACAATCAGTCCATTCCTACGAAAGGACTGTTTAAACAGTTTTATAACAATCAGGTCATGGTCTAAGGCAGGACATGTTTTTGTAGCTCACGAAACCAATAGTCAGGGTCTTGGAGAGGACATCATGCTAAAAAGAGTCTCAGACTCTATTATCTTTGGCACGAAATGCAGGAACTTGGCAAGAGATGCTCTACACAAAACAAAATACTCGCATGCAGTCAAGTACGTGTCAGCGCTCCTAGAAAACCGTGCTGGCACTGAACTGTAGTTAACGGCTAAATGTGTTCAGAATTAAATCATTAGCGGCAATTAGCATGCGTTTGTGCACTGCATTGCTGTGCTTGGAAATATCTGAGTGCTTCACACAGTCATCAGTAATTATATGTACATTCTTTGCTTGCTTGCTACGTCCTTTCAGTAATACTTAGTCTCAAGTAGCTTTTCATCGTGAATACTCAGTCAGGATCCTTGCTGACGCAGTGGATACAACCAAAGGAAAGGTTAAAATAAATAAACAGTAAACGAAGTCATACAGACACAAGTACGTACACATTTACAAACATATAAGCTTACGTGTGTGGCATACATTCATATATACATGCACGAACAATGTACATATTGTTAAATGTTACACATCTGCATAAGCACGCACTTTTATAAACATGTACACACATGCATCCATCCATCCATGCATCCAACCATTTTACGTACACTCACACTTATGCATACAGACGTACGTACAATTATGCATACATGCGTACAAGTTTGCTTACGTAGCCACCTATCTACGAACAAAAATACGTCGATTAAAAATATAAAGATGTCTACAATAAAAAATGTGTTATAGTGGTAATATAATTATTTGCGAATTTTATTCCATTCATTTTTTTTTACTAGCAAGGGCCGTAGTTTTGGTTTTTCCTAAGGTATTTCCAACTCTGCTAAAACCTTAAAAATGTTCCTGCTAGCAGTGTCTCATTATATGATACAGCATAAAACCCGCCATTCTAGAGATAACGGAATTTATACGGCGAAGTACTGATTAAAACAAAATTTAACATCTTTCCCTGATAAGGACCAGAGGTAATTTCCAGACCAGCGATGGACTCGGTATAGTACTGGTTGGCATTAATCTCTCAGAGATTACTGGAATGGATTATGTCGGGTGCAACATATATTAAAATGTATAACTCTGAACATTTACTGAGACAAGACGAAACATAACTTGGTACTTTTACTGGGGAAAACCCAAATATAGCTTGGGACATTTACTGGGGAAAGCCAAATATAACTTGGGACTTTTACTGGGGAATACCCAAATATAGCTTGGGACTTTTACTGGGGAAAACCCAAATAAACTTGGGACTTTTACTAGGGGAAACCCAAATATAACTTGGGACATTTACTGGAACAAAACCAACAGCAAGCCTGCCTAATAGCATATATCGAGTTATTTTTTTTCTTTCAAACTTTTTTATGTTGAATAATGTGACCGCTAATTGCTTCTGTGTGTGTGTGTGTGTGTGTGTGTGTGTGTGTGTGTGTGTGTGTGTGTGTGTGTGTGTTAGAGAGAGAGAGACATAAATATACTTGTACATCTTCATGAGTTTTGACATGAAGATATTACTGAAGGCACGAAGGCCGTGCTCATAAGAGTTGTAAGAGGTCACGTGCACACACCAAAGTTCAACTGCGATTTTCACATACGTGCAAGTACACGGGGGTAGGGGTCGTCTTGCGCACAGGATGATATGCATAGAAAGTCGAGTGGTTGTGATAAATTGGGAAGGATATAATCGTTGTAAATCATCTTGGCCGGATATCACTTTTTTTCTTAAATTCTAAACACATCGTCATTTCTTAAGTAATTGTAATTGATAGACTTAGGATATCTTTGCAGTTTGGTGCCCAGTTAATTGAATTGTCGTGTAAGTGATGTCCTATCAAGTTAATGGAACTGTCCTGTAAGAGATGTCCTATCAAGTTAATGGAACTGTCGTGTAAGAGATGTCCTATCAAGTTAATGGAACTGTCCTGTAAGAGATGTCCTATCAAGTTAATGGAACTGTCGTGTAAGAGATGTCCTATCAAGTTAATGGAACTGTCCTGTAAGAGATGTCCTATCAAGTTAATGGAATTGTCGTGTAAGTGATGTCCTATCAAGTTAATGGAACTGTCCTGTAAGAGATGTCCTATCAAGTTAATGGAACTGTCGTGTAAGAGATGTCCTATCAAGTTAATGGAACTGTCGTGTAAGTGATGTCCTATCAAGTTAATGGAACTGTCGTGTAAGTGATGTCCTATCAAGTTAATGGAACTGTCGTGTAAGTGATGTCCTATCAAGTTAATGGAACTGTCGTGTAAGTGATGTCCTATCAAGTTAATGGAAGTGGTAGTGGGGAAACCCATCGTTAAATTTTCCTCGTGAGATTTATTTATATCTTTGCTTCGCGTGATTACCGGTCCAATGGCTAGCCAGCGAAACTAGCGCCAGTGAATAAACTGGTTTCATGGATAATATTGCAAACCACCACATTCCCTTGTAATCATTAGAAACTTTATCAGTGACTAGGTCACAGACTGTAGGTTCATAGTATAGGTCGCATTTATGCCTACGAATTGTACACTTGTGGCACATTTTATATATGTAAAAGTCTCACTCGAAAGTTACATATTAAAACAATATTAGTACTTATATCTAAACATTATATAACCATATGGTTAAGTCTCAGTCGAAAGCTAAATATTAAAACAATTTTAGTACTTATATCAAAACGTTATATAACCATATGTATAAGTCTCAGTCGAAAAATAAATATTAAAACAAATCTAGTACCTTACATCATTATATGTTAACATAAATTGATAATCTATTTTAATATCTAGGTCACAATGCATTACATATAATGTACCAGAATCATACATTATGTGTGTGTGCATGTGTGTGTGTATATAATGAAATCACTCACCATAATTATAATGTACGATGATTACACGTTGTGTGTAACTTAGTATTTACTAGATCGTACACAGTCCGCTACTCTGACATATCTCTGTAACAAAGGTATGCATTTGTGTAGACCTGTACATGGCGTGTGTCAAAAAAAAACCCCACCATGTATGTTTTAGTGTGTGTGTGTGTGTGTGTGTGTGTGTGTGTGTGTGTGTGTGTGTGTGTGTGTGTGTGTGTGTGTGTGTGTGTGTGTGTGTGTCTCATTCTCGTTCTCTCTTTCCACGTGCACACACAAACACACACTCTCTCTCTCATTATCTTAACCCAGGACACACAAAATATAAATGAGTTTAATGAAGCCTTACTTTATATATACACACATGCAATTTGATAAACTTTTCGTCGGTTTTTATTCGCCCTTTATTTTCGAAAGACCTCTTTGCGCTTGTAAACATTCCTGTAACTATTACCAAGTACATGAACTAGGAACTAAGTACAGTTCGGCAGAGAAAGCACCCAGTGGCCAAGTCAAGGTTTGAACCCAAGACAAAAGCGTGCGAATCTAGGGCCTTTCATCTCGCTGTCACCGAACTTTTTCAGTCCGTCGATATGTCGACACGATTCATCGCGCAACAAACCACACGTTCCGTTTACTTAACTAGTTCACACGTGATGTACACAGTTTAGAGTCGACACAGTTTTTGTCACTTTACTTAAATTATAGTTTGTGCAAGCAGTGTATGTAGGTAAGACACAATGAGGATATACTTCTCGTCATAGGAGTTTTAAGTGTCGTGTCGGACGTGTACTGTAGTATGTGTTGTTTTTTTTTACACGTCTCAAAATGTAATGTGCAATCCTTATTATTTTATGCTTAATACACATCTAAATATGTCATGTGCTATATTTACTGTTCTATGTATTTGTTTTACAAGTTTCAAAGTGTCGTGTGCGACATGTACAGTTTTATGTTTAATACACATCTCAAAATGTTCTGTGCGACATTTACTGTTGTATGCTTTTATACACGTCTCAAAGTGTCGTGAGCAACTGTACTGTTTTATGTTTTACACATCTCAAAGTGTCGTGTGCGACTGTACTGTTGTATGTTTTATATACATCTCAAAGTACCGTGACATTAATTACTGTGCAAGTTGCACATACTTATTATGGACATGATTTGTTTTATAAATGCAGACTCATAAATATAATTTTAAAATCGCGTGAAAACCACACACACACACACACACACACACACACCATGCATGAGTGCTTCAGTGAGTGTGTGTGTGTGTGTGTGTGTGTGTGAGTGAGTGAAATCCAGAAGAGAGCCTAATGCAAAAATATCTCCCAAAGATCAGATTTTTTTTTATAAGCGTCATATTATCGATAGGTCAACAAAATGCTGGTCTGTTTTTATAAAAGAGTAGGATAAATGGATCTTTATTTAATGACTTTTCCTCCATAAATCATCATGCTGCCAGACAACCATGGGCACAGGAGCATTTGATAACTCCGATTACAATAGATCTGCTCCTAACATAAAACTCAGCTAGTTCAACCATTTTCTAGAACAACAAAACAGTCGCAGGCTAACAGTGATGTCTACACTAGCTAAATGTTGCATGAGTCGTGTGAATGAGTCTTCAACTAATATAGTATGAAATCCAGGGAGTGCTTCACACTGTTGTGTAAGTGTGCACTCGGCTTAACTTGACATTGCCCAACCCAACTGCCCGACATAGATGCACTTATTAATAATTATTTATGGATAACATCGGTTGCTTTCTATGTGACGAATGCCAAGACAAGAAATTACATGTTGCACTTTTTTGCCTTTTGTGTCTCCTCCTTCCACAGCTGCAGGATGGATGGGAACAATGCCCGAAGACAGAAGTGACGGAGAAACCGACTTTACAGGCACCGAATTCCTTGGATTCAGTATGCAGGAATTTTATTCGAGCTCTGTTGACAACATGTCGATTCCTTGCAACGATGTGACAGCGACAATGGCGAGAATGCAGTTTCATGGGAGACAACTGAGAACAGGGAAACCATGAATAATATTACATAGAAGACTAGGGGGGAGAAATTCTACATCGCGTTATTGATTTTCTCGAGAAAATCTCTAAGTACTGATCAGTTCCCTCGTCCCCACTCTACCCCCTATCTAAAATACACGTTGTTTTTTTTTAATACTAAAAACGTTTTGTCTTTATTTTTGAAAAGATGAAAACAAACTTTATTTGGGGATGGCTAAAGGCTCTGCAAAAAGAAATTATCTGAGCATCAAGAATATGAAGATTCAATTTAAAACCACCTGCCGTCTTAAGAAAATTGCCTGCCACCATAATCTATTTACCAAAGACCACACTAGGTTTTGCAACTCCTTTCCTTTCAGCTGTAACTAAAAGGAGTTTTGTTTTGTTTTGTTTTGTTTTGTGCAGCGACGTTGTGCAAACTTGGTCATCATGGGCTAGTGTTTTCTGTAATTACTCTGCATTTAGCTGTAGGTATTGATTGAGAACGCGTGAGAAACATTCATTTCAACTGTGGCCACTGGGACACACTGCCAAGAGGAGGTAACCGTGGTGGGGAGAATTTTTTCCAGTCAAGATTTCATTAGACAAGCTGCCCCTTGCTTGGTTTAGACCGGCTTAAGTTTAATACTGCTAATGCTGTATTCTCCATTATGAGCGTGGATCAGGTGTAGTTAGTGAAACTAATAAGAGTTTGCATTTATTTTAGAAAACTGCTGCTTCGTGGTCAAATGTCATTAATCGGTCGGTCTACCCACACTCATAAACAATGCTAAGAAATCAAATAGTTACATTGTGACGTATGTGAGGGTAAATGCGACTGTTACTGTTGGTTACACATGCTCTATTCACTACTCTTGCACCCTTCAGTATGACTGTGAATGCTGCCACAAATCGACACAGTTGATTTCACACTAGACAGATTGATAGACAGGTATATTTCAATCGATCAGTTAACTCAAAATTAAGCTAATGGCTGCATTTCATGACCAGACTTCTGCCATACCAAATTCAAAGTGATTAGAAAATACAATTCTTTTCAACAGGTAAACTTTGATCTCAGCCCATTGCCTGGTCTCGTTCTTGTAAATCTTAAACATTGAATAATACAAACTACTCATCTACATAACAACGGTTTAGATTACATCAACAAGTTCTAGCACATTCTAATCAAGAGGTGTTTACTCCAATTCTGACACCTAGAAAAATACCATCATAAGCTGTGCCCAAGGTGGTGGTGGTAGTAAGGGTGTAAATTCAGACATTGGGATGTTAAAATGCAAGACAAAACAAAATCGTCAGTTTAAATCAATAGACATTAGCCTAAATAATAAATGCTATAACAGATCTTTAGCCAAAGGGGCTTGTTTCTAAACAAGCATAGGTTGACGACAATCAGTCCATTAAAATAAGTATTTTCCACAAAAAAATGACGTCTCTAATGGGGGAATAATTCTAGAGCAGCTGAAACCTTACAGAGAACATCTTCCCAGACAGAGTTGCTAATTGAGATTGGGTGACTGACAGCTTGGTCTAGAATGAGCAAGATGAATAGCCCATACTGTAATATAGGTCTGAAACAGCAACAAACATAAAACTCCTGCATAGCAACCATTCATATAAGCAATGACAAACAAATAGCACTTATTGGTTAAGAATCATTGCAAATGATACAGTAGAGACTATAGTTTATTTTTAACAAAGTAACAGTTGGTGAAAAACTGAAATTCTAATAGATGTTTGTTTTAATAAATAAATTAGGTATGATATAAATGGCATGTAGCAGGCTTATGGCAAACTTAAAAGCCAGGGAAATTTGTTTTTGAATCTCAGAGGCAGTGTTGTAACTTTGAGGTTAACAAAAGTGTAGCAGGTTGTGACTTTCGGGCTAACAGAAGCCCGGTAGGCTGGTTTGTGACTTTAGGGTTAACAGAAATCTAGCAGACTGTGTTGTGACTTTTGCCTTTGAAGTTACAGAAGTCTAGCAGGCCGGGTTGTGACTTTCGAGTTAACAGAAGCCTGGTAGGCGGGGTTGTGACTTTGCGGTTAATTGACATTTAGCAGCTTCGGATTGTGATTCTGGTATTAACAGAATTGTTAACCTAGATTGTGACCTTAGGGTTAACAGAAGCCTATCAAACTGTGGAATATGAGTTGCAACTGAGTAGGTAAATGTGTGAGCTTCTGTCATGAGCATACAGAGGACAGTGCAACAATGAAATGAAAAGAGGCGGTGCTAGAATTTGGAATAAACAAGAAAGCAGTGGTTTTGATATTACTCGTAAGCATATATAGTAAATATGATTATGCAATAAATTAAAAATGGAGGATTTGAATAAGTTAGTTTGGGTCACCAGGATGCTATTTTTGTAGTGTAGTTATGTTTAAATTGAAATTCAAGACTCTGATACCATACAATGATTGCCTGAAACCACATTCACTACAGAAATTACTGGAGTTAGCCATGTGAAATTAGTCACTGATATACCTTTGATGCTTGACGGTTGTTTGGATTTGCTTGACGGTTGTTTGGGTTTGCTTGACAGTTGTTTGGGTTTGCTTGACAGTTGTTTGGATTTGCTTGACAGTTGTTTGGGTTTGCTTGACGGTTGTTTGGGTTTGCTTGACAGTTGTTTGGGTTTGCTTGACAGTTGTTTGGATTTGCTTGACAGTTGTTTGGGTTTGCTTGACGGTTGTTTGGATTTGCTTGACGGTTGTTTGAGTTTGCTTGACGGTTGCTTGGGTTTGCTTGACGGTTGTTTGGATTTGCTTGACGGTTGTTTGGGTTTGCTTAGACCTACACCTAACTGCACCACTAGGTATAAGAGGAGCACTAGATACAAATGGAGCACTAGACCTAAATGGAGCACTAGACCTAACTGGAGCACTGGATACAAATGGAGCACTAGACCTAACTGGAGCACTGGATACAAATGGAGCACTAGACCTAACTGGAGCACTAGACCTAAATGGAGCACTAGACCTAACTGGAGCACTGGAAAACATACGAGCTGAAAGTTGTTTGAATACGCTGCCGCAGATTTGCCCACTGTTAAAAGCAGCTTTCCTCAGAAGTGCTCAACTCCTCTGTACAACCTTGGATCTTCCAGAATTTTGCAGGATTCTGCGACCAAGGGTCACAGATAAAAGAATTCAAGAGAGGAGTTGCTGCTGCTACTTCTACTACTACAACTACAATTGTTACTACTACTTCTACTGTTGATGATGATATTAGATATCACTGCTCTTTAAAAAATAGTAATGGACAAAAATACAAAAAATCCCTTCAAACAGTAAATTTAAATAATTCAGGCATTCGGACTATAAAGAGCTGGCAATTGTAGATATTAAACACAAGCAAAAACCCAAACAAATATAAACCAATTTAACTCAAAACAGTGCGCGCGCGTGTGTGTGTGTGTGTGTGTGTGTGTGTGTGTGTGTGTGTGGTGTCCACGTCATGCTATTCACACTGCTTTCGACCTGTAAATAAGCGATTGTTTTTAAAAATGGAATACTTCCACAAATGAATGCACTCCACCACTAACACACTGGGGGGCGGGGAGCTTATGACTGTTTAGAGTCCCTTAAACACTCCAGGCTTATGAGTGCTTAGAAACAATTCAGCGTGCAGCCTTTTCCTGAGTTTAATTGGGAAACACTTCTAACATTTTATGTCATGAGCATAAATTAAAGTCCAACTATGTCCATACCACATGCAGGCTAGAAACGTAATTCAGCGTACATTTAAGGGGACGATGTTTAACGGGGAAGGGGTGTTAGCAAATCAGACAGTTAAATATATGATTTGTAACCTTTTCTCTTCTTCGTTTTCCAAAATAAGTTTCTAAACAAAATTATTCTAATTGTCACATGCGAGTGAGAAGAAGTTAATACTTTAACATCAAATCCAGCGTGCAAGTTAACTAAGGGATAAGAATAACGTTTAGAAACACTCTTGAAACTTACAAAAGGAAAGAAAATAATGTTTTGCAACATTCTTAAAACTTACAAGGGAAAAACACATTCTTAAAACTTACAAGGGAAAAACACATTTAGCAGCTCTTTGCGGCCTAAAAGGGAAAAATAATAAAATAACGTTTAAAAAATACTCTTGCAACCTACAACATAACAATTTAGCAACACTTCTTATATATAATTGAACAAGACAATAAAGTTGAAGCAACACTTCTGTAACTGAACAAAACGGCAAGGTTGTAGCAACACTTCTATAACTGAAAAGGTCAGTAACGTTGTAGCAACATTTCTATAACGAAAAAGACGACAAGTTGTAGCAACGCTTCTATAACTGAACAAGACGATAATGTTGTAACAACACTTCTTCTCTAACTACACAAGACGATAATGTTGTAACAACACTTCTTCTCTAACTACACAAGACGATAATGTTGTAACAACACTTCTTCTCTAACTACACAAGACGATAATGTTGTAACAACACTTCTTCTCTAACTACACAAGACGATAATGTTGAAAACCTTTCTATAACTGAACAAGACGATAACATTGTAGTAACGCTTGCAACAGCGAGGTTTTTAGCAACACTGACAACAATGAAGATGTTAATGTTTTAACAACACTGATATAACAATGATGTTAATGTTTCAACAACACTAACATAACAAATAAGATGTTATTGTTTTAACAACACTGACATAACAAAGAAGAGGTTAATGTTTTAACAACACTGACATAATGAAGATGTTAATGTTTTAACAACACTGACATAACAAAGAAGATGTTCATGTTTTAACAACACTCTTAAAACTGAAGAAAATGTGTTAACGTTTCATCTACACACTTGAGACTGCGAGGAGACAGTCGCTTTAATGCAACTATAAGTGTAATTTTTAGTAGCTTGCTTACAAGTTAAAAAAACATAAAATGAACATTGTATCACTCTTCTAACTGCGAAGAGTGCTAACCTTTAACGTTTTAACAACGAATGAAATAGAATTCATCTCACGGGTGTTCAGGGGATGGGGTGAGGCGGTGTGGTTGCAACGTGCTTACGCTGATCATAATTTGTTGTGCTAATGAAGTTTCATTGTTTAACTCCGTTTAGCTGAATACTGGGCAAGATGTCAAAATAAACGTTGCCCTGGCGATATCTTTGGTCGATTGCTTGCTTCGTTCATCCGATTGCTTCTATCCCAGACTAAGAGCGACAATAAACAGGTCATATTTCTTTTCTGTTTGTTCTTCACCTTGATGTCTCTTTATATAGAACTTTGCAGCGCACCAGCGAAGGAATGTTGTTTAAAAGAAGTAACAAAATCTCACTGAGAGATGGAACTGGAACGGATTAATTGCAAAGAAATAGTCCATTGAGAGACACTTTGGTTTCTTTCTCGATGTTTATTATTCTGTTCTTGTATAACCCATTCAATTGTCAGTACCTTTAAGTAAACTCTGATGTACATGAATCTATAACCCATTCAATTGTCAGTACCTTAGAAGTAAACTCTAATGTATTTGAATCTATAAAGAGAACTTAAAACCGATGATTTGTTGTAGAAGCAGCGTTCTGCGGAATTCTAAAACCGTGAAGGTTTGAAAAGCGATTTCTACTGGCCTTATTAAGAAATCGATGAGAGACGGTACAGAAATGAACATAGTCAGGGGATGAGATGAGAAAGAAGTCTTATTTTCTCTGCGACTGATTGAATATTATATATTGTCGCTTCTCTGGCTGTTCGAATATTTAACGTAATATCTAAAAATAGAAAAAGCATTAGGAGTGGTCAAGAAATTCTAATACTGTAGATGAACGAAGAATCGTTTGGGGAGGGAGTATGCTTGATTGTAAAATCAATGGCAGACTGTTTTCAACGAGATTTGTGATTTTCGTCTGAATCGTAGTAACTGATGCTTGTATCCAGTTTTAGAAGGATTTAAATCTGTGGTCTCTTCCCGTTCTCTGAAAGACCATCAGAGTACGTCTATAAATAGAATTTCGGGAAGATTACACACGTGTTCTCGTAATATTGAATCGACCAGTGGACAAGGATATAAATCAATTAGGTTGACTTTTGGATATTTATTAAATAAACAGATCAGGAAAAACGTGTTTACTGCTCTAGGACGGAGCGGCGTAATCTACCGTATTGCCGTGTGTCGGTTGTCGCAAATTGGTGCGTGATCGCTGGCATCGACTTGAACTGTAAAACTACAAGTTACTGTAGAGCATGAAGTTCAGGCTGTCAGAGAGATGTTTGGCTTTGAATACATGCTGGACATGAGGGCTCCGTTGATTGGCACTTTTTGAATACCGGCTAGTTTTCAGAACTAGTTTTTACCGGCTAGTTTTTAGAACTAGTTTTTACCGGCTAGTTTCGAGAAAGATATTCGCGTGTTGCCGTACCGGTCTTTGATTCCCACTTTTCTTACACCTCTATGATCATTTCGTCCTTCTCTCTCTTTCTACCCAACCACCCATTCATCCATCCATCCGCCCATCCGTCTGTCTGTCAGTCTAGCTAGCTGTCTGTATGTCTGTCTTATCGATTACAAAGTCTTTCCTAAAAAATAAAAAAATAAAAACTGAACAACCGACCAATATCAAACAAAAATTAAAACGTAACTTAGTATTAATAATATTAGTTTATCTTTAAATGTAGATTTTATAAGGTGAATTTTAATAAAACTAATAGTTATTCAGCATATAATGTTTCTTCTTATCCTCAACGTTTCAAGAAATGAAAGAGAATAATATTTTTAAAATCAACCTTTGGTTAGAAATTGAAAGAGCACGCTATAATTAATTTTATTATTTTTTGAAAAGGGATGTGCAGGTTATTGTTAATAAAACAAGCACATCGCTAGTTTTGAAATTGTGTGTGTGTGTGTGTGTGTGTGTGTGTGTGTGTGTGTGTGTGTGTGTGTGTGTGTGTGTGTGTGTGTGTTAAACGAACATTCTTAAAGCCTTAAATTGATGTATCTGTCGAGTTACTTCCACTAACATTTTGCGACTTGTGTGTGTGTTAAATGAATGTTCTTAAAGCCTTAAATTGGTGTCATGTGTCGAGTTACTTCCACTAACATTTTGCGACTTGCGGATCTAACCTTTGATACATGACTTTGTGTAATTACTTGTCATCTTTGAGTCATACTCCCAGCAAATAATTACTCTAATTAATACTTCTAGTACTATGAATACCTTTAACTGCTGCTGTTGCTACTAACTACTCTGACTACTACTAAATGAGTAGTAATAACTTCGACTTCTCTTACTACCATTAACCGCTCTCACATCCAATACTATTACGAACTATAGCTACTTCTAACTTTGACAATGTTATTACTAATAACTGTCATGACTATATTACTACTAACATGGATTACTATTACTATTGCTTGTTATTCTAACTACTCTTACTGTTGCGATTGTTCTTTAATACGGATTTCCTCTGAGGATGAATTAGTATCGTTGGCAGGAGACATACACGTTTCTTTTCTATATATTGCTACCACCAACACACTGTTACCTACACAGCCAGTACACCCAAGACTGTTACAAGCAGAGACAGTACAACCAATACACTGTTAAAAGCTCGGACAACGCATTGTTACAAACAGCTAGTACAACCAATACACTGTTACAAAAAGAGAGAGTACAACCAATGCACTGTTACAAGCTCGGGACAATACATTGTTACAAACACGGACAATTCCATCAACACATTGTTACAAACACGGACAGTACTCTCAACCACTGTTACAAACATGGTCAGTACCATTGACCATTGTTACAAATACGGAAAGTAGTATCGACCACTGTGACAAAAACAGACAGTACCACCATCCACTGTTACAAACACGGATAGTAACATCGACCACTGTTACAAATATGGGCAGTACCATCATCCACTGTTAAAACACTAACAGCAACATCGACCACTCTTACAATCACGGACAATACCATCATCCACTGTTAAAAACACGGACAATACCATCATCCACTGTTAAAAACACGGACAGTACCATCATCCACTGTTACAAACACGGATAGTACCATCACTTCACTGTCACAAACACGTCTTTTGGCGCTAATTCTTCATAGATATTAATACTTACAATCATGACCGCTAAACTCAACACCCACGAGCTAGGGAGGTGGTGAAGATCGATCGAGAAGAATCGAAATGAGCACGGCTGGGTTCGAACCCATGATAGTCTACACGCGAGGCTAGCGCCTTTTTGTCGCAGCCGTAATGCGATTTACAGAGTCAGCATGTGTTCTGTGTGCTGGGTCATATCGGTGATGCTAACTAGTTCATTTCGTTGGTCAGTGTGGAACAGCATTGCTTCTGTAATACGATTTGTCACTTTGCAGTTATTTTTGGGTAGGGACTTATCAAAGCGATTCAAAGTCACTGTCGCTCCCCCCGTACTGATAGTCCGTCTCTCTGATCACGAATTCTTGCAATTTCAGGTTAAATAAATGTTTGCCAGATCGCGTCCGGCAGATCGTGCCTGTGCGAAGAAAAGGGATGAACGAGTAACGTCCCCTTGTCGACGTCTTCAAGGGACGAGACTGGTCACGTAGAGAAACATTTTAACTGCGCTTCGTGACAACGCGACTGCAGCAATAGGTGGTACAGGATTATCTGCACGAAGTTTCTTTACGGACCATCACCTACTGGGCAAAAAAAACCAACTTATTATTATTTAACGCGGGTTGTATTAAATAATAATTATTATTTTCTTTTATACAAGAGAATGATTATCATTTACGCGAGCTTGACTAAAATAATTATTAATTATTGTTCATGCGGGGTTTATTAACTAATTATTATTTTCTTTTCCACAAGAAAGTAACATAATGCAATACTTATTGACATTTTTTTAAAGCGATAAAGGATGAATAACTCTTGTAATAACTGCAAAGTTATCGATACTTGTAGTTGTACAATAAGTATTATGAGTATGTGTGTGAATGGATGTATGTGAATACTATTTCAAAGACTTTGTGAAAAATAATAACATTTAAATGATTATGATGGCTTAGAAATTAGTAAAATATGATAAGTTGCTGTATTTAATATTACTAGTTGAAACTGAAAACTTATGTTAAGTTGCTGTATTTAATACTACTAGTTGAAACTGAAAACCTATGTTAAGTTGCTGTATTTAATACTACCAGTTGAAACTGAAAACCTATGTTAAGTTGCTGTATTTAATACTACTAGTTGAAACTGAAAACCTATGATAAGTTGCTGTATTTAATATTACTAGTTGACGTTGCTGTATTTAATACTACTAGTTGACGTTGCTGTATTTAATACTACTAGTTGAAACTGAAAACCTATGATAAGTTGCTGTATTTAATATTACTAGTTGACGTTGCTGTATTTAATACTACTAGTCGAAACTGAAAACCTATGATAAGTTGCTGTATTTAATACTACTAGTTGACGTTGCTGTATTTAATACTACTAGTTGACGTTGTTGTATTTAATACTACTAGTTGACGTTGCTGTATTTAATACTACTAGTTGACGTTGCTGTATTTAATACTACTAGTTGACGTTGCTGTATTTAATACTACTAGTTGAGGTTGCTGTATTCAATACTACTAGTTGACGTTGCTGTATTTAATACTACTAGTTGACGTTGCTGTATTTAATATTACTAGTTGACGTTGCTGTATTTAATACTACTAGTTGAAAATGAGAGCAGTCGAGACATATCAAACCGGATATATAAAATTTCTTGTCGAGTAAACACACTGATGACCCAATCAAATAAGGAAATTGACTCATCGTGTGTTTATTTCCAAACTGCTATGCCCAAGTCACCTACACCCAAACCTTTTCTCCAAGTGCGGAGTTTGTGGCATACAATTAACAGGTAGATTACTGAATATATCGGGTAATTTCTTATCAGCCTCGCTTTCGATTGCAAGGAAAACACAACCCAGACATCAAACTGCGTTCAAGAGTGAGTACGGCGATCCTAAAAAGAAAAGAAAACTAAAACAGACAAAGGCAAGTTGATTTATTCTGACCGTTGAAACGTGTTTCGATTGTGCAGTCAGGCTCAGTGGGTAAGCTTTACGACCGACCCTTGCCGCAACCGGCTCAAAGGCCACCAATGCATGTCAGCGATCAATGAACGCTACATACATATTCATTATTTTTAGCATTATAAACTGACGCCCGAGACGCACACGTGCTTGTGTGTACCGGTACACCTGATAACGGTACAATCAGTCCATCCAATCAATGGCTGACTGTATCTCAGAGCGTGTGAAATCGATCAAGGGACAGATAACGCCGATTTGACACCAGGGGCTAGACCGAGGTGAGCAGCCGACTGAAAGAGACCTCACATTAATACGACAAAAACCTCGAGTACCGCAAATCTGCCTATATCCCGGAGTACAGTGGTTTATTGAGAGTGTTTCCGAGCAGCGATGTAGCCCATAAGTGTACATGTAAATGTTGAGCGTGTTTCTGACGTACTCTGACCGCTCGCAGTTCTCTGTTGCGGCCGCAGGGGCCTCCCTACGACTACGTTAGCAGAGCAAGCGGTGGTTTTAGTCTCTGTGCTGACAAGTACACGCGTGCGCTCTCTTTCACCACTGGTACGGCCGGACCCGACGGAAATTTCATAGCTTCCATAGAATTTATTCGCACTTACTGTGTGTTCATTGAGAGACGCAAGTGTTTGTTCATGCTGTCCGTGGTAGTAACACACTGGAAAAGTGCGGGGTCGGTACTCCACTGACAGAGAAAGAGGGAGGGGGAGAGAAAGGGGTAAAAAAAAAGGAGGATGTAGTTTGACTGAGAGCTGTTTCACGGAGTGTGGATCTCACAGTCTTGTGTGGAAATGTTGAGCGTCACTTCTTATGAAGATACGCAGTTGGCGGCGGCGATACAGTACGCGACACGGGTTACACGTGTCGACTTCGGTCCCTAGTAAGATTTACCAGTGGAAGCGAGATACCCCACTCCCCATTATGGATATTTATAGCCGCTTGAACTACGGGAAAGTCGTTAGATTTTTGTGTGTGTAGTGCACAGGGACGGGACTCTTGAAGTAAAACCAAATTTAAAAAGGTAAAATAATAATTATGAAGAAAAGTCATTTGGGAACTATCGTTTTGGTCGCTTTACCTGTGCCGTAGCATAAGTTCAGAACCAAGAGGAAGTTATACCTATTCGTAAAAAAAATAACCTGGATTGAGCTTGGCATTTGGTGACACCTGTTGCTGCTCTTTAGCAGCCACGTGCATCTGTAAGATTTCTTTGGCGAGAGGGTGTATTGACACACGAGGTCAGTGGGTTTTCATTTGTGTGCCAAAACATCAATAGCTATCCGTGCACATCTGAGGAATGTGAGATCATTAGCCATGTTTGTGTGCGTATTGATTTTGTTTTTTTTCTTCCTTGTATCCGAGTTGCTATGTGTGTAAGGGGAATATGTATTGATGTAGATAATTTCGTTCTTGTGTGTGCGGCTTGCGTGTTTGTGAATGTGCTACCATTCTAGATGTGATTAGCATCGAAAGCTTGTGCGTCTTATATGGGTGCGTGCGTGTGTGTGTGTGTGTGTGTGTGTGTGTGTGTGTGTGTGCGTGCGTGTGTTTGTGTGCGCGTACAAGTATTACCTGTACGAACATTGACCTGATTACCACACGAAAGTGATATATCTAAGTTGTTTCTCCTTTTCACATTTCTCGGGGAGGTGGGGGGTATGTGTGTGTGTGTGTGTGTGTGTGTGTGTGTGTGTGTGTGTGTGTGTGTGTGTGTGCAATAGGACCTTTAATAAGCTGTTCGGTTTTTCACTGATAGGTTGTTATTATCATTACTTGTGCCTGAGCTCACACATTGTATGAACATATCGCTGTAGAAATGGGAAATTATTCGCTATCTGCCAATGAAAGTTACAGTTTTGTTTGTGTATTTAGCGAGTGTGTGCGTGTATTTGATTCAGTATGTGTGTGTTTACTGCAGTGAATTATAGTAACGTTTCTAGTGATGGCCCTGTTCACTACACTTAATATAGGCCTATTTGTCACATGTTTAGAATATGTGTAGGCCTATGTGTTATGAGGTGAGAGGGAAAGAGTATGCGATTTGACTACTGATTCTGTTGATTTCTGTATCTGTAACACTAACATACACTGACGTAGCAGTCGATTACGGCAGGTATCTATCAGTAAACGCATATCTGAAGACGACTGCCAGAATTTGATAACTTAGTATGTCTTCATTGCAGGTTTTCAAGCGTACGCAAAACTCTTGATGTAGTAGGCCTATTTGCCTCTTCACTGATGTTGCGAGTGTTGTGTGATATGTGTATGTGCGTGGAGTGTGTGTGAGTGTGTGCGCGTTGATATATAAAAGAAATGTGGTGTTTCGTTTCAGAGTACATATATTGGCAGTCAGAATTATTGTCACTAGAGCGCGCGTCAGCTGGTAGGCACTGTCCGCCGGTTAATACCCTAAAACAAATACTAGGCTTTTATTTCTTGAGCCACCTGCGTAAATTATTAGTCACAAACATACAGTCACAGCCTGTATGACAAGTCACGCATTCCAGAAATAACAATCGGTCACGGAGTGTTTGCCGACTCGCCGGTGACGGCTAGGTTTGCACCATACTACATTATATTGCTTGCAGTGGGCGTGCTCTCCCTTGTCGTTTGGTTTACGGATCGGATTTTGTTGCTAGATGGCGGTTTGTCCGAGACGTTTGCGCATGTGTCCTGTTGGAAGTGTCCGTGCGATCAACAAACGTGCTGAAAGGGATAGCTAGAGAAAGTGTCTTGCACACTGGAAAGGAAAGCAAATCTGGAACACGTGATTAATTAATTGCCTGTCCGGCTTGAAATCGTGCAGTTCAACAAACTATATAGATCAAGAAACACTTGAGAAACATTTTTTTTAAAAGTAATGAATGGGGCAGTAATTCTGTATTATTTAATGCATAAAGAGTTGTGTGATATTGAGTGTATACTTGTTTGAAAAGGCAATAAAGGGAGAGCATCAACTTTGCGATACACCGTCGCCAATCATTCATCGGCCAGTTAAAGGACGTTGATATACATACACTGTCTACTTTGTGTGTTCGTAACTCCCTGACGTCATATTCCTTATTTAACTACTTCTCTTAGTGCTTAGCAGGCACAGTGTATGTTAAAGTTGTAGCTTAGTTAAGCGAGGCACTACCATTTAAAAGGAGGAAGGGGTGGAGGCTTGGTGAAGTTTAAGCTAAATTCCCTTAGGCCATTGGTTGCTTAGCCAATATCCGGACACGAAAACAGTACTAAGCATATTTGAAAGGTTTGCAATCTTGTCATTTGAGAACGAAGCTACCGTAGTATTCCCACACACCCCACCCCTGAAACTGCAGGTTTGACAGAGCGATTACCTCAGCAGAATTCTTTAAAATATATGTCCTGTCGATTTGCAGTCCAAATATTTATTGTATAAACAATATATCAGTCTCACATAATTCAACATGGAGTTTTATTCCCTTTGTATACACAAGTGGAAAAGTCTCAGAATGAACCTTTAAATGTAAAAGTTATTTTTTTTCTTTTCTTTGCACTTAACCCTGGATCAGCTTAATAAGTCATTCATAACTAAATGTTGCTTAGCACTGTCGGCATCGTGTGCTTTAGCAGGGGGCACAATCAAGAGCTGGAGTTCTGGCCCCTTCCCCATATTTTTTTGTGATATCAAAGATGACTGACAGAAGAGAGACAAGAGGAGAGTAGGGTGGAATTGTGCGTTCTATTTCTTGTCAAGAATGCGTCCACGAAAGTTATAAAATAAAATATTGCAAGTTAGCTCAGAAAAATAATAGGCGTTGTCCGCACGAGAGAAAGCAACCTCTGTCCCAGCTGCTGCCTTCATCCGGAGCATTCTCCGGAAATTACTGGAACAGTTTTTATCAGAACCATAGCGTCGTGGTAATGGTATGTCTATCATATATGTCTCTTCATTCGCCCTCTGGTGCTCCGGCCGCGGTGGGGGTTAGCGGTGGGGGTGCATAATTGACATTAATAGGTGAACAGTTCTCAGCTTCGGCTGCTACTAACAAACATTGTGAGAAAAAAATTGTTTCCACTGACTGTAGACGTATGTTACGTTCCCAGTATTTATTTAAAGACCCTGCTTAGAATAATTAAAAGACTTTAAATATAATTAATTCTTCCTCTCATATTCTACGCAGACTGGTTGCTCAATTTATTATCTGACTAATTAAAAGTGCGTCTTGTAGTTCAGACGACAAATTTACAGACTAATAAACTGCGAACTTTTAGCTAGATTTGAAAACAGTTAAGTCCCTCTAAATTAATATGCACTCGTCATCAATCTTTCTGCTCATCCGCCCCCATTCAAATCTAAGAATTAATCTAATTGGTCTATTGTGCATAGAAATCAACTACTAAGAGGTATTAACAAAGAAAATAAGATTTAATAAAGTTTAACAAATTAACAATAAATCGAATGCAACGCGAATAGTCTTCACTCTGTCTTTACGCGCCTATGCCTGATTTTTGTCAATCTAAATTGCCAGAAAAAGTGTTCCTTTGAGATCTGTACACTTGATTTTGCACTTAGCTCTATTCTTGTATCCTTGGTCTCAACACTCAGTCATGCTGATTCGTTCCCTCAGTCCCCCTTTAACGACACACGTGGTGCATAAGGAATGATGTCCCTTTGTTAGTGGCTAGGAACTGGAATTTTTGCAGCATGGCCCTCAGAGTGGATTTCGACACGCTTACACCAATAAGCTAATGCAGGTGAGGCATGGTGAACATGAACCATGAGCCGACCTGTGGATGCAACGTGTTTGGATATAATTCTCAACCTAACAGGTCCTACCTAGGCATGGCTCAATTAAATGCGCTGAACAAAGAGTTTCGACTTCGCGTCGCTTACAGTTAGATTTTAGAAAAAATATAATCGTCTCACATGTGTTCCATTTAACAGTCATGACGTATGAAGCAATAAAATAGATACAACGTTAAATTAATGTTCATACAAGGGGTAATTCAAGCCGACAGAGCGCTTCACAATTTACAATTTAAATTACACGCAATAATTGAATTACATGAAGAATTCATATCGAGCGCAGCATTCTGGCTCTTAGTGAATTAAAACAATATAAATTAAAGTACAGAAATGGAAAAATGGTTACAATAAATTTATATTCCGTAACGTATAGGTTTTCAGCTATTTCTCTGAACCATGCTCAAGTGTATATGGAAATCATATAATACATAGCACAAATACATACTTAAACAATACATAGGCAAATACTATTAAATAAAATGATACCTTTGAGAGAAGTCGAAGGGTACCTTGATTCTCTATGGCGCCGGCTGCCTCTCACGACCCGAGTAAGCTGATGGAATTAGCTAAAATGTGCTCGAAGTGAGGGAGCGGAAGCGTGTGGGTACATATATAGAAAGGTATATTGCGTATCACGTGACTGTTCGCAAAGCATGTGGTTGGTTCGAGAACTGGACAATGGTCCTAAAGTTACATAACATCTTGACCTGTTCTAGAAGCACCTAGAAAAAGGAAGCTTTGAACAAAGGGCCAAGGGTTTCAAATATTCGAATTTGAAGTAAACAAGGCTAAATGGGTCATCAGGTCGGCATTTTTATCAGACTTGTGACACCCCCTTGCTTTTGAGGCGTTTATCTTGCCAAAGATAAAATGCCTCCTACAAATTATGTATGATAAAATGTAGAAGTCCACAATGAAGAAAAATTTACACAAAAAAAATTTCAACATCTCTAGAAATAAAGTGTGCAACTATATTTCATATTTACAGGAAGGAATCCGTAGGGTTCAGTTAATTGATTAAACAACATTCTATCAGTACCGGCACTTGATGGCATCAAGCACGACTCATGTAATCTGCGCCAACATTCAAAGAACCTTTGATGTAATGAATATTTGCGTCATACTGTGTCAGAAACAAAGACCAACGCATTAAACGGCTGTTCGTAAATTGCGCCTGTCCGAGAAAGGCCAACGGCTGGTGATCGCACTCAATGACAAAGGTTTTTCCGTACAAATAGTTTTCGAACTTTTTTATGGCCCAAACTATTGCAAGACATTCCTTTTCACTGGTGGAATATTTCTGTTCAGTGGTTGTGAGTTTACGGCTTGCATATGCAACTGGGTGTTTGGTGTCATTGTGTTCTTGTAATAACACTGCTCCTAATCCTGCGTTGCTAGCATCAGTCCTTAACAAGAATGGTTTTGTCAGATCTGGCAGTTTAACAACTAAATCTGAAGTCAGTCTAGATTTCAGTGTGTCAAAAGCGTTTTGGCATGCATCAGTCCACACTACTTTTGTAGGCATATTCTTACGTGTCAAGTCAGTCAGAGGACATGCAATGGCACTAAAATCTGGTACGAATTTTCTGTAGTAGTTAGCAAGACCAAGAAAACTTCTAACTTGTGTTTTTGTTAGCGGTTGTGAAGTGTCCTTAAGTTGTGCTATCTTAGCTTCACTTGGCGACATAGTTCCATGACTCAACTTGTGTCCCAAGAAGTCTAAGGAGAATTGTGCTATTTCACACTTCGTAGGGCGGGCAGTGAGGTTGGCTTGCTTTAATCTGGCTAGCACATCTCGTAAGAGTGTTAAGTGCTCCTCCCATGTCTGGGTGCCTAGAATTAAATCATCCATGAAGTTCTCAACTCCACGTCCGTACAGTGGTTCTAACAATGACCGCATCATTTTAGAAAAAATGCTTGGAGCGTTTGAAACTCCGAAAGGCATAACTTTCCATGTGTAGTTTCCTACTGGTGTAGTGAAAGCTAGTATGTGTCGATCAGTGTCCTTGACCTTGATTTGCCAAAAACCGCGTGACAAATCTATTTTGGTATAGTAATGAGCGTTAGCTAGCTTAGTGAAGATGAGATCCGGATCAGGGAGAGGCTCGGCACAAAACTCTGTCACTTGATTGAGTTTGCGGTAGTCTACGCAAAAACGGAACGAGTTATCACGTTTTTTAATCAACACGATGGGTGATCCGTAGGCACTGTCAGTCTTCTCTATGACCCCTAGATCTAGCATAGTCTTAATCTCACGTCTAACGTCATCTATCTTAGCGTGTGGCAACGGATACGGCTTCAAACGTATCGGTTTGTTGTCAGTCAGCTTCAGTGAAAATTCTATTAAGTCTGTCAACCCTGGTTTGTCTGTCAGAGTAGATGAGAACTCATTAAGCAATTCATTCACTTCTTTTTTCTGTCTTTCTGTCAAGGCTTCATTTACCCTAACGTCTTTGACAGTTTCGTCCGTCTGTAGAGGACAGTTTGGTAAAGTACCAGTGACGCAATCAGTATCCCCCTCGTCTTCTGTAACTATCGTCGCTACGACAAAATCAGCTTGAGTGGTTTGATCCTCACGGCTTATGTACTTTTTGAGTAGGTTAACATGAAAGATTTTCTCTCTCTTTCCTGTCTGCACCTTATAGTTCAGTCCCCCTAGCTTGGCGGTAACTACAAAGGGCCCCTTCCATTTCATCTGAAGTTTGTTATGTGCTTCAGGAAGCAACAGTAACACTTTGTCGTTAACTTCAAATTCTCTAGGTTTGGTGTG
Organism: Sinotaia quadrata; assembly: GCA_028829895.1. Taxonomy (NCBI): domain Eukaryota; kingdom Metazoa; phylum Mollusca; class Gastropoda; order Architaenioglossa; family Viviparidae; genus Sinotaia; species Sinotaia quadrata. The sequence continues at coordinate 86,215,998 of CM054178.1, forward strand.
CTTATTGTAATATTCTGCCTGTCTAGACTGAGCTATCGTCAAGTTTTCCCGTGCTATCTTGCCTATAGTTTCAAGACGGTTTCTTAAGTCAGTGACGTATGTATAAGTTGTCTTAACTTCGTCATCTGTCTTTTCATCAGTCCAAAGTGCCTTCAAAATCATCATCGGTCCGCGTACAGTACGTCCGTAAAGTAGCTCAAATGGTGAAAACCCGGTGGAAGATTGTGGCACCTCCCTATATGCAAATAGTAGGGCAGGGATGTATCTGTCCCAGTCTTTCGGTTTATCTGTGGCGAGCTTTTTAAGTGCTGTTTTTAATGTCCCATTGTATTTTTCAATCAGACCATTTGCCTGGGGGTGGTATGGTGTGCAAGTAAGATGTTTGATGGAAAGTAAACGATTTACTTCCTTCATTACGTTGCCTATGAATTGACTCCCCTGATCTGTCAAAATTTCAGTAGGGATTCCAACACGACTCCAAAGACCGAAAAGGGCTTCGGCGACAGTTTCAGTATCAATATTTTTCAATGGTACTGCGTCGGCGAATCTTGTTGCGTAATCAATAGTGGTCAGCACGTATCGATTACCTCTCGTTGATGTGGGTATTATAGGCCCAATCAAATCCAATGCTACGCGCTTGTAGGGTTCACTGATCAGTTCAGGCTCTCCTAACGGTGCGGGTCTGATTGAATTTTTAGACTGTGTTCTCTGGCATGTGTCGCAACTTAACACGAATCTACGGATATCGGCAGTGATGTCCGGCCAATAAAACTCACTTGTAATACGACTAGTTGTTTTTTGTACACCCATGTGTGCACCAAAAAGACTCTCATGACCTAATCGTAATACGTCATTTCGTTTGGTTTGTGGAACGACTAATTGTTTCCGAAATTCGTCTCCCACTTTCGAATAGCGGTACAATAAACCCTTTTTCAGAATAATGCACGCTTTCTTATTCGAATCGTCAGTGTTGACGTCACTAACAAGTACAGCTTGTCTGCGTAACTTGTCTAGTGTTTCGTCCTCAGCTTGTAATATTTTAATCTCGCTAACTGTTGCTTTATCTACGGCTGGTGCGGCAGACATCGGTGCAGTTACAGATTTGTCTTTACTACTCGCTGCTCTGGTTACAGCGTTAACCAGTGGTGGTTCGGTTGAAGTTTGTTTTTTGCACGGCAAAACATACTTGCAACCAAGGATCACGTCATGCGGTGAGTTTTCCATAACTGCCGCTTTGACTGTTCCTTCTACAAAGTCTGAAACAATCGAGACTTCAGCTACTGGTAAAATGTCTTGTTCGCCGTTTGCAAAGGTGACAGAGATTGTCTCCCCTGTGTAGTCGGTACGGTTAACTAATGATGCATTTACAATAGCGTCTAGCTCACACCCTGTATCAAGCAAAGCGATTGTATCGTGACCGTTTGCCTGTACTGGTGTTCGATTCGACTTTTCTGTTTTAGGTGTATGACTTTCTACTGCGTAAACCTTAGCTGTTTTCTTTTCAGGACATGTTCGTGAAAAATGGCCACTATCACCACAAGTGTAACATGCAAGATTCTTTTTATCTTTCTGTTTGTCGGACTTGTTTTTAGTGTCGGGTTTAGATGTTTTATCATCACGCTCACTATGTGCCTTCCCGTCATTTTTCTTATCCTTTCGAGTCTGCGGTTCGTTCGGTCGAGACTTGTTGTTCGCGTGTGCGTTCGAGAATTGAGAATGTGCGTCATCAAAGCGATCGGCGGCGTTGCCTATCTCCTCTAGCGTAGATTTTTCCCTTATTGCTAAGTGAATCAGTAGATCTGATTTGTATGACCCGAGAATATGGTCTTTTACCATTTCATCCCTAAGACCTGCGTACGTCTGTGGAGTTTCGGCTAGATCTATCCATCTTTGGAACAAGTCAGCTACGCGTCGTATGTACTGTGCGTGCGTCTCTGAACTGGCTTTAGTGGCCTGTTTAAACTTACGTCGGTATGTATCTGCTGTGAGTTTGTAACGTTTCAATAATGCGGCCTTGACTGTGTCGTAATTATCTGACTCAGAATCGCTAAGCTTATTGAACTCGTTTTTCGCACTGTCCTGCAATAATCCCGATAAATTTATCGCCCAATGTTCCGCTGGAATGTTCGTTGCTCTGGCTAACTTTTCAAACGTTTTTAAATACGCGTCTATTTGATCTTTGTTCTCATCAAATGGGACCATATTTATCTTTGGAATGATATTTTCAATTCTACTGTGATTATTTCCATCGCTAGAACGCGAATCACCACTGCTTCTGCGATCACGGTTTGGATTGGTAACTTCTAGTTTCTTTACTTCCCATTCTAACCGTTTTATTTCCGCGTCTGCGGCGATGCGTTTGGCTTCTGTATCCGCTGCGATGCGTTTTGCTTCTGTGTCCGCTGCGATGCGTTTAGCCTCGGTTTCAGCTAGTCTTTCAGCCTCTAACTTCTTAGCTTCGCGGGCAGCTAACCGTTCTTCCCTTTCTATCTCTTGTCTCTCTTTTTCCGCTTTTTCCGCTTTCTCTAGCTCAGTTTTAATGTAGCTAGTCAGTTCGTCACCCTGATATCCTATCATGATACCGGCTTCTTTCAGGTCTTCGATAACCTGTTTGCGATCCATTTTACTGTCTTAGCACGCTGGCTACAATAAGAATGTATCTCGTGAATTGTGTGTTTTAACCGTCGGCGATAACTCCGCTTATCCCGAAAATAACTTTTAGGCTACAACCTTACAAAAATTATTTAATTTACTCAGAACACCTTCCGAAATAAATTACGCGTTAACTCTTTACACGTTTCACCTGCTTGTCACAGTGTCCGCTGTTCCAAGACTTCCGTAATGTCACGGCTCCTACCATACAACATTACACATTATATCTAGCACCCTAAATATAATAGTCCGAAGTCTGTTACTACCGATAACTCTCCTAGCTGGCGGTATAACCTTCGACTCCTCACAATGAAGTACTCAGTAACACAATACTAAATAAATCATTCAATAGCTAACATGACATATTTAACTACGCTTAAATATATCAACATTAACTAACATGCACGCTACTCTGCAAAAGAATACATGCACATGTCACAACAAAAGCAAAGAAAATCAGTGATACAAAAATCAAAAGAACAATTGGCAATTCTGTTCGTTCGTTCGTTTCTAGGTTATGATGCGCCCTATGTATAAAAATGTTACAATTTACAATTTAATACATATCAATCCCGGACGAGCCCCCACTTGTTACGTTTCCAGTATTTATTTAAAGACCCTGCTTAGAATAATTAAAAGACTTTAAATATAATTAATTCTTCCTCTCATATTCTACGCAGACTGGTTGCTCAATTTATTATCTGACTAATTAAAAGTGCGTCTTGTAGTTCAGACGACAAATTTACAGACTAATAAACTGCGAACTTTTAGCTAGATTTGAAAACAGTTAAGTCCCTCTAAATTAATATGCACTCGTCATCAATCTTTCTGCTCATCCGCCCCCATTCAAATCTAAGAATTAATCTAATTGGTCTATTGTGCATAGAAATCAACTACTAAGAGGTATTAACAAAGAAAATAAGATTTAATAAAGTTTAACAAATTAACAATAAATCGAATGCAACGCGAATAGTCTTCACTCTGTCTTTACGCGCCTATGCCTGATTTTTGTCAATCTAAATTGCCAGAAAAAGTGTTCCTTTGAGATCTGTACACTTGATTTTGCACTTAGCTCTATTCTTGTATCCTTGGTCTCAACACTCAGTCATGCTGATTCGTTCCCTCAGTCCCCCTTTAACGACACACGTGGTGCATAAGGAATGATGTCCCTTTGTTAGTGGCTAGGAACTGGAATTTTTGCAGCATGGCCCTCAGAGTGGATTTCGACACGCTTACACCAATAAGCTAATGCAGGTGAGGCATGGTGAACATGAACCATGAGCCGACCTGTGGATGCAACGTGTTTGGATATAATTCTCAACCTAACAGGTCCTACCTAGGCATGGCTCAATTAAATGCGCTGAACAAAGAGTTTCGACTTCGCGTCGCTTACAGTTAGATTTTAGAAAAAATATAATCGTCTCACATGTGTTCCATTTAACAGTCATGACGTATGAAGCAATAAAATAGATACAACGTTAAATTAATGTTCATACAAGGGGTAATTCAAGCCGACAGAGCGCTTCACAATTTACAATTTAAATTACACGCAATAATTGAATTACATGAAGAATTCATATCGAGCGCAGCATTCTGGCTCTTAGTGAATTAAAACAATATAAATTAAAGTACAGAAATGGAAAAATGGTTACAATAAATTTATATTCCGTAACGTATAGGTTTTCAGCTATTTCTCTGAACCATGCTCAAGTGTATATGGAAATCATATAATACATAGCACAAATACATACTTAAACAATACATAGGCAAATACTATTAAATAAAATGATACCTTTGAGAGAAGTCGAAGGGTACCTTGATTCTCTATGGCGCCGGCTGCCTCTCACGACCCGAGTAAGCTGATGGAATTAGCTAAAATGTGCTCGAAGTGAGGGAGCGGAAGCGTGTGGGTACATATATAGAAAGGTATATTGCGTATCACGTGACTGTTCGCAAAGCATGTGGTTGGTTCGAGAACTGGACAATGGTCCTAAAGTTACATAACATCTTGACCTGTTCTAGAAGCACCTAGAAAAAGGAAGCTTTGAACAAAGGGCCAAGGGTTTCAAATATTCGAATTTGAAGTAAACAAGGCTAAATGGGTCATCAGGTCGGCATTTTTATCAGACTTGTGACAACGTACTCTGGCTTGTGTGCTGATCATAATTGGCCGTGCTAAACGGGTGGGTGGATGGGTAAATGGAAGAGTGAGGATGGAGGATGCAAGTTTTAGCTAAGATAGTTTCGGAATGCGCTTTGGCGAATACATAACCGTAATAGTATCATTTCTAATTAATAGCTTTTATTATTGGGGGCGGGGGGTTGCTATTGGCTGTATTCGCAATTAGCAGCTAATTTAGCAGTTGATAAGTGTGAAGTATAAATGTTATTAAGTACAGCGTAGCCTCTCTCTCTCTCACATACACACAAAGGCGCAAGCTCTGTCATATCATTTGCTGACTCTTATCTTGCACGCACAGACTTCATATTTGGTGGCACTATAGCTCAGTGGTACAGTAAAGTATGGGTGGTGAATGCGTCTCGAAATGTTAGTGTTGTGTGTCACATTTCGCTGCTCGTGCTCCCTGCATTCACATTCCAACGTGATTTGTCAATAGACACATGTACGTTGGCTCCCCTTAGTCACACTCTCACGTTCCTAAACAGGGGTAGACATTTAGTATAACGAACAAATGAGTCTGTTGAGCGAACTGGTGACATTTAATATACAAAAGGAGAAACTGAGACCACTGGCTAATAAAGTAGACTGAGACCATTGGCTAATAATTAATTAAACTAGTAGTAGACTAAGACCACTTGCTAATATAGTAGACTAAGATCACTGGCTAATATAGTAAACAAAGACCACTGGCTAATAATTAATTAAACTAGTAGTAGACTAAGACCACTGGCTAATATAATAGATTGAGATCACCGGCTAATAATTAATTAAACTAGTAGTAGACTAAGACCACTTGCTAATATAGTAGACTAAGACCACTGGCTAATATAGTAGACTAAGACCAATGGCTAATAATTAATTAAACTAGTAGTAGACTAAGACCACTTGCTAATATAGTAGACTAAGACCAATGGCTAATAATTAATTAAACTAGTAGTAGACTAAGACCACTGGCTAATATAATAGATTGAGATCACCGGCTAATAATTAATTAAACTAGTAGTAGACTAAGACCACTGGCTAATATAATAGATTGAGATCACCGGCTAATAATTAATTAAACTAGTAGTAGACTAAGACCACTTGCTAATATAGTAGACTAAGACCACTGGCTAATATAGTAGACTAAGACCAATGGCTAATAATTAATTAAACTAGTAGTAGACTAAGACCACTTGCTAATATAGTAGACTAAGACCACTGGCTAATATAGTAGACTAAGACCAATGGCTAATAATTAATTAAACTAGTAGTAGACTAAGACCACTTGCTAATATAGTAGACTAAGACCAATGGCTAATAATTAATTAAACTAGTAGTAGACTAAGACCACTTGCTAATATAGTAGACTAAGACCAATGGCTAATAATTAATTAAACTAGTAGTAGACTAAGACCACTTGCTAATATAGTAGACTAAGACCACTGGCTAATATAGTAGACTGAGACTACTGGCTATAATTAAACAAGTAGTAGACTCATACATACCACTGTGACTGATATATTCATTTGTTTAGCACAAATTCAACATGTACATAGATTATAATATTAGATAACAATACACAAGCTCAACTTGCACCTAGCTTATAACATTAGATAACAATACACAAGCTCAACTTGCACCTAGCTTATAACATTAGCTAACAATACACAAGCTCAACTTGCACCTAGCTTATAACATTAGCTAACAGTATACAAGCTCAACTTGCACCTAGCTTACAACATTAGCTAACAATACACAAGCTCAACTTGCACCTAGCTTACAACATTAGCTAACAATACACAAGCTCAACTTGCACCTAGCTTACAACATTAGCTAACAGTATACAAGCGCTAGCTCGAGGTGTCCCCGTATATGACTCAGGTTTCCCTAATCAGTACAACATAGAGTACAACATAGAGTACAACATAGAGTTTATGACACCATTTGTAATCAACAAGGGATACAACCAGGCCAAGTAGGTACTGCATGCACAGATAATTATAGAATTTGTCGGCCAGGGGTGAGAGAAATTAATGCCAAGAACATGCTATAAAGTATCATCACAAATAATATCTAAACAAGAATTATCAGTGGTGACTAAAAATATATGTTGTATAATATAAATATATTTCAATGAAAGTTTTACATTACAGTATAAAGCTGAAAAGTTATACAAAACAATTTCCAAACAGTTAAATAAGGGAAGAAATACTAAGTCACACCATACAAAATAGTTTACAGTTAAAACAATGGGAAAATATTAGGTACTGCTCTCATCTCTTGATATGCGGTAAAAAAAAATAACCCAAAATATATGGTTGCAAAGGTCTGTCTATTAGTCCTTTCAAAAAGCTGGTGACACTCCAATACCTCTTCAAGAAAGATCGTGTCGCATAATTTCCAGTCTATCATACAACCTTCCAGTAAATTGAAGTAAGCACGGTTAACAAACTCATCGGAATAGCAGTCACATGGTCGTGTTTTCGACATGTGCTTTCTAGGTCTTTCCCAGATGAGGAGAGAGGGGAGGGAGGAAGGAGGAAGTCCTTGACCAAGACTTAGTGACAGGGTCATAAACACGTGCGTCTCTCAAGATATGCATCAGATGACAGTTCACCTACAAATTCGTGTCAAGACCCTGGTTTGAAATTGTCTGCCTATTATCAGACATGTTAGAATACGATTCAGACTAGAGGCGTAAAGTTTTAATTTATTTGGAAGTGTACGGTTTACATAGATAAAATTTTCAGTAAAAAGCACCAGCGAAACATTTAATAGTACACACGCGCGCACACACACACACACACACACACACACACACACACACATACATACACATGAGCACATGTATGCTTCTGCACAATGACTCACAGACGAAAAAGAACACATAAATATAAAACTCTTATGTGCTAAATATATATTCTTTTTTCTGACACTTTAACAGGATTATTGGCGTAATGGTAGATACCCACATGAGTAAATAATGTGACGTAACTGTGCATAGGCGTTCTTCTCTTTGCCTACCCGCCCACTCTCGCACTCAAAGAAGATGAAACTCAGTGCTTATTAATACAGGTCACTCGTGTGAACATTTCATTATTCATTAATGGCTCTCAGGGTTGACTAACAGGATAGTATATTTCATTATTCATTAATGGCTCTCAGGGTTGACTAACAGGATAGTATATTTCATTATTCACTAATAGTTCCCAGAATTTCCTAAGAGGATAGTACATTTCATTATTAATTAATGGTTCCAAGGGTTCCCTAAGAGGATAGTACATTTCATTATTCATTAATGGCTTCAAAGGTTACCTAAATTAGTCCTAAAAGGATAGTACCTTTCATTATTCATAAATGGTTCTCACGATTCCCTAAATGGATATTACATTTCAATATTCATTAAAGGTTCCCTAAAAGTATAGTACATTTCATTATTCGTTACCGGTCCTCATTGTTCTCTAAAAGAATAGTACATTTCATTATTCATTCACTGCCGAACTCAACAAAATGCATAACTCCATTTATTAAAAATATTACAGTATAAACTAAAACAAATATTTAAAACAAATTAATAAAAAAAAGATCAATTAGGCTTCTTTTTTTCTTTCTTTCTTTCTTTCTGTCTTTCGTTCTTTGAAACATATTATATGCCATAAATACAGTTAAATTCATTCCAGTTATAATTTCATATTGTTCAGTACTAGGTCATAATACGACTTATATCAACGAAATGTTAGTTTTATTATGTTGCATAATGCTGCTTTGTCTTAACAATGTATTTTATTTGTTCAATGTTGCTTGATAAATGTTTTCATCATACGAACGTTAGGGTCTGTTCATACTATTATTTATATCTGTTTCGTTTGTTTGTACACTAACCGAAGTAATTTATTTTATACAGTAACAATTTTAATAAGTCTTTAAATATTCAAGTCTTTCCATATGTCGTCAACTCTAACCGATTTTGTGGAGCTTTATACAGTAAAGTATAAGTACAGTAGTTTACGTCTTGAAGTCTACTTATTTACAGTAGACGTTGAAACTTCTTTATCTCTTTACGGCTTTACATAAATGTTTTACCTCCTACAAAAGACATTTAACTTTGATCAGCAATGGTTAATAATGCATTCTTAACTCGTGCCAAAGTCGTTTAGTTTAGTTCAACAGTTGTTAATAATGCATCCTTAACTCGTGCCAAAGTCGTTTAGTTTAGTTCAACAGTTGTTAATAATGCATCCTTAACTCGTGCCAAAGTCGTTTAGTTTAGTTCAACAGTTGTTAATAATGCATCCTTAACTCGTGCCAAAGTCGTTTAGTTTAGTTCAACAGTTGTTAATAATGCATCCTTAACTCGTGCCAAAGTCGTTTAGTTTAGTTCAACAGTTGTTAATAATGCATCCTTAACTCGTGCCAAAGTCATTTAGTTTAGTTCAACAGTTGTTAATAATGCATCCTTAACTCGTGCCAAAGTCGTTTAGTTTAGTTCAACAGTTGTTAATAATGCATCCTTAACTCGTGCCAAAGTCGTTTAGTTTAGTTCAACAGTTGTTAATAATGCATCCTTAACTCGTGCCAAAGTCGTTTAGTTTAGTTCAACAGTTGTTAATAATGCATCCTTAACTCGTGCGAAAGTTATTTAGTTCAGTTCATTGCTGCAACATAGTACGTTTGAAAATTTGAAGCTTTGAAATGGAAACTTTTCGCTGCATCTTTCCTACACATTTACATTGAAACTTACAACGTCAGATTTGACTGATCTGCAGCGTGGGTGACTGTAATGACATTTCTATTGAACACGAACATGTGGCTGACTGTAATGACATTTCTATTGAACACGAACATGTGGCTGACTGTAATGACATTTCTTTTGAACACGAACATGTGGGTGACTGTAATGACATTTCTTTTGAACACGAACATGTGGGCAGCTCTAATGGAATTTTTATCGTGCACAAAAACGTGGCCATTTGTAATAACATTTGCAGAGTATACGAAAACGAGGGTAACTGTAATGACATTTCTATTGAACTAAAAAACGTGGCCATTTGTAATGACATTTCTACAGTACACAAAAACAAGGGCAACTGTAATGACACTTCTATTGCTTTCAACGACATCGCAATCAATACATTATATAATTAATTGTATAGAAAATGTCTTGAAACTAAAATAAAAAGAAATTACTGCAAGCACATTTTATCAGTGCTCAATCATATTCCAAATGTAAGCCTCACAGAGTCTCGGGCGCGTTTTTTAAGTTTTGCTAAGGCAACAAAATTCAGTGTGATTCTTACAAACAACCGAATGCTAACAATTGTGTCATTGCGTAAAGGGCTCTCGTTGGAAGGCACGTACGCCCTGCAGGTACAATGGAGGCTTCGATTTGTTTACCCGCCTGTTGGTCAATAAATGACGTATGCAGTGGTTGGGTGCTACAGTTTAAATCATTAATGCACTGGTGCGGTCTGCTTAGTTAGCCCTTCATGTATGCCGGGAGTTGAAATAGCAATCAATCTTCATTAAGGCATGTGTGTGGGTGCAAAGGGACAGAACATGCTGACACAAGTAATTGGCCTTGACATTGGGGTTTTGCTGCAAGTACTGGCGAATGGTATATCAGGGAATGTTTAGGCGCATATACTAGCCGTGCTTTTGTTATTCTGCATTTAAAATCATAATATTCAAACAAATACGAGATTATTTTCAACATGCTGCGTTATTTTATTGATCAGAACTCAAGATGTGGGAAAAGATACACGCCAGTCGAGTTCCGCGCGCCAGCAACATGGCTGCCTAGTTCCTGGGTGTGATGATGATGACTGTTTGGGCACCACTTCAAAAAGCATCACCAGTACTCGAACCCATGATGTGGAAGGTATTTACGTGCTTGCTGTACCTAATCTCGGAGGCTCTGTCAGCTGAGACCATTATTCATGGCTCCAGGAATAGACCTATCGATCTTCGCTCCACCAGCAGATACGACAACGACGACCAAGTGTACTCGAGCCTTCAAGACGGGACTAATGCGCGCAGTCTTTTCAGGAGACGCCTGGACATCTCGATAGCCATCAACAAAGAAGCAGATCTACAAACCCCACAAATAGGTCAAGTCCATGCCCCTTTCAGTGGCCTTGGAAAGGCGCGTGCAAAAAGCACAAAACAAAGGAACAAATCTCCACGTTTGTTGTGGAAAGCACTTAACGATAAAGGTGCCACTTTGAGATTTACCATCAAAGACAGACACGAACAGCACGGTATTGATCGGCCAGAATCTGGTGAAAGCACCGTTAGTTTCGCAGATTTTATGGGGAAGGAGAGGGTTAAAAATCAACTGCATAAGTTGGGAAAAGATGAAAGGAAAGACGGGCATGCGAAAAAAGGAACTGATGCACCCTTTAAGGATCAATCGATAGGATCAGGGCGCCAGTCTTCTGATCACTTGTATTTGCTAAGATTTTTATTTAGACCATCTTTGAATACTAAGCATGTCCTTGATGGGGGCCTCACCCAATCGCTTTCTTTCTCTGGGAGTAGAAATGGAGGACCCACAGAAGTGTTTGTTAAAGGGGAGAACGAACTTCCTTTCATGACCGTCGTTCCTGAAGATTCCGAAAATGAACTTAACAGTAACTGTGGAACTGGATGCTCCCTGGAAGACAGAACTACGTCACAGTCAACACGCACTCCACTCAAGGCTACGAGTAGTCTGTACGAGAAGAACATCGATAGTGATAAAATTAGCATATCTACACGGACGAGAGTGAAAAGATTTGCAGAGAATGATACAACAGGGAACAGCGACACACTGTATATCAGTGGAACTAGCACTTTAAACGTATCAGTTGCAAGAGAAGAAACTCTGCCGGTGCCAACTCCTGCCCATAATGACATCATGCACACGCCAGCGGCATCAACGACAGATGCGAGCTCACCTGTGTTAGAAGACGGAAAGAGTGCTAAAGTGACAGATTCCATTACTCTTGCAAGCGAAGGATCCTTCAGCCATTCCCCTAATGAGGACTTGCCATCCGATATCCTGCAGTCTTCCAGCATATCTTCCTTATCATCAACATCAGAAGCATCTGCAGTCGTAATCCAAGCGCCTGACATAAATTCTAACACTACTGAAAATGTAACTCTTCACGTATACTTAGCAAGGCCGGAAATGACTTCAGACAAAGACCCAGATCTTTCTGAACAGTTCACTAGTAAATCTGACAGCCCCATCTCGAGCGTTGCCAGTACAGTAAAAGGTATCGGGGATCCACGCAGCAACACGTCAAACAGCATGGCGCGGGATGGTGTCATGCTGACAGACCTGCCCACCATGGCTACGTCGCCAGCTCACCTATCAAGGCAAGCAGATGAAGCAAAGATGTTTTCTTCCTCCTCAGACAACTCAGCATCAGCAGCATCGATACCAGCAACAACGACTCATACGAATCAAGAAGAAACTTCTGCACATTCAACCTCAATGCACGTGAAAGATCTCAAGGCCGAGTTGTCCCAGGACAATGTCGAGGTCACTACTGCAGTCACTCCGGCGACAAGCAACTGGACGCTTGCAGACATGGAAGAAGAGACTAGCGAAGCTGCTTCTCATAGTGAGAATGTCGTCACTGTTGTTATTCCCGCTCAACAAGAGTCATTTGTTAACATCACTGTATCAACTGCTGAAGGCTCAACAACCAGCAGTGAACATCTAACAGAATCTGATACAGACGTTGTCACACCACATCGAGTACAACAAGGACCCGAGGCGAAATTGAGCGTTGTAGAACTTGGCAATTCTTCAAGAATAACTGCACCACCCGAAGCAAATCTGACATTGACCTCGATATCAATTCCGTCAGGTGGATCTTCGAACGAATCTGCTGTTCACTTACCCAGCAATTCATTCTTGGAACCAGATGTTTTCACTCAGATTTCGAGTGAACCAGCCCTAACATCATCCACTATACCAACTGTCCCCTCTGAATTGTCTCCCATTTCATTCTCAGAATCCACAAACCGTGAATCTTCAACTGACTCTCATGATGACGCAGGCAACGTGACGTGGAGCCATGTCATGTCTCTTGACGTCACAACGGATTATTCCTTGGATGGCGACGAACACCAGGTTCTTCAGACCACGACGATGAAGAACGATAAGCAAACAGACATTGACAGTACACAGGAAACGACTGCAACGACGACAAGTGGATCAAAAGTCAAAACGCCGCCGAGAGATGATGGGTCGGGTAGCTCCGAGAAGTTGGAAGGAAACGGTGTGAAAGATCAAGAAGTCGGTCGGAAAGAGACGGTAGAACCGGCATCGGAACCCATACCAGACTGGAAAGAAGCCAAGGTAATAATGATGTTTGAAAGTTGTCATTAGAGAAGAAGAATAACTATTACCACTAGGGAACATATTTTTTACAAAGAATGCAAACAAATAAATTTAGCTTCTGTCTTCCACCCAAATACAAAAAGAAATGACAAAGGAAAAATTAATTACAATCAAGAACAAAACATACAACAAAACTAACATTTATCCAGATGTCCTTTTCCTTCTACAAGTCAAGTTATCTATTATTTGAATCATTATTTGCAAGTTTGAACTGGTGATATTTACCATCCAACATTACTTATATTTAAACTGAAACACGTAATGCGTACAGACGTGATTGTATGGAAATGATACGTACAGACGAAGATGTGACATTGATACAGATTGAGCTATGCAGTCTTTTATCCTCTTTTGTTAATCTTGTTTGACAGTATCTAACCTCTCATAATCATCTGACATACATAGCCAATACTTGTGGAAAACTGAGTAGGCAGTAGGGCAGTGTAATCTTTCGTAATCCATTTACAAAAAGAAAAAAAATAATATTTTCTTCTGTCCGCACCTTGTGTGTGTTTCGTCTCGGTCTTTCAGGTTTTGTGGCGTCGCGCGTGGGACGTTCACCTGTACGCGTTCGGGTGTTTGTTTGCACTTCTTGGCCTCTGCGTTCTCCTCAGCGTTTTCCGGATGTGGAGTTTGCAGCGCCTCTTGTCTCGCCGCTACTTCCTGTCTCTCAACGCCATCCTCCTACTGCTGTGTGCAACCAGAGCCGTGTACCTCCTAATGGACGGGTACAATTCCAACAGCACGTTCAACCCGGGTATGGACTACTCGCTCTACTTTATAAGCTTCCCCTGCCTGACGTCAGCATTCAGTATTCAGCTGTACGTTTTGCTGCAGGCCACTAACTTTCAGCTTCTGCCGCCCGTCTTACAGAAGGTACGACCGCAAGCACGTGTTATTAACGAGTCCCTAAGCGCGAATACCAGGTAAGGGTGTTATTGAATGGCATTCTGGATGCCATTAAATCAAATGAATATCTAACGAATATCTAAACACGGGTACCACGTAAGTTCATTAACAACTGGAATGTTGGATACCGGTTTTAAATTAAATGGTATTATTGAAGACCTAAACACGGATACTAATTAACAACTGGTTTGTTGGATACCACTAAATCAAATGGTACTAACGAGGACTTAAACACGGATACCGGTAATGGAATTAACAAACGGTATTTTGGATACCAGTAAAATGGCATGAACGAAGACCTAAACACGGATACCAGGTAAGGGTATTAACTAATGCCATCTCGAATACAAATATAATTGGTATTAATGAATGCCACATCGGACACAAGTTGATATCGCTAACCAGTGCCATTTTCTAAACCTATGAATCAAATAGTATTAACGAATACCAGAACGTAGATACCAGGTAAGAAATATTTATTAACAAATTCTATATCGGTACTAGTAAATGGTATTAACAAATGACCGGTTGAATATCTGTTTTAACAGTAAATCATCCGTATTGTCGAATGTCCAAAAGCATACCAGTTAATGGTATCAACATATGTTCTGTCGGGTCCTCAGTGGTATTTAACAAATGCCACATCAGATACCACATTATTCTCTTAATAAATTTTCAGTTGGATACCAGCAGACCAAAAAGGTATTAACGAATGCTTACACCAGACGCCAGTTAATGGTGTTAACAAATTAATGTCATGTTTTCCCAGTAAATCAAATGGTATTCATGAATGCCAAAATATAAACGAGAAAATAATGTTCACAAGCATCAGGCTGGATTTCTTAAAATGGTTTTACGTGATATCTAGTCGGATATCAGTAAATGATGATACTAACAAATGCCTACTCAAATCCATTACGAGGATTAGTGATGATTAAACGACCACCACCATCATCATCATCATCATCATTTAAACTAATATATAAACTCGCTGCAATTTCAACAAATAAATACAAAAGACATTTTATTACAGCATCAGAACACCTAAATCATTTGAATAACAGTTGTAAACAAAATTAATATGCCAGTTATTCACAAACATCAATACACGCAGAATCAAAATCACGAGAAAGTTTTTTTTTAAAATTATATAAAGCAATTCAGCCGAAATGCAAAATGAAATTCACAAGCCCTAAAGAGTGTTATTAAATGATTGATATTAATAGATATTTACCTGATCGTTTATGTAGTATATTAAGTGATTGATAGTAATTAATATTTATCAGATCGTTTATGCAGTGTGTTAAATGATTGATATTAACAAATATTTATATGATCGTTTGTGCAGTATGTTAAGTGATTGATAATAATTAATATTTATCAGATCGCTTATGCAGTATGTATAATTTATGCAGATATTAATAGATATACTGAAGGTCTGATTACATCGATAAAGCAAGGGAAGCCATCTACATTAGCAGAATTTTCCTGACGGCAAGAGTTTAGTTTCCTGATTTTTAACTTTTGTTATTATAAAATATAGGTCACTACCTATCATTCATGTCTCCCTATTCATCTCTTGCTTTTTTCTGTGTAATATGTGTAAGATGGATGGATGGATGGATGAATAGATCCTTCATCTCTACTTCTTCTTTCTTCCCTTCACAGATAAGCGTCCTAGCTACAATCATAGTCTTCCACTTCGCTCTCTTCATCGCCACAGGCGTCGTTGTGGGAACACACACTGACATTGATATCATGCAGTTCTTTTGTCAGCTCTTCTACATTCTCTGGGGACTCGTCCTCTTTTGCAGCTACGTTGCCGTTTTCCGTCGTCTGGTGCAGCAAGCCGTGAAGCGACAGGACAACGCTACATCAGAGCCTGGAACCAAGCACTACAACGGCGGGACGAAGGTCAAGGCTAAATCCAAGTTCACTCTCAGCTTAGCCGTGAAGGTCAGTTACTTTTTGTGTGAGGTGAGCGTGGCCGATTCCAACATTACTCTGACCGCTTGTTATTTCCATTATTATAGACTGACTGTTTTTCTTTTCTGTTTTCACATCTCTGCTGGGACCCAGTTTACAATCAAGTCAGTCAAATGGTGAAATACTTCAATATACGAAATTAAAATGTGTGTGCTAATTAAATGAATGTTTACTTCATACGCTTGTTCTTTTTTATAAGAAGATTTATTGTTTTTATATTCACTACTTTGTATTACATTGCAGTGTATGATGTTCATTTAAAATATGTCATAGTCTGTTGTGTTGAATTATGTCCCATGTGCAATATTATGGCATGTTTCATACTGTTTTGTGAACTAACACAACTGTTGCAACTTTTCACAACACTATACTGAAATCATTAATCCTCCTGCAGGTGACCCTCTCGACTGCCATATTTGGACTGCTGACCGTGGGCCTGGAGGTCTACGCCGTGGTGGACATCTACAGGACGTTCTCGGACAGCAAGCCCACGGCGTGGCCCTGGTGGCTGTACCACACGGCGCTCCGTCTCCTGGAGTTCCTCATGGCGGCCACCATGAGCTACGTAGCCGCGCAGCCGTTCCGCTACAGACCCCATGGCAGTTGTCGACGCTGTTGCGGTCATGTATTGTGGGCGCCGTGCTCTGAGGTCTGCTGCTGCGGCGGCGGTGGTGGTGCTAGCGTCAACCGCTCCAGCGATCTTGCCGGCTGGTCGGAGTTTGATCATTACCAGATGACACCATCCTTGGGCCAGGAGAGTGAGCACTTTGTCATTCCAAATGGCGGCGCCCATGGTTTCTTTCTCAAGAATGGCGACGACAAAGTCCTGACGAACACGAAAACGCGTATTTATTTTAACGACAACACTGACGTCGTCCCCATAATTATGTCTCAGCCAGTCTGCATGACTGCCGTAGAGGCTGGAAATGGTTACAGTCTGCACGCTGATGTTAATTACAGCTTCGGTGGCGACGGAGATTACCAGTCACCCTCGAGGTCCAAGGGCAGTCCCGAGGAAATGAGTTCTTTCTCTCCTCCTCTGCAGCAGCAGCCGACGAATTCCAGTACGCCTGTTGCCACCCGAGATGGACTGGTTAACACAGCATACGCAGGTGTGACCGAAGACTTCCAGTCGCCATGTCTTTCTGGTGGAAGCAGGTCGCGCAAAAGCAGTCTGGCGAGCAGTGAGTTTTTTCATGCGCCGTCCTCTCTGTCACTCGCCGGCAGCATGGCGTCCGAACTGGAAAAGGCCTTCAGGAGCATGCGCGACGACCCGGAATATGACCTTTGTGATGCGAGAAGTCAGCGATCGGGTTCCGCCCACAGTTCACTTAGGGAAGAGGAGAATTACCCGTATTCAAGAGATGAGAATAGCTGTCCAGAACCTTTGTTGCCAGACGATGGCACTGACTCCACAGAAAATTCCGTCCGGCGGTATTTGCAACAGCAGACAGACGGTTCTGAGATTCCAGTCATCCGCAGATCTTGCTCCGCTGTCGGACGAAGCAGTTTTCATGAAGACGAGCCTTTGCACCACGAGCCAGAGGTTGGGAACGCGTCGCCGTTGTTGGATTCTGAAAGCTCCTGGCAGTCCAAACTTTTTCGGTGCCGCAGTGACAACATGGGTGGTATCCGCACCAAAGACGTGGACAACGCAACTTACCTGTCCCTCCTGGACATTGAGAAACAGGAACAGGATGACAGTGAACGAGAATATTCTAAAAATAGTTTGGATGGTAGACCACACGACAGTCACGTGACACATTCGTCAGCGCAGGCAGCTAACAAACCCAAACTTAATATGAACAACAGTGGTCAAGGGTTTGACAGTGATGTGAGTGTGTCTACTTTCGATACCTCTAACTCGAGTCAGTGGACAAACCAGTCAGTGCGACCTCTTCTCAGATACAGTTACGACGATTATGACGATGTTGAGGTGTGATTATTGATTAAAGTATGGATTGTGACCTTCAATATAATGCTGTTTTCTTAAGCAGAGTATTTCGTTTACCACTCTTCAACTTTGAATTCTTTAATGTGTATTATGCATGTGCTTTGAGGTGCTGATGCATATAAAGATTTTCTGTTTCACAGCACAGAATTCGTTGATATTTCGTAAATGGGTCATTCTATTATGAATGTAAAGTGTTGATTTTTGCAAGACGTAATACTGTCACTTTGTGTAGTGTTGATACTGCGGTATCGTCTTACTGTCGTTAACGTAAAGCAATGATATTTAGAGACGTCATACTTACACCAACCGTAGACCGTCATCTTAGTGTCATATTTCAAAAGTAATAGATCATAACTACATCAGTATGAAGTGTTCATATTGTAAAGACGTGATTTTTCTCCAGCGTAAAATATTGACATTTAAGAGACGCGATCTTATACTAGTGTGAGGAATTTTGAAGAAGTGACGATTTTGAAGTGACGATTTTGAAGAAGTGACGATTACATTAGTGTAAAGTGTTGATATTTAGAAGTGATTCTTACATCTGCGTAAAGATATTTTACAGAAGTGGCTCTTACACCAGTATAAAGTGTTGATATTTTATAGAAAATTATTTTTTCGTATGCCAGTCCAAAGTATTGCTATTTTAGATGAATGAGTTTTATGCCAGTGCAAAATGCTGACATTTTAGAGAAGTGGTTCTTATACCAGGACAAAGTGTTGATAGGTTGAAGTGATTCTTACACCAGGACAAAGTGTTGATGTGTTAAAGTGAGGCTTACAGCAGGTCAAAATGTTTATGTGTTAAAGTGAGGCTTACAGCAGGACAAAGTGTTGATGTGTTAAAGTGAGGCTTACACCAGGACAAAGTGTTGATGTGTTAAAGTGAGGCTTACACCAGAACAAAGTGTTGATGTGTTAAAGTGAGGCTTACACCAGGACAAAGTGTTGATGTGTTAAAGTGAGGCTTACACCAGGACAAAATGTTGATGTTTCAGTAATATAAATGCTAAAGACGCTTCTTTTGAGAACACAACAGTATCTCTGAGAAACTTTACGAAGGGCGTAATAAAACTTTTATTCTAATATGTGCTTGCTTGGATACTCGGATAAACAGCAAGCATCCGGTAGTTTTAGGAATCTGACAGACGTGCTCTAGAGGCACAAATTAACTCTCTGTGTCTGAAGAAAAATATTTTAATGTTGTGAAGCAGGCATCCTCCACGGTTCTTACATCGAGATGGTTAAAATATGAAGTGTTATATAGGAGTGAGAAATATATCATTCTTTTTATCAGAGTTCATCTCATCAACTTTCAGTAACGTATCTATATTACTTTATTAAGATTACAAAGAATTGCATGTCATAATTGGAATAAAACATGTTATGATTCTAACAAAAGTAACATTTTATTAGACTATTGATCTTTGAATTATTGACTAACAGTGTAATGTAAATTTTAAATCCTCAGTTCTTTTTATTTTTATAATGGAATATGTCTGAAAACAATAGTAAAGTAAAGTAAAGAAAGTGAAGATCTAAACGTATCCTATATTTATGTTTAAAGGCCTAAGTGCAAACTTTATTTATGCTCAGATGAAAGGTACAGATGACATTATTGCCAGCTCATTGTGCAGGTATTACGTTATTGCTTACGCTTACCTGCTAATAACATGATGATATTAAATGCTTGTATTTTCCAAGCTGGAACTGCCAAAACGAAGCTCAAAGTTACTTTTAAAAAAAATAAACATGGCAGAAAGACGTTTACTGCAATGCAAGTTTCGAAGATTTCTGGATTTGAAGAAAAAGCTAATGCATGCACGAATGGATGCGGTATTAGGGGTGTGTGTGAGTGTGCGTGTGGGGATGGGTGGGTGGGTGTGGGTGTGTATGTATGTGCGTGTGTGTGTGTGTGTGTGAGTGTGTGGGTGGGGGTGGGGGTGGGTGTGTGTGTGGGGGTGTGTGTGTGGGGGTGTGTGTATGTGTGTGTGGGGGGGTGTGTGTACGCGCGTGCGTATGTGGAAAATGGAGAGGGAGGGCATTTGGATTTTTGCACGGGGTGGGGAACAGCATTCGAAGTTACGCTACTGGTTAATGGAGACTTTGTGTCGGGAGAGTTGATGAAACAAACTGTTGAAAGAGGGGTCGTAGAGGTGCATAGATTAGCACAGGGTGTTAAAAAGAAACGCAGCCCATGGGCAATGAATGTTTATTAGTAAAGTACAAAATTGCTTGAATACGTTAGCCATCATGCTGTACACACAAATGTGTTCTATGAATCATGCTTTCCAACACATTTCTACAAACTGTATGTTGATATTTCACTAATAATAAAAATTATTATAACTATAATTTTAATAATGTGTGCATTATTATATAAAAGGTGCGCTTCTTTCGGAACATACTGTATATTCAGACTTGCATGACTGTCTTCAGATTGAATGATTGCTGTCATTCATTAGTTGTCGTTGGCCATTGCTGGACAGTTTTCTTTTATACTTCTGTAGCAGCGCAATAAATTATAAAGTATACGTTCGTATCATCACAAGAAGTTACATACACTCATCTATCAACACTATATTGGTTAGGGATTCCAATCCACTGTTATATCAACACTATATTGGTTAGGGTTTCCAATCCACTGTTATATCAACACTATATTGGTTAGGGATTCCAATTCACTGTTATATCAACACTATAATATTATTGGTTAGGGATTCCAATCCACTGTTATATCAACACTATATTGGTTAGGGATTCCAATCCACTGTTATATCACGATAATACAATTACCGAGGAACACATGTATCACGACCATAAATTATTGTGGAACCAATTTGTTCAAAAATCAAGAAAATTTAAAAAGTAATAACTGTGGAACTCGAGCTTTATTATGCCACCGTTATAAGTTGCTGTAGTAATCGTGTATATGAGTAATAAATTAACTGTAGTACACCTATTTTATTATCTATGGAACCATGTATCAAGATAATGCATTTTTGTGGAACTCATATTTTTGTTTATCACGATCTTAAATCAATGTGCCATCCAAATCATGCTAATAAACAAGACAATAACTTCACTCATTAACACGGAGATAGATTACTTTCAAAACACATACACACACACACACACACACACACACACACACACACACACACAATCACAACAATCAATTACTTAGGGAGCTCATATATTTATTATCAATATAATTTATTACCGAGGTAACTCATACACCCATTTTAACATCAGTAAATTACTATGGTAACGCATACTTTTTATCACGATAATTAATTACTTAGAGAAATTCCTTCGTCATACAGAGAATGCATTACTCTTGTACACATTATCACAACAATAAATTATTTAGGTATCACATATACACATTATCACAACAATAAATTATTTAGGTATCACATATACACATTATCACAACAATAAATTATTTAGGGAACCCATATACACGAAAATATATTATTTAGGGAACTCCTACACATATTATCATGACAATAAATTACTTTGTGAACGCATCCAGTAAATGACTACACAGATTTTTACGTCCCAAAGTATTATTTGTACGGTAAGAACCCACACGTTCCTGTTTCTCTGTATGGAGATTCCCAGTAATTCTATCATGACGCTCATAAGGAGGGGAGAGAAGTCTTTTTATTCTTTAATTTGACTTTGGTCATCAAGTCTTAAATAGCTGGAGACGGGTGTTAATTTAACTTATGTTTAGAGATATTGAAAGTATTGTAAGTTTTAAAGAAATTGTGGGAACCTTGTCTTTTTTTTGCGAAAAAGTTCATTTTTTTGAATGCTTGAACTGAAAATTACAGGCCTTCTAGTTATTAAATGTGTGATTTAGTGTCCGAAAGTAAAGATCTATTGGTAATGATGACTGATTAAAAATCGAGCGAGTGTTTGTTGTGAAAGTTTACAAACTTATTTTCACCAGCAAGATATTGTAGTAATACTTAAGTTGTTCACACGCACCGTTCTATTTGTAAGTGGAGCACACAGTTGTTTACATTGTACATTAAAAGCTTAATATTAGTAGTAATATACTGCAGGTCCTCAATAGTGCAGTTTTACAGATATTTGATTATATTTCTTTTTTTTTAAAATTGTTATAATTAATTGTTATAATTTCTCGAAACATAGAGACGTACTATTCCTATACTGATTTCAAGGATTCAATGGCGGAATTCACATTGGTTTACTGTCTTATTAGAGACAAAAGCTATCGTGGCTCCCAGTAATGTTTTAGTCAGCATCTATAGTGCTAGCAGTGACACTGTTTCTTCGTTTAAATAGTCTTTATATCACTACAGTACTTCCTGTACCAATGACACATCGTTTCTTGATTTACAATAGTTATGTACTTATTACGTAACAGTAGGTAACAAGAGGGTTCGTACTGGTTACGTAACAGGAGGGATTCGTATGATTACGTAACAGGAGGGATTCATACTGATTACGTAACAGGAGGGATTCGTATGACTACGTAACAGGAGGGATTCATACTGATTACGTAATATGAGAGCTTTGTACTGATTACGTAATATGAGAGGTTTGTACTGATTACGTAACAAGAGAGGTTTGTACTGATTACATGAGGCTGTTGTGCTGATTATTTAACACGAAGTTTTTGTTCCGATTAGGTAATATGAGTTTGTACTGATTGCATGTAGGCAGTGAAAATTCACAGCATAATTATTTCACGTGGACTGCTGCTCACATACATCGTTAATGATTATAAACATGAAGTGTTACAGTGAATAATATAATGCAACCACTCTTTCTACATTATTCTCTTTTCCCCTCTGTTCTCCTCCTCTCCGTTGTCTTCCCCTCTATGTCAACCTATAGTCATAGATGAACCCATAAATCATAGTCAACCTAGTCATAGATGAACCCATAAATCATAGTCAACCTACAGTCATATGTGAACCCATAAATCAAAGTCAACCTACGGTCATAGATGAACCCATAAATCATAGTCAACCTACAGTCATAAATGAACCCATAAATCATAGTCAACATTTCTTCTTACCTATCTGTTCATGTGCTTAACTTTGTATCTGACTACACACCTTTGTATCTGACTACATACCTTTGTATCTGACTACATAACTTTGTATCTGACTACACAACTTTGTATCTGACTACATACCTTTGTATCTGACTACATACCTTTGTATCTGACTACACAACTTTGTATCTGACTACATACCTTTGTATCTGACTACACAACTTTGTATCTGACTACATACCTTTGTATCTGACTACACACCTTTGTATCTGACTACATACCTTTGTATCTGACTACACACCTTGATATCCAGTCGTTTCAAACTGAAGAATATTTTTACTACAAAAGTAAACTCAGTCATTTACGAACAAGAGAAGTTTACAAGTAATGAATTATAAATTTTACTTCCAAAGTGCCATCGTTCACAATGTACAGTGTTGGCTCAAATATTTGTATACACACTTCAGTAATCTTTATATTTATATTTTTTCATTTATGATTAAACTTGATGTTAATGTATAGCAGTGGCTATTCCAAATGTGTGCCATTAACTATTTATAATTTAGAACCCCGGATCAAAAAGTGCTATTACCAAATCTCTCTCTCTCTTTCTCTCTCTCTATATATAGATAGATCATCTCATCGGTTTCAGTAGTGCGAATTTTGTTATTTTATTATCATGCTGCTTTGAAATTTGTACAGCCATTATATTACAATTATTGTCCTGCTTCCTTTGACATACAGTAAGAGTACAGGTTTGTATACATCTGTAAATGTCTTACAGATTCTCCCACAGTCTGGACAGGTTTAGGGGACACCTTCTATAAGGAATATGTTTACATAGTCTTATACTACACATCAGTATTATTTATTTACTTGTTTCAAAGTACCGTATCTGTATTGTACGTACTTTCGTTGGGGCCCTGACCTTAAGAGCATTTAAGATGAGTGCCTTAGAACACGTAACTACATTCAGCTCTAGTTTACGTCAGTCTCTGGTCAGTCAATCTCTCAAAAGCTTGAATAAACAAAGGCATTTGACACATTAGAGTTTCATTTCTTTCTTTTATTGAAAATGGTGGATGAATTAAGAAAGTAGAAAAATAACTAAAACTGCACTACAACGGCGGCGACAACATTACACGTGACAAAAACAAACATCTCTTCACAGTTGACCAGTGGCTTTCCAATCAGTTCGTTGCATCCCGCGAAAAAAACTACATAATTGTATAATTGTTATTCGTCGCTGTGGTTCGATCACGTGATTTCAAGTGTGCGATTATGGCTGTTATGACGCTCCCTTCTGACAGCAGCTGCAGTCTGTGGACAGACAAGAACAGACAAGCAACAGGGAGCATAAATGCGCATTCATTTTACAGAAATATATCAATCATAATTTTGTAAACAAATTAAAAAATGAAGAAGCAGCATGATACAGTAGTACGCTTATTAGATCGTTTATTATTACAAGGCACGTTAAAAAGACAGGCAATTATCTATATGTTTATTTTCTATAGAGAATGAAATGACCATGTTGAACTAATATAAATATTTTCTTTTGCTAATAAAGTGAGCACACCGAAAGAAAATTATTTATTGGTATTACAGCAAGGTCAGTAGGATACATCAGGAAAATGGTCACTCAGGTGCTCCTGGTCACACAGGTATTGTTCCTAAACACACAGGTGCTTTTCCTCACAAAGATGTCTAAAATGATGCTCGAAGGATAACTGCAGCTTGAAGAACACAAGAGAAAACTACAAACAAGTGGATTATTTCCCTTTGGCCGATACAACGATAGTATGTGACCGTAGCGAAGGCGCCATGCTGTAAACTGAGTTGCACCACGTGACTTTCAAGTATGCTCATAGTGAATCCTTACCCCCACCCAAGGCCGCCGAGAGAAAGTCCGGGTCCCGGTACAAAGAAGATGTGAAGGCCCTTATACAAAATTCAACCCTTGTATTTTTTCATACGTTTGTCAAACAAGGCTGCAATGCGGTTTTCCTTTACAAACAAAGTATGTATTTATCCAATATGTTTTTCTTTTTAAAAATTAGGTTTAGTACTTTTTTTTTTTATTTTTCCCCTTCATGGGCCCCCTTTGAGCTCTGTGGACTAAGGAATAATGTTCCGGCTGCACCCCCTCTCCTCAGGCCTCCCCCCCCCACCTTTAATTCACACACTTGTTGCTTGTATGGAAAGACACTTCCAATCCATCATCTCCCCTCCAACATCGGGGACAGTGACAACAGTAACAACAACAACAACCACCAAAGACGTTAGCCCACGGACTAATGGGTTAATTTATGCCTCTACCGGCCAGACATGAGTGCAATGGACAACAGACCGCCATTCATCAGTCACCACTCTACTACTTTCCTGTCTACCTCAATCCATCCTGTCTTTCTTCATCTTCAACTTTACCAACAGCGGCACACCTCGTGCCAAGCAGCGAAATCGGCGGAAGTCGGAAGCTGCTATCATCTTAATTGCCGGATGAGAAGCAAATCGCTGGACCTTACTTCCTCACAACTTAGCGTCTGCCTAATGACGTCACACTTTCAGAACCAGTCCTGCCTGTAGTGTGATTATATGAAATGCTCTGCAGTTCTCAAGATGTATTATTTTTAATCCCATTTTACTGTGCATCACATGGACGACTATATACTACACAGACCAACAAATGTAGTCCGTAAAGACCCCAGCATAAAGTATATAATACTGTTGTCTCTAAAATTTACTTTTCTGGAAGAGGAAAGTAAATTCAGTTTGGATTGCTGGTGGAATCTCATTTCTGCTTGACATTCTTTCACTTTAATAGAATATGCGCGAGACGAAATATTTTTTTTAAAGTGTTTCAATGTTGTCATAGTGGTAATCATTACATCTTGGGAACATGGCCATTTCTCTACTCGGGTAACATATTTTTCAAAATCTTTTTTCTCTCGTGCACTTTAGATCTGAAATATCCCAAATTACTTGTCTGTTGGTGTTACACTGCGTCACATGACAGACATTTGTATGAAAATATTTATTGGGAATATGAGGTTTTTCTATACGCAATTCAACCCAAGTAATAAATGTTTCGTCACTGAAAATTTAAGCAAAAGATAAAATCAATTTAGTGGACAAGCTCATAACATCAAGAGATAAAGAGTTGATTATTTTATTTTAGGTTCTATTTTATTTATTATTACTTATCTTACAATCATTAATGGCAAATCCTGTGTAGTTTTATTATACTAACCCTTCGTTTCGGGGGTCGCGAGGACACCCACGACACCACCCAGGGCACCACTTAGAGTAGTTCCTAGAAACCCCACGCCTGCAGCACCAGCCGCCTAAACGAGTACATGACATTGAATAAACTATTACAGGTATCATAATAACGTTTGTATTGCGTGCAATAAGTATAGATTCATAAAGCTCTATACGCACCACAGCATATATACATATACATTGTACATATATAAACCATAGCAATACACACACGCACGCACGCGCACGCACACACATACACACACACACACACATATCACAGCATAGAAATACAGAGTACACGAATAAATGAAGATGCATAAATATGTACACAAACAAACACACACATAAACATCGACGGACTTCATGCCAAGCGTATCACGCATTCAGTGGCACGTATTTTTGTGTAGCACGTATATGTGTGTTTAGGAATCATACTTCACATTTCTACCTTGTGTCTCTTTCTGTGTGTCTTTGTCTGCATCTCTTGTGTCAGTCTGACTCTGTTATCGTTTCCGTGTCTATGTCTCTCTGTCCATGTCTGCGTATGTGTCTGGGTGCGCATCTCAGCCTATCTGTCTGTGTGTCTGGGTTATCTGTGCCTACGTGTATGTGTATTTGCTCGTGTGTCTCAAGTCATTGTCTGCCTCTCTCTCTCTCTCTCTCTCTCTCTCTCTCTCTCTCTCTCTCTCTCTCTCTCTCTCTCTTTGTTTTCTGAATTCTTTAACAGAAATCATTGCCCAAAGGCATAGAGAAGTGAGCACTCTCACCTGTAAAGAACTGACTATACCCATTCCATAGCCATAAGTAGCTGCCAGAGACATCAGTTTAGCACCCACGGAACCAGCTGCAATTCCAGTCGCTCCAAATCCTGCAGCGGTTAGTACAACTGGTGCCCCAACTACTGTCACTGCTGCCCCCGCTACTACCCCCACTGCTGGTACTCCGTATGTCCAAAGTTTGCTCGGTTCTGCAATTAGTTGGAAGATGAAGGTTTAGTCACAGTTACACTAGTAGAACAAAGATGATCTTGTGATTGTCACAGTTACACTAGTAGAACAAAGATGATCTTGTGATTGTCACAGTTACACTAGTAGCACAAAGATGATCTTGTGATTGTCACAGTTACACTAGTAGCACAAAGATGATCTTGTGATTGTCACAGTTACACTAGTAGCACAAAGATGATCTTGTGATTGTCACAGTTACACTAGTAGCACAAAGATGATCTTGTGATTGTCACAGTTATATCAGCAGTACAAGGAAAATCTTGCAATTTAAAAACAAATCCAATCTACCGAGTATATTGTCTGTAAAAAACATGTCTCCATACAACAGCTTGCAGGATTGCTTCTTCAGACAATACTTAGGGACTTTTATTTACTCTTGATTTCTCTTTATTTAGTCATGAGTCTTTATTTACTCTTTATTTGCTGTTTTTTACCGTTTATTTATTCACGATTTCGCTCTTTATTTTACTGTTTACTCAAGATTTTTTTCTTTGTATTTACTCTAGATTTTACTATTCAGTTTACTCTATTTACTCATAGTTTTTTCCTCTTATTTATTCTTTATATTATTGTTTATGTCACTTCGTATTTATTCTTGATTGTACTCTTAATTTTACTGTAATTGCTAATGATTTTTTATTTTGATGTTACTCTTTATTTTACTTGGCGTAAGAAGAGTCACTCATGTTCTACGTTATATCTGCCCACGTGTCCTCTGAAACATTCAAATTTACGTCCGGAGTATTTTAAATGGGGATCACAAATATGCAGTTATTTCAAAAACTGACGTCACAATTACTGCAAATGTACTGGCAAAATGACATATTTGGGACTTTATACAAACAAAGGTTGGAATAATGCGGGACCATCTTAACATTTATTTTGAAAAAAAAATAGCCTATAAATAATGCACGGTTAAACTCAGATTTACTTTTATTTGCCTATTTCACGGGGCCCGTCAAAGTCAATATTTGAAAGAGTACTTATCTTTGCGACGATGTCAAACGATTTCGCAAAACTGCTTATCCGATCGGTTTATATGCTGTCCATTAACTGTGCAAACTCCAGGAAAATAACTCACTGAAATTAAATGACAAGTTTCTTCTTTTCGGTTTTTCTTTCTGATATTTATTCGCCTAATGCCCTCCGTTTTAAACGCCACTTATTTATATTTTCAGCTGTGTTGTCAACCAGCATCGAATGGATCGCTACTTTGTGACACTAACTTATAATGAGCCTTGCCAGCCACAAACAGAAGTGTCACGTGATCTGTGACGTAGATAATCTATTTGCTTACCGTGTTCGAGGAAAGAAAACGTCACGCAACCGTGGATCAAACAAAGCCACTCCGAGCCAAGTCGACAAACGTTTTCGGAAAATGGAATTTGAGATGGGGTGCGTTTGAAAGGTGAGACCCGATCTCGTTTCATTTAAAATTTAACAAATTAACAGAAGTGTGTTTGCAATATGTTCAAATATGTCAATGCTGTTATTGTAGAAAAATGGACAACAATTAAAAAATAATGATATATATACAAAAACTATATTTTTATTATTTTGCTTGTTTATTAACGAAAACCATTAGGAAAGTGCTCTAATCTATTGCAATTTAATGGTTCGTTAAATAATAAATATGTTATAAGGATCATTATCATCATCACTATTACTACTACTACTACCAATGTTCCCTGTAAGTTACACAGTCATTAGAAAATGCCGAGCAGCAGTTTCAGAATTCCGCTCACAAGTTTTGGTAATAAACTCAAACAATCGCCAATTTCGCGCATACAGGATAAATAATAGAGGGAACGTTGACTACTACTACTAATAATAATAATAATAGTAATAATAATAATAATAATAATAATAATAATAATAATAGTAATAATAGTAATAATAATAATAATAGTAATAGTAAAAGAGACTGAATAGTAATAGTAATAATAGTAATAATGGTAATAATAATAATAATAGTAATAATAATAGTAATAATAATAATAATAGTAATAGCAAGCAGAAGTGATACCAATAGTGATAGGAGCCTTGGGGAACATAACATCAGAATTGGAAGGCTACCTGAATAAACTCCCTGGAAACCACAGAATCGCTCCACTACTCAAAGCAGCGCTCCTCGGAAGTGCCCACATCCTCCGTAAAACCTTGGATCTCCCAGAATCTTGGTAAGATTCCGAGACCTTGGATCACAGCCGACAGTCAAACAGAAGTCGTGGAAAGAGACTGAATAGTAATAGTAATAATAGTAATAATGGTAATAATAATAATAGTAATAATAATAGTAATAATAATAATAATAATAGTAATAATAATAGTAATAATAATAATAATAGTAATAGTAATAATAGTAATAATGGTAATAATAATAATAGTAATAGTAATAATAGTAATAATGGTAATAATAATAATAATAATAGTAATAATAGTAATAATAATAATTCGAGAAATTTTCATAAGACAAGTGTGATGTCGGCATCACTTACCTTCACATGTGCAGTCACAAGCCCCGTCACTGATGACGTCAGAAAATGACTGCAGCAGAAGAACTAGCGCAATCATGACCTGAAAATTGTATGTTCACGATGAGCTAAAATAAAACTGAAGGCTTTACTAACATTGTTATACACTAATTAGGTTAGATGGCATTCTTGTTAAGTTACACTTTGTGTACATGTCTGGTTAAGTTACACTTTGTGTACATGTCTGGTTAACTTACACTTTGTGTACATGTCTTGATATTTGATGAATGAAGCTTACGATGAGGTGAAGCTGAAGGCTATACTAGCACCGATAAATACTTTTTGGATAAGATAACATATGATTAAGTTAGATCTCATATACATGAACTGATATTTGTCGAGTAGAACAAAACTAAATAAATAAATTCTGCAACTTGACCAACTCGCTGCTCACCAGCCCCAGCCAATCTAAGAAGACAACGGTGGATCCACAACGACAAAAAAAAATAAAATAAACAAAAAGAAAAGAAAAATGAACTCACCAAGAAAAGAGACAGCACAACCATCTCCCTGACCAAAAACAAATTTTTCAATAATCCCCTCCCGCCCTCACCCCAAGACAGATACATACAGGAAGACAACCAACCATACCAAAACTCGGATATCATACCGCCAACAATGGTCCAAAGAGGAGTGCAACTAGTAGTATTCTGCCGAGGACATGACCAGAAATTCTCCAAGTAAATAAAAGTCTTCATCCACGGCCAGACACTAATGTCCAATTAAATTTCGAATTTTCAATGTCCTCGAAAACCCTTTTATTTCTTGACCAGTTGCTGGCTTTGTTTGCCTGCAGGACGGGAGTACAACAGACATGAGGCACAAACACACCCTCCAAAAAAGAAATCCAACCCGGGGAAAGGGGGGAATGAGTGGGCGTAAGAATGGTGAGGCCAAAACAAAACGTCAATAAGACAGGTGAGGCGCCCCACCATCTAATGTGGGATTTATTATTCCCTAATAGCTGTGACGGGACATCGTGGCATGGAGTTCGCAATTCTATTGCTAGAAGTTTAGTACCAAAAAACAATGTACTACACATTAGCAACTGAATTAATCCAATGCAATTCCCTTACTCAGTCTATACCTCAACTCATTCTGAACTTAAATGAAAGATCTATGATTCACACGTGAACTGAACTGGTTACGACTGCTAGAGGCACCGTTTTTCCAATCTTACCTAACGGTTTACTACTTACAGATGCGCTTAAATAAAGCTACAAGCGCATCTTATAGTGAGATCGATAAATAACATCTTACTGATCACATCCCCATTCAATTCCAGTCAGGAGTGAAGTCCAACTGTTAATTGATACATATAGAAAGTTTAATAGCACAAACTAATGGATTTGAAAACAGTTTATTATAGAGTGCGATAAATCATAAGCGCCCCTACTCATGTTAATAAAGATTTTAAAATAGGAAGAAAAAGAAAAAAAAAATCTAGGTAAACAAGGTGTATAGGAAAGTCCACTACACACACGTTGTTTGACGTAGTTAACCAAGTCGCCCCAAGATACTAACGGGATGTCTGCTGGAATACAAGACCTAGAGGGGTTGTTAATGTATCATTATCCCTGTAACCTGAACTGGACCAGTGTGGCTTGGTAACGGAAAGAAGGGGGTAATTACCGGCCTAGAAAGCTAGAAACAATGCTAGGGCAACAGGAACGGGCTAGAGATAAGAGTTTCGTTTGTCATCATAAACTAGCATAGGCACAGAAATGGGTAGTTTCAAAGAGGCGAGTCCCAGAAATTTGGTCTGGTCTTTTAGAAAAAATATTGTTTGAGTAAAAATCTAGTTAGAAGACTCAATTGCGGACTAATATTCTAAGGAAGAATTCATTGTACTCCAACCAGATTACTTTTGATTCTTCGGTTTTGAAGAAGGTGGAAGATATGTGTGACTGATTTTTAAATCTTGGTTTAAGCTTTGTGTAACAATAATAGAACATTTTGTAGATATTTATATATCATTAACTCACATATTTCCTTTCAGCTTAGCGTCAATGTGCTCAGAGAAAATTAATAGCCATAGACATTTAAATACTTTAAATTATAGGCAGCAGTCTCTTACACTGCTTTATTGATTTGCAGAATCACTGAACTTGCTAATCCCGGAACCTGCTGATCATTTGATCTGCTAACTGGGCATCTAACGAGATTGTTGGCAAGATTTTGCAGTTCATGCGAAGTCAAGAGGGGCGTAGCCTCGCGTCGAACAGCTTGCTGCAGTACAGAGTTTGTGGCACAGGTCAGCCAGTGCTGTGCTGAATTCTTTACTTTGGGACTTTTAGCTAAGTACTTGTACGGAGTTTGTGGCATGGGTCAGCCAGTGCTGTACTGAATTCTTTACTTTGGGACTTTGAGCTAAGTACTTAAACCAAGGCATTGAAAACAAAGTGAATATGGATTAAACTTACAAACTTACAAAGTCGTGATTCCTACAGAAAGGGGAAAGAGAAAAGAAAACTGACAGAATAACTTTAGGGCGAAAAAACAAGTTACCTTCTTAGGGGAGACCATTTTATCTCTGAATCAGTTTAGGGGATTACTTTTGTAGCCTGTCATTACATTCATTTTAATTATTGTTCTATTTTTTTCTTTGATTGTTATATAAAGTTTCTTATTAACTTTTCATTAGTGTTGTGTCACTTTCATTATTATTTTCATCAATTTCTATAAGTGTCATCATCACATCTGTCCTGAATCTGTCTTTGTCTTATCTGTCAGGAAATCGTTTCCTCTGGTGCTTGTACGAGCTGCCGGAAGTGACGACCTCAACTGTTGTCCTGTCTTAGATATTCGTATTTATGGGAGGTGCCAACAATAAGTATCTGCTTCAGACTGAACTGCGGAGGTAAATGTACACACTGAGCAAAGCCAATTGAGGCAAGTACATTGTGAATCAAATAATTTGAATTGAATTATACAGTGCTGTAGTTAGAGTACTTTCAGTACAAGTAGGCCTACATAATAATTATGACAATGAAAATGTTTGTCAACTATTGAATATTAACACACATCTTAATTTTAATATGCTACATAGGGAAGAGGTAAATAGTTTCTTTCTAGTTAGTGTGGCGGACTGGAGGGTGTGGGGTTTCGAGGTCAAAGATTAGCTAACTACGCAATCACAAGATCACAACAGTCATATATGGTCTTATAATTTAATTTTAGACTTTTGAAATTACCTGAAATTTTAGCTCATCTAGAACCCAAGTAGCCAAAGTATAACACTATCTCCTCAGACGTGTTTGCTTCTGTCTCGGCTATGGCCGACCAAGATTGACAATTACAGCTTGATATAAATGTGGAGTTGCGCAATAGCTTCTAACATTTTTCAAAGATCAGCTACAACATAAACCATAACCTCAGTTTTACGTGCGATTTCAACTGACCTTGGTGTTCATGATTGTTTGGAAGACAGGTACCAGACACAGCAGACAACAAAGCAACACGCACTTTCACATCGGCAGCTTTTCTCCGTTTGAAAGCCGACTGACGCATGTTTTTCATACGTCACCAGTAACCCGGATAATACAGCGCGCGCGTTTGACAGCCTAATGACAGGCTCGCAAATATAACGTAATACATTTTCTGTGCGAGCTTCATTGTCAGTGTACACGAGTGTACGCGCGCGCGCGCGTGTGTGTGTGTGTGTGTGTGTGTGTGTCTAACTAATTCTGTTCGGGAGTCTTAATTCATTTGATTCGGCACGCACACACACATACATGTATTATGTGAGTGTCCGTTTCTTTTTGATTCAATGACACCGAGAGAGAAAAAGAGGGAGACATTTATAATGATCCCCTGGATTATTTTAATATTTAATTTCCCCCGTATTTAAATAAATAAAGTTATATATGGTAGACACGATACCTGTTCATGATTGATGTCTTTCCGATTTTTCAATAATCAAGCTCGCTTGTTAGCCAGTTTATTCATCTTTACGAAGTGTTAACTGGGGACTGGAAGAGTATAACTTTGATATTGCTACTACGAACTAATATGGACAGCAGGTAACAGCCATAACTACTTAACGATCCTCTGAAGTGAGAGGGCGACAGGTGGTCTAGGCTGCCATTGATACACGCAAGCAGATCTATGAATGACGGGGAAACCCAAGCCAAGTTTAACCGGTAGACAATAGGAGATAGAATGAATCATGGGTCACATGAATTATAGGCACGCCTTGATCACTATTCAAAAATATGCTTGATGACGTCAGACGTTTATGGTGGATTTTGCCCTATGACTAGCAAAATAGTTATAGTACAGTATAATCAAACTATGGTATATGGATGAATGAAAGAAATAGTAACAAATTCTATTTTCTTCACTGAAATTGTGAGAAACCCTTGGAGATAAAATAAACGTTATTTATTATGTACTAGAGTCTACAAGATATTATATTTATAAAATTTAATAAACTATTCTTTTTCAGATTTGGTGTAGTAGAAATTGTGGGACACAGGAGCTAGAACGTTATACCACGTTCAGTTATTAGTATTGTAAAATATACTTTAAGGCTGTCAATGATTATTTGCAGAGTTTTCAGTTTGCCAGAGTTAGGCTTTCTAGCATTTTCTGGGGTTGGCAGCTTGAGTCCAGTGTTGATGCTAAATCAGGTTTAAAACTTTAATTGAAAATGTCCGTGAGAAACAAATACATATTTACAATGCAATCTTTGTTATGACCACGGAGGAGGAAGGGAAGGGGCGCAACTCCTCGAGTACACGGTAGTAGTGTAGAAGATGCAATTCTACAAATTGTCAACAGCTGTACAAGTCTAAGTTAACGAACACTGATGAACTATATTTCACTGAATGCTCTAAATATAGGAAGGGACTGGAATGCCATGTATGTAGTTCTGCATATCTACAAATAACCATTTTATCTTCTTTTTTTTTTTTTTTAGTACTATAAATAATTGTTATTTCCTTAAACATGATTACAGTAAATTTCATATCGAGAATGACTCAGTAGCTAATGTTAAAGACAACAAATAACAGACGAAGTAGAATATTTAATAGCATCTTTATTGCCTAATATTATTACGTCATTATATTAATTAATTTTGGATTATACTGTGCATGAATGAACTCATTACTTATGCATTGAACTATGTACATATAATAATAATAATAATAATAATAATAATAATAATAATGCATTAGACTATGAATAAATGTATTTATTAACAAAGCTAAAACAGCAGCATAATCGACTATTTAGAAGTAATTACACCGCACTGAGAGGCAGTAATGAAATAAATAATAATAATAATAATAATAATAATGAATTTTATTATTACTTTCATTATGGTACATTGCTCTATACCTGCCTAAAGTGGCATAGCCTGCAGCTAAACAAGATCAGTAGGTAACATATTCAAGAAAAGATAATTTTTAAATGCTTGTTTAGTATGTGTTGAGTTATCCTTTCTTACATCATTCCGGTGTTAGTTTTCAGCAGATTTTGCATTAGAGTGAAAATATCCTATGCAAGACATGCAAGTGACTACTGTAATACTATACAAAACTGTGCACACAACATACTGTGTGCTTTGTAAATTTAATAATATATTCTACATACATCAGTTGGCATGTTATATAAATTCCATATTATATTCTACATATATCAATCTAATTGCAATATTAAATTCATAATAATTTTATATTCTACATACATCATTCTTTACCGTTGATAAACATCATATTGTATCCTACATGAATCATTGATTTTGTTGCATATTTCACATACTTTCCATTTTAAGCAAAAAAATAACTTATATGGCTTACAATTCTACTACAGCTATGGTCACACAAGTCATCTCATGTACAGATGTAGCCTTGCAGTTATTAGCAACTCTCATTTAAAATTGTAGACAAGACAGCAGAAGAGACACACACTATAGCACTTAATTATAGACAAGACAGGAAAAGAGACACACACTATAGCACTTAATTATAGACAAGACAGGAAAAGAGACACACACTATAGCACTTAATTATAGACAAGACAGGAAAAGAGACACACACTATAGCACTTAATTATAGACAAGACAGGAAAAGAGACATAATCTCTAGCACATAATTAATGACAAGAGACAAAAGCATGGGATGGTGAGTGCACGTAATGGACGCCTGTTGACCACATATTCCAAGAAACGGGAATCTGAAATAAGCAAGAAAAGACAATCCATGAACTGCATGACACCTTGCAACTGGGTAATGAAAGAATATTTTTAATGCTAACAAAAGCCATCATCTTATTCATGATTATAGTAGTAAATAAAATAATCAATAAGTAAAAACAAAAGATAAAAATCATAAACACACACATACATCATTATCTTCTTCTTCTTCTTCTTCTTCTTCTTCTTCTTCTTCTTCTTCATTTCTTCTTCTTCATCCTTCCCAATAAAGAATTGTCCCGTGTCTGGAAACTACTTTCTCAAGAGCAATGTACTTTTGGAATGTTTTTTCTTGACCAATAAAAAATGTTAAGACTCTCTCAGAAATATAATAACGAGACTCAGAGAAAAATGTTAGAATGCTTTTGAAAGAAATATTAGATCGTGCATTGCGTATATTTTGTGCTTCACCTTTACTTCAAAAGCTTATTTATCTTTGTCGGATGAACTCGACAAACATTAAAACAAGCGGTGTAAACTTGTCGTAAAACTTAGTTCTTTCTCTGATCATTTGGTATTTAACCATGAAAATATATGAGAGATCTTTATGTTAAAATCCGTAACAAAATAATTTGAAAATAGAAAATAAAAATATATATTAAAAAAATGTTCAGTGTCTTTTGCTTTGACTGTGCAGTGTTTATCCTATCCATTTGATTTCTTTTCATATGTGTGAGATGTATGTAACGTGCATGAGTTGTGTAATGTACGTGAGTCGTGTGCGTGAGATGTATATGAAATGCATGTGAGATTTCGTGTGATGTGTGTATGATGTGCATGATGCATGTGATGTTCGTGTGATGTGCACGATGCATGAGATGTGTGCGATGTGAGTGAGATGTGTGTATTGTGTATGAGATGCGCCTGTGATGTGCTTGAGATGCATGTGAGAGGCTTGTGAAATGCGTGAGATGTCTTTATATTTGTGAATGTATATTTTGCTGCTTTTGTAATTAGGTATAAATGTCTTTGTGTGTTGTCTGAGCTTCCTTGTTCGTTAATGTTGTGAGAGTGAATTAATACCTGAGCTAATGTCACGAGGCAATTGGAGGCCATGCGACATTTACTCACGTGCAAATAATTACTATTAAGTCAAAACCTATCTCTCATGACCGGCCCTGGCATTACTTAACATTGGATTAGTACTGATTGGATTTAACGAAAAAAACATTAGTTGGGACTACACTCAGTGCTCAGGGAAACCCAGATACAAACTCATTAACTGCGAAGTAAATCAAACTCACTAACTGTGCGAAGTAAATTAAACTCACTAACTGTGCGAAGTAAATCAAACTCACTAACTGTGCGAAGTGCGAAGTAAATCAAACTCACTAACTGTGCGAAGTAAATAAAAGTCACTAACTTTGCGAAGTAAATAAAAGTCACTAACTGTGCGAAGTAAATAAAAGTCACTAACTGTGCGAAGTAAATAAAAGTCACTAACTGTGCGAAGTAAATAAAAGTCACTAACTGTGCGAAGTAAATAAAACTCACTAACTGTGCGAAGTAAATAAAAGTCACTAACTGTGCGAAGTAAATAAAAGTCACTAACTGTGCGAAGTAAATAAAACTCACTAACTGTGCGAAGTAAATAAAACTCACTAACTGTGCGAAGTAAATAAAACTCACTAACTGTGCGAAGTAAATAAAACTCACTATTTCTCGCAATGCTCTTTAGAAATAGTATAACCATGATCAGTGTCGGACGTAAGGATATATCCTGCATTCTCCCAGGAAGAAAAGGACTTATTCTAGCCAATCCAGTTATCTTCAGATCCATTCATAAACTGTATCCTCTTGCCAGTTAGGGTAAGTAAGAATTGTTTTAATTATATATTTAAAACTGCAATAATTTTTTGTTATTTTCCTAAACAGTGCTTATTTTAATGTATATAATTAGAAGTGCATCACTTAAAGCCGTGATGTCTGTTAACTGTCTAGTAATGATCCCCAGTAGTAGACTTTGTAATGAATTATCTGTGACCCGTTATAACTATTTCTTATTGTTGGATAAAATAAGAAGGGAAGTGTATATATTTGCTTTTTAATAACTTTTCAGATGCGAATCCCTCTTAGTGATATCATGTTTAAAGTAAGAAATTAAATTCTGTGAAAATCTTTCCCTGCCTGTAAATGTAGTAAGAGTAGTCGGCTATTACAGACCAGCACTCCGAGACTCCAGGTACACTCAAGGACACTGAGACACCTGAAGCTCCTCGAGACTCCATGACCTCCAGGACTGTAATAACCTTTGAGACACTGTCTTCCAGTAGTCTCTAGCAATATGCGAATGAGCAGCAGATAAACTCGCATAATAGCGCCAACCACTCAGCGGTCCTTCGAGGCGCAAATGTCACCAACTGGCTTCATCATTATAGCCAGATACATTAGGCTTAAGTCAGAAATTAATGTAGTCTTGAGTCGCACGGTAAAGAGTTAATTATTTCAAGATTAAGAGAACTTTTGTCTCCAATAAGCATCCTTTTACTTACAATTCCCATTATTTTTCTACATCATAATGCAACACATTAAAATCATATCCTTAAAATTTACTTGACTCTTTCGTGATCTTCATAACTACTAATAGTAACGTATGCAGAGGACATAATTCTGTGGGAGCTTGTTAAAGAGCCATTCTCGTCTCTCCTGTCATTTCATTTTATTTTCATTGACCCTGATGGCTGACTTCTGAAGTATTCGTGCGATTGCGAATGTTAATATAGTTTGGTCTCTCCAGATCATAAGTTGAATAACTTATGCAAATAAGCCACCCACTATACCGTATCTAATATTGAGGGGAGGGTGGTGGTGTTATATGTGTGAGTGTATTTGAGTAACATTAACTGTTGATTTGCAGTCAATATCAGAAAATGGGTCGAAGAACTTACAGTTAGCTATTGGTCACCCAGCAATACAGGCTTTTGACGAACTTCGTGGTACCAGCTCCTGCCGCCACTATTCCTGCTGAGGCCTTGGCTGTCAGACCAGCCGCGCCCGCCGACTGCAACGTCGACACCACAAACATACCAGTTCCTTTTGTTGCTGCCAGAGACATACCTTTTGCTGCAAGAGATGCTGCAGCAATTCCACCACTTGTAAACCCAGCAAGAGACAACACAACTGGTGCAGCTACCACCGCTGTTACACCTACTCCAATTGGTACAACCCAGTTCCACATAACACCATCTGGAAAACAGAAACATACAAACAGAATGCTTAGGAATTCTTCTTCAAAGCTCAATTAAAGGCAAAGTACTGTGAACGTTGTTAGAATTATGAACCTCTTAATTAATAATGATGAATTTGTTAAGGGCCGTAATTCATTCTTTCAAATTCTAATTGATGAATACTCAGTAACATAAATATGGATATTTCAGTTTTCCACTCGACACATATCTCAATGCATAGATACATTTAATCAATACAAGACACGTAATCTTTCTACTACTTTAGTTATTCAAAATAGTTCAAACTCAGTGATACGAATAACTTAGTACGCAAATGTCGTGATATAATGAAAAATAAAGACAAACATTCCTTGAAATGTGAGAAACGGTGGGTACAATAAAAGAATGAAGTGTGAAAACGACTAATTCACGGTCCGCGTCGACTGAAATCTCTACTTTTGCCCTTATCTACACAGGGGACTTTACACAAATTTGACAACATATATTCCAAGTCTTTAGTGCTAAACTGTCTTCTTGTAACTCAGTTTTAGTATAAAATGACCTGCCTCCATTGTATTTCCACTGTCTAATATTATTTTCGCAAGAGTGTATTTAGGTCTTGTGAGTCAGAACTACATTTGCATCTGAAAACTTGCAATCTGTAGTTTTTATTCCACCACCTTAGAATTTCGTGTAAATATTTTGTGAAATATTTTCTATGCTTAATAATATTCTCCTCACAAGTTTTAATCCAGGAAAATTCTTCCCATTCGTAACAATTTCAATTCATTTTTGAATTGTACCTGGGGGTGGGGGATCACTTCTGCTTTATGCAAATGACAATATGCTGTGAAAGTATTTCTAGATCTTGTGCTGTTATGCTCTCTCTATTTTTTAGACAGGTGTTTCTGCTATCATGTCACAGACAGTAGAGTCATTTCAGTTACATAGTGTGACACCAACGAAAGTTAGTTAATGGATATTATTATTAAGTAATTATCCATCCAAAACTAATTACAAATGATGAGAATCTTAATTTATTTTATTAAAGATCCTCCAGCAGACACCACTCGTTTCTCTCGCATGGTGGATATGCAGGCGCTGTAAACGTTTTCTCCAAACAACATTTACGGTCACACAATGTTTCTGTGAGTGGAAAACTTCTTATTAATGGAGAACAGAAATCTGTCTTTAATCTATATTTAGCGAGCCCCCATCCACCCACTTTCTTCTCCAACATATAGTTATCATTATCCTAGCATATGTACACAGTCCTTATCGAGAAAATACAATTCATCAATATGTCAATACAAATTCAGGATAGTCATATCAGAGAAGAGAAATGGAGTTATTATAGATAAGTGATAATAGTTTAACATAACCTCGTTAACTGCTGTCTCAATAGTCCTGCTGCAGGCTTTTGCAACAAAGACACAAGTTATTGTCAGCAGTTATTACGTCAAATCCATGTGCCTCACTCACATATTCAAAAACAATGTTTCACTTCTAACCTGGGTACTTCTTTTCACCATGTCAACTCCTTCAAACAGAACACTAAATGTAGTGATGTCCGACAAATTCTCTACACCAGAAATTGTTCAAGTAGCCAGCATATCTTGCTGCCACACACCAGTAGAGTGTAGTGTGTTCTTACACTTACACACCACTTCCAGCCTTTATCATGGTCAGTAGTAGCAGTTTAGAAACAGTAAATCAAACGTTGAAATGAAAACTGAAAATGATATTTGTTTCATCAAGCTAATGGCCACCTTTAAAGACCAGACTTCTTCTTGCCACTCCAGATTCAAAGTGATTAGAGAGTAGACAAACTTTTCAATCTCCCTATTGGCTGGTCTCATTCTTGCAAATCATAACCATTGGATAATAAAAACTACTCACCCAGTTGGGATGGTTTGC
Source organism: Sinotaia quadrata (assembly GCA_028829895.1). NCBI lineage: Eukaryota > Metazoa > Mollusca > Gastropoda > Architaenioglossa > Viviparidae > Sinotaia > Sinotaia quadrata. The sequence goes on from CM054178.1 coordinate 86,257,181, forward strand.
ATTACATCAGCATTTTTCTAGCATATTCTCAACTCAGGTGTTTACTTCAACTCAGACACTTTGAAAATACATCTTAAGGAGAGCCCAAGGTCGGGTTACCCTGACATTTCAAATTTAAGTTTAAAATAGGTATAGGCAAATTTATTCTGCCACACATAGTTATGTGAACATAACGCTGTTCTTGTTTAACACTAGTTATAAATTATATTTTTCTGAGTTGTAAAAAATATTTGACTATACACATAATTTGTTATATATATTTTGTTTTGGCTTACTTTACATGGTGTTGTACTTGACAAATTATCTCTAGAAATTTTGTGACGTCAGACATGTTTCTAGTATGAGTGTTATGCTAGGTGATACCTTTACAGACACAAATAACAAACTACATATAATAGGAAGGTACATGTTTTGTAATGTGGGACGGTCTTTCCGCCCTGATCTAATAATAACTTATATTGTTTATTAATATTTCATAATAACAATTACCAGAGGTGCATCTCGGGGTAGCCCTTTTTATGCTCTACAACATTACTGTATCTGATTGAATCCATTAATCATTAAATCGATGTCAGAAACCAGCCATCACACTCTATCTTAGATCCAATGACAAACGACTAAAACATACTGCTGGATTTCACACACATGCACACACACGCGCGCGCGCGCGCGTACATGTGTGTGTGGTGTGCAATACTATTTGCCCCTAACCTTGACCCTGTATTTTACCGTTCTGATATAATCAGAATGTACGCTCACTTAAGAAGAGGAATAACAATTTGTTTAGAAAACGTATTACGAGTCCTGCTCTTTGTCACCAAGGACAAATTAACAAAGCTTGATTATACGGGACATTTTTAAATTATAACAATGTATAAAGAAATTAATCCCTACCGTCACATGGCGTGATTTGGCAATTCTCCGACGAATCTGCCAGGATGTGTGTTGGTGACGTCAGCAACACAACCAAACAAAGAGTTTTCTGTCACAAAAAGAAACACCTTTTATTTCAGACTGACACTTGTAATAAATAAGTAATGTTTGAGTATTTGCTGACCATAAGTTACGCTTGTTTCTTTCATTAATGTAAATCGTAATATGAAGCTTGTCTCGGCAGTTCACTGATAGATTACTGAGACACGTTGGGTGGATAAATGAATGTATTATTCTAAGTGAATTGAAATGCAATATATATATATGTTATAATGAAATATTTCATCTATGCCTACATATGCGCATACATATACACACGCAACACACCACTTGAAAGAGACACTTATCGTTTACACGGTTACATAAAGATTCATTGTACCATGCTAGAGATATTTTTGTTGTCACACTTGACACAAAATTTTGGCAAATGGACTCGCCAGAGTTTTATTTTTTGGATTATATTTTGTCATATATGGTTTTCCCCCATGTTCTATTCTGATAATTGCGGCCAAGGGAGGCGACCACGGTATAATTACATATTAGTGTCATGCCGGTCAAAGCTGAATGCTTTCTAAACGCCTATTTTGAGAATATAACTAACAAGCTTACATTATATTTCTTCATACTTGCTTGTAATTTGAAAGCTACATTGTAATTGTTATTAATAAGACTGTTTTGTTAAATAAGTATATAGTCTAATGCTAAAGTTTATATTATTACTTTCCATACTTTTGTTTGTGTACAGTTTTCATCTATTATTAGAAAAAGCTTATAAATAGAGTTGATTATAGGTAGTGATAAGTAGGACATAAAATTTGAACTTAATATCTAAAACTTTATATATTTTTATTCTGTTGTGGAGGAGCAAAATAGCTCCAGGATTCTTGCTTGTTTGACATTTATAATAACTTTATGATCATATTAGTTTTCTTGATACTTTTGCTGTAGCTGTTTTTCATAGAAAAAATTGTTACACTTTGTTAGTTTGTTGCATTCTACTTACTTCTTTTCTTTACTATTTCTTAATCTTCATCACCCATCATTTAGAAAATTTCTCCTTTATTCTCAGAGAGCCTGTTTTATGACTGAATGGTTTGTTTATGAGCAATTATAGATAGTCACCGCATGAAAGAGAATTCGTAGAACAATAAAATGAATCATATTCATAAAAAAAATAGTAATTTGTCGACTTTTGTTTTGAAAGGGTGAGTGCGATGTCTGCATTGTACTGTCCTGTATTGCTGACAAACACATCAGCTTACGTAATCCTTGCACGAATAATAATAAAAGAGCCAGACAAACATCCATAGTGTATGTGTGTTGGACACACTGTGATAAACAGCAATCAGGTCCTTCGTAGTACTGATAAGCCACTAAGAACTAAATAAAGTCATGACATCAGAGTCGTGACGTAGACGATAGCGGACCGTTACAACGACGTTTCCCCACTGTTCACTAACTTTGTTCAACACCCCCTCCCCTCATGGGTGGTGTTGACAACGCTACCTCTGTCTGTTAGAGACAGATCAGATTTAAAAATACGACACATGCATTTTTATGTCTATCCGAGCACTTCTTGAAAGACAGATCAGATTTTAAAATATGTGCCATACTTTTCTAGGTTTGTCGTTCCGATTACACGTCATTTATCATGATCACGACAGCATAGAAAATAACTATATTCATAGCTGTCTGGTGCCCTGGTAAATATACTGTAGATGTTTAAAAACAGTTTTCAAACAATTATTACTATACAACGTTTAATAGGCTTACTCGAATGCTTTAATAGGCTTACTCGAATGCTTTAATAGGCTTGCTCGAATGCTTTAATGGTTGTACTCACTCAAATTATGACATAATAATTTACGCCATTCTGGAATATTTATTCGTTCATTTTATAGACTGTCGACAAAGGAGCAATAATTTATGCTAGAGGTAAAAATTAATGATTCGTCAGTTTCTTACTAGATAAAGCCTTTGATACTGTTATATCATGCGGTAAGTAGTACATTAATGATTTTTATTTAAAATTTTATATTTATTCAGAAGATAAATCATCGCACTTTTAAAATATTTACAGAGTCGAATTATGCTGTACATTAATAAAATTAAACTTTTTGTCTCATTTCAAATAATTAATTTCATGATATAAAGTACTTAAAGATTCATATTAGACAGTACAAGAATAAATGTAAACATTATATCTGTCATTCACTTACCAGATAAACCATTGTAGATGAAACTATCAGATGTATACGTCCTAGCACGGTCAAGAGCAGGTAACTCGAACTGTCTCTCTGATCCGGACCCAATCGGCTGTAGGAAGTTTTCTACGAACTCTGCTTTCGGTTTCGCTCCGTATGACGTGGTTCACACGAAAGACCGTTCAGTGTATAGAGTCTAATCAGTGTCATCCACTAAAGGCCTACATTACCTGGGATGTTTTGATTGTATTACTGTTCTGTGTTCGTGTGTAGGTTTTATTTAACAACGTATTTTATTTTGATTTTAGAAAAATGTTATATTACATTATGTTATATTAAATTATATTCAACTTTAATTTATTCATTTATTCTTCAAAATTATTATATTTGGCTCATACACACCAGTGGGCTCTATAAATGGAGAAGACACAAAGGCAAAACACTATCGCCAATCGTCCGCCATATTGAAAATACCGTCACTACAATGTGACGGTATCGACCGTTTTCGATACATACTTATTTTTATGAATCTATATTTCAATAAATTTCATTAAATTTACAATTCAATAACAAGAGGGGAAAAGATCCTCAGGCCTCTGACTTCAGATAATAAAATAAATATCAATGAAATGTCAACATGTAGAGCGATTGCCTTACTTTGTAGGATAGTTAAGAATTATACATATATGAAAGATTTTGAAAAATTGTTTAAATTATAAATACTTAATAATTGCAGTAATTGTCGAAATTTGATAAAAAGGAATCGATCTAGCCTATTTCTCTACATTGTTGTTATTGTTAAACTATGCATTGAAGGCTTTAGAGTTAGCTCTACGGAAGAGGTTGTAATTAGTGTCATGATTGAAACAATCGTTACTGTTAGAGTTAACTCTAGTGGTACCGAAATTCATCTATGCTTAGAATAAACCAATTTCATTTATACCAGTATTTTCCCCAGTTCAGGTGTCTGTGTACCGATATTTTGCTAGTTTTCTCTATAATTGCAAGGATTTGAGTTGGTGAGGTCAGTTATTAAACTGACTTCAATTCTCTTTGTTCATCTACAAAATGGAGATTAACTTCAGCTTTTTTTTTTTTGTCATACACAGAACTGTATTTCTCAACTGGGACAGCAAAGCAAATTATTAATATTAAATTCCTGGTTTATGTATGCGTATGTATGTATGTGTTGTGTACGTCTATATTTTATATTGGGTTAAATACTTTATTTTGTCTAGTGTGTGTAGAAAGATTGATATTGTTAAATAAATGTATATTTCTTGTTATTGCTCACCCACTTGCCTTGGTTGTGTATTCAGAAGAAAAATGTTTTCGCCGTGATATGGGGGCATGCGCAATAATCAGAAGTCGGACATAAAGGAACCTTTGAAACGTAAATGTTCTACCACGGTATACTGGTAATTTGCCAGGTCAGTGTTACTCGAAGTATCTAGGTGTACGGGTGACTGACCTACAGATCCCATTTGAGAAATGCGTTATATTATAGATGGAAAATATAATATAATCCTCAGAAATTCTCCTTTTCGAAAACACCTATCGCATTGTTAGTAAAACTCACCGTTAACATTTGACTGGATTCGTGCAAATAAATAACGTGCTTTTAGTAAAACTTACCGTTAACATTTGACTGGATTCGTGCAAATAAATAACGTGCTTTTAGTAAAACTTACCGTTAACATTTGACTGGATTCGTGCAAATAAATAACGTGCTTTTAGTAAAACTCTTCGTTTCTTGCTATTGAATGAAAGTTAAAGCGTTCACACATGCCAGACATGCTTTGACATTATTTTATTTCTTCTTTTTTCTTTTTTCAGATAGTTGCAATTTATCTTAGGTGACTTTGTGAAGAAGAAAATATATAAATAAGTTCTATACATTCGGAAAACCTCTTTTAATTTTTGTCATGTTTGCATTTGTGTGTGTGTGTGTGTGTGTGTGTGTGTGTATGTGTGTGTGTGTGAATGTGTGTGAATGCGTGCGTGCGTACGTGTGTGTAGTGTTAAGGACCGATCGTAGTAGAGGATATTAAAAATTATTAAAAGCAGATGACTTTTTAGATACAGCGGCAATCTCACAAAGTTATTTCAAACCAGCGTACATTGAGCGGACATGTATTCAGCATGCAAGGGGAATAACTAGATTTGAACTCGCAATATACGGAAAAATATGAGAAAAAAACGAAACAATAAATAAAGGCATATTTTCAAAATGCTTTTTTTTTTTTAATTTTTGGCGGGAACGGGGGCACTGGATTTTCCACAAGTAACATATTTCATTCGATCGACTTCAGATATTGCACGCAAACAAATAAAACCAATTTACAAAATCCAAACGAAGCAAATTTATTGAAAAGTGAGTACACAACAGAGCAGGTATGAACGAAAAGCATCAGACAGCAGAACTCAACATTTGAATTCGTGTAGTTCGAAAGTGTGTGCGTGCGTATGTATGTGTATGCATGCGTGGTTACGTGCAAGCATGTGTGTATGAGAGAGAGGTAGAAAGCAGAGTTTTAAGTAAATGAAGTGTAAATTTATTGAACAGTGTGAAAAATACTTGAATGTAATTCATGGTTGAAAGGTGTATAAGAGTGCAGTCACTAAATAACGTTGGTTATATAGAAATCAAAGACAGCAATGTACAATGTCAATTGTGTTTAATCTGTAAGGCTTATGTCCCCCACCCACCACCCACCCCACCCATCCCTATTTTACGACAGTAAAAGTTGTTTGTTTTACATTTCGCATTCTGGGGGAAATCCCCTTGGAAAAATATAAACTCAAAGATTTACAGTCCATAAATGCCGGTCTTTTATACTCCGCTTGTTTCTATAATTAATTTATATTTATGTAAACCTTAAACATCTATGCAATGCTGGATAACTTGTTTTTTATACCAAACATTTGGAAAAGAATGTGATTTTAATGTTTTAGAATCGTATGGTCTAGTATTCAGCGATAATTTATATAAACATAATAATTAATATGTAACAAAATAGTGGACTAAATTTCAATTGTCACACATATAATGCTAATTTCTTTTAAATATTAAATTTGCTTTAAATTTTAAAAATTCACATTCAAAAACAAAATTAAAAACATAAAATAAGATTCTGATTAAATTTGACTGATGTCCCAAGTAGATTTATTTCAACTTCTCCATGATATGGGACTCTGGTATTACTTCTGACAACATTGGCATTCTGAACGAAAGAGAGAAAGAGAAGAAATAATAAATGAATAAAACTAACTTTAAATGAAAATGAGAAAATTACCGTCAACAAAATATTGTACTATAGAAATACATTTAAGTAAATGATACTAATAAGTAAAGTCACTCAACATTAAATCCATTCATTAGTTAGTTTATCTACTATTAATTTGCTCGTTCATCCATGTTTGTGTCTCCATCTTAACAAACTAACGAATCCGAAGTCTGTCTGTCTCTCTCTCTCTCTCTCTCTCTCTCTCTCTCTCTCTCTCTCTCTCTCTCTCTCTCTCTCTCTCTCTCTCTCTCTCTCTCTCTCTCTCTTTCTGTGTGTGTGGGTGTGTGAGGGATTTTCATATGTTCAGCCAGCTACCACAAAACGTATCTACATAAACTTATATTGTACTTAATTAATTTTTGTACTAAACTTTATAATGAAATATATACAATTAAAATTTATAATTAAAGTCATTACAGTAATAATGTTTAATAATGAAAGTTATGTAATAGACTTTGTAATGAAAATTGTGTAATTGAATTTATAATGAAAGTTACGTAATAGACATTGCACAGAAATTTATGTAATAAAATTTACAATGAAATTATAAAATAGAATTTGTACATAAAAGTTATGTAATAGAATTATGTTGCAAGTTAGGCAATAAAATCGGTTCACGAAAGTCGTCTGATAGAATTTTTAATGAAAGTTATATGGCAACCTTTGTACTGAAAGTTGTGTAACAAACTTTGTCAAGAAAGTTATGTAACTGAATATGGAAGGAAAATTGTGTAACGAAATTTGTTGGGAATGTTATGTAGCAGAATATGTAACGAAATTATATAAAAGAATTTGTAAGGAATTTGTAACGGAATATGTAATGAAAATTATATGACAGAACTTGTAATGAAGTTTATTAAACAGAATATGTAACGAAAGTTAAAAAACAGAATTTGTAATGTAACAGAATCCGAAATAAAGTTATGCAACTTAATATGTAACCAAACTTATGTAAAAATTTGTAAGGAATATGTAACAGAATTTGGGATAAAATGTTTATATAACAGAATTTATAATGAAGGTTATGTGATAGAATTTGTAATGAAAGTTAATCAACAGAATTTGAAATGAAAGTTTTGTAACAGAATTTCTAATGAAATTTATGTAACAGAATTTCTAATGAAATTTATGTAACAGAATTAGTAATGGCAGTTATATAACAAAAGTTGTAATAAAAATTATATAACAGAATTTGAAATAAAATTGATTTAACAGAATTTGTAATGAAAGTTAAATAACAGAGTTTGTAATGAAACTTAGATAACATAATTTGAAATAAAGTAATGTAACATAATTTGTAACGAAAGCTAATTAACAGGATATGTAATGAAAGATATATAGCAGAATTTCAAATTAAAGTTATGAAACACGAAATTGTGTAGTGAAAGTTATATAAAAGAATATGCAATGAAATTTATTTAACAGAATTTGTAATGAAATTAAATAACAGAACTTGAAATAAAGTTATGTATCATAATTTGTAACGAAAGTTATGTAACAGGATTTGTAATGAAAGTTACATAAAAGAATTTCTAATTAAAGTTATGAAACAGAATTTGTGCAGAAAGTTATATAACAGAATTTGTAAAACGCTAAGTAACAGAATTTGTAATTAAAGTTATTTATCAGAATTTGTTTGATCTAAAAGAATTTCTAATCATTGTTGCGTAAAAGAAATTCTAATGAAAATTATTTAACAGAATTTGCAATAAATCTACGTAACACAATTTATAATGAAAGATACGGAAAAGAAATTTAAATGAAACTTCTGTAACGGAAATAGTAATGAAAGTTATGTAGCAGAATTTCTAATGAAAGTCATATAAAAGAATGCGTAATGAAAGTTACGGAAAGCTTGCACACCGTCAGAGTCTGTCAGGACTTTTATTGTTTCGTAACCAAAGAATCCGGTTATAGCATTCCCTACCACTCCAAGACCAGAAGCACCAGCGGCCTGCAACATAAGGAAACAAGAAAATTACATGGTTATGTGCATATTTTTTATTTTCCAGTCGCTAACAAACTGCCATTTTAGTTTCTCACACATACACAAGAAAATATTGACAACAAATGACAGCTTCTTAAATATGTTGTTTAAGTAGAATTATTTCAATATGATACTGCGATAACCTTACTTAAAGATTTTCAGAGATAAGATGCACAACTAACTAAAACATAGTATCCATTAAGGTAACTGGAGGGGAGGGGTACTGGGAAGGTGGTCATTGTAAGATATAGTTATGAAACTACTGGCTATGTGTATGGGTAGAAGTGTTACTTTTCTAAAATTATTAATTTCGAGAGTAAACATAAACACACACAAAACAATACATTTGACAATAAACAGTGTTCTTGTATATAATAAAATTATTGAAAGCAATTAAATAATATGTGAACAAGGCAACACAAAAAAACCCATCGAATAGTCTTCAACTCCAGACACAACTGCAAAGATTAAAGGTAATAAATACAAATAATCTTGTTGGAAAAATCAATTAGCTTGCCTGCAAAGTGCCGACTACTCCCGCTCCATAGCCAGTCGTAGCAGACAAAGACATCGCTTTTGCAGCCCAGGACCCGGCAACGATTCCTCCTGCTCCAAAACCTACGTAAGCAAGTACAGCTGGAGCTGCGACAACGGCAGCCACTCCGGTGACAACTGGTAGAGCGTATTTCCCCAAAAAGCTGCTCTCTGTGTAGAAAAAGAAATTCCAGCACAAAATGAGAGCGAAAGCCCGAGTGTAGATTTTAGGTGAAAATTTGTACGTGCAATGCAGGTGTGTCAAACATATGGCCCACGGGACAAGATCCGACCCGCCAAGCTGTTTTATCCGGCCCACTAAGTGTAATTATGTATTATTATTTTTAATATAAAATTATACTTTCTACTTTAAAAATGTATCAGTTTTTCTTTTTCTAAAACCACATTGTGGTAGTCGCAACCTGGGGGAAAATAGACTTCGAAACTTTGTCCAGTCACTGATAGACATATTGCAAACCCCTTACATGCCACTCACATTATGGAAAACCGCTCACATACAACTTACATACCGCAAACCGTTCACATACCGCTCACATACCGTATATGTGTGCACTGAGGTAGGAAACTTGACATACGTTTTATTCAGAACTTTATTTGATTGACTTGAGAAATATTATTTGTGGAACTATTAATTCAAGAATTTTTCAAGTAGATCATTATTAACGTAATGGTATGACTAAGTATTGGCAACGGGAGTTACCACTGTTTGAGAAAAGTCGATTATATTATTTATTAATTTTTTATTTTCATCATTTATCATTTGTCCCACCCCAGAGTGTATGTTTGTGATTGTCTTGTAGTGATTGGATTAACCACTGCACAAAAGGGAAACATATAGATAAATAAACATAGTATTTCATTTTTCAAACAACAAGCTTGATTACTTTAGTTTTGAAAGGACAAGTGCATCTTACCTTTACATTTGCAGTCACACTTGTCGTCTGCTTTGACGACAATAAATGACTGCATGATGAGAGCGATCATAATCATGACCTGGAACAGGAAAGTAAAACAAACTAGGTCAAAGTGGTGTATGTGAGTTCTAAGTGGTTGGACTAGGTCCATGTGGTGTTAGACTAGGTTATAATGTGACTCTTGAATTCATAGAAATTAAACTAAATCAAACCAGTATATGTGTGTTTGTATTATATATTTGTGTGCGCGCGTGTGTGTGTGTGTATGTGTGTGTGTGTGTGTGTGTGTGCGTGTGTGAGAGATAGAGAGTATTAAGTGCTTGAACTACTTCAAGCGGAGAATATATGAGGATTAAAAGCGATTAACTAGATTAAAATGATGTATGGGTTCAAAACGGTTATCTACTTCAATGCCGCGAGTGTCATTTCAAAGATGAATTAATTCAAAAGTAGTGTGTGTATGCGTGTGAGTGTGTGGCTTGAAAATGATTGAACTAAAGTAAAGGTTTCACAAGAAAATACACAAAAACGAAACAAAGAAGAGAAGATGAAATAAAAACGAAAGTTAACGTTCAAATGCTTTCGGATGTGCAAAGATTTAATTTAGACTATCCGCGCATCGACAGGTTAAGTGTTGTATCACTTATTATTTACGCATATATTTTTAACGAATTAGTTTACATTTTCTTCTCAAGACCGCAAACACTACCTATTTCCTCTAACTCTTCATTCAAATAGAATGCCGTCCAATATCGCCACTCACCTTTACGTTCATGATGAGAAAAAAGACGTCTACCACGACCAGCAGTTGCCAGTTATCCACAGCTCACATCTGCGCAGCTCTTGACAATTTGATGACTGACCGACTGACTATTTTATACCGTTCAAATAATAACCCGGATGTGACTCAACAATTGTCTCCCAATTACGTCATGTAACTCTGAACCAATGAAAAGTATGAAATGAGCTCACTGCAGAATTTTAACCAATAGAATGTAAGGCGCACTTTATTTAGTAAAAATTGTCTGAAAGACTGGGACGATTATATTTCGAGTTGAAGGCCATCGGCATGCGTTCAAGCGCACTGATATATAAATTTAGGTCTAAAGTAACCCACCCACAGAGACGTCAAAAGTCTCAAAGTTGCTAGCGTATCATTTTTTCTAGATTTGAAACCACAATACATATGATCCTAAGGAATATGTGAATGTGAGTGTGTGTGTGTGTGTGTGTGTGTGTGTGTGTGTGTGTGTGTGTGTGTGTGTGTGTGTGTGTGTATGTGTGTGTATGTATGTGTGTGTGTGTGACAGAGAGAGAGAGAGTGAGAGAAAGAGTAAAATTCAATTGACTAGTTCAAATCAAAACATTAATTTTCTAAGTGCTGTTGCATGCCGTAGCGTTTTGTATCAGAAACGGGTAATGGCCGACACCACGTCAGAAATTGAAATGAGGTCGTTTATGTATATTACTGAATGTGTGATTGTGTGTGTGTGTGCTTGTGCGCGCGCACTCTTGCCCTTTATTCTGCAGTGTTCTTGTCGACTAGCATCGATTAACTTGCTCGAGCACTTCATTAAATCGCATTAAGTGAATAGTTTCGGCACTTCTTTATAAAACAGAATTTTGCTATTTGTGTGTTGTCAGGCGTGCAAATGCGTACAACTCAACTCAGTACAATAAATAAGCAATGGCGGGCTGTGAAGATTAAGTGTTGTGATGGGTAGAATAGTGGCGTGCAAAAGAAATGTAGTGGTGTGTACAATGTTTGCTGTGACGTGTATAGTGTTTGTAGTGAGGTGTACAATAAGTGTCTAGAAACGAGTAGGCCTACAATCAGTATAATCACGTGTCGAGTAATTATAGTGGTGTGTACAGTAAATGTAGGGCATGTATAAGTACATATAAGTACAGTGGTGTGTAGAATAAAGTGACGTATATAATAAGTACAGTGGCATGCATAATAAGTACAATGACGTGTATAATAAGTACAGTGACGTGTAGAATAAGTACAGTGACGTGTAGAATAAGTACACTAGCGTGTAGAATAAAGGAGTATTTGCTGGCGTAATGGAATAAACTATAATTTGTGTTGTCTACGTGTTATTTTTTTATTATTCGCTGCACTGTGCTCTACTAGCATTTCACAAATCCCAATACTTTAATTTATTTATGAAAAGCCACCAAACTAAGAACATCATGACCTTAAGTCATTGCTATTCGCCTGCCTTTAGCTTTGCTCTGAAAGCTATGTAATTCAAAACGTCGTTAACAAAACAAATGTTTGTGCTGTGTGAAAACGGAAGAAGGTGATATTTACCCATATTAAAAAGCAACCTCTAAAACACAAATTAGTTCATTTTTCTGTATGCTTCGGGGCTGCAATATCTATGCCTTCTAGTTTTCTCCATCATATTAATAGCCCATCTGTGTGTCTGTATTTATTTGTGTGCTTGTGTGGCTGTGTGTGTGTGTGTGTGTGTGTGTGTGTGTGTGTGTGTGTGTGTGTGTTCAGTTGTTGTGTAACCCAATCCTGATTTGATACTCGAAAACTTTGCAATAAGGTCTGTTACAAATAATGATATTGGCTTGGTGAAAAATGGTGAGGGTTTCAGTTAGTCAGGCTACATTGTGAGTCGTCTATCTACTGTTGTCTTGGGCGTGCTTCTCTTTATTAATATTCATGATGATCCTTAACCCACAACGTTAATACGGTTGTTCAGTAAGATATCAAGATAAAAAAACAAAACAAGAATGTATTCATCTTCAAATGTAATTAGATATTTCATAGGGTTTAACAAGATATAATTTCACACACTGATAATCATTCTAAATCTTAAATATTTATCTATAAAATATGTCATTCACTAATTCGTTGCTCTTGTATCCTTTCACACATGTAATTAAGGAACACTAAATTTAATTCTCTGCCGGATGGTATCGCGGCCGTCAGTATGTTTATCCCAGCGTGAATGTTCATTGACCTGTGTGTGTCCACTCAGTGCACTTCAGTAAATATATAGGGCAAATTACTTCTATTTATAGGGAATATTACTTCATATTTTATAGGGCAAATTACTTCCATTTATAGGGAACATTACTTCTATTTATAGGGAATATTACTTCATATTTTATAGGGCAAATTACTTCCATTTATAGGGAACATTACTTCTATTTATAGGGAATATTACTTCATATTTTATAGGGCAAATTACTTCCATTTATAGGGAACATTACTTCTATTTATAGGGAATATTACTTCATATTTTATAGGGCAAATTGTTTCTATTTATAGAGCAAATTACTTCAATTTACAGGGAACATTATTCTATTTATAGGGCAAATTACTTCTATTTATACGGAACATTACATAATATTTTATAGGGCAAATTACTTCTATTTATAGGGAACACTATTTCTATTTATAGGGCAAATTACTTCCATTTATAGGGAACATTACTTCTATAATATATAGGAAAATCTCAGTTAAATATGCAGCAGAAGTTGAGAGATAGTTGAAACAAAGATCTTTTCTATTTCTCTCTTTCAACTTCAAATAGTCAATTCATTTGTGCGTACTTTGTAACCTTCAGCTGAATATAGTCAAATATCTGTCGTACTATTAATAACGAATGGAAAATCCTTTAGTGTTGTAATGCTGTCAGCAATAACATATATCTTGTGATAAAATAGCAACAGCCGAAATGTAGGCGTTTTGTGACTGGCAGAGTGCCAGTGCAGTAGGTATGAACTCAAATAGCAGATATGCAATCGGCTGTGAAAGGGGTGGGGTGACTTGGTTGGAGGAGAAAGTGGCCACTGAATCAAACTGAAACTGAAACTACGGCTTTCTCTTTCACCTGTTAGGAAATTCAAAGGCAGCTAAAAAAAAATTCAAAACTGTAATAGCCTATTAATTTTATTATTCAGTACAACCACGATAACAATAGTGTTTTGCCTCCTGAAAACTTAACAAATTTATGTTGCGGCATCAAAGTTTATTCCAAAATACAACCACGATAACAATAGTGTTTCGCCTCCTGGAAACAACAAATTCATGTTACGGCATCAAAGTGTATTATTCCAAAATGGACTTAAAATCTTGTGTTACTAGTTGTTTTAGTTTAGGAAGAGTTCCATATTTCTGTAAAGTCCAGATGCGTACTACACCAACAAGTACTAAGTAAACAGAATGTTGAAATTGTGACAAAGAATGTTAGGTTAGCCAGTTCCAAAATTTATAATTGAATCTTATTACAAACTTTAATTTTCTTTTTAAAAAAATCCAAAGAAAGTATATATTGCGACGGTCATTCTCTCTTGACTGAAAGATTAATTATCTATGATAGATAATTAATATTAACATATTTTACATAATAGGTCATGGGGCAGTAATTAATCAATACAGAAGCATCTTATCACAGGCAAGCCAGTTACATTCCTCACTAATAACAGTGATCGATAGCTGATTGATTCTGCTCTTAAGGATCGTTCAGATATCGGCAATCATACATGCAGTAAATTTACTAAGCCTAAGAAATTGAGACTTACAAAACACAATGAATACAAACGAGATTTTATGTATGCGCGTGTACTGATTGTTATGTTCTGCTTTATTTGCTCTTCAATCTACACACTCAGTAAACGTTCCATGTCAACCATAAGTGTTGATCTGGTTCTAATAATTTGTGTTGCACTGAGAGGAGTTATCGTCTTAGAAAACTCCCTATTTTTTCTCTCTATTCTTGATACTTGTCCTCCGAGTTGATCGTACAAAACCTAATGCGGAGGCTACTTCTTTTTGACATTTCCAGAGTCAAGTCGCTTCAAAACTTCTAATTTAACTTTGAGTAGCAAACTCTTTCTTTGTTTCTTAATATCAATGACTTTGCCTGTCTGATTTACAAATGTTGGTGCCCTCTGAAGGTTATAAACTCACGTAAGTCAACGAATACCCGTATAGCCTATAATCGAGGTTTTTATGCAAAATGGCGGCATTCACCATAGAGTGTCATCAACTGTGTTTATTACGCATGCGCAGGTTGATATGTGCTTGCGTGCCTTGAGTCTATGCATGCTCAGTCCGGCGTACGTTTACTTAAGTTCTCAGCGTAAGATCGAAATTTTGAAGCGTATAAACTGTCAAATAAAATAAAAATAAAATAAAAAGAGATTTAACTCAAAAAAAAGCGCTAATCAAAGAACGTAAGACCGTGGAATGGTAGTGGCTGTAAACAGTTCAGGTGTTGCTTGAATTTGTGACTGACTGCGGCTTTTGTGCGTGCGCACGTGTGTGTTATACTTTACAACCGATCAATGTATGGGTATTCGTTCAAACATCCTAAGTCGTTACAATTTATTTCGTCCCCAAAAGTCAATGTGTTTTGCCGAAGTCAGAATTGTGTATTTTAATGTCAATACTGGAAAAAGATATCAAGGAGAGCAATTTCTGGATGTTTTTCCTCACAGGAACCCTACAAAAATCATCTAGTAGAGGAAAAGTTTTCACGCACTTCCTGTGGGGAAAAGAGGTTAACGGAAAGAAGAAGAAAATTGAGGCTTTTTAAAATTATAATTTTAGTAAGCTAAAATTACGCGGAAACTGTGTGAAGATTTCTGGTAATAAATGGTCGCTACAGCAATGGTGGTTTGCACATATTTTTGCACAAAACTGTTTCACATTATATTAGTTCATTATTCTGCAACTATGAGGGGTTTTTTTGTTTGTTTCGTACTTTTCGATATTAATAATACAATTCATATTTTGTTTTAAATTATAATTTAATTTTTTTTTTTTGGGGGGGGGGGGTTGTTGAGAGTGACGTAAGTAAGCCAATGTTCAACATGACCATTTCTTGAAAATTCACAATTCCTTTGAACATTCACTTTTCCTAGTTGAACATCGTAAAAAAAAAAAAAAATGCATGAAGTTATTTTAAAACGTCATTTTCAAAATCAGACACGTGTGGAAGCTTTACATTTTAGAAGATAAATTCAACAAAATTTGACTAGTGATGGACAATGATGCTGTGTGTATTCGCTGGTTTGCATAAGTATAGTTATGCATGTGTTTGTGAACAACTTTGACTCGTGTACAGGCATGAAAACTCGAACGTTAACCGAAAAAAATATTTTCCACAAGAGTTAATAGAAATCAAATTAATTCGTTTCCGAGGTCCCGAAAGCTGTCTCAAAATTAAATAGAAAGTAATAATACAAAAAACTAAATAGTTAACAACATTTATTAACTATATACAATTCTCAAACCTATTGAACACAAACGAGATATTATGTATGCACATATACTCATTATTATGTTAATTGTATTTGCTCTTCAATCCACACGATGTAAACACACCGTGTCAACTATGTTGAAATGATTCTAGTAATTTGTGTTGCATCAAGAGGACTTTGTCTATCTTAGAAAACTCTTTTTGTCTTCACATTTGACCGTACCCGACCTAATGCTGTGGCCACTTCATGCTGACAATTTTCCAGAATCAAGTCGCGACAAACTTCTAATTTAACTACGAGTGGCAAATTGTTTCTTTGTTTCTTATTATCACTGACTTTACCTGCCTCGTCTACACTCTTTGGTGCCTTCTGAAGGGTATAAACTCACGTAAAACAGGGAATACACACACACACACACATATATATAATCGAGCTTTTGATACAAAATGGCATCGTGCGCTTTAAGTCTATGCATGCTCAGCCAAGCGTGCGTTTTCATAGCAGGGAGTTTAGTCTCAGCGTTAAGATCAACTATTTTAAGTGTATAACAGTCGTATGACATAAAATAAAAAGAGAGTTTCGCCAAACAAGAACTAGTCAAAGAACGTAAGACTGGGGAATATTTATAAATAGTTTAGGTGTTGCTTGAATTTGTTGACTGACTACGGCTTCGGTGTGCGCGCGCACGTGTGTATGGGTGTTTGCGTGTGAGAGCATTTGTTTGTGTGTGTGTGTGTGTGTGTGTGTGTGTGTGTGTGTGTGTGCATACGTTTGTACATTTATGATTTATCAGTGCACTCTATTAATCAGCTTTATTTTATAAGTGTGTAGACTATCACAAACGAGCAGAATGTCCTTGACCAGGAGTCGTACAGCTTTCACTCTAGGCAACACTATTTAGTTTTGGAAGAGAAAGTGAAAGTAGATGTTTTCCCCACAAGGCGTAAATATAGGACTTGTTGGTAATACGAGCGGAAAGAAATCCAGTGTTGACAGTCGTAAATGCCAACTATCTACACGTAGGAGTTAGTGATTGATCAATGTGATCACGTGGTACATTCTGAAGAGCGATAGTTAAAGGGGGGGGGGGCTGCACTTCATTTTGTAAGAAACCCGTTCTGTGAATCAATATGTACTATTCAAAGTTTTGTCATTATTATAAAGATAAATTTAAAAATCGCATTTCCATTAATTATAGTATATTCTGATATGGTTATTCGCAGTATATATGCGTGTGAATTTGTTTACATATTTGTATATGTTTGTGTAAAAAAAAAAGAAAGTAGATTATAGTGAAAAGAGCCACAGTTCTATCTTTCAAACTACATTTTACTTGGAAGAGCGACCTTGGTTTTTTTTTTACAACATTTGCGTTCACAAGTGGTGTTCATTTTTTATATTTTTATTTAGGAGTGAAAGCAGTGTCGATACATGCACAGTGAGTTTGCGTGCATGTATATTTCGTTTATGCAAGTGTGGCATTTTAATTATGTTAGGGGTAAATAGGAATTGTATTTAATCATTTAATATTATTTTATGTGACTGTTAGATAGGAACTATATTTAATTATTTATATTTTAGTGTAGTAACGCCTTTAGACAGGTGAAAATGCACCCATACAATACCGATTTCAGGGCTTTCTAGGCACGCTTTTGATGTGCCATAAACCTCAAACCTTCGACTGTTTGGAGGTTTTAACTGTTCGTTTGTAAATGCTGAGATGCCCTTTTTCTGGCAGAGTGTGTGCATATGCGGCTAGAGAGAAAGTGCACGACTATCAACATTTTTCTTCTGCACTATAGCCAGCGCCGGTCTTTTCTAACTTTTGAAGAATTTTAGTGAAAAGACCCTACGAATGTTCGCCGTTGGGTTGAACTCTGACTGTTAGTGATTTGAATTTCCTACTATTCAGTCTATTCGTGATTCAGGTCAGTGTGACCCCAAATCTTGTTTTTCAATGAACCACACCCAGACGGCAGCTGTCACCAGGGTCCTGATGGACAGGACAGGGTCGGGCTTGGAGATGACATTCATCATCACCACTTTCATTAAGCATCTGTCATCACCATTTGTGATTTTGACGTTCATCAACTTGAAATGCTTTCTACATTTACCAACAAGAAAGGCTACCTGAGTTCTTCAACCTGCAGGTGTATATTTTCCGTCCTGATCAGGGGAGATCAGCCATCATGTCTTTTGTTCCCGGTCCTCACCGAGGAACATTGTGTTTTATTTTCCTGAGGGAAAAAGTGTTTATTTATAGATTTATTCCATCATTTGTGGACACATTCTTCGTATGTGAGTGCGTTAGTTAATGTGTTCATCCAGTTTTATCAACTCTCATCAACTGTGAGTAATAATATTTATTTAGTGGCACATTTTGATAGGTAGGTAGGTAGTTTAGATTTTTGTTATTGATAATATAATTATAAATTAAGACATTCAGCCATTGACATTTTGGTCTAGAGTACATTTTGATTAATAACTTGTTTATTGATAATTTGTGGGTTTTCACCTGGAGATAATTTCATTGTATACCATTTAATGTAGTCGTTCTTTCAGAATTTGCCAAGTACAAATACGTTTAGTCATTACGTAATTTTCCAAATCATATAGATGTATGGGCACTTTCAATTCCAGACGATAGGGTCGATAAATCTTGACCAAGACCTAGAAAAAGAATGTATGTATTCTCTACTCTGGAATTTGAACTCGACGCCTGCTTCACGAAACTAAAATATCTACTGTCTAAGTTAGAATTGAAATGACGTCACTTTTCTATACAACTTTTCATTAATTCGTCATTAATCTATTAAATTTATATATTAGCAAAACATTGGTAAAATTATCATACATATAACGAATTCATTTCGGAAATTACAAGTAGTATCAGAAATGATAGAATAGTAGTAATGGTCAGTAAAATTAGATATTATAATTATTTCGAGGAATTTAATGTGGAAATACTTTCATACTTGTTTGAAAACGCCGGTAGTTATTAAAACAGTAGATGTAAACGTGCAATCATTTCATTAAAGATTCCTTTGCTTTAATGGTAAGCTTTTGATATAGCAATACTTAATGTGACGAGTCTGACAAATTCTGTGTCATGACCTCGTGACCCAATTGCTCGTTTTCAAAAATTAAAATTTTGAAGGGACCTTTGTTGAAGTTCTCCCGTGATACATCAGTATCGAGAAGCTTCTAGCAAGGTCAGATTTGTTGCATAACTTTAGGCCATTGTCCAGCACCTTCGAGATCAACAACATACCACGTGAGTAGTCACGTGATGCGTCAAGGCAGTTTAATAAAATGCGATCACGCGCGCGAAAACAGTACTCGCATCCCAGAATCGGCCGACGCAACAAGTCAGCTAAGTTAGCTCCGTCCGCCGCATACCGAGTCGTATGAGAGTCGAAGAAAGAAGCCGCGCTAAAGCAGTAAATCTACTTTTAAGAGGTAACAATAACACGACTACTTCTTACAATATCTATTGCATTTGTTGATTGTATTTTGTAATTGAATTGATGTATGTATTTGTGCAGCTTATCGCTATTTTAGCCAAAGCACCTGTTTCGATGTAAAAGGACAAATCTAAAAGTTATTGTATATAAATTATTGTAACTCTTTTCTTATCTTTAATTTATATAAATCTTAAATTCCCTAGTGCCACCAGAATGTCTGTGCACGTGGTGAATTCCTCTTTGTAATTCAAATTGTTTTGCGTATAATTTTTCATGTAAAATTGTAAAGCATTCATGCTTCATTTTGAATTAATCCTTTGTGTGAATTCCAATTTTTAATGCTGTAAATATTGGGGAATTCATACGTTCGTGTAATGTTACATGTAACACACACGTGAACCACAATGTATATTTAAATATAACCATATTTGAATTGTAAACGACACGATAGTCAAAGATTCTAAATTCAGAACCTTTAAGCAAAGAAACATGTGCTTGGGTTTTGCGAATATAGACGCAAATAGTTACAGAGCCCAAATCCTTTGTTTCAGACGGGTTCTTATGTTATTCCTCTCTACCTTCGTACTTCTTGAGTCGCACGCCGACTCGGGTATCTTCATGACCCATACGTGAACTACGTAGAAGTACATCGTGTTAACTATGGTTAACGATCGTTGCAAGTACGTTAGCGATGCAGTAATTGAGTGGACGATTGACTGTTATGCTATGAGCAGTACTGAGGATGAGTCAAAGTGACGTGGACCAGTTCTAACCAGAGTGAACCCCACGTGGCGCTGAGAGTGTAGATAAGTATATCTACTACTTCCAGGATCAAGTGAATATTTGGCAGAACAATTCTCTTTAAAACAAATGACACTAACGATTGAGTGGAAAATTACGATTATTTTGAATCTAGACTTCGTGCTCGTAATTAATTGTTACTGTTAATTGTTAAACTTATTAAATCTTATTTTAAATTGTTAATCCTCTTTGTAGTACATTTTTATGCATGATAGACCTATAGATTTCTTGGTTTTGGATGGGGGCGAATGAGCTGAATGACATAACGTATGCATATTAATTTAGAGGAATTTAACGACTCCAAAGCCAGCTTTGTACGCAAATTGTCAGTTTGTAAATCTGTTGTCTGCACTACAAGACACATTTTTAAAGTTAGTCAAATGATAATTTGGGCAGCCAGTCTGTTTAGGATAGAGAGAAGGAATTAATTTAATCTATCATATTTTAAAGTCCTTAAAATTCTAGGCAGGGTCTATAAATAAATACTGGAAACGTAACACTTACCACTTACTTTTATAAATATGTTCGTATACAGCTCCACCTTAGTTATCGGTTATGATGATTATTATTATTTAATCATCCATAACTAATTACAAGTTATGAAAATCTAAATTTATGTTATTATTAATCCCCCGCCCCCCCCCCCCCAAGACACTACTTGTCTCTCTCACTTAGCGCATATTCGGGCACTGTAAACGTTTATTCTCTTCCACAACATTAAAGACAAACATTTACCGTCACACAATATTTCATATACCGTGCATATCATAGCACGTGATATTAAAAATGTTTTGAAACAGATTACTATATGTGGAGCTGAAAATGCAAACAGACACACAGATAAAATTCCTTTAATTAAAGTTGAACAAACGTAGAATTCTTTTGATGCTTTAATTGTGAGACACTGCAAAGCCAGTCAGACATTTTGTGGTGTAGAAAATCGTATTCAACTTTTAGGCAGTAAAACTTTGATCTCACAATAGATGTAAAATGTTGTCACAAACATACACAAGTATATATTGCATGCATATTTATATATGCTCATGAATGAGAAATTAATCGGATAGACTGATTTCTCCATAATGTTTTCCCACTTCCGTTTCGATAATAGTGGTGCAGTTAAAACACTTTATTGCACACAGCTATTGAAATAGTAAATGCCTTATAAACCTCTTCTCTCCAATTAGAGTCCTGGCTGGAACGGAACCAGATCGATATGATTACGGCCATTGTAACACGTCTGAACCTGACAAAAGTAAAATGTTTACACCGACCCACCCACCCCTTAGATACGTCTGACTGTACACAGGAAACAAGAGCTGATCACTGTGTGGAAGCCTACTTCACACCACGTGCTCTGATTACGACATTACTAGTATTTGTTTTAAGCCAGGAAATTGCGTGCCAAATACTAGTTACTGCTGTTTGCTGTTCAGCTCTACTGGAGTTCGACACCCCCCTTGCCCCCCCCCCCTGCTGGTATTGTCACCGTGTGGATATTCGGAAATATAGGAGAAGACAAAATGACAGATTTTTGCGATTCCTTTTTCCAATCTTGACTACATCTTCAGCTGTCGGTCATGCGTGCCACACTCCTACCTTGCAGTGCAGACATTAATGCAATACACCAGGGACCGGTTTCATGGCAGTCGAATCCGCCGATTTTTCTCATGAAGTGTCTGCCAACCGACTTAGGTGCATTTTAGCAGCTATGTAGTGTTTTACAGGTGCAACTTTTGATGAGTCTCCTAATTTAGGTCAGTACTGCTAGAGTTATCCCCTCCCAAAAAAATCTAATTCTCTTTAGCAGCGACCTAAAGCGCATACAGTATGGCTACACCTTTACATAATTTTTTCTTCACAGCTGAAGACACAGGAGAAAAAAACCACTCATTCTCTATTTGGATAGTATCAGTCCACTAGACTTTATTGTAATGTGAAAACATTTCAGTGTTTTCGTGTTCAATGTATTAGTATTTTAACCGGAATAGCAGAAAAATTTAATAACGACGGCCATGAAATGGAATACATGAATAATAGTATTTTTATCATATTAGCGATCATTCTATCAATGTCCGATTGCATGCGATGACTTTTTTAAAATTAAAACGTCGTTACTACGTCTCTGTTCATACAAAACAGAAGTGTTTTTGACTTTTTGATATACGAATACCATTTATATAAAATGATTATATTTACTAATAAGACCTAATGTTCATAGTGAGGTATACAAAGTTAAAATTACACAAAACACACCAAAATTGTCCATCATTTATTATGCGTAGACTATATTTTGTTAAATATACATATAATACTCAGTAAAGTCAGAATATTCATGAAAATTGTATAGTAATAATCAATATAAACATGTTTGTAAATAGCATAGGCAAAGAAAGCATTGGATAGTTTAAGTCGCAAAGGCATGTGCTTCAATATGTTATTATTATAAATATTAGTTTTATGGATGTGTAATTTTTAATTATTAATTTTGAATATAAGTGTATTTTTCTTACTAAGAAATAAATGAATATATATATATATATATATATATATATATATATATATATATGTATAACCACTTCAATCCAGGAGCAGGTCTACAGGCTAAAATTGAAATATGATATTTTTCATTCCTAAAACTGGATTATAATGCAAATATATAACTGATTGTTTTATGCAAATTGTGACTCATATTCAAGTTAAATTTTATGATAATTAATTATATTAATGATAAGCTCAATACATTGGTCGTCACACGACAAACATTGACATGTCATGATAAATCTACAGAAAATCTTCACATAGCAAAGGCACATCCTGCAGCTTATCTCCCAATTTCCAACGTTATTAGCGATTACATCCGTAACGATGATTTTCTGTGAATGACGTCATGCTGAGGTCTACTAGCGATATTAGTTCAATTAATTCGTGTGCTCGATTCATGGACGAAATAGCATTATGGAATGTAACATCCATCTCCGATTTTTTAAATTTTCTATATTGACGTAATCACGTCAAATATCGTGAATGTATTTGTTTCGTCACCCAAATCTGCTGACATTGTTCAAATTTGCCTGTGGGATAGAATTTAATTATAAACTAGTCATGTGACCGGTCAAGTTGCCAAGTACTTAGCGAGCTTCTATTGGGCAGATGTGAAACGTTACCTACAGCGGTCAACTAACTAGAATGCAACTAGCACGCTGTTTGGTCTAGTTCCCTCCTAAGTTAGTTGGCTGTTGTGAAACCGGCCCCAGACGTTTTGATCGACATATTAATGGCTCGCTGCCAGACTCAGATCTAGACACGTGCAACATCTGATAGTATGATTAAAGTAACAAATGGGTAGATCAAGGTCACTGGTTGTATTAATGACACAATGTGCAAATAAAATGTTTTGTAAGGAACAATATAACAAATGATTTAAAGGAAAACCAGTTTGCACACTTCTGTAAGGAGAATAATTCCATTACAATCTTTATCTTACAAATTATAATAACTTGCAATGTGCTGCCTCTGCTAGGGAAGTAGAGTTGCAGATATTGTAAACTTGCAGAGCATGTAGTCTCGAATATGTGCACACACACTTTATCTGGAACTGGATCAAAGACATTATATACACGTGCGTTTTAAGTACTCTGGTTAGGAAACAAAAACAACCTGAAGCATGTATAGACTCGTTTTAAGAATGTATCAAATGCTGTTGTTTAGTATATGCACGACATTTAGGTACACAAAATAACCGTTGCCAGAAAGTTAAAATAAGTCACCCGTCTTCACAGGACAGCATGCTGCCATAGCCACTCATAACACCCTGTCTGTCCTAATAAAACTGTCGAACACAATCTGTTATACTTAAAAATGTTAACATTTACTTAAGACGTCAGTACTCACTACCTATGCACTGATGCCTTATCACATTAATGAAAGTCGACAGCACACTACATCTATACATAAACAGTCTCACTAAAATAAGTATGAAATATAAGTCAATGAAAGAAACGTTTAACATTCATATTGGTCAAGAAGAGATACTGTTTCATAACTGTATACCTGTAAGGAATACCCAATACAGATTTTGTCAGCTAGGATGGAAGAAATGGGGAGGGAGGAAGCCCTGACTGGTTCAATCATCTCCGGTACCACTGAAAAGATTGCAAATGTCCATAGTGTAGATATCATTATTTAACACAATTCATTATCAGCAATTACAGCTAATTGTGGTATTTCAATTAAGTTAATTATTTTCCCATTTATACTTTGATGAGCGAGGTTAACAGACGGGCGGTCATTTTAACGAGTTAATTTGGATCATGAAGATCATCATTTGACACCAGGTGCGTGTGTCAGACGGGAAGCCAGAGGAGCAACCCCAGCGAGACTAGAGACGACAATGACCTGACAGAATGAGCAAGCTACATACAGCAAGTATATAATATTTTGTCTCCATCGCTTTTCCTGCACAAATAAGCAGCCAGCGTCAACGGCACATGCCCTTTGAACTGTAACACTCTTCCTTCTTCTACCTGGGAAGCCTAGAAAACGATGATAACCAGTTAGATGTGCCGGTTATGTCACTGCTGATTGTAATAGTTTCCCATGCAGAAAAATGTACTAATCATTTAGATGTGTATGTGTGTGTCATCTTTACTTTGAGTACACTCAATTTTTGAAGTGTACTAAAAACTCTGTAAGTAATCTAAAATTTAATCTATTAGTAAAAGTCTCGGTGCACATACAGTTAGCTATGAGTAAGTAGGATTAAGTAGGACATAGTAACTAAACAATAAATTGTGTAAGCAATATGCAGAATACTAACAAATAATATGTACCTCTGGTGAGCAATCGAACATGTTAAAATAAATAGGCTTGCCTGCTTGCTTATTTCCTAGGATTATTCGTGGAACAAAGGGCCTCGACAACAGATCTCCAGCGCACTTGATTCTGGGCAGCCTTTTTCAGTTCACCCACGTGACCTTAGCACTAGTTGGCTTCATGGATCTGAAAAGACAAAATTACAACCCATCTTGGCAGCAAAGGCATGAATGTTTGAATAAGTTCAATTAAAAGAAAAAAAGGGGGGAAAGCAATTTCCCCACCTAATGAATGAAGTCTATACTAATAAACCATCCCTAGAAAACAAGGAAATCCAGTTATAAGATGCTACCTGACCACAGGACTACTATAAACTAACACTAGTGAGGGTAATAATGGTTCCACAGCATATTAAAATGTTTGACGACAACGACGGTGATGTTGTTGACGACGACAACGATGATAAACAAAGAAAATTCACGATAAAAAATAGTGATTACGTCAGAAATAAGAGTAAACACTACAAATGCGGAATAAAAATAACGTTAATAACACTAATATTAGTAAACACTACAAGTTTAACCCAAATACGAAATAAACATAACGTTAATAACACTAATATTAGTAATAGTGAATGCAGTGTTGAGGACTTGCACAGGGTACACTTAGCTAAATCAAGAGTATACAGATACGACATAGTACGGGAACACAAACCACACATATCATACATTAACTTTATGCAGACTTATGACACCTGGCGAAAGCAATTCACTGAAACTGGAACCAATCGAGTCTAGCCATTACAATCACGTCACAGAGTTAACACCGGCGCACTTTCTATTGTCTGTAATTCAGGAGTTCAGAGATGAATAACAATAATAATTTTCAATAATAATTATTATTATCATGATTATTATTATTGAAAGAAGAAATAATAAAATATGTTCTCCTCATCCCAAATTATAAAGGAAGAAAGAAATTTTAAAAGCATCCAAGGTCATAATCTAATGTCACGTAGTCCCAAATCCAATTCCATTATTCCACTTACAAAGCATCATCTCTTATTCGGAAACTACCGCTTCGAGAAGTGCGAACGATTTGAGATGTTATTCCTCTACCCAAAACAGATGTACATATCCTCTCTTTCTCATGATGATGATGATCATCATCATCATAACCAAGATGAGTGTGTGAACAATAACAAGAAATATAAAATTTATTTAACAATATCAATCTATCTACACACACTAGACAACATGTAGTATTTAATCAAATCTAAAATATAGACGTACAAAACACACACACATTATGTATGATGATCATCATACATAATGTGTGTGTGTTTTGTACGTCTATATTTTAGATTTGATTAAATACTACATGTTGTCTAGTGTGTGTAGATAGATTGATATTGTTAAATAAATTTTATATTTCTTGTTATTGTTCACACACTCATCTTGGTTATGAATTCAGAAGAAAAATGTATTCGCCATGATATGGGGGCATATATAATAGTCAGCAGTCGGGCATAAAGGAACCTTTGAAACGTGGATGGTCTACCACGGTATATTGGTAATTTGCCAGGTCAGTGTTACTCGAAGTATCTAGGATTCTAGGTGTACGGGTGACTGACCTACGGATCCCATTTGAGAAATACGTTATATTCTAGATGGAAAATATAATATAATCCTCAGAAATTAAGAGGCACTTTTCCTTTTCAAAAATACCTACCGTACTATTAGTAAAACTCACCGTTAACATTTGACTGGATTCGTGCAAATAAATAACGTTCTGTTAGTAAAACTCTTCGTTTCTTGCTATCGAATGAAAGTTAAAGAGTTCAGACATGCCAAACATGCTTTGACATTGTTATTTTTTCTTTCTATTTTTTCAGATAGTTGCAATTTTTCTTCTTACTTTTACTTGATTTTCTTAGTAAGAAGAAATATATAAATAGGTTCTATACATTCAGAAAACCTCTTTTAATGTTTGTCATGTATGCGTGTGTGTGTGTGTGTGTGTGTGTGTGTGTGTGTGTGTGTGTGTGTGTGTGTGTGTTGTGTTAATGACCGATCGTAGCACAATATATTAAAAATGATTAAAAGCAGATGACTTTTTTTAGATACAGCGGCAATCTCACATAACGTGATTTCAAACCAGCGTTTATTGAGCGGACTTGTATTCAGCAAGCAAGGGGAATAACTAGATTTGAACTCGCAACATAGAAAAATATTGAGTAAACTTGTATTCAGCAAGCAAGGGGAATAACTAGATTTGAACTCGCAACATATGGAAAAATATGACCAAAAAACGAAAGAATAAATAAAGGCACATTTTCAAAGTTTTTTTTTAATTTTTTGGCCGGGGGTGGGGGGGACACTGGACTTTCCACAAGTAAGTACCATATTTCATTCGATCGACTTCAGATATTGCACACAAACAAATAAAAACAATTTACAAAATCCAAACGAAGCATATTTATTGCAAAAGGAGAGCACAATAGAGTATGTATGAACGAAAAGCATCAGACAGCAGAACTCAACATTTGAATTCGTGTAATTCGAAAGTGTGTGTGTGCGTATGTGTGTGTCCATGCGTGGTGGCGTGCGTGAGTGTGTTCGCGAGCGTGCGAGTATGTTTATGTGAGAGAGAGAGGTAGAAAAACGAATTTTGAGTAACTGAAGTGTAAATTTATTAAGCAGTGTGAAAAATACTGGAATGTAATTAATGGTTGAAGGGGGTCGAAGAGTGCAGTCACTTGATAACGTTGGTTATATAGAAATCAAAGGCAGAGTAATGTTCAGTCTCAAATGTGCTTTAATCTGCAAGGTTTATGTCTCTCCCATCCCCCACAAGACCCATCCCTATTTTACAACTAACAAAAGTTACATTTGTTTCACAATTCGCATTTTGGGGGGGGAAAATCGCCATGGAAAAAATAAAACTAAAGATTTTCAGTCGAAAAATGCCGGTCTTTTGTACACACGTTGTTTTCTATAATTTTTATTTATATAATATGTGAACAGCGAAAGCGGCGGAAGCCGGAAGCGTCCCCTACATTCTAACTAATTAAGCAAAATACTGGATAACTTGCTTTGTATACCCAAAAGTTGGAAAAGAATGTGGTTTTAATGTTTTGGAATCTTATGGATTAGTATTCAACAATATTTTATATTAATATAATATTTAATAAAATAGAGGACTAAATTTAAATTATCAACATACAGTGCTAATTTCTATTAATTATTATATTTGCCTTAAATTTTAAAAATTATTTCACATTGAGAAACAAAATTAAAAAATAAAATAAGATTCTGATTAAATTTGATTGATGTCCCATGCAGATTTATTTCTACATCACCATGATGGGACTCTCGGATTACTTCTGACAACATTGGCATTCTGCACGAGAGAAAAATAGTGAATGAATAAAACTAACTTTAATTGAAAATGAGAAAATTACCGTCAACAAAATATTGTACTATAGAAATACATTTAAGGAAATGATACTGGAAAGAACTAAAGTCATTCATCATTATATTCATTCATTAGTTAGTTTATCTACTATAGTCATTCATCATTATATTCATTCATTAGTTAGTTTATCTACTATAGTCATTCATCATTATATTCATTCATTAGTTAGTTTATCTACTATTAATTTACTCGTTCGTCCATCTACGTCTGTGTCTCCATCTAAACAACTAACGTATCTGTAATATCATATTCTATGTATGTGTGTGTGCGTGCATGCGTGCGCGCGGCCTGTTAGGGGTTTTCAAACATTCAGTTAGTCGCACAAAAATATCTGCCTAAATTATATTTTACTTATTTAATTTTTGCACTAAACTTTATAATGAAACTTTTATTATAAAATGTATAATACAAATCATGTAGAGTAATAATGTTTAGTAATGAAAGTTATTTAATAAACTTTGTAATGAAAATTAGGAAATAGAATTGGTAATGAAAGTTGTGTAATTGAATTTATAATGAAAGTTATGTAACAGAATTAGTAATGAAAATTATATAGCAGAATTTGTAATGAAAATTATATAGCAGAATTTGTAATGAAAATTAAATAGCAGAATTTGAAATGAAATTTAATTAGCAGTCTTTGCACTGAAATTTATGTAAGAAACTTTGACAAACTTTGAAAGTTATGAAACAGATTATGTAAAATTATGTAACGAAATTTGTTAGGAATGTTATGCAACATAATAGATAAAGAAAGTTATGTAAAAGAATTTATAGGGAATATGTAATGGAATTTGTAAAGAAAATTATATAATAGAATGTATGTAACAGAATTAGTAATTAATGTTCTGAAACAAAAGTTGTAATAACAATTAAATAACAGAATTTAGAATTTAGAATTTGAAATTTATGTAACACCATTATAATGAAAGTTATGTAACAAGATTTGTAATGAAAGTTATGTAACAAAATTTGTAACGAAAGCTATATAACAGAATATGTAATGAAAGTTATATAACAGAATTTGCAATGAAATTTATTTAACATAATTTGTAATGAAAGTTTAATTTCAGAATTTGTAATGAAACGTAGATAATATAATTTGACCTTAAGTTATGAAAAGTAATATGTAATGAAAGTTTTGTAATAGAATATGTAATGAAATGTATGTACAAGAAATTGTAATGAAACTGAAATTTTGTATTCCTAATTAAAGTTATGAAACACAGATTGTAATTACAGTTATATAATTTATTTGTACTGAAAGTTAGGTAACAGAATTTGTAATGAAGGTTATATAACAGAATTTGTAATGAAAATAATATAACAGAATATGTAATGACATTTATTTAAAAGAATTTGTAAAGAAAGTTAAATAAAAGAATGAATTTGTAATGAAACTTATATAATACAATTTGACATAAAGTTATGTAACATAATTTGCAATGAAAGTTCTATAAAAGAATGTTTAAGAATATGTAACGGAATTTGAAATGAAAGTTAAGTCAGAATTTCTAATGAAAGTTATGTTACAGAATTCGTAATAAACTTTATATAACAGAATTTGTAATTAAAGTTATATAACAGAATTTTAATAAAATTTATTTAACAGAATTTGTAAAGAAATTTAAATAACAGAATTTATAATGAAGATCAGATAACAGAATTTGAAGTAAAGTTATGTTTTATAATTTGTAACGAAAGTTATGTAGCAGAATATGTAATGAAAGTTATATAACACAATATCTATTTAAAGTTATGAAACAGAATTTGTACCCAAAGATATATAACAGAATTCGCAATTAAATTTATTAACAGAATTTATAATGAAAGTTAAAAAACAGAATTTGTACTGAAAATTAGATAACTAAATTTGAAATGGAGTTATGAAACAGAATTTGTACTGAAAGTTATATAACAGAATTTGTTATGAAAGCTAAGTTTGTAATTAAAATTATTTAACAGAATTTTAATCAAGGTTATCTCAAAGAAATTTTAATGAAAGATGTGTTAAAGAAATTCTAATAAAAGTTATTTAACAGAATTTGGAATGAAAGTTACGTAACAGAATTTATAATGAATGATATGGAAAAATAATTTAAAATGAAAATTATGTAAAGGAAATAGCATTAAAAATTATTTAACCTAATTTGTATTGAATGGTATGGAACGTAAAAGAATGTGTAATGAAATTTACGTAACAGAAATTGTAATGAAAGTTATGTAACAGAATTTTTATGAAAGATATAGAACAAATTTATAATGAAACTTAGATAACAGAGTTTGCTATAAGGATTATATATCAGAAATCGCAATGAATGTTATGTAACAGAATTTGTAATGAAAGTTATGTATCAGAATTTGTAATGAAATGTAGATAACATGATTTGCTATAAAGGTTATGTAACAAATATTGTAATGAATGTTATTTAACAGAATTTGTAATGAAAGCTATTTAACAGTAATTGTAATGAAAGTTATGTAACAGAAATTCTAAAGAAAGTTATGTAACAGAGTTTGTAATGAAAGTTATATAACAGAATTTGTAATGAAAGTTGTGTAACTGAATTTGTTAATTATAATTTATAATGAAAATTACGCAAAACTTGCACACCATCAGAGTCCGTCACGACCTTTGTTGTTTCATAACCAAAAAGTCCAGTAAAGAAACTCCCTATCGCTCCAATACCAGACGCACCAGCGGCCTGCAATAAGAAAACAAGAAAATTACATGGCCTGTTTGTCATTTTTCTGTTGCTAATAAACTACCATTTAAGTTTCTCACACATACACAAGAAAATATTCATTACAAATGACAGCTTTGTAAAGGCGTTGTTTAAGTAGAATTGTTTCAATGTGATACTGCGATAATCTTACTTAAAAGATTTTCAGTGATAAGGTGCACAATTAACTAAAACGGAGTATCCATTAAGTTAACTGGAGGAGAGGGGTACTGGTTTCAGTATAAAACATAATTATGGAACTGAGGGATAAAAGTATGTTACTTTTTTAAAATTATTAATTTCGTAGAGTGAACATAAACACATCAAAACATTACATATGGCAATAAACATTATTACTCTATAAAATAAATTATTGGAAGCAAATAAATAAAATTGAACATGGCGACACAACAAAACCCCATCGCAGAGTCTTCAACACCAAACACAACTGCAAAGATTAACGGTAATAAATGGGTGAAAAAAAATGGCTTGCCTGCAAAGTGCCGACTACTCCCGCTCCATAGCCAGTCGTAGCAGTCAAAGACATCGCTTTTGCAGCCAAGGACCCGGCTGCGATTCCTCCTGCTCCAAAACCTGCTGCAGCAAGTGCAAATGGAGCTGCGACAACGGCAGCCACTCCGCCGGCAACTGGTAGAGCGTATTTCCGGAAAGCGCTGCTCTCTGTGTACAGAAAGAAATTCCAGCACAAAATGAGAACGAAAGTCCGAGTGTAGATTTTAGCTGAAAATTTGTACGTGTAACACACGTGTGTCAAATATATGGCCCACGGGCCAAATCCGATCCGCCAAGCTGTTTTATCCGGCCCACTAAGCGTAATTATGTATATTATTTTTAACAAATCTTTTAATTTCTACATTAAAAATGTATCCTTTTCTTTTCTAAAGCCGCATTGTGGAAATCACAACCCGGGGAAAGTAGACTTCAAAACGTTGTCCAGTCGTTCATACACATATGGTAAACCGCATAGACATCACTCACATATCGCAGACAGCTCATATATTCCAACTCACTCACATATCAGTCGCTCACATACCACAAGTCGCTCACCAATCATATCACAAGTCGCTCACATAACAAGTCGTTCACATATATCACAGTCGCTCACCAATCATATCACAGTCGTCACCAATCATATCACAGTCGCTCACCAATCATATCACAAGTCGCTCACATAACATAAGTCGTTCACATATCAAAAACCGCTCACTTATCACAAACCGTTCACATATCACAAACTGCTCACATATCGCAAACCGCTCACTTATCATAAGTCGATGATTATCACAAACCGTTCACATATCACAAACTGCTCACATATCGCAAACCGCTCACTTATCATAAGTCGATGATTATCACAAACCGTTCACATATCACAAACTGCTCACATATCACAAGTCGCTCACATATCGTCCATTCTTTTCAGGTACAAGAAGAACATGCCCCTGACACTCACCCAGTTCACGGGTGAGAGGAAAGGGTGGAATTGATATCACGGATCAAGGGTATAGATGGCCTAACGCACAGGGCCATAGACCCTCACTTCTATATTCTATTTTTAAAACATTCATTTCAATAATACTCAAATAATTTATTATTAATTATTATTTATAAATAATTAATAAAAATTGATGCAGATCTGTTCTTATTAAATATTTTAAATTAATAGTAACGGGAGTTGTTGTGAGTGCTTGATTACATTATACACGTGTCAGCGGGATGAGGGGAGGTTTCGATTCACGTAAATCTACACATTTTAAACTTTCCTTTAACTTTATATTATGAGAATAACAAAATGCATAAAAGATAACATAAATATAATTCAGTTTTACGAAATATATAAAGTTGTGACAAAACAAAGAAGAACTTACACAACTTCTGAATGCCCGCGCAATATTTAAAGTGTGATATTCAGCTTTAATAACCATGAAGTGTGATATTCAGCCTAAATATGCATGAAGTGTGATACACATCCTACATACGCATGAAGTGTGATATTCAACCTAAATCTGCATGAAGTATGATATTCAACCTTAATATGCATGAAATGTGAAATTCAGCCTTACAATGCTTGAGGTGTGAAATTCAGCTTTACTATGCTTGAGTTGTGATATTCAGCCTTACTATGCTTGAGGTGTGATATTCAGCCTTACTATGCTTGAGTTGTGATATTCAGCCTTACAATGCTTGAGGTGTGATATTCAGCCTTACTATGCTTGAGTTGTGATATTCAGCCTTACTATGCTTGAGTTGTGATATTCAGCCTTACTATGCTTGAGTTGTGATATTCAGCCTTACTATGCTTGAGGTGTGATATTCAGCCTTACTATGCTTGAGTTGTGATATTCAGCCTTACTATGCTTGAGTTGTGATATTCAGCCTTACTATGCATGACGTGCGATATTCAGACTTAATATGTTTGAAGTGTGATAAGCCTAAATAACCATGAAGCGTGATATTCAGTATAATTATGTATGAAGCGTGATGACCAACCTAAATATATATGAAGTGTGATATTCAACCTTAATAACCGGGATATTTTATATTTAACCTAAATATGTACTAGTGCAACATAGAGCCTAAATATGCATGAAGTGTGATATTCAGTCTAAATATGCATGAAGTGTGATGTTCAGTCTAAATATGCATGAAGTGTGATGTTCAGTCTAAATATGCATGAATTGTGATGTTCAGTCTAAATATGCATGAATTGTGATGTTCAGTCTAAATATGCATGAAGTGTGATGTTCAGTCTAAATATGCATGAATTGTGATGTTCAGTCTAAATATGCATGAAGTGTGATGTTCAGTCTAAATATGCATTCAAAGAAACGAAAGTTGCTAAGGAGTGTAGAATTGCGCAGGAAAAGTGGGGGAAATTTCATATTTCTTTTGCAGAATAATAAAAAAACAGCATGTTTAATCTGTTTACAACAAAAAATTGTCACCAAGAGTATAGCGTCCGATTACATTATAAATTCAGTCATGCGAAGAAATACACCGGATGCTCAGGAAAGATATGCGATGACAAAGTTAACTCGAGAATGTGTTGGAGTAGTAATAATCCTTCTTCAAAATGAACCCCACCAAATAACTAAGGCGACTGTTCACGCCAGTTGTATGATTGCGCATGTACTTGCTCGGTTGTTAAAACCTATCATAGACAGGGTCATAATTAAGAAGTGCATGCAGATCAATGCATAGTTAATATGCCCAGATAAAAGACATTTAATGCTCAATAAACTATTACTATACTTGTATTAATATTTTTTTAAATATTTCTGGCCAATTTTTGCGGCCCTTCTGAGAGCATTAGAATTTAAACGTGGAGGATTGAGTTTAACACCCCGGGTGTAATGACAATGAAAACTAAACTTGCCAGATCGAATTAGTTCTTAGTTATTATACAGGTGAGACATGACACGCATCTTACCTTTACATTTGCAGTCACACTTGTCGTCTGCTTTGACGATAATAAATGGCTGCATGAAGAGAGCGAGCATAATCATGAGCTGGAACAGGAAAATAAAACAAACTATGTCAAAGTTGTGTGTGTAAAAAATTAAAGTGACTGAACTAGGTTATAATGGGACTCTTGAATTCTCAGAGCTTGAACTAATTCAAACCGGTATGTGTGTGTGTGTGTGTGTGTGTGTGTGTGTGTGTGTGTGTGTGTGTGTGTGTGTGTGTTTGTATTATATATATGTATATATGTTTGTGAGAGAGAGTATTAAGTGCTTGAACTAATTCAAGCGGTTATGTATGAGAACTAAAAGCTATTAACTAGATCAAAGTGAAGCATGGATTCAAAATTGTTGATCTACCTAAATGTCGCGAGTGTCGGTTCAAGGATGAATTAATTCAAAAGTAGTTTGTGTATGTGTGTGAGTGTGTGTCTTGAAAACGATTGAACTAAAGTAATGGTTTCACAATAAAACACGAAAAAACGAAACAAAGAAGAGAAGATAAAATAAAAACGAAAGATAACTTTCAATGCTTTCGGATGTGTAAACGATTTAATTTAGACTATCCGTACATCGACAGATTAAATGTTGTATCGCTTAGTATTTATGCATGTATTTTTAACGAATGTGTTTACATTTTCTTCCCAAGACCGCAAAGACTTCCAATATCGCTACTCACCTTGAAGTTCATGATGACAAAAAAGACGCCTACCACGACACAGCAGTTGCCACTTACCCCACAGCTCACATCTGTGCAGCTCTTGACGATTTGATGACTGACTGACTATTTTATACCATTCAAATAATAGCCCTGATGTGACTCAGCAATGGTCTCCCAACGTATGTCACATAACTCTGAACCAATGAAATATCTGGAACGAGCTCACTTCAGAATTTTAACCAATAGAATGTAAGATACACTTTATTTAGTCAAAATTATCCGAAAGACGATAAGACGATTATATTTTGGCCAACTGCCATTCACCTGCATATGCTTAAGCGGCAGCGATAGTTAAATTTAGGTTTGAAGATAACCCAGCCATAGAGACACGTCAACAGTTTCAAATTTGCTGACGTATTTTTTTCTAGATTTGAAGCCACAAATACATGAAATCCTGAGGAATGTTGCTGTTACTGTTGCTTTGCTATATTCGTTTTGTATCAGAAACTTCAGCAATTGCATCGAGTCCTTTACGTACGTACGTGAATGTGTGTGCGTACATGTGCACGCACTCTTGCTATCTTTCCTGTAGTGTTCTTGTCGACTCGCACCGATCAGCTCGATCAGTCACTTCATTATGTCGCTTTAGTTGACCAGTTTCGGCACTGCATTCTTATCTCATTAATTGACCAGTTTCGGCACTGCATTTTTAGCTCATTAATTGACCAGTTTCGGCACTGCATAAGTATACATGTGTTTACGAACGACTTAATCTCATGTGCAGCAAGGCTCAGCCCTCCCGCTTAAAGTTCTTAGTTCGTTCCTAAAAAATCGAGCGCTAATCGAAAAAGTGCTGAAAGAACATTTATTTTCCACAGGAGTTAATAAAACAAAATAATTCGTTCCCACGTTTCAATAGCAAGGAGTTCAGTGCTCAGCAGAAGATCGATTTTTTTTTAAAGCGTATAACAGTCATCTGACATTGACATAAAATAAAAACATTGTTTCGTCAAATATGCACTAATCGAGGAACGTAAGACATTGGGAATAGTTGTACATAGTTTAGGTGTTGCTTGAATTTGTTGACTGACTACGGCTTCGGTGTGCGCGCGCATGGGTGTTTGTGTGTGAGAGCAGTGTGTGTGTGTGTGTGTGTGTGTGTGTGTGTGTGTGTGTGTGTGTGTGTGTGTGTGTGTGTGTGTGCATACGTTTGTACATTTATGATTTATCTGTGCACTCTATTAATCAGCTTTGTTTTATAAGTATGTAGACTATCACAAACGAGCAGAATGTCCTTGACCAGGAGTCGTACAGCTTTCACTCTAGGGCGTCTAGGCAATACTATGTATTTTTGGAACAAAAAGTGAAAGTAGATGTTTTTCCCCAGAAGGCGTAAATATCGGACTTGTCGGTAATATGAGCGGGAAGAAATCCTGTGTCGACAGTCGTAATGCCAACTATCGACACGTAGGTGTTTTTTGATTGGCTAATGTGATCACGTGTTACATTCTAAAGAGCGATAGTTGGTGGGGGTCCTGCAGTTCAGAGCTACAACTTGAACATCTCAAGCATCTTGAATTTTTTTTCAAAAATTAATAATAATAATAATAATGATTTAATAATAAATATAGAATACAAGAACGGCAAATCTCTTTTTTATCAAACAAAATATTGACCTCACAGAGTCTTGTAAGTGGTGATTTATATTAGTTCTTTAAGTGCAATTTTAAATAACGCTGGGTGCGAAGTGGATGTTTACAATATTAAATATTCATCATGATGATAATTATGGTGGTGGTATTGATGATGGCGATGACGACGATGAAAACGACGATAGTGATGTGATGATGATGATGTAGTCTTTTAATAAGACATTTGTCGAATTTCATGATGATACTATACTGCTAACAGTCTTTACGTAATAAATATCAACCAACAATAGCGCGTTACAACGCACTTCGTCACTCGCCATCCACGACTGTTTAAAAGAGCCAGACATGCGTATCTGAAGTGATTCAAGAAATACTCCCGGTCACAGTGTTCTTATCCTCGTTCGTGACACTACACTTCTTTGTACTTTGCTTTGTCACAAACTGAACCATGAAATACCAAGTGAGTAGAATAAAATTTGTTTATGATAGAGTGAAATTCAAGTAAGTAGTATTCCATTTATTTAAGACGAAGAATAAAATGAAAATTTAGGTGAATAGTGAAGTAATTTCCATTTATTACATCGTTAGTATTGCCTTTAGACTCTGTCAACGCTATTACATGGCTGACGTCTTGATGGTTCCAAATTATTCTATAATATTTTTCTTTGATTCCTGTATTACAATTAGTTCTACCAACTTTCTAAATTTTGCCTGTTGGGCAAAAGATAGATAGATAGATAGATAGACAGACACAGACAGACAGATAGATAGATAGATAGATAGACAGACAGACAGACAGACAGATAGATGTATAGACAGATAGATAGATAGACAGGCAGATAGATAGATAGATAGATAGATAGATAGATAGATAGATAGATAGGTAGGTAGATAGATAGATAGATGCATTGCTCTTCTACAGTGTTTGTTACTTACAATTTATTTGTAGTCTTTTTCATATTATTATTATTTGATAATATATTTGTATATGCTATTAATGTTTCTAATTTTATTGTTGATTTTGTTTTTACATTGCTGTTGTTAATACATTATTATTTATGTGTTTGTTGATATTTTATGAATTTGCTCATTGTGTACAGTAGTCTTGCTATAAATGTTTACTTTACAACAATAATCAATACGTCACCTACTTTATATACATATGTAAAATGCAAATTACCAGTGTATGTTGCTATTATTATTATTATTATTATTATTATTACACACTTGAAATGTATCTAACTTCGAGAAATAATTGTTTGTTTATTATTTTCTCTACCAGTTTATTGTCGTGTTGGTTCTGTTGATGACGTCATTTGCACAGGTACAAGGTACGGACAGCCATTTGTTTTATATTAGGTTATTATTTGACTCAGTATGGGCTTCCAGCAAACGCATCCTGGATACTAGACTGTTCATTTTGCAAGAAACCAGTTCAGTGAATCAATATCTCCTATTCAAAATGTTGTCATTATTATAAAGATAAATTTAAAAATCGCATATCCATTAATTTTAGTATATTCTGATATGAATACTCGCAGTCTATATGCGTGTGAATTTGTTTAGATGTGTATGTGTGTGTAAAATAAAACTATATTATAGTGAAAAGAGCTACAGTCCTTTCTTTCAAACTACATTTTGCATGGAAGAGCGACCTTGGTATTTTAACAACATTTGCGTTTGATGACAAGAAATTTAGAAATGTTAAATTGTTTTAATAAAGGATTCTTACGAACTTATTGAAATAATTCAAAAGAAAGACTTTTCGCTTTATTTCTTAACTTGTGATTATTAATGTATATGTGCATTTATGTAATGTGTATGTATTTTGTATGTACGTATGTATGTATGCATTTATGTATGTATTTATGTATGTATGAATGCATCTATGTATGTAAGTATGTATGTGTGCATGTTTGAATGCAGATATGTATGTGTGCATGTATGAATGCATATATGTATGTATGTATGATTTTATGTATATATGAATGCATTTATGTATGTATGTACGGTTGTATCTGCTAAACGCGATGTGGCCAATTGTGACGTAATAAAAAAATAAACTAATGTTAAGACTCTCAAGCTTCAGGTGAAAACATTAAAAGCGAGATCCATTTCAGAGTGGAAATGGACATTGTAAACTTCATTTCCTTTCAACAGAACAGTCTTCGATTCTTTACAGCCATTGCGTTTTCACATCAATAAAAATTAAAACTGTTTTCATTATTAAATTGGATTACGGATTTAGGAGAAAGATATAATTGTCTTTAATTCGCAAGTGTTATGGAAACTCCTTCTTTAAGTTGTCCGATGTTTAATTCGTTTCAAACACAGGTGGATTTTGGGGATTTGTCGGCGGTGCTGTTGTGTGTGTTGTTGCGGCACCATTCGTGGCCCCAGTGCTTGGCTTTACTGCTGCAGGAATCGCAGCCGGCAGCGTTGCCGCAACATGTAAGTAATATTCCGTTCGTGTTGTTTCATTCAACAAATTGATCATCGAATGATAACACGAATTTTTATAAATCTCCATTTCTAGTTTTCCAAGGATTTTCATGGTACGTGGTGATGAATGCTACCCTTTGTTGGAATGTGTAATATTAAGTTCTAGCTCTTCAAATTAAATAAAGAAACTTTCTTCATTTATAATTATAAAAACATATTTATGTCTTAAGTGCAAAGCCTTGCAAAGTAATGATTTTATGTTCATTCGTAAAACAATCTTCCTTATTGTTCAAACTTCTTAACATGTTTCCAAGCCAGGAGATTTAGTAATGTATTATTTCAATTAAACAAATGGTGTAATTTATTTAATATTAGTAATAAGGCCATGTACACTGTAAACAATGTTTTAAACACATAAACAACTTTGCTTACCACTTAATTCACCGAGGAGAGGCTTATTAAGTAAGAAACGAGTATGGGTGCCTTGGTCATTCTTAACTATTGCTGCTGTTGTTATTTTGTGTGTGAGTTGTATGTGTGTGTTTATGTATGTGGTGGAGAAGGGTGTAAGAAACTTTTCTAAAATTTGTGTTAAATACGTGCATGATTTTTGTTCTGTGCTCGCTTTACAGCCATGTCTGTGGCAAGCACATACGGAGGAATGGCGGCAGTGTCGGCCCTGCAGTCTGTTGGTGCTGCCGGCTTAACACTCAAAACAGCGGGTGTGCTATCGACTGTTGGGGGCTTGGTTGGGGAAGTGGTCACTGGATCAGACTGCGACTAAAACACCGGCTTTTGAAGTTCAAGGACTTTCTCTTCTACCCATTTTATAGAGAAAGGAAATTTAAAAGCAGTTAAAAAGAGCTTTAATAGTGTAATAATTCTTTAATTTTAGTATTTCATTATAAAAGTCTGAAACGTAACGCTTAGCCTCCTGAACACTGAATAGCTTTCTGTTCCGGTGTTAAAGGTCATTGTGTAACCTTTTCAACACTTCAACATTTCTATAAATATCTAAGCCTAAGTATGTCAGATGTTACTGACGTCATACTGGTATGCATTCGATGTAGTACGATGTGTGCTGTACGAATAAGTGACTGGCATGACGCAATAATTGTGACGAAGAATGTTATGTCATCCGGTTCTTGAATTATATTTGATTGTTCAATGTTCTGAAAAGTCCAGAGAAAAACATCTTTTTTTTTTCTTAATTTTTTTTAAGTGTTCAACTTTTGATCACCAAGTAATACCTGACCTATATTTAACATCGTAAGATCAACTTATCATATTTGACCTATATTCTACTTCTTAAGATCGCCTTATTATAACTGACCTATATTCAACTTCTTAAGATCGCCTTATCATATCTTGATCAATAATCAACTTCTTAAAATCCCCGTATCATACCTGTTCTATCTAATTATATGATTGCTATTTTATTAATATTATCATTAAATTGAGAATTAAATGTTATTTTATTTGTAGACAATCTAGAAGTGCTCTTAAGTTCTAAGTATTTGTGTTTCGCTTTACAGTAAAATAGATATTTTAGAGAGGTATACGCTCAACAACCTGAGTATTTTTCTTCTTGTGACTTTGCATTTTCTAACACGACGCTAAAACTTATTTTACCACAAACATCAACTATCAATTTGGTATGAAGAATCTCAACACCATGTATTTTAATCAGAGTTAAATTCATGAATACTCGAAAGGGTCGACAATGAGAGTAATATTAGATTTTTTATTTTTATTTTAGTAGTCGTAATGCACAAATTTCATGAAAACTGTATATGAAGATTTTCGGTTAATAAATGATTGCTTTTGTTTGGATAATTTTGCAGTGTACATTTTTTGTGTGAAATGAGTTATTTTTCGCATTTATTTTAATTAGTTACATACTTGTCAGTGTTAATTTCTAAATAAGTGTTGTTTGTTTGTATAGTGTAATTAACGTAAGCATGTACTTTGAATGGAGTCCTTCTTTCAGAATTTGCCAAATACAAATATGTTTAGTCATGACGTCATTGTCTAAATCATATAGATGTATGGGCACTTTCAATTCCAGACGATAGGGTCGATAAATCTTGACTAAAACCTAGAAAAAGAATGTATGTATTCTCTACTCTGGAATTTGAACTCGACGCCTGCCTCATGAAACTAAAATATCTACTGTCTAAGTTAGAATTGAAATGACATCACTTTTATATACAACTTTTCATTAATTCGTCACTAAATCTATTAAATTTATATATTAGCAAAACATTGTAAAATTATCATAAACATAACGAATTCATTTCGGAAATTACACCAAGTAGTATCAGAAATGATAGAATAGTAGTGATGGTCAGTAAAATTAGATATTATAATTATTTCGAGGAATTTAGTGTGGAATTGTAATACTTTCGTATTTGTCCGAAAACGCAGGTAGCTATTAAAACAGCAGATGTAGCAAACCTGCAATCATTCCATTAAAGATTCCTTTGTTTTAAAGCTACGCTATTCATTTAGCAATACTTACCATTTACTTTTATAAATCTATTTGCATACCTATAGTTAAATAGTTACTCTCCTCAGTCTTAGCGATTTAATATGAAAATTTTCTTTAATGCTGTCCTGACTTTTATATAAAATAAAAAAAGATAATGTTCGTACTTTGTATGTGTAATTGTGACTTTGTTGTTTCACAGTTGCAAGTTTTATGTATGTTTTCTGTTGGCTGATTTGGTTTGTTGTTTGGTTTGTTGATGATGTGGTTGGTTGATTTGTTTTTATTGTAATTTTATCTACAGGTATTGTTTATGTACGTTGTGTTGGTGTTGATTATAATTTGATTTTTTGTGATAGTTGTATTTTAGCATGTAAAGATATTTTTTGTTTGACGAATATAACCAGGCTGTGTCATTTGAACAGAATAGATGGGACCACACGAATCAAAGAGGGCCGCCATTTTCTTGTTGTTTGATTCCATTAATTCAGTAGCATGCTGGTAGGTTTATTTGAGTAGCAGTCTCTAATAAAACGGAGAGATTTAAGCATCTCAAAACTGAAGGTATGCAAGTATACTAAGTAACTTAGCGTGCTCTTATAATTTAAAGCGAAAAGAATAAAACTAACGCACAACAACACACTTTAAAGGGTTAGCATTGCTAATTACTTCCATTAGTACTTCGACAAAACCTAGTCAATCTGTTATGAAAGAACGACAAATGCACTTTCTGAATTAAAATATGTTCTCGTACGGGACTTTGCCGAACACAAGATTTCGGTTATCTTCGGAAAGACATAGGCTTGCAACGTCATGAGAGTGAAACATAGCACCTATCCAAACAGATGAAAGTCTAATCGATAATGAATCAGCTGAGATATCTCCAGGTAGCCAGGTCTAAAGCCAGGATGATCCATTATGCACTTTATACCCTGGCCTGATTCCTGTTTAAATTTATCCACAATGGCATATATTTTGGGTGCTTTATACATTACACTCAGTTTTTTTGGCAATTTTTGGATTTTCCAAATTTACGCCTGTAAAGCGCAACAAATGAAAATATATATGTATATGACACAAACGTAGTGCAATTGCGTGTACGATGTGGCAAGAAGTAATTATATAGTGATTGCCACCATATTTACAAATGATGACAAAATGATATCATCATAATGACAAGGCACTACTATACAGTCTGAACTGTTTATTTTCAGATGGGATTTACATAACATTTTCCAAGTTCTGCCATTACGAAAACGAAGCACACGTGGAGTACATTTACCAGTTATGAAAAGATAGATATATATAGATATGCAATATGCCGAAGCCACTTGTGCTGCACGCAGAAGGATTGAGGTCAAGTTCATTGATCAAAAGTGGGCAGTGGAAATGTATAGAAGGGGGGGAAAGGTGGACAGTAAGGATGGGTGACTGTTGGCAGGATACGGGATGCCCTTATATGGACGTTTGCATTCCGATCAATGATGCGAGAGAACTGTTAGTTTGACCCAGAGTCGGTCACATATATATTGCCAGTAAATATGCAAATTGTCATGCACTGCTCCTGCATCATTCATAAAGGGGTTGAAATCTGCATGGATAAGAAAAAGGCTTGCCCAGAGAGAGATGGCTTTTTCATATCGTTCAGTGATTCTCTGCTAAACTGATCCTCCTTTCACAGTGAAGCACACACCTTATTCCTGTCACCAGCTGAAGGTCATAGACAAGAGCGAGAGGCATTGCACAAGTGAGCAATGACACAACTGGTTCACATCTACTGACAACAACAAAGTTCAATTATCTCGAGATTACCCAATTTATAATCGACCATATGAACATTAATTTTAGGACAGTAAATGGACAGATGGTCTCAGTTGACCTGTGTTTTCAGAAATCTAATGCTATTGTTCTCTTTTTATTGTTATTATTACATCTT
Organism: Sinotaia quadrata; assembly: GCA_028829895.1. Lineage (NCBI taxonomy): Eukaryota > Metazoa > Mollusca > Gastropoda > Architaenioglossa > Viviparidae > Sinotaia > Sinotaia quadrata. The sequence goes on from CM054178.1 coordinate 86,301,233, forward strand.
CTTTGTTCTTGTTATCTGAAACCCACATTCTGGTTAACTCATTAGTGTGACCGAGAAGAGTTGGCTAAGGGGTGGGGGGAGGGCCTGAGCCCGATAAATGTGAGTTATTTGTCATAATTAAACAAAAGGAAAGATAACATTGCCAACTCAAGGCACATAGCCAATATTGTCTGTTGCTATGTTGAGTAATTGAAGGGTCCAAATAAATAGGTCTAATCTAGAGACTGAAGGACAGATTTAGCCGCATGAGCTGTTGCCAGTATTAGAGATAAGATAATGTAATAAACTTCTTGATTAATAATTTTGAGTCTAATACTGCAACTGGTTCATTAAACAAACACGTGCATGTGACATTGAGTGTGTGTCTGTGTGTGTGTGTGTGTGTGTGTGTGTGTGTGTGTGTGTGTGTGTGTGTGTGTGTGTGTGTGTGTGTGTGTGTGTGTGTGTGTGTGTGTAATGAGAAAGATATTTCCACTGGAGTGTAATTATAAAGCAAAATTTAAATCATACAATTGCTATATTTAAATTTATTGTTTTGTAAGTCAACGGTCTACTTTGTCCATAAATCTTTTTTGTTTACACAGGACTAGAAACACTACTGTACATCACTCGTGTATGACACTTTGACAATAACTGGTGTGTGCATACCTCTCCGGTACAATCCAACGTACCACAAAGCAAGGATTATTTTTTTTTAAGGTATACCACGAATCAATACCAGGAATCATAAAGCATTTCATGTTGTTAGTTAGCGAGTTTTGATAAGTGTAAGAGATGTCTTTTCACTGTCACCACAAAAACCTTAATGTTGTACTGCAATTATTAGCGGCTGGCCTTTTGTTGTCAATTTCTCTTGACTTTGGGTCACGAATTAGTTTGAGACACACCCCATTCGCAGCGATATTACCGGAATCCACGTGATCCTAGGACATAGCTTCTACGGTGAAGGTCACTGTGCGAGCGAGACAGACCGTGTAACCACTCATCTAACTTTAGGATATATATGTCACCTTAAACTCACTATTCAAGAATCTGACCAAAAATAAACATTAAACTTTGGGACATTTTTGAAAAAGACGATCTCGATTAATCATTGTATTTGGAATTGAATTTTCATTTTATTATTTTATTATTAAATTCGTTTACTGTTATCTTAAAACCCTATTTTGATTAATTTATTTGCAACGACCATAAATGGGAACTGGCTGGGGGCGTGCCGTGGATTTGTGAATGTTGTAATTAATTAAAGGGAAAGATAAAGTTGCCAATTCCAGGGCACGTCAACTAATCTACTTGTCGATATGCCAGATCTTTGATTGTCCCATAACGTAACGTGTGGTCTAGTACAGGGACTTGAAGAGCAGATTAGGCCATGGACAGTTGTTAGCATTAGAGTCAACATATTACAATTTTCATAACTAATAACTCTGGGTCTTAATGCTAAGACAGGATCGATAAAATAACCCCACATTTGACATTGTGTGACCGTGTATGTGTGTTCGTGTGTGTGCGGGTGTTCATGTGCGTTCTTTTTCGAAGGAGGGTGGGTGGTTGATGGTTTGGTGATGAATTGTCGTTTTGCTTTTATTTTCTTTTCGTTACGTTTACAGCACAATATTTAATATAAAGTGTTTTCTTAGTTACCTAGAAAATAAATTCAGAAGAATAACAAAACTAATGTAAAAAGATCAAACAAAAGTAACCAGTTTGTATGGATTCACTAACGCAAGTAACAGGGGCTTATATTTTGTAGTCTTTTATTCATCTTTGTTCTCAATACAATCGCAAGTAACAGGGGCTTATATTTTGTAGCCTTTTATTCATCTTTGTTCTCAATACAATCGAACATATACTATCTAATAATAAGCGATAAAGAAAACGAAAGTAGCCGATTTCGAAGAAAATCAATCTAAAGTATAGAGATTTTAAATCGGTTGTTTCATTGGAACTATATTTTATCTCTTAGTGCATTTTTAATGCCACATAAACCTTTCTTTATTGGCTACAAACTATATCTTGTTTACGGAATGTTGAGTACCGACTGTGCTGTGGGTAACCTGATCTCCACCAAAGAAGTAACTCCATGAATAAATATCTACTTTTTATTTTGTTAAATATAGTTATTTTAAGAATTTTTTTTACATAATTCGTCCTTTCATTCGTTTGTCTTTGAAACTGTAACAGTGATATGACGTGCCACGGACACAATATACAGAACTTAATTCACGAAATGAGATTTTGACCTTCATTCGCAAAAGGAAATATTGACCTTCATTCAAATAATAGATATATTGACCTTCATTCACAAAAAGAAATATTGACCTTCTCACAAAAAGATATATTCACTTTCAATCACAAAAAGATATATTGACCTTCATTCACAAAAAGATATATTGACTTTCATTCACAAAAAAAAATATATATATATATATTGACCTTCATTCACTAAAAGATATATGGACCTTCATTTACAAAACGAGATAATGACCTTAATTTATGAAATATTGAGCTTCGTTCACATAAATATATATTGACCTTCATTCACAAAACGGTATAGTGACCTTCGTTCTCTGATCGAGATATTTACCTTCATTTACAAAACGAAATATTGACCTTCATTCATACACACACACACACACACACACACACACACACACACACACACACACACACACACACACACACACACACACACATACACGTACACACACATACAGACACACATACACACACATATACACACACATGAGATATTGAACTTCATTCATAAAACAAGATACACCGGTATATTAACAAAGTGAGATACGGCGCTTCGGTCACAAAACGAGATATAAAGCCTATGTCACCTAAATGAGACATTGTACTTCATTCATAGAATGAGATAAGAAACTTCACACAAAACGACACAGTTTCATTTACAAAACGATTGCTTCGCTCACTAAGCGAGACACACAAACTCACAAAACGAGACATACATCCTCACACACAAAACGAGACACACAACTTCACTCGCAAAACAAGACACACAACTTCACATACCAAACGGGACACAAAACGAGACATCGCAAAATGAGACACAATTCACTAACAAAACAAGGCACACAACTTCACATACCAAACGGGACACAAAACGAGACATCGCAAAATGAGACACAACTTCACTAACAAAACAAGGCACACAAATTCAAGTACCAAACGAGACGCACATCACTCACAAAACGAGACACACAGTTTATCACATTAAATATGATACAGCGCTCGTTTCTCAAAACTAGGTAGAGAGCTTTATACACAATTTTTATTGTCGTGAAAGTGTCACAGGACTTGACATGTCACGTTCTATCACGAACGTCCATGAAGCTCAATTCGGCCGTTAACTACAATAATTAACCATAGTTCAGAGCGTGACGCAAAAGCGTTGTGCACAGAGCGCGAGACACTTTTTTTCATGTATCAATACGCGAAAGCGGCAGAAGCCGGAAGCGCCCCCTACAAACAATCAATCAATTCCTGTATCACTATTCACTTGGTGTATGCTCTGCAACTTAGCTGTCACGTGAGCTTTTACTGTACGATTTTCTTTCCAGGTCTTTATAGCGTCTGTTATAAACTTTTAAATTTGTGTTTCATTACTTTGTAAATGTTTTCATCCTGTATGTTTAATGGTTTGGTGTTACAATATTCTTCTTACAATATATACAATATTTAAGCTGCTTACATTTGAATGGTTTGGTGTTGTTATCTACAAACAAATTTTATTTCGTCTTGTGGGAGTGTAGATTTATGGTTCATTACCCTCCTGTTAAACAAGAGTTATATGTTAAACATGAGATTTTGGTCTTGTAAACACTTGTGACTGTAGAGATTAGACTCCCTAGTGTGGCAGTAACATTTTTTGCTCTTTCAGCCGAAGAAAGAACTGTGTTGTCATGGTTGGTCTTGTGTGGCGTTTGAACCACTCTTGGCCTTATTTTGGAGATTAAAACAAGAGCAGGATTGTTAAATATGAATTTAGACTACGTAAATAATTGTTTATTTAATTATTTGTGAATAGTGTTGTGTAAGTTTGACTCAATGTCTACTTGGGTGTTGTCTGTCCGGAGGTAAAATGAAAAATTGATAAAATTAGAAACAGCTTGGTACATAGAGTTGTAAAAATCTATATGATGAATCTTAAATAATGTCACCTCTTTTCCAAATATTAGAATATAATAATTGTTTATAAATGTTGTGGGCAGGTAGGGAAACCACTGTTAATCCATTTGCAACATTAACTATCTATACATCCGTTCAAAACAGCAATGAAATATCAGGTGCGTATACATTATTTTACATTATTTTTTCTTATAATTTATAAATGTTTCTCTCACATAATTCTTTCCCAAGCCTATAAAGTAAATGTAATCTTCGTAATATATAAAGAGATATTTAAGTAGAAAGTTGATGTAATATCAAGAAATGTATGAGTACAAAAATCAAATGCATTTCATTAGTTTCATTACTTATTTTTTATTTTATGTAATGAGTGATATTGGCCATTTTAATTTGTTTGTAGCATAAAAATTCTTAAGTTAGTTTTTTTGTTTGTTTGTTCGTTTTATTGTTTGCTTGTCTCTGTCTTCTGTATTAAATCGCGTTTGCTAACAGAAATATAAAATCGAATTCTATTTTGGCTTGCCGGTAAGAAAAATTTAACTTCCCATTCAGCCGTTTTCTACGGAAATCGGTTCGTTTTGCTGTAGAATTGTCAGAGACATAAATGATCTAGTGCCGTTGATATAGATCTGTACAAAGTCGATATGTGACAAAAGCGTAGATTTGATGCAATTGCTGAAATGCCACTTCTTTGTGTAAAAAAAAAACAAAAACACGTCTTGTCTTTTTAAGCACGTTTGTGCCATACACACTAGCAAGGAAAAGTTTTATTGTGCGATGTTGTCAACGCATGCTTACCAATGGTTTACTATGTCACCAAAAAAATGCCTCGGCGTTACATGCAGCAAGCTTATCTACAAAATTTACTTACTTTACTCTTCCTAAAGAGATATTTACTTACTCTATTCTTCCTAAAGAGATATTTACTTACTTTACTCTTCCTAAAGAGATATTTACTTACTTTACTCTTCCTAAAGAGATATTTACTTACTTTACTCTTCCTAAAGAGATATTTACTTACTCTATTCTTCCTGAAGAGATATTTACTTACTCTATTCTTCCTAAAGAGATATTTACTTACTTTACTCTTCCTAAAGAGATATTTATTTACTTTACTCTTCCTCAAGAGATATTTACTTACTTTACTCTTCCTAAAGAGATATTTAATTACTTTACCTTTTGTGATAAACTGGGTAAAACTTTCACCCCAGTGAATTAATAATTAATTATATTTTATTAATATAGTTAATTCACTAGTCTATGGGGTCTTCATCTTCAAGTCAGGGAGACTAAGTCAAGCCCTAGAATCAACAATGCACTAATTGTTCTTCTCTTTTAGGTGTTACTCGTCCAGAGTGAAATACCTTCCTGCAAGTTAATATTTATGCCAGGTATTACAGCATTTCCCCTCTCAACCTCCCCCCACACGTTTCCTTACCAGTTTGAGAGGTACTCTCCCCAAAGTATGCACGACTGACTTGTTGAAAAATTAAATGTATTTGGCTGCCCCCACCCCTCAAGCCTGCATACTTCCTTTTAATTAATTTAGCCAAAGTGGGAAAGTAAAATCAACAATTTTATTAACTATGTATAACTAAATAATTAACAAAATTATTTATACTATATCTACAAAAGCAAATCACAATGTTATAAATACACATTCGGTTTTGATAATTAACAATTTAATCTTCTATCAAGAAAATGTCATTCAGATTCCAGTTCATAAGATCTCCAAATTAGTTAACTATTTAAGCATGTAATTTACCGCAGTTGATATAAACTTCATTTAAATTTACTTTCCAGGCCATCTTCACTTTGGTTCTTCTGATGACAACAATTTCCCACACACATGGTAGTGTCAAATTTACTTCTATATGTATGTCACTGAGAAAGTAAGAGTGTGTGCATGTGTGTGTGTGTGTGTGTGTGTGTGTGTGTGTGTGTGTGTGTGTGTGTGTGTTTGTATGTGTGTTTATATATGTATGTGTTTATATGTGTGTGTGCGCACATGTGTGCATGTGTATGCATAAGTGTGTGATGATTGTTTAGGGTACATCTGTGAATAATGCTTGAGTGTGCATGTTTTGGCATTCATTTGTATGCATACAAGCGTTGTTGAGAGAAAACATTTTCCTCTTCAACTTTTTTCTTTTCTCCCTTCATTGTTAAGCATTGGTCATACTGCAACAATCAATTACAGTGGCTGATGATGCTACATGCTAATTATTCATTAAAATAATCTGATGACGTTTACTTAAAAGTATAATTTGTTTAAAGACAAAAATTAGTAGTGTAAACAACACAAGCAGATATGATCTTTAGATACAGTGTACATTGATTTGTTTCTGTCTTATATCCTGTAGTTCACGGGTGGTAATCGACATTTGTGTTTATTGTACTGGTAATTCCATCCAAAATAAACACTTTAAATAAAGTTTTGCTACTAACGACTATATGATTTCAAGATCCTTTGCACCTAGCTCCCTCTTAGCTTCTGGGTGCGTTTAATACGACTGTAGTTTAGAATATTAAGTACCACAGAGAATATACTGACTTCTTTAGACGTATACATAATGCGAGCAGAAAACCGTGATATCATATTATTCGAAGAGAATACTCAGCCTAACTCAAGGTGTGGAAATGAAATGTTTTGTTGTTTTAGTTGTTTTATATACATTTCAAGAATATCGTTATACGTTACATGACTGAATATTAAAAAGACAATAAGACACAGTGATAAATATGAAATTTCAAAGTTCGTGAATTCTTCAGATTACACCATACAACGATTGTCTCGTGAGTTTTTATAATTTTTTAATTAAACCCACCAAAATCAAAAATGTGTCATTGATACAATATCATGTATCACGTCTTGCCTGTGATACGTCATATTCCATTAACTTCACATAAGTCATCAAATAAATAAATAAATAAATAAATAAAATGAAGCCAGAGCACTGGTCATCAAATAAATAAATAAATAAATATAATGAAGTCGGAGAACTGAAGTCATCAAATAAATAAATAAATATAATGAAGTCGGAGAACTGAAGTCATCAAATAAATAAATAAATATAATGAAGTCGGAGAACTGAAGTCATCAAATAAATAAATAAATATAATGAAGTAGGAGAATTGAAGTCATCAAATAAATAAATAAAGTAGGAGAACTGAAGTCATCAAATAAATAAATAAAATGAAGTAGGAGAACTGAAGTCATCAAATAAATAAATAAAATGAAGTAGGAGAACTGAAGTCATCAAATAAATAAATAAAGTAGGAGAACTGAAGTCATCAAATAAATAAATAAAATGAAGTCGGAGAACTGAAGTCATCAAATAAATAAATAAAGTAGGAGAACTGAAGTCATCAAATAAATAAATAAAATGAAGTCAGGGAATTCATAAGGTTCGCTGAATATATATTTAAGGTCGAGCTATGGACTGTAGAAACTATAACTGCGACAATATTTGCCAAAGAAGCGAGTGGGGTGGCTACGTGTAGCGGACTTATGACGTGACAAGACGATGACTTGATACTAATTCGATGGAAACGTCACTTCTGTAATGCAAAACTAAAGGACGTCTGACTGTGTGATATGCCTTGATAACATGATTTCATTTGAAAATGTAACATGTCCAAATAACTTGAGAATGTAACTGGACTTGACAAAGGCAATAGAAAACCATGTAATATCTTCAGAGTTACTATTATTAGTTTTAATCTTGGACATATCTACAGAGTCAATAATAACATTTACAGTGAATAATACCGTGATTTGGAGATTGGATGTTATTATCGGATGTCGTGTGGATGTATTTTAACGTATTATTATACAGACGTTTTCAAAATAAATCCGATGGCATCATATTTGTCCTTGACTTGAGCAGCCTTTAAGGACTCAGCAGTCTTAAACGACTCTCGATCAGAAACTCGTTAAACAACTTGGTGGCCATGTAGCCGACAACACTGACTAGAAGAGCTCATCTTTAAACGCAAACAGGATAAAACTGACGTATTCTCGAAATGAGCAAATGGGGGTGGAAAATATCAGGTGGAACATTTCCCTATCCTATCAATCAATCTCATATTATGTTATAGCACAGTCAGTCAAAAGAGAAGGAAAGAAGGAAGCGAATTGTAAAATGTACAATTTGTTTACCTACTCTGTTTTTTTCACATACTTTCCACTTTTAACGATAGAAGTTTGCGGGAAATCCCCATAACCCAGTTTACACTTTCATTTTCATTTTCATTAAGCTCTCAGACTGACCTAGATTATAAGTAACGCGCTCGTTTATTACTGATTAGTGAAATTCATGGAGTGATTCGGCATATAGTTTACAAAAGTAGTTTGATGATTTCTACTTGACTGTTTTGTTTTGTATTCTTGGTTGTGTTTATTTGTTTGTTTGTTTGTCTGTTTGTCTTTCCATAAAGGTCTTCTTGAACTTGCTGGTGCGGCCATTGGCGCAGCGGGGTTTGTCGTGGTTGCACCCATTGCCGCTCCGTGTCTTGGATTAACTGGTACAGTATCACGTAACCGTTTTTATGATTCTGTTTTTGGTTCTTGTTGCTGTTATTGTTTCTTTTCCTTAAAAATATAATTTCTTATTGGATTAATGCAACTTCTGGATTAAGCAAACATTAATTAAAACAACTTGCTAGTTGATTAGGCAGAATTATTAGACCACCAATTTCATCCTCTATGCGAGCTGGGCTTTACTCTTTAGTTCTTTATAGATTTTCCTTCCGGAACCAAAGGTAAAGAGCGCGTAGTCATGGAAATCTGAAGAATGCCATACTGGTCGGTATGATATCGATAAAACTCAAAGATGTCTTGGTAGTTTATATGTAATCAATAAGCAAAATTATGTTATTGATACAAAAATGTTGTCTTGAGAAATTATGTTATCAATTATTCACAAAACTACCTATTATTTTTAGTGATCCATTTCGTATTCAAACACAATTTATCACGATGATTCGTTATGTCAAAACAAAATAATACTGTCTTGATGATCTACACTTTGGTAATGCACAGTTATCAAAGTGTAGATCATCAAGACAGTTATCGAGCTAATACGTATTTAAATACTCACGAAAAAACATACTGTCTTAGTGATCCATGTGTTATTAATGTCAAACAAAAAATTGTCTTGGGGATCCGGTTATCAATAAAAAGACGAGTCATTACAGCTAATGATTAGCTTGTGCTCACTTATCTCTCTTGAACCACTCCATTCTGAGGTTAGCAACAATTTATGCACTTCTCTCGGATTGGAGTTTTAAATAGTTTAAATATTTAGAAGTGACGACTTGATGAAACTATGTTTGTGAATCAGTCAACATTTACTTTTATATAAGAAATTGTAAAACGATTATTATAAAGATCGTTATAAAGATTATTGGGAATAATATCCGAGCCAGTCTGCAAAAGAATGAAATAAAGATGCTTGAGCAAACAATAGCATGAAGCGAAATATTTGGGGAGACTATAATTGTGTTAATGACGAGAGATACCTTATGAGTAGTGGTCAAGAGATTTATCTTTCAAAAAGATTTATCATATACGGCATTATGAGTCAACAGTATGGCTGACAATGGTTGCATCCGTTTCAATAAAATCTCAAGTATTAATATTCCAAAAGAAACCGCAAATCAAAAAAAGTACCCTAAATTAAAAATAGATGAATTAGAAATATACTTCCAAACAAAATTCATGGGAATAGGCTAATATTCCAAGAAAACCACAGCTGGAAGGCATATATAAATAATTGTATAACATCATCCACTAGAAGAATACACCTCTAACTCCTATAGTGCCTAAGTCCACAAAACACATTTTTTCCTCCTCATACTAAAGACCTCAGGAGGGATTATGTTGAGGTTCTCATAAAATAAAAGCTTTCATCAAGTATAGTTCATAGATGTATCGACACATTAAGTCTTTAATTCCTTAAATCGCTGGCAAATGGACTCACACTGAAACCTCGAGGTGTCTCATTTCCAGCGGAACACACACCTATAAAGGACAACCCAGATACTTTACTGATATTTTACCCCCTGGGGGGAAAAAACAAGTATTGCCAGTCTGCTACCTTCTCAGGTACTCACAGAGCATGAAGTGAGAGCTAGTATCGGGTTATAAACCAATGAATTTTGTGTCTTTAGGTGAGACCTATAACTCTAAATCTTTGGTGTCCAGCAGCACGATTCTAAGGAATCTTAACTGGAATGTGAAATGTCGCGCTTATAGTCATCATACTTAGGGAGAAAGAGAAAGATAGATATTCTTAAACATTTTTCCTCCTAATCTCCAAGCACCCGGGTGTGTCTGTTTTTTAACAGTCTGTGTCCTGCGGTGATACAACCCCGCCACAGTCCGCGATTTCTGAGGATTAGTCATCTAAAATAATGATTGGGAGAACCATCTAAAATAATTATTTGGAAGACCACCTAAATACCAGCGTGGTAAATAACTTCAAATAAAATAACAACAAAAATTATAAACAAAATAAAGCCTCCCCCTGCTTGACTAACCATCTCGAAAACTAATATTTAAACACTAATTATTATAATATAGAAAAAGTTATCTAATAACGCAATAAACAATTACCAGATGGTAGATTAAGATTATTTAAAAGGTCGTAGTGCTTTCTTGGGAGTATTGCAGCCAAAGATCTAGATAACCGCACAGACAACGTGATCCACTACAGAGAAGAAAGGTCACAGGAATGCTCACCTCGGAGCTGCAGGTAAAAGAAAGAATCGAAACTACGGACTCAAGGAAAGCACGCGTGATCTACCTGACCAATGCAACGTAGCTATCTAGTATTCTAGCAGAAACAGTTTAGGTTTAAATTTAATATTGATTAAACTGAAAACTATATGCAGAATAAAGACATATTTGTTCTCAGGCCCCATCCAGAAGTTTAACATAGATATACACTTTTGTTTTATACGGATGCTTAGCAAAAGGTTTTGGTTTCCTAAGATTACAAATTCATTACACATTAATAGCGTCTTAGTAATTGGATTGAGTTGTGTTTGGTTTTTGTAAAATGTGCACATGTAAAAGTTACGTGGAATTACACAGTAAAAAAAAATACACTACGCATTCATGTTTAATATCTCTGTTTATTTATTTATTTGTTCTATATTTATTTATTTGTATTTATTTTTCTAAACTGTTAATATCTCTGTTTATTTATTCTAAATGTTTAATATCTCTGTTTATCTCTGTTTATTTATTTATTTTTATTTATGTACTCTAAACGGTTCATATCTTTGTTTATTTACTTTTTAGACGTTTAATATCATTGTTTATTTATTTATAAGTGCTTAATATATTTGTGTATTTATTTATTCTGTTTAATATCTTTGTTTATTTATTTATTTATTTCTAAGTTTCTAATATACCTGTTTATTTATTTCTAAACATTTAATATCTCTATTTTATTTATTTCTAAACGTTTAATATATGTTTATTTATTTCTCACGTTCAATATCTGTTTATTTATATGTTATTTATTTATTTCTTAACATTTAATATCTCTGATTATTTATTTATTTATTTATTTATTTATAAACGTTTAATATCTGTTATAAAATATCTTAACAAAGGATATTATAAAACCAGTAGGTATTATCAATGTCTTTAATAAATTCTTTAAATAACTACTGCCAGTTGTGGACATCCAGGGCGGGTCCTACACTAGTGCCTAGGCACCAATTTATTTGGACGGGGAGCAAAATGCGGTGCCAGAAGTTAATTATTTTTGACGTTATTGCTAGAAAACGAATGAATAAAGGAAGTGGAGGAGCCGAAGGGCAGAAATGTCGCCCTTGAGGCAAAATACCCTTGAACCGGATCTGCATACATCCCATAATAGTCACTATCATTACTCTGCTCTTTCTGGTCACCATTGTTCATTTTTTCGAATGTTTGTATTTGCTGTTTATAGTCTATTTTGTGTTCATATTGTTTTCAGTAATGTCAGCCATGACTAGCGGTGTTGGGATGGGGGTAGTTGCCGTGGTGCAATCAGTTGGTCTGACAACATCTTTGGCTGCAACCGGTGGTGTAATCGGTGGCGCGACCGCACGTGCAGTGCAGTACATGACTTCTAAAGATGATTAAAGACAGTTTTGTCGTCTGCAAAATTAACGTTGGGAGTGTACGTTCAACAGAAACATATCGAGTAAAACACTTTTCTTTTACTTATTCACAACTTGCAATGGTAGGGTAATTTTTAAATTATTATTTTATTATTATTTTGAAAGGAGAGTTCTGTTGTCTAAAGACTGTATCGTTTAGATGTGTGAAATCTGAATGGAGGGAAAGAGAAGACGAATAGTTGAGCCTTTCTTTAATTATTCCCCTTTAACTAAGGGAGTCAGCTTGCTCTCTCAGTCCATACACTCACCACTTTCTATTCTACAAGTGTTAACGACATGTAAGTATGTTCACAAACACTTCACTTATGCTGGGAATATTTTAAACAGTCATTGAAATTTGTTAATTAACTCTAGCCCTCCAGTCGCCCCCAAATCCTCCCTTAATTGATATTGGTTACAAAAAGTTGATTGACAAGGCAAAATCAATTGTTATTAACTAAAATGAAATTTAATAGTTACAAAATCTAAATAAAATGTCTTGGTAAAAATTCAATTAACAGAGATTTATTTATTATATTATCAAATACTTGTCAACCTCATGTCATATTTTGAACTATTCTCTATCCATGGTTTTTTGGAATGTTCTTCACTTGATCTCTGACTCATCTGTTAGGTTACAATTGAATGGTAACTGAATTACACACGTCCGTTAATGGACAGGGCAGACGGATGATTCATGACGTCATCTAATGTCCCATACTGAGGATGTAACTTTATGTAAATTAGGCAGTATATAAGAATAGTAAACCAGTCCAAATAAGGAATTGTCTACTACGATTAGATGCAGCTAACACGTGTGTCACTATTTCAGACAAATGAAGTTACAGACTAAGTTACAGAAGTTATAGAAGGAGTGAATGACGCAGTGATTTACTCGCGCTCATGCACTCTTAAACATATTTTAAGCATAAATATATAAATACATATATGTGCATTTAGTGTATTGCTGCAAAATATAGATATTATTATTAGTTTCTTTTGTTTTAAATATGAGAGAAACTCAAGACTGACATTTCTTCCCTCGACAGCTCTGAATGGTTAAACCCACTTAGCTTGTACGGCAAGTGTATATCAGCATTCATGCACTCTTGGGCTCGAAGGGGTTCTGTTTTTTTCTGCACTTTTATGTAAAAATGTAATTACTGGATAAGAACCTCTAGTGCGCTGCCTGAAAATTTGCGGGAACGCCTTTTATATACAAGATCCTGAGTCACTGTCCAGTATCTTATCTGGTTTCTCTCCCCTTGTCTTAGCATATCATCTTTATAATTGACACTAGCTACTGTTAGCTTAAAAGACTCGACCCAGTTCAGAGTTTACTGAGTGCAGGGTTTCACTGCACATGCTCCGAGAGGGTGGAAAACTCTGCCCCACCCCCAACCCCCAGTCAGAACTTTAAAATTCGTGATAGTGATAAATGTAATTATGTGGTACCGCTTGGGCTCCTGATCTACTTGAAGAAACTTTAATTTTAATTTTCGATAATTTTAGAACATAATAAGTTTATGTAGCATTCTTAATAAGTAAGCTAAAACTGATTTAGTGATAATGTATAAGTGATTATTTAATTCATTAGAAGTTAAAGGGTTAAATAGCAGAATTTGAAATGTGTATGTTCAATGAGCAATAAGTCAACAAAATAAAAACTAGAATATATTTTTTCTGTGTTGAATTAGTGGGTTGAGATAAAATTGCTTTCTGTACTGAATATAATACCACCAACAGTTATTGGACTAAGATAACATTATATTATGCTTTATAATTATATAAAACATCTGTAAGTCTATCTGTGATATAACAATTAACACAATAGCACCAGAGTGCTTTCAGAAGATGGAAGCTTCATTGGGGTAAAACGAATAGGCTGTGAATATGTGTAGTCAACCCATGACTCGAATAAATGTAGGGGTTATAAATTATGATTTTCTTTGAACTAAGTCCGTATGCCGATGCTATATATTAAATTATGTTTAGACACTCCACGGGTTCTCAGACATTAAATGCCTTTATGAGGCATAGTTCAGAGTTGTATTATAACCTTTACCTATTAGATGTATTATAACCTTTACCTATTATCCCTAGGATGTGTTGCACTTGATACCTCAAAGGCACAGCTCGTAAAGAAGCCTAAATTGGTGCCTTGATTCCAGTGCGACACTCAGACTAAGCACTTGATTTGTAATTTATTCCTCAGTCCCCACACCCACCTACCACCAGAAGACTCACTTGGGAGCTAGTGTCAAGTTATATATCAATGGGTTTTTTCCTTGACTGGGACCTATATGTCATAATCTTTTTTTTCTGTATGGATCAGCATACATGGAGTATGAATCGAACCCATTGCACCTAGGAGGCCTGTTCTTTTTTACATTCCATCTGTGCCCACCTGTAATGCCCCTACCATCCCACCACGCCCAGGGCTTTCCCAAGTCCTAGGGCTAGCCACCTCAAGTAATGATTAGGAGGTCCATCTAACTACATAAACTAACCAATCAAAATAAAATAAAACAATGAACATAATAACAAACACAAATGTAAACCTAAAAGCCCCCTAGAACATAATAAATGTATAAATACCCATTGGAAAGGTAAAACATGTACAAAGATTTTCTAATTCTCCATCATTCTTTTTATGTTAGTCTTGCATGCTAACCGATGGATTCTATAACAGGTCATTTCTTTATACTACCCGGGGTGTTGTAAGAATGATTTTCTTTTGTGTGAATGTTTGGTTTCATGAGTTCGGTTGTTGTTGTTGTTGTTTTGTGTGTGTGTGTGTATTTTTGTAGAAAGCTAAGGGGGTGAGGGGGGAGGTATTTCTTTGTTTTATATTACTGAGGTAAACAAGAAGCTGGCAAGTGAGGTAGATTACAGTGATTGAAAATTATATCGTTTGAATTTTAAACTTCCACAGTTTTAGGGAGTGGTAGGAAAGACGTTACTGAAGTTTTGTGACTGTTTATTTTCCATTTTTGTTGTTTTATGATTTGATTACTTAGCTTACACACACAAAGGCACACACACTTATACACAAATGCATGCATGTCCCTATTACATTTACAATTAAAATACGTTTCGCATGAATAAATTTTTCAGAACAGTTAGCTCGAAGATGATAAAATGATGTAGACTCAGAGATTTTATTTTCATAAAAAATCAATTTTTGTTGTTTTCTTTATTATAATTTATTTTTAGATTATTAAATTTATATGTTATTAATAAATAGCAAGCATAAAAATCTAATGAGAAGGGACTGATTTTATCAAACTATTGAAGATATTCATGAGCTCCATTGTGTGATTGCAACTTTTGTTCATAATTAGATTCTGTGATTAATTGTACATCTGTGTTGTGAGACTTCATGATTTGGTACTGTGATTAATTTTACTTCTGTATAGTAAGACTTCATAATTTGGTACTATGATTAATTTTACTTCTGTATTGTGAGGCTTCATGATTTGGTACTGTGATTAATTTTACTTCTGTATTGAGGCTTCATAATTTGGTACTGTGATTAATTTTACTTCTGTATTGTAAGACTTCATAATTTGGTACTGTGATTAATTTTACTTCTGTATTGTGAGACTTTATGATTTGGTACTGTGATTAATTTTACTTCTGTTTTGTAAGACTTCATAATTTGGTACTATGATTAATTTTACATCTGTATTGTGAGACTTTATGATTTGGTACTGTGATTAATTTTACTTCTGTATGGTAAGACTTCATAATTTGGTACTGTGATTAATTTTACTCTGTATTGTGAGGCTGCATAATTAGACACTGTAATTAATTGTATCTGTATATTTTATTATGCTGACATGTGCTCTATATGTATAAAATTGTATATGAATTGTTATAGTCCATTATGATTTTTAAAATTAATTTTCCAATGCTGTTACATAATTCAAATAATATTTGTTGGCTTAATTAATATTCTCACAACTGAAGCCTACAAGCATTTTCTGACTTTCATGGAACATATTCTATTATTTAACGCAGTTTTGTGTCATATATTAAAATAAAAACTTTAATTGTTGTTGACGTGTTTCAAATGTGTCAATATTTTGGTTTTAATCCCAACCTCAGGTATCAGTTACATTATAATATTTTTTCTGATTTAATAAGGAGTTTTCTTCAAAGGAAGACATTGAACAAAGTTATAAAATGAAGATGAAATACCCCCACATTAACGGTTTTAATGTGGTCGATATAGAAATGAATCTTTCCTTTGTCCCCATAAGAATGGATAGTTTTACCTCTAGTGACCAGACAGTGTGAAGTAAAATTATTTTATATTATCAGTCAGAGTCTAGTACATTTATTTCTTTATACAAAAAAAATTGACACATGCAACTCTTAAGCCAAATACAGTCCTTGATATTTTTTTTAAATAGATCCTACAGCAATAAACGATGTACATAAAATACTTTGTTTTATTTAATGGAAGCAATTTTGTATAACATTCATTTTATTTATAACGAAACGAAATCCATAACAATCATTGTGAGTATGAAGACATCAAAATTCAAACATAAGCAATAAATAGAATAATAAGGGAAACAACAGTATCTTTAATTTCACATTTAATTTCCCAGCAAATCCATCACCATTATAAAGTCAGTATTTTAAATAAGTGTACAAAACTAAATATTCTACACATATAAAAAGTATTTTTCAGTCTAAAACTAGTAAAAGTAAAAAAGAAAAAATGTGTGATGAGATATTTTGAAACAAAAAAATATTGACACTGAGATAACTGTACAGTTCTCAACTATTAGTTTATAACTATGCATGCTTTTAGACCATCTAATAACACTTCAAATACATGTTTAAATTTAAGTGTAATCAAATATAAGGGCTCTATATAACTATAATCATATGGTTCTATAAACTATAATCATATCTATTAACATTCTTATATGTTTACATAAAAATATTTACAAAACAATCCCAGAGTTTAAATATACAATCATTTCAAAATGTGCTTATAAAATGGATGTGTTGATATAATCTGCACTGATTCATTAGAACAAATTTAACAAATAAATAAAATTTCACCTTTTCATCCCCTTAATTAATTAATTTTATTCTACTGAAGAAACCAAAATTATTATTCTTACAGATTCTGTATATTGCAGTTTGATCAAGATTACATAAATAAGAGCAGTGTTTACTAACTATTGAAAGTGAGATGATAAACCACTGCTACTAATGCCTAGGCCAGATTAGCTCATCTGATGAATATGCATGCTACTATCATCGCAGGCACACTGGTAGACCTTTACGTTTCTGAATAGACATTCAAGGCTGACAAGTATTTTGTTATTGGGCCATAATCAAGACAGAAGTCAGATTGCCTGGAAAACTATTCTGATATTTTATAAACAAAAAACAAAAACAAAAACAAAAAAAAAAGCAGATTTAACTTATTCTAATTTCTCAAAAAAAACATCCAACATTCACATACCATATATTTTTTTAGTTCTGGGTGTCTGCCAACCAACACCTATTTCAAAACACATGAGCCTTGTATCTATAATATTTCAGACTGCCACTGGATTTTCTATCAGTATGCTACACAAATCTCTTTGATGAATATCTTTTTAGCTTTCTATCAATATGTCAAGCAAATTTTTTGTCAAACAAATCTTTGCTGAATATCCTGTGACAGAGTCCAAAATATAGCAAACTTGACATCGAGTGACTGAATCACACCAAACATCAATACTCAGTATGGCCTGTTGACAAAGCATTTCAAAGCATAATTAAGTCAGCACAAAACATCCAAAGAAACTTTTACAAGCACCAAATATAATTAATGGAAAATGGTACTTTCTTTCTTTTAATTTAATAAATGAGCATCTTTGCTTGAAAGAATTTCCAGATAAAAAGTAAAAGAAAAGTTTGAGAGGCCATGAATAATTATCCTTACTCTAGACTTCAGCAAAAGTAGTAAAATAAATATCTCATAGATCCGCAGTAATAGTAAATAATATTATGTTTTGCTTTGGGATTTTTTTAGCTTCCAAGAAAACTTAACAATAAAACATAAAACACAAAAATGTTTAGCAAAATATTTACATTAAGGAAATATTTACATTTACAAAAAAAAATAATTATTTAGCAAAACAATTGAAGTAAACATTCTATATCTACAGAAAAATAATGATATAACAAAATGCATGAGAGAAAACATTTTTTATCTACAGAAAAATAATGATATAACAAAATGCATGAGAGAAAACATTTTTTATCTACAGAAAATAATTAAATAAATTCTCAAAGCTAAGACTGAGGAAAAAATTTAATAAAACAAATAAAATTTTGGAGTGAAGTAAAGACTGTGTTTGTACTGCACAAGCTCTTAAATAATATTAATCTTCTGCAATTACAAAATTTTAAACATAAAATATTAAGGCGTTATATATAGTGGTTATATAAATAAAGGCACTATAATTATCACTCTAAGTTGCAAATGTGTAACAGTGATGATATTGTTAATAGTATGCATCATATGAAATTTTGTAAACATTAAAACTCAGATTTTAATTAGTACAAAAATGTCAAAAACAAACTGTCCAATTATTACTTTGAAATCAAAATGAAAAACTGAGCATTATGCAGTATAGGTCACAACAAAGTGTAGAAGAAAGTTCTGCAAATATGCTATATGCCACTGCACTTCATCAAAATGAGAAAATTTTAATAAATGAAAATGTTTAGTGGTCACAAGATTAGCAAGTAGATCTATGCTAAGAAGCACTCAGAGCTATTTAATATCAGCATTGGGTTTATTCTGAGTGGTGTTGTAATAACAAGCATCAAGCATTATGTTTACTTTGAGTGATGTAATAATAAGCATTATGTTTACTTTGAGTGATGTAATAACAAGCATTATGTTTACTTTGAGTGATGAAATAACAAGCATTATGTTTACTTTGAGTGATGTAATAACAAGCATTATGTTTACTTTGAGTGATATAATAACAAGCATTATGTTTACTTTGAGTGATGTAATAACAAGCATTATGTTTACTTTGAGTAATGTAATAACAAGCATTATGTTTACTTTGAGTGATGTAGTAATCAGCACTCTGTTTACTTAGTGATGTAATATCAAGCACTATACATATTCTGAGCAATTTTGTATTAACAAGCATGTATGTTTACCCTGAACTATGATGTAATTACAAACACTATCTACTCTGAGTAATGTAATAAAAGTACTGTCTACTCTGAGTGATGTAATAAAAAGCACTATTTACTATGAGCAATGCTTTAACAAGCACTATGATCACTCTGAGTAGTGTAATAACAAGCATTATTTACTCTGAGTAATGCTTTAACAACACGCACTTTGAGTGATATAATTAACAAGCATTATTTACTCTGAGTGATATCAAAATAACAAGCACTATGTTTAACTCTTCAGCCAAGTTTAGGCAAATTATGGCCTGCAGGTTGCATGCAGCTCACCATCTGTGGTGGTGGGGCCTACAAGCTAATGAAATCAAATTAACTAATATCAACAAAATATTTGTTAAGTAAGAGGAATAAGACCAGAGCTAAAATAACAAAATTTCACAGGAGTACATACAATTTTAATGCAATGCAAAAATATACTTATTCCATCTGCTATTCTTCATTCCTGTGTTGTCCACCTTTTATAATCAACTACTCTTGGTCAACTTTGAATAATGTCACTCTTGTATCGCAACACTAGTGTGAATCATGGAATCACTGTTTTGAACACTATGTGCATGGCTTGATGGCTACTAAACAACCAAACATGAATCCATCATTTCATATGAATCATGAATCAGTGGCACTGCATGAAACTACTGAGCAATGGTGAACATTATTTATTCTCTGTCACTCAAAAAAGAAATCATAGAATTCTTTCCTCTACATTTAACAGTCAGAATCATCATTCCTTCTTATCTAGAGAGTCATTTTACAATGAGCTATAGTAAAGTTGTATTATCAAGCAGTGAGCGATATACTAACAAGCATTGTTTACAGTGAGCAATGTAATAATAAACACTTTTTATTCTGAGTGATATGGTGACATTAAACACTATGCCAATGAGTAAGCAAATTAGTAAATCAGTCAAAAGCAGTGTACAAAAGTATTTTTAAAATTGCAAAAAACAAAAATAAACTTAAATATTATCATTAACTGTAAAATAAATCTAGTACTTTATTTTAAATGCATTAGTTATCAGTATTGTTTATTTACAATCTGCTATTATTACTTGCTATTTGTCAGCAATAGTTTTATTGCAATATGAACATTTTTAAAAAAGGATACATAAAACTTACAACAACAACAAAAAATAGAACAGTTCTTATGACCACCAAATTCAAATATGCCAATACATATGCATATACAATGACCAAGGTATACTCCCAAATTATTGTTACTGTTGCCTTTCCACCCATAAAGAGAAACAAAATTTAAATGCACAAGATTAGCTGAATGGAAATCACACATATCATACACACTATAATCATTTTATGTAAATGCAATACTCAGACATGAGAAATGTTCATGTCTTGAACACATTAAGAGTTTCTCATTGGATCATCCACAAACCAACAAAATGTGATTTGGTACAGGGAAGAGATATCACAGCTGCACATTAAATTCCAGACTAATTCTTTTTCTAGGCTGAATAACTCTGCTCTTCATTTACATGTCTGACAACATTTTCTGAATAAACAGAAAATTCTGGAACACTGTATGCTCTAGTATTTCGGAGTTCTGTCTCCCCTTCTTTTTCAATGTCTATATGGTGAGATGGTGCAACACGGGAAGGTGGTTTGAAGCGAAGATTAGTGAGACTCTGTGCTCGCCGTGTCACCCAATCAGATATGGTTTGCTCCCGTGGTCGGCGTTCTATTACCTGCAGTACAAATATTAGAAACAATTAATTCAATGCATCTTGACAAACCCACAAAACAGCCATTTTATTTCTAGGAAATGAAGTAAAGAAATCAATGAAAATTTAAGAAATTTGAAACAAATAATTAGCTGTAAATTGGTTATGTTATATGAACAACTTAAAGATTATATTTTTAATACAATGATACAAATAGAGTAAAATAATAATGTCATAGTTATTTAAAGAGCAGAATTATTCATTTCATTTGTTCTATAAATAACTAAGTTTATGTTTACAGAAAAAAATATATAAGGAATGGTCCAGGTTTTCCAACTGTCCAATAAAAAAACTCAGTACTCCCACAACTAAATTTCCTGGTGGGCAACAAAAGGCAAGTAATCAAATAACCACTAAATTATCACATGCAATTCCTGCAAGTAATACTGTAAGGAAAGTAAATTATCTCATGCAATTTCTGCAAGTAATACTGTAAGGAAGGGCACTGACAACAAAAAAAGAAATGTTTTAATTAGCATACTAATAAGCTTACAGGTTTCAAGCAAACATGAAAGGGACACAACTGTTATGCTATGATTTCTTTTTCTATGACATTTCATCATCTTCAATATTATTATTGTTGTTGTCATCTTTCCATCCAAAAGAATACTTATTAACATTTGTTTGTTTTGTTTTCAAGTTATTCAGTATTTGTTTTTTATGGCTCTCAGTTGATAACAAAAGAATACCCTCACAGATAAATATATATATGATTTTTTAAACGTTTTCTACAATTCTGCAATGTGCACGGAAACCACGAAAAGTAATATATTTCATAATGTTTAGAAGTCCAAAAGGTAATATACTATTGAATGATAGGAATTAACAAGGGAAAAAAATATGTTTCAGAATGTAAACCATAAAGCGTTAATATATTGCATAATAATATATTTCATAACTTACAAAAGTACAAAAGGGATTATAATATTCTTTAAAAAATATAGAAACAAGGAACAAAAATATACTTCAGAATATAAGTCACAAAATGTACCATAATATATCATACACAGTAATATGTTTAATTAAGAAAAGAAGAGAGATGAATTAAGAATTAAGAATAAAATATAATTAAGAGTAATCAAACCAGTGCCCACTTAAGGCACACTTGAATGGTGTCCCTGAACACAGCAATGTCCCTAGTAAACAAACTAAAAAGAACACTTGAACAAAAATCTAACTTGTAAAATATACAGTCATTAATAAATCAAAACAGAGTGCATAACTATTTATAGATTTTTTCATCACCATGGAATAATTGTGCACATACATGCATGCACAATTGCACATCTCAATACAAATTCCTACTAAAAGTTCTGTTGTTGTGTTTAATTTTTTTTTTTAAGTTTCATGTATCTTGTCCAAAATAATAAAAAAAATATAATGATATATACTCATTTATTTATGCTTAATTATCTTTTGTGTGAAAGTGTTGTATCCTTCACATTTACTTCCTCATTGTAACTGACCTTTTAATTTCCAACCCTAACAATGGACATCATATCTACAAGTAAATAATGATGCTTTTAATTAAAACTTCAACATTTTTTGACTAAAATACCAGGTCCTCAATACAAGTGATACACAAAGTTTAATATTTTACTGTAAGTTTTGTGAAAACAAATTATATAAAAGCATACACAAAAATCAAGCATGAATCCTACAACCTGAGTGTGCAGGTAAATATGCATTCAAAATGAAGTAATTTAATAAAAATACCATCTTTCTTCATTTTTTTTTTTACCGTGATAATGCAGCCACGAAATATTCGTGCAACCTCTTGAACTGGAGGTTCCCTAGTTATGGCTGCATGGAACATAGAAATCACCTGATCATATTCTTTGGCCTTGACCTGAAACAAAATAAAATACATTATATATAAGTGTTTATTTTGCTCTCATTTATTTTCCATTTTCTAACATCTTCTCATTTATTTTTCATTTTCTAACATCCTCCCCACACTAGTTTAAATATGCCACATGTAACACATAATATAGTATTTTGAATCCAATTTATTGAATTTTTAGAATGCATATCTAGGGAATCCAAGACATATTAGAATGATTAACATTTATAACAAGCATCAAAATGAAAAGGACAAGTAATATAGTATACTTATCATCCAATCAAACTCAAAACCAGGAATATCAATTCTCATTCTGGAGAGGTGAAACTTCTGGCAGAAAACAAGAACCAGTCTGTTTCACAGGTAAATTAAAATCTCCTAACAAAGTATAAAACGTGTGTTAAATTAACACTTTATTAAAATATATTACCTCCAACTGACCTAGACAAAAAATAGTCAGATAATGGGTATATGTAATATGTTAATGTCCAAGACTGGTGCAACTCTATTACTTCTGTTGCCAAGTTACAGAACATAAAAATTATGAGCAAACAGAAACATCTAACATTTAATATGAAAGAAAACACTAGCCTTACAGTTACATATAAAAAAGGTCAAATCACTTACATTTGTATATATAAACTTAAGAGTCATTTCAAAGTGTGTGAGTTGTGTGTGTGTGTGTGTGTGTATGTATCTATGCCTGTAAAAATATATAAGCGTGCATTTGGCTTATATAAAAAATAAACATGTATATATATGTTTTTATTTATATGTTTTCAGCAGCTGATATTGAGATAATTAAATAGACTGTGTCTATCAATTTACTGAGATAATTAAATAGGCTGTCTATCATTTTATCAAGATAAATAAATAGGCTGTCTATCATTGCATCAAGACAGTTAAATAGACTGTGTCTATCATTGTATGAAGATAAATGGGCTCTGTCTATCATTGTATTAAGATAATTAAACAGACTGTCTATTATTGTATTGGATAATTAAACAGACTGTCTATTAATATTATTGTATCAAGATAATTAAATAGACTGTCTATCACTGTATCAAGATAAATAAATAGGCTGTGTCTATTATTGTATCAAGATAAAAAGACTGCTAAATATAATCTATGTATATAAAACATAATATGTCTTCTATCCACTAGTATAGGCATTGGTATTACACTATTTTTTTTTGGTTAGATGTTAAGTGCATGTTGTCATCTGTATGGGGGAATACTTGACTGACAACTGAGGGGTGCATGCTGAGTTTAAGTGTATTTACCAAATCTAACTTATACACACACACACACACACACACACACACACAAACACACACCAATAGCAAAATACAGTAGAAAGAAAAGAACACATATAGTGATTAAAATTCCAAACTAAATTCAGTTCATCTGCCCACTTAACTATATTGATTGGAAATGTGGATGCAAAAAAAAAAAAAAAAAAGCACAACCTCTAATGCCAGCTTACCAACACTTATTCACCCTCGGTGAGAAACTTTAATTTTAACACAGTCATATGACAGTTTACTAAAATATTAAATTACAATCCCAACCTATTCTAATAAAGAAACTAGCATATTCTAAACCAACAACAGAAAGAAACAAAGTCCATGTAAGTTATGTAAGTTTTCATAAAGGAAAATACTTCTTTTTAAAATGGCTACTTCAAATTATTCAAAAATCAGTATTTTGGTTTACCCATTATCACCCTAACTTTGTAGTAGTGATTAAACTATAAAATATGATTCATTGTCTAAAATTTAATATCAAATGAATAGTTAATGACTAAACTCATATGGACCTATATATGTAGTGGCTAGTTTACTAGTAGTAGGAGTATTACATTACAGTGGTGTAAATAACAGTAGTGTTATTAATTGTAAGCAGAGAAACTAAAAGTATGGTAAAACTTATTTTTCTTCAATCTTATCTATCATTGTTTATTCAAACTGTTCTTTATGTGCTTCTTTTTCACATATATTATTTGTTTCATGGTGTCATATGCATGTGTTTTCATCATTTTGCTCTATTATATTTATAACAGTTTGTATGAGGACTTTTGTTGAGTATATTTTATATATAAATTATTGTTGTTGTCATTTTTGTTGTAACTGTCATTTTTATTATTACTACTATTAACATCTTGCCTGACAAGAGTGGTCTTTCTTTCCTAACCTTGTGGCACAGTTGCTCTAGTTCCAACCTCTGCATTGCAGGCAGTTCATAACTTTTTGGCCAGTGTGTCACAAGCCAGCTGTAGTCTGCTCCTGTCTGCAAGCGACGTTCTTCAGCCTCCTGCTCTCTCCTGATCCGCTCCAGTTTTTTGATTTGAAAGTCCAGCTCTCCCAGCAATGAATCCACAAGATCCATATCACTATTTCGCTCTGGCACATGGAAGTTTTCTCCCCTGAGCCACTCGTATCCCCACTCCCAAGTGGCAAGGAGGCCAGACCTCACATGCCTAAAATGAAAAAATAAATCAATAAATAACAATGACAAAACAGTGCTTACTTGAACTTGAAGGAATTGTGATAAATTTAGGTAGATACAGATATCTCCTGAATACAGATTGTGTATTTCAAGCCTCAGATTATAAAGCATCCATTCGTTTCTAAATCCCAACAGAATAATCTAGTACAATTAGAAGTAAGGGAGACCCTACATCAATAGCCTCTGAACTCTGACCTTGATGACATTATTGATGTGAAGCCCTATTAACATCTCAGCAAATTTAAGTTGAAGTTAACAAGAAATGCTAGAATCAGACATCGGAGACATTATGAGTGAAAATTAGTGTGTACAAAAATGTAAGATGTTCCACTACAGCATTTCAAGAGTCAAAGACCAGAACTTTTGTTTTACAGTCACAATTATGTGACTGGTGGAAATCTGTAAAAAAAAAAAAAGGTATTTCTTTTACTGCAAATCTTGAAGCTTTGGATGACATCAGAAGCCTGCAGATATGAAATGTGGTTATTTCCCACATTTAAACCTGCTTTGTTATAGTTTGAGAGTTTAACATTGTTATAGTTAACATTGCTATGCATTTCAACATTAAAAAAGAATACAGCACTATTAATTTCTTTCAAATGGTAAAGACTGAGAATGTTGATATGACATTATGACTTTAATTTTAAAAATAATTTTAGAAATTTTATGTACTTATATTTCATACAACTGCAGTTTTCTGTCTAATAGAAAATGGCAGAAATATTACCAGAAAAATGACATGCCAGCAGTGGAATCTGAAGATCAGGAGACAATGCAAGGACAAAGAGATAGATTGGCAAAGAGCTAACAGCAACATCAATCAATACTCAGTCAAAATTACAGAAATAGAATTAAAAAATAAAACTAAAATAAACCTGTTAAGGGATAAAAAAAGAAAAAAAGTACAGGGAATGATTCATATCATGACATCTGCCGTATCAAAGATTTCAAATACTAATATGTTTGCAGTCAAGAAATATGGAATGGAGACATTCTGAAAATGCTGTTACCAGTGGAGATAAGTGATGCATGTATAATACAAAGTATAACACACACAAATGAATACATCAGTCAATAAAATAGACATGTGATGCTTCTATAATACAACATATAGCACACACAAACATATACATCAATCAATATACATGCATATGTGATGTATGTATAATATAATGTATAACACACATAAACACATAAATCAATCAATAAAACAGATGCATGATGCATGTATAATACAACATATAACACATACAAATACATCAATCAATAAGAAAGACATTAGGCACTTTGAATACAAAACATGCCAGCAGAATATAATAGACAGATCGTGATTGTAAAAAGATCTGATTTTAAATGTTATAATGTTAGGAGAGAGATAAGTGGAATAAATACTATTAATAAGTCTTCATCCAGAAAATTATACAAGCAAAAATTTTAGCACCAGTATTTTTAAATAAGTGGATAATACATGACATAAATATCTGTAAACTGAAACATCAAATAACAATTAGTGTTGGGAAATTCGTAGGGGGGGGGGGGGAATTGCTAACCTTGCTAACCATTTATTAAACACTTGTTTAATATTACTCACTTGTTATTGGTGTAAGTTTTATGGGTTTTGATGATACTATATGAATTGTTAAACTAAAAAAACAGCAATGACTGCAGTGGCTAAATTAAAAAATGACAATATTTTTAAGATGACCAAATAAATAAATTGATAGACCAAGAGTGACAATGAGTGAAGATTTAAACCTAATAATTATATTAAAGATCAAAAGTTGATAAACCAAGAGTGACAATGAGGAAGATTAAAACCTAATAATTATGTTAAAGATCAAAAGTTGTTAGACCAAGAGAGGCAATGACTAACAAAACAACAAGAGTAACAACAAAACCAAATCAAAATATAATAATGGTGATGTCAGAAGTCAGTAAACAAAGAATGAAAATAGCTGAAGCCGTATACAAGAATGCTGACGACTAAATTTGAATGAAAGAAATATGAGAGAGAGAGAGACTGAAATCAATAAACCAAAATGGAAATTAGTAGATTTCCTCAAGCCATGAGTGAGAATTATTTCAATAAGTAAACAAATATGATTAAGAATGACAGAGAATGCAGTTAATAAAAGAAAAGTGATAATGACTAAAATCAATAAACCTTATCAATGATGGATTAAAGTCAACAGTGACAGCAAGTCAAGTCAAAACACACACACACTTACATAAAACTATGAATGAAATCGGTAAGCCAAGAGTGGTGATGATTGACAGTTTCATACAAAAACTGGTGGTATCAGATGTCAAATAATCAAAAGTAGGGATGGCTGAAGAGAAAAAAAAACGAAGAAAGACAATAAAAGAGAAAAAAAAACGATTGTGATCGAAGTCGGAAAAAAACCAAGCATAACGGAAACTATAAAGTCGATAAACCAGGAGTAATAGTGACTAAAAGTCGATAAGCCAAGAGTAATGGTGATAAAGTCGATAAACTAAGAGTAACAGTGACTAAAAGTCGATAAACCAAGAGTAATAGTGATAAAGTCGATAAACTAAGAGTAACAGTGACTAAAAGTCGATAAACTAAGAGTAATAGTGATAAAGTCGATAAACTAAGATTAATGGTGGATGAAGTGGATAAACCAAGAGCAATGGTAATTAAATTCGATACCGCTAAAATGACGTTGACTGAATATTAGAATCGACGTCATAGAGCGGCGAAGTAGGAAGTTGCCACTCACAGACTTGCTCACCGTTAACCAACCCATTACATACCGGACGCACGGACGGACGGATGGATGGATTGATTGAGTGAATGTATTTGCATTCATCTATCAAAATACCATGTACAAGAGAAAAATCATCAACAAAATACACGTTTAATCTGGACGCTACAAAACCCCGACACCACGATACACAAATTATCGTATAAATCATCTTTTTTCTTTTAAATTTCAACATTATAATTACGAGTTATGAGTGTCCTGATTAATGAGTATTATACTCAATTAAGAAAACATTTATATTTTCTTACGCAATGAAAAATATGCTGAGTAATAGGTACCCACCTTTACGTGCCTTGGTCACTGGCATCAATAACTATTACCGAGATGTGTCGCGTAGTTTCCGTTGTTTTGGGACGGGTGTTGGGAGGGGGAGGGGGTCTTGTTTCCCCTCCCTTCAAGGGGGTGAAACAAATGCAAGTGTTTTTCTGAAATAAGATTTCCAGAGAAACCGTACCACGTGACGCCAATAAGCCGATTATTACCATAGCAACAGGATGTTTGAAATCAATTGTCCCTACCAGAACCTGACCATCCCTGAACAGTATTTCCACCTGTAACAATGTAGATCGTCCCAGCGCTGCCTCGAGCGATTGGGATAAATGATGGCCGGGTTATCTGCAGGGTTGACTGCTGGAGATGCTTCAGTGTATAAAAACAACAAAAAAATGGCAGCGGTTTTATTTTATGGATGGGACTTTCAAATAGCAAATGTTGCCAATATTGTTCTATGCTGTGTTACTGACAATCACGGACGTAGTCAGCAAGACTGACGGCAAAAAAAAAAAAAAAAAAAAGGTGCAAAGAAATGTAATTGTTTGGTGAAGCAAGAGCGCGGTGAACGTTTTACATGTACTCGACTTTTTGTGAATAATACCTAACGTCCGACAGACGCGACACTTCCAACATACGAAGTGTTCTTTTATAAATAGTCACACTCGCATACAAGAAAACGTAAATTTAAAACTCAACACATTTTTCATCTTATTATAAAATACTCTAGGCATTTTTCAATTTAAACGAAATATACATTCTAAAGTTTGTATGTAAGCAATTTCTAAAGTTTGCTTGTAAAACCATTTCTACAGTTTGCATGCAATCGTTTCCAAAGTTGGTATATAACTATTTTTAAAGAAGGTCTATGCTGGAAATATTTTCTAAATAGGTGTGTGATCATTTCTAAAGTGTATATGTAACCAGTGATCGCAATTCGTGAAGTTGAAGTGCCCTAGTGACACCGTAATAAATATGTTTATTGCGAATTAAAACTTCTTTTTCCACAGCCATTGTGGCAAACACTGCATCTCATGTCTGACGTGTCTTTTGTTGCTAAATAAGTATGAAAGTTTGTTTGACTTTCTAGACCATTTGTGTGCATTATTTCTACTGTGACTTTTGTTGCTAAATAAGTATGAAAGTTTGTTTGACTTTCTAGACCATTTGTGTGCATTATTTCTACTGTGATGCAATTCTGTGTCATTGTTATCATTACCATGATTATAAATTATATTCCTTTGGTAACAACGTGTTCGCAAATTCTCACGTATATAAACAATATGACGATTGCAGCCGGGATTTGGAGGTGCGGTGGTGGAGTGGATTACTTCGTGTGGATTACCATGCAGACGGATAGGTTTTTAAAAATAAAAAAAATCCTTCATGATATTTTTGGGGGAAGTCGTCTTTAGCGAGCACTATTTGAATGGTGATGGTGCAGCCATTTTTAATATATAAATGTAACAGCCATTCTTCTCAGAGAGATGGAAAAACTGTCAACTCGTTTCTGTAGTTTTTAGTAAGCTGCATGAAAAGCAGTTAATTATTTCATTTGCGACTGCAGCTCACTGTGTAAACAGCTGATGTTGGATATGATTAATGGCTTCTCTGCGGAAAATCACAAATGTGTGTGTGTGTGTGTGTGTGTGTGTGTGTGTGTGTGTGTGTGTGTGTGTGTGTGTGTAAGTAGGATAGGGGATTAAAATGCCAGAGTTAAGGTGATTTGGGATTGTAAATAAAATATCACACTATGTCCGCAGTCACTGAGGGATAACATTGTCATGTAATCTGAGTGAGTGAGTGAGTGAGTGAGAGCTAATAGATATAATGCGTTTTAAATTTTCAAACCCACTTTTATAGGTTTTAATGTCTTGTCCTTTTTAAACTCAGCAGTCATTTTATTTGTTCGGGAAGTCTTTAATTTGTTACCTAGCTAACTCTGTAGATGATGTTGCAAAATTAGTTAACTAGTGTGCACGCGCGCGTGTGTGTGCGTGCATGCGTGTTGCTGGCTCTCCTCACCAACCTAATGTGTCACATGGGAGACCCCTCTCATTCAGTGTTATGTTGATAACAAAAGTCGACAAAAGCTACAAATGGCTCTAAAATTATCATTAGGTTTATGACTACTAAACCCTGGCCATAAGTCATGCCATTTCACTATTCGTGCAGAATTTTTTTTTCTAATTCTGAATTATTTTATTCATTAAAGCATTTTTTTAAATAATGTTTTGCGTTCCTCACCCCTCCAAGGAGTCACAAGCGATTATTCTTTAAGTATACAAAGCTTCTGGGTTGTCAATTTCACGGTGAATATGAACTTTTTGACAATAATCTTCGTAAAGTAGTAAAGGAAGATGAAACATTCGCCTCATGTCACTCACTTTAACCGATCTCTTAAGGTGTCCCTAGCAAATAGAAAGAATAATGTCTTAGCTAGTATGAAATATCTACCATGTTGTTTTGTGTCACAAAACAATCGTTCTCTTGGTTAAAAGTTTGTCCCAAGTGTATTTTGATACATTTCATATGTAACAAAACGAAAGGTTGAGACCTCTGGCTGCTTAAAGACGATACAGTGAAAACAAGACTGATTTATGATTTTCACAATAGACATGCAAAGACTGTGTAAAATGTAAATAGTTAGGTAGCTAAAGTTAAAGTGTACTTTCATAAGTAATAGCAAGACAAAGCTAATTTATGCTTGTCACAATGGATATGCAAGGCTTTGTAAATAGTACTATAAGGAAAGCTATGTTGTACGAGTTGATTAAGTAAGCACAGAGTATTGAGAATCAATAAGTTTGCACTCTCCAGTTATAACTTACAGCGTGCTATGATTGCTGGGGCGGATGAGTCTAGACAGTCTACTATATCAATTAGAGCTGGGTCTGCAGTCTCAATCTGATCCTCGACCTGACTGTACTTGTATGTTTTCGTGACAGGCAACACCACTTAGTGACTTAGTTAATGAAAATTATTATTATTATTAATTAATCTTTCAAATCTAATTACAAGTGATGAGAATTTTATTTTATTAATGGTCCTCCAACACTCGCCTCTCACTTGGTGGATATGCGGGCACTGTAAACGCTTTCAGTCTTCCACAACATAAACAACCTTTATAGTCACATATTTTTTCCGTGGTGGAAAACATACTAAAGGAGAAGACAAATCCTACTTTTAATCTAATTCCAGCGAGCCCCCACCCACTCACTTTCTTCTCCAACATAAGATTATTATCAATATGCTTTTAAGAAGGTCAATAAATTTATTAAATGAACAATCAAATATGCATATGACAATTAGAAAGAAGTAATGAGATCAGTATTCCACGAACTATAACGTTCAGATAATTTTATGTCTACACATTCTCTCTCTCTCTCTCTCTCTCTCTATATATATATATATATATAAATGTAATTACAATTTAACATTAGAGTCAATACAAATTGGAAGTTAGTCCTATCGTAGAAGAGAAATGGAGTTGTCAGAGATGAACAATAATAGTTTACGTAACCTAATTCAGCGTGGTCTTAACAGTCTTTGCCAAAATGTCACAATTTATAGTTCAGTTCAGTTTGTCTGCTCCACGTGTATCACTAATATGTGGAAAACACTATTCCGCTCTTTGGAGTTAGCCTGGAAACTTCTCCTCGCCAAGTCGTCTCTTCCAAACAGAACAATAAATGTAGCGATGTCTCACAATTTCTCTACACTAGAAATTGTTTGGCAGTTAACAAATCTTGCCACCAGACATCAGTAGATTGCAGTGTTTCTTACACTTACACCCCATTCCCGCCTTTATCAGGGTGGTCATAGCAGTTTACAACAGTAAACCAGGAGGTTCACTTAGCACATGAAAATAGGCAACTGGAAACTTGAACTCGAAACTGGAAATTGGAAAGGCCATCTTGCTCACATTAAGCTAATGACTGCCTTTCAAAGCCGGACTTTCTCCTTTGCCACTCAAATTCAAAGTGATCAGAGAACAGAATTTTCTACAGCAAGTAACTTTTTAATCTCAGCCCATTGGCTGGTCTCATTCTCATCATAATCATTGGATAATTTTTAAAAAAACTACTCACTAAGCTTGCATGCAATCTAGAATATTCTTGCCTTGAGCTGTTTACTTCAACTCAGACACTTTCAAAAATAACACCACAAGGAGTGCCCAAGGTTGGGTTACTCTGACAATTAGCAATTTATATAATAATTTAAGTTTTAAAAAAGGGAGAGGCAAATTTACTCTGTCACAGTTTTTTATGTTGTTTTGTATCCACTTCAGACTGCAGTGACTACTGCACTCTACCGGATCAAATTAGTGTGTGTATCCAGCATTGTCATTGAAATTATCAGTAAACGTTTTACTGTAAGTTGATTCCTGTGAATTCTGTTTGAGAGCCAATATGGCGAAAGTAGAGGCTTGAGTTTTGTCTCGAGAATTCACAAAGACTATTTTGAACATTCTTCGTGGTGCTTGAGTAGCACACTCAAAAGTTCTAGAACATTCTTTCTGAAAAGGTTATTACATTGATTATAATTATCTCTCTAAAACTCCACTCTCATTTCTATGATGAATTATATCTATGAACTTGATTATAATTTGACTGCTAATGTTTATGTTATGATATCTGACTGTGTGTCTAGCGTTAATCAAACATTGTTGTGAAGGGATGTAAATGTCAATGCGATCGTTTGGCTTGTGTTTTCGTAGGTTTTAATTTCAGTTTTTGTTTCTAAGGTGGTTGTAGGTAAGCTATTTTATCTGTTGACAGTGTTGTGGTCTGAAAGGTTTTATGTTTTGTCTTTGCTTTTATGGTTTGTATTTCGGCTTGGCTCTTGATAACACTTGGTGTGATTGCGAACCTGTCTCTTTTAATTGGAGTGGTTTGGGTGGCGTTTGCGGTTCTTCCTGTGTTGTCCATCTGAGATGTGGTTGAATTTTTCATCGTTTTTTACGTCTGTGTGAGGCGGTAAACGTTGGCTGTTTATGAGAGTGAGAGTTGTCTTGGTGTGGATGACTTTCTCGCCATTTTGCTGGCTGCTTCATGTTGGCCATGTTGTCTTTGTAGTAAATGATTGTCTCGTCTAGTCCTGGGCCTGTATAGCTGTTGCTTGCATTGGAGATGGGGTGCCGAGTTGAGGTTGGTGAGTAGTAGAAGTACCGTGCCATTTCAAGAGCTGCTACTCTGGCTTTCACTGATGCGATTTTCTCGTAGATGTAGATGCCTTAAGGAGTCATGTATGTTTTGTAGTTATTTGTAGAGTTACCTTGGTGTTAGCAGAATGGTGTGGTTGGTGCTGGCGATGGAGTGGTGAATTTCATCGCATGATTTACATCTTAGCTTGGTGCAGGTGTAGAGATGATGTGTTGTTGGTGTTGTCATTTTCCGGTGATTTTCTTCCTCATGGTAGTAAGGTGAAGTGCCGCTCATCATGCGCATATCTCCGGTGTTCCAAGGCGAAGTGGAGATAGTCCATCTACTCAGGGTTATACTTATATCATTGTGGGAGTAGCGGAATAGAGTCTCAAGCAAGGATTCTGGAAAACTCTACTACTGTCCATTTTATTACATATTTTATTAGGTAATGATGGTCAGTAAACTAGGAAAACAATGTATGTGCTGATCCACCAAAATAAAGGTCATCTGCACTTGTTTATGTTATACAAGTGCTTATATAGACTTCCAAAAGAAAAAATGTGTCAAGGCCAGGCCTACTGTATATCTACAATGATCCCATATCCCTCACTTCACATGGTAATCAATAAACACTCACAGAAAAGGGGGGATACTTTCTCAACACTATACTATGTACCTAGCTCTCACTTTTACAACAACAAAAAAGTTTTCTCTATTCCAATTTTTTACTAAGTGTTACTTATAACGATAGGTACTAGCAATATCACAGAAGGTAAGCCTCTCACTGAAGAGCCCAAGTTTGATTCTAACTGTAAGTGAACAATAGAATGGTGATACTTAACTGTTCCCCTGCTTATGTGATGGGCTTAGTGACATCCAAAACTCCATAAAATTGGAACAATATATCAGATTCCTTGTGTTATAGTCAGAGAACACTAAAAATTTCATGGTAGATGAAAATTAAAAAAGATTAGGCTTATGCCACTTATGGGCAGAAAATCCACAACCAAACTTTCACTCTCCCTCTCCAAGGCAATATGTTTTCATTCCAAAATTGATACATTAGAATGCAAATGATGTAAATTTAAACACTCTTCTCTGGAAACATCATGATGGGTATAACAATATAATTATATTTATAAAAATTGTGATTACTTAAAGTTTGTATAAATAGAAACATAAAATCTTACTTTGCTGCAGAATTATCTCCAGAGAGATAAAGACAAAATCTAAGACTAGACACATTGCTAATATCAGAATTAAAACAATTGTAAAAATCTCATTTATGATTATGATATTGAGAGCATGTTTTCTTGCTTAAATTCTAAACAAGCTAAATTAATCATTGGATAGCATAATACTTTCAAAGTGTTAACTTTTATTGCTTATGTAAATTATGTATTTTCATTAGATTAGATATGAAATGAAGAAGTTCTTGATTATGTCTATCATAAATATCAGTAGAGTGTTTGAGAGGGTTGGAGGCAGGGAATTTTTTTTAAATGAAAAGTCAAACAATAAAACACATATAAAGAGATGAAAGAAAAATTCATCAAAGTCAATTATCTTTGTAGTTAATAATGACGATGCTGTCAGCAATGATTATATCAAAATCTGGGAAAATCTCATTTTAACTTGACCAGAGCACCAAGGTCCAAACTTAAAACTAAATAACACTGATAAAGTGATAATAAATTTAATAAAAACTAAAACTAGATATGCAAGAGTATAAGATATAAGATTTTCTATTAGTATTAGTCCAACTCATATAAAGGGAACACGTCAACACCTGTTATGCCATTCAATCTTTTGAATGACATTTTGTATCTACATTTATGATGTAAAATAATAAGATGCACAAATGTGTTAGTTGGCTACATATATTAATTTCTAATTAAGGTTTGTACAGTGTTCAGTAGTGAATGTGCATAACTATAATACTAATAGGATATGCACTTGATTTTTTTTCCATAATAATTATACTGTGCTATTTATTTTCATTAGAATAGGTCATGAGGTCAGATTATGTCTCATTTATTGATTTAAATAAAAGAATTTTACTTACAAGTAAATAATAAATAAATGCACAATATTAAAATCTAGTCAAAGTTCATTTTACTGTACTTAATGACTTTAATGACCATATACTGCTGTTATCATACACTATCAACAATGTCCTTAATATTTATGTACCAGAAAACTGCTTATTATTAATTTCAAACTCATTAACTTTTCATTTAAAACTGCTTAATGACTGATGTTACCAATTACTAAGCAACTGCAACTGTACTGTATGCAAAAAACAGTCAGTGTGTGTATGTTGTGTGTACGTGTGTGTGTGCGTGTGCGTGTGCATGTGTGTGTGTGTACTTGAAAGAGAATGATAACATACACTATGTCTTGAAAATAAATTTCTTGCAGTCTCAGCTGCAATGAGTTGTTACTCTGTTCTATGTACGAAAGTGAATGCGATATATAGAATCTACAACTTTTTAAAATGTAAGATAAATGGCCCTTATTTTAAAATTCACTTGCCTTGACTAGATCAGATGATAATAAATAATATAAATTTCAAGTTTTAGTGAACATAATGCTTAATTCTGACAAGTCTAAACTTTTACAAATTTAATATTTTAAATTGAACTTGGTATAAGAATATTTTTAAATATACAATTACAAATACAAACAAATTTTAAGGTAATGCTAGTATTGCTTTACTAAATTAGATACAAATCAAAATTATTTTATTAAATTAAACATAGATCCTACTATTTTTAAAACATAATTTATAATAAATGTGTTTGTCTGTCTTTTTTTTTTTTACATAACCTCTTATTTTAACTACAATAAATAATGATCTAAATATTAATAAGAAATAAAGAATACAGCTTAACCGTACAATGAAATGAGTGATATTATATAAATTATTAAGTCAGTAAATTATGACGCTGTTTTAGATTAACTTTGTAAATCTGCTACTGCAAAAGAAGTGTAACAACAAATTATAAAATTGCGCATAATTATTAATACTACTATTAGTTTGGGAGTCTCCAGTTATTAAATTGCATCGTGAATGATTTGTATAAAGTTAATAACAATCCGAATCGCTTCAGCATATCCTCCCTTAATAACTTCTCCTGACATGACAAGCCTACAGGACTTACTTAGTAAGTTAGTTTTAAATCTCAAACAAACAATCATTTATCACTCTGGTTTCATTAAATATTATCATTATATTTATAGTTAAGTAATATAACAAGTGACAAGCATCGCGAGTAAGCTGGGAAACAAAGTACTTCAAATTAAATATTCAAAAGTTACATAAAATCTTCACTGTACTTTAAAAAGTTAGGCTAAATACAAAAGGAATTAACTTTAAATTACTTACCCAGCGAGAGAAGACAGAAGATCTATGCTTGACGAATTTGGTTCAACCTTATCACAATTTTAAATATATATTAATGTTGATTATCAGAGCAGGTACTTGCCGTATTTTCTATAGTAGCGTCGATCGTCTGCTATGGACTCCAGTTCAGAGAACAAATATGGTTTCAACTCATTTTACTGATATTAATTAGCTTTCTTATCTGTAAAAAAAAAAATTAATGGAGAAATAATAAGTGAAGTTTATTCCGATTTTTTCTTATTGTCTGTCTTATTTTAGAACAAATTAACTTTTTGAAAAAAGGAACGATAATCCTAAATGTCAGAAAATTATAATTGAAACATACATATTGATTGGATTATCGTTTAAAAGGGACCAATAAGATTTGGTTTTATATCCTCATGTAGGAACCTGTAAACATACTAGAAAAGATGGCGACACAGCAATCTCATCAAAGACCCATCCAACAAGATTGGGCTAACAGAGAATATGTGGAAGTAATAACTTGCAGCATAAAAAAAATAGCAGACTTCTTAAATTCTTTTGGTAAATAACCTTCGTTTTCAATTAAGTTCAGAAAAAATTCATATTTAAATAGCTAATCTCTTGTTGTTTGTGTCATTCAATTTACTAGTACTA
The DNA here is from genome assembly GCA_028829895.1 of Sinotaia quadrata. NCBI lineage: Eukaryota > Metazoa > Mollusca > Gastropoda > Architaenioglossa > Viviparidae > Sinotaia > Sinotaia quadrata. The sequence continues at coordinate 86,339,095 of CM054178.1, forward strand.
CGTTAATTGTTTTCGACTAAATGTACAAGTTCTCTACAGTCTTTCAGATTATATAGCATTAATTTACTATTATTTAGCAGTATTTATTAGAACTTATTATAAATTCACTCAATAGATGTTTTAATTTATATGAGTAGACTACTACTGTACTAGAGAAGGAGATATATATTTTAACTCGCGCGTTCTCCAACTGCTCTGATATTTAGATGATGGTGTCTTTAAAATGTTACAGTAGGACTACATTAACAATAAGTTGTATCTAAATTTAAAAAATATATTTTCAGTAGGGTAGAAAGTTGACTATATATGCTCAAATTAATAGTGTTATAGTTGTCATAAAGAACGGTAAAAAACAAATGTGTAAATTCATATTAATTATTATAAATATCTGTTTATCTTATTTGTATTATTTTGCATTCTACAAATTACTTTGATATGATTCCAAACACACTCAGATAAAGATATGGATATTAAAAAATTATAAATATTTGAATATTGTATGTATTATTTTAAGTAACTAAATAGTAAATCACTAAATCAGTAAATGTATTGATTTTTAAGCAACCAGATCATGTGTTTATTTGTGTAGTGTACTAATACAAGTAATAGTCAAGCAAAATGTTCTATATTAAACATTACAATTGGGTTTAAATATATTAGAAAATCGTGGTCAGCATAAATTTTATTTATGTCAGGCTGACATTACCATTTGGAAAATTGTTCATCATGACTACACCCACATCCAAATATTTTTTTATTTGATATATTGCAAGTATTTTTTTTAATGTCATTTCTCAAATTTTATTCTTGTAGTCTCAAAGCTTACTTTCTCAATACCTCTCATGTTATCATTCCTTTCCTTACATCTATCAAGTTTTTTCTATTAAAACAGATAGCATATTGTAAAAGAAAGCCATCTGTGAATGCACAGTCAGAAGAAAGTTTTTATTGCTAAAACCTGACCATAAATTAACAGCATTAACCTCATGTAATTCTCTTAAAATAATGCTCTTGAAGTTGAAGGCAGTCATTTCATAGGACTAGGAGAGATAACTGCAACTTACCCAGCTGACAATAGAACAATAAGCATTTGCATTTTGGCTAAGACATTTTTTTATGCATCAAAATATATCTTAGAACAAAACAGTTAAAAGAGCTTTGCTGACAAATAGTTATAACTATTGTAGTTAATGAATCTTTTGTCTAATTTGAGAACTTTTTCAAGTCAGATTCATTTATGCTAGGGGAATAAATGCCAACTGATGAGAATCTTTCCAAATTCAAAAGAACTTTTTAACTTGCTGTGATTAGGAATTGTTGACTTTTGATTTTCTGTATTTGCATATGATTAGGGACTAGAGACTTAGAGTGCTCTCTGTGCAAATGATTAGGGATTAGAGTCTTGCAGTTCTCTCTGTACAAATGATTAGAGATTTATAGTTCTGTCTGTGCAAATGATTTGGGATAAAAGACTTACAGTCCTACTCCTAGGGATTAGAGACTTGCAGTTCATAGAAATTAGAGCCTTGCACTTGCAGTTCTAGTGTGTGCATATTATTAAAGAATTTTTAAAAGCCCACCAAAGGCTTTCATGCAGCCTGCCAAGTGTGTTCATGCAGCCTAGAAACAAGTCCTATGTTTATGCTATTTAAATTTCTCAAGTGTAGAATTTCTTTCTAATTTTGAGAGAAATGTAACCACGCAATGCCAAATACACACCCAGCGGGAAAAGCCACAGAAATTTCAGTAGCATTTTGTTTGGTTTGTTTCACATTCTCTTCATATATCTATGATTTTTTCCCAACAGTTGGATCAATCAAGGTGCATGCACATGCATTGTCTTTCACTGTTCACATGCTCATGATTGGTTGATTGTGTCGTCAGTGTGTCTTGATTCAAATCTTCACTCAGTTTTAAACATCAGCTTGAGCAACTTGTCACCAAATTTTGACAAACTGGTCAATGAATGTGATCAGCTGCATCATTCGCACTGACTGTTTATCAAATAAATGTGCTTCTTTTGAAATATTAACAACATATTAACAACTGAAAATTAATTATTGTGTTATTTAGGAAAACCTTTGTTTTTGTTATTTCAAATATTATTTTTACTTAATGAACTACATGGCCCGGGACAAGGTGTAAATTTGTGTATGCGGCCCTTGCATGGAAAGTTTGCCCACCTCTGGATTAGAGTCTTGCAGTTCTGGTCTGTACAGTTGATTAGGGATGAGAGACTTACACTTTACAGTTCTGGTCTTTGCAGATGATTAGGATGAGAGACTTACAGATTTATGTGTGTAGAACTAGATGATTAATAATTAGAAACTTGCAATTCTATCTGTACAGATGAAGAGGAATCAATGACAGTATCTTAGGTTAAAATACATTTTTTGTTTTACATTTAGTGATGGTCATAACTAATAATTAGTTCTTTTTGATAATTAAATATTTATTGTAACTGCTGTATAGTTACTAAATTCACATGTGTAATAAACTAATATATTAAACTGATTTTTTTCTTAACATTAGTACAAGATACAGAAACAAAAGAAAATTAATTTTAAATATCCATTAAACTTTTTAAAGGATATTATTCAATATAGCAACTTTCTGAATACTTTTTAAGCTAATGATATATTGAACAGATACATCATGCAGATCACGACTGGCCCAATTGAATGAAAAGCTGACTCAGCTTGAACGCAGAGTGGAGTACATTGAGGCTAGGGTGAGTAAGCTGTCACAAAATTTACAAAATTAGATATTAGTATATAATTGCTTTTATACCCATTCTCTTAATTTATGTTTCCTAGTATACAAGTTTAATATAAGCAAATTTGTTTTTGCACAACTAAGTATTTAGGCATTTTCAGTTTATTTGCATATCAAACTCAAAGTTGTGACCCAAATATTGAACTGAGTATGAGAACAAACACCAATTCTCACATTTTCAGACTCTTAGGTGTTATTCATGATGCACGGACATTAAACTAAGTGCTTCTGTATTTTGACATTTTTGAGAGGAATGCACCAGGGATGCAAATATCACATAACATACTAGTACTTGGAATTCTGAATGGCTAATTTTTAAAGATTACAACAAATCTTAAACTGATACTGAGTAGTAATACTAATGGACATACCTTATAAAAGAATAGGATCAGCATCCTCAACATTTGGAGAAATAATCAAAGAATTTAAGAAAGACTGTATAATTCTATAGTCAACCTAATTATGAGAATAGAAGTTAACTATGAGTATGACTGTAAGAGTGTGTAAATATAACATAATAAAAAGAAATTTAGATGGTTCCCTCACTATGAAATGTCGACCAATGTATATGGCTCATTCTCTGGAGAAGTGTACCACAAAGGGTGGGTTCATTTGAAATGTGTTTTCTTAAAAATAAAGCATTAAAATGTTATGTGTTTATATTCTATATATTCAGAATTGATGTGAGAGATACATAAGATAGTTGCGTGAGTATGTGTTTATTTTGTAATTATTTGTAATACAAAGTCGTTTTGAACTGAAAAATGGCACCCCTTTTTGTTACATGGATAAACAGCCATTTTCTTTAATTTTTCATTGTTATAAATACTCCAATAAACTTACTGTATCAAGGTTTTCTTAGAAGCAGTAATATAAAAAGCAATATTCAATATTTTTTTTTTATCTACAAACAGTCAATTTTGTGAAGAAATAATATTTAAAAGGGCAAATTCTTCACAACGCTTAGTTTCCACATAAATCAGATCCTAAATAATTATTCTTTTACCAAACCTCAAAATATCACACAACATGCCATGTGGATTTCATTAGTTTTTATACTGCTAATATTTTTCAAATTGTTATATTCAGCTTTAGGAAAACTAATTTGATTTTGCTTCCTCTTTATCACGCTACAGTGGAACTAATAAATTTGTAAATATAAAATAATGATGATAATATCGCAAACTAGGCCTACTTCTTACATTTTTCAAAGGTGCCATATTCTGGAAAGATTATCTCTCATGTTATTTTGTCTTGGTGTGATGAGTTTAAATACCAAATAAGAGAAATAACTTCCGTTTTCCATTCAGATCACATGGTTGCAAAGGAGAGAATAGAAAATTTTTGGAACCATTGACATTTCAAAACAGCTAAGATTTCTGATAATCTCGATATATTTTGATTAAATTAATTAACATTGTAAATATCTTATATATTTATGTATATATCCATGTGGTTTCTTTTGCATGTAAAGTTTCACATAGCTGTGTGTATTTTAAACCTGAGCGAGTAAGGGTAGAAAAACCTCTGAATTTCATTCAAGAATAGAAATATCATGAATAGGCTTATTATTATATTAAAAAATATTGCATTTAAATAGATACTGTTGTTTATTATTTAATATCATCTTTGCAGCATAATAACTTAGCCCATTTTATGTTTAGCTGAGAAAAATATATCTTATTTTATGATGGCTGGTAATTTTATTAAATAATATGGTTTCCACATTGTGAAATTGTACTTTTATACCCTATTTTAAATAAAAATGTATCCAGATTAAGTTAATAATTTAGATTAATAAAGAAAATATATTGGTGGTAATGAGATAATTATATTGCTTATTTTAAAGTATTTTTTCCTGGTAAAAAACTAAAATAATCTTTTTTCTGATAAAATCTTATTTTCTAAGTTTTCAACAGAAACATATGCTTTTTAATTTTATGGACTTCAGACTCCTATAACATCAACATTTTTATAATTTTAATATTTTCTTATGTTTTTATGTGAGTGTTAGGCCATGTTGTACTCTTTAACATGTAAAATAATTAGATTTAATCCACCTTATTTTTTGCACTTCATGTAACAAAATGGTACCCTTGCCCAGAGAATGAGCTATATTGCATTTCACCTCTACCTAAGCAGTCACATCTAGTTTTAAATTTAATGTCATCACACTTCAGTTTAATTGGTGTATAGTGAAAGAAAGTATGAATGCATATTGCTTAGTTTTATAAAGTAATTATGTAGTCGTTCATTTTATAACTGACATTTTGTTTTCTTTTAAGAAGATAGCTTGTTGCCTTAACACTTTTACTGTGAATGCTTTGTTTATATTTATTTGTCACATTTAAATTTATTCATTTTACCACTTTCTTATTTTCCACATTGTCTACGAACTTTATAGCTAAAATACAAATGCACCACATAATGATATATATATATATAACTATAAGTGAACAAACAGCTTTTATGTAAAATCTTATTAGGAAGTTAGTGTGCTTGTTATTATACAAATTTAAGTGAATTTGAATTCACACTAACAAATATGTAGACATTTTTGATTTATTTGCCTGCCAAACTCGCGGATATGTGACTTGAAATGTCAGAGTGAATACAAGAAGATGCCGATTCCCGTGAGATTTCAGTCTCTTAGTTAAAAACTGGCAGAATTTATATTACTGTTTTAAGTGTGACCTATTAGTTTCACAATACTTTATTTTTATTTAAATGTAAATTTTGTAAACAACCATATATGATCAAAATAATTAACTGCTTGTCATGTTATTGTTTTCCCAGATCACAAAGGGAGATACACTGCCTTGAGTCATCATTTGCCATGCCTTGTGATTTGCCTTGCCTTGTTTTAACATTGAAATAGTTTTAGCAGTTTTTGAACTGGCGACTGAATTTTATTTTCTGATGTTACACTTCTGTGAACGTTCACCTTTTGACTGCTTGCAGAATTGATTAAACTAGAGCTTTATCCTTTATGTCCAAAGCAGGCTTAGCTTGTAAAAGTGATGCATTAGATTGTCATTACATGGCAATTATTTAGGGAGAATTTATTCAGTCAGATTTGATGAGCATCACTATGTTCATTTTTTTCCTACTACAATTTCCATCTAGTATTTAGCAAATATTGCTATTGGCATTAAAATAGGGCAAGAATTTGTATGAAATGTAATTGACAACATGGAAATTATCCCCTTGGTCAGAATTTAAAACATTAAATTTGTCAGTTAAAAATTCCATGAAACCAATTTCTTTTTAAATTGGCAGACAAGGAGTTAAGTGGACTCAATAGGTGTGCTGTCATTAGATTAACTTCTGAGTAATTAAACTGTTAGGGAGTTGATTAAAGTTTGTTCATAGACTAACAGGAAAATTCTGGATTTTCTAAAAATGTGATTTTGGTTGGAAATGTCATGCAGTAGCTGCAGCAAGGTAGTATTTTCCATGCAAGAATGAACTAGCATAATGTGAAAGTTATTTTTTTCTTTATCTTGATATATTTTATTAATGTTATTACAATATTTGGTTTTAATTTTTTTTAAATAATGGACATATCCAAATCATTTTTGAAAGAACTAAAGGTATATTAAGTATTGATTTAGGTTCTGTTTACATTGTCTAAATGAACTCTTTTATTTATTATTGTTTGGTGGGGAGAGGGGTGCTGATGGCACCTTTTTCTCTAAATGATTTTTGTTTTGTTTTGTTTTTTTTTTGAAGACTTTGACTTCTTGAAATACACACAGCTGACTGTTTTGTTTTTTTTAATGAGCCAAGTTCTGTAAATATGTACAGCCGCATGAGAACATGCAACTGCAAAAAGCTTCCATATTTTTGTAGAGGCATATATTTTTTAAAAGCAATTATGCTTGTTGTTTATTTTTATCTTTTCAATACATTTTAAGCTTAATTTCAGAGTATACTTTGAAAACTAACTAAAACCCAAAACAGTACAATTGAATTAATTATAAGTTCTTTTTGCTGGCAAGTTCAGAACTATTCAGAGTACTTGGTGTGTCTCCCTGAGAAGTAAATGTGGCAGAAATAGAAATTCAAATTTTATAACATAGAAAAATATACTGGAACAGTGGAAGCATTTTTTAAAATATATTTTCCAGTAACCATCTTCATACATTGTGATGAGTTTTCAAATACTTCACTCCTCTTGTTTCAGAAAACATTGTAATTTTAATTCCAGTTATAGTCAATGAATAAGAATGAGTCATATATGATTTCAACTTTATCAGTAGATTGTAATTTTTCAGTTGTAGCTATGAACGGATAAGACAAAGATTTTATCCCATCATCTCTTTATTTCCTGACTTAAAAATTTCATCTTATAAATCCAGTGCCATAATAGCAGTCCCAGAATGCAGCCTGTACCTTTTGACTAGTGTTGGTGCTCCAAACGAATAGCTGTTTGCAGTTCTGTAAAACATACTGTATGTTCAACAGATCTGAGTTAATTAACTAAGTAGTTTCATGTAATGTGTGGAACATCCTGTTCATTTGCACATACATCTCTTTTATGCAAACTAACAATAATAGTTGAATACTTATAAAATTCTAAAAGTTTTTATTTCCAAGTTTACATGTTAAATCATATCAGGAGTCTAAATCTTTAGTTATCTTATCTTGTGTTTACTTACTTTAAAATTGGGTCACTTTTACTTAATTTCGAATTGGGTTATTTTGATTCTGCAGAAGCTCTTTCAATGCTGAGTTTCTTCCTAGGATATTTTTTTTATGGTGAGATCCAAACATTTGGTATGAAGTTTTTAACTTTGTGTAACATTTATCTCTAATAACTTAGAATATCCTGGACCAGCATGAATGTTATCATGAAAGAAATTTAATGATTGTGAAAGATGCGAGTCTGGTACTGATTAAATGTGTTAAACTTTTTGTGGCAAAATTTGATTCCAAATAAAGTCAGATTTAATTTAAATCTTGGTCACTTGTATAGCGGTAGTAAGTTAGGTCTGCCTGTAAAATAATAGAATTGCAACAATTGTGTGAAGATCGTAGCATAAACGAGAGAGATAAAACCTTATAAGGGAGTGTGTGCATGGAATACATGTAGTTATGTAAAGCAAACAATTAATGGAATACAATAATGCACAGTGCTAACATTATGATAGTTTGCTTTGTTATTTTGAATAAACCAATATTTAAAGATATATATTTAGTCTTCTCTTTCTTTCAATATGCATGAGGCGTGCCATTTTTGGTTATTCATTTTACATAAACTGTTCTGCCTCTTTTTAACTAATGATGTATCAGAGCAATTTCAGTTTCAATTTGCACCTATAAACATCTCTAATGCCTAAAGGTATGCACACAGGCACACAAAAAACTTAAACAAGTGTATTGTGACTGAGAGACAATATACCTGAATTTTCCTTCATCTTTGGTTTGTTTGAGGTTTAGAATCTAAGACACAAGGAGAAAGATTAAATGTTTAGTCCAACTCTTGGACAGAGAAGGATTCTGGTTGATAAATCCATCTTGTGACTTTAAAATATATATATACATGTCTTCAGATGTCTCAAAAACACATACCTCTAAAATATGTATATCTTCAAATGTCCCAACTACACATAACTAATTCTACCCCAGCTGTACAGCTGCTTATCTCCTGCATCCCACTGCTACCGAGCCTGCTCACTGCTGTCTCAGTGTCTGCCCAGCTGTACAGCTGCTTATCTCCTGCATCCCACTGCTACCGAGCCTGCTCACTGCTGTCTTCCCTATCTGAGCAGGCCAACACTACATCTGTCAGTGGCTACATGATCTGAGCCCAGCCGTACTTGGGCAGAAGACACACTGGTACAGCCATTCTCATACTTGGGCAGAAATGGTTAGTAAGTATGGCTATAGCTATATCTGGGGCAGAAAGAGTTAAGAACACTGGGTACTTAAAGCTCCTCATATTTACCGAAGATCATAGAAAGTCAAGGGGGCCAAAGAAAGGATTCCTCAGTGGTAATTTAATGCCCTACACACACTTTTTCCACCCACCCACCTATGTGAGTGCAAAATTTATTCAACTTAGCTGCATTTGCACATTAACAGTCGAATAAATTCAGAAGAAATGTAATGAAAAACAGCACATTATTTAAGATGATAAGAACACACACCCTCTCAAACTATTTACTTTTATGATCACTGATCCTCTGACGTCCATTGTTCTCATTGTATTTATGTTGGGTTAAACCAAATCAATCAAACCACTTGCATGATAAATAATATTTATCAAGCCAAGCAAAAGGAATCAGAATAATTTTTGCTGCTGCTTCGCTTGATGTGTCTTTAAGCACAGTATTCAATACATTCAGCAATGTATTTAAGTGATGAACACACACACATTTTTTTTAAAATCAAAAGACTCTGTATCAATATAATAATTTCTTATTTTACTGTCTCCATTAAGTTCAAGATATGCATAAAAAAAAATTAACTATTAATATATTTATCAAGTAATGATTCCCCACAAGCTAAACTTCATTTATTTTCCTTTGTAAAAGAAAAAACCTGTTTTAAGATTAAATACATTGTTTTGCAATAATATAAAAATGATGATTTATTAAAAAGTTAATATCTAGGACTGGGTCACATTTGCAAATGAACTGTCAGTCAAGAATAACATGCATTTATCAAATTAGCATGAAGAGAATATTATCACAGCTCGCTATATACAAAAACAGTTGTATGAGATCTGGCCCCCCAAAATAAAAGTTAATAAACTTGACCAAAATCAAGTATACTATTCATAAATCTCTTTTCTTGATTTTGATTACAATAAATAAATGAAACATCACCAAATCAAGTAAACTGTACATAAACCACTTAAAAAATTAACTTGACTCTAAAATCAATCAACAAACAGTAACTGTAATGTCTGACTCTTCTAAGTTATTAAGTACAAAAGCTGAAATCTAAAAGAACTTTATTTAAATATTTGATATTGCTGTCTTAAATGTTTCTATTTCTTTTTTGATATTGTTACCCCCTTGTCAACAGTAAAATAAAAAATAAATTTTGTTGATTCCTATTGTAAAAGAAAAAGGCACAAGGCTGATAATTATACTCTGAATATGCTTCAAATAATGATTATTACAATATGATTTACACAAGTATGCATGTTGAATTATTTATTTTTAAATGAAAATATCAGCAATTTTTGAAAGAATAGATGTATTATATAATTTATGAAATGGCAAAATAAAACTTTTGATTTTTTTCATTTAATATATACTCACAACAAAATATCTCTTTAAACTGCACAATGCATACACATTAAAATACTTATGCAGGTTAATAATTTAATTTAATTATTAACTAATTAATTTAGAAGATTAAATCTTAAAGCTTTCTTTCATTATTAGTTAAAAGCTTTTTTCTCGTGTGTTTATATATAGTATTCACAGTAGACTCAATAACTGGTGGCCCTCAAAACTGAAATCAGCAAATAATCCAGTGATCATTAAAATCTTAATGAAAGAACACTAAGTAAATGTAAGCATCTATTATTTTAAAAAAAAACATGAATGTATCTAGGGTGTGAAAAATGTTAAAATATGTGTAGATAGGAATTAGATTAAAAAATTTCAATATATATGTATAATAAATAAAGCATAATTATTTACATATTCATAATGTGATTTTCTTTTCGCTTCATTCATGAAAATCATAACAACATACACATGTTGCTTCTGTGTAGTCGGAAAACAATATTTCAAATAAAGACAAGGTTCAAGAGCCTTGCCATTTACCTGGTGCCACTGATCATCGAGCAGCATATTAAGAATCTACTGTAAATATAAACACACAGCAAGTAAAACTTTGAGAAAGCCTTCAACTTTAATCTTCTAAATTAGTATTTAATTAAATTAAGAACTGCATGAATATTTGTGTCATTAGAGAGACGTTTTACAATATTACACTAAGAACAAATAGCAATGATACATAATAGAAGTATAATGAATATTTCAATCTTATTTACTTTCTGCTCATGTAATAATAATGGGTATTTATTTACACTAAATCCTGAATGAACTGTAAGCACTCAATAATAGATGGTAAGTTTCAATCCAAGAGCGAAAGAGTGGATGTAGGGAAAACCCTGCTAAGATTGGATTTGGATCTCCTGCATGTTAAACTAGTATCTTTATTACACAGCTGCCATGTTCCCCAAATAATAAACACCTTAAAATGAATACAATCAAGTTTCAATATCATAACAACAAATAATTAAGTTTTGCTGGTTAAGAGCACGTTTAAGAGGTGAAGTGCCTTTCATTTTATTTCCTAACATTTAAAAAGAGGAAGAAAACAATCCAATTAACAGTTATTCAGTTAAGTAAATAAATTAATAAAACAAACCCCAGAATTTTTTTAACTCTAAATAAAATCATTATATTTTAACTGAAAACAAATGTGCATCATTCAGTTAACATTTAAGTAAATTGGACGGAATAACTAATGTTCTTAGTGTTACAATAAGTTGAAGGTGCAGTTGGTATCTTAAAAGTAAATGATTATATTACAATAAAAGGCAGTATTACATTTTTTTAAAATACAGAAATATAATACTGTGTGCATTTAAAATTATTTTCTACTTTCAGCAATATTTATGACATACACAGCCACCCCTGCAGCTAGTTACTGGAATCCTGAAAACAGTGGAACTATCACAGACAGTGTTTTAATCTTGTTTTGAATAAAGTGATCCAGACAATGAGTACCTCAGTTAGTTACTGAAGAAAACAATAGTTGCCTTCAATTAAAAAGAAAAAATCAAATAGACAAATAAGCATTTAACATCACATAATCACTGAATAGTAATGGAATGATATGTGTGAAAGACTTGGTCAGTGTGTGAAAAACTTGTCACAGTGGAAATGTAAAATTACACAAATGTATCAACTATCATTGACAAGTCCTAACACCATCTGGACTTTCATACATTGTCTTTGTAGCACAGACGTCATAGTTCACGTTTCAAACATCATATTCTTGTCCTTGTATCACATACTGCTACACTGTATACACTCTGTCTCCATAATACATATTTCCATAATAATAAACCTCATGTTTTGTCTTTACATCACACTAGTGAAACTTGATCAGCAGTTTTACCTCTCACTTAGTTAGATTGTTCTGAGTGACAATACAGCATTAAATGCTAAATTTTAAATAAATTATAAAGAGGCTTACATTGAACATGGTATAAGGCTTAATTATTAGTTGTGTAATTAAATTTTGGGAGTCGTTCAGTCAATGGTACCATGCACACTGGCAAAGCCAGTTCCTCAGAAAGTCAGTGGAGCATTTACCACTGAAACTTGGCACTGACAGGCCTGTTTCTAGTGCGAATGTCCTGCTTGCTCGGTGCCACTTTAGCCAGGTATGGACTGCTTTGCAACTGCGGTGCAGTAGCTGAAGCAGAGAATGGTCGGCTGTTGATGGACAGCTTTGGTCGACGCCGAGGACTGGGTTTGTGTGAAGCCAAGAAAACTTTCTCGGTGCCTGAAGCATTCTCTGTAAAACCATTAATGGCAGCATACTTCAGGTCAAACCGGGAGTTGCCTAAACTTGCAAGGTTAGTTTCACTGTTGTCCTCTGATGTCTTGAGGGCTGTAGTTTGAGATTTGTTCCTTGAAGATTCAGGCAGCAATGTGGCTGGAACAACACAAATATCCATGCTTTATCAACACAATAATTTAATTCATGTACAACAATAAAAAAGACATTTGTTTATAATAATCAGCTATAATGAACACACATTTGCAACAACATATCACAGCTCTGGAATTCTACATAAACTTATTTTTAAAATGTGTGTTTATATGCAAACAAGAAAATGACAAAAAAATTAACTAAATATAAAAATCTACTCTGATAATGTATTGCATGCAAAACATTTATGATATTCCCATAAGATTACAAGCTAAAAATTCCTTGTGAAATACTACCAAGTTAAATGCAGAGATTTTAAATAAACGTTACAATTCAAGTTGATAATTCATTGTATGACCTCAGCACAAATATCTTACAGATCATTTCATGGTCAATTGATGTGTCATTCTTGCAGCAGTCACAGTTGAAAACTGGACAAGGATGTTTCATCACCTCACTGTTCGTGTGACGCATGAAAGCGCTGAAAGATGCATAGTCATATGCACTGTAACGCCCATGCCAACTGATATAGCCTGTAAATATGTAAGACAAGTGTAACTGAAATACAAAGCTGATACTAAATTATAACTGGTTAAGCTATGCTTGAAAATAAATGACAATTACTAAGCGAGTAACTCAAATAAGAAGCAAAATAAATAAGCTAATAAATAGTGCAAAATATTTACTGAGGCCAGAAAATAAAAACTTGCTAGTAACATAATCTAAGTTATAATCTTTAAATCCAGATAATTTAATATAACCTAAGGGAGATGAAAAATTTAGGTGATCCTGGTCTGATAATAAAGTTTGCAGAAATGAGATAATTTATAAATCCAGAATAGCAGGCAACCTGTATAGGGCTTATTAAAATTCAAGAATAACAATGAATGGAGTAACAAAATTTAAACCGTGCTTAATGCTCAGCATCACAATTTATATGTATAAATGTAAAGGATAAAAAAAGAAGACAGATTAACTATTAATAAGTAATAACTTACAAGAGAACAGTCTTAATTGTTTGTGAAAGCTCTTAAGGTGTTTACTAAACTAAGTAAACAAATTACAACAGGTAATTGGCAATAATAAACACACCTAGTAACATAAATGTGTAAATATAATAAAAATAAACATGCTACATGCAAGATACCACATTTAAATATGTAACAAAGAACACGGATTTAGACAAAATAAATTTTATTTAAAAGATAAACAGTAAACAGAAAGAAAAGAATGCCATCTAAGTACATTTTTTTTAAAGATATCATGCCATGATTGCATCTGAGTTCTAAAGAGGACCCTGATACGAGAAAGAAATTTGACCACGGGGAGATAAGATACTGCATAATAATCATCTCTAGTGGAGATAAATGCAAGTTATATTTGAAAAGTGTAAAGTTACTGACTCTCATCAACTTGTGCTTACTTCAATGAATGATTATGTTAAAATATAGTTATAACAGGGGTGCACAAACCTGGGCCACATGTGGCCCGAGACAGGGCTCTGTGCAGCCCCCGGAGGACTTTATTTCATTATTTATGCTATTTTTCTCTACTGAGCCATCCATGTGCAATCTGACTTGTGGCGCTCCACACACTTGGAAATTTGGCCTTCTGGCCTAAAATGTTAGTGCAACCCTGAGTTATAACATCATTTACGTAGACCTTGCGTGTATCATTTACATAGACTTTGAATGTTCATTTACGTTAGACCTTGCATGTATCATTTACATAGACTCTGAATGTTCATTTACGTAGACCTTGCATGTATCATTTACATAGACTTTGAATGTTCATTGCTTTGAATTTGTTATAATATCTTTAAGTAGCCAGTGGTTTCAACCTACTCTTTTGTTATTTTATTAAATCTCACCATTTCATTCATCCCATTTTCCTATTTGTTTTATCAATTGTCCTCACCTGTTTAGGCTTGACTAAACATGACGGGTCAAACTATGTCTATCAATCTGTCTGATGAGTGACCACTCACATAAGTGTGCGACTGTATATGTGTCTTTTCCTGCTGGTGTGATTGGAGTAAATGTAGTGCACAATGCCAACATCTATAGTTACATTTACCCTCAAAAACATCATATCTTCATCTGAAACTTATTAAATTTTATTCATGATGAAACATAGCTCTCAAAATTCATTTTACTTACCTTCTGGATGGATGAAGAGGAAGGTGGGTACTCCTGCAATACCTATAATCTCAGTGAGGTCCATGTATTTATCACTGACTAGATCTTGATCTGTACGAAAGTCTGTGCACAAAAACAATTTCACCTGGTTAAAATATTTCAGTGGTCAGAAATTAATGTAATGGCAATGAGGTAAATAAGCCGTCTTAGACCGTGGAACTTTTCTTAACCCAACATCACATTTCCCTATCTCATCAATGCTGAACTCAGAAACCATGACTGAAAGTGTTATTTTAGAAAATATAAAAATAAATAAACATTATTATTATTTATTCTCTATAGGAAGTGGCATCTGTATAAAAGGTAATGTCATCTACAAAGTACATCATCTGGACATGAGCATGCTATGAGTATAATAATTATTTTTAAACTGTTATTATTAATTTTTATTGTTTTATTTATATGTTATGTTGCTATGAGTGTTATATTAGTATTTTTATATACTGTTTATTGTGATAATAATAAAAGAGTAATATTTTTTCACTAGCAGTGATCTCATCTGTACTAAAGGTAATGTCATCTACATTAGAAGTAGTACTACCTACAAACTACATCCATATATTAGAATGTCATCTATATACTATAAGTGATATCATCTACAGATTTCAGCAGTTAAGCACTCTGCATGTGAAAAATATCATTATCAGTAAGTAATGATTCTATACACAAGAATATTATCACTGACATTAGAATTAATGTGTCACATATATGTTAGGACAATTTCATCCACTTACTAGATGCTGTTTGACTGATTGTGCTTGTGGTCCGGTACACGTTGGAGGCACACTCACTTGTGCAGTGCAAAATGACTCCATCTTCACGCCAACCATGGGAAGTTAACAGATGTACCAATGCCTGTCGATCATCGGCTATCACTCCAGACATGCCACAAGTCACAGCAATAAAGTTAAACTGATAAAAGGAAAAATTATAAATACACATAATTTTATTTTATAATATATAAATTACAAGACAAACTCAATAATGGCATTTTTTATGTAAACTTATTTTTAGTTGAATAAAGTCATTTTTGCATGTTCTTTTGAGTGGTTTGTTTCTCTTAATTCACAAGCTGAATATCAAAATTGTCTTTCTTTTAACTGGTTTTTTCCCAAAAGCTCCTTTAAACCAACAAAAAAAAATTCTTTAGATAGTTTTTCTTTACAACACAATAAAAAAATGAACATATATGCAAATGCAGACAAAATTATCAAGTGATAGTGTAGATAAATTATTTTTCTAGTACAAAGTACAATAGGTAATTAATATTTTGAACATATTAAGGTAAAAATGATACTTCTAAACAAATATTACTGAAACCAACTCAAGAGCATGAGCAAGCTTGAGAAACAAAACATGAATGAAAAAAGGGAGAAAATGATACTCACTTCTTTAGCAGACCCACGTGCAAACCTTACAAAATGATCCATAATCTTCTGAGAAGACAGGCACCTGGAAACAAATAATGGATGATAAAGAATTTATATTAAAAATTACATTAATTTATCATTTTTGTTTTGAATATGGACAGTTGGAAGTGAATGATTTAAAAACTATCAGAGATGTTTTGTATTTGCATTTTGTTTTGTTTGTTGTTTCAGAAACTGATTTTTACAATGATGTACACTGTATTCATTTATGGAGTTTGCAACATAAGATTTAAGATGGGCACCATGAATGTAAATGAAGTGTAATGCAATTGTTGTTATTACTTTTTAAATATACAACATCAACTTTATACATTGCAATCTTAGTAGTCTCAAAACAACTTCAACCAAACTTCAAGTAATCCAAATTTCTTGGTTACACACAGTTTTTACATTTTTTATAGTGTACCAGTATATGAATGCTGTCATTATTCCATTAAACTGCCATTTGAGATAATGTGTCACGTAACTTAAAGTAATTTATTCATAAATATTTTCAAGAAATGAATTGTATATGAACCTACAAAAAAATTTAGAAAACTATGTTGAAATGAATCAAAATGAAGTTTTTACAAGCACTACAACCCAAACATTTAAATAATCCAAATACACCCTTAATTAATTTGGATTACTGTTGTTGCACTATACTATGTCAGGTAGATCAATCATCTACAGACATTAAATTCCATGCTTTGAACTAATTATAATACTCAGTGGTCAAAACTAGAAGGCAAGTTTTCAAATAATCTGATTATCTTTCAAAACTGGGATAAATGTTCTTGTTCAATTTGATTGTCCACGGATACTGACCATGGTGTCCAGAATAACAAAACTGAGGGATACTGAGGTCGATGTCCTGACATGAGAGGCTTGTAGTCACCAGCAAAAATGTCCAGAAGACTGCATGCTGGGGGTGGAATGTGTTTTGCCAACAGTCCTTGATTGGCCAGTTTTTTACCCACTTTTCGCTCATAAGATAAAGAATCCTGATATTTGCAGCAGCCTTGTTGAGGCCACCTGTATTTAATAAACAAAAGAAGATGTTTGTGTATTAAATAAGGAGCATTTCATTGTAAATACTAATTATGCTGTAAATGTATTAGTATTTAAGAAAGAATATATGTATATAAATATTAATAATGTTATATAAATATTAAAATTAAACAAAGAACTTTTACACAAACAACATGACAAATTGCCTTGTATTCAGCACATCATTTATCATCCATCCACTAGCATCCTGCTTTGGACCCCAGTGACCCTAAGGCTGATCCTGATTAATAATATGATGTAAATATTCATATTAAATCTGTTTTAAAACTTGTCTACAGCTTGCAGAAACTACAACATGGACTAGTTGAAAGGGGTCATTACTCTTAAGCAGACATTTAAGTAATATTAATCTGTTCTAATAGCATGAGTTTCTTTCATACAACTAAATGTCTAAATTAAAAAAGTGCTCTTGCATTTATTGAATGAATGCAATAAGCTGAATGACAGCAGAATTTGACTTAATTTTTTTAAAGAAAAATTACATTATTTAAAACAGCATTATGTTTTGTCGAATCATTTTCAATTTATGAAATTCTAGCTTGTACCAGATATTTTCATATAAATAACTGTTAGCATAAAGCCAATGGAAAATTATTTCTCAGCAATAACAGCACACTCACTTGGTGACCCTGCTGTGGATAGTGTGGTAGCAATAATAGGAGAAAGGATGGAACGGGGAAGACAAGAGCTCCACCACATTTGACTCAACACTGCAACCCTGAGGTTTGTCACTCAGTGACACCATGCTCAGAAGGTAACTTGGTTCCTCCAGTCCCAGCTGTCAGACATTACCATTGCAACAACAAAAATGTAAGGCCAATGCCATTACAATTTAATTCATAATATATCAGACAATTTCTTTTCAAAATTATCTCACAAAATCTCAATTTTTTAAAGTAATCTCAAACAACCTTAATTCTCAACAGAGATTTAACAGAGCAGTGCTCTCATAAATGATCTTGTATAACCTTAATTCTCAAAAGAGAATTCGTGATCTGAAAAGTTATATAATCTTAATTCTCAACAGAGATTTAACAGAATAGGATCTCATACAACTTTAAATCTCAACAGAGTTTTAACAGAAATTAAATTTCACCTACTTTAATTCTCAAGAGAAATTTCACTATATGTATAATGATGCTTAACACTGCCATTATAACATATAATCTTAGAGAAATTTTCTAAAAATGTCAGTAACCTCAAAAAACCCATTTATTTTGAAAGTGATTTTAAACTTTTGTTTGGCGATGAGTTGTTAAGAATTCTATCAGCTATATGATGTTAAATTCACTCTACATAATATAAGCAGCAGTCCCATGCAAGAAAGCTTATAAATATGAAGGTGGGAGGGAAATCACTCTAGATTCAATACCTGGAGCCTTACTGTGCGCACACCTGCATGCATGCTACTTCCATACTGCTTGCCATCCACCAACACCTTGAAGCCTGACAGGTGCACATCTTCATTGGATTGTGGACACTGCCAGCTCATGTGTGCAATAAGCTGACCTAGAATAAGATTTGGGGGTCAATATGTTAGTCATATTCGTTTTTTTTTTCTTAGTCCTAGAAAGAGTATTCAAAACCATTTACAGTCAATCAGTTTTTATTTCTAAAAGCAAATTAAAGGCCTTTAATTTTAATTACTGTAGGAACAAAATATTCTTTCAAAACATTTGATAATTTTTTCATTCTCCAAAATCATTAATTCGCTGTAAATAAGTGAGCTTTTTCATTGTGCATGCACAAATTTTCTAGTGCAAGTTTCCATACATAAAAAGAAAATCATCCTATCTCACACCCTTAAACATTCAGCAAAGTTACTGCTGTAGAATCACAAGTCTGTGATCTTTACCAGTGTAGTTTTCCATGACAGTAAAGCAAGCATCAAGCAACTCTTCCACTCCAGTCAAAGCATGTGCTCCCATTACAACATCTTCATCTTTTTCTGCTCGTAAGGGATGGTTTAATGCACCAATACGCTTTAACTTGTGTCCAACAGCACGAATCAACCTGAAAATTGTGAAATAGAGTGATAAAAATGAATATTTTTCATAAGTAGGAGAGAAGAAATTCATTTTTCTAACTACTTAAGTGAAAAATACCAATATGAGGTATGCTACTAGTAATTATCATGCATGTTACAACTAATTATCATGCATGCTACAACTAATTATCAAGCATGCTACAACTAATTATCATGCATGCTACAGATAATTATCATTTACATGCTACAACTAATTATCATGTATGCTACTACTAATTATCATGCATGGTACAACTAATTATCATGCATGCTACTATTAACATCGACAAACAAAATGAAATGAGTTTGAAAGTTCAATCCAAATTAGAAAATAAAAGTTAAGAATAGGATAAAAACCAACTTAAAGTTTTGCAAATCTATCATACATCATGATTAAAGTATGGGATGTTACTATGCAAATTTATTATCTGACAATCACACCAAAAAGATAGTGCACATTTAATAAATATAATTAGATAAAAGCAATACCAAGTACTAACTTCATGTTATTAATTCGATAATGAATTTAAATTGGTAGTTTACAATTTTTCCCAGATTGGAAATGACAAAAGATATGTTCATAGATTTGCTTTCAGTGTTAATGAAAAATGAACTATAAATGTGCCTCACTTGATTTTGTTTATGGTTTTGTTTTGAATGGCAGCAATAAGGAATAAAAAATTATGCTTGTTTGTTGTTTATTCACAGTTTTTCTCTGAGTTGAAATAACAATGAATTGCATAAATGTTTCATATGTTGGTTGCTCAAGGTTTTGTGTTGAGCAGAAATGAAAAATTAATTGTAAACATCTCATTTGTTGGTTTGTTCATGGTTTTGCTCTGTGTGGAAATAAAAGGAATTAAAACTTTGTCCCAATTACTGGCTGCTCATGGCTTTGTCTTGAGTGGAAATGAAAAATGAATTATAAATATCTCATTTTGTTGGCTGTTCATGGTTCTGACATAAGAGGACATGAAAATATATCACAAACCTGTCTCGTTTGTTGGCTATTCATGGTTCTGACATGAAAATATATCACAAACCTGTCTCGTTTGTTGGCAAGATCACAGGCTAGCTTTTCCAGTTGTCGTCTTTCCTCCAGTCCAACCACTGTAACAGTTATCTGTGGCGGATCAGGTGCAACAGCAGGTTGCATACGTATGGGCTCTGAGCGTACCACTTCACCAGTGCCATACAACTGCAAAAAACAACAAGCACTTACAAGCTGCCAAATTGTTTTTAATAATAATGCATGACAGAAACAAATTTTCATTCAGGCATTACTTTAAATATTGGTGAACAAGACAATTCAACGCTGAAATTAACTTATTAGCAATATTATCTATGAACTCATTAGCAATGTTATCTACTAAACTTATTAACAGTGTTATCTACTGAACTTATTAGGAATGTTATCTATGAACTTATTAGCAGTGTCATTTATTAACCTATTAACAGTGTTATCTACTGAACTTGTTAGCAATATTATCTACTCAACTTATTAACAATATTCTCTACTGAATTTGTTAGCAAAATCTCCTACTGAACTTCCTGGTAACGCTATCTAAATTAATAATACCATGAAAATCAATTCAACATTATCTAAATTACTGACATTCTAAAAGTCAATTATTAGTCACATCATAACTTCAGTTTAAAACAACAGCCAGATTCATTATAATTATTATTTTAAATTACTATTTCATGAGACTATGATGACATATGGCAATGCTATATCATAACCACATATTAAAACAATAGATTCACTATAGTTATCATTTTAAATTATCATTTCATGGGACTCTAATGATGAATGGCAATGTAATGATATCATAACTTTACATTTAAAATAACAGTCTCAACTTTGCTAACATTTAACAACTTAAATTATTCCTTCACAAAGCTCAGAATATTGCAGGCAAAATTAGGTTCTAGGTACCTTTCTGTTTTAATTTTTAATCTGAGGGTATTGTTATTAATCTCAGGAAATATTTATTAATCTATGGGGCATTTTTTTTCCAATCAAGACTTCTATTAAAATGTAATCATATAACAATTACTTTCACACCTACAATCTAATAAATAAAACACGATATTGGACATAAGAAAAGATTACTAACGTGTGTTTCCAAGAAAACCATGTAGCCACCTGGGTTTAGATGCTTAAACTCTGCTTCCCGTGAATCAGGATGAATGGGACTTACACTCTGAACAAGTTTCTCTGTACCTTCTTCCACACAACACAACTGTAAACAATCATATTGTAACACAATCATAAATATACACTGCAAACTCCACTGCAGACACACAACTATTGTAACACACACTGTTACTGTAATACATCTGTAAACAGATAGTAAAATTATAGTGGACACTATAACTCAAGTGTAAACTGATGACTACTGCTGCATAACCGTACACATGATAGTAATATAATAATGGACATTATAAAAAAAAACTATGAAGATCTAAGCCATATTAACATTCTCAGGAGTAATAAAAGTATCAGTTAGTAAATTTAATATAAATTAGTAAATTTAATTATATAACCCATGCAGCACAACTGCATACATATATATAATACCTCCCTTAGTAAAAATAATTTAAATGGGACATCACTTACAAGCAAGCAAGTCAAAAATTAAATTAATAAATTTAATCCTCTTGAAATAAAATATGCATTGCTTTGCTATTTTATTTCAGATACTGTAACAGGTGTAAATGCACATACGTCAAAATATCTGCTGACTGCTCAAAAAGCATTCAAAACAAGAATTTTCAATGGCAGCCTTGAAATGAAGTCAATATACTTAGCATTGTATTGTAATGCAGATTATATGTAAACTGTTGTTAATAAAATTAGGTAAATTTGCAAAAGCTTAACTGACTTTTAATGGAAGAAGTTCTGGAGTGCAGGTGATAATTGTGTTTTATTTAGGAAATAACTTGTGGACAATGTGAGACAAGACAGATTGATGACAAAGCATACAAGGTATGATGAAATTTGTCAATTAGCACTACCCAAATTGCATTTTAACTTTGAGGACTCTATACAATTGATTAGAAGGAAACTCAAGCAAACCTTCTGGCACAAAATACTAAATAAATCTGTATAAGAAAAGCACTAACTTTATAATGTTTGACTTTAACTCCTTCCGTCAGGTGAGGGCTGTCCCAGGCAACCCGAAGAGATGAACTACTGGTGGCTGGAACTCTCCGAATCTGAGGTGCTTTTGTTCCTGGCCATATCAAAACCAGTGGCTCTGAAGGTTTGCTGTTGAGGTGGTCACCTGCTGTTAGCGCCTGTGAAAAGAAATATAAATAGTATAAATGACTGTGTAAGTGAATTGGTTTTAAATGTATGTGAAATCAGTTGACAGCAAGCTGAATACACGATTTAAGCAAGATGAAAGATGATTTTACAGTTTAAGTTATGACATTTCTTGTGTGTAGACATCAATGTTTGTTTGGACTAATGTTTGTAAAATTACACATAATTATATTATAATAAACTAAACAGATCTTCAAAATGTGAATTAACAAGCTGGAGGAATAATCAAAGCAGGACGCTGAACAAGAATTCTTTGATAACAGATCTTAAAGACTCCCCTCCCTGACCCACCTGTACTTGGAATGAATACTCCTGACACCAGTGACCTTGGGTGAACGTGTAACTAAGGGTGTCTGCACTAAGCACAGCCTCTACAATGCCATTGACATAAACCTTGTAACCTGTCACCAATGCATCACCATACGTCGTTGGTTTTTCCCACTGGATGGCAATATAACGGAAGTTGCATGCCCTAAAAATAAGTAAAACATAAACATTTTTTTTAAAACTCAGCTTCAGAGATATTATTTCATCACAGAGAAATAACTCAGACTGTAATGTACATACTAATAATATTTGAAATAATTAGTAAAGTTTGGTATATGTCTAAGAAATGTATTTTCCACCTTCCTTAAATTTATAAATATAAGGAAGCAGTCATAATTTTAAAAAAATAATAATACATCAAAGACCAATACATTCTCAACAAGTATTTCAACAAATTTGTCATTATCTGTTAACTGACACCTAACGTGTGTGAGTTCATGGTCATGTCCATTTGCTCCCTTAAAAGTCATATACAAAGCCATGTTCTGGATATCTTCATGAACCATGTTAACACAGCAATATGTGATCTGGTTCAGCTATTATTAGAAAAGCCTATTAATGTAAACATCCCACATTGCAAGGTTACTTCCATTTATCTGTTGAAACGTTTCTTAGTGCAGCCAAGTAGAGAAGTGATGAGAGAGAAAATGTCAACTTGTCCACAGATATAGTTTATGTTGCTTCATCTCTAGTATGCATACAACATGTTAAGTCATACAATGATATATATATATACATATAATGAAACATATTTATAGTACAATATGCATGTACATATTCAAGAACACTAATACACACACTCACAAAAAAGACTCAGTTGTTTTCACTCTAAGACCATCCACTGGCATATTTCATGCCATGTTAACCCTCATCAGAAAGGGAGAGGCAGATTTGCATCTATGCCATTTAATACAGCACCAATGCAGCACATAGTTTTCCTATTCTATTAACTCTTATTACATTAGATTATTTTGCTTAAAGTACATAAATGCATAGTTTACTCAGATGAATATTTTTACAGTGGTCTGTTAGCTGATACTATTAGCAATTTACAAAGTTCTAACACCACAAACTGTATCGTAGCTGTAAAGTTATACTTGTTTCTAAGTAATAAACATTCTTGTTTTAGTGTATTTAAAATTGTCATTATACATGTTCATATCTTTTCTTTTCTAATTTTCTTAGTGACAATTGACAATTATGTCTTTTGAATCTATGTCAATGCAGTTATAAACCCTACTGACAACACAGGTATGTTACTGGCAACAAACTTGCATAACTTAATGACATCAAAGTTACATACCTTGTTGGCAAAAAAGCTACATACCTTGCTGGCAAGAAGTTACATACCTTGCTGGCAAGAAGGTTACATACCATACTGACAATAAGAGCACCTTACTGGCAACAAAGTTGCATATCTTACTGACAACAGTTACATACCTTACTGACAGCACGGGAGCATCAGGTGGGGCAGATGTCTGAACTGTAAGCTGTTTGGATTTGTCTATGATTTGGCCATCTTCACTGAAGGCCACAAGGCGTACAAAGTGAGTTGTTCCAGGAAGGCACTTATTGATTACACAGCTTATGTCCTTTTGTGATAGTCTGACTTCTCGTTGCTGAAAGGAAAAGAAAAGATTGGTAACTAAAAGCATGATCTTTTAGAAAAATGTAATGATAGAATCAAATTTTGTAAATCTTGAGTATTATGGCAAAGCAAACATACAGACAAGCTTTAGCCTCAGAGGATAGATGAGGCGTGATCTTTAGAAATGCATGCTTGAATGTGGTGCATTAAGTATTTGAATATTAAGGGTTCATACAATGAACTTATTCTAAGTTTATTATATCATGTCATCTATAGCACATCAAATTCAAGTTTCATTTTTAGAAACTTCAACCAATGGCTCACTAGAATATAAAATAAACAAATAAACAAAAAGAAAAAGAAATAACTAAGATTGTTTTCAAAATCTCTGTCTCAAATATTTTAATAGTTATAATCTGAAGTAGAACTATTAAGTATTTTACTTATACTGCAATTAGGTCAAGTTTACTAAGCAGAAGTCTTTTTAAGTATCTCTAAAATGCTCTTATTTTTAAATGTGACAATTTGAAAAGTATTCAGAAAGGGTGTCTATCATTAGGGATCTCATTACATCACTTATGCATTTCTGAATTAAATCAACAGCTTTGAGAAAATGCCTAAAACACTGGCAATAGGAGTTGGTGGGAAAATAAAAACAAAACAAATAATTTAACTTTCGTTTGTTTGTTTTAACTTTGTTAACAAATGTCAACAATTTTATTATCCAACTAGGTCTGCCCTTGGTCACAGAGAGAGAGAGAGAGAGAGAGAGAGAATCCTTACAGCTGGCTGGGCAACACTGCTCCACTGGATCTTGTAGTAAGCCACATCCTGATTTTCAAAAAAGGTGGACCAGTCCAGGTGTATGCCAGTTTCAGTCACCTGTGTGACCTTCAGAGAAATCTCACGATCATCAGCTGTTGATGAGTATTCCTCCAGGTTCATGCTGCTAGGCCCCATCTTCCCTGTGTTGATTAGCAGGGTGTTTGATTTTGGAGAGTCTCCAAAATCTGCAACGGAGCTCAGAGCAACCAGGTTGATAGAATATGTCCTGATGGTAAAAAATAAATGAAATTGTAAAAAATAAATAATTTTTTCTGGTTATCTTCTACTTAAGAACTGTTTTATTTTCAGGGTGCATGCATGACTGCTTGACAGCAGGTGTTAGGAAAAGCATGTGTATTGAAATAAAATGTGACTTGTGTGTTTATGTGTGCATATGCATGAATACTAATGTGCTAGATTTATACTACTTTAGAAATAAATTAGAAAAAGATATTATATATTCATACAAACACTTAACCCTTTCTAATTTTACAAATGCTTACAACTCCATATCCATGAGGTTTTTTTTATTATTTTTATATCATCAATATTATCTATTAAAAAGCAAAATGAAAAGGCAAACAGAATATAAATGAACATAGCAGAACTAAACAAGTTTTGCAAATTATCTCCATTTGAATATAATGCTTATCTACTCTTAAATCATCCCAGCAGGCTAAGCCAGCTTTAGATATGCAAGAGGTTAAAAGAAAGTTTAAATAAAGTTTTAAAATAAAGATTACTTAAATACTTTACTGCAGCAAATGCCTAAATACTATAAAACAAATATGGAATTATGTCTAAATAAGAATCACATTAAAAATAAAATATACTGTTTTGAGTTTGTTGTACCTGTTCACTCTGCAAGGGATGACAGCCTTCCTGTGAGAACTGTTCAGTTCATTCCCTATCTTTTTGTCATTCATGTACACCTGTATCAGAACAAAATAATTACAATCATTAACTCATACTTTAATAATTTATTCCATCACATTTAACCACAACGAGTGCTTCGACAAACCTAAAGTAGTATCCCACAAATAACTCAATGGACTCTCAAACAAGCTTACTTTGTACTGACAGCACCAAAGCTGGTAATCTGGTCTTTAGAAAGCAAAAACATTACCTGGTCATAAAACAACAATACTAGAATAAGGTTAGAAGTGTCAATGGCCCCTGAAGGTGTTAAATTTTACAGTCAATAAGCATCTGGACACTCTAAAGTACATGTATGTAGAAAGTGGGTATTTCAAAATTTGTCCACAGAAAAGTTTTAATTTTCCATGTGCTCAGTGTTACAAACACAATTAATTAAATGTGATATGGTAACTAATCATAATGAAAGCTTTCTTTGAGAAACAACTGATTTCTTTTACCAGCGGAACTGAAGGAACCTTTCAACTTTAACTGCCATTCTCAGTTGGAGTATGATCCTGTGGAGTCCTCCTCCTCTCACTTGCTTCTGAGGAGGGTGTCTCATATGAGAAACAATACGTATGAACACTCTTAAAGAAACAAGACTGAATTTATTTATTTATTTATTTTACTTAAATTTATATTTTTTCCTCTTAAGCAACATTTAAAAGATTTTCATAATCTGTTTTAAACTTACCTGATATCCCTTGACTTTGACTCCCCCATAGCACCTGGGTTCACCCCATTCTATCACAAACTCTTCAGCATCCTGTGATCGCAGGAAGATTTCAGGAGCATCTGGTGGGCCTGGCACCACTATTTGGATGTCCTGAGGTTGCTGAGGTAATACATCTGTATAGTAACATGGCTCCACAGCAATGTTGTATATAGTCCTGGACAAAGAATACAACAGATCTGCAGTTGCTAAAGCAAAATAGCTGTCAAACATATAGATCAAGAGTACTACTGTAGACAGTGTGGAACAAAGAATACAACAGATTCTGCAGTCATTAAGATGGCAGCATATCTGTCAGATGTACAGATCAAAAATACTGCCAGAGACAATCTAGGACATAGAATAGAACAAATCCTGAAGGAGCTAAGGCAGTATATCTGTAAGTGATATAGATCAAGAGTACAATTGCAAGTTAGTCCTGGACAAAGAAACACAAAAGATCTTTCAGGTGCTAATGCAACATATCTTTAAGCAATACAGATCAAATTAATGTTCCAGGTAACAATGGACAAAAAAACCAAATAATAAAGGAACAATTAGTTTCTGCAATTCTTTTTAAAGTTTGCTGTCCAAGTGAGAGAAATATGAAAAATAGAAAAATACTAGGATCTCAGATTAGAAATCTAGCAATTGTGGAATGTAAAAGCAGATGTGACACTTACTGTGACAGGAGCCTTGAGGAACAAAACATCTGAGTTGGCAGGCTATCTGAAAAAATTATCTGAGTTGACAGGCTATCTGAAAAAACTATCTGGAAAACATGGACTCATCCCACTACTCAAAGCAGTGCTCCTCGGAAATGCCCACATCTTCCGTAAAACCTTGGATATCTCAGAATCTTGGTAAGATTCCAAGACCTTGGTGCACAACTGACAGTCAACAGAAGTCTTGAAAAAAGGTTGAATAATAATAATAATAATAATAAATAAAAAAAAACCAGAAAGAGCATGGATGCACCAACCAGAAGTAGTCACTGAAACAGATGAAGTCAAATTACTGTGGAGCTTAGAGATAAGAGAGCAAGTAATTCCTATGCAAAGACCAGACAATGTAGTTTCCCCAAAATCTAAAAGAACACAGTAACGATCATCAATGTCGCTGTTCCAAGTGATAGAAACATAAAAACATACGAAAGAGAGAAAAAATAGAAAATTACCAAACTCTCAGATTAGAAATCCAGAGACTGTGGAAAGTAAAATAGAAATGATATCTGTAGTGATAGGACCTTGCAGAACATAACATCTGAGTTGGAAGGCTATCTGAATAAACTTCCTGGAAACTAAAGAATTGCCCCACTACTAAAAGCAGCACTCATCAGAAGTGCCCACAATCTCTGTAAAACCTTGGATCTCCCACAATATTGGTAAGATTCCAAGATCTTGGTTCACCACTAATAGTCAAAGTAAGCTGTGAGTAAAAGCTGAATAACAATAATAATAAACTACCTGGAAACAATAACTTAAAATACCTTGAAACCACAGACTCAGCTCACTACTAAAAGCAGTGTTCCTCGAAAGTGCCCACAACCTTTGTAAAATCTTGGTAAGATTCTGAAACCCTGGTTTGCAACCAACAGTTAACAAAAGTTGTGAGAAAATGCTAAATAATAATAACAATAAAGCAGGAACTCCATATGCAATGGTTGTGTATGGAAGACCCAATAGATCATATGTAACTGTCATGTTTAAATTAATAAGGCGGGGTCTGTATACATAATATCAAAAGACAAAAGTAAAAATTAGCAAAAACAAAAAATAAATGAGGAATGAAAACTTAATGAAAAGATAACTCTAAATAAAAACAGTTTTCGTAATATGGATTTATTTTTGTTTTTTCATTTGCAGTTGATCATAACCTTAACCTTAATAAAACAAACACTAACCCTAACCTTTCTCTACAATAAAACATGACAGCTGTGTACAGACTGCTGGGTATTCACAACCATTG
Source organism: Sinotaia quadrata (assembly GCA_028829895.1). Lineage (NCBI taxonomy): Eukaryota > Metazoa > Mollusca > Gastropoda > Architaenioglossa > Viviparidae > Sinotaia > Sinotaia quadrata. Next base: position 86,367,936 of record CM054178.1, read on the forward strand.
TGTATGGAGCCACTCCTGACAAAAGTAATAATAATAATAACAATAACTGTCTCCAACATGTAAGAAAGAAACGGAAACATTTACAAAAACTTACTTTAGATATGTCACTGGGATGGTGGTGTGCCGTTTCTCTGGTCCAACATACTTGGTCTGAATGACACGGTCCTCAGAAGAGTACCAGACAATGGAAAACTGTTTCAGAAGATTTGACTGGCCCTGGATAGTCCAAGACACGTCAACATCACCAAATGTTCGACTGTCTCTCTCCTCATGATGCACAAACTTAGCTTCAAGTGTCTCCAGAAAACCTGCAAAGAGGAAAGAAATTTACAGTTTTCAGAAACACATATATTGTTCTATATTTGGGTTAATATGGTAATAACACAATTATCACACAGTACCTCACTTGTCAAAAAGGATTAATAAACAATTATCATACAGTACATCAGTTTGTCAGATTAACAGCTCACTATGATCACAGACTGCAGCAGATTATCAGAGCAGAAAAGGATTAACAACTTACAATTATCACAGACTGCAGCTGATTATTAGAGCAGAAAAGGATTAACAACTCACAATTATCACAGACTGCAGCAAATTATCAGAGGAGAAAAGGATTAACAACTTACAATTATCAGAGACTGCAGCTGATTATTAGAGCAGAAAAGGATTAACAACTCACAATTATCACAGACTGCAGCAGATTATCTGAGTAACAAAAAAAAAAATAACAACTCAAATTTCATAGACCTCAGCATTTTAGCAGAAAGATCTCACCTTCTTGTGGTTTTGGAAGTATAACATCCACTGGATCAGAAGGCGATTGGTCCAATAACTCATCATTTAACAATCCAGTATAATCTGACTCCTGGGGTGCAATGGTCTTGAAGTAACCTTTAAACTAAAGTTCATTTAAGAAATATTAAACTTTTATCAAACCAGATGTATGAATATTGTGTCCTATCTCAAGTAAGAATACATTTTCAGGAATGCATTTAATTTTATAAATTTTATATAAAACAAATAAATTTCTGAAAACATCAGTTAAGTTCATGTGGCTATAAATACTGTGTGGAATATGAGAAGGATCTTTAATATATATATATATCTTCTATGGCTTTAACTGCGCTAGAATTACTTCCACTGTTTTGGTCATCAAAACCTGAAAACTAGGTGATACCCAAAATTCACACAAGACAATGCAGTTAAAAATACACACACACATATGCGCAGTGCACGCACGCACGCACGCATACATACACACACACATACACACACACACACACACACACGCACGCACGCACGCATACATACACACACACATACACACATACACACACACACATATCACTCACCTTAGACTCTTTACATATTGAACATCTTACTTTCCCCAAAACTGTGTTAAGTCACGTGACTTCTCCAAAACTTAACAATAGTATTCATAAAACATAATCGTCATTCCCAACCCCTTTTTCTCAATTTAAAATATTTATACATTTTATCTAGCCCATTCCGTGGAATTCCTGTCTCATTCTGTAATTCAGTTTATAATGTATGTAATTATTTTGTCAGCATGCAACTAACCTTCTCGCGGCGGTCATGGCGCCTTTCTTCTGTGCAAGTCATGGCAATAAGCACAACCCGATACTGTTTGCCAGGCTTGCATTTCGTGAGGGTGCATGTCTGGGTTGCAGGGCCCAGAGAACTTTGCAGTTTGCCATTTATCTCTAGCCTGTAGCCCTCCAGGTACCGTCGCAGATACCGTGGATTACCTTCAGGATCCTGACAACAGGTAGAATATACAACTACATTTTAAGTTTTAAACTTGAGGTGAATTGAAACTAAAGTGATTTTAGCATGGTTTAGCTAGAGTGGTTTTAAAGTAACTGTCCAGGTGTAAGCTTTTAAATGAATGAATAACACTAATAGATTAAAATATTATAAAGTGCCACCTCATTGTCAGACGCATGAGTTTTCATTCAGATTTTTCTCTACTAGTCATTTGCTTCACTGAACGAGTTACATATAATGAGCTATTTGTTCTGTGCTTTCTTTTGTTTGGTTTTCTTAATTTAAAAAAACATTTTGTTCTTTTTATTTTAATACATCTTATATAGTATGTTTTATATCTGTAAATTTTAAGGTATTTTTTTCAATGTATCACCTGTGGTGCTTTTACAGCTGCAGTTGCACAATATTCCACTTTTATATGAACAACCTATAAAACGTCTAAGTTGATACTTACTTTTACTAAGCTCCTGCTATTGTCTACACATTTTCTTACTTAACTGACTCAAATTAACATCACACAGGACTCTCTCTCTCTCTCCTTTCAGTGGAATCAGTACTAAGACAGATTTATGAATACAAAACAATACACTTTCAAATAAAATATATGAGCCAAAACTCTCTAAATTACTAAAATTGTTATGGCTCTCTTAGAATGTGGCAAAAATATTGCAAATGCAGTGTGTTAGCAGATAACTCACTTTACCAATGATGGACATAAGAGATGGTTTTTCCCAATATAAATTTGCTGTACTCTGGTCATAAGAGGTGACGAGAACCTTTGGTGGTTCTACTGGTGCTCTTGTCCAGACATTAATTGGCTTTGACATAACATGAGCAGTGCGGCGATTCTTCTCAATCCCTGAGTCCCACTGGTCAGGACTCAAAGATGTCTTGATGCTTACTACAGCTTCAATCACCAACTATACAAGAAAGATAACTCATGGATCAGATCTTGGCATAACAGATTCAATCACCAACATTCAAGACAACTCCTATATAACTTCTTGTTACAAAACATTCAATCACCACCTATACAAGAAAGATAACTCAAGGATCACATCTTGGTATAACAGGTTCAATAACCATCTATATAAGACAATTCCTCAATCAACTCTTGATATAAAAGATTCAATCACCACCTATACAAGAAAGGTAACTCATACAACACACTGTTCTGCTATATTACATTGTTGAAAATCACCTTAACTAGTTATATTTACAATGAAAGAGAAAACCTAAAGTAATTTCAATTTTAAACTCAGTAAAGGCATCATCTCTTATGTAGCAAGGATAAGAACTAAAGATCAAATAATAGTTTCAAATTTCACTTGTCCAACAGGAAGCATTCTCATATGAGTAATAATTAGATAAACCCTAAAAGTCAGATGAAAAACAAACTGTAAATAAAACCAAACTAATTTTTAAAAAGCTTTCTAGTCATTAGAGTAAATTTATTCAAATATCTTCTAGAAACTGTAAAAGCTGATGTAAATCATTCTTATGTTGAAACCATCTAGTAATGCTCTCTAGAAACTCCAAGCTGATTTCAAACTGCTGTGTAATTCATTTATTTTAACTCATGTCCATGGTAAGACAATTCTTCCTGCCCAGGGTAAATTCTGTCCTAGATAGCATTTTTCTGGGGTAGGTGGGTACAGCATTTAATATTCAAATCATCTTATAATTTGATACTGATGCATCATATGTCATCTCACTTGATGAATGTTACATAAATCACCTCACTTGATGAATGCCACATTGTCATCTCACTTGGTGAATGGCACATAGCACCTCACATGATAAATGTCACTAAATGTCACAAATGTTGCATGATACTGATATAGCAATTAATATCAAACTGTCTGACGGTCATATGATAAAGAGTCCATGTTTAAAAGGACATCATGACATCTTTTACATCAGTAAAAACAGCATTATCTCTTCTGTGTCACTGCTTATTGCTACTGTACAATTACAAAACCATTTAATTACCTTTCCTTTTAGAGATACATTAAAATGTTAAATATTGAAATTTTGTATGTGGATTCATCATTTTGTTTTGTTATATCTTTAGTTTTCTTATTTGGTTTAAATAGCTGGTATAAAAGGTCTTGCTGCATATTTCATATTCCATTAATGCAAAGTATTTAGAGCTTTTATCAGAATAAATGTTTATTAAATGATGATAACAATAAATAAAAGAGGAAGAAGAAGAAGAAGTAGTAGTAAGTATATTATAAAAATCTCACCTGATATTGAGATCCTGGCACAAGGTCACTGATTGTCAGTGTATCCTCAGTTGGCAAAAGGTTCACATGTGAAGCAACAACCAATTCTTCAGGATCTGTGGGTTTTGTGCGACGGATATCTCTCCATCGAACAATCTGTAAAGATCATCTCTTTTTATATTGATAAACTAGCTCATCCTATTAATTGAGTACTTTATACCTTTCTAAAGGTACTGTCTTGGCATTTTCTTTCTTTTGCAACCTGTTCTTATTACTGAACATTTGAATAACTTATATTAGACATAAATTAAGATTTAATACTGTTTATTTTATACACACACACACACACACACACACACACACACACACACACACACACACACATACACACAAACATACCTGACTTAAAAGTTTGTTGGAACCATAAACTAATGGCGGAGTCCAGGATAGCACAAGAGATGTAGTTGTTGACTGTGTGAGACGAATGTTGGTTGGCGCCTCGGTACCTGCAGTCTTAGTGATGATGCTTGTACTAGGCAGCCACTGAGATTCTTCCTGTGCTAAAAGCATGTCTCGAGGAATGCTGTGCAATTTCTTGTGTTTATGTTTCTCTGGCAACCGATCAAAATATTCCTCCGTGACTGCAATCACTCGGACAAGGTAATCTGTCTTCTCATGAAGCCCAGTGATGTCAGCAGAAGTAGAATCTGGCATAATGTCCTCAATCACATGATGTGGGTCAAGGGAGTTAAGTGAGACACACTCTATGCGGATTGCTGGTAAGAAATATTCAGGGTATTGTATTAACTACTGAATGAATATAAACAAAAGTATGCTCAGCAAAAAGTGGATGTAATACAACCTTGGATGAATAAAGAATGTTTTTGAATGGTTAGATTGCACATACATAAAAAAGTTCACTTGAATTATTTCTGTAAAATAAATAAGTGCTCTCAAGTTCTGTGTTAACAGAATAACTTTTAAATTAATTAAAGCATCTGAAATGAATAAAACTGCAAAACTTATTCTATATTTCTGTATAAGATGTTATATCAACCAGCCTGGTATAAAAAAAATTCAAAATCCCATTTTTAATTGTTACAAACCAATGAGAGTATAAATGATGCATGTTGAGTGTGTTTTTTTTTTTTTAATTTAACCAAACTCGATAGAACATTAGAAGTCAATTGCATCTTTTAATTCTCTTGATTTTAATTTAATCTACCATTATCCATATTGTCATTTTCTCACCTATGACCTCTGACCCATTTTCCTGAGGAGGGTCCCAGGCCACTCTCAGAGAGTTACATGTAGTAGCTGTGATGCCAACATTACGCGGTGAATCAGGTGGACTTGAAGTTTTCACAATCAAGTGCTCTGACTTGGAAGACAGAATGAAGGCATTCAAGCCTTCTGGAGTCTCATTGGGTGCTGATGATAAGAACACACCGTAAAAGCAAATTTTATGGAAACATCCTAATTGCTGATGACAAAAACACATTCAAAGCAAACAGTCAATGGAAACAGTCTAGTCAAGGTCATTAGGTCTGCAAGTTCCTTTGTTTACTGATGTTTTGTTTTATCAGATCTGTCTGTTTTTAAGACACAAATAAAACTAAATAAGCTTGAGTTGGGTCAGTCAGTGAGAAAGCTCAAAGAGCCTTGTAATCAATAACAAAATTAAATCTACTTACACACTCCTTCATCAATATCAGAGTATTTTTCCATTTTGCGAGCCTCAACCACAACTGTGTAGGTCGTGGATGGCCGCAAATTAGTGATCAAGAGATGGTCATCTGTAATTTTTTTAAAATATTTGGATATGAGTGATTGTTTAGTGTGGTTAGGAAATTCAATATCTATGGCTAACAATTTACAAAAGCTTTGTGATAAGTGCACATGACAACAAACAATTAACTTTAATATGGTATAGTTATATGTATTTAAGTTGGTGATACTAGCCATTCAAAATCAACAAAAGCAACTGTATCAAATATATTCTTTTTATTTCTGGAAGCAAAATATCATGCTGACATTAGTACTGAAAACAAAATGCTAATGATGAGTTCAAAGGGTGTCAGAATAGAAATATTAATGTTGCTGATGGTGTCAAACAAGAAATATCAGTGTCACTGATAAATTGAAAGAAATGTCAATGTTGCTATTGCATTAAATAACACTGATGAATTCAGTGATTTTGAATAATGGCAATGTGACTGATGAATTAAGTGATTTTGAATAATGTCAATGTGACTGATGAATTCAGTGATTTTGATTAATGTCAATGTGACTGATGAATTTGAAGAGGTAACAAAAGCAATGCTTATGTCAGTGGTGAACAGAGGATAGTCAGAAATAACTCTGACACAAATAAATCAATGGTGATCAGTTACATCCGAATCAAGTACTTTTGACATTTTATTAAATGAATGCAATACCCAATTATCATTGAAAACTTGCCTTTATGGTACTGTGGTAATTATCTGCTGGTTAACATACAGCAAATGTCAACAATGCGGGGCCATTGTTATTCATGACAATTTATGAGCAAACTGTGCATTCTCTAAAGAAAAGTGCAGTTAAACAAAAGTTAACTTTTTCTTGAATTAAAGAACTAGGTGAACTTTTGATATTGTCTATTCCAAACACAACAAAAGTAATGGTGTTGATGAAATCAACATGGTAGCAAAACTAATACTTGATGAATTGATGAATTTAAAGTGGTGACAAAACTACTGCTGTCAGTAATGAATTCAAAGTGGGACAAGAGTGATGCTGCCAGTGATGAATTCAAAGCTTCAACAACAGTTATATCATAATATCAATGTCCCTGACAAATTCAAAGAGGTAACACCCAAAAGAAATAGTAATATCACTAATAAATTCAAAAGGTGGCACAGCAACGTTTCTGTGACTGATGAATTCAAAAAGGATTTGAAAGGTGCCATCCAAAATTTCAATTAATGTCACGAAGAATGCAAAGATGTAACAAAGTAATGTTGAAGTCACTGAAGACCTAAAAGAAGTGCATTCAAAATTAAAATAATGCTGATGTTACTGATGAAATGAAAGCAGCAATACAAATACTTATGATACCCCTGATGAATTGAAAGAGATGACACCCCAAAACAATAAATATCAGTAATTAAATTAATTCACAAAGATGATTTTTTTTTTAAATTGTGAAATGTAGCACTGATGATGTTGATGTACCTCAGTTGCAAAGGTAATACTGATATCCCCACTGAGGCTATCAGCCATTATGCCTCTTTACAACTACTACCACAATGAGATATTATACACAGACAAATATTTATACCTGTGGTGCTGTCACTGTTGATGTCATCCTGAGGACTGTCACCTGGCCACCATGTTACCTGATAGCTGTCTGGGTGTAAGAAATGAGCTTTGTGTTCTTCACCTTTTTAAAAAACATAAAAATATCTTTGCAATGCAATAAAAAAAAAATACTCTCAAAAATGTACGTGTAACTGTGTATCAATACAACATGTATATATGAGTATGCGTGCACTGTGTTATATATTTGTATGTATATATTTGTATGTGCATTGAGTTATATGTGTATGTATATATTTGTATGTGCATTGAGTTATATGTGTATGTATATATTTGTATGTGCATTGAGTTATATGTGTATGTATATATTTGTATGCACATTGTTATATGTGTATGTATATATTTGTATGTGCATTGTGTTATATGTGTATGTATATATTTGTATGTGAATTGCGTTATATGTGTATGTATATATTTGTATGCATGAGGGTGGGTGGGTGGAGAATGGGAGCATGTGTCTAGAGTGAACTTTTATTCTGTGCACTTTTGCCATTGCATATCCAACTCTTTACAATTTATCAACTGCCATTTCATACTTCTTCTTTTATTGGGATGATGGCAGCTTCTTCTCTGAGCTGATTTCACTGCCTGGTGCAGTGCTAGGTGAGCCACTGGAGGGAGGTTTCAAATGTGGATGTGCAGAGTGGAGTATGGTTGATAGAAAGTTAATAGGATGATGATGGTATACTCCAACTCTTTACAATTTATCAACTGCTATTGCATAGTTCAACTCTTTACAATTCATCAACTGCCATTTAGCATAGTTCAACTCTTTACAATTCATCAACTGCCATTTAGCAAGCACACTGAAATGTGATACATCTTCAAAATAAGGACTAGACACTAAACCTACCATCTTGAACTAGGAAACAATTAAAGGGGTACTTGACAGATGTTTCACACCCAAACAGGGATCAGATCTATGACCCTTAGACTAGAGTGAAAGACTAGTGTCATCTCCATGCACTTGTGCTTTTGTTAGTCTTGTTGCTATTGATGGCAAAAGTTAAAGACTGGTATTCTCAACAGATAAGAATTTTTTTAATAAAATGTTCTTAAGTGAAAGTACTGATATGCAATACCACATATCGGTTAGGACAGATTAAACTAACTCTCCAATGACTTTCCCCTAAAGATCACCTAGCAGTGAGCTGTTTCTAGACATTTATATTTAACAACTGTAAAATTTCAGCAATGCAATAAACCAGAACATATCCTTCAATAGCTCCTGACGTGCACGGCTTTATAGCTCCTGACTTGTGCACGGCTTTATAGGTATGTACGCTGGTGTGTATCCATGTATGAGTGTTGGTATATATTCTTATATATGTGTGTGTGTGTGTGTGTGTGTGTGTCGTATCTGTATGTGTGTTGTATACATTTATGTATTATTATGTGTTTGCATGCATGTGTGTGTGTGTGTGTGTGTGTGTGTTTAATAACAATTCTTTTCACTAAGCCAGTAAGCACTAAAATTATATTTACTAATTCAATTTACAATATATTTGACTTTGTTTTAATTTACAATACATTCTACTTTGCTGTCCCTGTTATATTGGAAATATTACTTTATGAATATGAAAGCAAAATAAATAACAGCTTGCTTCTTTTTTTCTCTGAAATTATAACAAGTTATATTAACATAAACAAAAGAAAGGCATTAGCATGTGAATAGCCACACACAACATAACGATAACTCTAAACTGATCAACATAATCGATCAGTGTCCACTTTAAATCTAATCCACACTCATGCTAGACCAATCACATTATGCACACACACACACACTCGTGCTGAGAGTACAACAATTAAACACGATGACATGGGGTATGGGATCGGGAGGGGCTCATTGGGTACAGACAAGGAAGGTGGCTTGACGACAGTTAGAGTGAGACCTGAATTATAACTAAATACACTTTATATAAATGCAATCTCTTCATACCGTTATAACCACATTTTTCATACTGCCCAATCCTAATTTATTTCGGTTCCCCCTATCTGTCCAGCCAACCCCATTCCAATGGCTGGTGATACTGAGTCTATTCGGCAGTTCTGTAGAATGAATGAAATCTTAAACTGCAGTGACTCTTTATGACATATGAATTATTAAGTTCAACTTTAACATGATTCAGAAAGTGTATACTAACAGCTGACTTGCTAGAAATGCATTTCTCATGGTGGTTTAATTTCGAGACAACAGTGGAATGGTTTATTTTTGTACAGAATCATCCCGACTCCCTGATCAGTGCCTTTAAGTACACAATACTTAGATAATTCCCTTCCCTTAATTCTGTCTGAATGACTCACACATAGGCTTTCTGGATGTTTTGTAGTTCAGTAGCTTAATACTGACATTTTTATGTCTGTATATATTAGACAGATTAGGCAATAAAATGTGTATCTTGGCTTGCGGTTTCCAATCTACACGAACGGAAACATCAAAGGGCAAGCACTCTCATAAACTGCTGGTTTCCATAGCCACGTGGTGACATTGCCGAGTAAAAGACAAACAATCAATTCACTTATCAAACCCAACCGATTTCAGCCATGAAACGTAACTGCCTGCGTGTTATCTCATGTATTTTTATTCAAAGACACGTTAATCATTAATACCATTACATTTATCATTCAAAAGCAGCTTCTATCCATAAGTGATCAACTGAAACAGACCAGTTAAATGTGGTTTAAATAAACGTTTTTCTAACATACTTGCAGACGGATCGTCTTTACCCATAGTTGTAAGGCCAACAACAACAGGTTATCCCTTAATAATGCCCGTCTCGTTCTCAGTCGGACAAATCGATAAGGCCTAGACGCTCTGGAATATTTTTATGTATAATATATCGACAATATTCTACAGTCTTGTCGTGGGTGGAGCAAAGAACATTCTCCCAAAGCTGGTCAATCATGTAAATTGTCACTGTTACAGATATGAGAATAATTGTAGTAATTCTTCAAGCAATAAAAGTCCAAGGGGGAAAAAAACACCCAGCAGTTTCTCAGAGACACGCTCTCAACAGCTCCTGGTGAACGCAAATGTTTACGGTACTACCTGAATGTGGAGTGTCTTAAAGTGCGACACCAGAGTGATTGGGTTCTTTATAAATGGTGCCCAGGGGTGGAGATCATATTCTTTATTACTGTTGCCCCAAGGTGGAGATCGTGACAACCACTTTCTCCAAGCCACTCAGACGTCAATTGAGATAAACTTGAGATTAACTCATTTTGTCATAAATGGGTATGGTGTATAGGGTGATACTAAACTAAGTAAAATGATCCTCCACAAAATCAACGCTCGCTTGGAGTGGAATGCAGGAATGCTGTCAATCAATCAGTCAATCAATTGGCCAATCAATCAATCATTCATTTAATCGATCAATCAGTTAATTAATCAGTCAGTAAGCCAATAGTCAATCAGTCATTCAGTCAGTCTTTTTCCTAGTTCAGTTTCCAGGTAAACTTGTCTTTAATCACGTGACCAAAGTATAGCTTTCAGGGACAGTGTAAGAAATGTTGTGTACACAGTGATACCAGTATTTTTCTTTTGCAAAAAAATTCCCATCAAGTTTGTGAAATTATACCAGCTAAACAATTATTTTCCTGAAAAGTTACATAACAGATAAAGATGTTCACCAAATTTCATCAAAATCCCTTCACATGTTGCTGAATAGCAAACATTAACAAAAATACACCCCTCGCCAGGTAGGTCTAACCCCTGAAATAATCATGGTTATAAGAGTAACAATAAGGATTTTAAAAACTAGCTGTGGTGATAAAATGGCCAGGATTTTAAAAACTAGCAGATGAGTCAGGATTTTAAATTAAGGCAAAACAATTGCCAAGATTTAAGGAACTAGCAATACTGACAGTCAGGATTTTAAGATCTAATTAAACTTACATAACAATCAGGATTTTAAAATCTAGCAACACTTTTGACACAATAGTCATTATTTTAAGAACTAGCTAAAACTTACATAACAATTAGGATTTTAAGAAATAGCAGCACTGACATAAGTCAGAATTTTAAGATCTAGCAACACTGACACAAAAGTCAGGATTTTAAGATCTAGCAACACTGACATAACAGTTTTGACTTTAAGATCTAAAAACAGTGGCACAACAGTCACGATTTTAAGAACTAGCTAAACTTGTATAACAATCAGGATTTTAAAACTAAGCAACACTGATATAAAGAATTTAAGATCTAGTAAAGCCGACAACAGGATTTTACGAAATAGCATGACTGACACACTAATGGGGATTTTGAGAACTACGTAACGTGATGCAGCAATCAAGATTTTATATCTACTAAGGCTAACACAACAGTAAGGGATGTAAAACTAGCTACAATCATATATCAACAGTCAGGGTTTTAGGAACTAACTAAACTTACATAACGATCAGAATTTTATGAGCTACCAACATTGACACAAAGATTTTAAGATTAATAAATTGACACAACAGTCAGGGTTTTAATAACTAGCCACAAATAACACATCAACAGCCAGGGTTTTAATAAAAGTTATGCTGACACACAATAGTCCTTATTTAAAGAATTAGGTAGGCTGACACATAAGTCAGGATTTCAGAAAGTACTATGCTAATCAGTCAGGTTTTAAAAATCGAGATAATATAACAAAGAAATGCCCAAATGTATCGACCAGCAATCGAAGTACCACGAGAGGATAGCTCTAGCAAGCCATGCACAGCTATTTCCGCTTTATATCGCCAGTGTAATTGTACGTTTTGGTTCTTTTTTAAATTTTATTTTTTATATTGATGCACCAATTAATTTCGCTATGTGCTATTTAACCGCCAAATAGTTTAGCGTGATTTTAAAATAAAAATGTTATTTGCAGCAAGAGCTAAAATAAAAGATATTAAATCAATAGTTCTTTGTTGTCGTCTATCTCCATTGATTAGAGTACTTCATAAGTATCAAGTATATATACGTGTCCACAGAAAATTGTTAGCCACAATTATAAAACAAAAAAAGATCGTATACGTTAATGGGATCTTGAATTATTTTGTTTCACTTACAATTTGCTTACCGTCCAGAAGTCGCACAAATCACCCTCATCACGCCAACCCAAACGCGTATGAAAAAGCAAAACTGAGTGAAACGCAGGAGCGGGAAAATTTATCAAACGAAATGAGCTTGTATCCGCTGCATTAAGTAAACTAATTATTTTTGTTTTCAGGAAAACTGAACTTTATATCTTGCGATCAAATTTACCAGCAAAGATTTCCGTTAAAATGAAAACAAAGAATGCCGTTGACCAAACTATGCCGGTTTACAATGCTGTCGGATATTTCGATCGCTGTTTTGAGTTGTAAAATCAGTTGGCTATAATAATTTATTTAATGAGAATGTGTCCATACTGAAAATATGACCGAACCAAAAGAACGGGACAACGAAATCAACGCAAGCAGAAGGCTTTAAGCTGTAGGCACACACAAAATTTAAAACTCTGACACATCACCCATCAGAGTTTTTTTTTTATTTTATTTTTAGTGAAAGTATGTTTTCATCAGGGTTACACAAAACAGTAGCTACACCGCCACATCACCCATCAGAGTTGTTTTATATTTTTAATGAAAGTATGTTTTCATTAGGGTTGTTTTTTAATTTTTAATGAAAGTATGTTTTCATCAGGGTTACACAAAATAGTAGCTACACCGGCACATCATCCATCAGAGATGTTTTTTTAAATTTCAATAAAAGTATGTTTTCATCAGGGTTACACAAAATAACTATACCGGCACATCGTCAGGGTCAAAATTTTAAGCGCAGCCGAAATCAAGCTTTTTAGAACAATACAGCCTAATGCATTATTAGTCGTGAGTTTTAAAAAAATAGTAATATACGACACGTCATCAGTTAGAGTTTCATGACTAGGTGAACGTGTTACAGATACAACACGTTACACTGACACATCGCTAATCAAGCTTTGTAAACACGTACATCATTAGCCGTGATTTTAAACACTAGTAATATGTGACATTTTCAGAACTAGCTCGACTGACACTGTTGGTCAGTATTCTTGGAACTAGCTACAAATGACACACCATCAGCTAGGGAATTCAGGATTAGCTGTAGTGACTAACTGTAAGTCAAGTCTAATGACTAGTATCCTGCATGGGTTTATACCGAAACTCTAGGTTTAAAAACTAGCTAAATTATCACTTCGTCTCTTAATGACTTAATATCTATCTTCAGTGACACACCATCAGCCACTAAGATCGGAATTATTTACACTGACATATCATCCATTAGAGACTTTTAAAAGACCGTACCTAAACTGACGCATCATCAGTTAGACTTAATATCTATCTTCAGTGACACATTACCAGCACGAAGACCTTCGATCTTAGACTTAAGATCTATCGTCAGTGACACAACATCTATTAGAGACTTAAGATCTATCTTCAGTGACACAACATCTATTAGAGACTTAAGATCTATCTTTAGTGACACAACATCTATTAGAGACTTAAGATCTATCTTCAGTGACACATCTATTAGAGACTTATTATCTATCTTCAGTGACATATCTATCAGAGACTTAAGATCTATCGTCTGTGCCAGATCGTCAGCCAGGAAGTTAGAAACTAGCTAAGCAGATATAACGAACATCAAGCAGCAGTTAAGTCACACTCAAAAATAAGAACTTGCGGGCCCGTGTGCATTGGCTTCATACCTGGCATGATAATTGTTAACAAACGGTAGACTACGCAAGAGAACTCACATTGTTCGTGCTTCTTGGGTCCTCTGGGCTCCAACCCTGTGCAGTCTACGCTTCGTCAACCTCGGCTATGTGAAGGAACAAAATCCTAAAAACTTAGTGGATCAGGCGGGAGGTGAGTAGATGCAGTTCCACCCGTTTAACACAAAACAATCACTCTGCAAGCGGTAACAGTTATACGCAGCCGGATTGAGTCAAAACCATTTTACGAGCTATTAACACGAACCTGACTTATTTTGCCTTGACCCCAAACTGCAACCTCAAAGTCACTATCAATGTCGTCGGCGTTGTCGTATAAGTGAGTTCTGTGTTAGCACCACAGTCAGCTAGAAGGGAGGCGGGGGTGGGTTCTCTTTTAAAAAATAATCATCATTCTACGAATCAGCGCCAGCATGTGCGTGAATATTCCTAAATGGTGCCCACTCGACGCTTTCTCAGAGATGATTCGGGTGTCCGCATGACACTGTACACGTGAGTATACGGTGCCAGGAATGGACTGAGAGTTCCGTTGAGCGGGCACTGACGTGCTCAGATAAGCGTTTGATGAGTAAAGTGCTTTAGATTGATTATCCTCTTTCAGTGTGGTGGGAGGGGAGGGGCAGGAAAACAAGGGTGGTTACTCATGCTTTAAATGTATAAAAGAATGTGCCCGCGCGCAAGCACCACCACCACCACCACCCACCACCCACTCTCTGGCATTGCCATGCGATACTGAGCCGACAATCGGCACTTGTACCGATGTGCAAAGGCCCCTACGAAACGGGTACTCTATCCAACGAATGGGGAGCAAAGAGCGAGCATGGGGCAAGTGAAAGAGGAATGGTGGTAATCTAAGCCAATTTGGTGTAAACATTAAAAAAAAAAATGCATAAATTGCATGACGTCAGACATGATACGCTTGTGACCATTAAAATTCTACGTCTGTTTAAAACGTGTTTGATTACATGTACATTGATACGCTTATGACCGTTACAATTCTACGTCTGTTTAAAACGTGTTTGATTACATGTATCCTATGTTCGTCAACGTGTCCAAGCTCAGCCTCAATAATACTTGCATACAACTTAAGCCATGCTCGAAACATCAGTGTGTGAATGACAAATACATAAACAATTGTTTCTCGAACATAAAAATGAAAATTATTACTCTGCATGCACAGAACGACGGGTGGAAGGATAGACTAACAGAGAGTGAAAAGGTGGACGGAAGGACAGAAAAGAGATATGTTCTTTAAAATACTAACTGACAAACACTTTAAACACAGAGAATCTGAATTCTAGCCTCCAACATAAAATAGGTGCCAGCCATCAGAGCAAATCTGAAGTGGAACTTTAGCCTACCCCTACCCCAATTCCCACCTTATCTCAGTGTACACAGGGATCTTCAACCTGATTGCTGGGGATCTTGTGAAATATTTATCGCATGAACCAGTGTGTTGTATTACACAGAATGGCCGAGGTTTAATTGCCACGAGATCTATCTTGCACCCTACACCTTTGCAAACATTTCTTGTATTTGAACTGCAAATTATAGTACAAGTCGATAAATTTTTGTTGTCTGATTTTGATAGTGGAAGATCTTGTTTTCACTTTCTTTGTCCGAATGTGTGACTTCCTGCTGGCTTATTTTTCTCTCCGTGATTTTATTTTAACATCAGATTGAAGATTCAGTTAAGGACCTGAAGCTGGAATAAAAAATGCAATTTTAATTTCTACTCAAACGATGAAGACAGTATGAGACTGAGAGACTAGAATTATTTCTCAGTGGTATTACGCAGGTAGCATCACTTCTTGGCTTATGTTATCATGTTAAGTACTCATATTGATGTGATGGTAAAGCAACTTGCTATCTTAATGCAGTGATCTGGTAAATGATTGTCCCACTCTATTGGCAACATTTATACACCATTTAATGAGCTATTACAGTGCATTACAGCTGGACGGGGCATTTTGCCTGTGGACAGCCAGAGGCCTTGAACCAGACCTATCCTAGGACAGAATGGTTACATCTATGCGGACTTTGATGGAGGGGTAATACCAAGCCTTACGAAACTCCACTGGAGCGCAACATCAAAGGTGGAGCATGACATCAACTTGGTGTGTCTGAGAACCACTCAACCCACTCAACCTACATACAGGGAAGTCTGGACCCAACCTATGGACAGGCGGTCAATCTAATAAGTTTGCTTGGATCAAGCAAAGAGCTGATCATTTGACGTCAGAAGGGTTAAGGCCCAAGCACGAGCAACTCCACGAGACAGAGAGGACAGGACTACACTCGAATTTTAATCCTCTTTAGTTGGTTCTTTTCTCGTTTTTTTCCTAAATGGCCGATTGTGTCATCTTTTCATCGGACACAATCACGTCAGCATGTGTAACCCTTGCACACATAATAAAAGAGCCAGACAAACAAATATGGTGTAGGCATGTCGGACACTGTGATAAACAACAAACAGATCCTACGTAATGCAAACAAACCACTAAGAGCCTGAATAAAGTTGACAGAGAAGATGTGATGTAGATGCATGCTTCAACGTGTCCCCATTATTCACTGCCTTGGTGGTGACACCAATGGAACAGCATTTTTATTTTACCCACTAGAGGGCACTGGGAATTGTAGCGAATATAAACTTACGTTTCTGAGGACAGATTTTTTAGGTTGCCATGTGCTATGTGGCCCTCTTGGCCCGTAGTGGCAGCCAGTGCCTGGCTTAGTAATTTCTCTCTCTTCATTTTGGAACATCCAATTGGAATGAAGATTTATCTATAAACTTGGGGCAGAAAACCGTAATTTCAACTAACTTTAGAGAGAGAAATGTAGTTTTATTTTTAAAATTTTAAATGCAGACACTTAAAAAAAACTGTCATACTCTTCTGCTTGAGAATCTTCTACAATCAATGCTGACATAACATGCACACCTAACTGGTGATCATTGTTTTTCTGTATGACTGATTGTGTCATCTTTTCTTCAAGTACACCCAACTTAATTTTTTGAAGAGTACTAAAAACTAGGTAATTTAAAATTCAATCTATTAGAAAAAACTCAGTACACATAAATTTAGTTAGGAGTAAGTGGGACATAGAAATTAAACTAAGATTTAAACCTTCATCTATTTTTATTAAGTTGTGGAGGAGCAGAAAAGCTCCATGACTAAGATTTGACATTTTAATAATTCTGCATATTTTTTTAACTTATAGTGGTAATTTCTGCAATTTTGTAACTGGATAATTTGTTGCTTTTTTATTTACTGTTTTACTTTATTATTCCATCATCCATTAATTTAGTAGTTACCCCTTCACCCCCTTAAGTTTTATGACTGAGTGATTTGTGAAACAAGCGTTTCTTTTATTTACTGCAATGAAAGAGAACCCATAGGACAATGAAGTTAAATCATAATCATCAAAATATAAAATATATTGCCTACTATTGTTTTGAAAGGGTGAGTGCAGTGTTCACGTTGTATTGTCCCATACTGTTTATATTCTCCACTCCACCCTGTACAAACACATCAGCATACATAACCCTCGCGTGCATAATAAACAAGCCAGACAAATATCCATGGTGTATGCATGTTGGACACTGTGACAACCAGCCAACATATCCGTACATAGTGTTGACAAATCAGAGAAGAAATAAATAAAGTTTTGACAGTGGAGACGTGAGGTAGATGATAGCAATACACTACAATGACATTTTCCCACTGTTCATTTCTATGGTTCAACCCCACCCCCCCTTCATGTGAAAATGATTACATATAAATATGTGTACTTTAAAGATGAAACAGACAAAGACTTTCTTCAATATTTCCATCAAACCAAAATATGTTACATTTAATAACATAAATGCAATAATGACAACCACAACACCCAGCAAATAACCCAACATTAAGTTATTCTTAGGACAGAATAAAGAAGACAGAAAACGAATGAACCACATCAAATAATACTCACTTGAAGCATGTGAATTAGTATGAATGTTTATTTTTAAAATGATAAATTGAAGATAGAACAGCAATTATTTTTAACTTAAGACAGGAATGATGGATGGAATGAGAAAAAAGAAAGAAAAAGAGTAACAACATGGACTAAAATTGACACCTGAACATCATTCATCTATTCTTCATTCTGTTTATCTTCTCTGCTTCTTTTTCTCACCTTTTCTTTTGTATTTTTCTTTTTCTTTAAAATCCAGATTTCTTTGAGTATATAGATTGCTATGATTGTCACTATATAACTACTGTGTTCCTGTTGTAAACATCATATTGCTTTTAAAGATGTACTGTTTTGATAAATCAACATTATATTCTAGAGAAAAATATAAAGATGTTTTCTGTTACATTAAATTCTTTTTAAAGTTTCAAATGTATATAAGTAATTACATGTAGACATAGTCCACTGTTATTTTTCCGGGGATAAAACTCAACATACCTCAAATAAGAAAGAGGACAGAAGAGGAAAGAAAGTGTGAATTATGCTTAATAAGTAACACATTGCTACTTGCCTTTATTCCAGACTCAAGATGAAGTAAGCTTAATAAGTAGTATGCTGCCACTTACCTTATTCCAGACTCAAATGTGTACTATGCTTGATAAGTGGCACATTGCCATTTACCTTATTCCAGATTCAAAGTGTGAACAAAGATTAATAATATATTACAACTTACCTTTATTCTAGTCTCTAAATGTGAATATGCTTAATAAACTGCCCACTTACCTTCATTATAAACTGTTAAGTGTTAATAATGCTTAATAAGTAACACATTGTTACTCATCATTATTCCAGACTCAAGGTGTGAACTATGCTTAATAATTAACACATTGCCACTTCACTTTATTCTAGACTATAAGTGTGAACTATGCTTAATTAGTGACAACTTTCCACTTACCTATATTCCAGACTCAACGTGTGGACTATGCTTAATAATTAACATATTGCCACTTAACTTTATTCTAGTTTATAAGTGTGAACTGTGCTTAATAAGTGACAACTTTCCACTTACCTATATTCCAGACTATAAGTGCAGAGTGCCCAGTAGCACGTTCACACCAGACTTCTGAAGGCGGAGACACAAGGCCTGTATAATGAACAACTAGCTTAGGACCTGGCTTGCAACCCGCATATCGATCTCCAGCAAACACATCTGTCATGCAAAGAGTCAGCAGAAACAAAAATGGCTGTGACAAAATATCAAGCTTATTCCAATTATTATGTGCAAGTCATACATGGGTATGTGAAGTTTTGTATAATGGGCATTTGAGACACATCCATCAATAGGTATTTGATATCTAGGGAACATATTGATACTAATGTGCAACAGTTAAAAATAGCAGAGTGGAATTAATTTTAAAACTGTATATCAGTTTTAGTACAAATAAATAGAGGAAATATAATAATACACTGTAACTGATTTCAATATATTAACTTTAGCTTCAATTTATTACTTTCTTTCATTTCCCTAGTGTTTTTAATAAGCTTTTGCCATAGCATGATTTTAGTAAAACTTGTACTTATCAGTTTTTGTGGAATATAAATTATTTTAGAGAAGAGAAAGACTGAGAAGAAAGGGAAAGAGATAAATATAAACACATATATACAGAATATTAAAGACAGCAACTACAAACTACATTCTTTAATCTACTTACTGAATTTTATGAAAAGTTCTCTAGCCACTGAAAACACTTTTTTTATTTTAAAGATTTGAGCAAAAGCAAAGCTTTTATGCGATATACAGTCATCAATAAATTAATGATTAGTCTCACAATGTGAATGTGCAAAATAAAAAGGCCTAAACAAATCTGTATACAGATAGGCATTTTACTGCAAGAGAAGCCAATCTAAAGAAAATAGAAATGAAAATTATGTTTTTTGTGTACTGATCATAAGGTGGGGAATGAAAGAGTAGCTGGTAGCTGTGGGATAGAAGGAAGGAATGGAGAAGAAGAAAAATTCAAAAAAGGGTACATGACAATAAGAAGCTACAATAGTACAAGTTAAATGTTTAATTTATTTTCTATAAACTTTCTAAAGCAGATAATAATATCCTTACAGAAGAAATATTATTAATACTAACATTTCCTCTAATTACAATAAAGAGAGAAAAATAAAGCAAAAATATTTTTTAAAATCTAATGAAATTATTCAGCGCTTTTCATTGATAACAGTAAGAATCATAGCATTTTTTTAAAGTTTACTTTTATCTTCTCTAACTTTACAATTTTTAACTACAACATGGTACATTAGATATTTTTTCTCTAACCAAATGAGCTAGATCATAAAAAGATCATCAAGTCTACTCTGATAATATTTTGTTTCTAAAGCTTGATGCAAACTAGCCGGTAGAAAAAATATGAAGCAAAAGCTAAGTTGGCATATGCATTACAAATTTATATGCATTTACCACTTTCAACGGTTGGCCAATCTTCCGCATGAATGTGATGCGTGAAGGTAATAACTTTTTGTGATTCTCGCACCTGTGGTGATGCTAGAAACATAGGTGGGCATGCAATCAACATTATCCATGCATGCAGTGTAATCATAATAAAATGTGAGAAATAATATGTTTTCTTTTTTTTTTTTTTTTTTTTTTGGGGGGGGGAATAAACACATTATTTTAAACTTTTCAATTAGAAAAGTTATCATCAGAAAAATTTATATATTGGTCTGATGCTTATTGTCAGTAACTTCTGATTACCAAAATAGCCAACTGTACATTATCACTCTAACTTTAATGCCATAAGGGGCATAATCACTCAAAATTTAATGCTTTAAGGGGCATAATCACTCAAGCTTAAATTTCATAAGGGGTCATTCACATATGATGTTATTCAGTTTGGTGGGGGAGGTGATTTTGTGATGAAGTTGACAAGGGCAGGAGGGGGGTTGAAGAAATGTGATGTCACACAATAAATACGAGTGTGGAATGTTTCTTTCAAAAATAAGGTCAGAGCAAAAAATGATTTTGTGAGCTGCATCGTTAGTCCACTTTTATAACAACTCTAATGGAAGAATTATATTAATATTGTTATCTCAGCTGAAATATTGGGTAATTGTTATAACGTAATACAGATTTTAAAAACAAAACGTAGACTAAACAAACTGCAGGCCTACCAGTGATTAATCTTAGATTTTAGAAAAGTAAAACAACAGACTAACAACTTATCGCCATCCTGACAATAGTTTGACAAGATCAAAGACATATGGGTTTGGCAAATTGAAAGATGGTATTTGGTCCACAGTTAATGCTTAATCTTTTAATATGTTTTATGTGAAAAAAACCCAACATATGTAATTATTTGAGTATGGCAAAGGTTGAGCCCTGTGTCACTCTGAGACGCCAGACATTAAAGGAAATATATTAAATGCTTGAATTTCTTTCCTCTCTTTTTATTGAAAAACCTTTGTTGACATCACTGAAGTGCTAGATTACAGAAGTTCTGAAGTTCTGAAGCTTGATGGAATTTTTTTTTAATGCAGTCTAAAAAAGGATGGCATGAGGGTAGAGAAGAACTTTGAGGATGAAGCCAGCATGCAGCACTAGTAACATTTATGCTGTTGAAACCATACAATGTAAAGTTCCCAGTGCTATATTAGTTTTAATTTTCATGACTTTTCAGCAGCCAATAGCAATGGATAAAAATAAAAATATCTGTCTTTATTGAACGCTTATGGACTGGCAGTAACTAGGCAAGCAGTCCTCATAAAAGTGTGATTAATTAAACACTAAAAGACATAAAAGATGTCTGTTTTGTCTGTATAGTTTACTGACTTACATTACATTTACTTTTTAGTATTACAAAAAATTGTTCAAAAAATATGTGTGGGAGGTAAGACAGTGTGATGAGGGGGAGGGGGTGTCAAAAAATAGCCAAAATTGCAATGACACATTTGTGGATGACCCCTAAGGGAATAATCACTGTAGCTCAGGGTTTCTTAACTGGGGTCCATGGCCCTAGGATTCCACAAAGGTCATTAGGGGTTCCCTGAGAGATTGTGATTGAAAAAAAAAATAAGCTTTGTAAATATAGTAATTTTTATGCAGGGGTATCAAGAGACCT
Organism: Sinotaia quadrata; assembly: GCA_028829895.1. Lineage (NCBI taxonomy): Eukaryota > Metazoa > Mollusca > Gastropoda > Architaenioglossa > Viviparidae > Sinotaia > Sinotaia quadrata. The sequence continues at coordinate 86,390,112 of CM054178.1, forward strand.
GAAAATTATTTCAAGGGTTCCTCCAGAGTAAAAAGGTTGAGAAAGGCTGGTCTAGCTTAATACCATAAAGGTCATAACTCCAGATAAGAAACATGTGACACATGAAGCAACATAATCAAAGACGTCTATATTTTAGGTTGATGAAGACTTTACACACATGCGCAAACATACCATACAGAAACATGAACTACTACATACTAAAAACAGGTTATACAAAAATTACAAAAAATTATTATATTACAATTTTAAGTTGTTAGGTAAAAATGAGATCATAAAATGAGATCAGCATTAAAACAATTCCACTTATGAGTATGCATGAAAAAGTGTTATAACCATATTGTTTTTAAAAAATGAATCTGATATTTTCATTGTAATCCTTCAGATATGATTCTCAAATTTTATTCAGGAAGTGAAGCACCCATAAGCCATGTCTTGCAGGCAAAGTAACAAGAATAAGTTTTAATAATTTTTTTAAAATGTATTTTGATTTTGTTTTTCTGTAAATGTGGAATCAACCACTATTCAGCTTTAAGAATGCTTTTTGTTCCTTAAGGTCAATGAAAATCACCACTTCAGACAAGTGTATGGCAATGCAAAACAGAGCAATACCCCACAGACACAAACTTTAACCAATGCCTACACACACACACACACACACACACACACACACACTTATATAATAACACACATGCTCAATGGATCCTCACATAACGTTATTAATTCAACACAGAAAAAGTAACATTATGTGACATTAACATTATGCAACAGGATATCTGACTGACTAAAAAAGCTGTGAGCTCATTTACAAAGCCCAAAAGTTTGGTGGAAACACGGCAATGCTATGCAGTAATTCTAATGTTAAGTGAATACACAGAGGTCTATGGAAGGCCTAACATAATGCAAACTATAAGTATGTGAACTCAACCTTATATGAGGATCCATTGTACATGTATATATATACACACACACACATACATATAAACAAATGCAATGATTTACCAGCTGATCTTTCTTCCGGCTGAGTAGTTGATCCACCAATGCCAGAATCTTTATCACCTGTGATGCTTGCTGCACGATTATCTCCCTTACCAACTGGGTGCTCTGTGAGAGCTATGAGTTGCAATGATAATTTTTCCCCTAGAGACACGTCACGAATCCTCAAGCTGTTAACATCAGGCGGAATGATGGAGCCATACAGTTTACCATTTTTCAGCATCTGGTAACCCTGAAAAAAAAATGCAGCAATTGATTACTAAATTTTATTAGCATCTTACCATTCACTGATGCCCCATTTGATCTGTGTGTATGTTTGAGCAAGTGTGTGAAAGTATATGTATTTTGTTTCTGCAGGTTTAATATATGTGAAATGCAGCTGGGATTTTAATCAGATTATTATACCAGTATCGTAACAAGGGTGAGGCGAGTGAGGCACATACCTCGGGTGCACAAATCTGAGGGAACACAGAAAAGGGAAGATCAGTTTTCAAAGAGATTTATTTTGTGAAAATTATTCATCGAGAGGGTGCAATTTTACATTCTTGCCTCAGGCGCAAAAATAGTTAGTTATGGCTCTGGTTATACTAATAGGGGAAGAAAAAGTAACATGTTTGCAATGATATTAACTGAACAAACTTACAATGCAATTGAAGCCATAAGTAACTTTTGCAAAACATGTTAGTTTAAACAAAGAAATGCAAAGTAATAGCACAGGTTTATATCAAAATACTTTTCACAAAAATGGGATAAAATCCCATCAACTGGGGTGGACCTTGAATCATGATCTCACAGTATTGAACCCATGATCTCATAGACTTCTGCATGTGTCGTGAACCTAGTCCACTTTGCAACCTAGTTCCCTGTGTGCTCAAAACATTTTTAATGGTTTCTAATACAAGACTTTACTACATTACCAGTAAAATAAAACAAGAGACCACAACCTATCTAAGCCATTCAAACTCCTAACAGTGTTAATTTACAATTAAAAAATGACATTCAATCTCTGTTATAATGCTGCAGACTCTTGTTCAGTGTTAACTTACAGAAATAATGGCATCGCCTGACTGTTGTGGCGTTTGCCAGGTAACATCTATGCCATCTGGATGCAGTCCTTCTAAACGAAGTTTTGGGGATTTAGGCGCTGCTGGTGCCATGACTGTTACATTATTGGACATGATGCTCTCACTCAGGCAAAATATATGTTGGGCATCAGCATCCATGTGGCGATCTCCAGCAATTGCCTGAAATATTTATGGAAGTTCACAATGAAATGCACATGACATAAAAGCACTTTTAAGAACAGTTAGGCCATTTTATGAAATTTAAATATTTTTGTCTACTTAGCCCAAGTTCAAAATAGCAACTAGATAAGTTCTTTAGACAGGCACCAAATATGTCAAGCCCTTGATGGTAATCAATGACATTTAAGTTACCATGGACTGAAAGCCCTTGATGCGGGTCAGTTTTGAAGTAAATGTGGGCTGCAATTTCTAGGTGTTAGTGAAATTTAAGTATCATTTTGCCTACAATCCATAGACTAGTAGTTTCTAAAAATATTTTTATTAAATATTCTTAATATGTTTTTTTTTCTAGCAGTCTGAAAAATTATTCTTCACCTTGACAGAGACATCATAGCTCTGTTCTGGCTCAAGGTCAGTCAAAAAGAACTGGTAACCCTGTTTATCACTCATTTTGTTCGCTTTAATCTCTCCATGCCAGTTGCCATCGACATATATGGAGTATGAGGTGATTGTGCTCTCTGTGAACTCAGGGTAAGCATTTGGTTTGTCCCATGCGATCAAAACACACCCCTTTCTGTAGGAGGGCTGTTGAGAGATGGTAGGAGCTGGTGGCCGTACAGGTGAGGTAATGTGAATAGTTTTTGATGGGGCACTTTCCTGGCCAGCTCGAGCCAATACAGAAACAATGTTGACAGTCATTGTCCTGCCTGCAAAATCAAAATCAACAATTACGTACTTTTTCTTTTCTTTTTTTTAAAACAACAACAATTTTTCACTTTTTTTTACTATTAACAAAAGATCTTAAGTACATAAGAGAAAGGATATGCTAATTATTAGTGACTCACTTTTTAATCAAGCAAAACCAGATACTAATTTAATATTAATAACAATGGACAATCCTGCTTCAAATTCACTTATTTTCAGTGAATTCCAACACAAAAATAAATATATCTAACAACAATTTAATACAAGAAAAAACTCATGAGCAAAATTAATCTAATGCTCAAGAAAGTAACAGAAGTACCTAATAAATAAATATGTAATAACTAAACCACAACAATCAAAATGTCATCTAATGTTCCAAAAAATCCCAAAATACAAATAAATAAACATATAATAATTTGCACTAAAATACATTTCATCTATTACTAAAAAAAATAATAAAACAATATGATTTGCATTAAAATTAATATTTAATGTAACAGCTCAAGAAAAAATAGAATTACCAAATAAATATACACATCCTGATTTATATTAAAATGTAATCTAATGATTCAAGAAAAAAATGAATTATTAAATTAGTTAACTACTTGTACAAAAATTAAAAGTGAATCAAATTAGTTCAAGAAAAATGCAGAATTTCTAATTAAGTAAAGACATAATGAGCTGCACTAAAAGTTCTCTTTGTCATGTTCAGCATCACACTGTAAAATAAATGGAAGCATAGCATTTGCAACGGTGGACATTAAGTACAATGAAATGAACGAAGTGAGATTCAAAGTTCATAAATGCAGAATGAAGAGAGCTTAAAAGTAATATAAGTATAACAAAGAAAGATAAAAAGTAATATAAGTATAACAAAGAAAGATCAAAAGTAATATAAGTATAACAAAGAGAGCTTAATAGTAATATAAGTATAACAAAGAGAGCTTAAAAGTAATATAAGTACAACAAAGAGAGCTTAAAAGTAATATAAGTAAAACAAAGAAAGCTTAAAAGTAATGTAAGTAAAACAAAGAAAGATCAAAAGTAATGTAAGTAAAACAAAGAAAGATCAAAAGTAATGTAAATAAAACAAAGAAAGATCAAAAGTAATGTACCTGGCACAAGATTGTTGATGACCATTTGCCGAATTTCAGGATTACGCAGTCCACCAAGTGGTTTACCATCAACATTTATTTGATACCCCTGAATTCGGCCTTTGTCATGTGGCAAAGGTTCATCCCAGGCTAAGCATACCTAAAGAAACAAAAGGAAATGTGTTTTTCGTATTGCTAGCTTAATATCTTTTATTTAACAGTTCTTTCTCAATAATGTAATGACAGAACTACATGTATATCAATATTAAACTAAAAACAAATGTGAAAGAAATATTTATTGTTATGTGGGCTAGCTTAATGCATAAAGAGTGTGTGTGTGTGTGTGTGTGTGTGTGTGTGTGTTTGTTTGTTTGTGTGTGTGTGTGTGTGTTTGTGTGTGTTTGTTTGTGTGTGTGTGTTTGTGTGTGTGTGTGTGTGTGTGTGTGTGTGTGTTTGTTTGTTTGTGTGTGTGTGTGTGTTTGTGTGTGTTTGTTTGTGTGTGTGTTTGTGTGTGTGTGTGTGTGTGTGTGTGTGTGTGTGTGTGTGTGTGTGTGTGTGTGTGTGTGCATGATTATGAAAATAAAATGCAGTTAAATTATAGCTAAATATAAGTAAATGTAAGTAAAACTAGAACAAATAATAAATGTTACATTCAAAATCTAAACTTATTACTTTAAATTTAATCAAACACTAATTCACCTGGTTCAGATCAACTCTGACAATGCGCAGATGAGGTGCTTTGGGTGGCCCAAGTGTGGTGAAATAGAGCACAGAAGATGTGGTTTGAATCTCACAAGGCTTGCTGCCATAGACCAGTGAATAGTTGGCAACCACATAAATCCTATGACGAAAGGTGTCAGTAATGTCAGGTATATATAATGTGAGGAGAATTAAACACACTATGCAACATTATAAAATATATAATCACTAAGCATAATGTAAAGTAATTATTTTTAAAGACCATACAAAGTTATGAATGATTCTTAAGAGTGTTATATTGTAAGATTTATTTTTGTTTACAAAAGAACACATTTTAATCCAAATCACTATCTGAACTATTAGATACTTGCATGCAATTATCTGACATGCGAAAATTACAATTTTACTATAGAGCAAGTTTTCCTTTTTCTTTTTAAAAACATAATTAAAAGACCCCAAAGAAATAGCTAACAGAATTTAAAAATAATGGGCAGATAACTGTAACTGCAAATACCTATGGGCAATGGGCAAGTGGTCTCACCTGTATGTGAGCCCAGGGTGCAGTCCCTTTATAACACAGTGTTTCTTGCCCTGTATATTCCAGCAGTGCTGAACACCACGGACTTGTTTCCCATTCTCCACAAGATTGCACTCAAAACTGAAGAAAAAAGATGGAAGAAAAGATAAACATGGCATTCTTACTGAATAAGCAAATGGTACTCTTGCTGTGACAGAATTCTACAAGATGAACCATAGTCTGAATTTAAAGCCACTGTGTCTTGTAAAAAGGAAAAAAGGAAAAGAAAAACTGTTTTTTTCAAAAGACAATTTAACACCAGAGTCAGTATTCAGAGTTTATTTAGGAATCTTATTTAGGAATGCTCACCCTTTAAGGTGACTGCAGCCACTACTGATCTAGCAAAAGGCAATGTAAAGGACAGTTTAAGTATGTATTATGCTTATTGACATATTATTATTAGAGTACAACTATTTGTTCTACTTTTAATACTAAAACTGACTGAAAATCTTGGAATCATGCATTATCTTACAATTATAGCTTTGAGGTACAGTTTGCAAGCTGATCTTAAAAAGATCACTACTAATGCATGAAATCTCTTAAATAAACAAACAATATCCATAGATCAGCACAGTAAAGAGTCAAGAAAATTTTATTCCTCTAAGTTTCTACAGAGAATGTATCGGAATTTTGAGACAACATAAGTGATGTATTGGTGCCATAAGCCATCATGCAGAAGAGAATGAACACAACCACTAGAAAAACACATATTACATATTTTTCATAAAATTGAATTTTTAATTGACAGTCTGGTCCCTGCCTAAATTTAAGAAAATGGTTGAAAATACTTGATTTCAATGCGTACCAACCAATCAAAAATATGATTTTGATGCATACCAACCTATCAAAAATATGCATTTAAATACAAGTTCTTTTGATTTTTTGCTAGTAGGTACGCAGTATTCCAGACCAAATGAGACACTTGCTCTTTCATTAACTCCTGGGAAATTTTGGTAAAGAAATAAGGAATAACTTACTATGTTAATTTCATTCCTCAAGTTGCTGCAAGTTTCTTTTGCTTTATAACCTATTTACACTTCTAACACCTTAAAATATAAAAAGGACTATTCACATGTGAATTGATTATATTCAATACTCATGTCAGGGACAAGTCACACCTACTGAGGTCTAATTATGCTGAATGTTCACTCAACAGACAAGTCACAACTAATGTGATGAAATTATGTTCAAAGTTCGCTCAATAGACAAGATACACCTATGTGATCCAATCATGTTGAATGTTCACTCAATAGACAAGTCACACCTACTGTGATCTAATTCTATTAAATGTTCATACAACAGACAAGATACACCTAATGTGATCTCATTATTTTGAATGTTCACTCAAAATACAAGATACACCTAATGTGATCTAATTATGTTCAATGTTCACTCAACAGACAAGTCACACCTAATGTGCTCAAATTATGTTCAGTGTTCTCTTAATAGACAAGCCACATGTACTGTGATTGATTTATGTTCACTCAATAGACAAGTCACACCTATTGGGATCTAATTATGTTCAATGTTCACTCAAAATACAAGACATAACTAATGTGATCTCATTATGGTGAATGTTCACTCAATAGATATGATAAACCTACTGTGATCTAATTATGTTAAAAGTTCACTAAATAGACAAGGTACACCTACCGTGATCAAATTATGTTTAGTATTCACTCATTAGAGAAGTCACACCTACTGTGATCTAATCATGTTGAACGTTCACTCAATAGACAAGATACATCTACTGTGATTTAATTATGTTAAATGTTCACTCAATAAATTAGATATACCTAATGTGGCCTAATTATGTTGAATGTTCACACAATAGACAAGTCACACCTACTGTGATCTAATTAAGTCAAATATTCACTCTATAGACAAAATACCCCTGTTCTAATTTGATTATGTTAAATACCCATTTTAAAATAGATACTTCTCCCTTGTGATCTATGTTAAATGCACACCTAATGTGACTGTTGATTTCACTGGAGAACCTTGTGCCAACTACATTGACTACAAACAGAAGCAACTTGTATTGAGGATCTGGTTGTCTTGGCAACTCCCAGGCAACTTTTACCCCATGCTTGCCTTTAGTGGTGGCACTGATGGATGGAGCGGGCAACACTCCAGATGTATCATTATTGACAAACTGCAACGACAAAAATTTATCAACAAATACATAATTGGCATTAAAGATAATACTGAAACAAACAAAATTGGCATTAAAGATAATACTGAAACAAACAAAATTGGCATTAAAGATAATACTGAAACAAACAAAAATGGCATTAAAGATAATACTGAAACAAACATAATTGGCATTAAAGATAATACTGATAAATAAAGATAATTAAAGATTAAACATAATTGGCATTAAAGATAATACTGAAACAAACAAAAATGCTTTCATTCATGTTGAAACACTGAACCAATGACAAATTTCAGTTAAAAGTTGCAGATTTTATTTTTTTATCCTAATACATTTTCTTTACCTCCCCTTCTTTCACAACCTCCATCACTTCACTCTTCTGGCCACCAACGACAGACAACTTGGATCTTTCTGGAATATCACTACTCTCTTGGTGCTCAGCTGTTTTCAAATTTGCATTTTTCTGGACCTCAATCAGTGCAGCTGGCATCATTATTTCGTTTGATTGCTTGTGTTTGCCACCATGACCAACAATGGCCATAGAGCTTGTCCCTTGGTCCTGCACAAAGATATTTTAAGTTCACAGCAATGCTTTACAGGGAACAACAAAAACATTGCCTTTTCTAATGATCGTCGTTCTGGTGATTTGGAACAAGGGAAAAACCCTGATCTTAGTATTTAGTTTTTGAGTGTTGATTTAATACTTCTTAGTGTGTAGCTGTGTGTTTGTTTGCAAATGGGAGGGATTTTGAAGACATTCATGCTTACCAACTTTTGAAATTCTCAGTGCAGGATACTTTTTTCTTGCTGCATTTTCACAGCAGAGCAGCATAACTTAACTCTTCCCATACTCATTCATGTATTCATTTTTAAAAAGAAATATACTCCACAATAAGGTACTCTATCATGCCATTTTGGGCCACTCTTTTTAAAAGCCGCTTCCTTTCTTTACTCTTCGAATATTTTGATTTTGGGCAGTTTGTGGATGTAAATCTTCTCTCTTTATTTTCAAGAAACAAAGTACTATGGAATAAACAGCGGAGAAGAACAAGAATGATACTATACTTCAATGCAATAAAACATAAATGCTTTTTGTCCTGGCAGGAACATGAATGAGACAACTCGCTCTTGCTTCAAAATAAAAGATTTTTACTCGAAAATGTTTGGTAGATAGGAAAGAGGAAGAGGCTGAAAATACATTTTTGTGTTTGTTTTGTAATGCAGAAGAACCATAAAATATTTCAGACCTCTTAAGAAGAAGAATATAGGTATGGGGCTCCTGCAAAAATCTGGAAATGTCTGCAGAAATGACCATTAGGTTGTTGATTAAACGTAATACTTGAAAATAATTTTTTAATTATTTGTTTTAATTTTTATCTTACTGATTCAGTTCATATTTGAGTAAATTTTTTATTAACAAACAATGCATTTAGTGATATATTTATCATTTCATGCCATCTTTCTAAGATTTTAAAATTTTATAAACTGAGGCTTTGCAATTAAATGTATTTAATAAAATTAGTTCAATATTGTTTTGCTTTGTTTAAGAAGAAATACATGTTTATGACTTTATGTACACTAATGTGACAGAGCCATTTTCACGGTTACAACAAAAATAAAATTTGTAATTTTATAAATCATCTCCCCAAATTTTAACTACAGCAAAAAAATTGAGAAAAACATTATTGTAGAAAAACAGATCACTCAAGGTAAAATGATAAAAGAATACAAAATAAAAAACAAAAACTCTTTATACCCATTGGTTTCTAGGTTTTGTATCGATGACCTCATTTTTGGATGCATCCAAAATAACAACATGACCTCCAGGTGGGCGGTCAAAGTCTGACTCAGAGTCTGTTGAGTCTGTTTCATATTCCGAAGATGAGTCATCTAATATTTGCTGTGTTGATTGCTGTAATCCTTCCTTCTGAACATTTTGTGATACAGGATCTGTAGAGCAAGCACAAGTATTGATTTGAAAATAATGAACATCACAATGAATGAAAGGTCAAAATGCCATGATGAAAGGTCAAAATGCCATACCATATAATATTTCTGAACATCTGGCATCAAAGCCAAAATACTATTTAAGAGCACCATAAAGAGAAATTTGGGTCTGAGATAAACACATGCAGTTGAAAATTAGGCTTGGTGTAGAAGAGATGGCAAATACATTTGCCAGTTCATAAACTATCTCATGATCCAAAACCCCAAGAACTTACTATGGATATAATGTTCTTGGAATAAAAGTTGTCCACAAGACCTAATTTGCATTATTTCACTTTATAAGTGTCAAGAGATTGAAGACAACAAATATTTTTTAAAATTACATAATTTATTCGCTAAATGACTGATGTCGGTCAATGACAAAAACATTAACTCCAGTTTAGAAAAAAATCAGTCTGAATGAATGTATACATTTATGTGCAGTTCTACAAAATGTCTCCCTTTGTTAGCTTGTAAATGTGTGAGTTGTTCAAGTAAATTTGTCTCCCCTTTTAGTAATGTAGATTCACAAGTTTTCAGTCATATACATTAAGACAACAATTCTGCAACCTTTTTCCTTCTCTTTTCTTTTTTTCTTTTTTGAACTTTCCAATAAAACATTATGGAAAAAAGCAAAAATACTACACAAAACATTGTCACTGAAATATTAACTGATTTAATAATTTTAATAGTCAAATTAATGGTGCCAATAGGTATTTTTTTAAACATATGTAAATATAAGGAACATGTGTTTAATCCTTTTAACAGGTTCAACAATGAACTTGATAGGTATTTTTTAAACCTATGTAAATGTAAGGAACATGGGTTTAATCCTTTTAACAGGTTCAACAATGAACTTGATAGGTATTTATAGGTATGACATTTGTTGTAACTTAAATATTTCCTGACAAATGTGTGTGGGTATGATATGAAAAGATTCAATTCTGAGATAGATACTTAAATGCAATACGGTGACAGGAACAAAAATAACTATTATTCATTAAATAATCTATAGCTAAAATAACAATGATTTTAAGTAAATAACAGCTATAATTACAATGATTTTAAATAAATAAAAACTATAATAACAATGATTTTAAATAAGTAATAGCTATAATAACAATGATTTTAAATAAGTAATATAATAATAATAATATAATAACAATTATTTTAAATAAGTAATATAATAATAATAATATAATAACAATTATTTTAAATAAGCAATAGCTATAATAACAATTATTTTAAATAAGCAATAGCTATATTTACAATGATATTAAATAAACAATAACTATAATAACAATAATTTTAAATAAACAATAGTTATTGTAACAATGAATTTAAGTAAATAAAAGCTATAGTAACAATGATTGTTGTTACTATACTAGGAACCCAATGATTGTTGGGTACTCACATTTTAATTAATCAGAATAGTTCCAAACACACTCAAAAATACACAAAGCAATCAATTCAATTTTTAAAAAGTGAACTTGGTACAAGAGTGAGCAACAAACATGCATAATATCTCAGTTAAACATCATTTACACTTTGCATATGAAATATTTTATTTATCGAATTTGTACAGCATGCAAACAAAAAAATTAAAGTAAATAAATCAACAAATAATTTTGTTTCTTTATTGCATGCATGTAAACTTTCAAAATGACACAAAAACTAGAACATTTTACATCAAAAAGATAATACACCTTAGATAGAAGTAGAAAAGGGCAACCAAATTCAGGGTGAAGATAAATTCAAGTAGCAGGTGACAAATGGCAGCATTCCATGTGAATTATTTTTCAAATACTTCTTTGGCAGTGACAATACACAAAGTAATTCACTTCTGCCAAAGGCAACATCAATGCCTGTTAAGTGAAAGGTGCCTGATACATATGTCTCATAATCACTGAGTGAAAAATGTTAACATACTTCCATAATCATTTTGTGAATAGTGCTTAAACACTTCCATGAACATTATTTAATGACTGCTTAAACAATTCTATAATTATTTTGTGAAAGGTGCTTTAAACAAGTTCATAATATTTTGTGAAGAGTGTTTCAAGAATTCTATAATCAATTTGTGAACTATGCTTAAACAATTCCATAATTATTTTTGTGTAGAGTGCTGAAACAATTACATAATCATCTGATGATGAGTGTTTAAACAATCCTTTTAGTGAAGAGTGCTTAATGTGCCACATGGGATACATACCTCTATACTGAATCTCTGAAACTGCCTCATCGCAGTATTCCATTGCTGAGGAACATGGTTGGTTTACAATTCTGCTTGGGACAATGGTGACATTTTCTTGTGCATCACCATCCAGTAAATCTTCTCTGATGTAAGGAACATGATTCACAATTTCTAAAAACTGTGACAGCATTCCACCTGTTTCCACTGGCAAGCAAGGTGAGGGTGATTCCTGTTCCTGACCATATACAGGTACATTCCCATATGGTTCATTGAGAACATACTGGTAACCTTCATTACAATCTTGAACAACAGTTTCACTGTTACTCACCTGGGAATCCATGCTTTCATCTGGAAGTGGAAGTCGTTTATTCTGTAAATGTGAGCTGTGTGTTTGCTTCCTGTTTGTGTCAACTTTGACATGTTCATCTGCAGGCCCAAAATAAAACTGAACAGATTTTCTTTGCCCTGTATTGTCATCTAACCGTTCTGCATACCTGGGTGAAATGTAAAGATGCTCTACACTGTCCTTGTCAGACAAAGCATCACTGTCTAAGCCTTCATTGTAAAGTTGGACAAGTCTTTCTCTTTGTCGGTTTCCTTGGTATCTTTCATCTCTGCTATAACTTCTGTCCTTTCTACCATCACTAAAGGTGCTAGACCCATCGTCAAAGATTTGCCTAGGAATGTCACTGCTGCTGCTTCTAGTTTGAACCACTCTTTGTGATTTTTGTCTTTCTTTTCTGTATGGGTATTCATCACTAGCCTGTCGCACCATTCTTTTATCACTAGAACCTTTCTGATAGTAGGGACTTCTGTCAGGTCTCAACCTAATTCTGTTGCCAGGATATTGTCTTTGAGAGGAAAGAGATGAATGGCTCTGACGTTCTGGGCTGTAATCAAACTGGGAGTATTGTCTTCTTCTTACATCCCGACCACGGAACTGTGGTTCTGGTAATCTGCTTCTGAGAACAGCCTGTCTTGAATACCGAGGTTCATCATAATCCGCATCTCTCACAAGCCTTAAGCCTCTTCTTGGTGATCCTGAGGGGTGAAAGTGTTTCCTGTCTCTGGCACCATTAGTGTCATCATAATACTCATCTTCATCATCTTCTAATTCAGGCAACCTTTGCCTCGGATCATCCTCTTCCAAATCATCTTCAGGTAATTCTTCATCATATTCATTTGTGAACCTTTCATAAGAGCGCAGATGAGCATCTTCAACTCTTAGATGTTTCCCATGCCGTGGTACTGGTTTAGGGGAAGCCATTTTGTTCAGTCCTGGTCTGCTCCTTTGACTTCTAATTGCAGATTTTAACACGTTTCCTTTCTGTCCTCCACTAACAATTTGTGAAAGTCTGCGAGCAGCAATTTGATCAGATTGCAGTTGGCGTTTCTCATTGACATATGCTCTAAGATGATTCCACTCAATTTTTTCACTCTTATTTACCTTACCGGTTTTGCGACTGGCAGTTTTTTCACCAACAATTTTCTGATGATGAATGAAATTTTTGATGCTCTGAGCAATAACACGGAAAGAAACACGTTTGTGGATTGAATTTTCAGTGCTGGTAATCTCCTCTGCAGGCTTGTTCTTGCTGAGATTTGATTGGGATGCAAGTTCATAATGAAATGTTTGAAGATCTGCAAATGACCTAAGTGATGACTTATTACGAGGAAAAGCAGCAATCCCGGAAGACACAGCTGAGGAAATAGGTAAATACCTTACTAGAAGACATAAATCATCATTCTGAAGGGAAAACAAATATAAAATACATGGTTCTACATACCACAAATCATCATTCCCAGACGAATATTATGTAAAACATATAGTACTAGCATATGTGACACAACACCACCCTAGTTATTGGCTATGATTATTATATCATTAATCATCCTTAATTACAACTGATGAGAATCTTAATTTATGTTATTAATAATTCTCCAGATGGCAGCACTCATCTCTCTCACTTGGCAGATAAGCAGGCACTGTAAACGTTTTCTCTCTTTCACAACATTAAAACAAACATTTACCGTCACACAATGTTTTTCCGTATTGGAAAACTTTTTACCAAAGGAAAAGATAAATCCATCTTTAATCTATATTTAATGAGCCCCCATCTATCCACTATCCCTCCAACATATGATTATCAATATGTGTAAGAAGATCAATAAATTTATTAAATCAACAATCAAATATACAACAGATGAATATAATCAAAAGAGTGTTGAAATTTAAATCACTTCACAACAAGGTTCGATTAACACTAGACCCCAATCATTCAGTTTATCCTAGCATAGACATTAGCAGTCAAATTAACATATACATATAATCAAGTTCATGGACTTAATTCATCACAGAAATGAGACAGAAGTTTCAGTGAGATAATTATGGTCAATGTATATAACCTTTTCAAAGATGGCAACTGTCGCTAGCACTTGTTCACAATCACATGGTTTGCAACAAGTCACTGTCTTTCTTCTTTTGACTATGGTCCCAAATACCCCTTCTAGGCACATTACACAGCTGTTCCAGAATCTATGACGTACTCTCCAAGCACACCATGGAGATGATGGCAGTGTCATTTTAATGCATGGGCTTGCTGGGGGGGGGGGGCCATGCTAATCTATGTATGTTGTGACTTGCTGTCAATTTGTATTGCTCTGAGTGGTTGTGTAGGTAGGGGCCCCAGTGCACTGCTTTGCCCATGGGCCTATAATGATGTTAAGATGGCCATTGTGATGGTGGTTGTGATGATGATGATGATATCTGTGATAACAATGATTATGACAATGATAGCAGTGGTAGTGGTGACAATGATGATGGTGGTGATGACAATGACAGTGATATCAATGCAACAACAACAATGATGATGATGGTGGTGGTGGTGGTGGCAATGGTGGTAGTGGTTATGGTGTTGGTGGTAGTGATGATGATGGGGGAGGGTGATGGTGGTGGTGGTGTATTCTGCTGTGAATAGATAACTAGGAGAGAAATGGAGTGATGTGGTCAGTTCCTGATACTACAAGAATAATTGTACCTTCACTCATTTGAAGTTTGGAAACAAAAGACACCTTGGTATACCAGAGAAAATAAACTTGCGGTATCAAAAGAACATCATTGAACACACTATAGTTTTTCTCACAAGTGAATATTATGGTTCAAATCTCAGCCCCACAAAGGATGCTCTGCAAATATTCAAGATTTGTTGGTGAAGTGAGAGAGAGAGAGAGAGAGAGAGAGAGAGAGAGAGAGAGAGAGCTTTCAAAAATCACACCTAATTTTTTAAGTCAATGATTAAATTTATGGAAGTGTCACTGATTGATGTTCAATGCAAAAAGCATGACAAATTTGAGTTTTATAATCATTTATTTGTAACTTTTTCTTATGATCGCAGACTAAGAATCAGAAACACATTTCTATACAGTCTTGATGGTGAAAGCAGGTCATTTGGACAATTAGTTTATCAGCACACAAATGACAGACATACAACACAGATGTGAAAATATAAATAAAAAGGATAAACAGTCAGACACAAAGACAGTCAGTCAGACTTATGAAACATATTGTACAATGATGTATAAATATAAAAAGACAGCCACAAAGAAAGACACTCCATGGAGTAACTCAAAAAGGCATGGATACAGTGGTATAAATAAAGAGAGACTAAACACACATCCTTAAATCTGAGTCATCACTAAATATTTGTTCTAATTTCTTACCTGTACTGGCATGTTCCACTTCTATCTTTCGTGCATCAGCATTTTGTACACCATCTAAAGTTAACATGAAACCAACTATTAATATATCCATTATTAGTTAACATGAAACCAACTATTAATATATCCATTATTAGTTAACATGAAACCATCTATTAATATATCCATTGTTAGTTAACATGAAACCAACTATTAATATATCCATTATTAGTTAAACATGAAACCAACAATTAGTATATCCATTATTAGTTAACATGAAACCAACTATTAATATATCCATTATTAGTTAACATGAAACCAACTATTAATATATCCATTACTGCAGAACAATCTTGCTGTTTTCAGCACTTCTCAATCATAATCACTTTAAATGATCCATTGTACAGCAAACTGCATTACTAAAGTAAAAATCAATAAAATATATTTAAAAAATTAAATAAAGGGTGTTTATTTCATTAAATAAGAACCAATTAAAGAACACTATCATTTCAAAAAGAAAAATTTATTAGTTTCTTTCATAACTATAAAAGAACAGTACTATATCAACAAAATATGCAATGATGCTCAAAGGTCTAAAATATTATCTCCCTTAAATTGCCAAAGCTAAAACAGCTCATATAATTTCATAATATAGCTTGATATCTCAGCCCCCGTTGAAACATTTTGCAGAAATATATTAAAGTAACATATATTTCCATTTCTAATCAATTACAACTGCAATGTTTAAGACCTGATTGATGGGATCTGCAAAAACTGTTTAGAAAGAATCAAATTTAAATCTTAAACATCATGATATTTTAAATAATGCTGTTAATTCATTTTCAGGTGTTACTTAAAACTGATCAGCCTGAGTTAAACACACAGTAACTATCTCATGGACAAAATATATTTCTCACCATATCCCTGACTTTTTGTCTGCTATCCACAATATAATTTTTTAATCCACAGAAAATGTCCACATATTATCCAATCATGCCCTACTAAGTTTCAACCAGACTTCAGTGGCTAAAACTTCAATGACAGACTATTTGGAGTCTTAAGATAAACATTGTCATTTCATGAAATAAACATGAAACAGCCCACTAAACAGAGCTATTAACAACAGCAATGCACTGGTTGCTATCCAGATTGTTGTGACTAAGAACCTACCCTCTCAAAGCAAGGTCAATGATTTCAGCAGCCAAGAATAGACTATAAAATTGATTGGAGTTGGGTGCATGCGGAAGCATCAATAGTCACGTATAGAATGTTAAATTAATTAGATCATGGCTTTTATCTAGATACCTGGCATTCATAAAAAATGCAAAAATTGAATCAATTAAATTCATCTACTGCTCCAACTTTGCACATCAGTTTGATTGATTACATCACACTGCAAAGCAAAGAAGTCTTCAATGTGATGCAAAATCTGCTCTCCTCATTTCCTGGCTTATTTTGAAACACACCGTAATAAAGTATCTTATTTATCTATTTGCTTCTTATTTTAATTCTTCAATTATTAACCTGTCAAATCAATATCATCAACTTACACACACAAACACACACACACACACACACACACACACACACACATACACACACACACACACACACACACATACACACACACACACACACACACCACAAACACACCTTCAATACAGACAAGACAGAAAAATGTACAAGTACTCATTCCAACTAAAGATCAATAAAATGACTCTGCTATACAGAGGTCAAGCAACAAACATGTACTCTTAAATAATACAAGCAACATATTTGAAATACTTATCAAAGAAGCTTTGAGCTTTACGAATAACAAAGTGGCAGGTAGACATGCATGTACTGGTCTACAAATTGTTAACAAGTTTATAATCATGTGACCATATAAAGATAAAATTATAAGATTAGTAACTAAATAACAGCAAACAATAAACTAATTAACAGTATAAGATCAAACTGAAACACACGTAACATTTGTGTAACATTGCTCTTTAAATGTAACCATTATGAAACTTATGAAACAAAATAAAGTTATCCTTGATTTTAATGATGCTCAAAATAATTATTAAACAGTAATTAACATAAAACCAGCATTCATTCTCTGTCAGATAAGTGTATTTGGCTTTATCAGGACAACACTGGAGAACACAAGATGCAGCTACAAAAAGCTTGAACAGTAGTATCACAAAATTACATTTCTGTCGCAAACTGGACCAAGCAGAGGGACAAAATTAACAATAAGCTTTAACAGAATATTCAAAGCACATTTCTGACACAAAACATGACCCAACAGAGAGACAAGGCTACAAAAAGCTTGAACAGTAGTATCACAAAATTACATTTCTGTCGCAAACTGGACCCAGAAGAGGGACAAAATTAACAATAAGCTTTAACAGAATATTCAAAGCACATTTCTGACACAAAACATGACCCAACAGAGAGACAAGGCTACAATAAGCTTAAACAGTATGATCATAAACTTACATTTTTGACAAAACCTGACTCTAGTACTAGTTTTTTTATATAAGCCAAAGCCACACAGGAAACAAGACCAATAAAGCATAACTTGCTTTTACAACAAAGAGTGAGAGCCCTGTTTTTCTCTCTATTATTTGATACCTGTAGTGTGTGAACCCAAATGAACAACTTGGTCCGTTAGCTTTCGCAGGGGTACAACATCCTTCTCAGACTCTGTTTCAGTTTCAGTTTCGGTCTCACTTTCTGACTCGCTTTCTGTTTCGCTTTCTGTCTCTGTCTCACTTCCTGATTCAGATTCAGATTCTTTGGTGTGGATCTTGTCCTTCAGTTCTGATGGTGAAAATGTGCAGCACAGTGGGGACGTGGTGATAGGCAGTGATATAGTGGTGATTGCCATAGCGATGAATATGTTGATGAACAGGATGCATGTGCAAAGCCAAACATTTAATTATATACAGCCAAGCATGCACAGTGATAAAAGCAAATGATTCCTACTTTGTGAAGTAAGCAATAAAATACTATGATAAGTGTGTGATTTAAAAAAATATATCTCTCAAAGTTGTTATTTTTAAGTCAATACAATGTTGATAGTTTAAAAGTACTAGCCTTGGTAATTTTTGATTAGATGATCAAATACTTTGCCAAACTCAATTTTTAAAGAATCATAGACATTTAACTATAGCTGTGGTGTAAAACATAGCATTTTAAGAAAATGTCTTCTTCATTCTGAATGCATCAGTACTTTTACTTTTGTTGTTCATGATGACAAATGATAAAGCACTTCTGTTACAATTTATTTTTAACTCTCCCTGAACATAAAATGTTATTTTATTAAGCCATAAAAAGTAAGCTTCTATTCTTTTTATTTTATCTTATCTACACTGTAAGTGATGTGCTATCAGTCAAATGTATCATATCGTTTGAGGTTCGACAGCACAAGCTTGTTAAAACAAAATTTCTTCTCAAAATATTTCAAGTTCACATTTCTAACCAAATTAGACTTTAAACAGCAGTCTTCAGTTTGAACAATTCCCTAAAGATTTTTTTTTCAACCTGAAGTATTTATACTTCCAATTAGCAAGCATCTTCAATTTAACAAAATTTTCCATGTTAATAATTTATTTACAAATACAAAATACCAACATACTTAAATAATGAATCATACAAGATATGCAAAACAAAATGATAAAATGATATCTATGTCAGAAGAATGTTTCTAGCAATATTCTGAAATGTGACTACAAGAGCAAATGCAACTGCAATCTTCTAGCAAGGAACTCAAAACTATTAACATGATACAATTTGAAACAGAAAAAGCACCATTGTTAAAGGTTGAAATAGTGATTTAATTTTTGTTATAATTTTTGTTTGCTTGGGGTTTTTTGTTTGTTTGTTTGTTTGTTTTCATAGCCAAAGTGTGCTTTTATACAACAGAAAAGAATAATTCTAACAGGATGATTTTACTCAATTTCGTTAAATTTACTAATGCATTACATTATAATATTTTCTTATACAAGCATGGCCTTTGCTAACTACATCTTACACATACATTTTAATAAGTCATCCATGACTAGCAGTTCTAATAAAAAAAAATAATCTTCCAAATCATACAGTAGCAAATCTCTCCGACCTCTCTAAACCTGTCATTGCTTCCTTTTTTCATTCATTTGTTTATTTACATGTTTGTTGCTTTGTAAGAGTAATGTTACCTTCATCAACAAGCTTGGAAGTTCTCTTGAAATTAAGTGTTTACATTTATTTATTTAAAGTTTTCTGCAATGCTTGGGAAACATGTTGGGTTTTTAATTAGATGCAGTGTAACATCAGGGAATCCACATTATAGGGAATGAATAAAAGAGCATTTATTTCATATGGAGTGTAAGCGGGGAAATTCACCCAAAATACATTTCTGAGTACAACATACCTCATAATATAAGATCAATAGTAGTTCTCGCTGTTTCTAACCAAGGTGTTCATTTTTTCCTAACAGAGGTAAATTGTCAACATAATGATTGAGACATGACATAAAGCATGAATTTTGAGGTATGATATCACAAAAAATTATTTTTTTAAAGGAAATAATCATTTATCAGATACAAAACAAAAATAAAATCTGATTAGATCTAGATGGAGATAGATAAATTACTCATCAAATAATGCATACCTTGTCCAGTGTAGTCTCCTACAATATCCAGAGCTAAAAATAGGCCAAGAGGCTGGGAGAACCTATGTGTATATGCAGTGGTGAGTATTCAGGTAAACCTAATCTTATTTTTAAAATCTTTATTCTGTTGTTCAACCAAATGTATACATAGTTGGTAAAAACAAAGAAGTGGTGGGAAATTTCCCACTGCATTTATTTTTTTTTAAATTCTGAATTTAGTATACATGAAGCACATACAAGTGTAAAAAATCAGGGGAAAAGAAAAAAAGAACTCCTAATCATGTACATATGCCTCTATAGCAACTTGTCAAAGCCAAAATAACACTTGACTGCCAATATCTTTCCCAAGTGGGAGGATAAACAGTAAAAGTCTCAATTTATTCAGCTCTGGAAATTGGGAGAAATTTGTATTCTGCAACTCTTTACTTGTCAGCAGCTATTTATAAAATATCTTTTTCAAGGTAACTCATTTAGCACTGAGTAGATGCTTAATGAATGGTTAGCTTATACAGAGATGACAACTTAGGGTCAGTGGGCTTGAAAATAACTGCAAAAGTATAGAAGACCAAGTAAAAACTATACTGACAGCTACAAATCAAAACTTTATCAGTTTACAATAATTAAAATACAGTTTTTCAAAAATTATCTAATTTTTAAAAAAATATTTTTACTTTTTAAAACGAAATAAAGTTGATGTTGATTTTATAAAAAAAAATACTTTGGGCAATTAAAAGTATAAAATATATTTTTCAAAATTTTAGAAGATAAATGTTCACTTTAGTTCATCACCAGCACACAAAATTTGATCAAAGATAAACAAATTTATCTTCAATTTCAAACACTGCACACAAACTACACTATAAGGTTATATTATCCCCCTCCCCTTGTACACGCAGTGACATAGCAAATGTAATGATGGCTTGTCATTACTTGCATTACATAGCCACCAAGTTGCAATGAATATAAATAATAGGAACTATGAACTTGTTAACAGGTAATGTATGACAAACATACAAGTGCAGAAATGGTGATGCAATGCATGCACTATGGAGTGGGTGGAGGTCAGATATAAATAAATGTTTGCATAATTACACTTAATTGTTTGAATGGGACACAATTTTTATAATGTTGTACATATATTTATTTTCATTTCAGCCAGTAGTGAGTAAATTTATTGAAAAATTCTCTGGATCTAACATGACCCTTTGGTCTTTGCTTGTACGTCTGTGACAGCACTTGTGCTCCTACACAGCAGGTTATTTTTAGGAAAACTGTATTTTCTTGATCATGATGAAAATTTCACAAATACCCTGAATGCCTGTAATCACCAGTATGTTGAAAACTGTGAGTGGCTTTGGTGATCAATACATTATAATAGTGTCTGAAATTTTAAACACATTTAGCATGCAATACAGTAAATGTGGAACTGTATAGCAAGATTAATGTGTAAGTGATAGTGTTGCACACAAAAAAAATTTGATGCTATAACTATGTTACATGTAACCATCAACAGTTTGATGCACCAGATGAGCAGATAAAAGATAAACTGACCATCCATTGCATCCAAGTAGCCAGATCCCTCCATGACTTCGATATACTCTAAATACAGCTCCTCGTCCTCCAAACGTTCGGCTATGGGAGGCGGAATAATGTTGACAGTATCCAGAGGCAACTGCACGACGAGGACATTTGACATGCTTGCTTCATTAGAATCTAAACATAAAATGTAGGCAGAAAAATCAAAAACAATAAGTGAAACAAGTTTGTAATAATAGAATAAAATGTCAGTCAAAATTATGCATCTGTTAAAAGAAAAATGATACTAAGATTTCCAATGAAGAATTCTCAGACTTCAAGATCAAATGAAGAGAAATCAAAGTCAACCTTGCAAATGCGATCAATCAATAGATTTAGGTGTTCTGATAATATATATATATAACCTTTTCAATGATGGCTGCTGTCACTAGCATGTGTTCACAATCATGCAGTTAGCAAAAATTCACTGTCATTCTTATTAGATGAAGGTATCCATTCTAGGCACATTACACACACGTTCAGGAATCTTCACTGCACTACTCAAGTACACTACAAGGAATGTTCAAAAAGTCTTTGTGAATTCTCGAGACAAAACTCAAGCCTCAATTTACAGGCTCCCAAACGGAATTCATAGAAATCAACATACAGCAACATTTTTACTGATAAGTTTGATGACAATGTTGGATATACACACCAACATGATTCAGTAGAGTACAGTAGTCAATGTAGTCTGAAGCAGATACAAAGTTGCAGAGCAAAAAGAAAAAGGCATGCTCCTTTCTGCAAAAATCAAATTAAGGCGGCACTAAATTCAGGCATATGTCATCTCCTTTCTCCTTTACACCACATTCTCATCTTACAAATCTTGCTAATATTCATTAGCCCAATACACACACAGCATAAGTAATATAACATCTATCAAAATTCACAATTATAATGTACAACTTAATCAAATTAATGAACATAGAAATAATGGTTCAATTACAAAAGCATTCTCCAATTCAAATCATAGATCAATAGCAAACGTACAAAATATTT
Organism: Sinotaia quadrata; assembly: GCA_028829895.1. Classification (NCBI taxonomy): domain Eukaryota; kingdom Metazoa; phylum Mollusca; class Gastropoda; order Architaenioglossa; family Viviparidae; genus Sinotaia; species Sinotaia quadrata. Next base: position 86,412,671 of record CM054178.1, read on the forward strand.
CTAAATCCATTCTTTCTTTATCAGCCACTTAACTTACCCTAAACCAATGATCGTCTTTATAACCAGACTCAAGTTATGTCAAAATCAAAGTGATTAGAATATAGACTTTCTTCAACAAAGTAACTTTCAGTCCACCCCCATTGTATGAAGTTGTTAAGAACAAGTGTGAGACTCTTAGTTAGAAAAACTACTCATCCACTTGGAACTGGTTTGGATTGCATCACCAAGTTCTAGCATATTCTCCACCTAAGTTGTTTACTCCAACTCTGATGCTAACAAAATATCGTCATAAGCAGTGCCCAAGGTTGGTTCACATTAACATTGGCTACAAATATATAATTATCAAATTTAGAAATAAGGATAGGCAAATTTACTCCAACACAGATTGTTTATTTAATAAAGATAGAGATGGAAGACTGTTATAACTGTGCAAACCAGATTGATTGTTTATATAATAAAAATAAAGGTGGAAAACTGGTATACCTGCATATGTAGCCACTACACTATTACACTTGACTGTTTTTATAACATAAATAAAGGTGGAAGACTGATATACCTTCATATGTAGCCAGTACATGTATCTTATAGTCCACACCAGTCTCACAACCTCCGATCACAACTTTACACCGGTTAGCTCCTTCTTCTGGGATTAGCTGGTTACAGAAAAAAATATACTACTTAAAACACTTGACAAGCAATATGTCTTCATGAGATTTAATTTATACAATTTTTTTAAAATGTTAATTGTATATTATATTTATATACATATTTTTTTTATTGAATACTCCAAAAGATTGGGTGAGAAATGAAAGACTGGCATGCAGGCAGTTTAATTAAATATGCATGCTATAATTAAAAAAAACTATTTGAAGAATCTAAGTGTTACCAAAAGAAAACTCTTAAGTAAACAATGTGTCACATTAAGAAACCTCTTCAAGCAGATAAGGTGTCACTACAAGAGATTTCTTAAAACAGACTATGTGTCTCTATAAGAGATTTCTTGAAACAGTATGTGTTTCACTATAAGAGATTACTTGAAACAGACTATGTGTCACTATAAGAGAGTTCTTGAAACAGACTATGTGCCACTATTAAGAAAATCTCTTAAGGCAAACAATGTGCCACCTTTGTTCTTTTATGAAATATGTGAAAATGGATCACTAGTAACACACAATATTTATAAATCTTTCAAAATATTCTTTTAAAAAATAGATTAAAATATATCTTAATGAAATTATCAATACCATTAATAATTATCTCTAAAATATAAATATATCTGAAACAACAGGGCAATCTATTTAGCCATTGTTTATAAACTTTACTCTGTGCAGAACTACTGGTAAACTTTGTGCTAAACATGGGCAGAATTCATACCTTTGGTCCACACTGCTGGTCATTCAAAAATATCTGATATCCATCGACTGGGTGTGATCGAGAAGTGATGGACATCCACACTACTGCCAAAGTGACATCATCAGGAGTTACCTCCAGTGAGATGACTGGACCTCCTAGAGGCGCCACTTTGGGACAGGCCAGTTGCTAGAGAAACAAAAAGATTACCATCTCATTTATCCAGGGTAATGAATAGGATAGGTAACAAGGATAATCCAAAAGCATGAGTAATGCAAAGCCAACAGAAAATATATTTGGTCTTGAATTGAAATATACAGAGTTATTTATTGCAAGAAAAATAATCCAAAACATATTTTCAAGAGTATATGATATCAAATATTGAAATTTCATAGCCTATGAATCTATTAAAAGAAAAAATCCATGAATCAAAAATGAATTGCCATGCCACTTGACATTAGACAAAATCATTACTTAGCATAAGAACATTTACTGATAAAATCATTGGAATCCAAATCATTTCATTCTCTCAGCTTTGAAAGTCATTAATGTGTAAGTCATCATACACATATTTTTATCTTATTACTGCTTCAGATTTCCCTTCTTTCTGAAGGACTGATTTGATTTTTAACATTCTATAACACTGTGAAATGAGTTTGGAGATGATTGTTTCATTCACCTGACACATATATGTGTCCCCATAATATAAAATATATACTTTTCTCAAAAGGATTTGCATGAATTGCACCAATTTTAAACATAATTATATTTCCAAGCATTATGCCTATAAAAGCATGATGATATTTGTAATGTGCAAAAAAAAATTCTGCATTAGTACTGCTCACTCATTTTACATGTATAACTATTTTTAATATTTCTGAGTATTTCAGTGGCATATTACTCCCCACGATTGATAATTCACATTCAGTTAATTGAGAGATGATAGTATTTACCAAAAAAAATAATTATGCCTGGCACAGAGTTCAATACAGAGTTTAGTATATAAGCTATATGAATGAACACGAAAGATTTTTGCAGATTTTACACTCCGATCAAGGAACCATAATTTATCTCCCTCAAAGCTGTGCACTTGAATTGTGTAAATCTATTTTCTGAGGAGTATTTTAGGTTGCTTATTTCATTTTTTCATCAAGATTTAAAACAATAGCTTTTTGGAAAGTAATAAATATATAAATATACTTGTGTTTTTAATCTCCTTTTCTCATCAGAGTACAGAGTTTAAATCTTTTCAAATATTTCTTTTAGAAATAATAATTAATACATGTGTGTGTACATGTGTGTGTGTATATATATATATATATATATATATATATATACCCTAAATTATATAGGCAGTGAATTTATTTACTTCTTGTATTGAAAAAGACAACACTAAAACTTTACCTGAAATATGTCCTAATATACAACATTAAATATGACAAGATATAACACCAAAACACGACATTAATATATGACAAGATATAACACCAAACCTTGACATTACTATATGACAAGATACAACACCAAACCTTGACATTAATATATGACAAGATATATCACCAAAACTTGACATTAATATATGACAAAATATAACACCAAAACATGACATTAATATATGGCATGGTAGAGAAAACTCTGTCAAGATATAATATAAGACATGAACGGTTGGAATAAACATAAAGGCACAGCAAAGGAATCATCATTAAAACAGAACATAGGCCACAACATTAAGTAATGACATAAACAATATTAAAACATGACATAAACATTCAAGTCATGACATATGAACGACAGTGAAACAAAAAAAATATACATTAAAGTATAGTATGATGTCATAATACACAACATTAAGATATGAAACAAGGCACAACACTGAAACACTATATAAGATACAACATTAAAGCATGACATAAGACATTAAGACATAATGCAATGTATTATACACAACTAATATTTGTTCATATCTCAGTAGAAACGGCTTCTAACAAAAACAAAAGGTCCAAACTCAAAAATATCTGTGTAATATTATTAACTAAAATTCCATCTCCAAAGGATCTGCTCAACATGTCAGTCAACCCACACTTACCAAAATATTTGATTCCAGAACCTGGTCACTGGCATTGTTAGGAAACACACGCAAGACCACACTGTAATTGCGGCCTCCAGCAAGACCAACCAGTTTCAAGCTGTTGCTGGAATTGGGGAATTTGGGGCAGTAGCTTACTCCATTCAGGTAAATCTGTTAAAGGAAACACCATTTAGGAAATATGTTAAAGAAAACACCATTTAGGTAAATATGTTAAAGAAAACGCCATTTAGGTAAATCTGATAAAGAAAACACTATTCAAGCAAGCCACTAAAGGAAAAATATTCTGACCACCACTCTTTCACAAAGTGAGGTTCACACCAACTAATTCTCATCAGGTGCAAAGAGTGGGCTTATTTCATTGATTTTTATAATAACACTACATCAAGTACTAACTCTGCAACCAAAGATTACAGCCAGAAAACATGAGTTTGTTTGCAAAAGAGTTTGTGTGCAATAATAAACACTAGTAGACAATAAGGGAGAGATGATATATGACATTTATGGCAGGCAAAAGACAGAACTTAATGAAAATGCAGATATAAGAATAAAAATACCTGGTATGCCCTAATTTGTTTAACAGCCTCAGGGCTAGGTGGATCCCAAAAAATCTCCATTGTGCCAGGGGTTGTGAAGCAGCCCTTGATCTGGGGTTTACAATTCCACCAATCCCATGCTTTAGTCTGAAGTAAAAATAAAAGTTATGGTTCCAATAAAAAGCACTACTGAGAATCACAAAATTATTTTATTGAATTAAGAGATTACAACTGATATTTCAAAGCTTCCCTGTCAAAGAACTACTGATTGAAAACATAACCATTAAAGACAACATTCACAAAAATATAAAACGTAATTTACTGAAGATGTGAAATGATTTTATTATCTCCATAAATTGTACAAGTAACGGGGAAAATGCTTTATACCTTAAAAAAATGTGATGTTATCAAACAACTAAAATTAATTTAATGAATTGGCAATAATCTGGAATATCACACCAACATATGTAGTACCAGCATGTGACTCAAATGGAAAACAATGAAGAAATTATGGCACAAAATTCCAATGGTGAAAGTTAACAAAATGGCCTATTTAAAAACTTGCTATTGCTATATTCTGGGGGTGGGGTGATGATGGTGGTGGTGGTGAAGATATAGAAAGTATAATGTGACAACACAACAGCAATTATAAACCAATGACAAAGCCAATATGAACTAGTGAACCTCTCTAGGAACAGCAGTTTCCTGGTCTGAAGCAGCAGATTCATCAGAGTCATGGTCAACATCCCCGCCAGACAAAACCCAGAATCTTCTAAAATTAAAATAAATAAATAAATAAATAAATAAAAATTGCAATATTTTTAGTTGATATGTAACTTCAATCCCCCTCAAAAAAACATACAACAAATATTTTTAAAAATTAGGGAAATCACTTTTTAACATGAGTTTTTCTTAAACTAATCTGCATTAAGTGTAATTCATTGCTTCTAACACAGTTTTATTATAATACTTCTAGAAGCAATCGCAATGAAAACAATATCCTCTTTATTATATTGTAGGTAGGCACACATTAGAATTTGTAGTGTTTGTTTAAATCAACAAGCAGTTTGTAGATCTTTAAATGTTGATAATTATACATACTATCAACCAATTAAAGAGCTCTTGTACATTCAACAGAAATGTTCTGAATATTAATTTAATTAGCATACTCACATACTAAGATACACACCTGCATGTCAAAAGGGGAATTTAACTGCTTCTAGGCAGATGACTAAGCTGTTTTTAGATCTTATTCAGAATTAAATCCAGGTAGTGGAATAAAACAAATATATTTGTATAAAATCCTATGTCCTGTCAAATTGAATCTTACTTGGACGTGAAGATGTGGCTCTGCAAATGTTTGTCTGCAACAGCAATTGCCCGCACAACATGGAAACCAGACTCACGAAGGGTGACTCCCTTATCTGGCTGATATTCCTGAAAAAGAAATGAAAAATCAGCTGAATCAAAATTATGTTTATGATACTTTTAAATTATTTCATCTAATTTCTAAACAAAAAAAATCATAAACCGACAAATGTAGCAGATCATTACAACCAAATAACACCCACACTTCCAAGCCTGACAACCAAATGCCCTGAAAGACAATGACATTAATAACACTCAATGTCATGTAGTTAATGTATTGATTTTATTTTAGCATCCATTTTTTTCTCTAATAAGTAATTTAAACAAAACAAAAACTGCAAAATTGAAACTATTTTGTGAAGAGAATAAAAAGCATTTGACCTGTCCAAAATAATCAAATCTAAAATAGTGAACTCTGACCACCATTTGTTATGATGAGTGAGCCACATGGTGAATTTATACAACTCTGTATTATAGAACCATAGTCTACACAAGACAAACAAATATTACTGTGAAGACAATAGAAAAATATTAATGAAAATTCAAGTTTATTTTAAAAAGTCTTTCTCTTGACAAATGAAGAGATAGAATGTAAAAATCCTTTTAGACCACTGTTTACTGGCAGAATAACTAGCTGGCTAGGTGAACAGATTGATGGATTGACAAAGTGTGAAAAAAAATGAATACTTAGATATATGTGCCTTATTTACTAACTGAAACAAAGGGCTCTATTGCTGGAAAGTCAAAAGTATAATAATAAACCTCAGGTTTTTCAAATACCACAACTGAGACAAATAATTATCCCAAAAGATCAGTAATAAATTTAAAGTCTTTCAAATACGTAAGCTGAGACAAATAATTAGCTCTAAAGAACAGTAATAAATCTCAAGTCTTTCAAATATGTAAGCTGAGACAAAAATAAGCTGGTGGTATACAGGTCTAAAGCTCAAGTATTTATTCTGATTGAGCATGTCTAACCTTTGAAATAGTGCTTGGGCGAGAACCATCTAGAGTGTAGTAAATCTTAGAATCTGGCGTTTGACATTTCAGGTGCAGATTTGTATACCTCTCCACTGTGGTACTGGTCTGCTCTGACAGACATGGCTCTGCAGTCCTTGGTGCTATGTATACAGTGAAATCGATAAAACTTAAAAGCTGCACAATGGTCTTAGTACCTAAACATATTAAAAAGACACATGAATGACAAGGCAGTACAAGGGCATTAGACTTTGTCCTGTTTTCTTTATAGCTAAGTGTGAATTGGATCTTTTGTAAACATTCCATTTGCTTATGTAGCATGGTTGCATGGCATTCAAATCACAAAACTCTAATACACTGTCGGATAATTTTTATAGACATAATAAGCATAAGTATCTGTACATTTCTACTTGGTGTATGTGCATGCATGCATTGTGTTGTGTGTGTTTCTGGGGAATACTTAATATACATACATGTTTCCGAAAGCATCTGTGCATTTTTTATGCAGTTTTGGAAAGTGTCTGTTCATAAAATATGTTTTTCAATGTCAACAGACGATATCACCTATTAATAAAAAGTGCTATAACACGAGATGTTCATTTTAATAATTAATTTTCTGTTTGAAATAAAAGATACTAATGTTTTATGATCTTATTTCTGCTATTGCCTGTCCACAACTATTTCTATTACCTAGAATAGAATGCATCTGTCACGCTTGTGAATTCAAACTAAAAGACAAAGTGCTCATTAAAATACTACCATTTGAAAGTAAGTTACACGTTAACTGGCAGAAATAAGGTTTGACTACTTACCAACTTCAAGGACATTTATCGTGCAAGAAAACCCAGGGGCTCCTTGGGACACCACAGTATAGGTTCCATCTTCATCAAATGTGTAGAGAAAGCTGTCATTAATCAGTGGACGCCCACTGTTAAATGCCCTAGGTCCTTTAATCATGTTGAGTGGAGTCTGTAAATGCAAATGGTCCAATGCAAACAGATAAAAATCCATTGATAGAGACTTTAAAAAATAAATATCTTCAGAATGTGTCAGGAGAAAAAAAATTAAGTATCTGTACAAACATATAATGTGTCCTGAGAAAGTTCTCCCAGTCTAAAAGCTATAATGCAATAAACACCTAGGAATTTAAAAAAATCATATTTTAATTAAATTCCCAATCTAAAAGCTATAATGCAATTAACACCTAGGAATTAAAAAAAATCCTATTTTAATTATTAAAAGTGAAAAAATTAAAGGCATCAACAGGAAATGAATGAAGCATCTCAAATCTACCAAACTTGTATAAGAAATCTTTCTAAAAGAATTAAAATGTAATTCAAATTAAAAATATGTGGCGTAATTTTTAAGTAGACAACTGTAAAAGTACCAAAGGTGTATACACATTTCAATGTGAAGGGCCACCTGAATCAATACCTAAAGCACAAACTGAACTTAATACTAGGTTTAATATTATTTATGGTAAAAAACATAATAATACCTAGAAACTGATTCTTATCATAAAATCAAATAAATGTTTGTCAAATAACCAGACTTGATTACTACAGAAGGATCATATCTTCATATATGCCACAGTTATTATGCAAAATGAAAATTTTCTATTTCCACCATTTTTTAAATCACCCTCTAATTTGTAATATGAATGAATGAGTAAATGAATGACAAATGAATGCATAATTGAATGAATGAACTGATTTGTTTTGAAACTGCCTTCATTTCAATATTTACCAATTATGTCGTTTTTCCCTCGGATTATCAAAATATGCACATCGAACATTAAAAATTGTACAAGTCACACTATAGAGTCAATGGAAAATCAACCATTATTCACCAAAAAAAGAAAGGGGGAGGGGGGATAATTTAAGCCAGAAAGCAAATGTGCACTTATATTTAAAAGGTAGAACTGTAAGCAATGTTTAAAGAAAAATAATAAATGTATTTAAATGCAGTTAAATAAAAAAAATTACAAAAGCATCAATATTTTCTCAGTCTTGAACCAATTCAACTTAACAGAGAATTTTGCAAGTAAAAATAATAAGAGGAAGATACATTCCATGAAGTACATTTTATTTTAAAGATTTTCAACATCCTCTCAGTCACACACACACACACACACACACACAAATCTGTTAATATATTAAGATCACTTAACTTCTCTCTCTCTCTCTCTCTCTCTCTCTCTCTCTCTCTCTCTCTCTCTCTCTCTCTCTCTCTCTCTCTCTCTCTCTCTCAGATGTAGAGTATATCATAAATCCAGTTAATTTAATATAAAGAAATTTAATTCCAGCTAATTTAATATTAAGAAGTTTAATTTCAGTTAATTAAATACTTAAGAAATGTAATTCTAGTTAATATAAAGATTCCAGTTTATTTAATATAAAGAAATTCAATCCTGTTATTATATAGAAATGGGACATTATTCATAAATAACAGAAACTAACTGGGATAAAGTCAGCAAAATGCTCCACACAAAAAAATTGAAATTATTAGTGCAAAGCATTTGAAAATTTACTGGCTTACGTTAATGTGCCAGTAACAAACTATTTCAACAAAAGAAGCATTATTATATTATCAACAAGACTTTTTATGGTGTAAACTTCAAAATAGAAATTGACAAGTTTCAAATTTATGTGAAATAAATTTGTATAGATATGTTATGTGAAATAATGTTGTATAGAAATGTTCTGTGGAATAATGTTGTGTAGAAATGTTCTGTGGAATAATGTTGTGTAGAAATGGTATGTGAAATTATGTCAGTAATGCAATTCTCAGAGTCTTACTGTATGGTATTCAAGAGAAACTGTAGAATAGTTAGGTTTGGTTCAGGTTAGGTTAGGTTAGGTTAGGTGATATGTGATGCATGTATACATTCTTAAAAACTATTTTCAAACTAGTTTAATTATGTCAATTTTTAAAAATCCTAAAATGTTCCCTTGATTTTGAATGATAAGTTTATGTTTACCAAATCCAACATCATTAAAGCACAAAAGCAATTAATAAGCAGTTCGTACACAAATATAATTTTACTAAAGTGGTACACAGCTTTCTGAAGCTTGACAGGGAAAACTGGGCTGATGATTTTAGGATTTCAATTTTTTTTTTTTAATTTAAAATTTATTTCATCACTACACTTCTTAAGCTATTATAGAATGTAACTTCTTAAGATAAAGATATGCATTTCAAGCTGTAAACAATTATTAAAAATAGAAAGGTTTTAATCTAGAGATCTGGTTGAAATATCATGAGAGAAATTGGTCAACAATTACATGGTGGTTAACCAAATGAAAGTAATCAATCTGAAATTCTTTTTAAAATTTAGTTAAGTTTTCTTAGCTAAGTGGAGACAATTTTGTACAACTCGTCACACTATCTACACGCTAAATTTCCCTTTAATAACTGATGCACAATGAAGTTCAGGATTGATGAACCATTTTTTCCTCAAGTCATAAGGTCAAGAAGAAGCTATTTGTGACTATTTTATTTTTTAAAATTTGGGAAACAACTGATTAAAAATAAATATCCATATACATGTGTGTATATATATATATATATATATACAATCTTTTCTTCTAAGCATCAAACAGCTGATCAATTTTATAACAGCATAAAATAGAATGAAATCCTTTTCTGAACAAATACTTAAACCAAAATAAATAATCAAATGCAAATCTTAACCGCCAGCAAAACTATTTCTTACCATGAAAATGTGAGAATGTTCTATATTTTTATGTTTTAAACCATATTAAGTGATATGAGATGATTGCCATTTTTTATTATTATTTAATTTCTAATAATGCTGTGGTAACAACTGCATACTTACATTACATTTTATGATGATTTAATAATTATTTCTAATTTCTAATTAATTTTTTTAAAATGTAAATACAATACATAAACAGAGCAAATGAAAAACAAAAATGTACAATTACAATGTACCACCTGAATTCAGTTATATTCAGGAAAAGCATGGCACCCAACCTTCAAAACAGATAAAACATGGCAAGGGAGGGGTATGTAAAGTGATTCTTAGTAGCAGGAAAAAAAGTATAAAATACAAATCACCTCTTCGTTTCCAATTTTCTCCCACTGCAAAAGCATTTTGTATACAAATACATGTTTTGTAATGAAGTTAAAATATACTACAAGTAACACTTAACTATAAAAGCAAGCATCAAAACAAACTATCTAATAATTATGTTTACTCAGCTGTCAGTCTTCATAATAAATTTTGATATTTACAGAAAAAACAAAAAATAAGATGAAAGCATTCTTTTAATAAAAGAAAATAAAAATCATATGCTATACTTTCAATTCTGATATAACTAGCTACAAAATATGCAAGCAGCTGCAATCTGCTGCACTGAACCCAAGTGAATCTACAATAAGCACAGCACTAACAACATTGAATAAGCATTATCTACAATAAAAATAAACTTTATAGATGTCAAATTTGCAATCCAATGTCAATTTGTGGTCATTTTAAAGGCTTGCTGTTTATTTTTGTTTACAAGGGAACTAGACATTATGCTTTTGTCATAAATGACAACTTTTTGTAGTTGGGTCCTGTTGTATCTCTCTGTGATCACAAATGATTATGCATTTACATTGTTTAGCTAATTCTTCTGGGTATTATTATCAAGTGAAATATTTGGTCTTTTGTTGAATGGTTTTTTTTTCGTTCTCATTCCACTTAGTCTTTCTCTCAGACAGGTGTAGTGGAGTGCTTTCAAACTTTTTCAACTAATATCTAAATCCATTTGTCAAATGAGTGCTCTAAGTCTAGTTATTTGCTTTGACAGTGTGCTTTCAGTTAATCTGAACAGCATCTAATGACTACTATCAGAAACAACACAGATAATTTTCTAGTTATAGATAAAAATAAATGGCAAATATATAAGGCTACAATGCAACAATTCAGGTAACTATTACAATAAGCAAATAAAGCTTCAAGTGCTGGGTGCAAAATATGTGAACAGTCTGTCAAATGACATTATTTAGAGAGAACGGCTTCAAACTAAGTTTGTCAATTGGTGGCTTAGGCATGTAAGAAATAAAAGTAATAGGTTGCTACCATGGCAACAAATTTAACTAGCTACTATTCTGCTGTTTATAGTTTACTTGTAAAAATGAAATTAAATAATTAAATAAGATACTGGAGAAGAATGAGCACAGATCCTTTATTAATAGAAAAGATTAAATAAAAATAAATGAAAAAGAATACAAAAAATTATAAAATGCGAATTTCCAATGATAAAAAAAATACTACTTATTCATTTTTATTTATATTCTTGCCTACACCACCACGTTGGAAAATTTGCTGCTCATATGCAGGTGGTTATTTAAAATATTAGATTTTTGGAATTCAGAGAGTGATAGAGGGTATTCCAAGGCAGTGAGAATAGTTGAATAAGCTCTTTTTTAAATCACAACTTGCATGTTTCGTGCAGTTAAGAAAAGTAATAGTTGGGAAAATTAGTGCAAATGAAGTGAATTATTTTCTCTTTAAATAATATCAATAAAGGAACAGCCAAAATAGTTTGCACATGACACTTGAGACTTTTCATGCCTGCAGCTATATACTAACCAAAAGAATTTCTATTTTACAAGTGAACTGTGATATATATTTAAGTTATGCCATATAAATAATGCTAAATAAGGGTTGCTTGCAGACACAATATGTATTAGTCAACTATTAAGACAATTTCTATTCTCCAAGTGAATGAGCACTGACACTAAAAGTATAAACTTTTGTATCCAAATTGTGAGTCAGGTACTAAAGCAAATTGTTACCAAACTGATAAAATAAATAAATAACCAAAGTTGTACGGACTGCGCAGTTTGGATCTGTGACATGGATGATGTTGTGGTTTTCATCAGTACCCTTCCAGCTCCACAGCAAACTTTGACCCTGGAAACATGTTTATTAAATGTAAAATCTGACAGTCATCTTTTCACTAAGTGTAATAAATCTTCAGAATTTATTTTTTACTTTCACATATCTCTTACAGAGAAAATTATATTCTTTCAAAGCAAATTAATTAAATGTTGAAAATTAAAATTCATACAATAATTTTTTTTAATGATAGCAGCTTGTATATAAGCCACTTAATAGGAAACTCACAATTGTCTGGTATCCCAAATTTTCAAACAGAAAGCAATAGTGAAAGGAAGTTTGTATAATGTTTCTTCTTTTAAAAAAGTAATAATAATTTAAACTTGATGTTAATTTCTTATGAGTATATATGTTCACTGGTTGAGAATTTATGTTGGTCATGCTTCTCTAGAACAGCAACTAATAGTGTTTACCATTGTTTCTCTAACATGGTTCTCCTTACAGTAACTAGTAGTCATGAGATATTAAAGTGATACTAAAAAAAAATACTAGAATGGCTAAAGTATAGTTAAAAGAACACTAGACTACATGGGTATAGTTAAAAGAATACTATACGAATATACTTTAAGAGTACTAGAATGGAAAGAGTATACATGTAATTAAAAGAATATTAGATTATAAGAGTTTACTTAAAAGAATACTAGAATGACAAAAGAATAGTTAAAAAGAATACCAGAGTGATAAACATATATTTAAAAGAATACTAGAGCATAAGAGTATACTTACTAGAAACCTAAAATATAAGTATATAGTTTTTAAAATATTAGTGATAAAAGGTTAAAAGAATACTAGTGATAAAGAGTAAAATTAACAATACAAGAATGATATCTCAGCCACCAGCAGATTCAATCGATCAGCACCCCACTGCTCAAATATGCTGGAGAAGCCATGAGCCTTTTCTTCCTACCTTTGCTTTCATATAAATACCTACAATCAGCATGTATACAAAGAGTTTTATTGCCCACCTTTTGCAGGTAAACTGACTCTGGATGAAAGCCCTTTTTATCCAGCTGCACAATAATGTTATCACTCCGGTCATCACACACCACAGTACTCAACCGAGTCTCTTCCATGAACTAAAAAAAAAGTGTAAAAAATATCATTATTTTCTTTTTAATTTAAGCTTCAGCATTTTCAAAATAAATTTATTTGCATTTAAGTACTGTGCAATTTAAGAAACTAAGGCTGCAAATAACAGCAGTGTGCAGGTTGTGAAAATATGATATCAGAAAAGGTAGAATTAGCGTTAGACAAAGTACAACTAACCTGCCCAAAAGTTCAGGTAAAACTGTTTTGCATTGCCCTTACTTGTATAATATTTTTATACTATAATATGTTTCACTATAGTACTGTTTATAGTACAGGTTATGCTGCAATAATGTTTACACTGTAGTACTGTTTATAACATAGAACTGCTTACATTGCAGTAGTGTTTACAATATAGTATTGCTTACACTGCAATATTGCTTACACTTTAGTCTGACCACTAAAAAGTAGAAAAAAATCCTTTTGAATCTGTAATCTCTGTTGCTATAGTTACAGTCAATAATGTTGTAGAACAAATAATATGTGAAAGCAACAAGTGAATAAACTAAGAAAATAGTTATGCCCAAAACAGTAAATACTAAACTCTTGGTTGCAAGTAGAAGATCTCCAATTATTTGAAGATCAAGCAAAATAAGAAAAAATGTTGTCTCACTCAACTGTCAAGCATAACATCAAAATCGTGAAATGCAAATAGATTAGTAAGATTTGTTGGTGTCATTATTGCTATTGTTGTCATTGTTGATGATGATAAATATGTACAGTGATAAATGTATATATTGAGAAAAAGTTAAAGAGGGAGTTATAGATGAGAACACTGACACTTACTGAACAAGACCCATACTCTCATACTCTCATGTGTTTGCTTCACAACCATTTACCTTTAAAATAATGATTAGATTCAGTTAAATCCAGCTGATCAATGGATAATAAATTTCTCTGTAAATAAATATACTGACTCGTTCTTACATATCAAGAGCAGCAAATATCTTCATGATGTATAATGAAAACTAACAATATAAAATCTGGAATCTCAGTTTAAGGAAGATTACATGCAGATGAGGGTTTGAACTACAATGATTATTTTCTCACACTTGAAAGCTGAAAAACCAAATGCAAAATGCACAAGGTGCAAATGAGTGAGCTGCACTTTAAAAAAATGTTATATAATAACAGAAAAATGTTTTATAAATTATAATAGATAAAATTAGGGCTCTTTGTCTCATAACACTGTGCAGCTGTGTACACAACCTTTGATTTAAACTTTAATAAAATGTATTTCAAACATGTCTAGTGTTCCACTGATATTTCATTTACCTACAAATGCAAATTTGTGGTGATGACTATATGGTTGAGAGGAGTGGGGATGAACAGAAACTGGTGGTGAAGAATGCTAGTGATACTGGTGTATAAGTGATGGTGATGCGTTAGAGATAGCTAGAGGTAACACAGGATACTGGCAAATATTGTTACTGGAGTGCCCTATAACTCTAAGTAATATGGTACACAGTAATGGCAAATGTTACTGGATTAACCTAATGCTGTTAATAAAGTGGTATATGGTACTGGCAAATGTTGTTACTGGAGTGCTCTAATACTGTTAAAGAGGTGGTTTCTGGTTTTGGCAAATGTTATTGGAGTACCCAAATACTATTAATGAGGTGGTATATGGTACTGACAAATGTTATTTGATTGCCCTATGTTTGTCAAAGAGATGGTATTGATGTATGGCTCATAGAGTAATGGTAGCATTGTTTTCCTCGAATATGTTATATTAGTCATGAAGTGTTGTATGGCCCAGGTGTTAACTGAAGCTGAGGTGATGCATGGTTGCTTAACAAATATCAATGTGGTGGCTGCACAGTTGCTTTGCAAATATCAGTGAGGTAGTTGCACAGTTGCTTTGCAAATATCAGTGAGTTGAGGCATGACTGTCTTATAAGTGTCAATGAGGTGATGCATAGGTCTTGATAATAATTAACATGGCCATTACAATAACCATATTAATGAGGTGTTCTAGCTAATATGGTTTTACCATCAGTGCAACTTACATAAGACTACGGAAATTGGAAGCAAAGGGAAGTTTTAGTGATGGTGGGATGGAGACTTTTCATACTATATAAAATTGAAAATTTCTTGAAAAATGCTGCAACAGGATGTGAGGTTATTTAATCAAAATGAGTACCTTTACAAAGAAAATCTACTGGGAAACAAGCATTAAAGCAAGTGCTATAATTAAAATAAATATATTAAATAAAAGTCTCAAAAATGCAATCTACTCAAGTCAAACTACAGCGCTTTCTAGTACCCAATAGCATAACAGATTCTAATCCTAATTACGGCGATACAAAATGATTCATACCTTTGCAGACTTTGCCTAAAGGAAACAAAATAACAGTGCAACAATTTATGTTCATATTGCAATGAAACAATAAATCACATTGTTTCTTAACTGACTGCAAATAAAAACAATCCCCAAAATAGTTAAATTTGTGAATCGTAATGAAAGTGGTCAAAGAAAATTATTATCTGAGAAATGCTTAATGTTAGAGGAAGCAAGCATCATAGCTGTAATCCTTTATTTAATGAATCAGCAAACTTTTATAATTAATGTCTTTATAAAGTGTTAGATCTAGGTCATGGGGTAGGAATCCTGTTTATTTACTTATTACAGGAAGTCCCCAACTTACAGTGGAGCTCCAGGAGTTGTGTGTGTGTGTGTGTGTGTGTGTGTGTGTGTGTGTGTGTGTGTGTGTGCGTGCGTGCGTGCGTGTGTGTGCGTGCGTGTGCATGTGCGTGTGCGTGTGCATGTGCGTGTGTGTGTGTGTGTTTCGCAGCAGTAAGATTTTTGCCTCTGCCGATGCTTTTAGCAGCATGTAAGGCAGTCACACTAAAGTCATCATATATTTAACCATCTCCATGAGCACCATGGTGCAAGATTTTACTCTCAGTGTGCAGACAAAAATGGTGTGGCGTTGAACTGAGTGCCATAACTATGATGTTCACGCTGTAAGGCAATTTTAAATCTATGGACAAAGTGCCTTAATTTTGAATCTGCTGTAAGTCAAGGACCTCCTGTATATTGTGAAGGGACAGTTGTCATTTTTAAATCTAAGGACATGAACATTTTTATAGAGAAAAACAATAACTGTTTGCACAGGTTAGATTAAGAAAGCTAAATTAACCTGGTTATGCATCGTCAGAAAGTGCCACTAAGGTTTTCATTTGTGAAGTTATATAAAAAGTTATATTTAGAAAGCAGCTACTACAATTCCAGCTTTTTGCTAAACCGACATAAGAAACTGTTTCTTTGTTCTATTATATTTAATTTGCAAAATGACTGGGAGTATTGAGTTTTTAAAATCAGGATGACAATTTTAGCAAAACTTTTGAGAGAAAAAGACACCATAAAAAAATGTGCAACAATACATATGACTCACTAGATCTTAAAAATCTTAACACATGACTCACTAGGGTCTCATAAATCTTAACACATGACTCACTATGTTCTCATAAATCTTAATGTGGTTTATTATGATTTCATAAATCTTAATACATGACACACTGGGGTCTCATAAATCTTAACACATGACACACTAGGGTCTCGTAAATCTTAACACAAGACTCACTGGGTTCTCATAAATCATATGTGGTTTATTATGATTTCATAAATCTTAACAAGTGACTCACTAGGGTCTCGTAAATCTTAACACATGACTCACTAGGGTCTCTTAAATCTTAACACATGACTCACTAGGGTCTCTTAACTCTTAACAGGTGTCTCATCAGGATCTCATAAATCTAAACACATGACTCACAAGGGTCTCATAAATCTTAACACATGACTCACAAGGGTATCATAAATCTTAACACATGACTCACAAGGGTCTCAAAAATCATAACACATGACTTAAAAGCAGCTCATAAAAGTTCATATAAGAGTTTTGGGTGAAACTTAGGCAAACCTCTAAGAGCAAACCGAAAGTAACTATAAAGCATGCCTAACAAATGTACTTCCACAATGTGTTTTATACAAGAAAGAATAAGGAAAATGGATTCTATTAGGCTATTTGTTTACTGTCGCATGGATGTTAAATCTGTGAAAGTCTGTTGTGTTTATACATCATCTAATACTTGTTTTTAAATACATAATGAAAGAAAGCGTTTTGAAAAGGCTATTTGTTGAATGCTGTTACATGGTCATTAAATCTGTGTGCGTCCATTGTGGTTATACATCAGTTGATACTTGCTTTTATGGATAAATAAAGCAAAGTGCTTTGAAAAGCTCAAGTTATTTCAAAAAGAATATAACTTACATTTGTTTCTCTTCCCTTCTGGAAAGACTTGCTCTTGAAATGCATTGTCCCAATTTGACTGATTGCTCTGGCAAAACTGCGTCTGAAAATGAAAATCAAGCTATACAGGATATATAAATTATACACGATACCTCCAGTAATAAAACATACCACATTCAATTAGGCTGTTTAACCCTTGTTGTTAAAAGACAATCTCTTTAGCATAACACTCACAGAATTGTCAATAATATAAACAGGTGAATACTTGACAAGTAGGTTTCTCAAGCAAAACAAACATCTGTAAAAAAAAAAAAAAATAATAACAGGGTCAATCAAATGGAAACAAACAGAAAAATAAAATAAGTAAAACGAAATAAAAGTAAAAATAGGAAATGTATGTACTGATGCTAACATTTATTGTATCTTAAAGATGAAGTCAGTTGGTTTCATACAAAGGTATAATTTGCAAGTCACCTATTTTTCACAAAGATCAGAAGTTAGCTGCATGCATCTAAATCAAGGTTCCAATGAGTTGGGTTACAAGCAGTACAGATTGATAGGAACTCCAAGTCCTCCATTTTTTATCTATATAGTCTTACCCAATAAACAAGCAGGAATTCGTTTTCCTTTGCTTTTAATTCATATGGTCTTATCCAATAAGCAAACAGGAATTAATGTTCCTTCACTTTTAATTCATATGGTCTTACCCAATAAACAAGCAGGAATTAATTTTCTTTCACTTTTAATTCATATGGTCTTACCCAAGAAGCAAACAGGAATTCTTTTTCCTCCAGTTTTAATCCATAGTCTTACCCAATAAGCAAACAGGAATTCTTTTTCCTCCAGTTTTAATCCATAGAGTCTCTTACCAATAAGCAAACAGGAATTCTTTTTCCCCCAGTTTTAATCCATAGAGTCTTATCCAATAAGCAAACAAAAACTCTCCTAAACACTTCATATGTCAAACAACGCTCAGATAACAATATACCAGTGACCTCACTTGTATAAACACACACACACACACACTGACCTAGGTGCCAAAGCATTCTGATGAGATCCAGTGTCCAAGACCTGATCTACAGTCTCCACAAGAGTCACATCATACTGCTGTAGCTTACCAAACACCCAAGCCACAACATCATTTAACTGCACAGTCACAGGGTCTGGGCAGATTTCAGAATTTTTCACCAAGACTTCATGCACCTGGTATAAACATAAAACTCCACTCTGTAATTTGCTGTGTAAAATAATAATCTGAGTTTTAAAACAAAATATATGTAACAAGATGATATAGACAAGAACAAGTTTTGAAATTTAACTAAATATATTTAAAGTTCAAAAGCTAACCTGTGGGCGTGTAGACACAACCACTGCACCAAACAATTGCGGAAGTGATTTGCTGAAAAGTAAAATTAAATATCCAATGTTTACTACAATTTTATGTGGAAATAAGAACAAGAAATTAAAATTTGGATAATATATTATAAAACTCAAAAAATCTTACTAAAAAAATATTGGGCAGAATCAGTTCACACACTGGGCAGAATCAGTTCACACACATATACACACCATGCACACACACTCAGTACATGTGCACAAACATATGCACACACACACACACACACACACACACACAAACATACACACACACACACACACACACACACACACACACACACACACACACACACACACATACACACACACACACATATATATATCTTGATATCTTATTTTAAGTCATTGTGTAAGATATCAAGATATATATATATATATGTGAGTATAATTTGTACAATAATACATGAAACTTGAGTAAACAATTTTAACTTTTCATTTCATCAGGAAAATCTTATTTTATGATTTACCAGAAAGACAAATTAATAACACCACCATTAAGTAATCTTACCTGACAAAATAGTAAACACCAGGTAAACAAAAATTATGCATGAAAGCTGAAGGGCTGTCACGTGGCTGCCCACTGCAAAAGCCATCAGGAATGATCTGACCTTGATGTGACACCTGGACAATGTTGTGCTGTTTTTTCCCACCTTGCCACACCCACCATACACGATCATTGCAACTCACAGTGATTACTTTTGGTTCAAATCCTTCATCTGTTAGATGTATTGTGTGGTTCTGTAATATAAAAAATATATTAAGTTTTAATATGAAATGGGTATTTTTGATACCACTTTGGATCATTTCTCACTGTAAAATAATTTCAATCACCTCTAAGTGTAATATAAATAAAAAATACTGTCTCAGCAGTAATAAAAAAGTATAAAATCAAATCATGAACAAAACAGAGCAAATCATGGAGAGAATACTTATTAATATTATGTTTTCAAAAGTTTGCAGTTCCATACCTTTGATCCTGGATTAACAAGTACAGAAAAAGAGTTAAAGTTGTCCCCAACATCTGACACTTTATAAGTGTACACACCAACAGTTGTGAATTGGATGGTAGATACTCCAACACGTGTAATCAAACGGGCAGCTGTGCCATCCAGTTCCTGATAGTGTTCTATGAAGAAAAGGAAAATATCAGCAGTTTAAGGTTAATGAACACATAAGTAAAAGTTTTTTAAAATGTTAAATAGCGTACTTATTTAATAATAGCAAATACATAAATCTGCAAGAAGTTTATAATACAACAAGCAACTGAAACTCAAAAACATAATTTAATTCATGGGCAAAATCAAATATTTCAGATATAATGTAAATGGAACAAGCATTTTTTTTAAAAAAGAACTATTTATGAAGTTAAATAGTTAGGAACATCAGAAGTGGAAGACAAATTTTATTTTTTAAAATTTAAATCATTTATACTTACTTAGCTCTAAATGCATTAAGAAATGAACATTATGAAAAAATCCAACACAGTCTCTGGTAGATATGAACATATTAAAAAGAACAAATGACAACAAAATATGATCACTTGCAAACATACCAGACTGATCTGTTGATGTATTTTTGTTTGCAAGCGGATTAAGTACTTTGTCTTCCTCTAGTAGCAACAGTCCTTCTCCAACATCTGCAATGGCCTGACCATCCCAAGTCCACCACACTCGATCTCCAGTTGTCACTCGCAATATATCTGTTAAATAGACAAAATAACTTCCTGATAACTAGTGATCAATATGTAAAACAGACCACTTAATTATTTCCCTATAAATAAATAATTTTTCCACAAATATATTTCACGAATCTGATTGATCACTAATCTCTGACCATTTTCCACCTAATCTACACAGCTCATGTCTTGTTGGTATTAAGGATGTCTTAGTATCATATAGAAAATGACTCTCTTCATTCTTCATTAACTTCAACTGGACTGAAACCATTAAGAAGCGAAAGCTTATGATACACCAAGACTGAAGCAATTAAGAGGGGTTTTTTTTTGGTGGTGGGGGGAATGACTGATAATTTTAATTCTCTGAAACTAAACTATTATGAAAAGAAACAAAATTGGGGAATGACTGGAATACATCTATAATTAAGCTGAAACAATTAAGAGGCTAAGAGGATGAAACTTTATTAGGACTTCAGTATTGAAGGAAGAAAGCATTAATCATTTATCAGGAAAGAAGCATTCATGGGGAAAGGGTTAATCATTACTAGAACTAAAGCATTTACCGAAACTGAAGTATTTAGGAGACAAATGGTTAATCTTTTACAGACTGAAGCATTCAGGGAAGAATGGGTTAATCTTTCACTAGGACTGAAACATTTAGAGAGAAATGGGTTAATTACTTACCAGGACTGAAGCTATTCTCCTGAACTTTGACAATATGTTCTCGCTGTTTTGGTTTTACAATAATGGTGCCAATATATTCTGCTGCCTCATCAAAGTTCTGGTCGGAATAGTAATAAACTCCTGCACTGTCGAAACGGTGTGATATCAGGCCCTGTTTGCTGTTAACAAAAAAACAAACATGCCAGGTATTGACCCTAAATAAAGATGAGATTGCTATACAATAGTAAAATATGGCCAAGGTGTAAATTAGAAACTTATTTGTCCCTCATTGCAGTGCTACAAAGATTTTACACAATTTGTTAAGTCGGCTCATTCAAAACTATCTTGATTTATATTTAATGGTAAAAAGTTAATGGTAGAAATATTTGCTTACAACAAAAGCATTCACATTTGACTGCATAATAATCATATTTTAAAGATGTAAATACAGTGGAACCCCATGATAACACAAATTCTTATATAACGTGGCTTCCAAAATTTTGTATATTCATTCGCAAATGAATTTTTTTCAAAGTACGTGAAAAAAAGTATAAAAAACTATTTAACTTCATTTTGGGGATGAGATCGCATATAAATTTGAATATACATGTAATATGCTCGTGGCATGGTTCCTAAAATTCATGTTTGTGTATTTTTCTCGTACCAGGAAAAAATATTGTTTTAAGTACGAGAAATAGTGTGTAAAACGTTTATTTTAATTTGGGAGAAGAGTTCGATTATGACTTTTAATATAAAATGATCCAAAATCTAACAATTTCACCAGGTTCTTGAAGTGTTATGCCAAAATAAACATTATCAGAAATGTTACATGTGTTATCATAAAAACAAATAAAAATTAGTAAAACTATTTAACGCAAAGTAATAACCTATGAATATATTATCTGTCCATTATTTTGAATATATCTTAATAATGCATTCCATTTAATATTCTTCCAATAATAACCCGATTTTTTATATTAGATATGAATACACATATATATTCTTGGAAAAAAAGTAAAATACTGTAAAACCCTACATTAATGCAACCCCGGTATTAATGCGATCCGATTTTATGGACCCCAATTATCATATTATAGCGAGGTTTCACTGTATCTGCTTTAAAAGCATTCAGACTTGACTCTATAGCAGTTTTACTTTCATAAATAAATATTTATGCTTTATAGTAAGTGCTGTTCAAATATTGGCTTTAAAAACCTCTCAGGACTGTCCTGATTCACACATTCACAGTATAAATATTTGCTTTACAAAAATTTAGAATTGACTGCATTATAGTCATACTTTAATGGTAACACACAAACAATTTAGCAAGCCAGAGCACTATGAAAATATGCAGAGACTAAACAAAATCTATCTAGTTGTGGACATGTTTCATTTGGCTGTTAAAGCTTACATCTGACTGGATGATTTTTAAGTTTCATTGGCAGGCTTTACATACATCTGGATTTGGTTGCCTGTAACTTACTGCTTGAAATTACCTTAAATTAATTCACAGACAACACAGTAATGAAATGTAAATGCAAACACTGATACAAAGGGGGGGGGGAGGGGGGAATGCCTCTTACCTAGGTGTTGCCCACTTGAATCCATCAAGAAGAGGCTGCAAAACGTGAAGCAAACAAATTTTAATAAAATTACAAATACATTATAAATACAGCATCGTTCTTCAATCATATTTAATCTTGTCTTATTACTAAAATATTTTAATTTACTTTAAAGTTTTACAAAAATGTTGACCTGAATTTGAGGAAATTATTTTATGGGCATAAAACAATTTCATCTGCACAAATCAAATCTGTTATTCTGTGACTACTTCTACTTGCAAATACTGAAAAAACTTTGCTTTATCAAATATGAAATTTATTAATTTATTAGTTGTGAAAGTGTTTACTGCATTAAAATAGCTAGACAGAATTCGAAAAAGATAGAGGAAACATTTAAAAAAACAGAGGGGAAGAAATACAAGTCCTTTAATAGCTGGGCAAGAAATGACGGTAAAACTAACAGGCACAATTTGATTGGAGAGGTGTAAAATTATTTTAAAATAAAGATAAACCAACAGATTACTTTTTCTTTCCTATCCTTATTTAAAATGTAAAATCAAATCAAATTAAGTTTATCCAACAAATGTATTGTTCTAATAAAGGCTATTTAACCAAACTTTGAATTTTATAATAGTTTAGTTTTTAAAATGTAACTATAAAGAATTCTAAATTTTCTTGTTGCAATGATTTTCTTTTTAAATTAATAATATATAGAGTGGTGCTCTATATTTTACTGGTGAACTGTAACAATAACCATTCAAAAGGACAAAAGATGCTAAGGATTTTTAATAACAACCATTTGATGAAACAAAAGGTGCTAATCTTAAATAGCAACCATTGATAAAGACAAAAGATGCTAAGGATTTTTAATAACAATCATGAAGACCAAAGATATTAATGCAATGATCTTTAAAAAAATCATTCATAAAGCCCAAAGATGTTAAGGATCTTAAATAACAATCATTCACAAAGACAAAAGGTACTAATCTTAAATAGCAACCATTGATAAAGATAAAAGGGCTATCTTAAATAACAACCATTCACAAAGACAAAAGGTGT
The DNA here is from genome assembly GCA_028829895.1 of Sinotaia quadrata. Lineage (NCBI taxonomy): Eukaryota > Metazoa > Mollusca > Gastropoda > Architaenioglossa > Viviparidae > Sinotaia > Sinotaia quadrata. Next base: position 86,436,596 of record CM054178.1, read on the forward strand.
TAATGATCTTAACAACCATTCTTAAAGACAAAATGTGCTAATGATCTTAAATTACAACCATTCATAAAGACATAACGAACTTACTTCATATGCAATGTCCTCTTGATGATCAGTAGCAGGGGGTTTTATCTGGTACACACTGTGCAGTTTCTTGCACTAGCAACACAGAATAAAATGTTTTATTCTCCCAAACTCTTACACACACACACACACACACACACACACACACACACACACACACACACACACACACACACACACACACACAGAGTTTCTAGAACAGCCTTAATAATATATATTGAAAGCAAAATCCAAAAATACCAGTAGGTGTTTTCAAATTATGTGTTAATATAAAATATTTTAATTCAAAAACATATTTCAAAATACATGTATTATTATTTTTTCAATATAGTGACAACAAGCATCTAAACATCAAAAACAACTTACTTCTGTAATTTAAATTAAGGCATGTTTATTTCATGCATACCTTGAAACGATCCCACGAAAACCAGACTCGATCCCCTGTCTCTATTAACAGAATCATCGGTTGAAAACTGCGGTCCAAGACTTCAACCCGATATTCTCTGTGAGACAGTAAAAAATAAAGTTTCAAAGAAGTAAAGTCAAAAGCTGTTGTCATTAATTATAAGAATAAAGCAATGACAAGAACCACACAATTTTTTTTGTATCCATAAAGTCACACATTCTTACCTGGATAAAGACTGCACACATACAACACACATGTGTGTCTTTCCTGGATCAGACCCTTCAGTACGAAAATAATACATCCCAGGGCGACTGAAAGAAAATATTTAAGAACTTTCTTTAACAAAGATGCACACAACTTTAATGGATAATATTTATATAAAAAATCTGTAATATGTTTGTTAACAATTTAGGACTTTGCAAATGCATAAATAAATAACAGTGTTATTTAATTAAAGCAATGAAAACACACTCTTTCCTGAAGAATTGTACAACTAATAGTAATAATACTTTTAAAATTAAAATGCAAACATTAATTTTTGTAAAAGATATCGTTTTTAATTCTATCAAAATCTTTAGTTTTCTTTGAATGAAAGGGAAAAGATAAAATAAATTAAGTGCTCACCTGAATATCTGCCTGTGACTGCCTGTTGTTGTTGCAACCATGCTGCAAGACAAAAAGTCCCCATGATTTAAGAACACCTGATGATTCTACACAATTAAAAGGAATTGAAAAGAAAGGTGCTTCTTTGGAAGGAAGTGAAAAGAAAGATGCTTTCTTTGGAAGGTTAACTGGGGTCAGATGGTTGGGTTGGTTAGATGGTTAGATAGTTAGTCTTCTGGCTGTTTGGTTGGTTGGTTGGTTAGTACATTAGGTGAATGGATGGTTAATTACTGGCTGTTTGTTTTCTTTAAAATAAAAAGTTCAAGTTTCTCTTTTAAGAAAATATAGTCATTCCTTACCCTTGGCTTAAAGGCTGTCGACTAAGACATCCTTTTTCAATAACGTAAGTCATCTCCATTAAGGTGTGAGGCACTTTAGTCTGTTTCCAAGACCACTGAACTGCAGTACCTTGGTCAATGTACATAATCTCAGGTATGATCCCTTCATCTGTCACTTCTACCTGCAAGTCTATGCGACGCCGTACTTTAACAACCAGAGGTGTGCAACGGATGCCAGACCTATAAAATATCCAAACTGATTTAGTTCATGTTTTTAAGAAATGAAAACTAGCAACAAGCACCTAACAAAATGTACAATAAGCTAGTAATTTACACAGGATCATGGTACACTGTGATTGTGTGCCAACTGTGGGCATTAATTTGATTGGAGTAACTTATAGAGAAACAAGTTTTTAGGATTATAATATTACCTAACTGCTAAAAATTCCTAGATTAAGTAGAATAACTGTGTTCCAGCATGGGAGATAACTGATTTGAGTAACTTAGAGTGAAGTGAGTTTTACCTAAATGTTAAAAAGGCCTGGATTATGTGGAGTGGAATTAAAATCAGCTGACATGAAAGTTATTAATAGAACAGACCTTGAAATACAAATTAAAATTTAAAACATAATTTATATTTGAGTCAATGAACAAATGTAAACTCTTTACTTGACAAGCTTATATACGTAGATAGTAAATCTAAACTTTTTACTTAACTCACAGCTGTAAAAAAAAATTTTTTTAAAAATTAATCTTTATTGACAGCTGCAAGAAATAAATTACTAAATCTTAACTTTTTTCTTGACAAATGCTGCAAGTAAACTACTAAATATGTAAACTCTTTATTTGACAAGTGCTATTTATACAGCAGTTTTCTCAAGGACACCCAATGAATTTAAAGCAGCTGATAATTAGCTGGTAAGTTTGCTTTGAACTTACAAAGTTAGTTTTTATGAAGCAAAATCAAAAGAAAAGGGAAAATAGATTACCATATCTTAAACTGTAATAACAGTTAAAAGACATCCCAATCAATTTACAATCACTGAACAGAATGAACAGATTGTAAACCCACATGAAATAATGTCTGTCTTTGAAAATTAAAACTGGCTCAGGTTATGTAAATAAAGTTAATAATTATACTTTATTTTAAATGCTAGTTATTCACATATAATGACTACAGTTCTATCAATCAACTCACAGTGCAAACTTGTATTCTCCTTCCAGATTGATCTGCTGCTGGTATACGCCATTATTGTCATCTAAATTAGCTTCATAACCACCAATCACTGGTCGGAGTTCTTCTCCATCATAAATTACCTAAAAGGAAAATGAAGACATGCTGAACCTTCCATGTAACAATTCCAAAAACAAATTACCAAACAATTTTAGTATTTTTACAGTGCTAGGGAGACTATGTCAAACTGTTTATGTCAATCTAGGATGTGGACATCAAATGCAATTAAAAATATTGTACATCAAGACACAGATTTAATCTAACTTGAATGTCAGGCCCCAATAAATCACCTATCACTTGTTATTATTTTATGGTGTGAGGAAAGCTTTGGGGTTTGGGAGAATGGTTTATGTCTGTAGACATCCAATGTAAATGGAAAACTCTGATAAGTTTTAGGTTTTACTGAACTCAATATTTGTATCAACCAATCACCAATTAGTATTAGTAGTTTATGGTGTGAGGAAAGCTTTGTTTTTGTGAATGGCTTATGTGTATCTAGGATGGAGACATCAAATATAATTGGAAAACATTGAGTGTGCACCAAGACACTGAACTAAAATGATATGCATCACTCAGCAGTATAAATATGCTTTTTCCAAGTAATTTTAGAGAATTCTCAATTAAGAAATTTTCATATTCATTTACATTCATTTAGTGTGATAAAAATATGAACCAGTAACTTGATATGAACTCAAACTACAGTTCACAGTTTTTACAGTTGCTACAAAAATATCTAAAGCTGCCATAAATTAATTTAATTGTACCTAAATTGATTCATAAACATAAAAATCATTCCTAAAAGATGAGCAATTACTTTTATTTCATAACATACTGAATTTGACAAACAGAAATTAATTAATGTCATAATGAAGTATCTAATCAAGAAGCAAAAGATTAACCCTTGTCATTTATAGCTCTAACCTTTTAGTTCCACATTTTAAACTGCTCTCTAGAAAACAGAAGATTAACCCTTGTCATTTATAGCTCTCACTTTCTAGTTTCATGTTTTAAATTGCTTTCTAGAAAACAAAAGCAAAAATGTTGACACCAGCAGTATGGGATGCTAAAAAATGTCAAAGAAAATGGCAACAACAACAAAAATTAATCACCTTTAATTGATTCTATTGTTATTTTATTTATCTCACCTGGATTAATTTTGCATTGTTGGGGCACGTCTGATCACGAATACATCGTACCACCTAGTGAGGAAAATGACAATTCAATGTAAGTGCAATGTAAGTACACATTATTATTCAAATCCCATCAACTCCAGGCCAGCTTCATTCCAGTCAGGCATTTGCATTTTGATTGAAGAGATTTGAATGTAATGAAAACAAAATAAGTGTTTTTATGAACATGCAAAATAAAAGCAGCTAAATAAATCTAAGTACTTTTTGAGGATCAGTTTTCCTGAAAATTATTTATACTAAAATCATGTTCAAGTAATAACCACAAGAAACATTTACATCCATTAAAATTATACTACAATCTTAAAATGTTCTAACAAAAATACATTCCTGAATACAAAATAGTACTATGCATTTTCAGCTAAATACAATCAGATCTCTAATGGCTTCAAACAACAAAATAAAACAATTCAAAGCAATTTTGGCTCCTATAATATTTGTTACAAATTTAATAATATTCTGTTTAGCATTATTCATACTAAGTTTTTATCTTTCCACTCAAAATGTTTCTGGCAATAAGTGCACTAAAAATACAATCCGGGCACATTTTTTGCCTTAATAAATAAAATTTTACCCATTTCATAATCTGAATGATCTCCTTTAAAATATCATATAAAAGATGGCTGCCAAACTTGTGATGATGATTCTAGAAAAGAATAATATTAAGCTAGAGAACAATGAAACATCTTAACAATATCATTAAACTGATTCTTATTTCGTGGAAATAAAGATTTATCTCTGAAAGGTATTTTAAAATAAATATTCAGCAAGTGGTTACTGTATTTCAGTACATGGCAGTGACCATAGTGAAAGAGTACATTCAACAAGTTATTACTAAAGAAATTATTTTTACTGTCTTATAATTAACATGTGTGGTAGAGAAAAAGAAACCCAGCAGTAATAATTAGTACTATCTGATTTAATTTATAATATTTGAATACGGTAGGCAAATTTGAAATTGCAATAGTGGTTGAAGTAGAAATGGTGGTACTAGAAAATAATGTTGAAATGCAGCAAGTTACTTGTAAAAAATAAAATTATTTAGTATTTGCTAGTAATATACTGGCATTTATCTACACACTCATTACATATGACATAGTTACTACAGCCATGGTTTTCTTTCTCTTACTCTTTGTGACTTATTTGTTAGCACCTCGAGGACTGGCAGGTTAAACCCATTGTGGATTATTTGTTAGCACCTCTAGGATTGGCAGGTTATACCCTTTGTGACTTATTTGTTAGCACCACTAGGATTGGCAGGTTATACCCTTTGTGGCTTATTTGTTAGCACCTCTAGGATTGGCAGGTTATATCCTTTGACCCTGTGTGGCTTATTAGATATTTAAATGTATATGTGCCTGTGTATGTGTGCGTGTGTGTGTGTGCATGTGTGTGTGTGTATGTGGTGTGTGTGTGTGTGTGTGTGTGTGAGTTGTGTGTGTGTGTGTGTGTGTGTGTGTGTGTGTGTGTGTGTGTGTGTGTGTGTGTGTGTGTGTGTGTGTGTGTGTGCATGCATGCATCTGATGTCTTCAATTAAAGGAAAATATGCATTTATCTACAGTATGTATCCTTGTAAAGTTGTATAATGTGCATGTTTTAAGAAGAAGAAAAGAGCATTTGTATATCTAATTGTATATGTTTCTGACTGTCCTATGTATTTGCAAATTGACATAGAAGAAATGTGCATGCATGTATGCTTTGGTGAGCTGTAACCTTCAAAAAGAAAAGTTTTAAAAAAATTAATATGTGTGTGTGAGTACATAAGTGACTGCATGGGAAGGGAAGAGAAATGTGTGCAAATGTGCATGATAGCACAAATGATCATGAAGACTGACCTGGTTCATTATATTATAAGGCATTAATAACTAACCATTGATTGTACTTATTTATTAGTTAAGAGTAAAAATCAATATGACTATTCAGGATGATTATTAGATTTAATAATTGTAAATTGTGAATATTCTACTATTAATTATTGATAATCTGCATTATATTTTGGCAGTGAGAATTTTCATGTACAATAATTAATATTACATGTATTTATATAACAAAATTCAAATTACATTCTTACACTTTTATTATTTATTTTGTAGTTTGCTAGTCTCTTTAAAGTGAAATATTTTAGCTCATATTCATTTTTATTTATATTATTTTCAATGCATTATGTGTCATGTGCATATGCATACTGTCTGTTTTCTATGCAATCTGCTGTAGTGCTAGCTTGTTTTCATAGACCAGCAAGGCAGTTGCCCAAGGCACAAAACTTTGGGGGCAGGGCACTGAAATTGTGGGGGTAAAAATCAAAAACATATTCCCATGCTTTACAAGAAAAAATGAAATTCCTTATAAGGGAGTGGGGGGGGGGGCACTGAATGTTTACCCATGCCTGGGAAACCTCAACACCAGAGGTCGGTACTGTGTATATTAACTTAACTGGAGGGTAACATTAAAAACTCCAAGTGTTTTGTTGCATTGATTGCTTTTGTTGCATAAAATATGCTGCAGCCCAATATATCTGACACTGCAAGAATCATAGCAAGTGACTAATGGATGAGAAGAAAGGTTGCAAAATCAATATTTCTATATTAACTAACTGCCACAGATCATACCACTGATCAAAGAGCCAGTCATGAGAGCTTTGGTCACACCTTGGGGGCCAATAACATTTGTCAATATGTCACACTCCATCAAGTGAAATACAACTATTTACAGAAGCAATAAATTTCCTGAAAGCATCTTTTTCTTTAAAAAGAAAAATGAAGTTAAATGCTTTACACTATCAATCAACACATTTCTTCAAATGTCATCATTTTAATATACTTTAATTACTAGAAGCTTTCTTTTATAAATTAAGATTAAAATACTATTTTTTCTTGAAAAGCCAAATTCTGCCATGATGGTTAAATTATTTCTTTTCAAGCTCACTGTGCTGGATGTAAAGAACCAAAAGATTCACCAAAATTATTTTCACAAAGGATACAGATTAATTTTTTTTAATTAAGCAATAATGAGGGGAAAAAATATATAACAGGCAATTCAGCATGAACATTATATTTTCATTCATTTTCTTCTCAACTGTAAGTTATCAGTAAATACATATATTTTACATTAGTGTTGCATAAATATATGCCATACTCAAAATAAATGGCTGGCACTTCTTCTCTCTGTGGGATGATGTTTTCCTATTCAAGGCAGTTTTATTTGTGGACTTAAGAGCAGTAACAATGACATATCAGCACAGATGACCACATGGGCAATTACTTAGTACTGCCCTATGAACAAGAGGTCATTTCTGTTGTGCTTATAGAAGACACTGGATGGGAGGTCTGTGGGTGGGAATGGTTGACAGATTCTGGTGTGTATTATATTTACAAACATTTATTCAACCCAATAAAACTATCGTCCACCCCATGCACATATGTGCAGTCAAATTATCTGTATGGGAACATCACTCATAGCCCCATATATCTGTCTAAACTATATATTTACTCAACAAATGTGCTTCAGACCTGATTTGTAAATGTCCAACATTCAAAAAATGAATTTGACCAAAATGACTAATTTACCAAAAGTCCTAGAATGAAATGTTCTTTAGGAAAACTTTACATATAAAATGTCTGACAATTGCCTGCAAAGAAAATCTACCTAAGTGCTCTAACCACATTAAACTACTCAAATATTAGAAGACCACCTCCACCACTGAACATCTCTCCCTTTCACCTGTGGGTCAGAGCTCTTTTGTCAGTGAACAATCACCTAGACTACACCGCATAATGGCTTGCCCAGTCCATTGACCAGACCTGCTTTTATATGAATTAGGGGATAACAATACACAAAATGAAATACATTCTCTTGATCGTCTTTGAGTAAAAATTCATTATTTTGGGGATGGATTTGGAGCCTAAAGTCCCAGTTCAGGCTTCTGAGCATAAATATAAAAGCTTCATGTCATTAAGACAAATCTATTGATATGTTGGGTTTAAAAAGAGAATTCTTAGGTTTTTATAGCAGACAAACAAAGACAAAGACAAACATATGTTCAAAATTATATGTACACAGTTTACATCTGGTCTGAAATATAGTATGCAATGTAAGAAATATATGCTGCATATGTATACAAGCATCAAACAACAACTGAATTTAATATGTAACTCACCTGTCCCTCCATAATGTTCACCTCTTGCTGACTGAATCCATCTTGAGATATAATCACCTCCACATCTTCAAACCCTTCTGCAATGAAAAACAAAACAACAGGAGCCCCTCATGACACTTGGTAATGAGTGTGTGTATGTGTGTGTGTGTGTGGGGGGAGGGCTGGACATGTAGGATAGATGGACTATGCACCAGATATGGAGAACATGGGTGGGTGCATGAGCAAATAAAGGGGAAGATAAATGGACAGATAAAAGAGATAAATGGGTAGTTGGATAGATAGATAGGTAGAAGTAGGAAGGTGGGCGGGGTTGATAGAGAGAAACAATAGCTAGACAAATGGATGGATGGGTGGATCTCTCTCTATATATACATATATATATATAAAACGACTTTTGCATATTGAAGAGAAATTAAGTAACAAATATATTCCAGTGTATACAAATAATTGACATGTAATTCATTGATAAAATCTTTAAAAAGTTGGTTAGTTAAGTAAATAAACAGATGGATGGATTAAAAATAGACTCCTGCACATCACCAAGAAATTAATCTAGTAAAAAATATCTGCCAGTATAAACAAATAAAAAAACCTGTAGATTATGTTATCAAAATCCTTATGTATCCACTTACCATTAAGTCTGGAAGCTCGAGATGAAAGAGAGAAATGGATAGTTGGATAGATAAATGGATGGAATATATTGATGGGTGGGGTTGATAGACAGAAGAAAGAAATAGCTGGCTGGATGGATGGATCTATATATATATAAATAAATAACGACTTTTGCATATTGAAGAGAAATCAAGAAAAAAGTATATACAAGTGTATACAAATATCTGACGTAATTTTTCATTGATAAAATTCTTAAAAAGATAGATAGTTAAATAAATAAACAGATGGATGGGTAGATTAAAAATGGATTCCTGCACATCAACAAGAAATTAATCTAATGAAAAATATCTGCCAGCATAAACAAATAAAAAACCTGCAGTTCTGTTATCAAAATTCTTATGTATCCACTTACCATTAAATCTGGAAGCTCGAGACGAACGTGCTGAGGATTTTGCCATGCTGGAATGAGGTGTGAGATATGTCTTCCTGCCAGGCACTGATGAGGAACTGGACACAGCTTCCGCATTCTTTCCGCTGGCCGTGGACATGGCTGCTGTCGAATGGTCAGCGAAATGCTCGTTCACTGCATCAACGTCCCCACATTTAGTTGCACCACTACCCATCCTGCGTGCCAGCAATGCTTGAGCAACTATCGGCTGTTTGCTGGCTGTTAACCCAGGACTGCTGCCAGCGGCTGATGATGCTCGAGTTAAACCATCACTCTGAATACCATCTGGGGATGCTGATCGTGACGACTCTTCCTTATGGAGGAGACCTCCCTTCAGTTCTTGAGGTTTTTCTTCTTGCTTACATAAATCCGGTTCTAGTATTGCCTGTCTCCTAGTTTGATGGAGAAGCTCTTCAGTGTCTGAATAAAGCACTGATCTGGCTTTGTGACTCTCTTCTTCTTTCAAGACTTCTGAGTCTTCAGGATGTTTTAGTGTCCCTGTATCATGCAAGAGACTGCCGCCAGAACGGCCGTCGTCAAAACATGCGCTCCATCCTGAAGACACAGACTCAGAATCTGAAGCCTGGTCTGGTGGACGAGGTTCCACGTATTCCTGCAAAGGACGTTTTCTCTCCTTGGAAATGCTACTCACCTGTACACCTTCCTTTGAAACACCTTTTACAGATTCTTGTAAGACACTTTTATAGCTGTCTACTGACTCTTGCTTGTGCGTTTCAGGGACTTCTACGGGTAAGCTGCTGTTGTTTATTGGGGAGATGGTCTCTTTAGAAACAGACTGAAGAACCTTTTCTACTGTGCTCTGGACAAGCTCAGAACTCAATTCTTTAAAAACAGACACATCTTCTGAGAAATCAGACTGAAGTGTCTTGCTGGAAGCAGCAGCAGCATCTAGACTGTGGCCACGTAAGGCAGTGGGATGTTTGTCTTTAAATTTAAGAAGTTTGTCGCTGCCAGCAAGACTGCGTGCAACGTCTTCAGTATCATCAGAGGAATCACTACCAAAAGTGGAAAGCGTACTAGACCAGTCGGAGTTTTCAGAACCAAGGGATTCTTTGTCGTCGAAAGAAAAATCTCTGGAATCTGATTCTCCAGCACGTGCACACAGAGCTTCACTTTGCACAAATGTATGAGTGTCGGAATTTACCGAGTTCTGAGATTGTAAGCCAGCACTGGAAGGAATTTCGGACACGCTCCTATCAATACCGGGTCCAGAGTCTATGATTCCGTTGACATCAAAGCTATGTGAAGATGGTCCTTGTGCAATTTCTATCTTGGTATCCCGGTCTCTGCTCTGCGTGCTGCTTCCAGAAGATGATGAGTAACCGATTCCTGAAATATTTTGTCCATGCAATTCAGAAGGAAGTGGCTCGTGGTGGATGAATGGTTGCACCCCTTCCCCTCCTCCTCCACTCTCTTCTAGGGGCTGTACTCCCTTCCTGGGTGTTTCTGACTGTGGAAGTAGTTCAGCCTCTGCGGTAGATGCAGCCTGGGCGTGGTCCTGTGCGGTCTGGGAATATGTGTCTTCCAGTTTTGTGCGTTTTGTGCATTGTTTCGATCTGTGACAGAATATTTTAATGCATTATAAAGTTAGCACCGCAAGACATCGGGGGTGGGGGGTGGGGAATATAAGTGTGGCAACCTGTGTATTAGAGATATTGTCTTAGAGATATATATCAAAGCAACGAAATAGATTTTATTTCACGCTTAAAAAGGAGAAAATGTTCTCCGAGATCACAAATATCATTATCAAGCTCCATATCAACATTATGTTTATCATTATTGATGCATGTAGCACTAGTTAAAGCAGTAATAATATTTGATGATTATGATGACGATGGTGGCGATGATAATGAAGATGATGACTGCCGTTGTTAAAAATAAATTCAGTGTACTTCGGTAAATTTCAAGTATAAAAAGAAGTTAAGAGATTGAAAGCATGTCAGTATATTATGTCAAAGTTCAAAGTTCACACTCAAACAAACGTAACTCAAGAAACAAAACGAAATTAATGACAGATGTACCAATCATAATTTAAAATTAATTCCATTAAGAAATGAATCACTGGCGTTGGCCAAAGTAAGCAAGTGCCGTTTCACAAGGTCAAATCATGTCCAGTATTCACGGCTAGACTTATTAAAAGACTCCTAAGACCTCTAACAAATAAAATATGACATAACCAAACCATTTATGGAAAAGTTTACGTCACAAAAAAGAGTAGTAAAGTCTTTCGTGTCAGTAAGTCCCACATCTACCCAGGATTGTGTGAAGTGTCAATGGAAGAATTTAAAGCGCCGTGTGCAAAATACACTACATAACCTGTGATGGGTTGTTTACAATTACAAATTATAATTAGGCTCGACTGATTGTAATCCCTCCAAAATCCTATCGAATGCACACATACAGACAGATGGATAAAAGACGAACTGACTGACGTAGAGACAGACGGATGGTTGGATGGATAGATGGACGGACGGATTAATGGATGGAAGGGGGGAAAGGTAAACACCTAATTTCCACTACGTATCTTTGGGGAAAAGCTACTAAAACTTTTGTGATATTTTATGTAAGACTAAACAATAAGTGCACCATAAATATTTGTTTTATTGTCTTTCATTTCATCATTATATAATATATTATATACGGCTATTAAATAAAGCAATTGTGTTATTGTCACTCTGGCGCTATTTATCGACCTAAACTAATGGTTTTTTATTTCGGTATTTGACAGGGAAAGTGATTAACTTGAGAATAAGGGAGGTGCATGCATGAGCAGGAAGGGCGAGACTGGTTCCCTGCGCTGTTAATTCATTGGCACTGAGCCAAAATTACTGCACAACGAATCTTCATCAGATCTAATAGCAATGCCTGCTACTCTCTGACCACGTCTTTTCGTTTGGTGTGGGGCTTTTTTTTTTTGTTGTTTGTTTTGTTTTGCTACTGCTTCATCTATTTGTTCGTCGTTTAGAACCATCCCTCTCCCATCTTAGTCTTCCTCTATTTTCTCTCTCTTTTTTCTCTCTCTTTTTCTCTTTCTCATTATCTGTCTTCCTCTATCTTATATATATATATATATATAGTGTGTGTGTGTGTGTGTGTGTGTGTGTGTGTGTGTGTGTGTGTGTGTGTGCTGTTTCCTCCGTGTGTGTGTCCACCTTTCTCTCCCTCCCGCGTGTCTGTAGCTCCTCCTTTCACACACACACACACACACACACACACACTCACACACATATGCTTTCACACACACTCATTGTCATGACAACAAAAGAGAAGACAGCGAGCGCTATTTGGGGCATGTCTTTACCTGTACATGTGCGAACTGTACATGAGAAAGAATGGGGACTGCCAACAATCAGTATTTACTTGTTCAAACGAATGCTGGAAATCTCACTCAAACTGCTCATTGAAATCAAATTGTATGACTACACCAAACTTTTATTGAGACCCAAGCATAGCGAGTCAAAGTGACTGAATAAATCAAACTTCAAGTTTGACACGACCATTCACTTGTTATTCATTCGATCACAAACCCTAAACGCTCAAAAGCACACAAAAACAGCAGTGTTGAAACTTTTCTGAGAAATAATTCTGCCCTTTTCTACTTATTAAAACGTTTTCCAAAAAAAATTTTTAAAACTCTGCTGTTATTGTCGTTGTTGTTTTTTTCACGGAGAATATTTTTCTTTCATGAAATCCAAACAACACGTGTTCTGAGTGCATATAAATGTGTTTACAAGACTGAGGAAAGAATATTAAGATGGATCCAAATTTAGTGACTCTGAATTGTCAAATTAAAAAGAAAAAGGGAGAAACAAAAAAGATTGCCTCCAAATATGGACCAGATGCCAGCCCATCCCAATAACGAATTCAATCATGTAAAATTGCAGGACAGGAATAAAACTGTACAAATGTCAGTGTTTGTGTGACAACCAGTCTGTCAAAACAATCTACGGTGCTGAAAACTATACTTTGAAACAGAACACAAGAAAATGGAAAGGAAAGGTTTTTTCAGAAATAAAATGAACAAACAAAAACAGGTGTTATTCAAAATAATACAAACCGGTTCAGAACAGTTCACACAAACACCAAGACAACACGGCCATGCCTGGTTACTCTCATGCATTAAACTGGCTCTCTACACAGCCCCCTGCAAGAATCTTGACATGTTCTTGCGTGCAACAGGTGTAGTACAAATCCCACCCGCGGTAGATCTAGTGCCATCATTTAAGCTGAAGACGGACCTACGAGAACCTGTAGTTACTGCAAAAGAGACGTGTACTGTTCTGTCGCGTACAAGAACACTATTTGTTCTTGATTCTGATTATTGACCTTTACATAAGTTCTGTGAAATCAGTTGTTCATTGACAGTTGAGTGCTGTCTTTTACTTACACACTATCATTAATTGTTCATTGACAGTATAGTGCTGTCTTTTACTTACACACTATCGTGCTGTCTTTTACTTACACACTATCATTTTGTTCATTGACAGTATAGTGCTGTCTTTTACTTACACACTATCATTTTGTTCACTGACAGTTGAGTGCTGTCTTTTACTTACACACTATCATTTTGTTCATTGACAGTTGAGTGCTGTCTTTTACTTGCACACTATCATTTTGTTCCTTCAATGGCTGCAGTGTAGTGTTGTCATTTATATGAACTCTGTCAAACAATTCCTTCCGTTTGAAAGACCGCAGTTTAATTTTGTCTTTTGTATGCATGTTGTAATATAATTCATTTCAATGATTGCAGTTTAGTTCTGTCTTTCACACGGCACGTTGCAAAATAATTCATTTCAATGATTGCAGCTTAATAATTCTGTCTTTTATGTGCATATTATTGTAAACCTTTTGCTTCACTGATTGCTGGCGAGTTGTCTTTTCCTTGTATTCGCGCTATATAAATCCGAGCATTCTTTTCACGTACTATAGATTGTATGTGGTTTTCGTTAGCATTCAGACCGTAACTAAACATTCTTTATATTTACCGTGGTTTTCGTTAGCATTCAGACCGTAACTAAACATTCTTTATATTTACCGTGGTTTTCGTTAGCATTCAGACCGTAACTAAACATTCTTTATATTTACCGTGGTTTACGTTAGCATTCAGACCGTAACTAAACATTCTTTATATTTACCGTGGTTTACGTTAGCATTCAGACCGTAACTAAACATTCTTTATATTTACCGTGGTTTACGTTAGCATTCAGACCGTAACTAAACATTCTTTATATTTACCGTGGTTTACGTTAGCATTCAGACCGTAACTAAACATTCTTTATATTTACCGTGGTTTACGTTAGCATTCAGACCGTAACTAAACATTCTTTATATTTACCGTGGTTTACGTTAGCATTCAGACCGTAACTAAACATTCTTTATATTTACCGTGGTTTAGTAAAGTTTTCCTTTAATATCCACATTGTGAATCATTCCTTTCTGTTTACCGAAGTTCTATAAACTTTTTCTTTGTCATCCAGTCACTAAATCAATCCCTGCTATTTACGTAGTTCTATAAACTGTTTCTTTATCATCCAGACTATAAATCAATCCTTACTATTTATAGTAGCTCCATAAGTCCTTTCTTTAACATCCAGACTGTAAATCAATCTTTTTTATAGTAGGTCCATAAGTCCTTTCTTTATCATCCAGACTGTAAATCAATCCTTGCGACTTACGTAGTTCTATAAGTCCTTTCTTTAACATCTAAAATGTAAACCCATTCTATTCGCTGAAATATATCGAAGGTAATGCCTTATCGAGTTGCAATACATTATGCTCGGTCGAATAGATTTAGTTTTTTTTTCTTGATGGGTGTTGACTAGCAAGTTTGAAAATTGTTCAGCAGAGTAATTGAAAGCAAATTTGATTCCATGAGAGCCAAAGAGAAATCAAACTCCCCAGCCTTATCCCCAATATATCAACAGCAAAATGATTTCAAACAACGAGCGCACTCTCGCGAGATTTGCGCGTAATAACACGCACATTATTTGAGACTGCATTTTGCAATGGTTCGGGTTATACTTTTAATTGTTCTCGGGTTATACTTTTAATTGTTCTCGGGTTATACTTTTAATTGTTCTCGGGTTATACTTTTAATTGTTCTCGGGTTATACTTTTAATTGTTCTCGGGTTATACTTTTAATTGTTCTCGGGTTACACTTTTAATTATTATTATGGAGCTGAGAAGGTGTGCTTGGGTGGGGTGAGTCAGAGAAACTGAGTGGGGTGGCTTAAGGTGGGGCCTTGGGGATCGAATGAAATGTGATAGCAAAAGAATGAAGTTAGAAATGTTATACAGAATGTTATACAGACAGTGACTTCACTGAGCGACATTGCGGGTCGTTAACATCTGTCCAATCATAAAACAAGATTAAAGTTAAATACGTAATGAATGCTATGTTGGGTCCAGTAATTTTTGTTGAGTCATAACAAAATTAAAGTGTTAAATATGGTACTGCATACAATAGTGAGACAGGTAACATTTATCCAGTCATAAAACAAGATTAATGTTAAATAAGCTAAAACATACTAAATGGTCTACTAATATATGTCCAGTCAAAAACAAAATAAAAGTTAAATACGGTAATGCATGTCAGGTAACATCTGTCTAGTCATAAAACAAAATTACAGTTAAATACGGTAACGCACTATTGTGTGTCTTTTGGCATTTGTCCAGTCATAAAACAAGATTAAAACTAAATGTGGTAGTGCATAGTGCAGTGGGTCTGTTGACATTTGTCCAGTCATAAAACAAGATTAAAACTAAATGCGGTAGTGCATAGTGCAGTGGGTCTGTTGACATTTGTCCAGTCATAAAACAAGATTAAAACTAAATGTGGTAGTGCATAGTGCAGTGGGTCTGTTGACATTTGTCCAGTCATAAAACAAGATTAAAGTTAAATGTGGTAGTGCATAGTGCAGTGGGTCTGTTGACATTTGTCCAGTCATAAAACAAGATTAAAGTTAAATGTGGTAGTGCATAGTGCAGTGGGTCTGTTGACATTTGTCCAGTCATAAAACAAGATTAAAGTTAAATGTGGTAGTGCATAGTGCAGTGGGTCTATTGACATTTGTCCAGTCATAAAACAAGATTAAAGTTAAATGTGGTAGTGCATAGTGCAGTGGGTCTGTTGACATTTGTCCAGTCATAAAACAAGATTAAAGTTAAATGTGGTAGTGCATAGTGCAGTGGGTCTGTTGACATTTGTCCAGTCATAAAACAAGATTAAAGTTAAATGTGGTAGTGCATAGTGCAGTGGGTCTGTTGACATTTGTCCAGTCATAAAACAAGATTAAAACTAAATGTGGTAGTGCATAGTGCAGTGGGTCTGTTGACATTTGTCCAGTCATAAAACAAGATTAAAGTTAAATGTGGTAGTGCATAGTGCAGTGGGTCTGTTGACATTTGTCCAGCCATAAAACAAGATTAAAGTTAAATGTGGTAGTGCATAGTGCAGTGGGTCTGTTGACATTTGTCCAGTCATAAAACAAGATTAAAGTTAAATGTGGTAGTGCATAGTGCAGTGGGTCTGTTGACATTTGTCCAGTCATAAAACAAGATTAAAACTAAATGCGGTAATACATATTGCAGTGGGTCTGTTGACATTTGTCCAGTCATTAAACAAGACTAAAACAAATTGCGTAATACAGAGAGTAGCGGTTCAGATACGTGAAACTGTAAGTTAAAAAACCAATGTGTTGGAAAGTGCCATGCTTGTCAATGCTTCCTTAACACCGCTGGTTATTGCGTTACCTAGACTATGTATCTATTCGAGTTACCTGAACTATGTATTCGAGTTACCTGAACTGTGTATTCGAGTTACCTGAACTATGTATTCGAGTTACCTGAACTATCTGTTCGAGTTACCTGAACTGTGTATTCGAGTTACCTGAACTATCTATTCGAATTACCTGAACTATCTATTCGAGTTACCTGAACTGTGTATTCGAGTTACCTGAACTATGTATTCGAGTTACCTGAACTATGTATTCGAGTTACCTGAACTGTGTATTCGCTTTACCTAAACGATGCATTCCTGTTCTCTGAGCAATTTATTCACATTACTGAAGCTAAGCATTCGTGTTCATTTGAGAAAGTTCTTTTTTGTGGCTGCGTATTCGCGTTAATTAAATATGTAATCGCGTTATCTGAACTGCATGTATTTGTTCGCATTACCTGAAGCAAGTATTCGTCTTACTTAAAGTCTGTATTTGCGTTACCTGAACTACAATTATTCGTGTTATTTAAACTATGTATTCGTGTTAACTGAACTACAGGTATTTATTCGTGTTATTTAAACTATGTATTTGCGTTAACTGAACTACAGGTATTTATTCGTGTTATTTAAACTCTGTATTTGCGTTAACTGAACTACAGGTATTTATTCGTGTTATTTAAACTCTGTATTTGCGTTAACTGAACTACAGGTATTTATTCGTGTTATTTAAACTATGTATTCGTGTTCCTTAATCTCTGTTATCTCGTTATTTGAACTAAATATTTTCATTACCCGAACTGCTAATTACAGTGTGTGTACAGTGTATGCAGATTCGGATATGACAGGGCGAAGGTCATATGTGAAATTGTATTTACTCCGAATGTTTCATGTGTATTTTCCTTCGGAACAAAGATAAAATTGCAGGGCGTATATATTTCAAATTTTTAATTTTATTTCAAGAACCTTGCAACTCGACAGTTCTGGAATACATTCTCGTAACATTGTGCTCCTAAGAATGAGTAAATAAAAGAAGGTTGAACCTAACTACTAAAAACGAATATAAAACACCTTCTTCTTCTTTTAGAGCAAGAAACGGCAAGATTTTTAAATATCAGCATAGATGCTCATTTCTGTTATTTTCAGGACAGAGAGTTCCTAAACCTAACCATAGAAAAATATGTCGTTGCTATAGACATACAGTAACAATTGCTGTAACAAGCACTGTAATCTCTTTATACATAAACAGACACATTAACTACCACATTATCCGGTTCTAATGCCCACTCAAATATCGATAAACCTAGCTATAGCTCCTAAACCCAGTCACATAAAAATATGCAATTGCTATAGGCACACTGAAGAAACACTTGAAAAATTGACCGAATAAACAGCTTTGCAGAGTAGCCGGGCAGGAAAGTTCTGAGGATTGGGAAGATAACCTCAACTCACAATTACATAACCAAGGCAGAAGGTATGACTCATAAATCTTTTCGTAGGTAAAAATTCAGCAGTTAAAGAAATCAGTACAACCAAAAAAAGTCACTCGTTAACTCCTCCAACAGTGAAACGACAACTGTCAACAGTCGTGCCTAGCAACAAGCAGAGTGGCTGCCTGAGCAATTCCCACAAAGTTAATCTGTAGCAGTTTTAATTTGGTTTGTCAATTTTGCACGTTTCTTTAATCTAAACGGGTGTTCATTCATTTTCATGTTTACATGCCTTTTGTCTTTCTATCACGTCTTTGATTTCTCGCTTCGGTGTATATATTCAATGATACGGCCGATTGTTTGTTTAATTTATACTAGTGTAGGCCTTGTTTATTTCTTCAGATGCATTTATTTATTGCTGTTAATGTTTTTTAATGAAAAAGTATTGTTCATTTGTATTAGTTGGTTTGTTTTCGATATGCGAGTAGGTATTAAAATCTGACAGTGTGGTAGTTAATGTGTTTATTGTAAAGAGATTCTAGTGTTTGTTACAGCAGTTGTTGCTGTATTTTACTGCACAGTTCGGTCATCTTGGCTCAGTCGATCGAGATTATGATTAATTGATCGAAGCTAGAGCAATGCTTCTATCTGCATTGTTTCTTGAAATAACGGTCTAGTAACTTCTAAGATCAGTAAAGCAGTGGTTTCCAACGTTGGAACTCGTGCGGAACCCTTGATGCTTAACATGGAACCCAATCAAAAATAAATATTTCACTTAGTCTAACATTGATATTTTTGTTGCAATACCAATGAATAGTTTGGCCAATAATATTTTCATTATGGAACTGTCACTATATAAGTATTACTGATATTTAATGGAACGGTTGATACTTAGTTCTGCAATATCGGGTTTGACGTCACACAACTGCAAACGTATATCATGTTCTGTGTGGAGACTGCTTCGATACTTTGTCTTAGTTGCAGCGTACACTGAAAATGCGGTCTCGCAGAGACGTTCAGGCGCTCGAAGAGCTGCAGATGACAGATCCGAAAAGTCCTCAGCTACAGTATGCTATATACTTGCTATTGAAGCCGAGGAACCCCGAAAAAGTTCTCTCGGAACCCCAAGGTTCTGCAGAGCACAGTTTGGAAACCTCTGCAGTAAAGAACCGGATGGAAGTGTACAGGCTGTACTAATGTACTGTGTGTGTAGCTACACACACGCAGGTTGGTTTTTTTTCTTTTGGGGGTTAGTGGGGGTGGTGGTGGTTTTGAGCATAGATTACACGCAGTTAATTATATAGTTGTATTTTGTTCTTTTGACTCAATCTTGAATTCAATTCATGAAATTATTATTGTTAATAAATGTTTTTTTTAAAAGATTTTGACTTTGTAGTGCTTTGTGTGTGTGTGTGTGTGTGTGTGTAAATTCGACCCAAACCCTTTCAATAATTATAATTAATTCAATAACGCTTCCATTTTGTAACCTAATTTTTTTTCGACTCCGACTACACGGAGTTAAAGGTCGTGACTCAACTCTAGAACAACAACAAAGCCCAAACTAAATTGTAATATGTTCAGATTAATGGCCTTTACTTAAGGACAATGCTTGGATTATATTTACTCTTGAATATATTCTGTTCTGGTCATTTATTTATTCACGTGTTTCTTTGTCCATTGTCATGTTTATTTTTTTTTTACTTATTTATTCTCGTGTTTCTTTGTCCATTGCCATGTTTATTTTCTGTTTACTTATTTATTCCCTTGTGTTATTTATTAATTTCTTTATTCTTTTTGTGTATATGATTCATGTTTTCGATAGTCGATTATTTTTGTTTGTTTGACTGCTGAATGACTGATTGTTCACTGACTATTTGATTGTTACATTAGGCCTTTAGATGTTTTTGTAATCGTCATTAATACGTCTTTAAGTTTCTTGCTAACAAATAATAGAATGAAGTCCCATTACTCTAAAACGCAAAGCCTACTTTTTCCCCCAAAATAGTTCACCTCTCATTTCCTTCGTGACCATTTAAAAAGTTACGTAAGCTATTTAGCTGCACAGTTCTGGGCAAGCGCATTCAATGGAAGTGCTCACAGTCAAAGTTGCGAATTGATAAATTGATTCACCCGCTGCTTGATGGGAAATTTCCTTTCCCCACAAGGCATTAAACGAAGTGGCGATAACAAAATAACAGCACGATGTGGACATTAATGCTGCTCGCTCTTGATCGTCTTTGAAGGCATGCAGTCAATTACAAAGTACTACAGAGCAGGTTTTTCTAGTGTTTTAAATGTGTGTGCATTATTATGTAAGTTATTTAAGAAGAAAAGTGAATGCGAATGTATACATAATGACTGTGCACAAATATGTTTTAAGATGGTGGCCAATTCACAGCAGTATGTTTCAGTGCGTACTTTTAAGTACACAGATGCCGTGTGTGTTTGCGAGTGTGTGATGCAATTGCCTTCCAACACTACATCAGTTGGTACAAACATTGCATATTGGGGAGGAAAGAGTATTAGGTAGCGGCACCTTTGATGTCCCTAGTTGGGTTTTCCTCCCTTTTGGTCCTGGGAGGTAACTCGAAATCAATATGAGGTAAACAACTTTTAGTTGGCCAGCTGAGGTGTTTGTACATGTGTATTACTGAAGTGTTGCATAACATACTGGAACACATTCAAAATGGCGGATCCTTCTACAAGGTGTACCTAGGTGGGGTTCCTACATACACCCAACCTAAATAGATCAGGTGTTGCTATTGTAGAAAGCATATGTAAATTGATTTGAAGTCTCAAGCAGGCGTCATAAAGCTCTGCAGTCAATAACAGTGGAGCAAACAACTGACAGAAAAGTGCATCACTTAATTAAAGCGGGACTGTAAATGCATTACAATGTTTCTGTGCTAGAGTTCTCTTGCACTATAACACTTTGGTATAATGAAGCTTTAGACTTCTGCTTGACTCAGTTCTAGCTCAAGGCTATATGATAATGTGATATACTTCCAGATCTGTGGTACGATTTAGGCATTTAAACAAATAGAAATCCGAAACACTAGTATTGGCACGGTTTCATTGTTGTCTCTCTAGAAAACACAGCGTACAAATTCCGCCCCAATGACCCACAACAACATCAAAAATTACTCCGAAATTGATGCTATGCATGTTTTTTACAACCGAAGATGTAATACTTACATTCCATGTTTTTCTACAAAATTTTGTAAAACTGAATGCTCGACTTTTCAATACCAGGTTGACTTTCTATTCCAAAGTTAAAACAGGTCTTACGTATAGGGAATATCTCTACAGTATCAACACAAGGTTTAATTTACTGCTAGTCGCTCGTTTGTCAACCCTTCTGTCAAAGGGAATTAACTACGTTTTTCTTTTAATGCGCATTCAGTACAGAGCACAAACTCGACGACAAGACTCGAACTTGACAGTAAATACAACAAAATAAGAATAAACTGAAGCTTGGTATATATCTTATTTAAAATAAAATATTCAATGCACAAGCCAAAAAGTTAGGCGACATTCAAAAGAATTAAAGAATCAATGCACCTGTATTATATTTGATCTAAAGCTTTCAAACTAGATCTAATAATTCTATAGGTATTTACTGAAGTAAGCCAATACAGATCCGACAGTCACTTCAAGTCTGATAAGAAAAAACGACAGTTTACTTGAAACTAAGAACATACCTGGTATCCATCCCGAGGGACAGTGTACGTCAAACGTATTTTGCACACGTCGCCTCACATTCTTCGTCACTCAGATCCAATACACTGACATGACTGAAAAGGGCATGTGTATGTGATCAAGGAAATGATGCGTGATCCGTGATGTGTGTCAGTATAAAATGTAACAAATGTTTGTGTGAACACTGTCTACTAGTCTCCCCTTTGCCAGTACGATATGACCACTGCAGGTGCCCCGAAATTCAAAAGCTGTCTGGCACATAAACGAAACGCTTTTCAGGTCTTAAGACCGCCACATTTTAAATGTATGAAAAAACTATATTTGAAGAGCGCCAAGATTGGACAAACATTACAGCGTGCGTTAAGAGTTACAAATCGCCTCTCTTGTTTAGGTCTGATCAGGCGAGCACTAATCAATCACTACGTAGGGTGGGTGCGTGCGTGCACATAAGAAAGTGTAATCTAATCATACTTCTGGGTGTTTTAATCAAAAGTAATAATTTACCCATGAGCAACAACACATACGAAGTGAGATCTGTGTTATCTGGAAACGGGAGGTGTTAGAACAGTTTATTGAACGTCTGCTCATTTCTGCTAGCTTCAATGCACTTAAAAAAAAAAATAAAAACAATAAAATATCCTACTTTCTTGTAGAGTGCATGCGTACTTACATAATTTAATCATATGACACGATATATTAGCCAAGACAATATAACTAAATTAAAGACGCCATCTTTTTGTTTACCTTTTTTTTTGTTTTTGTACCTAAATATTAATTGAACGGTTAGGCCGAAGATCGGCCTCGCTGGCAGTATAATCTAATCGACACCCGGACAGACACGCGAACATGACTGACAACGAGCTGAGGTGTGACTATTTCCAAATCCAGTATACTTAATCATAAAGTCAGTGTAACACAAAACCGTATTAAATAAATTTGCTGTAATACAAATAATTCCAAGTCTCAACAGGCGGGCAGGCAATCGGACGGAGTGAGAGACATACGTATATTTAAATGAAAGTTATTAAGACAAGAGGATGGATTGGTAGCTAGACAGGCAGAAAAACAGATAGATAGATAGATAGATAGATAGATCCGTGTTCCACTTTTTCCTGGCGGTGTTTTGTGTGTGTGTGTGTGTGTGAGAGAGAGAGAGAGAGAGAGAGAGAGAGAGAGAGAGAGTTGTGTTGTGTTTGAGATTAATGTATTTCCTGTGTTTATTTCTATTACTAGGCACAAAGTACACACACACTGACAGGCCTGTTCACAACAAAATTCCACTTTATGTACGTTTCCATAGCAGTGTGATATTCTCGCTGTGTATTTAATTATTGAGGTGCTCCTAGAGTTTTGTCTACTAATTTATTAAGCAGTCCGCTCTTGGGCACACCAAAGACCGCATGACGCGAGCCGACTAAAGATTTTACAGTAATGACACTAACAGGTCGAAAGTCAGGGTATCTACGTAAATCTGCTGAAGGCTACGGTGGAAATACAGTATAAACATATATAATAAGAGTTAAAATTAAATTTACGAACCAAAAACACAATCTTCACTTCCAAAAAAAAAACGAAAAGGGAAATGTGTTTGTATGTTGGGAGTGGGGTGGGGAGAGAGAGGATATAGCAAAATGAAATAAGAACTTTTGAGATGAATTTTGAATCGCGTGTGAAAGATCTCATGTGTTGTTGGGGAGTTCGATATATGCATGTGTACATGTGATAAATATATATATATTTATAAAAGAAGTAATTAAACATAAATTTCTCTGTATAAAATATTTCTAACTCTCGTTCATCTTTTTCTATCCTTACAAATAATTTCATCTTACGACTCCTGATCGTCGAGTTACACACAACTCCTTATAGTTATTTTATTCCACGAAGAAGGAACAAATGGATATAGTGGTGGAGTAAATTTCCCTATTCCTATTTCTAAACTTAATAATTATACATTTGTTGCCAATGTTAACGTGACCCGACTTTGAGCACTGCTTATGATGGTATTTTTGTAAGTGCCAGAGTTGGAGTAAACAACTCAGGTGGAGAATATGCTAGAACTTGCTGATGCAATCCAAACCAGTTTCTAGCAGATGAGAAGTTTTTTTTACTATTAGTTTCCCATATTTACATAAAAACTTCATCCAATAGGGATGGACCAAAAGTTACTTTGTTGAAGAAGTTCTATATTCTAATCACTTTGATTTTGACGTCACTCAAGTCTGGTCATAAAGGCAATCATAGCTGTCACAAAACGGGAGGCTCGTTACAAGCCGACCCGAGCTGAAGTTAGAGATGCAAGGGGTGAAGTCTATTTTTGGCCTGCTCCGGTGCACCTCCAAGAAAAGCCCGTGACGTGTGCCAGTACTACGTCGCGTCAAGTTGTTACATAGACACACATGACATACGCCATTGATGTTTGGGTGGGGCCCAATTTATTAATGTCATGCCAAGGAACGTTTTATTGGCGGTGTGTGTTGTGAGTGTGTATCATAAATGTGAATAAATGGACGAACAGACGAACGGTGCAAAACAATAGTACAAATTCTTTCGTCCCTCTCAAAAACTATGAATAACAAGAGAGTTGAAAGATGTTTAAATCAGGTTATTTATTTCCCGATTTAAAAGGGGGCACTACTCTTTCGCACAGTGATTAATCATTCATTCAACTTTCCAATGTCATACACTCTGTGGGAAATAAGGGGAGATGAAAATGATGAAATTCAAAATATAAAATAAAGATTAATTACACAATTCTTATGCGGCAAATGGGGCCGCTTTAACAATAGTTCACATGTAAAATAAGCATTACTTTTAACATTAGAGTTCTTATTTTACAAACGATATAATAGTGTTCATTTTCTTAAGAGTCCTAGACTTAAGTATGTGCGCGTTAGCCGTGCTAATGATTACTCACTATTAATGTCAGAGTTCCAAGGAGATGACGTAATCTCACACGTCACTTATAAGCGGCACTTCAAAGTGAAGAATCACGACGCAATTGAGGCGTCGCATTACAGGTGAAGATTCTGCAGAATCTAGGCACCACTTTCAGATTATCACTGGGGAGAAATCTGAAATTTAGCTGACTGTTGTCAGCCTCGATAATTATCGTTGTACCGGTTGTCGTGGAAACGGACACCCCAACGACGTTTAGCATTATCGGGTGGAGTCGTCCAGTGGGATGTGTCGTCGCATTACATTGAGTGTAGAAATCCGGATATCTGTAAGAAAATCTCGGTGCTAGCCTCTCAATTAGCGGGATAGACTGCCAAACGAACTCAGACAGGGGGAAGACAAAATTGGTCCCTCGTGTCGTTAACTGCATACAACCAGCGTCGCATGCATCGGGTTTTCTTTGACAGCGAACTTTCCACTTTGCCAAAAGTTATACTGAGTAATTTTGCCTCGTTACTCAATATATGGCATCAGACGGATGGAAAACGGATGGAAAGAGATTATTGCAGCTTTCCTTTATGAAGTCTCTGTACATGAGATAATTCATACGTGAAGTTAGACTGGCTTCAGACGAATCGACGTTTTCAACATTGAGAGTAAAATCTTCATTTTGTCCCTTATATAGCTTTCACTGAAGGTTTCCAAAACTTCCAGAAGCTATGTCCTGTGACATGATTTTTGCCTTGGATATATAGTGGTAATCGAGATGCACGCTTTTCTGTGGTCAATTCTAATGCGCACTGGCCATTTCACTCGTCAACAACATGTGACGGTATTGCGCAGTTGTCCCAATTTATTTAATATACATATTCTATATGATAATTAACACACACTGCGTCACGAACGTCTGTCTACTAAAGAGATCTTAGGTGACCGTTACTGGAAGTTACATGCTACATACGAAAATAATAACAAAACTCGGGTTACTTCAATTAGTTTTGTTAGCGGTTTTTTATAATGAAATAAAATATAATTTCTGTCCCTCATTTCCTGTGACAACCCCCTTCTTAAAATTGATTGGAGCTCACAGAGTGGAAATCAAATAGGAACAAAAAAAATTTTATTTCACACGATAGTCCCCACAGGAATTTTATGCGCATCTGTGGAGAGACTATCCTCTCTCTTGTTTATATCGCGGTTATGGCATGCCGGGATAATGCATCGGCACCCGAATTTTCTCTGCCCGCGATGTGTTCGACAACGAAGCTATACTCCTGTAGCAGGAGTGTCCATCTAGTTAGCCTAGCGTTATCATACATGTTAGTGCGCAGATATGTCAGCGGCTTATGATCGCACTGCAGGATGAATGGTTTAGAGTACAGATAAGCACTAAATTTCTTGAGTGCCCATACGATTGCTAAGCACTCTTTTTCAATCGTAGAGTACCGTGTCTCACGATCTAACAGTTTCTTAGAAGCGTATGCTACCGGTAGGTATTCGTCATCTGTCTCTTGAAGAAGTATGGCACCGAGGCCTTCGTCTGATGCGTCGGTCCTGACAATAAATCTCTTGTCAAAGTCTGGTAACTGTAGGACGGGTTTACTGGTCAAGATGTCCTTCACTTTTTCGAGGGCGGTGCTACACTCTGCCGTCCATCGTATTTTCGTGGGTTGTTTGTTTCCAGTTAAGTCCGTCAGTGGTTTAAGAAGCGTACTGAAGTTTGGGACAAATTTTCGGTAGTACCCCACTAGCCCCAAAACTGCCCTGACCTGTTTCTTTGTAGTCGGTAAGGTCATGTCACGAATGGCTGCAGTTAAGTCTAGATTAGGGCCTATTTGTCCGTCACTTATGATATGGCCAAGAAATTCAATCTCTCGAAAGCCCGCGCGTACTTTGGTGGGTTTCACGGTCAATTTATGGCGCTCGAGAATATCAAGTAGACCACCCACTGAGGATAAATGTTGGTCCCATGTTCCTGTTGCTACCAGTATGTCATCAAAGAAATTCAATGCGTCAACGCTCTCTAACGGTAATTTTCGCATGAAGCGCGCGAAGGTTGCGGGTGCGTTCGCTAGTCCGAACGGTAGTCGGCAAAACTGAAATAAGCCTAGCGGGGTTGGAAAGGCTGTTTTTGGTCTGTCGTCAATAGCAACTGACAGTTGCCAGTACCCTTTGCACATGTCAAACTTCGAAAAGTAATGTGCCTTGGTTAGTTTTGCGAATAATTCGTCCTGATTTGGAATAGGTTCCGCATCGAATTCAGTTATCTCATTTAACTGTCTGTAGTCCACACAAAAACGAAGCGTACCGTCTTTCTTTTTAACTAAGACGACCGGTGATGAATATGGGGAGATTGACTGTTCAATCACGCCCTGTTTTTGCATTTCACGCACCTGTTCTGCTATGTACTTTGTGCTCTCATATTTCTGTGGGTACTGTTTTAAGCGTATCGGTTTGTCACTTAAAAGTTTGATGCGGTGTTCAACCAAATCTGAGTGGCCCGGTTGGTCGGTGAATATGCGCGCGTGTCTGTGTAAGAGCTTTGACATTGCGTCGCGCTGTTCGACAGTTAAGTTCGAGTCAATCTCGACTTGATCGACTGTAACTGCGGAGTTAGGCTGGGTTTCGGCGGACATCATGTCTGTTCTGAAATTGGAGTCTTCCAATTGTATCAGTGCGACATTCACGCTTTGTATCTGTTCGCCGCTGCGTTCATAGTAACGCTTGAGCATATTTATGTGATAGGTTTTCTGCTTATTTCCTATCTGTATGCTGTAGTCGTTCTGCTTCACACGCTTAATAACGCGATAGGGTCCACGCCAGTGCATTTGCATGCGGTTGTTATGCGTGGGCCGCAAGAGTAACACGAGCTGGCCTGGTTCGAGGTCACGTTCCACAGCAGTACGGTCAAAATTTCGCTTGTATCGGGGTTGTTTTTCGCGAATGTTTTCCTGTGCTAAGTGACATGTCTCGGTCAGACGTTGACGTAGTTCGGCTACGTACGTGTGAACATCTTTACCATCGGTCACAGTGTCTCCCTTGACCCATGTTTCTTTTATTAGCTTAAGGGGACCACGAGGTTGCCTTCCGTATAGTAGTTGGAACGGTGAGTAGCCCGTACTCTCTTGTGGGAGTTCGCGATACGCGAAGAGTAATGGTGCTAGAAAACGCGGCCACTGGTCGGGTTGTTCCGAGGCCATTTTAATTAACATTTTCTTTATCGTACCGTTGAAACGTTCAACGGCACCATTAGACTGAGCGTGATATGGTGATGAGAACAACTGTTTACACGCTAGTAGACGCATTGTTTCAGCCATCATTGCTGAGGTGAATTGAGTGCCCTGGTCACTCAATATTTCTCGAGGTACACCAGTACGAGAAAATACGTCTATTAAAGCGTCTGCGACTTCGATCGCTGTGATGCCCTTTAATGCGACTGCTTCTGGATATCGTGTTGCAAAATCCACGATTGTTAGGATATAGCGATATCCTCCTTCGGCCGCGGGAATGATTGGGCCAATAATGTCTACTGCGACTTTTAGGAATGGTTCCTCTACTGTTGGTACTATCTCGAGGGGAACTCGACTGACACGCCCTCGGTCGATATGTTGCTGACACTGCGTACATGTACGAACGTACGAGCGAACATCCCTACTCAGGCCTGGCCAAAAAAAGTCCTCACGAACTCGCTGCTCAGTGCGCCGTGCGCCCTGATGTCCGGACATGATTGAGTCGTGTGCAAAGCTAAGAATCAGCTGTCTGAGTGGTGTAGGGGTAAATAGACACGTGGTGCTTCTAGTATCATTTTCCTTATAGTCGGTGCGCCGAAACGCTAGTCCGTCCTTCAGGAAATACGTCATGGTTGCGTACTTGCTGGACGTAATAGTGTTTTTCCGTGCCAGCTGTAGCATTGAGGACAAACTTTTGTCCTCCTGCTGCAGGTGACTGAGTTGACTTGGGGTCAACTGCGGAAATGTATTCTCGACTATCTTTAGAGCTGGGGGTCCTTGTTTACTACGTTCCCGTTGTGCTCTAGTGGTTACGGGGAGAACAGGATAGATGCCCTCAGTGTGTGTGTCACACTGCCCGGGCGATAGTATGAATCCGAACTGCATGTCTCTTATTACTGCGGCGGTGACTGTACCGGAAAATACGGATGACGTAACATGTACAGTGGCTCTTGGACATGTACTAAGGTGTCCCATAACACATCGAATGCGGACACTACCTCTTAGATACTGTTCAGGGCGTACAAGTTTAGCATTTATGCAGCTTATGGACGCGCCTGTATCGACCAGTATTTTGACTCTTTTTCCGTTTACTGTAGCCTGTTGGGTCTTTAGAGTTGCACCTGTTTCAGTGCATACCTTTACATCACGTGGACTGGGACAGTTCTGAGAACTATGCCCCTTCCCTTTGCAAGTGTAACATGTCATAGGTGGGGAGTCACGTGTGTGACGTCGTACGTCTTGTGACTTAGTATATGTCCGCTGTACCGGTTCGGGTTTTTCCGATTTCGTCATTGGTCGGTTCGGTTTCGGTGTATACTTCTGCCGATTTGTAGGAGGAGGGCGTGGTGCGCTCCTCGTAATTACCGGATCAGGGTAATCATTATACGTGTCTGCTAACCTCAACATATCACTGAAGTTAGCCGGGGGGTTTCGCTGCAAATATGTCGTCATTGCAGGCGGAGCAATATGGAGAAATTGATCTCTTAATATCAAATCAAATAGGCCCTCATACGTCTTCCGGATGTCTGTCAAATCAATCCATCTATCAAGATAATGGCGTAACCGGGTACCGAAGGCTTGCATGGTGTCATTTGCTTTAGGTATGGCTCTCCTAAACATTTTTCGAAAGCCTTCTGCTGTACATTGAAAAGTACGCATCAAACCCGTTTTGAGATCTGCATAAGTAATAGCGGGATCGCGCGTTAGATCAGTAAATGCGCGCGAGCTTTCACCTTGGAGTATTTGACCGAGTTGTTGTTTCTTTTCAATGTCAGTGTAATTAAAGTTGGCAATGAAACTGTCAAAGCGTGTCAAAAACTCGTCAATCGTCTCGACTTCAGGGTTAAAGAAAGCTAGCCGTGTACGGGGTTTATTTAATTCGGCCTGTTGCTTAGCAGTCCCATCTAACAACTTCTCTCTAGCTGTTACCTCTTGCTTAGCTAATTCAAGCTGTTCCTGATGTGCTCTAGCTTTTAACTTAAGCTTTTTCTCTTCTACTTCCTGCCTTTTATCTTCTAAATCCCTAGCTGACTGAATCTTTAACAACTCTATTTCTCTCATATCTTGGATTTCTTTCTCTTTAAAATCTCTCGCCTCTTTCGCTCTTCTTTCCTCTAGCTCTCTCAGGTCTTTCATCTCTAGCTGTTTAGCTAACTGTCTCTTATCTTCTAGCTCTCTCAGGTCTTTCATCTCTAGCTGTTTAGCTAACTGTCTCTTATCTTCTAGCTCTATAGCCTCTTTCGATCTTTTTTCCTCTAGCTCTCTCGCCTCTTTCGATCTTTTTTCCTCTAGCTCTCTCACCTCTTTCGATCTTTTTTCCTCTAACTCTCTCAAAGTTTGCATCTCTAGATCCTTAGCTACCTGTCTCTTTTCTTCTAGCTCATTTTTCTTATCCTCTAGCTCTCTCGCCTCTTTCGCCTCATTTTCTTTCACAACATACCATTTAGCTATCTCCTCATCCACGTATTTCTTTAACTCGGCTTTTTCATACCCGAATTCTCTGCCCATAGCCATGAGTTCTTTCTTTATGTTTACTAGCTCGGCCATTTTTAAAATTGCTAGTTATCACGAGTATGGATAAAGTGACTTAGAATATTCGCGGGATTTTGACCACTGTAGGTCACAAGTGGTGCAATGGTGTGCGTATGAACACCAGCCACCGCGTGATTAGGATTATTACAAACACGAGTAAAAGAAATCCTAATCGGAAATTTGCAAAGTTAGCAAAATTAGCAAAACAACAGTTGCTAATGTAGCGTACAAAATATCGATCTATGTACGTCTAAACACGAGTCGGTACGCGTTAACGATAATAGCGTAAAGATAATAAAACTTATTTCAACACAATAATAAGTCTTATCAAAATCCAGTTCACCTAAGTCTCAATAGCAAAGCCCTAACATGCAATAACAATGCATAATGGTGATGAGATAGAAAAGCAGGAAAGAGATGACACTTTCTTACAACGACACAATTTACCTTGTCAGATCACGGTCAGTGGTCACCAGATGTCACAAAACGGGAGGCTCGTTACAAGCCGACCCGAGCTGAAGTTAGAGATGCAAGGGGTGAAGTCTATTTTTGGCCTGCTCCGGTGCACCTCCAAGAAAAGCCCGTGACGTGTGCCAGTACTACGTCGCGTCAAGTTGTTACATAGACACACATGACATACGCCATTGATGTTTGGGTGGGGCCCAATTTATTAATGTCATGCCAAGGAACGTTTTATTGGCGGTGTGTGTTGTGAGTGTGTATCATAAATGTGAATAAATGGACGAACAGACGAACGGTGCAAAACAATAGTACAAATTCTTTCGTCCCTCTCAAAAACTATGAATAACAAGAGAGTTGAAAGATGTTTAAATCAGGTTATTTATTTCCCGATTTAAAAGGGGGCACTACTCTTTCGCACAGTGATTAATCATTCATTCAACTTTCCAATGTCATACACTCTGTGGGAAATAAGGGGAGATGAAAATGATGAAATTCAAAATATAAAATAAAGATTAATTACACAATTCTTATGCGGCAAATGGGGCCGCTTTAACAATAGTTCACATGTAAAATAAGCATTACTTTTAACATTAGAGTTCTTATTTTACAAACGATATAATAGTGTTCATTTTCTTAAGAGTCCTAGACTTAAGTATGTGCGCGTTAGCCGTGCTAATGATTACTCACTATTAATGTCAGAGTTCCAAGGAGATGACGTAATCTCACACGTCACTTATAAGCGGCACTTCAAAGTGAAGAATCACGACGCAATTGAGGCGTCGCATTACAGGTGAAGATTCTGCAGAATCTAGGCACCACTTTCAGATTATCACTGGGGAGAAATCTGAAATTTAGCTGACTGTTGTCAGCCTCGATAATTATCGTTGTACCGGTTGTCGTGGAAACGGACACCCCAACGACGTTTAGCATTATCGGGTGGAGTCGTCCAGTGGGATGTGTCGTCGCATTACATTGAGTGTAGAAATCCGGATATCTGTAAGAAAATCTCGGTGCTAGCCTCTCAATTAGCGGGATAGACTGCCAAACGAACTCAGACAGGGGGAAGACAAAATTGGTCCCTCGTGTCGTTAACTGCATACAACCAGCGTCGCATGCATCGGGTTTTCTTTGACAGCGAACTTTCCACTTTGCCAAAAGTTATACTGAGTAATTTTGCCTCGTTACTCAATATATGGCATCAGACGGATGGAAAACGGATGGAAAGAGATTATTGCAGCTTTCCTTTATGAAGTCTCTGTACATGAGATAATTCATACGTGAAGTTAGACTGGCTTCAGACGAATCGACGTTTTCAACATTGAGAGTAAAATCTTCATTTTGTCCCTTATATAGCTTTCACTGAAGGTTTCCAAAACTTCCAGAAGCTATGTCCTGTGACATGATTTTTGCCTTGGATATATAGTGGTAATCGAGATGCACGCTTTTCTGTGGTCAATTCTAATGCGCACTGGCCATTTCACTCGTCAACAACATGTGACGGTATTGCGCAGTTGTCCCAATTTATTTAATATACATATTCTATATGATAATTAACACACACTGCGTCACGAACGTCTGTCTACTAAAGAGATCTTAGGTGACCGT
This sequence comes from Sinotaia quadrata, assembly GCA_028829895.1. Taxonomy (NCBI): domain Eukaryota; kingdom Metazoa; phylum Mollusca; class Gastropoda; order Architaenioglossa; family Viviparidae; genus Sinotaia; species Sinotaia quadrata. The sequence goes on from CM054178.1 coordinate 86,469,253, forward strand.
TACTGGAAGTTACATGCTACATACGAAAATAATAACAAAACTCGGGTTACTTCAATTAGTTTTGTTAGCGGTTTTTTATAATGAAATAAAATATAATTTCTGTCCCTCATTTCCTGTGACAATAGCTTATGATACATTAACTGACTGATAAAGAAAGAATGGACTTGAAAATATTTCGTACATGTTTGCTATTGATCTATAATTCAAATTGGAAAATGCTTTAAGTAATTGAGCCATTATTTTTATGTTCACTAATTTTATTATGCTGTACATTATGCTTGTGAATTGCACCTTTTTTTTTTTGTTTGTTTCATAACATTGTATCCACTTCAGTCTACAGTGACTACTCTATTCTACTGGATTGTGGGTGTGTACGCAGCATTATCGTCGAACTTATCAGTAAATATGTTGCTGTAAGTTGACTCCTGTGAATTCCGTTTGAAAGCCAATAAGGCAAAAATTTAGACTTGAGTTTGGTCTTGAGAATTAACGAAGATTATTTTGAACATTCCTTGTGGTGTGTTGATGTGTGCACACATGAAGATTCTAAAACACTCCTTGTGGTGTGCTTTTGACAGTGCATACGAAGTTCTGGACAATTCTCCATGGTGTGTTTTGTGAGTGCATCAAAGATGCTGGAACAGTTGTGTAAATGTGCCTAGAAGGATTGGACCGTTATCTAACAATAAAGAAAGTGACTTGTTTCTGACCGCGTGATTGTGAACACATGCTAGTGACAGCCGCCATCATTGAAAAGGTTATGTACAGTGATATAATTATCTCTCTAAAACTCCACTCTCATGTCTATGATGAATTATACTTATGGACTTGATTATATATGTGTATATTAATGTGACTGATGATGTCTATGCTAGGATAAACTGAATTAGTGTCTAACGTTTTATTAAACTTTGTTGTGAAGTGATGTAAATGTCAAAACTCTTTTGACTATATTCATATGTTGTATATATGATTGTTGATTTAATAAATTTATTGTTAAATTTATTAACCTTCTTGCACATATATTAAAGCCTTATGTTGGAGTAATAGTTGTTGGATGGGGACTCGTTAAATATAATTAAAAGACGGACTTTTATTACTCCTTTATGCGACAGTAAAACGTCTGTCTTATTATTATTGTGTAAAGAGTAGACTTACGACACCCTTATAATCTGCCAAGTGAGAGACAGTTTTGGTCTTGTGGAGAAATATTTATAAGTATAAATTATGATTCTCGATCACTCGTAATTAGTTATGTGTTATTAATTGATAAAATAATAATCGTAACGAGTGAAGGGTGCCCAGAGAGGTGCCACAAATACTAATATCTCTTACGGTCATTCTGTCAAATACTTTTAATGTCAAACTAGGAGAAATTTCAGATTTATTGTTAATTCAAACTTCATGTATATGGATTTTCAGCTCTGCTGTGAAGTCAAACTATATAAAATCTGAAAACTGTTGTAAAGGTGAGCTATGCGAACTTTTAGCTTTGCTATAAAGTCACACTATATGAAATCTTAGATCTGCTATGAAGTCACACTACATGAAATCTTAGATCTGCTGAGAAGTGAGACTGTTTATGAATTACAATTTTATTCCAAATAATCAAACTATTACGCTAAGTAAAGTGAGTAAAGTTGTGTAAATTACAATTACACCATCATCAATCTACAATTTAAATTTACTATGAAATTAATCTATATGTGAATTAGAGTTTTACTGTGAAATCAAACTATATATGAATTAAAGTGTCATTTTAAAATCAAACTATATGTGAATTAAATGTTATGTCAAACTATGTGTGAATTAAAGCTATACTCTGTAATCACACCGCAGAGTATATGTGAATCTGAGCTTTACTGAGAAATCACATCATAAATTTGGAAAATAAAACTACACGTGAATTACAGCCTTATTGTGAAACCAAATGTGAACATCAGAGTTGTGCTCTGTGAAATAAAAATGTATGCAAATTAGAAATTAGAAATTATCTATGAAATTATAATTTATGTGAATTTGAACATTACTCTGTTAAAATGTGTGAAATCAAAATTAGAAAGTAGCTGTGAAATCAAAATGTATGTGAAATGGAGAGCCACTGTAAAATCAAACTGTGTGAATTAGTGTTACTTTGAAATCAAACTTTATGTTATTTAAAGCATTTCTATGAAATTAATCAATATGTCAATTAGAGCATTAGTGTAAAATTAAACCATGCTTTACTTACCAAGTTACTTTGAAAGTAAACTATACGTTAATTAAATCAAACTGTATATTAAGAGTGCTACTGTGAAATCAAACTGTGTGTGAATTAAAGTATTACTGTGGAACCTATTTGAATTAGAGGATTAGTGTAAAACCAAACTATATGTTAGAATTTACTGTGAAATCAAACTATATGTAAATTAAAGCATTATTGTGAAACCAAATTATATGTGAATTTGAGCATTACCGTTAAACTAAATGTGAATGAGGGCTTTACTGTTCAGAATAGCGCTTTAGAAGTACTAAAAATAGGTTTCCCTCCCTGGTCTAGCTTGCCCAAACTTACCGAATACCTGTACCTGCACATGCATTAGGCGATTCAATTCATGGGCAGATAATTATAATTTAGCTACATGCATGGGGTCACAGTATCAAAAGGCAATTCTATTCAAGGGCAGATAATTTGGCTGCATGCATTTAGCAACAGTATCAAAACGACCCTATTCAAGTGTAGATAATTTAGTCAAAGAATATGTTAACCCTGGGTTCAGTTTTCTCTTTCTACCGTTTCATCAGTTTTAATCTGATGTTGCGATTGGCTACTTATATATATTGAGTTTGCAGTATTTGTTTTAGTTTTATGAACTAGGCAGACAAAGGAATGCTCTTGAAAAAAGAATAAGCAAGTCTAACAGACTTTGACAACGGCAAGGAGATCAGAAATCATTGCAGTATTTACAATCTTCCGTCTAATCACACGCTCATAAATAATGAAGGCCGATAACTCAACAAGCACAAAAAAATCGATGGCTATGGCACAGGTACCGCCAATCAAGAATCTGGTCGCAGAATCTTCCGGGCTTTCTCAACCACTGAATTGTATGTGAGGTAGAAATCATGTAAGAAAGACTACTAATACTTTAAAGGCGCTAAATAGATCAACCGTTTAGGCAAAGGAAAAGTTGTCGGTCTTACATACCTTTTTGTTTTTTTAACGAGATTTTTTTCCTCTGGCAACTCAGGTACACATAAATCATTTCAATTAGCTATAGATAATAAATTATATATTCTATTTGACGAACCTAATAAAGAGTTCTCACCAGAGTGAGTGAAATTATAAAAATCTCAGGAATGGATCGTCCTTGAAATCAAGTGACATCATCCATTATATCCAAAGGAATCGCTGCTAGTGAAAAATTCTTCAATTATGCAAAAGTTCACAACTGCCAGTTTACTGTGCAAGTCGTCTAAAAACAGGTATTTGCCATAAAACTTTTGGCCCTCGTCGAATTCATGTGACATCAATGGTTTGTGTGGGGGGTAGGTGGGTGAAGGATATCTGTGGACCGGGTGCACAAAGTATAAATTTACTTGGCAACCAGTTTATTACGATATAAGTCAGAGGAGCAAAAGGGCGGTGCTGGATGCTGACGTCATCTGGTTGCTCTTTGACATTAGTGTGTGGGACCGATGTACATTCGGCATAAGAGAAAGGAGGGGTGGGGCACTGACGATTAACAGTTCGTGTGGCAACAGGTATAGGCAGCATTGTGAGAGCTCGAAATTATTGCACCCTTATCTGGAAAGGTGGACGAATCATGAGCAAACGATTGCCGGGTGCAATTAGCAAGGTTTTGACCGAATCTACGAGAAGTGTCAGACTTTTGCAGGTCAATTTAGACCGCCTTAGAGGTTCGAACAAGGGAGACTTTGACCGAGGTTATCGATGGTGAACTTCAGGCAACAGACAGGCAGTTTATCTCCAAAGTGTTAAGCGACACTCTTCCGACATGAAAAGTAGCAAACCAGTAATATAAATGGCAATATTGACACTGTGTGTGCGTGCTGATAGAAGTATTCTGTGACATCTCTCTGGGCACCCTCCACTCGTTATGGTTATTTTTTATTAATTAACAACACATAACTAATTACAAGTGATCAAGAATGTTAATTAATAGTTATTAATAATTCTCACACAAGACCAACAAGTCTTTCACTTGGCGGATTATAAGGGTTTCGTAAAACTCTACTCTTTACACAATAAAAGATAGACGTTTTACTGTCGCATAATGTGGAAACTTCTTACTAAAAGAGTAATAAAACTCCATCTTTTATTTATATTTAATGAGCCCCCATCCACCCACTATTAATCCAACATAAGTTTTAATATATGTATAACAAGAAAAATAAATTTAACAATAAATTTATTAAAACAACAATCCAATATACAACATATAATCAAAAGAGTATTGACAATTACATCACTTCACAAAGTTTTATTAACTCCAGACACTCATTCAGTTTATCCCAGAAGAGATATCAGCAGTCAAATATATATATATACATATAAAACCCAGTTCATGGACATAAATCATCATAGAAATAAGAGTGGAGTTTTAGAGATATTTATAGTCAATGTACATAACCTTTTCAAAGATGGCGTCTGTTGCCAGCACGTGTTCACAATCATGAAGTTTGCAACAAGTCAGTGTCTTTCTTATTTAGGTGGAAATATTGATATAAAGTAATCTTTTTCATTGTATCTGTGATATGTATATTTGATAGTTGATTTAATAAATTTATTGATCTTCTTACATATATTGATAACCTTATGTTAGAGAAGAAAGTGGGTGGATGGGGGCTTGCTAAATATAGATTAAAGACAGATTTGTCTTCTCATTTAGTAAGAAGTTTTCCACCTAAATTGTGTGGCGGTAAATGTTGTCTTTAATGTTGTGGAAGAGAGAAATGCTGGAGAAATTATTAATAACATAAATTAAGAATCTCATCACTTGTAATTAGTTATGGATGGTTAATTAATTAATAATAATAATAGTCATTAACTAGGTGGCGTTGGCGTCACATAGTGTGAGACTATTAGTCAGAAACTGGTTTGGATTGCATCAATAAATTCTAGCATATTCTTACCTGAGTTGTTTTCTCCAACTCTGACACTTAAAAGTATCAGCATAAGCAGTGACCCCAAGGTCGTGTCACTTTGACATTGGTAACAAATATATAATTATTAAGTCTAGAGGCAAATTTTCTCATATCCAATATCCCTTGTGTTTGTGTGCATGTAGTGTATGATGTATCTAAGTGAAACAGTGTGTGTGTTGCTTGATGTATATCCACTGTATAATAAATCCGGCCACCTGTAAGAAATTAATACTATCATCCACTGAATGCATTTCTGGCAATAAGTCATGGATGAAAATCTATCTTTATAAGACAAGCCATTGTGATCACTTCAAAATGAATCCACCTTGACAGACAGACCTTCTTACACAGTCAACGAACATCAGCGTTGTTCCCGTCAACTTTTGTCAGTCACTGAGAGCGCTGGTGTTACACCAGACCATACTCTCTTATTACGTCAACATGTCGTATGTAAAACTTTACGGGTACCCGAGTTGAGGCAAATAAGCTCTACTCGCAACCGTCTCTCGTTATCATCCACAACACTCTCGTGTGTTTGTTGGTGATGTCAAGACTTCGCCGAAATGCCTGCTGCAGAAACTTCACAATACAGTTCTGCTTAGTTAGCTTTAAATTACTGTAGTGACCAGTAAACTTAATACAGTTAGCTTTAAATTACTGTAGTGACCAGTAAACTTAATACATACCTCTACTCCCTACACTTGTCGCCTGTTCATTATAGAATCAAGCATGAAGTCTCCTCACTGTTTCAATAATATACCCAGTCTTAAGTACCTATCCATCCCTTTTACCCATGTGAATATATTACATATATGTGGGGGGGGGGTGCGCGTGTATGTGCTATAATATATATTAAAATATATATGTGTGTGTGTGTGTGTATGCGCTAAAATACATATTATAATATGCTACTGTGTATATATATATATATATATATATATATATATATATATATGTGTGTGTGCAGGCATGTGTTTGTGTATGAGTGTGGGTAATATCGAGCAATATTATTAATTCTGAATGAATCAAATAGACTACAGGAAGCACACGATATATGCATGGAAGTTATCATCTATGACTTAGGAGTATGTATGTAGTAAATAAGTCGCTACCGGACGTGTCTAATAAATAAATAAATAACGATACGACGATCTGCTTTGAACTCCCTCACTATCTGACACTCCCATCGAATAAAACGGCGAAAGGTATAAATTAGTGATCTGTGTGTTTATTTTACTGAATTCTGCTCATGCTATTGCACTGACTACTTTATGAGAGTTATTGCGCCTTTAATCCCCTTTGATCAGCTTTGATCATCATCCCAATACACTCTATGGTCACTATAGAAGAGGTTCTTGTACACACATGGTTCGGTTTTAGGTGTATGAGTGGTACCATAAATCTGTGGTAGTCGTAATAGTGTTTTCACATTCTTTGTGTCTCGCTAAATGTTACAATAGGAAAAAAAATCGGTCCTTTTCATTTGTAAACTGGTAGCTTTCACCCCATCTAAATCATTGCTTTGCGACTGTCGTCAAGTCGGCAAACTAAGGACTGAAAAATAAAAATAAGAACCCACTGCTGCCGTAAAAGTTACATTAAAGCCTTTCTGTCTTTCTTTCCCCCAACCACCACCACCACCTTAATATTAAATATAATGAAATAGAGGAACGACTAAGTGTCGCATGATAAGCCTTCTTGGTGCTTCCCATGATCAAAGGCCAAGGCCCGTAAATCTAACAAATGCTGAATGCATAATGCATTTTTAATATACTGGCTTCTGTTAGTTGTATGTAATGGGCAATAGTGTTAAAGGATTACTCCCCTTGCTTTCTTGACTGACTGGTTAGTTTGTTTGATTTTTTTCTTCGCGTCCACTTTCAACGTTCGTTGATTCTGCATTTTGTTGTTTTCTTGAGGAAGTTAATTACAGCAGTCTCATTAGCTTAAGATAGCAAATAGCGCCACGAGGCGGCAATCCTATATATATTTTTTTCCCCTTTGGACAATGCAGGGCAATAACTCCTTAGCAAAAGTGCATAAAAAGTTAAGGCATACTTAGCATAATTTTTTTATTAAGGCAGTCGAGTTTGGACAAAACAAAGATAATGAACCCAAATGCACCATTCTTTCTCAATTGCATGTAATGACGTAATATTCTTCTTATAGGTTTTCCATTCTCTGAAGTGCAGGGAAGGTCTAAAGTGATTTAAAGAAAAAGTTAATTAAAATTATTAACTCTTCGACATTCCAGAAAATATCTGAAAAAGTGTTCATTTGACTGAAAGAAACAAGATCACCGAAGGTGCGTAAACTCGTGACAACCATATCCAGTTGAAAATTACAACGACATTTTGAGAATATAATTGGAGAGTTTAATCACTAAATGTGCATTAACTCTTTCTGATAAAGAGACAATTTCCAGGTAATATGATTGTAAGCAACTGAATATATTATTATAATTTTATATGTTCGTATATGTTGCTTCTTTGCAAATTAATTATGCATTCTGAATATACCTGAAAATATATTATCATAGTCTAGTATCCTACAGCCGACCAAATCTTTCACTCACTCACAACACACATTTCAAACCCAACGTGACACGACAATTTCGAGGTCCAAGGTCGTAGCTGTTGGCGAGGTATGACAACAGAACTTTAATTCGTAAGCTCGTAAGATCCAGTTAATGAGTGACGTCACTGTGGTCAAGTGGAAGGCTACAGCGTAGAACGTACGGCACTAACCTTTCGCTCTTGTAAATAGCCGTTCCCTACTGGTGTGTTGTCCGTTGATAAGACGTTAAGTGGAGATCGGAAAGATAAAGGTAGTGACCGCTGCCCGGGCAAAATGTGTGTGTGTGTGTGTGTGTGTGTGTGTGTGTGTGTTGGTGCAGTGCCGTCTTAATGATGTATGGGCATGCTGGGCAGTTTCCTGGGGGCCCCATGCTAATCTATGCATGTTGTGACTTTGCTGTCAATTTTTATTCCTGTGAGTGGTTGTGTAGGTAGGGGCCCCAGTGCATTGTTTTGCCAGTGGGCTTATAATGCTGTTAAGACGGCCTTGTATTAGTGTGTTTGAGTGTGTGTGAAGGAGAGATTTTCTGTTACAAAATATATCTTCTGCTGCACGCCAGTCTGAAAAATCTGTGCGAAAAAGTGAACGTGGAACCCATATGACAAACAGAACAATTCTGTGGCCAGTTATGGGGTGTGTCCACAAAGGTGTGATCAGGGTGCGGGATCGGAGACTTGCATGGCTGTCAAAAAGTGGTATGTCAAGTTGTGAAGTAAAAATGGCGGGCGTCGGTAAGCCGCTCCTTCAAGTCTTGCGTTCCCAACAACGCAGGCTAATTTTGTGTTACAGCGCTACAATGAAAGACTTGCTAGGTATGTTTCTCAAAACTAACTGCATTTTTGTAGTGCTATTATGTACAAGACTAAAATCAAGTACTGTACATGAAGTTCCAACACCCAGCTGGAGCGCGAATCACCCGTGCGTGACAGTGTCAGAGGTCTAAATCTTTACATTCCTGCGACAATGGCCTCCGATCTTTTACTGAAAGCTATCTGCTGATTTATGTCATGTTCGCCAGTGTCTGCCTGGTCTCGTGAGATAAGGGTACATACTTTAGAGAATACAATATTCTAGTAAGTATTGCAGACGACATACTGAAGGGATAATGGAAATTGAGGCAGTTCAGCGAAAGAGGGGCACTTTCGCACACATTGTTATGAACAAACAAACAAACAAACAAAAACTATATATGTTCGCTTAAAAAACAAAACAAACAAAGTCCAATTTAGTCAGAGTTAAAGACAGCTTGATTATTTGTAAAGAATTTCGCTGGAATAAGTTGCAAAACAAATTACAATGAATGATATTACTACATTTTTTTTAAAAATTAGCTTACAGAATATGATATACTTCCATAATCTTTTTTTAAAATATAAAATAACTTACAATGCATGATATATTTATATATTCATTTACATTAACTTAGAGATGCATTAAATATTTGTTTAAGTCTTTATATTAAATTATAATGAATTTTATATTTATATACTTCTTTAAATTAATTTACAATATACAGGTAAATGCATTTATAAAGGGAGTTTTGCAATATATATGATGTACTGCATTTGTTAAATCCTCGAAATTAACTTACCAACATTTAGCATACTTCTCTTAAATTAATTTTCTTTGAAATTCAGATTTTATCATGCGCACGATTTTTGTAAAATGTTTTAGAGTAATATACAAATATATGATGTATATAACTATTGGAAGGATCTTTAAAGTAAATGACTTAAAAATACATTAAACATGTTTACTCCTTTAAGTTTAACAATGTACACTCGTTTAAAGTAGTTTTACCAATCTGTGATACAATAATTATATTCTTTTAGATTAATATTAGATGTTGAACTCCTTGACAATAATTTACTGTTGTATGATATATTTGAGACACTTATACATCGTTTACAGTGTGCCACTTAAGTAAACAATGTTTTGCTAATTTCTCTTTCTCTGCCAATAAACTGGAAGCTTAATTGTACACTTAACTTTTGCAATACTGACATACTGTACTGGCAATACATGACATTTGCTGTTTCTTAATGTTCTTTTAAATTATTATTATACTTAGCAATCCCCCAAAATGGGTAACTGCACATGATTTTTCTTTTTCTGTTCAATGGAAAATTATAAACTAAATAATATTCATTGCATTGCTGTGTTTTCTGTTCGATGGAAAATAAACTAAATAATGCTCATTCAGTCATTGCGTTGCTGTGTTTTCTGTTCGATGGAAAATAAACTAAATAATACTCATTCAGTCATTGCGTTGCTGTGTTTTCTGTTCGATGGAAAATAAACTAAATAATACTCATTCAGTCAATGCGTTGCTGTGTTTTCTGTTTGATGGAAAATAAACTAAATAATACTCATTCAGTCATTGCGTTGCTGTGTTTTCTGTTTGATAGAAGATAAACTAAATAATACTCATTCAGTCATTGCATTGCTGTATTTTCTGTTCAATGGAAAATAAACTAAATAATACAAATTGCATTGCTGTGTTTGAGCAATGTTCAGTGTTTGAGCTGTAAAAGCAAAGAGAGAGAGAGAGGACCTGTTTCAAAAGGCTACACTCACAACTATAAATTTATTTTATTAACTTACTATTAAGTTATCAGTCCCAAATTATCTTGACCTTTTATGTAAAATTTCCTCACTGAAATATGAAAGAGAGATGAGGGGGCAGAAAGTGAGAAAGGGGGAAGACACACGCATACAAAGACTTTGAATAATGTCTTAGGTTATGAGAATGGTGAACATTAAATAAATAAGTGTAAATATTAACAAAAGACTCATAAAAATTACTGCTAAATAAAAATACATAGCAATATAAGAGAGAGACAGACAAACATAGATAGAAAATGTGGTTTTAGGTTATGATCCCTCAAAGAGATTGGTAAACATTAACAACAGATTTACATAAAACTATGCTTCTTGCTAATAACATCAAGAAATATCATGAGAGATATCCACACACAAAATAAAAACACTAAAACGCCAGCACCTACAATATCAAGTTATTCACTGTACTACCTTAACAAAATATCATTTCTTAAAATAGAAAACAGACCATGTAAGGGGTTACTTTAGATTCTAAATATTCTACCATAGTAGCATTTCATGATCTGCATTATATAAATGCAGGCATGACAACAACAGCAGCAACCAACAATTGCACCATCAACAACACACCAACATCAACAATATCATCAATACTAGCACCAACAACACCAGCAGCAGCAACAGTGTTAACATCACTAATATTAGCATTAATAACACCAACATCAGCAACACTATCAACATCACCAACACTAACATCAACAGCACCAATATCAACAATACTGTCAACAACACCAATATCAGCAACACTGTCAACATCATTAATATTACCATCAACTACTCCAACATCAGCAATGCTGTCATCATCACCAATATTAGCATCAACAAGACCAACTTTAATCAAAACCACCATCAACAACACCGGTACTTTTTATACTTCTGAGTGAATTTTATGTAACATCATTGCTAGACTTCAAATGCACTTTTTTCAAACTGTAAACCTTTTCAAATGGTATCATTTAAAATATATTTAAATTAAGTAAGAATCTTAAAATGGATATTATCGTAATGAGAGAGAAAACAAGACTGGATATCATGTGCAAGACAATTATTTAGTTAATCAGCTGAAGTGATAAAAAGAAGCCCTAAAAAAAAAAACATTAATGAATTATTATTTATTATAATTAATTATTAAATAAATTGTAAAGGTAGCACAAAGACAGTACACCCACATGATCAACAGATCATCAAGCTTTTACAGAAATACATATTAAAGATTTGCACACTGGAATCTAATTAACAAATTCTTGATTAACAATTTGTACTTAGTGCCAATTTTTAAAACAGCACAACTCTTACAGCATTTTACCAGATTACAGTATTTTTTAAATTATGATTTCTTTTTCTAAAATTAGTCATTTGCATCTATAATTAATAGCTATGTGTTTACACATCCCTAAAAAAGAATGTGATTATCTAAAATCCCTTGTTTTTTATATCAGTAGTCATGAACAAATTTAATATATATGTCCCGCAACAACAAAATTTATCATGTAAATGATGATCCAGTCTACATAACCTTCAAATGCATCAAACAATACTTCAGTAGAATACAAAACTTTATACCTAGTACCTAAATAAATTCTACACAAACTTGAGAGTACGTAATTGTTGTTGGGGTGTAAGTTTATATTTATATTTCATATATATTTTAATGTAATTGCACAGTGAACAATTTTAATTTTTTCTTGAAAAAATATTGCAGTATATGTAAAATATACGTTGCAATGAAATTTTATAAGCAAGTGCCATATTCACTCACTAACTGTGATGGTCATTTCTGGACTACAGTTAAGAGACATCAAATATAGATTTTATCAGCTAACAATATACTGATATGGGGGAGGGGGGGGAAGGGAGAGGTAAATGCATTTGTACATGTGTTCATACATATGTGAGTTAAAGTACATCTAAAATAACATCAAAGTATACAAGCAGCAATTCACAAGGCAAAATCTCAGTACACAATTATCTGTTTGCTATCTTCAATAAGCAACCTCAGAAAGCTAACATCAGGAAAATAAGCCTCAAAGAGTAAAGATTAGGAAAAAAATCTCAGTAAACAAACCTCAAGAGTAAACAGAAATTGGTGAATAAAGCTCAGTAATAAAACCTCTGTAAACTAACATCAACCAACAAAACTCAGCAAACATTCAAAATCAATATAATCTCTGTAACCAAGAAAGAAACAAACTGTTCTAATGATATTGCTGGTAGTGTTATGAAACTGAAAGAATGGTGATAGTGGAAACATGATCATTGACACTTGAAGAATAAATTTACTACCACCCTAGTGTTACACAATTTCTGCTAAAATAATTTTCAAGAGCACAGATGTTATGAGGTACCATGCATTATTTAATAAAGCATTTAACACTCACATATGTAAGTTGTTGTTTTTTTTAAACTATCTTTATTAACATTAAAAAAAACCAAACCCACCAATGAAAAACAAGTTGAAATGTAAATAGAGGAACATCCTTTAACTTCATGAAAACATCCTATGCTACAACTGTGAATATGTTTGCAATTAACACTATATAAATCTGGAGAAGAAAAAGAACTATAATAACAAAAGAACTCTGGTGACTGCTATGTCATTACAACCAGAACTTGAAGCTAGTACAGTTGAAATTAATTATTTAAAAATTAAATAACAAGAATAATATCAAAACATGATATATACTGCATTTAGAAAAAGATAGCTTGCCTTATAATAAGCAATCTAAAATCTTAAATTTATTACAATTAAAGTAATTACTAATTAGATAGGGCAGTACATATGCCTTTAATTAAATTTCTAACATCTGCTTATCAAAGTATAAATATATATATATATATGGAGTGTGTGTGGTTTGTGTGTGTATAGATATACTTTATTTACTTAAATCCTGGTATTTTTAAATACTGAATAAACAGCTATTTTTATGCTAATTCCACCTTCGATAACATTCTGTTGGATTTATGCTTATTATAATTTTTTCAATGCTTTTTACTCTAAGCCAATTGCTTTGTATTAAAGCATATAATGCACTATACTTGCCATAATCTATGAGTGTGACAAAAGTTCCCTCTAATATTTTTCCAGTGTGCGCAGAAATTTTCTAATGAGCTGCATGGCTGCGCACCATAAAGGGAACATTGGTGCCAATATGTGTACGATATACAAAAGAACAGCAAGCACAGTTTTGTTCACAAAGGAAAATCACACATTATTTCAGTATGTGCACAAAGTTGTAATTCTGAATGACTATGCTGGACATCACAAAACATGTGATAAAAAAACCCAGACACTTGTACTGAAAATTATCACTCTGGTGAGCATTCATGCAACAAATTCCCTGATTTTCTGTCAAATTTGTAATTTACTTTTTGGGAACATTATATACAAATAAATTAGATTTGTGTGATAAATGCCTGGTTTAAATTATTAATTGATTAAAATAAAAAAAAGAGAATTAATATAAAGTGTAATTTTACAATTGTAATCAGACAAGGACAATATTACAAAATTCTCATGTTTTAAAAGATGTCTGTAAAACAAAATTAAATAGCATGCATTGGGTAAACACTAGATAGACAGATAGCTTATTTTACCTGAGTGCCCGATAATTATTGGAGGCTAATTTATTGATGCTGTTAATAATCATTAATGCTCGTCTAATTCTCCGATGACTTCGGATGGAATTAAAAATTCCGTCAGCCTTAACATCTTTTTCCCTTGATCGTTTTGCTGTTAATTTCAAAATATATCTTAGCCTCTTCACATATATAGCTGAGAATCTAAACACAAACAGGAGTTCTCGGTAAGATCGGCAACTCTCGACAGTAAATCGCAGGTCAGTAAATATGTACTGTATAGTCAGACTTCAAAGATCTAAAGACCAAAAACAAAATACCAAAGTGTAGATCGAAATGTCGTCAGCACAACGGGTGGTTGCTGCTGCTATGGTGAAATTTAAATTAGGAGATAAAAAGTACTTACATGTCTTGTTAGTGTTCGTTCTTGCCGCTCTGACTAGCCATGTCACAGCTCTCAATACATTCCTTGTTGTTGGGGAAACTCGTACCACGTGATCAAGCTACTGCCCTCGTCAGCTCTCGCTGGTTCAAGATCTCGCGTCCTTGACTGTTTATCTTTGTCAACATACTGCACACCTATCAGTCGATAGTTCATCATTCCGTCTCGAATTACGCCATATACAGAAGCCACCTTTGTCTTTTATTGGTGAAAAGAATGAAAAGTGAACAGTAGGAATCAATGTATGTACGTGTCGGTATCAGTGAGTGGGTCTGTGCACAGAATTTTATTGATGTTATTCTCCGCCAGTTATGTTACTAGTGACGCTATGCTACGGACACGATGGCTGTCCTCGCGCTTTGAACCGGACGCCCAGAATAGCACTCCCACTTACCCCGAGTCAACCAATTTCTATGGCGCGATTAAATGGGTGCATTGTAAATTGATGTCATTAAGCGCTTTTTTTTTTCTCACCAGTCCGTTAAATTAAGTGCTCGTTCAGTAGCAGTACGTGCCGAGATGTTTCAGTGCCAATTATTTGCCGTATTGTCGCTTCAACAAAAAAGAAAATAGTACTTGAAAATTAAAATATATACACAGCGAGATGCCAACAGCTGGGTCTAGACAAACTTACCTCGCTATCCCCCTCACTCTGTTAAGCAGGTAGAAAATAAAGCAGACTTTATTAAGGGAAATGATGGGTGGGACATTTTAGACTGTTTTTGGTTGTCTTGGGTGTGTTTTTTTTTGTTTTTTTTTTTTGGGGGGGGTTTGGGGGGACGACAAAATTCGAAGTTACACCACTTATTAGGTGATGTAAGTTTTGCGCAATTCATTCGCTTTCGCTCAATCAATCGAGAATTTTATACGCCATGACACCAGTTTTCACTATCAACGCATGCTTAGTGAAAATCTTACAGCTTCAGTTCAGAGATCATGGACGGTCTGACAAATCGTTGATGGTATTCAAGTAAATATGACAAAATAAAGCGGTGTTGACAGTTGAGGGATTTCATTATTAAGCTTCGATGAGTTGATATTCACGGTCCGGGTGAGTGATTGTTTCCGCTTGTCTCGTCGACTTTCCTGTCAATCAGCTGGGCGTGTCAAGCCCGCCGTCAACGGATACACGGTCCTTGGTTGATCAGATGCCCTTTTAGGTCTCAGTATACGCTTGGGTGCTTTTGATGAAAGTGTGTGTGTGTGTGTGTGTGTTGGTTTTAACTTCAGTGTATGTGTGCATGTTGTTTTAACTTCAGTGTATAAGTGTGTATGTTGGTTTTAACTTGAGACATGTGTGTGTGTGTGTGTGTGTGTTGATTTTAACTTCAGTGTATATGTGTGTATGTTGGTTTTAATTTCAGTGTGTGTGTGTTGGCTCTAACTTTAGTGTATATGTTGGTTTTAATTTAAGCGTGTGTGTGTGTGTGTGTGTGTGTGTGCGCGTGCGTGTGCGTGTGTGTTGGTTTTAACTTGAGCGTGTCTGTGTGTGGGGTGGTGGTTTTAATTTGAGCGTGTCTGTGTGTGTGGGGGGGGGGGGGCTGGTTTTAACTTGAGCGTGTGTGTATGTGTATGTGTGTTGGTTTTAACTTGAGCGTGTGTGTGTGTTTGTTTTCACTTGAGCGTGCGTGTGTAAATGTATGTGTGTTGGTTTTAACTTGAGCGTGCGTGTAAATGTATGTGTGTTGGTTTTAACTTGAGCGTGTGTGTATGTGTGTGTATTAGTGTTAACTTGTTTGTGTGTGTGTGTTGCTTTTAACTTGAGTGGCTAGATTCATTTTGCAGTGTCATTCAGTGAACGTTAAATAAACGACACTCACGTCCAGCAGGCCTATTATTTAATGTTAAATATCTACACATTTACAGTAATGGTCATAGTATCTATACGACTTACAATAGCGTTAAATATAAACACGCTGACAGTAACGGTCAATCATCTTGCCACTCTTAATAACATTGAACATCTCCACACTTGTAATTAATAACTTCAAACATTTCCCCACTTGTAATTAATAACTTCAAACATCTCCACACTTGTAATTAAAAATGGCAAACATCTTCACACTTGTAATTAATAACGGCAAGATCTCCACACTTGAAATGAATAACGTCAAACATCTCTAAACTTGAAATTAATAACGTCAAACATCTCTACACTTGAAATTAATAACGTCAAACATCTCTACACTTGAAATTAATAACGTCAAACATCTCTACACTTGAAATTATTAACGTCAAACTTATCTAAACTTGAAATTAATAACGTCAAACATCTCTACACTTTAAATTAATAACGTCAAACATCTCTACACTTGAAATTAATAACGTCAGACATCTCCATACTTGTGATAACGCGAAACATCTCCAACTCTCAATAAGTCAAATATATCCGCACTCGTATAATCACCTATATTTGCACTCATATCAAGTAACTCTATGATTCATAAAAATGTCAAACATCTCGAATTCACAATAAAATCAAACATCTCCACATTCATATAATGTCATAAATATAGACATGATCAAGGATTTCTATGATTCAATAATGTCACAAATTTCTACACTCTTAATAGCATCAAACATCTCGACCTCACCTCGCTGTCACGTGTCCGGTTATATTTAACGACCCTGTCGCTATATCAGACTCCCAAGTATCAATATTAGATTATCGTCTCACTTCTAATGCTAGCGACAGTCGGACGGCCTGACCTATCTTTCCGCTAATATGCCAAAGATTCGGGCTATTACTCAAATGACATACCGACAGATAAATCTGCTGATGTGCCCAAGCTGGTAACGTTATCTTCCCCTTTTTATTAGTTATGTTTACAATATTAGTCCTCCGGCTCAGCCCCCATACCAGCTTTTAGTCGACGATTACAACTAATTATGCAAAATGGGTGAAGATAATAAAGTAAAATTTATTGAGCGTGCGTGTGTAAATGTATGTGTGTTGGTTTTTAATAACATTTAAAATTTAATAACAGTAAGAGTAAAGAAAATACATCAATTTTCGAATCACGGAATATACGAGAGTTCGTCTATCCTGCCCTGCCCGATTATTCATATAAAGTTTGTACGTGACTGATCAGTTTATTTGGAGAAAGCACACATAACTAGAGTCTCGTGAAGACTTGCAACAGCTCACAGAGTCCTTGACAGAAGTGACATCAAGTTGCTGTTATCTTCCAGGTATAACCAACTCTGTGTCGAATAGGTGTGCTAGACGTCATCAAAAGATTCAGAGACCATTATACCTTCAGACCCAGAACTGGCTGTAATGAACAACATTCATCTATAGCAACCTATAAGCATGAATAATTATGTGGGCTTTGTGGGACAGCGATAGACTACTCTTCACAGTTCATCAC
Organism: Sinotaia quadrata; assembly: GCA_028829895.1. Taxonomy (NCBI): domain Eukaryota; kingdom Metazoa; phylum Mollusca; class Gastropoda; order Architaenioglossa; family Viviparidae; genus Sinotaia; species Sinotaia quadrata. The sequence goes on from CM054178.1 coordinate 86,486,989, forward strand.
AATTCGTTAGCTACATGCTAACATTACAATTCATAAACTCAATTAAATATTTATAAGTGAATAATAATGATTCTACTCCTACAATTGCATAAATTCGTGGATACAATACATCCAACAAATGGTTTACAGCAATTTTCATTAGACAATCACTTGATCTCTATTTATGTTTACTAGTTGTTTCTTGTGTGATTGACATAATCAACCAATTGTCTTATTGATAAATTATAAACTGTCTGACACATTGATTATAATATAATCCTTATTCCTTTAACAGTATCAACATTGATGATTGTGTTTAAATATTGTACGTTTGATAAAACACTGTATATTTAATTAGCTTGCATAATGAATGAGGGGATTGTCATGTCACATCAAGTCATGTCATGTCATGTCATCTAATGTCTTATTCTACATTCTTTCATCCCTGCTAAATAACCTTGTGTGTTACTGGTAGTTATGATTATTGTTGTGTCTGAGAGAGAGAGAGAGAGAGAGAGAGAGAGAGAGAGAGATCTGTAGTCATTTGTGGCCAGATTGAACTCGTGCTAAAAGTGACCCCTTTTCCTTCAGACACCAGCATGTGACAATTGTGACAACTGCTACAACTGTGCACCAGCACATGTACCAAGGACTGGTCCTTAGACTTGCACCAGTACCAGAGAGTAGTACCTGCAGCCATTGTGTTTGCTGTGTCCACATCCAGCCTGTCAAATGCACACTGTAAGGGAGACCTGACCTCTATCTAACCACAGAGATAAGTTCTATCTAACCACAGAGATAAGTTCTATCTAACCACAGAGATAAGTTCTATCTAACCACAGAGATAAGTTCTATCTAACCACAGAGATAAGTTCTATCTAACCACAGAGATAAGTTCTACCTAACCACAGAGATAAGTCAGCAAACTTCCTGCTGTCAATGAAATATTTAACATTCATTTTTAATACTGACATTTCCTGAGTTACATTCCAAAAGTCCACAACTCTGGTCACCTTGATGATTAGTAGAAAAATGGCATCGCATCATAATTATAGTACCAATCATAATCGCACTTATAGTTAGTGTTCATTCATTAATAAATAGTTTGTCACTAGAACCCAGAGCAACTTATTTCACTCACATCTTCTTTCTTCTAAATAATCAAGATTGTGTTGGGTGGTTGGGTGGCTAGAGCTGTTAGACTATACTCTGCGGTCCAATCCTGGAATATAGACTGCCTGTAATTTTAGTTAATGCAGGAAGGAGAGAGGCACATTCACACTAACTACCATTTATCATGACCACCCACTCCACCAGAAGTCACATACACGCACACAAAGCATTCAATCCCATATACAACTTATGCACTGTGACTAAATGTTGTTCAAAGACTTACATAGGTCTATGTTGTCAGAACACTGGACTTTGGAAGCAGACTACATTTAAAGTTTTTAAATTATTTTATAGTCACTTTGATTTTTATAGTAATGAATGTGATGGACAACTTGTCACACGGATTAGCTAACGTCACGCGGAAATAAAAATCGTGTCCCATTGTATACAGTTCATTACACACTACTGTAGTATTCGTGGAAATTAGCATGGACTAAGGGAGGTAAATCTTCTGTAACTGTTTGCTGGAAACAGTGATTGCAAAAAATAATGTGTAGTGACAAGAAGATCAGGTGATTAATTTAGACGGATCGGCGAATGTACACATTGTCACCGTCTGCAAAACAAAAACGGTGAAAGTTATCGATGTCACTGTCATTTCGCTGAATTTCGGTTTCGGGGTATGATAGATTGACACTGCAATAGCATTATGCTGATGTGTTATTATGTGTGATGCGTTCATCCCATAATGTTCGTTTCAGTCTAGGACTGGCGGCTAAAAACACTAATCTTTACAACGAGCCATGCGATTGGTAGCTCTGGAATGACGTACAGAGTTCCGTCTAGGTGCTCATGAAAGCCTCTGGTTATTAGTAAAGGGTGTTAATTAAATCATTTTGCTCATTGGCGGACTGAAAATCCAAATACAGCCTTGTCGACGAGTCTGATTCAATGAAACGAAAGAGATAATCAATCGTGTTCGGCGGCATTCATTTTAATAACAAACAATTGCCAAGGACAAAGAGCTGCGACCACGTGGCGACCTTCAGTTACTTTTGGTTTAGATTTTGATTTAGATTTTGACTGAACATATACACCCAAACAACACGCACAAATGCAAAGAATGTTATATTGTTATGTCCCTTTAGTCGCTAAATCTCCTGGACAAACAGGAATTGCCGCCCTTTTCTGGCTAGAACTCAAGATTAAAACTTTCTGGTAAATTAATAAATAATGATGAGTTATATAAGCACTTAACTTTTCATTTAAAAAAGTTCAAAGCGCTTTACAATACTAATTAATCATATAATGTACAATATATAAAATGTACATTAGCACATATTTATATCACATACACACATGTACATGTATTTTTGTTCTTTCTCATGTATGATTCACCTCTAACATCCTTAAGTATTCACCGTGTATGTTATATGTTTGGGTATTTTTGTAATGTGTTACTTCATATTAATTTAACACTGCAAAATGGCTATTTAAAACTGTGATGCCGCAAATGGATAGTTAGAAAACTGCGACACTGCAAAATAGGTAGAAAACTGTGACATTGCAAAATAAATAGGTAGAAAACTGCGCCATGGCGAAATGTATAGACAGAAAAGTGCAACACTGCAAAATAGATAAGTAGAAAAATACGACGCTGCAAAATAAATAGGTAAAAAAAACAACTGCAACATGACGAAATGGATAGGTAGATAAATGTGAACACGTGCTAGTTACAGCAGTCATCATTGAAAAAGTTGTCCATTAACTATAATTACCTCTTTAAAACTACACTATCATTCCTTTGATGAATTATACCCATGAACTTGATTATATGTGTGTGTGTGTGTGTGTGTGTTAATTTGACTGCTGATATCTATGCTAGGATAAACTGAATGAGTGTCTAGCATTAATCAAACTTTGTTGTGAAGTGATGAAACTGTCAATACTCTTTTGATTTTATTCATACGTTATTTATTTGATTGTTGATTTAATAAATTTATTGTTAAATTTATTAACCTTCTCGCACATATATTAAAACTTATGTTGGAGTAATAGTGAGTGGGTGGGGGCTCATTAAATATAAATAAAAGACGGATTTTTATTATTCCTTTAGTAAGAAGTTTCCACCTGCAGAAACAGTATGCGACAGTAAAACGTCTATCTTATTATTGTGTAAAAAGTAAAGTTTTACGACTCCCTTATAATCCGCCATGTGAGACACATATTGGTCTTGTGGGAGAATTATAAATAATATAAATTAAGTGATTCTCGATCACTTGTAATTAGTTATGTATTATTAAATAAATAATAATAATCATATCCAGTGAAGGGTGCCCAGAGGGGTCACACAAATAAAACAAATGCATTGAAAGAATGGGCTTTTTGTCTTCATGTCTATTTGTGGCATACATTTGGACAAGTCTAGCTAAGCGCTCAATATATAAATTAGTAAATCAAGGTTGTCTTTCAAAATAATATATTCTGTATAAACAAAGTACAAGGTTGTCTTTCAACAAAATATATTCTGCATAAACAAAGTACAAGGTTGTCTTTCAACAAAATATATTCTGCATAAACAAAGTACAAGTACAAATGGCGGAGGTTATGATTTCTTTCACACGATGTTATCACCCTAACTCAGCAATCATTTAGTAAATATCAAATGGTAACGATAATGTTTTTAAAAAAATAAATCAATACAGAAGTGTATAAACCAGTTTTGTTCGTCTTACTTGTTTTGTTTTCATAATACTTTATCAGTAAAATATAAAACTGTCAACACAAACGTAGCAGTCATATATAATAATTTGTCAAGAACATCGGTCGTGAAAACTCTTGGAATTAATATATTCATTCACTGTTAATTAATGAATCGTTCCAAGTATTTATTTTTAAAATTGCCAACTGTTTTCCTAATTGCACGTGATTTCTAGTGATATCCATTTATAATTAACATAATTAAAATGCACATTAGTAACCGATAATTTGCTCAATGTCCCATAGACTGTTAGAGAAATTAATGTTTTATAGAGTGTTTCCATTGTACCCTATAACATATGTACCCGTTGTCAACGTTCCTTTTTTTTATTTTTATTTTCCAGTAAACGGAAGTTTGGTGGGTTGACATTTTTCCCTGACTTTGTATTCGAATGAAGTCAGTGAAGGTCATGAAGCAGATCAGGTCCGATAGTAAGATTCCAAATACGTTCGTTGCGCGCGCGTGCGCGCACACACACGCACACACACTCTCTCATACACATATAATCTCAAATACGAGCGCGCTCGTATGCACACTCACAAACACGCATACACGCACGTACGCTCACACACTTATACATACACGCACGCACCCACATTCTCTCACACACAATCTCTCTTATACACACACGCACATGTCAGTGATACTTGCACACAATCACTGAGGTAAACCTATACAACACAATTTTTTTTCACCGTTACAACTGCATTTTGCACTCTTCCCCAGTTTTAGCAGCAAAAACACGTCAGCAAAAACACGTCTACAAGTCTTTTTTTCTCAGGCAGGGGTCCAACCGTTCTTCAGACAGGTCCTTTTTCTCTCTAAACCTAAATAGAACAGTTTCTTCGAAGACGTAGAACATTTTCCCTTCTGAAAGACATACAAGCTCGTGTTTGTCTGATTTCTGCTTTTCTCTAGACACCCTGCCTTGTTTCCTCTAAACTATTGTCACCAATAAATCATAGAGATTGATTATGTTTGGTCGGGGAATCGGGAGAGGCATGTGATACCTCTCAACAATGTTGTCTTGTAAACTACAGACTTGTCATTCGCGTCAAGGGATCACGGACAGTCGTTGACCCCAAGGCTGTCTGGGATTATCAAGGTTGAAGATTCGAGCCCCAAACCAGTGATGAACATGTTCGTGACGGTGATCAAGAAGACGAGGATCATGGTGGAGTAATTGAAACGGTTGGTTATGAGGTCGTGCGTCTCCTGCTCGCTCTCCAATTTGTCACACTGTCGTTTGAGTGCCGCCATGTCTGCAGGGGTCACATCTGGCTTGTCCATTTTGTCTTTGAGGCTTTGACGATGTTGCTCCAGCTGAGTGGCGTCGTTCTCACGTGCCCAGAGGATGAAGATGAGGATTCCGAAAGTTAGCTGACTGAAAGTAAAAATGCAATCATCACTACAATCACCATCTTTATTACTACCACCACCACCATCATTACGACCACCATCACTAGCATTAACATCATTACAACAATCATCATCATTAGTACAACCACAACTACTATTCCTACTACCTCCACTAACATCATCATTATTATCACAACCTTTATCATTACGACACCATCACCAAAATCATTATAACAACGACCATCATACTATAATCATTATTACAGGTTTCACCATAATCATTACAACCACCACCATCATTATTATCATTAAAGTCACCATCATCTTCCTCATTTTTACAACAACAACCACTAAAATCCCTACAACATCCACTACCACTATTATCATCATCTTCCTTTTGATTTTCGTCTACCTATAGTAGGAGTAATTGTTAATTATCATCATTATCCTCCTCACCAACAACAGTACCGTCAGTATCGTCGTCGTCGTGGAAGTCACCATCATTTTCGTCTATAGTTTTATTATCGTCACCATCGTCCCTACGACCACCACCACTACATCACCGTCCATCATCATCACTATTATCTTCTTCGTTATCATAGAAGTAGTTGTATTAGAAGTAACCATCTTCAATACTGTCATCATCATCACCACTGTCGTCGTCAGCATCTACGTATCACGGAGTTAATGAAGGTCATCGTCATCATGATCAAAATTATCATCACTACTTTCATTATCACCATCGTCATCGTAGTAGTAGTAGTAGCAGCTATCTTTGTCGTCAGAATCAACGTTATGATGAGGAGGAGGACGACGACGACGACAACAACATTTCTACGGTGAAAGGCACGGTGACAATTATTCTGAAAGTAAAATAACTTTACAATACTTTCAAATTATTAAGCATCATTAATCATATGCATATGTATGCATTCTTATGACCACAGTTGTTTTATGAGCTGTTTCCAATCGAGTCAAAGAAAATGAGTCAGAAATTAAACATTTGTCAGATCGTGTACATCATGCCTTGAGAGTTTTCACAGCTACTGGCACTTTTATTTATTTATTTTTTGTGACATAAATCTTGAGACACGATAAAATCAAATCCTATTTCATTACAGTTCTTTGCTAAGGCTTTAACTAAGTATATAAGGCTTTAACTTTAACTAGGGCTTTAACTAAGTATATAAGGCTTTAACTTTAACTAAGGCTTTAACAAGTATATAGGGCTTAAACTTTAACTAGGGCTTTAACTAAGTATATAGGGTTTTAACTTTAACTAAGGCTTTAACTAAGTATATACTTTAACTAATTATATAAGGCTTTAACTTTAACTAAGGCTTTAACTAAGTATATATGTCAGAAGCACTCGACTCGCTGACATAATTGCTTCACGTAATACGAGCTCGACTTCGAAAAAGTTCACTGCAGTGAAGGGCAATAACTCATCCTTACCTGACTATAGAAAAGATGACAAGGACCAGAATGGGGATGTAATAGCTAATTCTCTCTCCTCCTGCTAAGAGAGTTCGAAGCTGCGAGATGTTCGCCATCATCAAGGCCACGTCAATCATGGTCTGAGCCGCCATCTTGCGCGTTGTGTAATGGTTGCTGCTCATCAGGGGAGTGAACTGTACATATAGTTTAATGATTACACCCGTCTACCCATAATGCATTCATAAACATATATACATGTGCAATTTATTGCAACACAGATAATATATAGGCTACGTTTTGTTGTATCACACATAACATAGCCTACATGTATCAAGCATACATACATAATATATAGGCCTACATGTTGTTGATCAGCAATAGTATAAAGCCTATATGTTACTGTATAACACATGCATACGTGTTGTTGTATCATACATAACATATCAGCCAACATGATTTGTATCTGTGTCGGAGTAAATTTCTCTATCCATATTTCTAAATTTAATCATTATATATTGTTGCCAATGTTAACGTAACCCGACCTTGGGCACTGCTTATGATCCGTCAGAGTTGGAATAAACAACTCAGGTGGAGAATATGTTAGAAAATGCTGATGCAATCTAAATCAGTTCCAACTGGATGAGTAGCTTTTCTCACTAATAGTCTCACACTTGGTCATAACAAATCCATCCAATGGAGATGGACCAAAAGTTATTTTGTTGAAGAAACTCTATATTCTAATCAGTTTGATTTTGACATAATTCTAGTCTGGTCATAAATGTGATCATTAGCTTATGGTAAGTTAACTGACTGTTAAAGAAAGAATGGATTTATAAATATTTCATAAATGTTTGCTATTGATCTATGATTTGACTTGAGAATGCTTTTTGTAACTGAGCCATTATTTCTATGTTCACTAATTTGATTCTGTTATAAATTATACTTCTGAATTTTGATCGATGCTATAATTCTTATGGCTGTGTGTGTATTGAGCTAATAAATATTGTTACAGGATTTGTAAGTTCAGAATGTGTGTGAGAGGGAAGGAGTTTAGAGATGAAATATGCCTGAAATTTAGCATTGCCTTAATTTGACTTATGCAGAGAGGAGTGTGCCTTTTTTCTTTGATGCTTTTGATCTGCTTCAGACTACAGTGACTACTGTACTCTACCAGATCATTTTGGTGTGTGAATCCTGCATTGTCATTGAACTTATCAGTAAACATGTTGCTGTAAGATGATTCCTCTTAATTCTATTTGAGAGCCAATATGGCAAAAACTTGAGGCTTGTGTTTTGTCTCCAGAATTCATGAAAGTTTCATGACAATTCCACGTAGTATGCTGAGTAGTGCACATAAAGATTCGAGGACACTCCACATGATGTGCGTTTCATAGTGCATGCGAAGTTCTGGACAATTCACTCTGTGCTTTGTGAGCTCATCAAAGATTCTGGAACACTTCTGCAACATTCCTAGAACAGGTATGTTGGACTGTCACCTAAGAAAACAAGAAAGTGACTTGCTGCAAACCGTGTGATTGTGAACTCGTGCCAGCGACATCTGCCATCGTTGAAAAGGTTATATACATTGACTATAATTATCTCTCTAACACTCCACTCTTATGTCTGACTGCTGATGACTACGCAGAGATAAAGGGAATGATTTTCTAGCAATAATCGAACATTGTTGTGAAGTAATGTCAATGTTAACGTTTTTTTGATTATATTCATATGCTGTATATTTGATTGTTGATTTAATAAATTTATTGTTAAATTTATTGACTTTCTTACAACATATTGATAACCATATGTTGGAGAGGTAGTGGGTGGATGGGGGGCTCGATAAATATAGATTAATGACGGATTTATCTTCTCCTTTCGTAAGAAGTTTTCTATCTACTTAAATATTGTGTGACAGTAAATGTTTGTCTTTAATATTGTGGAAGAGAGAAAACGTTTACAGTGCCCGCATATCCACCAAGTGAGAAAGACGAGCGGTGACTTCTGAAGAATTATTAATAACATAAATTAAGATTCTCATCACTTGTAATTAGTTATGGATGATTAATAATAATAATCATAACCAATAACTAAGGTGGCGTTGTGTTAGAGTATCATACATGCATATATGTTGTATAACATACATAATGTATAGACTACATATTGTATCACACATAATATTTAGGCCAACATGTAGCTATATCACAAATAGATATATGTTATTGCATCTCACACACATGTATATATAAGTTGTTGTATCTCACACACATGTATATATAAGTTGTTGTATCTCACACACATGTATATATAAGTTGTTGTATCTCACACACATGTATATATAAGTTGTTGTATCTCACACAAATGTATATATAAGTTGTTGTATCTCACATATTAACACATGAAATTTCACGTTGATAAAGTGAGCAAACACAAGTGTTTTACTAACACATCTATAATATACGACAAGAGAATTGGATTTGCAGGCAATTAACTAATAAATCTACTGAGGCCACCTCTATAAAAGCCAACGGCCAGTGTCATCAACACCAGCAAAGATAAATGACTGCTTGCTGTGTGCATCTATTGCTGATCATGAAGTCAAGGACTGATACAAGACTTATATGGGTTACACATATGGGTTAAAAATAGTAGATTCAGTGTCAGTCAAACATTTTATCGCCAAAACGGTCTATTCTGGAATGACACTAACCTATTAAACTTTGAGAGCTCAGATCAAATCAAGCAATTTTCGGTACCGATATAAATCTATAAATCATATAAACTACAAAAATAATCTGACAGAATTAATTTCTTATTTAATGAAATCTAATAGTCATATCTACATGTCTAGCTGGACGAACAGTTTTTTTTTCTCTCGCTCTTTCTTTGCTGTACTTATCAAAATGATTAATATACAGAACACGACTCGAAATCTCCTTTCTTATCAGACCAAAGTGTCAGCCAAATAGCAATATTTTATTCTGTTAAGCAGTAATAGGGTAACTGTTAAAACGGAAATTAAATGTTGACGAGAAACAGGCTGAAAACTTAGAGTGGGGTGTGTGGTGGGTAAGGGATAGCTTTACAGTTTATTTAAGTTTTTCTTTAATCTTTTTAGGGAGTGTTAAGGTTAATAATATAATGTAAGGGAGACAAAATGGCTAGAACAAGAAGTCTTCATGCAAGGGAGATAATAAATTAGCTAGAAGGGAATAAAATGTCTTATGTAAGACTTGAGACAAACTGATTTGTTTTCCTTCATCTCCGGTGTCTCTGCTTGGGGCCGAAAAATGTTCTCGGCCTCCAATAACTCTGGAAGTACTTAACTCCCCTCACCATATTCTGGGGTCAGGACAACACCAAGAGGACGGCTTAACATCAAAGCTCCACTCACACCCACCCGCCCGAGCCAAACAGACTAGCCCAAAGGAAAATTTAGAAGCAAAAGAACGGAAATCTATATCATACATATAAGTCTATTTATATCAACCCGTGTAATTTTAATTTATCCTAAACGTTCTGGGAAAGTCTGTGGACAATAAATTTATATGTGTTGTTACTGTTACCTTAAAAGTAAATCAAAACCAAAGAACTCTTTGAAGCAGAGATCACCACAAGATGGCAAAAAGAAACAGAACCCAGTGAGGAAAGGCAAATCCTCCAGAGCTGAGAACACCAAAAACCGAAAAGCCCCACGTAAACTCTGGAGCGAAAAAGGAGCCACCAATTACTACACCACCATCATCACGTGGATAATTGCTATGTGCACAAAAACAAAAACAAAATCGCAATAACCTAGCCAAGGCTTTTTTACTGCGGTATTTTTTTTATAACTCGAGACACTAGTTTTACATTTGTCAAGTACAATATGCTGTCAGTATATGAATGGTTGTGTCCCTTTGTGTCATCAAGCTCTTTTAAAGAGTACTGGTAAATCTCCCTTTGAGCTTATGTGCATCTTATTCTTAAAGATATCTTTCATCATTAGCAGTTATTTTATTTATTTTTTTATTAAAATGTTTTAGCCATATGCAATACTCTTCTCCAAACTTAAGAATGAAACTCAATCCAACCAACACACACACACACACACACACACACACACACACACACACACACACACACACACACACACACACACACACACACATACACACACACATACACACACATACACACACATACACACCCACCCACACACTTTATTTTAATATAGTTTTATGCTTGCGGGATCAGACTACTTATGTTATTTTACTGAATGCTTACAGATTTTACTGTTGTTCCACTTACCAGCTTTTTGGTTAATGCTTCATCCCCATCTGGATAATCTGGCCCTTCAATATTCTGCAATTCGATAGATACACTGGAAGAATGAACTGAAGAATCAGCATGTCTGTCGGAAATCAAAAGAAATAAATATGACGTGTTGACACACTCAGGAGTGTATTGCATGAGATTCGCTTTGTGAATTGCAAGTATATACTCGCATACTGAAAAAGAGTATGAGTGAAATTAGCTTAATAAGTTTAAAGTATATACTCACACAATGAAAATTGTATTGCATGAGATTAGCTTAGTGAATTTAAAGCATATACTATCATATTGAAAAAGAGTATTGAGTGAGATTAGCTTAGTGAATTTAAAGTATATACTATCATATTGAAAAAGAGTATTGAGTGAGATTAGCTTAGTGAATTTAAAGTATATACTATCATATTGAAAAAGAGTATTGAGTGAGATTAGCTTAGTGAATTTAAAGCATATACTATCATATTGAAAAAGAGTATTGAGTGAGATTAGCTTAGTGAAATTAAAGTATATACTATCATATTGAAAAAGAGTATTGAGTGAGATTAACTTAGTGAAACTGAAGTATGTACTGGACACACTAAAGATTGTTCAGCGTTTATCCGGTAGGCAAAAAAACCGACAAACCTTCGGAATAAATTTAAATATTACCTGTCATTGCAATAAAATATTGATGAATTCCGACATATATACATATTCTTTTTTAAAGCTCAAAATTTGTTTAGCAGTCTCGCTTGGTGATATCTTAATATGTGCATATTAAGATATTTCTTTTTAAGCTCTATATTTATACAGCAGTCTAGCTTTAGACTTGGTGATATCTTAATTTTAAATACTCATGTAGCATTGAATATTGCACTATCCGTTGTCCTCTTGGAACACTGTGGAACATTTTGCACTTAATATGTAAGGTAGCCTCCGTTGTCCTCTTGAGACACTGTGGAACATTCTATATGTAATATGCACTTATACCCTCCACTGTCCGAATGAGATACTGGAGAACATTTTGCACTGGTACTCTCCATTATCTTCTTGAGACACTACGTCCGATACCATTACAATGTAAATAGTTAATTTCGGCATTACACAGCCATCTACACATGCATTATGTTACAGACAGACAGTATACTCAATCAGTAATTTTTTTTTCAAGATACATTATTCACAGATATTCGGTGTTGGCGTGTCTCAAAAAAAACCACAACAACTGAACAACTGATCATTACGTAAAGAGAACGAGCGACGACTATTTAAAATTTGGAGAGTAACACATTAGTGAAGGATTCATTACTTGCAAAATAATGGAGAGTAACACATTAGTGAAGGATTCATTACTTGCAAAATAACGTAACGTATTTACTTAAGTATACTTAATGAACCAGCTACATTAATTGTTTTTCGAATGATTATGATAGTCCGCACATTCCCTGAACATTTGAGAACAAGTTTTACAGTAATACTTTCACTTTGTTAAGACAATAGTTCGAATAGTTATTTGTGAGTTTAACTGGGGTCAATAGTTAATAGACATTCACAAGTGTGGGGGTTCCAAGGTTTCTGTTTACAGGTAGGTAGTCTATATTCGAGAGTGGGGAAAGCTAGGTTAAGGTAAGTATTTTTAAGGGCTATCTACATTGGTGGCGAAGTGGGCGTGGGGCGAGATGGACCGTAGTCAATTTATAATAACACTAATCTAACCACAAACTGGAGGCTAAATAGGGAACACTATTTATAGATTTGGGGCCTATCCATCTGCTGGGTGTTAGATCAATGTCAACATATAAAAGACAGGCTACCTATACAAAAGTAGGGAGCTAGACCGATGTAACTATTTGATCGATGGGGTTCTATCCACATCGAGGCTAGATAGATCAGCATGTAAATGATATTCATCAGTTAAGACCTATAATCCAGTCAATCGTAAATTGATATTCATAAGTTTGAAAGCTAAGCCGAGGCCATTATTTAATGGAATTTTAATACCTTAAGCCCTAGTGCAAAAATATTTAATGACTATTTACTATTTTGGAAGTTTGTTTGAAGTCAACCTTGAACAGAACTTTAAAAATCTTTTGAATACTGTTGAGTAAGGTCATCTGTTATTAGATTATTAGATAATTATAAATAACTAAATATTGCCTATTCAATTAGAAATAGCACTATTTTTTTTGTTTGCTTATAACGAGCAGTTAGTCAATAGTAATTTCCATAAAACATTATTGAAGCGAATCAATCAGATCAAATCCAATTTCGTTCTTTGTGTTTTCCTTCATGCCACAATGTTCGCTGTCAGGTCATAACTGTTGCAGTGCGCTATGGCACTAAGCAATGCATTTTAAATATTTGCAAAATTATATCTCTGTCTTGCAAGTAAATATTAGTTTTTGCAATGCACAATGTTATAATTATTTAACAGAATTATTCAAGGACACAGTCTAATGCGTTATCAGGAAGAGTAAAATAGGACACTTCTAAATGTAACACTGCATTAGGTTACCGAAATTTAGCAACTGTTGTTCGCGGCGAAAAAGAAACGAATATAAAGCGTATTTAAATAAGTTAATAAATTACCTTTGCTATTCCCAGCAAGGAAATAGGAGAGGAATATATTTAACTACAATATGAAGTAAACTAGTTTAAATCTGAGATTCTGTAGAGGAATATAAGCACACAGACAGAACAGGAATGACATAATGCTATATAAACACAGAGAACTGTGTATGATATAATGCTATATAAACACACAGACAGAGAACTGTGTATGATATAATGCTATATAAACACACAGACAGAGAACTGTGTATGGTATAATGTTGTATAAACACACAGACAGAGAACTGTGTATGATATAATGCCATTTAAACACACAGACAGAGAACTGTGTATGATATAATGCCATATAAACACACAGACAGAGAACTGTGTATGATATAATGCTATATAAACACACAGACAGAGAACTGTGTATGATATAATGTTGTATAAACACACAGACAGAGAACTGTGTATGATATAATGCCATATAAACACACAGACAGAGAACTGTGTATGATATAATGCCATATAAACACACAGACAGAGAACTGTGTATGATATAATGCCATATAAACACACAGACAGAGAACTGTGTATGATATAATGCTATATAAACACACAGACAGAGAACTGTGTATGATATAATGCTATATAAACACACAGAGAACTGTGTATGATATAATGCTATATAAACACAGAGAACTGTGTATGGTATAATGCTATTGTTACACGTCACTGTACATATCTAAAATCCTACATACGACATCTATTTACCTTACAACCAAGAAATCACAGAAATAAATAAATTCCTTCAAGATTTTATTTTAAACGACTCATTTTAAAAATTACAAAATATGCTCATATACAACACTTCTATGCGATGTCAATATCTATGTACAACACATTCGTGCGCGCGTGCACACTCTCACACATACTGAAAGTGCATATTATTGTCTTTACCTGTTTTCTGTGCCATTTAAGTAGGCCACAATGTTTGTATGGCAAACGTTTTCCCTATCCTCTTCTTCGTTCTCGCTTTCATCCTTTCCTTCTTGCTGATTATCGCTGTCAAATCTCGTCAGAGTCGCTGTGGACTCGTGTGCCATCCTTGCGCCTGTCTAGCGGTTTGCTTCAGGGTATTTACAATAGGAATGTCAGCAAAGTTCAGTGTGCATTCAAAATAACCAAAAAACAAAACATTGCGACTTCACCTGATTTTATGAACTGTTAGTATGACATCAGCAGTATATGTGTAGCAGCTTTTTAAAAAAAAATCATTGTGAAATGTTGTCGCTAAGATCTTCGTCCTATCGCGGCTGATTTATGTTAAATAACAGAAACCTTATCGCATGGGTTAGGATAATACATCTGCAAACCGCTGTCACTAGAAAATAGTCCACACTGTCAAAGGTCAAATATTTGACCCATTAGAAAGCGATTTGATTTATTGAAACGCCAAGTTGAACCAATCTGACGCTGGCTGCATTTATAAAGTTATACTTCATGATCCACAGTGAGAACATTTCTGTTTGCAAACAAGGGGAGAAGAGAAGGTAAATATTATAGTCTGCACCACAGTACTCTGGGATGACCTTGTAATAATGAATCATATCAAGATTAACATTTAGCTATGATACGAAACATCTGTAAGCACCGATGCAGAGTGTGGGCCACTGGTTATATATGTACATCTGCAACTGTTACGCCGATATGCGTGTGCGCCGACGTCATTTCGACTCACGGCCCCCACTCAGTTATTAAACAGAGAAATAGATTTTATACAATAGATACATAAATAGATGTAGAGAGGGACAGAGAGCAAGGCATAATCATGTTACGACAGCGTGGACAAAGAATTTACGTTTCATTAACAGATATAAAAGACTGAACAATTAATAAAAATTTAATAAAAGAAAAGTTTAACAATTTTAAAGAATCAGCAGAATGCATTATGCCCTAATTTCTCATCACACAGTGTATTTTTGGATTAAAAAGTCTGATTAAATTCAAGCCACACTGTAGTCACTATCACAATCTAGAACTTCAGCTTCAATTTGCTGAGGTATGTCATGCTGGTAGATGCTCCATAGGACATTATGACATGATTAACATCAGAATCAGGCACCCAAAGCCCTCATTGTTGATTTCAGAATAAAATAGAAAATGAAACATGAAGGAGACAAAAAGAAAGACCCTTACCTAGCTAAGGTTCTCCTGTTCCAGGGAGGGATTCAGTCTCAACTCTTGCTCAAAGAGTCTTGCAAAGAGTGAGGAATAGAATTTCCATGGCAGAGTAAATTTGCCTATCCCTAAACTTAGCTGTTATATAAATTGTTAAATGTCAAAGTGACCCGATTTGGGGCACTGCTTATGATGATATTTTAAGTGTCAAAGTTGGAAGTAAACAACTCAGATGAAGAATAGGCTAGACATTGCTAATGCAATACAAACCAGTTCCAACTGGAAGATTAGTTTTTCTGATTAATAGTCTCAAATTTGTTCATAATAATCTCATCCAATGGGAAGGGACCAAAAATGACTTTGTTGAAGAAGTACTCTATTCTAATCACTTTGATTTGAACATAACTCAAGTCCAGTCATAAAGGTGATTGTTAGCTTATGATAGGAGCACACATTTTCTTTTCACTTCGGCAACAGTGATTATTGTACTCTACTTGATCACCTTGGTGTGAGAACCAATATTATTGTCAAACTTATCAGTAAATGTGTTGCTGTAAGTTGATTCATGTTAATTTCATTTGAGAGCCAATACAGCGAAAATGTGTGGCCTGAGTTTGGTCTCAAGAATTCATGAAGATTATTTCGAACATTCCTTATAGTGTACTTGATTAGCACACATGAAATTTTGAGAACATTCCTCCTGATGTGCTTTGATAGCACATGAAATTCTGGATGATTCTTCAGGAGGTGTGCTTTGAGAGTGCATCAAAGATACATAGAAGGGGTACATTGGACTGTCATCTAAATAAGAAAGACAGTGACTTGTTGCAAACTGCGTGATTGTGATTATGTGTTGGTGACAGCTACCATCATTGAAAAGGTTGTGTACATTGACTTTAATTATTGACATTGACTTTAAAACTCCGTTCTCAATCTGTGATGAATGACATCCATGAACTTGATTGTATATGGATGTTAATATGACTACTGATGTCTATGCTAGGATAACTGAACGATTGTCTAGCATTAATCAAACATTGTTGTGAAGTGATGTAAATGTCAACGCTCCCTTTGATTATGTTCACATGTATATTTGATTGTTGATTTAATAAATTTATAAACTTCTTACACATATTGATGATTATATATGTAGTATGATAAACACTTGACATTGTTTCTATTATAAACTATTATGCTGTATTTATTATGCTGTATGTGTGTATCAGGCTAATAAATACTGTTGTAGGAAACTGTAAGTTGAGACTTGAATATAAGAAAGAATGGAGCTAAAAGAAATAAACTGGAAATGTAATGTTGTTCCCTGATTATATCTTTACAGGGACAAAGCAGCCTTTCCTTGTGTTATTTGAATCTCCTGGTTCAATGATTGTAAACTGCTATGACCATGGTAGAGGTATGAATCATCTACCTCAGTGTGTAAGTGTAAGAAATGCACTACAGTCCATTGATGTATAGTGGCAAGGTATGCTGACTACATGAGCAATTTCTGGTATAAGGAAGTTACTGGAAATTACTACAATTGTTGTTCTGCTTCAGCGAGCTGTTACAGCAAATGAGCACCCAGGTGAGCTCAAGTGAATCAGCTTTTTTACAAAGTGAGGAGGAAACATGCGGAATTGATGTGGACTGTAAACTGATGACTTTGATATGAAACGTGTGGAATTGATGTGGACTGTAAACTGATGACTTTGATATGAAACGTGTGGAATTGATGTGGACTGTAAACTGATGACTTTGATATGAAACGTGTGGAATTGATGTGGACTGTAAACTGATGACTTTGATATGAAACGTGTGGAATTGATGTGGACTGTAAACTGATGACTTTGATATGAAACGTGTGAGAAAGACAATTGCCGCTTTGCCTACACACAGTTACATAAAAACTATTGTCGCGTATCTCTAATAACTCCATTTCTGTTCTCTGATAAGAACTATCCTGTGATTTGTATTGACATTAAATTGTTGAATTATATTTAGGATATAAGACTGTGTAGCATAAAAATTATTTGAATGTGGTTTCATGGAAATATTGATGTCAGGTAATCTGTTTTCATTGTATTTGTTATATGTATATTTGATTGTTGATTTAATAAATTTATTCAGCTTCTTTCACACATTGATAACCTTATGTTGGAGAAGAAAGTGGGTGGATGGGAACTCGCTAAATATAGATTAAAGATAGATTTCTCTTCTCATTTAGCAAGAAGATTTCCACCTACAGAAATACTGTATGATAGTAAATGTTTGTCTTTAATGTGGTGGAGGAGAGAAAATTGTTATAGTGCCTGCCTATCCGCCAAGTAAGAGAGATGAGTGGTGTCTGCTGGAGAATTATTACTAACTTAAATTAAGATTCTCATCACTTGTAATCAGCTATGGACGATTAATTAATTAATAATAATAACAACAATTAACTGGTTGGCGTTGGCACCACAACTATAGTTGAAATATCTTAACTCTCAGTAGACATGAAATTTTGTGGTTTCTTGCGGTAAAGAGACTTGACTGTCACATACACACTTAAGAAAAGCACAGCTGATCTTGAAATCAGAAAATGCCCGCGCTAAACCAAAGAAAGGCGACATCACAGGTCACGTGGTATATTTTTTTTTTGGCAAAGGCCCGGAAGAAAATAGCAGCACGCTGCCGATAAAACGTCAGAACTGTAGGTGATACATGTGCAAACTGCTAAAGCACAAATGAAATATGTATATTTTATTTCAAAATTTATCTTGCGAGTGGTGTTTCTTATCTACATGGATCAGCTGTAAGTGAAGCCAGATACGTAAATTTACCGAGGCCTTCGTCAGACATAATAAAGAGTTGTCCCTGACGTTGTGAAGTAAACATCTGCACTCCAGCACTTCCCTCAGTAATTAGATTTATTTCTTCAGTTCGCTGATATCAGTCCCTAAAATACTGAAGCAACTTACGCATTTACTGGCTTGTAAATGTATTATAAAGCTAACGACTTTTCTTTTTAAATAAAGTTCTTCAGCCATTTATTTTCACTTTCATTATCACAGAAATCACTGCTGATCAATTATGTCGTGATGTCATATCACAAACTTTGTTCTCTTTGATAACTAAAACTAATTAAGTTGACTTTTGTTCTTCGTTTCTGAGATGCGTGCCGTGAACGTAATGATTGCCAGTGGGCAAAGGGACAGCACTTGTAAGGCTTACTTGATCAACACATAGTGTCAACATTTCTATAGTACATAAAGTTTCAGCATAAGGCCGATTTGTTATCTAGAATATGACGTATGCTGCTCGATTTAAACGTCACACATAAGCCTGTAATCTTCTGTATCAGTTTTCAGGCACCTCCCATTTATCCACTTCTTTCAGTTAAATTATAGAAATACCTTTTTTTTTTAATTACTCATTATTAGTGCGCTTATTTTCCAGAGGCCTTGACTACCCTTTGCGAAATTCGCAAGCATTGAAATGATCATAACAAGCAGAAATCAATTTATCAGTGAAGGATGGTTTGTCAGTGTTATGATATATTCTGATGTTATAAGAGTCTGTGATCTCATGTCAGCACGGCTAGTGGTTTTTAAAGGATTTAAACACAAAAAAGAGATTTTTAAAAAAACTGCTCATCTTCTACGAACCAGTAATTAAATCCCACAAGTATGTTCAATATAAGTTTGGGTTTTAAGTATATAATGGGTTTTGTTCAATCTGTTATGGATATTGTTTTGTAAGTTTGATCAAACGTATCTGGGGGTGTCTGTTTGTCATGAAGAAAAGGAAAATTAATGAGATTACAAACCACTTAACACTTGAATTGGTAAAAATGTTAAATAATGCAATGGTTCATTTTTTTTTCTACATGTGCGAAGACAAGTTGTTGGCAGGTGAAGTTACTGAGACTGCCAGAGACTAAAATCAGTTGTCACCAATAATATTATTTACTTAACTCTCGGCTGTCAAGAGATATAGAGGTTCGCACTTCGATCGCACTCGCCCACATTGCCCTGCACTGTCATGCGTTTGCTCTCGTTGGTTCAAAGAACTACCGTACACTTAAATCACTGTTAATTTACGTCTGAGAGTTCTGTCAACGTTCGCGCAACATCATGTAATAAAAATCAGAGAACAAGATTTTTATAATTAATTTCTACTTTCGTAGATGCATAATTCACCCCCTTTCTAAACCTTTTGATTTACTGTTACCATTGACAGATTAAATTATTCATCCTTGATACTGATTAAAATTACACTGCCCAACGGTTATTTTTAGTTTTCTCTCAAATTAAGGATAGATCTGTTTCGATTTACACACATAACAGTTAAAGAAAAATGTGAATGTAATGTAGTTACATTTTTAGTGACGGTCACATCCGGTTAAGTGATTAAATTATATAAGTACGCGTGCACTGTACATACTTCCATATGTATTCCTATTACAAGAACGGAGAATATGAAGGGAGACTAGAAATTTACTACAATACAAAAATGAGGCTCCCTACAGAATATAGCACTATCAAGTCGCTATCCAAGCTCTGGGTGCATGATTAGCACTTCTACTGACGAATCAGTTTTAGGTAATCGTGAGCAAACTGAATAAACAACTGTGTAAGTTCCTTTCTTTTTTCTAAAAATATTCTTAGTCACTGCTTTCATTGCTATCAAAATTGTGTGCTTGTTGGGGTTGCATGCATTGCATATGATTATGTGTTGTGTCTCCGCATGTACGTTTCGGTAGAATTGTATTTACAGCGATGATCCAATAAGAATGTATTGTTTCTTTATACTAAATAGAACTTTATAAATACTTTATAGAATTTACATAAAATAAAGTATTGAGCATAATTCCTTCTTTAAAGCACAAAACAGTTTCTACACACGCAGAGAAAACATGTAAGCCCAGTCAGCCTTGGGGTCATTTTAGTTCCCCCATTTATAGACATGATAAATGTATCCAGTCAGCCTCAAGGTCATTTTAGTTTCTCCACGCGCAGACAAACAGGTGTGCCTAATCAGCCCCGAATTCACTTTGTCGGCTTTGTATTGGCCAATAGTTCAGCTGACAATTCCATGAAAGAGTATTGATTACTACAAGTGAGATGCATATACATGTTAAGTACAGACTTTGGGCGAGACCATTACAATACAGCCCATTGGATATTTCTTTTCTTGCAAAACCATCAACCGGGAAATGCATTCAGTTACAATTAGTCATAGGAGCGTCAAATGCTTACTAGCACAAATCGGCAAAGTACCTCATATTACGTCATGGCGCTTTCATATCTTGTAAAATCAAGTAAACGTTTGAATAGAAGCATTCAACACGACCACCATCACAAAGAGTGCTGACTTTTCTTGGACAGAAGTGGAAATTAAAGAAGCAACAGTTTGAGTCTCTCTCTGTCTCTCTTGCAGCTCTGTGTTCTCCATAAACGCATGCGTACGCTCTCGCGCATACACCGATATACAGACACTTCCGTTTTACTCTTTTGTTGTTGTTGAGGTATTTCTAGTTGAACATCAGAGATCTATCAAAGAAACTGTTTATGGTAGGAAAGTTATTGCACTTTGCTATTTACTCCGTGACTTATGACCTCCCACCCATCCCCTCCTTTCATTTACTTCTCCAGGTTATGACATCGGACTGCCAATAAAGTAAGCCAACGCCAGATTGTGAAATACTTACATCTGTTTGATTTACAGTATCTTTATAATTACCGGACTGGTAGATGGTTTTAGTACATTGTTGGTATTCTCCAGGTTGCGCTCCGAGCCTGGGTGTATCGAACTTTCTACAACAATCATCTATAGCTGTAGTTATTACTAACCTCAGAATATGTATCAAACTTAAAACAACAATCATCTATAGCTGTAGCTATTACTAACCTCAGAATATGTATCAAACTTAAAACAACAATCATCTATAGCTGTAGTCATTACTAACTGCAGAATAGGTCATCAAACTTAAAACAACAATCATCTATACTGTAGTCATTACTAACTGCAGAATAGGTCATCAAACTTAAAACAACAATCATGTATAGCTGTAGTCATTACTAACTGCAGAATAGGTCATCAAACTTAAAACAACAATCATCTATAGCTGTAGTCATTACTAACTGCAGAATAGGTCATCAAACTTAAAACAACAATCATCTATAGCTGTAGTTATTACTAACTGCAGAATAGGTCATCAAACTTAAAACAACAATCATCTATAGCTGTAGTCATTACCAACTGCAGAATATGTCATCAAACTTAAAACAACAATCATCTATAGCTGTAGTCATTACCAACTGCAGAATATGTCATCAAACTTAAAACAACAATCAT
Source organism: Sinotaia quadrata (assembly GCA_028829895.1). Classification (NCBI taxonomy): domain Eukaryota; kingdom Metazoa; phylum Mollusca; class Gastropoda; order Architaenioglossa; family Viviparidae; genus Sinotaia; species Sinotaia quadrata. The sequence continues at coordinate 86,508,995 of CM054178.1, forward strand.
CTATAGCTGTAGTTATTACTAACTGCAGAATATGTCATCAAACTTAAAACAACAATCATCTATAGCTGTAGTCATTACTAACTGCAGAATAGGTCATCAAACTTAAAACAACAATCATCTATAGCTGTAGTTATTACTAACTGCAGAATAGGTCATCAAACTTAAAACAACAATCTCTAACACCATCATCAGCACTGAATGCATGTTCGTGTACCGAACTAAAACACATTCAAACTTGTTCAGTTTCCGACCGTTTTGTTAATTGTTGCAAATCATAGAACGGATTCGGATGAGTGTTGAAAGGACAAAAATAGAATTTTTGTACCTAACATCACTGCAGCCAATGACCGTGAGAAAGGACAAAAATAGAATTTTTGTACCTAACATCACTGCACCCAATGACCGTGAGAAAGGACAAAAATAGAATTTTTGTACCTAACATCACTGCAGCCAATGAGCGAGAGAAAGAAAGAAAAAGAACACGCGCCAGAGAAATGGGGAAGTTATACAAATACGTCCCGAGAGACCAGGAACTATACTCGAGTGAGAAATGTTTGTGTACTGGACAATTTCTCCAAGTGAGATGACTGTTATGATGTCATTATATTTTATTGTGCCCGACTATATTTCAGCTTTAACTCTCCTAATCCTACTTTATTGTGCTTGACTTTATTTCAACTTTCTTTAATGCCACCCGAACCCTGTTTGTATTTCTCGAGTTTCGAAATCACTAACTGGCAAATTGCCACCAAGCAAAGTCTGTTTTCTTTAAACCTATTTACAGGACACAGTAACATTTAATTTATCTGTGCTTGTGCGTGTGCGCGCGCGCTCGCATGTCTGAGTGTTGTGTGTGCGTGTGAATATGTGTATGTATGTATGTGTTGTGTTGCATAGACGAGCATGTTTACGCTCTGAGGTATTACGTTTTACTCATATAATGTACACAAAGACAGCAAAAACAACAACAACAACAAACGACACCAGATTCTATCGTCGCGGCTCTTTATGCCAGTGCACGTCACACACATGTCGAGACATTGGGTTCAAATAGCGATGAGTTAGCCTCAATCCCAAAGCCAGTGATGAACATGTTCGTGACAGTGATGACAAACACCAAGACCATTGTCGCGTAGTTCAGGCGGCTGGTCACGAGGTCGTGGGCGTACTTTTCTTCCATGATCTTCAGAGAAAGTCGTCGGAAAGCCCTGGCGCCTGGCGCGTGATACTGTGATCCTTTCCTGCGAATGTTCTGCAGGTGTTCTTCTCGCTGCTGGGCGTCGTTCTCGCGAACCCACAGGATGACGATCAGGAAGGCGAAGGCAATTTGACTGGAATCGGCAACAGCGAAGTGGATTACAGTTTTGGATTTTACAGTTAAGGTTCTTTGTGTGTGTGTGTGTGTGTGTGTGTGTGTGAGAGAGAGAGAGAGAGAGAGAGAGAGAGAGAGAGAGAGAAAGAAAGAGAGACGGTTGAGAGTGAAATGAATTCATTACTAGTACCACTGACAGTAGGAGAGCAGAAGAGAGAGATAGAGTGAGAGAGAAGACAAAACGAGCGAGAAAAAGGGATATAGACAGAGCGAACGAGAGGAAGAGATAGAGCGAGAGAGAGGCGAGCAAGGAAGGGATAGAGGGAAAGAGTGACAGCAGGCGAGTGAGAGACAGAATGAGCGAGAAAGAGAGAGAACCCAGAACTTTTCTTCTGATAAAGGCAACTGGCCACTTCTAGAAAAGTAACCTAACAGTAAACAATTTTCCTTTCAGTAATCAATATGAATGGTGCTTACATAATGTGCTATTTTAAAAATAACAACAAAGTGTATTAACTTCAACTCCCCCCAAAATCCAAACTTGCAATTCTTGTATACATTACAGATGAAATGACATTGTAACTGTGGGAGAAATACTTTTTCTTCTTTTACATCTGCCAACAAATGCCATTTACAAAGATATTTCGAAAGTACAGATATTAGAGTGACATGCATGCGATGAAGGATGAGGATCCGTAGAGGCATACGGGATAGAGAGGCCCTAGGCCTAGATCCTAGTTCAAGAGGTCAGTGGTTCGATTCCCGCTCAGAATTAACCGAAACAGAGTAGATAGACAGTCTGTTTTTATATTTATTTCATTCTCACCTCACGATGGAGATTATAACGAAGACGAAAATCACTTCATAGAAATTCACGTTCATGTCACCTGCTGTTACAAGGGTGCGCAGTTGAGAAATGTTTGCCATCATCAAGGCCACGTCCATCATCGCCTGGGCCGCCATCTTGCGTACTGTGTAATGGTTGTTGGCCACAAGGGGAGTGAACTACACGAGCAGGTTAATTTTCATTCTTTTATTCAGTAAAATAAATATTACTTCTACTGGAACACTGCAGTCTCACTGTACAAAAAATAACAGCTACATACTTCTACTGGAACACTGCAGTCTCACTGTACAAAAAATAACAGCTTACATAATTCTACTGGAACACTGCAGTCTCACTGTACAAAAAATAACAGCTACATACTTCTACTGGAACACTGCAGTCTCACTGTACAAAAAATAACAGCTTACATACTTCTACTAGAACACTGCAGTCTCACTGTACAAAAAATAACAGCTACATACTTCTACTGGAACACTGCAGTCTCACTGTACAAAAAATAACAGCTACATACTTCTATTGGAACACTGCAGTCTAATGTACAAAAAATAACAGCTACATACTTCCACTGGAACACTGCAGTCTCACTGTACAAAAAATAACAGCTACATACTTCTACTGGAACACTGCAGTCTCAATGTACAAAAAATAACAGCTACATACTTCTACTGGAACACTGCAGTCTCAATGTACAAAAATAACAGCTACATACTTCTACTGGAACACTGCAGTCTCACTGTACAAAAAATAACAGCTACATACTTCTACTGGAACAAAGATACAACTTCAACGCCACAGACACAAGACAAAATAAAGAGAATGCATAATTCATCAGAAGCACAACTCAACGACCAAAAAATAAAAACCAAACAAAAACGGCAACAGATGACTACGCCGAGCAAGCACCAAAACAAAACTCCAACAGCAACACCACCGCCAGCACTCCCCGAATACTCGTGAGGTGCACTACAGAACTAGTCACCAGGACTAATCACCAGGCCCAATCACCTGGTCCTCTCACCAGGACCAATCTCCAGAACCAGTTTTAGTGTTTGGATAGTGTTGCAAAATATTCATCTTAGAAGACTGAGACAGGTGAAGGTCAAATCACTTGTAGGGGTGAGATACTTCTCTACGCTATTCAGCTCTAATGAGAGATATATGTGGTTTTGTTTCTCAACACCACTCAGCTCGAATGAGAGATATCTGTGGTTTTGTTTGTCAACACCATTCAGCTCTAATGAAAGATATCTGTGGTTTTGTTTCTCTACGCCATTCAGCTCTAATGAGAGATATCTGTGGCTTTGTTTCTGCAATGAAGAGGATAGCTACCGCCAAGTGGCCGAATTCCTCTATTCTAAAAAAAACGCTCTAATAAAAGATAACTGTGCGTCCTTTTGCTCCTGCAGCGAAACGGAAATGATAACTGTTGTTGGAGATTAGTTAACCAGCACTATTTATTCTGAGAATGTCTACATGTACAAGAATTGACCAGTGAGAATGTCTATATGTACAAGTATTGTGTACTGAGAATGTTACACGTAAAGTATTGTGTGTACATTTGTCTTGGCTATAAGACATTTGCCTGTACCCGCGTGCTAGATAATTTTATGACGTCAGCCACTGTCTTCTGACAGTGTGCACGCCTATGTCTGATGACGTCAGCACAGTGCTCTGCTGATTGTACATTGTACTGCAAGCGTACATCACTTGAATTGAAATTGTATATGCTTTATGGTTGTGGTGGTTGGTTGGAGAACTCTGTATTGTACTTATACAAGTGTATACAGTTTGGCTTCTGCTTGGCTCAGTTCTGGTAAAGGCTACCTGCTACACTACAGACGTGATTCTACCTCATCCTAGCTCTAGCTGTCAGTCACCCATCCTCAGTCAGCAATACTGTCTGAGAAGACGTCTTCCATTTGACTACAGAGGGTTTAGAAGTATCTTCCCCAGCGGAGATGACATACTGCATAATCACCCCTAATGGAGGTTAAACTACAAGTTATGTTTAGAAGTATTACCATGTTCAGCTTGGCGAAAACATCTGCTCCATCCATTTCATCAGGACCCGGTTCTGAATGGTCCATTACACTTATTTCGTCAAAGTCCATTTCAGACTGGTCCATTACATGCTCCTCGACGCAGTTCGGCGAAACATCCTTCGAACAGACACCGTTCCCACTGGAGATAAATTTAGAACACATGCAGCGTACAATTTATCGTGCACTTGCGTATGCTTGTTTGTACACTTAATGTAAACAACGTAATCACTGCATAGACTTGCGCTAGTGCCTGTTTGTACGCTTAATGTAAACAATGTAATCACTGCATATACTTGCGTATGCTTGTTTGTACACTTAATGTAAACAACGTAATCACTGCGTATACTTGTGCTAGTGCTTGTTTGTACACTTAATGTAATCAACGTAATCACTTCATATACTTGCGTATGCTTGTTTGTACACTTAATGTAAACAACGTAATCACTGCATATAGTTGTGCTAGTGCCTGTTTGTATCACTAAACGCAAACAACGTAATCACTTCATATACTTGTGCTAGTGCTTGTTTGTACACTTAATGTAAACAATGTAATCACTGCGTATACTTGTGCTAGTGCCTGTTTGTATCACTAAACGCAAACAACGTAATCACTTCATAGACTTGTGCTAGTGCTTGTTTGTATCACTTAACGCAAACAACACTAACACTGCACGAACTTGTATTAGAGTTTGTTTGTTCGCTGGTTGTTGTGGGTGGGTATTTTCTTTCTTAAGTCGCACTCAGAATGCGAAAAGGAATCTTAAAACTGCTGTGGAAAAGTTCTATTAAAAATATTTTAGGTCAAAGCAAAAGAATGATGGATTTGTGTGTGCTGTGTTATTATAAAAAGTGCATTACTTTTTTGTGTCCTGCAATGCGACTGTTTCTGTCTCAGGGTATCTAAAAAGAATAGAATGTTCTGCAATCCCGATATTTTTCCTTGGAGTTGTCTAAAAAGAGTGTTTTGCAGTCCTACTGTTTCTGTCTGAAATAGTCTAAAATCGTGTTTTGCAGGCCTACTGTTTCTGAAATTGTTGCAGTCCGACTGTTTCTGTATAAAATTGTTTTAAAAGAGTGTTTTGCAGTCCAACTGTTTCTGTCTAAAATTATCATAAAATAGTGTTTTGCAGTCCTACTGTTTTCTGTCTGAAATTGTCTAAAAACGTGTTTTGCCTGTTTCTGAAATTGTATAAAAAGAGTGTTTTGCAGTCCTACTGATTTCTGTCTGAAATTGTCTAAAAACTTGTTTTGCAGTCCTACTGTTTCTGTCTGAAATTAACTGAGAAAAACAGAATGTTCTGCAGTCTGACTGTTTCTTTCTGAAATTGTCTAAAAAAAATAGTGTTTTCTGCATTCCGACTATTTCTGTCTGAAATTATCTGAACAGTATACAATGTTCTGCAGGTCCATATACTCTTAAATATAGACTTTATAATAGTGTTTGGCCTTAGTAAATTCATTCATGAACTTCTCAAAGAACATTCTTCACAACAGAACAACCAGAGCAATCAAGGTTGCAAAAACAATATATCAGCAAATGAAATACTAAAATCAAACCAATTCTGTCTGAATAGCTTAACGGAAACGACAAAGAAACAGACAATTTATTTTTTTGCTCACGTCTCAAGATCAACTTTTTGGCCATTATCGTCGGCGACACACATCGATGTCGACGAGTCATCAAGCGGCGTGGCGAAACGGACTGACATCCCGATCAAGGATTTCGCTGCACCTGAAGTCCGGGATGTGTCAGGGTGTGTCCAGATGTGTCAGGATGTGTCCAGATGTGTTTCTAAACTCCCGCTGCACTCGATGTCAGGATGTTTCCTTCAACAAGTGTTTCTAGATTAGTGCTCGACGTCCATTTAAGTTAGGATGGGATGTTTCCTTCAGCAAGCGTTTCTAGACTTCAGAACTGCCCGGATGTATAGAATATTTCCTCCAGGAAGTGTTTGTAACAGAGATCCAAATACAGTTCGACCAGTGCTATGGTTCTATAGCGAATCAACAAACGAGAGCACTAGAACCAGCATTACACTTTTGTACGAGTAACGCTCCTATTCTCATGGGAGGTAAGTATGGAAAGAGGTAAAGAAATAGAAATAGCCAATTTTATGATTATTTACGGTGTTTATATAATTTCAGGGTCCTTCCCCTTTAACCGTGTAGGACCAATCGTGGATCAGGATTACGACCCCGCGAGTGGACAGCCTGCGGTTTTATTATTAGCTTATTTACATTTCGGCAAAAATATAATGCAAGACGGCAAATACTTGGCTTAACACCGTAAAGATACGTCTAAGTTAATTTATTGGAAGGTTTTCGATCACTGTAAATGTGTCTATCGTACGCACACACCATCTCCATTTCCGCTATTGATAATACAATACGATCAGGCTCGAATAACACAGTTTCCACAAAGCCATTGCGCATACAAATACAACTTCCAGAAAGACATCACGTACATATGCAGCTCTCACAAAGCCATTAGCATACAGATACAGCTTTCACAAAGCCATTAGCATACAGATACAGCTTCCACAAAGCCATTAGCATACAGATACAGCTTTCACAAAGCCATTAGCATACAGATACAGCTTCCACAAAGCCATTAGCATACAGATACAGCTTTTACAATGCCAATACATACAAATACAGCTTTCACAAAGCCAATACATACAGATTTCACAAAGCCAATACATACAGATACAGCTTTCACAAAGCCATTAGCATACAGATACAGCTTACAGAGCCAATACATACAGACACAAAGCCATTAGCATACAAATACAGCTTAAGAAATTTCTTCGATAAAGTATAGAACTTTTAATTATGAAACAACTCTGAGGAAAGACAGGAACTTACTTATATGTAATTTTAAACTATATACTTAACTATTGAACGTTACACAGCCAGTGACGTCAGCGATGACGTTAAAGAGAGCTCATCCCATTATTAGACTTTTAAATGGCATTAAAATAAAAGAACGTTTATCGAATTAGTATAATTAAATAGGTAAATAGTTATTGTTACGTTATTTAGATCTCGACAGAGGGCAAAAACCTATCATACTCTAAACTTGGGCATCTGATAACACTTTTAATTGCGCCACTGTAGTCATTATCTTCCTGACTACACACGAACGTTTGACTTCGCGTGGCTTGGATAAGATTACCGCTGAGCAGTTAGCTAAATGTCGACAGCTGTCAGACCCCGAAAACATCATCGCAGCATCAAACGATTCCATCGAGATAACGAGTTGATTTGATGGCCGTCTTGATGAACTTCACTTCGAGTTTGCTAAGTGTTTGGTTATAATTCACATCGTATTATAATAATATATATGGGTTTCTGTGTCATGGTGGTCTGTATTAGTTTGATAGCCGTTGAGCTGTTCAGATAACATATCTTGGGAGTATCATTAATTAGATTATTAAATCACTCTGTGAAAATTAAATCTACACAGCAAGTGTTTACCACTCATTAGGTCACTGAACTGACCGCAGTATAGAGCATGGATTAAACCGGAAGTATTTTTTGTTGTTGTTGGTAGATTTACAAACGGGGGAAAATACTCATTTGATCTAAGCAATTTCAACCTTTAAATTTAATTATACGACACAACTTGAGATATTTATAGATTTATTATCGTTTGACGCACACAAACACAGCTTGATATATTTATAGATTTGTTATCGTTTAGCCGCATACACAACTTGATATATTTTTAGATTTATTGTTTAGCCGCATACACAGCTTGATACATTTATAGATTTATTATCTGTTAGCCGCACACAAATAGTCTTAGGTGTCTTGTGCGCAATTGCGCGCGTTTCTCTAGTGACTTTTAAAAAAAACAAAAATGTCTAGAGCCACTGACACTTAAAATGAAAATTTTATTAGTTTCATTGTGAGATTTTCTTACAGCCACACCATCACCGCTTCCACCCCACCAGGTTCAGCATTGGATAATTATCTATTTGGTGCTGATAAACAACGCTGCAGCCATAGTTATCAAATATTCTAGCAAAGAAGCAGCAGTAGATTTTGCACAAATTTTATTTGAATTAAATATTGCTTTCTCAAAATTATTAAGACGTTCTATTATTAGTATTTCTGTTTACTGCTCGGTTACTGGTTATTTTAAATAACTGTAGAATTTTCAATTTATAATATTAGATTTAAAGACCAATACACAAAATCTATGTAAATAATGGTTTTTATTTCTGCCTTAGCGGTCCGCAAAATATTCCTATTTTCACTGGTCCACAGGTGTAAAAAGGTTGAAGACCACTGATACAGATGGTAAAAATATTTGCGGTTATAGAAATTATCTAAAGCAGGAGCATCAAGTGACTGTTAATGCAAACATTATCTTTGCACAAGTGGGCAGTCTGTGTTAATTATTACAAGGGATGGCCATTGTAGATTCATTTTATTTAGTTTCTTTTTGTAAGTATATTCACAGTCATTTTGCTTTTGGATTCATTATCTTTACCTTTAGTTTTATTAAGTGTTTAATACGTTTGTACAGACAGTATTTTTATTTTCAATTATTTGTAGTGCTTTGAGCTTGTAAAAGATTAAGTACTTTAAGTCTTTATTATTATTACTATTTTCTTAATTACACGTAATAAAAAACAAACATGTTTGCTACTTAAGTGTTCAATTTATGTTGACACACTTATGTTCAGCTTCAGTGTTAATTTGTTGTAGATTTTTATTTTAAAAAAAAAAAGAACTTAACTCAAAATACACAATCTGTATGTACATGAGGTGTGTTCAGAGCACCAGATTCAACCAAGCCAAGTTTTCCCTATTCCAAGCTTGGGATTGTCAGATTAGTGCAGATCTTATGCACCATTTCATGTGAAGTACTAACAAGCACCCAGGCTATCTAATTTAAGGAAATTAATCTAAATATTAACAGCCACAGAAGGCAGGGATAGCCCACAAACATGCAAATTTTTTTTTAAATGTTGTAATTGTGAGCAGTCGTTTTCCTTTTCTTTTAAAAGAATTCAAGTTTTTCAGTGTGACTAGTATATCCCTTCAACCAAGATATTCACAACTGCATGTACTTCAAAATATCAACAAAGAAAACCCTTAACAAGAGTAGACAAGTTCAAGGCATCCATTTCCCTAAAAAAAATTTTGCCATCTCCCTCCCCCCCCCCAAAAAAAAAAAAAAAAAAGTGCTGGCTCCTGAAAAATTACTGTTTTATTTATCCTTGTCTATTACTAAAATTATCTGTATAAAAAACATGTGATTAATATTTGTGGTACTATCCATAAGTCATAATTTCTGTAAAGGGTACGTAACTCCAATCCAGCCTCACCTTGTTGCACAAGGTTCTACTTTTGGACCAGTTCCTGATATCCTCTACACACCTCTCTTAAGCATTATCAATCGTTTCCCAGTCGTCATATAAGTTATAATTTTGCTGACTCTCGGATGTATAAATTTGGCCTTCTTAAGGATAGTGCATTTCTGATAAGTCATTGATAAAATATAACAATCTCCAGATGAAGAATAAGAATGAAGGCAAACTGATCACTTCAAAACAAATATAATTTCCACAACTAAGATTCTCTTCAACAATTAGTTTTGATGGCATTCCCACCAGATTTTGCCAATGACTGAGAAATCTCTGCCATACTCAAAAGTACTCTTGTATTATTTCATGTCACAAATACATGCAGTGTTGAGATGACTACCTCTGAGTTGCAACTTTGTCAAAACAGCTCAGGTGTTTGTGTCCTTTAGAGATAAATGCAACTCCCTTCTATCCAGTTCACCACACTTGCAGCAGATTGTTCAAAGAGCTTGAGTCATCAGAAGTCAATATTCTACTAATCTTCTTCACTGGCTGCCTGTTTAGTCCGGAATCAAACAAGATGCTCCGCACTTTGCTATGATTCAGGGATTCCAACCCAAAAGTACCTACCTGACATACTGTATATATCCCAGTTCAGTACTTGAATTCTTCAGACATGTATATCCTTTATGTTCTCATCAGGAAAACCAAAACATATGGTCAAAATTCTGCCTAATTTCAGAGTCCTTGACTCTGAAATTGAACTGATTTTGAACTGACTCTAATTGGATATATGCATCATATCTTTCAAAGAGGGTCTGAAAACATATTTTTCATCTACAACTCTAGGCTTTACTGTCAAGAGTTTATTTGCTTAACACCTGTGTTCTTTGTTATGTCTTTAAATATGCACATTGTTCCATGTTTGTTTTTGCATTGTGTTCTATACAAAATGATAGTTTTGTTTGTTGCTGTAATACTCATGTTTTAATATATATTATGAGCTCATTATTGAGTACTGCTATAAACTTCATACGTTCATTTTGTATTGTTTTTATTTAATATTGTAAAACATTTAGAATTTATTTGTATTGAATATTAAACACCCTTATTGTCATTGTTACCAATATTATTATGCAAGACCAAATCTTGTTCACTTTAATCAAAAAAAAAAGAAAATTAAAAAAAATTCTTTTAATTATAGTTTATGCTAGATCAGTGGTTCCCAAAACGGTTCCAAACTCACGTCACTCATTTTAGGTTCTGAAAATCATTCAAAGCAAACTGATCTTGTGGAGTCACACATAAAGACAAAGCCTCTTGTACATTTCCAAGTATGAAGAAAATGGTCGGTGACTTTTCACTTCATTCAAAGACCTCAGGAACAGTTTAAAAGATATTTCATCAGTTCATCATCAATGAGTATATGAATACCTTACTGGTGAATCCTTTTATTTGCCAACTAGAGGTAACAAAAATGGTTAGTTCGACTGCAAATCAGAAGAGAAGTGGAACTCAAGATTTTGGGCCTTCAAAATGATATTGTTCTCAAATTTGCAACAAATGACATTTTTTTAATTTATAGGGTACACAATAAGTCTTAATTTGATTCTATTTATCTATTCTGTGAACTGTTGTTAACAATGAGCATAATATAGTCAAAATACATATCTTGACTTACAGATGGGCAACTTGACTGCTTACAAAGAGGAATATAATTTTACTCATTCAACTGTAAAAAACTGGCTAATGAAATGGAGTGTCAAAAATAATACTTATTTATTACAATAAAAGCATATGAATTAATATAATTTCTCTATTCTATTCTGATGAGCTCTTATGAATATTATTCATATTTGTATGCTTATAGAAATCCAGGTACATGTAACAATAAAAATTTGCTTAACTTTTTTCATATTTATGTTTACTTGTTGAAATTCAGATGCAAGTAAAATAGAAAGAATATTTTTAATTAAACACATCCGGCTTCTATGCTAAAGTAAGAATAATAAATACATTTCGGTCACTAGTTCAACAATATTGTATACTTAGAAATAAATAAAATGAACACTATGCTACTGCTAGATTATACACAAAACTGGGTTTTTCCATAACACATTTACTGCAATATGATAAGTAAATACTGATAACTATATTATCATTTTATGATATACATCCATACATATTTACTAGGTATACAGATAAGCAATTGCATCAGAGCAAATCACAATACACTTACAAATAAATAAAGTAAACAACCCCTTCAGTCACACAAAAACATTACATAATGGAAAATCTTTACAAAGGTTCAAATATTAGTATCTAATATAAATGTTTACAAATTAAAGTATTTTGTATTATGCATTTTCACACAAATGCAATGAAAAGCTTAAGAAAGCAGTATACAAAACAAAAAGAAAACACTGTTGAAAAGATAACCCTACCATTTACCAGTAGGTTATGAGGAAAACAAAAGTTGTTTTATTTATATATAAACAAAAATATAGGTATCAGTTTATTTTGAGGCATACAGATATATTTTCATTTATATATAACAGATGAGCATGATTTATTGAATTAAGTAGCAAAATTTAAAAATAAAACACTGACAACTCACAGCCATCCTGGTTAAATAGATGAAAGACACATGGTATAAGAATACACACACAAGCACATCAGAAGACTAGTTAAATCTGGGGTTCTTAACCTTTCTTGTGCCATGGACCCCTTAATAATTTGGTGAAACCTATGGATCCCCTTCTCAGAATAAAGGTTTTAAATGCAAAAAATTAAAAACATAGGATTTTGCAGGAAACAAGTTATTCTGAAATGCTGTTATCAAAATATTAACACAAAAATTGGTGGCAAAATCACAGGAACTGCTAATGCTGTCGCTTGTTGCCAACATTCATAATAGAAGAAAATGCTAAATTTCAGTTAGTGAAAATAAAGATGTAATATTTTCCCCATGCAAGTTCACAGAATCCACCCAACCCCAGTGGACCCCAGGTTAAGAACCCCTGATTTTAACAGACATGACTGTCTCAGCTTATCTTGATTAAAGATACAAATATTCATACACAACCGAATAAAAAAATACATAGTATGAATATGTACAGAAATTCTCAAGTTTGGTACACAATGTAAAATTCAATGTGTTGAAATATAAAAAGAAAAAAAATCAAGACTATCATCAATCACCAATTTATCTTGAGTAGATATAAAAATACATTAAATAAATTCATATACAACTAAGCAGAATTGTGACCTGTCACCACAAAAAGATACTTAAGTCGGATTTTGGGGGTATTGAGATATATATATCAATAGAAAGAAAATTGAAAGGGCTTTCTGTCGATATAAAAATAAAGAGTGTAGGATAAAATATGGAAAAGTTATGTTTGTTTGAAGTGCACTACTGTCCGGATGGCCATTTTGAGAAAATTGGCCTCAAAGATTGAACACATTTCTGAGAGGTTTTTCCTTAGCAACCATATATTAATCTGCTTCATTTGCAATCAGAGTTGAAGAAGACACAATAGCTAACACTGTAAAAACTATAAACAACAAATATATTGTTACATCATTTACAGACAACAGTCTTTTTAAGCCATAACGATTAGAATTTCTGTATGCGAGAATGATTATTGTGGCTCAGGTGGTGTAGCGTCGATCTGTTTGCACCCACATGACCAGTTTTCACAATCTTTAAGTTCACTGTCTTCACTAGTTTCGCCTGGTCCGCAAATGCTGACATCTGGCTCTTCTATTTCAGTATCACTATTAGTTTCACTGTCATTAAATAACACACTTACACTGGCACCGCTTGTGCCACTGCCAGCTGTCGTCTGCTTCATCTTTTTCGTTGTTCGATCATGCGATTCGCTGTCCGTGTCACTTTCAGATGAAAATCCATCAGCTACATCCTCATTAACAAAATAATCAGATATCAAATCTTTAATCTGAATGCTTTCTTTTTCTAAGATGTTGCTTTCTTTACATGAATTCAACAAATTAGCGATTCGTTTCTCCATGTTTACATTACGCATTACAGGACGAAACTGTCTCCCTTGTGTGCGTTTCAACCAATCGCGACCGTCTTTTTATGAGAGCATGCTTGGTAACCTTGCAAGCTTTGAATAAACTGTCTGCGGATTGGCTGACGCTTTTCACTTTGTTTACGCCAAGCACAGCCTTATAAAACATTCTGATTAGACGTTATAAATAACCAGTGTCGTCAGCATAAAAATAGGCTTTTGCCTGAGCATTCTGATATACAACATGATGAGGTTCAGACAGGGATTCTACCGTCTACGATCATCAGATTATAGCACTTTTGGGCCATATTTTTCCTTCGAAGTTAGACAGTAGGTCACAAAAAAATAATAATAAAGCTATTTCTAGTTCGAATTAAGGAAAAACACGCTAGTAATTTGTTGTTCGATGGTTTGGGAACACGCTAAAATGAAAATCTCAATTTCACCCATGTAGACCCCCACCTTCGTTTTTGCCGTTTTTCTTGGCTTAGCCTTGCGCGACTTAAGTATCTTTTTGTGGTGACAGGTCACAATTTATCCAGTGCTATAACAAGAAAATAAACAGAAACAAAGATGCAAGTGCATTGTAATGAGTTTGACTAGTAAACCAAATGTGTTATCTTAGAAATTATAAAAATGAACTAATTTACTGTCAAATTTGTTTTTAAAATATATATTCTTTTGTTATTATCTGTATTTTGAATGCATCTTAAATCATTATAGAAACTATTAGTTCTAGTTGTTAAAAGTATGTTATCTTTAAAAAAAATAATAAAACATATTGCCAAGAGATCCAACAATACAGAACCTATCTGACTTGCAGCCATTCTCGCTACCAACTAGACAGATTACTGCAGACTAAGAATCTAAACAAGAATGCAATTGTGGCAGTGAAATAAAGTTATAGATGAAGATTCTAAGTGTGAATGCAATTGTGGCAGTGAAATAAAGTTACAGATGAAGATTCTAAGTGTTAATACAATTGTGGCAGTGAAATAAAGTTACAGATGAAGATTCTAAATGTTAATGCAATTGTTGCAGTGAAATAAAGTTACAGATGAAGATTCTAAGTGTTAATGCAATTGTGGCAGTGTGATTTAAAGGTTCCTCAACAGTCTTGTCTGTCTTCCAGACCTTGACCATCAAAACCATTCCCTGGTCTGGAAACATTCTGAAGCCAGTAACCATTTGTGCAGCTGTCTCAGCATACAGTCCAGTTTTCTGCTTCCCACTAGAGAGTATGGCAGCCATCATAATCAAGTTAGAAAAAAAAACAAGTAAAATTCCTTTGGAAAGTGTGACATGGATGAATGTCAACTATCATAAATTGTCAGGAGGAAAAACAAGCGTAAAAATAATCTCTTTGGAGGGTACAGCAAATCTGTTAACTGACAAATAATTTTTTTTTTTAAATCATGAAAAATCATTGAGTCTGAGAGGCCTAGAGGTTGCATCCTCAAGTTTGGCTTTAAGACCCACCTGGGATGGTGGGATTTTCTGTTGACATACTCTGTAGCTTGGCACAAAGCATACTGTTTAGTGCTCAGAAAACTTATTTCATATAATGCACTCTCTTAATTCACAAATTATTGCTCTTTATATTTTTGGTGCAGAAAGATTGTAAAATAACTTTCTTGAAATTAATATAGAGTTAAAAACAGGCAGGAATATTTCAGGAGTATATATTGTTAGGAGGGGTCTAGAAAATATCTTTAATAGAATGTTCAACCCATCACCCAAAACATAAGAAAACATAAAATATCTCTGAGACACTTAAGTCACCAAGCTTTCGTCAAGTAAATAAATAGTTCCCTGAAAACCGATTACAAGTATAGAGCTATGTCATATAATATGCAACATTAGACTCAAGTAGAAAAGTGATAAGCAAGTCTTTAAAGGGGAGAGAAATTATTAAACAGTACTCTTTAATCATGAAAACCTAGTAAATCACAGATTCTGAAGACTGTACAGTGCAGTATTAAAAATGTAAGATAACATACAAACTGAGACAGGAGAAAGCAATCCACAGATGAAATTCTGGGACAGCTGTCTGGAATGTGCAAAAATTTAAACAGTGTTGAGGAAAAATATTTTGGACGAACTCTTATTGCAGATAGTCAAATGTGTAAAAGAGGTTCTAAGAACTTTGGAATGAGTGTACTTACAATGAAAGGTCACAATATGCACAATTTTACCAAAAAGAACTGTTATGAAGTATTGATAAGGGGTGGTAATGAAACCTCTGGTCTAAACTTGACCAAAATTACAGGCTCTTAAACTTCAAAATTGCTTGTCTAAGTAAAGTTTCAAAGTGTACTTGATTTTTATTTCTGTAGTCTGAGCCATCAAAACACTGCACAGTTTAAGTGTAATTCATTCACACGGTTGTCTCAGCTTTAGGAGTAGCTTTTCCTTGTTCCATCATGCTCAGATATCTGTAGGAAATTATAAAGATGAACACTACAACTCAGTTAACGCAAGCATGTACACATGCCATCATATACACACAAATATCAAATTAATTACATTATCCTATCCATGAATGAAGAATATGAATGTAAAGTTTACTTCTACAGAAGTCAATCATGATTTTATTTTATTAAATAACCAAAACCTAAGACAGTCATGATTTTATTTTTAAATAACCAAAAACTAAGACAATAAGAAGTCAATCATGATTTCTCAGTCATGATTTTCTCTTCACCAGAATAAGTTCTTCAATAGTTCCTATAGAAAATTGCTCTTTTGTTTAGGTACTATAGAAAATTGTTATTTTTTTAGGTCCTATAGAAAATTGCTTGCTCATTTTTTAATTTTTATAAAGGTCCTACAGAAAAATCCAAAGAAAAAGTCAATCCAAAATAAGGTGCTGATACCTCTTTTCTTAGAAGTGGGCTGACTTTATGCCTTGGTTTTAAAAATAAGCAATTCACTAAATTATCCCACAAATCTTATTTGAAAAGGATAGTCAACCCAATAACCTAAGGGTGATGACGTTTGGACCTGCCTGGTATCACTAAATAAACCAACCCAGCCCAATCTAATCACTTAGTGAGCACTTCTGAGGTAGCTACTTACACTTCAATCATGCCATCAAGCCATCTTCTGTGATGAAGCGACTCTATCCAGGAAGCAGGAATGGCAGATAGGCCCAGTTTACACCCTAACAAGGCCCCAGCTACGGCAGCATTGGCGTCTGCATCTCCACCCTGAAAAATTAAATGAAGATAAATAATAAAAAATATGCATTCTGAGTATGATTGAAAAAGAAAATAAACATAGCAACAAAAAAAAAAAAAAAACCTCAGTAAACCTAAAAACTGAAGGAAATATATACCATGAAAAAGAGAGGTCACATAAAATAAAAGCATAAACAATTAAAAAAAACAAAAGAATGTTCTTGTCAATACACAAAGAAATATAAAGAAATTTGCACTGAATCATTGCTGTTTATTAGTCTCTCACCATTTCTTTACACAGACCCCATATTCAGGATAACACAATAAGTTAAATACAAAATTCATAATGAAAGTTTATAAATTATAACCACAAAATGACATTCAAACCAAAAATAGGAAAAAGCTACCTCCATCACAATGTCCTGCAGAGCTGACCGGAAGTCTTTTTGTTTCAAAGCCCAGAAAGCAGCTCCAACTGTCTTGAAAGTGTAGTTGGTTCGGCCTATTTCATTTAGCTGTAGGTCTTTTAGTGACGTTGTAAATATGGCACGCTTAAGCTCCTTCATCTTTACAAAATTTGCAAATAAAGACTAAAAACAATAAGATCTTTTGCGTATGATACATTATTCTACAAAACTAGTTCATTTTTTTTTTTAAATTGTATATTCACCCTTCCTCTCTAGAGAAACCTAATGAAATCTATAAATAGTCTGATTAAAATGTGTGAGTAATTACATCTCTGAAAGTTTTCACTACAGGTCCAAATTTTAAAGGTTTTGCTCAGTTCATATCACTTATGAATTCCTAGTTTTTTGGCATAAATGAAAATATTTTTGAAAGAATATTTTTAAATTAATGACGTTTTGGGATGATAAATTCTGCTATAAGTGGAACAAATATAAATAAAACAAGCTCACACTACTACTGACCTCTGCATATCTGCCAAGCAAGCAACGAGTAGCATAGACATAAGCATCATGAATGATTTTGTCAATGTCATAATGGCCATTTTTCTTTAAGTGTTTCTCATCTCTTTGCATCATGAGTGTGATGGCTGTAGTGACAGCAACCACTGATGCCTGACATCTGACATCCACACAAACATAAAATTAATTACTGATAACAAATAAAATTCCATCCGTTCTATCTTTTGTTTTTATAACTATAAATTACTGTTATTAAGATTAGTTTTTCAAGCAATAGGTCTGAAAAAGCTTACTGGGTACTTGATTCTTCTTATACATCATAGTAAGAAAAGAAACCATAACTAGTACAAAACAATATTTCAATTAAGAGACTGCACAAGGTTTACATCTAAAATAAGTACAAATCTGAGACATAACAAAAATATAAATCATGTTTAGAAGCTCCATGGCATCTAAAAATAAAGGATTATACTTCTTGCAGTCTTTAATTTTATCGTATCTGAGTTTAAAACAATTTATGTAAGTCATCTGTTTTCTTGCAAAAGAACACAAATGATTTCAAAATGAGATTTCATGAAAGTCTGACTTCAACAACTGATTTACAGTTTTAACATCTGATATTAAAACAATCTATCAATCATAATGAACCAAACTTAATACAGTCCTTCTGGTAAATGAGATGACTTCAATAAGAACAAAGGAATAAGAATCAGCATACTGTATACAAATGTATTTCTCACAAGCAGACCTAAAATTCATAACTCATGTGCAAGCTTAGTGATATGTGTAGCTGATCTAAGGCAAAAACCACACCACACCACACCACACCACACACACACACTACATGCAAAGATAAGTTCTAAAGGTGCAAAGCAATACATTCTGAGTATATACAGCACCTGGGGTCTGCATGTGTAGCAGTGCACATTTCTAGAGCATTGTGCATTACTTTGGAATGTGCAGTGTAGTAGTGAAGCCCCAAAATAGATGTCCGTGCAACAGCTGCATTTGTTGCATTCTGACATCCTGAGTTTCGCCAGACAATTTCTGCGGCCTGAAATTTGGTGAAAAGTGATCCAACAGAGAACAGAAGAAAATATAAATTATGGAAGATCTGCCTTTTAGCACTCTGGATTCTTTAAGGCAAAAATAAGCAACACAAACCAACTTTGGAATTAATAAAATTTTTAAAATATTCAAATAAATTCATGAAACTTTAAATATTTTTAGATTGATGGATGCTAAATGTGTATATTATTTTACTAGGTAAAAATTACTTGTAAGGGTTACATAAATAAAATAATATTAAATGTTGACTGAACATGAAAAATATTTTCGTGATTTTTGAAAATTGCATTACAATCAAATAATTTTGTATTTTATAAGTGCATGGATAATGTAAGTCTACAGAATGTAATCTCTATCATGCACGCGCGCGCAAACACACACACACACTCACTTAGTAATTGCATTCATATATAAATTTGATTCTTATGTTCAATATTGTGTCATTGGCTGACTAAATAGTAAAAGCTGTTGTAACAAAATTTCAAATGTGCAAACTTTTAATGAATAAGAATGCTTTAATCAATCATAAAACAATAAAAATCTACAAAATTACTATAACGATAGTTATAACTGTTTTGTGAAATGCAAAGTTTCAGGATAAGTGAATCATATAATGGCTAAACATATTTCTTTGATTTAGGTACTTCAACATTTTTTTTTTACCAAAAAATATCAAATGAACATTTTTCAATAAATAACATTTCATAATGGAATAAAATAATTTGACAGAATGCTTTTATCTATCAAGATGTTCATATTTTCAAACTCGAAAACTCTAATGCAAGATGTGTTGGGGTGTTTATTTATTTGAAGTTAATTATCAATCAGCTATAAATTATATGCTAATAATTGCAAAGGAAAGTATCAAATGCTATTCTATATAAGCATTACAAAGATACTTTAAGTAGCAGTAGCAAAAGCAGGACTCCATAAAAAAAATTAATGATTAAGCTCACCCTTAATTACATTTATAAATGAATTTCTTTTTAAATTAAAGTTTTTCATGAAATTAATTTAAATATTATTTATTTAATGCCATCATCATTAAATTTTAAAATATGTATTAATTCTATAAATACATTTTGATTCATACTACTACAATTAAATATTTTATAGTGTTTTTTACAGACAATCTAACAATTCACACAAGATGCAAATGACAAACCAAATATAAGCTTTTCTCAAGAAATCATAAATCACGATGAATTAAATTAGTTCAATCAAAAAAAAAAATATAACAAGTGATAACAAGTTAATTGGAGATCATATATGTCAAGTCAACTTATGATGGTACTTGATGTGCAACTGCATTTCTGGAAGCGGTTAGACTATAAGAGCAGAGATTGTTCAAATTTATAATTTTTCCTAGTTTATTGCATAAGCATGAGAATATTCCGCTTATCTAGCTTATAAAAAAACATTAAGGCTTGCTAAATATTTAAAGCACCAATATCATTTACTTTACTTTTGACAACTTTTACACTTTAAAACAGTGTACAATTGCTTAGAAGTTTGTAAAGGGGCTTCTGGGAAGATAACAAAAGATATGATATTAGAGGGGATTATGCAAAAAATGGACATTTTGCAATTTAGAAGACAATTCACAAATATACTGTAGTTGGTTTCCTTTGCTCTAAAATATTTCAAACGTATTAATGAATTTTTAAATAAACAAAAGTAATAGAAAAATTCAAGAGGGAGAAATGCCAGCAGTCATGAGACATTAATAGTGAAAAAAGTATTTTCCTTTTAAGAAATGGTGAAAAGACCAAAACTCAATATTTCTTTACTGTTTTCTTTATGTACTTCAGACATTTGCTGAAGATAAGGATATAACTAAATTTTGACCTCAAGTTATAAATTTAGGAATCGTTTTCATGGTCTTGGATTTTTTCCTTCACATTCCATAACATAAATGTAAGAATAATTTATTTTAAAACCTGCTGAGGTGTCTCTGAGTACTGAGGATGAGCAAGTACAGCTTTGGTAAAGCTGTCCAATCCATGACCACATTTATCATTTAACTCGGGAAAACCACTCTCACTCCATTCAAGAAATCGCCGACCAAAGTCTTTTGGTACCACCTGCACAATTTCAGATGATGAAAGTTAATAAATAATCCCCTCCTACTTCCTAATTTCATTCCAACAGTCTCTCTAATTATCTCTTTAAATAAGTCTTTTAATTTGCTTCTACAAAAATAATTAATTATATAATTAGGCAACTATCAAAAAAAAAAGAAGCCTATATTAGTCTTCAAAGAAAGATAACAATAAAAAGAATAAACTCTCAATAGCAGAGTTTAGTCTTCAGTCATTCTAAAAGTAAATGCTTAAAATTACTACAAAAACATCTCACTGACTTTCCTAGAAGTAGTAAACTGATATTTACCTGCCCTCTGTGGGCCACCAGAGACTGAAGTATGAGAATCATTTGATCAGTCTCATCTGTCCAGTCACAGACTTCCCATTTGTTACGATGCGTGTCCTGGCGCAGCTTGCGGTGCACTAGCTCCAGCTTATCACTCACACACCCATATACCTGCGCAATAAGAAAATGTGCCTTCTTTCTGTTGCTAATATTCTGATGCAAATGGACTCTACCTTGAAAATGCATTTTGGCACTCATTTATAAGTCAATGCCAAATCTGTTTTATAAATGAATTAATTCAATTTTATGTGTTCTCATAAATTGTAGCACTCAGTAGAAATTAAAGGTATAAATGATTATATACTCTTTAAATTAAGATGGTTATAAATAATTAAAAATAATATCAAGAACAAAAACAAAGAAAAATGAATGAATATTGCTGATGGTTGAAAATATGCCCAACATTTCAAACTATATTTAAAATAGACATTAAAAATTGAACACAAACAACTACAAAAAGCTAGGAACATGATCTGGGGTTGGGGGTGAAGCAGAAATTTTAAAATTGTACTATGCTTAAATATTATATTTAAACAGTCAACTTTCATCTAACTGATATTTCTTGTAGTCAATTTGAAGTTCATTCAATTTTCCAATATAATTCCAAAATACAGCTTCAAGTGTGGAACTGATTTACCAAACAATTAACAATCATTAACAAGTGCTTTCATAATTAATTTTTAAAATTATTTTTAAAAATGTCTTAATATACAGAATATATATATCTATATATCATACATTAATAAAAAGAAAAAACCCACATAAATACAGTTTTGGCAGCATTTTGAAAATGAATGCCAAAATCAAAATGCATTTTCAAAGCAGAACCTCCCTTTAAACATTTCAGACAGACTTTTTTAATATGCATTTTATGATTGTTATAACAGTGGGATGTATTGCCACGAGTCAATATCAGAATGGTATTTGATAATACTGATAGTGAGTGTATAACATTTAAAATAAAAGGCACTGATCAAAATGAAATATGTGATTAAAGCCTTAAAGACTAACCTGTATATGCATGTGAAATAGAAGAAAATAATGCCTAGAGAAAATATTAAGCACTGCAAAAAAAAATTCTCAAATCAGACTAGAGTCAAAATTAAACTTTGGGAAATAAGCAGCTGCTTATCGCCAACCTTTTTCGCATCTTCTTTGGAAAGATTCTCTGTAAGTAGACCAAGGGCATCTCCGACACAATGGCCATAAATGGTGGCAAAAATTCTGTCGTACACTTTTCTGGCTTCTCTGTGCATAACCTGCAAGTATCCAGTGATTGACAAGTCATATTTATGGCTGTCATTATAATATAGTACATTTTACTTACAGCTTTACATTTCTTTTTTTCACCAAGTTACCTGAATACCTTCTAAATCTAAGTGAGCCGTCACAGAATCAAACATACTTCTTAGATCCATTCATTCTGAGTCTTTACATATTCAAAATATGTAAAGTTTAATCCTCAAGCTACACAAAAACTAATGCAGTACTATAAATACCAGCTACTTCTCCTTTAAAATACAATTATTTTTTGTAATGTGAAATGTCAGTGGTGTCTTGGAAGTTCTGTCAGCCCAGAATAAAACTATTAAAAGTAATCAATAAAGCTTTCTTTCAGATGTCAAAATTTTAAAATTAGTTAAATATTTTAAGGTTTAATCAGGTGACACTGTTTATAGCCCTATTTCTTGTCAAAAGGATATGAAAATATTATTTACACTTACACAAAAGCATGTCTGCAATTAGCAAAGGATGATGACTGGCACTAGCCCTCCATATTCATGATATTGGACAGCCACTGAACTGGTAATTTTTAAACTGTTCTTAATGTTCTATAAACTAATAAAGTAACTATCATTTGTATAATAAGGTAACCAGGTTTACTGTAGGCCTATCCATTTAATTTTAAATAGAATATCAAACTATCAACGATAATGTATCAACTATTATATCATTAATATGATTAATGTGGTTGGAGAGCGTCACATCAGCTGCTGGTTTGAAACTCACGTATTTCCAACCGTAAATACACACATATAATGATATATATAAATATCATTATATGACATTTGTGAATTGCAGATTCCCTCTTCAAATCAATAAAAACAAAACATATGCACTTGTAAACATTTAGAATCGAAATTACTACTACTGTACTGTAGTACTAGTAGTACTAGTAGTAGTATTAGTAATTACTAATTACGTATTTGTGTAAATCACTGTAAAAGTGTAATGTGTCACCCAGGTAATTTGTTAGTAGTATATGATCTAACATATGTTTACTGTATTACATATTGTACCTGTTATGTACTATTATTATAGTATTACTACTGAAGTCTGCTAGTACAGTAGTATACTACTTTACTAGTACTAGTGTTTTAAACTAAGCATTAATAATAAATAGCCTACTACTAAACTAGTAAACAACAATAACTAATTTTTCGTTCTTTTTATTAAGTTAACAAATGACACTTTAAAAAATAGAAATATTAGAAGATTATTCTGTACAAGGAAATATAATGAGTTCATTTTTAAAATACTCATAAATAAGATTACCTTGTACGGACTAAATCTTCTCGTAATAACATCATCTTTCAATTTCCCGCGAACACCGTGGCGCTCCGCCATATTTGTCTGATAGTATTTCAATTCAGATTGTCCATGTTAGTATTAAACGAAAATATTTAAATGAATACACTTAAGAGAAAAAAGAACTTTATTTTCATTAAGTAATTATATGGATGAAATTCAGAATAAAATCCTTTAGAAAAAAGTTTTTTTTTCACGCCAAGTCGTAGTTAGAACCGGACGTTGACTGCATTCAAGTACAGTATCGTAAGAAAACAAATGCCATGTGTGCCCAGTAATGCTGTCTCTGTTGGGACTGATACCAGAATAATTTTCGAGTGAAATTGTTTGCCATTAGGCAGGAATAATAAGGAAGAGCAACTGTAGTAAATGTAATGTTGCCTCACGCAGAAGAGAATGATACTACTGAAGTGTTTGGAACACTTTATCGTACGTCGCCAGTTTTTAATGATACAAGTACTAGTAGTAGTACAAGTAGTAGTTTTACTTGATATAGGCCTACTGATAATTACGATGAGTTTATATAGTAAATAAAAATCGATGACTAAAAACAGCATATTTTTAATGTACTAGAATATATGTTACTGACTAGATTAATGATTATATATATTATATTTGTATTATTTTTATAAATGCTTAAGACTTGAGTTAAGATGTTTTAAAATATTTTATGTCTTTAATAATGTAAGCATGCCAGATACTACTAAAAAATATTTGTTATAGGTGTAGGCCTATATCTTTTTAGATAGACATATAGTTTGTTAATGGAGTGAGCATTTCTTCTGTTTGACACCCATAATGCAATCCGTCAAAACATCTCTTATTAATACTGAGTAGTATTAATAATAATTTGGAGTTTTTTTAACAGAAGATGCTATGTAAATTTTTAAAATACTTGTATATGTTAGGCATTTTTACAACCTAGGTGGAATTATTGATTGTATATACTCAGAATTGTGCCACTCTATACCTTGATCATCAACAGTATTGAGTATAACTTTAAAAAGTCACTTCTTGATTGAATAATTGACTGCTTTGCTGATTATCGTAATCCTAAAAACATATTGAAATCTGAGAATATATATATAGTTTTAGTACTAGTGAATATAGAGCATATTTTAAAATACATAAGTGATTTCAAGTACAGAAACATAAATAACTCTAATTCAGCATAGTCTGTTATTAAGAAAAGCTCTCCTAATTCTTGTATAGTGTATGACTGTAGTTCTCTAAAGGCTTAGAGAACATCTCTTGCATACAAGCTTCACAGACAACAACAAAATTTTTTAATGCTGTTGCCAAGAGGCCATCTGTATGCCAGCAAAGAATTGTCAGTCATTGAAATAGAAACTGAACAGCACACATCTGTTATTTCATAAAGATTTTAAATTTTGAAAGAAAGAAATATAGTAAAATGTTTAAAGTCTACAATGTATTCATGTCCTATTCAATTGTACAATATGTTATTTCCCTTTTGGTCAACCATAGAATATTACCGCATATAGTGTATAAATCATCTAGTGACAGAAGCATTTAATTTTATTTACATATACCTTGTAATTTAAATGTTTGTAATATGGTATTGACAAAGTTGGTGCTTATTTATTTCATTTTATGACATATAGGCTCAATGTGCATTTGCCAATTTGCTGTTTGATTAGTTGAAAATGCATATTATTTATAGTTTGTTCATGATTACACTTACAGCATCAAAAGTTGTAACTGTGGAAGCAGTTGGTCAGTGGTTTGAAGCCTATCAGCAAAAGCTTCATGGTCGCCAGTCTTTTCACTCCCTGTCAGTGACATCCAGTTCTTCAGAGTCTGAGGAAGAAGATGATGTTGAGTGTGAAGATGACAAGGCTCTGTTATTAGGCCTAGACCCCAAAGAATGGAAAGCAAGTTTTATTTCTTTTAATTTTATGGATACAATTTTGTGGTCAGTTTGCTTACAATACAAAACTGTAAAGAAGTTTTATGGTAAAACTTTGCTTTAAACTTCTCTTTTAGAGTTTGTTGCAATGCCCAATAACCTTCTTTTATATCATTTTTGGGAATCCAATTTGTGCTGGTTTGAGTTTTAAAAAAAAAAATGTTTGAATTTGTGTTTTCACTATTTTTCATGGTTGCAGTTTTAAAATAAAAGATAAGGAAAATTAAGCTTCTACTGCCTAAGGTTTTCTGTATTATATTAAATTAATTTATCTCTAAGAAGATAATAATATTAATCATTTATGTTTTGTTTGTTCAGAAACAAGATCATTATGCTGTCCTGGGTTTGGCCAAGCTGAGGTATAGGGCAACAGACGATCAGATAAAAAAGGCTTGTAAGTTGATATGATGTCTTGGAGATACTTTTGTTTGGTCAGTTTGTTTTATTTTGTAGTCTTTGTTTTAAAAAACTTTTATTTTTACATTTTTGTTTGCATTATGAATAAATTATGAATAATTTCAGACACCTGAAATTTCTTTTGGATTATTTGTTCAGGCTCACTGTATAAATATATATATATATTTTTCTTTCTCTGCTATCAGAGAGTGTTGCATTAATCAGGTCTGTTACAGAATCAGCATTTTTAATCATTACACCTACTATAAATATGTACATCAAATTTTATTGTTGTGAAATGGTGTGGTGTAAATTGTGAGTTGTAAAATAAACTGTGAGTCATGGTTATAATAATAGCTGACAGCCTTAAACATTTAGCATCTGTTCAGAATTTTAAATCATTACTAATTTTTAATGTTTAAAGGTACCTAAATTTGCCCAGATCTGATATAAGATTTGGATAGAGTGACCGAAAGGTACTTATCCGAACCTGGTATAAAATTTGGATAGTTGTGTCCAAATGATACTACCCTGGTGATCTTAGTTAAGACTTAATGCGGAAATAGCATTGAAGAGGTTTATCGTTGCTGAAAGTTCAGATGTGTGGTTTGATTGGTAAATTCGCTTACAGGAATTAAATAGTGTTTATTCCTTGTGTTTAACCCATGCATAATACATAGGCTTGTATGCAAGCATTTACAGAGGTAGATTCCAGAATGTTGAAGTATTAATGTCTACCTTCTTGTACTTCATGAAATGTGCTATTATTTCATTAGTAATGGTAGAACATTCTGACTGTATTTTTTTCATGATGTCATGTATTTCATAATATGTTTCAGACAAGCGGAAAGTACTTATGCACCATCCTGACAAACGAAGAGCACGAGGGTTATTGGTCCAGGATGGAGAAGATGATTATTTCACATGTATAACACGGGGTAAATGCTGTTAACAATTATCTATAAAAAATTTCTTTTTCTTTTTATTATTTATAAAAGTAGTTATTGTTGTTTTTTTTTTTGAAGTTTGCAAATAATCTGCAAATGATGGCCCAGTCATTATAATATCACCTAAAGCAATATTGTTTTTAAAATAATAGTAATTGTTAGTAATAATATATTCTGAATAATGAATGTTGCTATTAATACTTTATAGGTTGTATTTATTTTCTTGCATTTCTTAATGACTTTCATTTCATTTATTATTGTCTTATGAATTTTTACAGCTTATGAGATTCTTGGCAACCCTGGAAAACGTCGGTCTTTTGATAGTGTGGACCCAGAGTTCAGTGATTCTGTGCCATCTGCTTCCCAGGAAAACAAGGACAACTTTTATAATGTATTTCGACCCAAATTTGAATCCAATGCAAGGTGACACAGTCTTTGATACAAGAGAAAGATCTGGGCAATTAAATATAAAAACATTAAAGGCCAAGTGAATAATAATCCACTTCACATATATATATATATTAAAACCAAATATTTCAGTAACATCAATGCTTCTAAACATTCTGGCAAGTGTTTGTTATAAACATGTTTATTTTGGGGTTAAAAATGGTATAGAAACCAAAGCTCTTGATCCAGCACAAGATCACCATATGAAGACACAAAGTGACCAAAATGCTCTGGACTAAAAGTCCACTCAAGGTTGTTTCTTTCTTCTGCATGCAGTTAAACAAGCAAAAACACAAGACAGTGATGCAGAGTTTAGTTTTCTTTTGTCAAGTGTCATACCTTCAATATAAAAGAGTGGCCATTTAGTCCTCAGTGTTGTCATTAAGCTTGCTTATGTACATTTATAACATCAAAAATCTCACAGAAATATATTTTGACGCATGTATTGCAATATTAATTAGGACTTTGAGTTTAAAAATAATATATACATTATCAGAATACTTAAATCTATTGAGTTCAATTTCATAGTTGAAATTAAATTCCACTTCACTTGGTCTTTAATGTGTGTTTGCATTCTGAGAAAGATCTGGTCATTTAAATATAAAAGCATAAGTGTGTGTTAATGTGTGTTTGCATTTTGAGAAAGATCTGGTCATTTAAATATAAAAGCATTAGTGTGTGTGTGTGTGTGTGTGTGTGTGTGTGCGTGCGTGTGTGTGTGCATGCTTGGATGGATAGTTAACTATGTGTGTGCAAGTGAGTATGCTTGTATATGTGAGTGATATACATATGTAAACATGCTTGTATATATGTGAGTATGCATATTTGTTGATGTTTAGATGTTTGTGAGATGTGTAGGATGTACATATTTCTAAGTGTAAAAAGTGGACAATAAAAACAATATCAGATATACCGTAGTGAGCTAATTATTGAGATTGATATGGTTTGTGATTAAGAAAATATAAGTCAAGATAATCAAGCACAATATAAGTAATTTAATAAATCACACAATTTAGGTCAATGAAACACAAAGCACTTAATGCATTTTGGGTTAAGGGAATGTAAATAAATTGTAAAATAAACACACAGTTTGGGTCAGCAAAATGCAAAACATATCCTTAACTTTATTTCATATCAGTCCATTTCTGATGCATACTTAGTAACTAGCAGTAGCCATAATGAAGCAGAGGACAAATCATACCAATACATTGCATATAAATTGCATATAGATACTGTGCCCTCGTGACTTTAATAACAGAAACTTTCAAACAAGATATAGTCATAGTTTCCTCAGACAGCTCCACAACAATATCTTACATTCAGTTTTTCTTGGACAGCTCCACAACAATATCTTACATTCAGTTTTTCTTGGACAGCTCCACAACAATATCTTACATTCAGTTTTTCTTGGACAGCTCCACAACAATATCTTACATTCAGTTTTTCTTGGACAGCTCCACAACAATATCTTACATTCAGTTTTTCTTGGACAGCTCCACAACAATATCTTACATTCAGTTTTTCTTGGACAGCTCCACAACAATATCTTACATTCAGTTTTTCTTGGACAGCTCCACAACAATATCTTACATTCAGTTTTTCTTGGACAGCTCCACAACAATATCTTACATTTAGTTTTTCTTGGACAGCTCCACAACAATATCTTACATTCAGTTTTTCTTGGACAGCTCCACAACAATATCTTACATTCAGTTTTTCTTGGACAGCTCCACAACAATATCTTACATTCAGTTTTTCTTGGACAGCTCCACAGCAATATCTTACATTCAGTTTTTCTTGGACAGCTCCACAGCAATATCTTACATTTATCCAGTATCAGTGGTGGTTGGAATTTATTCCTCAGATTTCTCTGGCTAGTCAGCTAATAGTTTGATGATATACAGACATGGAAAAAATAACACTGAAGGTACCACACATTTTCAGGTAATTGAAAATGATAGCAAACATTCTTTCTCAATAGGACGTACCCTTTCCTTCAGAATGGACACTTTGTTCTTTAGTGTTCCAAGCTATTTGCCTTTCCTAGGAGAGACTTGCACATAAATCTGTTTACCACAAGGTGGAATGCACAACAACTGGTATGCATATCACTCCTTCCAGATCTGTTAGTCAGTTGGAACAATATATACTTGCATATATTTATCCCACACCCCACTTGATCCTCAAGTTCTCAGCTGGTAGCTCATTGGGGGAGGGAGGATTTGGATAAGTACTTTGCTAGAATGAAGTGTAAATGTTGAGAAAATGGCCTGGCAAACTGGATCAGCTAAAGCAGTCTCACGCTCCAGTCTTCTGGCAGAATTCCAGCACTTTATGCTTATCCCGAGTGCTGAGCACTTCATGATTAACTATCTTGAGCGCTGGGCACTTTATTCTTGACTTATCCTGAACACTAAAAACTTTGATTATCCTGAGTGCTGGGCACTTTATACTTGACTATCCTGAACACTAAAATCTTCATGCTTAACTTATATAGCAGATAGACATTCTCAGATATAGATCTGTTAGATCATTTATTTAGTGTTTGCTAGACTCTACCCATCTTCAAGCCTGGAATCTAATCTTGAGATTAGTTGATCTCCAATCAATTTCAGTGTCTGGAGGAAAAAAAAATAGTATTTCACACTTTTGACTCTTCAAACAGTTGACTTTTTTCTTGAACCCCTCCTGCATATTCAATGAAATTTGTATTTTGTTTTCTAGTTTCTTAATGATCAGCCACAGATGTTAATAACTGATCCATTTTTCTTGGTTAAGAATAAAATCCCTGATCAAGACAGCCAATCAAGCACTGTCTCTCCTTGTTCCATTCTTCAGGGTGATAGCATGCAAGCCCCAGTTGAGCTTTTAAAATTTATCTTCAGAAATCTACATACAATAGGTTAAATTATTCTAGACTCTTTCTGCTCATCTTTTTCTCTCCCCCTTCCCCAGTGTGAGGCACAGCCAGACATTGACATTGTTAAGTTACCCTGGCTTAAACAGGTTACTAGAATATATATACAATTATATTCAGTGTGCTTGAATAAATCTGTTAGAGCTTTGAGACAAGAGCAATTTTATCTGATGTTGCATTTTATAGAAATTTAACACTCAGACTGAAAAGTCAGCAGTTGTTTTGAAGGCTGCTTTTATTGTTTCTTTTTTTAAAAAAAAAATATCTCACAGATTTGTCTAAGGGTTTTGCACCATCCTTGTAACTTTTTGAGATTTAGTAATTTATTTTCCCTTTGTGTATGTTTTGTTTATATATATATATTGTGCATGTGGTCTGTTTTATTTTCTTTGTCAATATTTCTGCTTCCTGATTATTCTCCTGTTATATGAATATATGATCATATTCATTAAATAAGATTTTCCTGAGTATTTACCAGATGAACATACACAGTCCCTTCCTATCTCCCCCAATTTTCTTGCAGTACCTTGTAAGTGTTATTGGCACTACTAACTTTTGGTCAGGGATAGATAACTAGGAGTGAACTTTCAGTATCTTTCATTTCTAGGCTGTGTGGAACCTGACATTCCCTGGTAAACTAGTACATTACTTTGTATGCTCATCTGCTAAATATTGAAGAAAAGTTTCTTAGAAAAATACTTTTTGTGCATTTGAAATTCATTTGTTCACCTTTTATACAGGTGGTCTAACAAGAAGAGAGTGCCCCAACTTGGAGATGAAAATTCTTCTTTTGATGATGTGAACAATTTCTACAAGTTTTGGTATTTTTTCTTTAAATTAACATCAGTACACTGCATGTATTTGTGCACATGTAAAACACAGGTGTAAATTAAGTCTTTTAAACAAAACATGTTTTGCTACCATTTATACATTATTTTACCTTAGCTTCAATGAAAGTTTGTTATTGTATCAAAAACAAAATGTTGAGAAGAACATAATTGTATGAATGATTATATTTTTTTAAATATTTGTTGTCAGAGGTGAATTGTCATCTTTTGTTTTCTAGGTATGAATTTGATTCTTGGAGAGAATTTTCCTACCTTGATGAAGAAGAGAAAGAAAAGGGAGAAAAGTAGGTGTGAATGGCTTTTTCAAAACAGTTTATGTGTATGTGCATGAATTATTTCTAAACAAATTGTGTGAATGACTTGTTTGCACATAATTTATGTATATATAAGGGATTTATTTTCAGACATTTTATATGTATGTGAATGATTTATTTGCAATCAAAATATATATATATGAATGACTTATTTGCAAGCAATTTATGTATGTGTTAATACAGATTGTTTTACATTTTGTTGCGTAAATGTATTTTAAAAGTAGTAATTTATTTAGCTATTGTGTTTTAAAATATCTAATCACATTACATTGCTTAATACAGTCGCGAAGAGAGGCGATGGATTGAGAAACAGAACAAGGCGGCCCGACAGAAAAGAAAGAAGGAAGAGGTGGCCCGAATACGACAGTTAGTCGGTGAGTAAATAGCACTTTTTATATTTCCTGATGGTTTCCTTGAAATTATCCAGACTTTATATGAAGTGTAGAAATCATTTGCAAGTACTTGAAGTTATATAAATATGTTTAGATCCTAAACAGTTCAAATAATTTTAAAGATATTTTAAAATTTGTATTTGTAAGTCACACTGGAATTAAACAGTGACACACAATAATTGATAATTCATGCTAAGAACTATTCTGTTGATGGGCAGTTTAAAGAAATGGTATTCTTGTAGCATTTCCTTAGTTTCTTGGCAGTATGAAGAAATTGTATTCTTGTAGCATTTCCTTAGTTTCTTGGCAGTATGAAGAAATTGTATTCTTGTAGCATTTCCTTAGTTTCTTGGCAGTATGAAGAAATTGTATTCTTGTAGCATTTCCTTAGTTTCTTGGCAGTATGAAGAAATTGTATTCTTGTAATGTAGCATTTCCTTAGTTTCTTGGCAGTATGAAGAAATTGTATTCTTGTAGCATTTCCTTAGTTTCTTAGCAGTATGAAGAAATTGTATTCTTGTAGCATTTCCTTAGTTTCTTGGCAGTATGAAGAAATTGTATTCTTGTAGCATTTCCTTAGTTTCTTGGCAGTATGAAGAAATTGTATTCTTGTAGCATTTCCTTAGTTTCTTGGCAGTATGAAGAAATTGTATTCTTTTAGCACTTTCTTGGCAGTGTAAAGAAGTATTCTTATAGTCCTTGATTTTATTCTTGGCCAATTGTTTGCTGTTTTTCCATTTTTCTCTGTGAGTATATGGTGGTATCATGACAAATAATTTTGTATTATGCATGTGGTAAATCCACCGAATATTTCATTTGTAGAACTTGCATTATGTGTGCACAAACTGTCACAGTAATTATTGAGACAACAACATATTCTAAAATTGTTTTTAGTTAGAAGCTGAATGTAAAACAAACATTTTGCTTATTATGGCTTTGATTACAGACAATGCATATGCTTGTGACCCACGCATACAAAGGTTCAAGGACGAGGAGAAAGAAAAGAAACTGGCACAAAAACGGGCAAAACAAGAGGCAGCTCGACAGAGGGCTGAAGAAGAAGAGCGAGTAGGAATTTTTAAAATATGTTACAAATTAAAAAGAAAAATAGTCTTGGTATAGTTTAATTTTTGTTTTGAATTATATGAGTGATGGTCAGTTTATCTGTCCACTAATAGATTGTGTTTCACAATGTTAACTGAGAGAACATACTTATGTCCTTGTGCTACTTCACACTCACTGTCACACCTTACATCAAAGTAGTTTCACATTCACTGACACATCTTACTTCAAAGTACTGTTTCATATCTACTGTTGCACCTTACATCAAAGTACTGTTTCACATTCACCATCGTATCATTTACATGGTGTTCTGATAGATCCGAAATGAAGCTCTGGAAGAAGAAAGGAAAAAGAAAGAGAAAGAAGAGGAGGAAGCACGTGCCCAGGCTGCTGCCACAAAAAAAGAGAAGGAAGCTGTTAAAAAACAACTACGGAAAGAACGAAAGTCACTGCGGACCATAACAAAGGCAAGTGCACACCATATACATCTTTCCAGATTGATCTTCTTTCATCTGAGTCATGGGTCTTTGAGAGTAATTTGGGTTTAGTGGGAGGTAGTATTACAATGCAAGTCCCTGTGAACAAATTTCTGAGGTAATGGCATATGTTTCAGCCTCGCCATCTTTCTGTCTGTAGTCTCCAGTCTTTCTGTGAGCTAGCTAATTAGGCCAGAATTTTTTTCAAGCCAATGAAGTGATAGTAGAGAAACATTTTTAACATTTCCTGTCAGAGTAACAGTTTTCCATCATACAACCTGATGATGTACATTCAGTAAAAATAGGGATTGATTACTTACATCATACAACGTTATGAATATACATACAATAGAAGTAGAGTATGATTACTTAAATCATACAATCTGATGAATATAATTAAATAGAAGATGTGTATACATACAGTATAAGGAGAGGTTGATTACTTACATCATACAACCTGATGAATATACATACGATAGAAGCAGAGTTGGATTACTTGTACAAGCAAAATTAAGTGTCTAAAAATTAGGGTTCAACTTCTGCTTGGATCAGTTTATACTTGAGTATATTGAGTATATATAGTAAGTTTCCCTACAAAATAAATTACTAATGAATTACAATTTTAATCTGGTAAGGGAAATCACTCATGAAATTTCTGGGTAGTAAAGGAAAGACCATTTTAATTCTTGCAGACAATATCAACATAATTTCTATTTTAAAATATAGTGTAATCATAACTGATTGAAAATCCATGGCTGATTTGAAAACCACCCTCATTGTTTGCCATTATGAGGCCAAGACAACAGAATCTAGGATGGTCAAGTAAAAAAATTAGTTATGCACTGGTATTTTCTAGTTTCACACTTAAAGCCCATAATAATCAGATCATTGTAATCTTGGTACTGAAAAATTCTTTGATTGGCATCTGCTGTCATCAGGGTTGGAAAAATTAAAAGTGATTGTAATAAATGCCTGTTTAATGAGAAATTTGAAAGTACTTGCTACAAGATAGGCACGTGACTAGAAACATCATTTTCTGTTTGTTGAACTGATTAAGCAAGACATGTATTCAAGAATCCTAATTTAGTCACTATTCACCATATATGGTGAACTGAGGCGTGGTTACATGCAATTGATAAATGGCAGTAGTTGTGTAGTCATGTGCATAAAGGTACATTGTGTTGTGCATTAATAGCAAGTGGTTCCCCTTTCTGTTGCAGGACTTTGATTATTTTGCCAGCAGCGATGAAGAACGGATCAGCATGCTGCAGGAAGTGGACAAACTCTCAGAACTGCTATCACTTACAAGGTCTGGAACTGCATGCTTAAGATCATCTTATTGTATTCAGTCTGTTTATGTTACAATCTTTGGACTTGCTTGCTCAGGGGCATTATTGATTTTCCAGGATTGTTTACAATATTTTTTAATTCTTTTTTATAAGATCTGGTTTTGCTCACTCATATTTCCCATATTGGCTTAAATTTTTCTTTCTTACTTTATTCTAAATGTTTGTTGTATTCTTTTTAGGAGTACATTGTTTTCTTCAAGCATGACCTATTTCAGTTGACAGTTTGTTTTTTTTTAATTAATGTGTTTGTCTTTCTGCTTTGAATTTTATGATGACATTAATTATGAAGAAAGTATTTTATTGGTTGGGAAAAGGAGTGTTTTATATTATATAAAATGCTATTAATTAATTTATCTTGGCTTATTTTTGCCACTTTTTGTGCCCAGCAAATAGTATTACTTAGTTTTAGCTAGATATTTTCTACTTTCTGTTGAATATCCAGTATGTAATGTAATGTATCTCTGCAGCAATGTGTCTGTGGTGTCTCTAGTCTAGCATGTCACTGTGTCTGTAGTATGTCTCCATGTCTGTAGTGTGTCTCCTGCACTAATGTGTCCTGTATCTGTGGTGCCTTTAGCCTGTCTCTGTGTCTGTAGTGTGTCCTCTCCTTAAATGTAAGTAAAATGTCTTGGACATGTTAGACTGTGGTTACAATTTTTTAATTCTTAAGAAAAAAAAGACAGTATAGTTTGAAATTTCAAAATACTTTATTGGGATACAAAACAACAGTTACAAGAGTTGGTATTTCAGTTAAATAGTCTTCATCATGACAAGTCAGTTCTTGATAAGAATGACATATGTATGTGTGTATCCCGCTGGTGCATGAAATATTGATGCACCAATGTTGCATTGGTTCCTTTCTTCATTGCTTAGTAGTGTGTAGTTATTTTGAAGTATTTTTTTTTAAAAGGCATGATTGGATATCTAGAATCTTGTTGCTTATTTTGAAACATTTTTAATAATTAACAAAATATTTTGTGTAAAATAATATGCTCGAAAAGTAAGTTCTCGAATTAATGATTTGTGAAATTAAATAGACAAACAGAATTTTGTAAGTGATGAGTTTTGATCAAAATTTACCTGTATATCTAGTTTCCTCTCCTTTTAAAATTAAAGTAATTTATCTCAAAACTGTTGTTCATGCTTTCTTGTCAGCAACATGACTGAACTTGATATGTAACATACAGGATTTAATGTTATGTTAATCAGATCCATTATTTAAATTTTTTTTAATAAATAAAACTATTTAAAAATTATACAGAGAGAATGCATTACTCTTTCTCAATAAAGAATAGTAATGATTGATTTTGTCACATTCCTCCCCCACCTCCCCAGAACAAATGCTTAGTTCATTATTCCTTTAATAATTAAGTCAAAATTAGATCATCTTGACAGTAAATTGTTGACAGTAAACAAGTTAGAAATTAAAGTCATATGTAATCTAGACTCACCAAATTAAACCCATACAACACGGGTTTCACAGTGACCGTTAAAACTTGTAGCACTTTATTTTCAGCCTCCAGGAACTTAATGAGAGCATGTCCTGTGGCAATAAGGAAGTGGCAAAAGTGGCATTTCTGCAGAAAGTGAGCATTCTGAACCTGCCTGTTGTAGGAGGAGTTAATTTATACAAACATAGACATGTGTTCATTACTTGTGTTTGTTTTAATTTATTTTACTTTTTTAGAATAAAACATAACTGGTAAATTATAAAAAAAAAAAATAACACATTAATCACATTTGTTAGCTCTTCAGCATCAGTTAAAAAAAAAAGGTGTTACCTACTTATTATTTCTGTTTTTGTATACATATATTATTCTTCATGCTTTTGTTTTAAAAGTATGACATAAACATTTTGATTTTATTTTATAACTTTGGGTTTGGTGTGAAATGATTTTAAAATTGTTGTTATCATTCAGTAGCTTCCCTTTACTTTGCTGTGTATTATTCCCAAGGTGGCAGAAGTGCAGGCTCAGTTAGAAGATGACAAACGGCGCCACTTGGAAGCTTCACAGCGAAGCAGTAGTAGTGATTCATCACGTGACAAGAAAATATGGTCTGAAGAAGAGCTGCTGGTTTTGATCAAGGGAGTCAACCTCTTCCCAGCAGGCACACAAGACAGGTGGGTGAAGTAGTAGAGTTTGGGACAGAAATGTTTATTAGTAGCTGAAATACTTCACAGCTAGTACATTTTTACTTTAAAATATGAAAGTGGTTTCAAATTATGAACTTATGCCCATAAGGGAGCTAATATGTTTTATTTTGGGAAGGAGTAATGTCTTTTAGTACTCCAGTACAGTCATTACACAACTATCAGCTATTACTACAAGGGATACAGAATGATTTTTTTTAAAAATTTTCTTGTGTGTACAAGTAAATTATAGAAGTAATCTATTGCCTTAACACCTTTGCAGTGTTCTCAGTTCAGATTTGTTGCAGAAATCTCAGTACTTTATTTACATCAGTAAAGAAATTCATTAGATATCAACTTTCTAACTTCTGTATCTCTTTGGGGTTATCTTAACTGATTTGAGATACCTCTTTGGGGGTATCTTAACTCATTTGAGATCCACTTTGGGAACATCATATATGCATTGAGACCTACGTTGGGGTTATCTTTGTTGCAGTGGTCTCTCTTTGTTAGGAGCATCAAAATTTATGGTTTCACTAAAATTTGATGACCTGCTTTCATGGACCTTATGGCCCCCACAGAACGAGTCGTGCTTAGGAAACTGCTGAAAGAGACAAGTGAAACTGC
Organism: Sinotaia quadrata; assembly: GCA_028829895.1. NCBI lineage: Eukaryota > Metazoa > Mollusca > Gastropoda > Architaenioglossa > Viviparidae > Sinotaia > Sinotaia quadrata. Next base: position 86,546,579 of record CM054178.1, read on the forward strand.
AGCATTCTTGTCTGATTTTATTTTTTTTTCACTCACAATCATAAATATTGCTAAATATTTCATTCCTTCCTAATCAGCTCTTATGATCTGTCATGTTGATATATTCATCCACTTGATATATTTTCAGATCTCACCTTCCCCTTAACCTCTTCATCACTGCTGCCTTTCATTTATTTCCCTCAGTACTGAAGTCTGACAAATTCCATGCAATGTTTTAAGAATAATGCATGGTTTTTCTTCTTACATCAAACATAACTGTAGTCCTGTTTACAAAATTTGTTTTACACAGGTGGGAGGTAATTGCTGCATTCATTGGACAGCACGTGGAAGGGAGCAACAAAAATGCCCGCGATGTTCTGTCCAAAGCTAAGGAACTACAAAAGAATGGTGATTGAGACATTTCCTCTCTTACAAGATGCTAGGGTTGTAGTGAGCTAAAGAAAGATATTTCTCCATTATTTAAAATGATCTATTATAGACCATCTTTCCCCACATTAAAAATATAAACACATAAGTATTGGTTATCTTTCCTCAAATTTTAAAAAATAAGCAAATAAATATTTTATCATTCCCCATATTAAAAAATATACAAATATTTATTTATTATCTTTCCCAAAATTTAAACAATAAATATGTTCTCCAAATTACAAAAATATATACAGTGGAATCTGCTTAATCAGACCACATTGGGACCAGAGCATTTTGGCCCAACTAAGCGGTTGCCCCAATTATGTCAAGTAACTAAAAAGTACACGTATACATATATAAAAAAAGTATAAAACTAAAACTAAAACCACCGCTTATTTAGCAGCAAAAATACTATAATATTGTATATTAATTCTGAAAACAAATGGTACAGAACAGAGAATAATATTACACAAAAAACAATTTCAGTTTAATGTATGCATCAAATACATGTACTTAACAGTTAATGATGTTGGAGGAATTTATCGAGAGTCCCCTACCGTATTCTCTTGAATTACTCTAACTGAATGAAGTATCTAGCACATATATAGGGCTGCTTTCATTGCCTTCCTGAATGAAGTAGAGTCGTAATTCAGCAATAATTTTTCTGGCATCTTGGTTAGTCACTCGTTGAGGCTCTGGCATGTTATCTTCATCATTAATCCCCTGATCTTCTGATGTGGGGTTGGTGTTTTGCAGCAATTTGTTCAATAGTTTCATCCTCACAATCTTCAATCTTCAATTTTCATTGTAGCACTGGAGATTATTGTTGATGCATGCAAACTCTTCAAAGTTTGTGATGTATTGCACTTCAAAAATGACATCATTTTCACTATCATTTTTACTGTCTGTCATATTCAAGCCTGAATGCTTAAAAGCACAGTTAGAAAAGCAGTTCTGAATGTTTTTGATGCTTATTTCTTGCCAACTATCAACTATAAACCATATTGATTAATTCTTGCATTGACTTCCTGGGCTGTTGAAGATGATTCAGTAGATTTTCTTCAAGAATGTAATTTACTAACTTTCCATGATACTGTCTTCAGATATTTTATAATTCCCATGTCCATTGGCCACATCAAGGATGTTGTGTTGGGAGGCAGAAATTTCAGATGGATGTTTATCAAACAATCTAAGTGAGGGTGTGCTGCACAGTTGTCAAGAAGCAGCAAATTTTTTCTTGACTTTGGATGTAGTTCTATGTCCCAACTCATTATCCATTACTTAAAAATTTCAGAAGTCATCCACACATTTCTGTTAGAGCTTTTCTCAATAACCAAACAGCTTCTGTTTATCAGTCCCAGTCATGTTTGAACAGCATAACACAAAGATTATTAGGTCTTTGATTCTGACAGTGGCTACATGTTTGTAGGTCAGGAAACTGTCTGGTGTTGCACGATGAAAAAGGCCTGTTTCATCGGCATTGTAGATGTCATCTGCACAAAATTTTTGAAGCAAGTGGGGCAGTTTTGTGGATTTCCATTTTTCAGCACTTACTTGTGCTTTCTTGAATTTAATGTCATGCTTAGATTTCCATCGAGAGAATCAACCATCTGTTGCTTTGAAACCATTGTGACCCAGCTTTTTAGCTAACTCTTTCACCTTATTTTTTAGCATTGGACCACTGACACACACACACCTCGTCCAGTTACAATAGAGAACCATTGATTGAGGGATCTCTTCAACTTCTGGATCCTTGCCTTCACGTTTCTGTTTTGAGGATGTTCCCTTTTGTCCTTCACATACATGTAATGCCCATTCCTCTCTCAGTTTATCTTGTTGCTGTATCAGGCGAGCAATTGTAGATTTCAGCACTCCAGTGATCTCCACCAGTTGGCGACGAGGTGATAGGCAGTGGGCTTAAGATTTGGTTGAGTTAGGTAATTTTGTTTGCTAGTGTCAAATCTTTCTGTGGCATCTGCAGGGATTTGAAATTTTACATGTAAAAGTGTGTTACTGATTGAAACAATAATGAGTCAGCAATGGAAACAATAATGGCCGCCAGGCTGCAAGTTCATGTATTCATTACTGAGTGAATTGGCAATGACATATGATCAAGAAAATAAATGAAAAGTTACAGAAACTTTAAAAATCACACTCAAATGTGCCATATTGCTGTCACTGCCCTGATTAAGCAGATTTTTGCCCCAATAAGCGAAGCAAATTCTACTTATTTTCTTGATTTGTTTCTGTTCTTTAAGGTTTGCCCAAAATAGGTGGCTACCACAATTGACCAGGGTCCAATTAAGCGGATTACACTGTATACAAATAAATATTTAAATTAAGTCATGAGTCTACCCTTTTTTCAAGAAGATCTTAGGACTGAAGGGGTGGGAACATGCCTTGTTTAGAACATTTATTTGAACTATAAATAAATAATTTCTAGCAGCAGCATCTTGCTCTAATCATCCAGGCCATTTTCACTTAGTTCTTTCTTAAGTAACTTTGGTTGTCCTTGCAAGATCCAGAAATAATTATACTGAGGGTGGGATATAAGAATTACAGTGCACGTAGCATGTTTCAGATTTGAAATTTTGATCAGTGTACATACTACACTAGTTGTTTGTAGACACATTTGTTCTTTTTAAAATTTGTTGTTGATTAGTATAATTTTTGCAAGTGTAGTCTGTCTTTATAATTAAAATTGTACACAACACACTGTATTTATCAAAGACAAATAGTTTTGTATTGGTTGATAAATAAAAGGGTGAACAATATTTATGCACTCTGTGTTTATATTAAGTGTATGTGCATTGTTTTTCAGTATACTTTATCAAAGAGATGGAGGTTAGTATACTATTTGCAAGTAACAACGCAAGCAGTATTTATTCGAAATGCAATTTGAATTTATATTAAAACTATGTATATTGTTATTAAGTACATCTTGTTATCAAAGAGATGGAGGTTAGTATAATTCCTGCGAACAACAGGTAAGCAGTATTTATTCTAAATGCACTATATCTTGATAATTAAAACTGTATACATCACCGCTCACTTCTCTTTGTTTATCAAAAAGAAATAATCTTGTATTCTCCCTCAAACATTATAACACTGCAAAACTTATCTTCTTATTCTAAAATATGACAATTATATTTGATTTTGATCTGATTTAGATATGACCTTACGCCAGGGTGTTTCCCAGCAGGCTTTTGCGAGGTTCGAGAAGGAACACAAAGTGAACGTGAATACCATGGATAATCCTTCAGAGCGTTTAGAGAGTGAGTGATTGCTTTTAGGAGTGATGTACCTCAGTACTCCCCTGAGAGAAGATGTGGGTAGAGAGTGGGATGCTGTGATAGTTTGCCAGTAGACTTGTATATTCAAGATTTCTTTCTCCATCGTTTACAATCAGTATGCTTTGCCTGCTATAAAAAAAATGATGAGCTGGATGGAGGTATTTCTGTAATAACATAATTTTATACATTTATCTGTAAAATGCAAACAATTGAAAATGCTGTCAATAAAGAAGAAACTTGACACTCACAAGAGAAGACTTGTGGACTGGGCAGCTACTACTGACCACTGAAGGCCAGACAAAATCATGAGAAAGATATATATATGTTTTCCAATCTCCCACTGCTACAGTATCCTCCAAAAATTCTTGTAAAATTATGCCATGGAAGAAACTACAACTTCAGTTTGTGGGGAGGTAACAATGTGGCATTCATACTAAAAGTGTGAGCCTTGTGATTTGTTTCAGCCAGGAAGATAAAACCTTGTTTTAAATCTCTATAAAAAAAAAAATGGGTAAAAATAGTCAAGATGTTTTTTCCTCTGCAAGTCTGCAGACTGTGCAAGAATATTTTTATTGCTCTAACACAAGTTTACTCACAGTGCAGATAGATTTTATTAGTCTAACTCTGGATCCTGTATGAGGAAGTGTTATTATCATGGGAAGATAATAGTAGACTGGATATCTGATCAGGAAGTTTATTCTCTTTGCCAGGAGAATGGCTCCATTCAATAATTCACTAATAATTCAATAGATCCATTTCAGGGATTCCTGAACAAAGCATGTATTTCCTCTGCAAGGCCACCATTAATATATTTCAAATGTTACTGTTAAATCTTTATTTCCTAATGGTTTAGAATGTCAGAATTGAAATAGTTCAACCCCATTCCCCATTCTCAAGCAGGGAAAGAATTACATCTGTTTATGGCTTTCTTTTTGGGGGGCTACACTGAGAGGTCTTTGTCTGAGGATATGTTAGATTCATAAGTATCTGTGTATCCCAGAATTGTGTGAACTGCCAGTCTCTTAAATAACCTAATGGAAAAATCTTTTCAAATAGTTATGGAAAAATAAAGGTCAAATCCCCTGTTATAATACAGTTGTAACATTCCTTTTAGCCTGATAAATTAAGTGCCATACTAACAAGCAGTCACAGTGTCAAATTGCTGGACACAACTTGCTGTCCTGAAGTACAGTGGAGAACTGAGGTATGAAGCTGTTAGAGCAAGTCCAGTCTGACTGGCAGTTTCCTCAGAATTTCCAACATTTTTTTAACAGTGTGATAAGGCCATGTCTTGTATGAGAGCTAGAACCTATAATCTCTTTGTAGTAATCCCTTCTGACCATGTGATTTTATAAAGCATGTTCAATGCCATGTAATGATTCAGTCTAGATTTAACAGTTCTGATTTTTTAAATGCTGTTTGTTGTTTAAATATTTGCTGACAAAATGTTCATACTTATCTGGTTGTCAGTTAGATTTTGTTTAGTTGTGGTTTAAATAAGCTTAGTGCTCTACTTCCAGGGTGCTGACTAATTGGAGTTTGAATGGTAGATACCTGTAGCTCAAGTTATTAAGTAAGCCTAGCAGTTAAGACAAGGTGTTGGCTGATTGCAGTTTGGTTTTGCAGCTGCAGCTGAAGCCCAGTTGCGAGAAACAGGAATGAACCCTGCTCCTTGGACAGCTGAGGAGCAGAAATTGCTGGAACAAGCCATGAAGACTTTTGGACCTAGCACTCCAGACCGATGGGACCATATAGCAGATGCTGTACCAAATCGTAGCAAGAAAGATTGTATGAAGCGATACAAGGTCTGTTATTACCACTTTCTTTTTCTCTTATCTGCAGGTGCAACTTTCTGATTTGAAAAACTACTGTTTTTTGTATGTGCACAAAAATTTCTTTTTTTGTTGTTTTTTAAAGTCTACAATATAAATAACTTTATTAGCTATAATTATGAATACAAGGGAACATTGAATCGAACTGGCGTAAAACTTTTATTCCCAACACAAGAATGAACAGGAGTTAAGTTTATTGCCTCTTTAGATAGTTGTAAACTTGTAAGAGGAAAGAATTAATCAGCATGTTTGTATCTTGTGTGGGTTTGTTCTGTTTCAGAAATTTGTTCTTTAATTTAATTGTTGTTTAATTTACTAGGAACTTTGTGAGATGGTCCGAACAAAGAAAGCTGCCCAGGAAGCTGCCAAGGCCAAGAAGACATAACAGCTGCCTTCCTTATTTCTTTCTTTCTTTCTTGCCAAAATAGTCAGAAAAGTAGAGGGGGAAAAAATCACGTTTGTTTGGTAAAATGTACGTTTTACATAATGTGTCATAGACACATAGAACACTTATCAAAAGTTATGTTACTTTACATCCTCAAGGTCCTAATTGTGGCTCGAGTAATCTGGTTTTCACTTTTAACTTACTGTATTAAAAAAACTACCTTGTTTGAATTTGGAACATTTAGCTCATTGTTATTCTGTTAGTTTGTGACACTCCTATTTCAGCTTTCATTTTCATATAAACTGTTTATCATAATTAATATTTTTATCTGAAGAATAAATTTCTGAACACCTGCAGGTCTGTAGTTGAATGATAGTTTAATATCAAGAAATCAACATTATAGATTTCTGAAGCTGTTAGCTAAAGATGTCAGCTACCCACCCACCCTCCCTCATATTGTTTTCCAGGAATGTTTACCCAGCAAAATGCTCCCTTGCTAGAAATAGCTCTCTTACATTCCACGTTTTGATTCATCAGGTCCCTGTACAGTGCCCAGGAGAGACAATCTAAACTCCACTAATGGAAGACAAAGCCTCGCTCCCAGTCCTCTTGAAATCTTTACTCTAATCTTTTTATAATTACAAATTTCTAGAACATTAATGGGGAGAAAGAAAATTTACCATAGAAAATGTTTCAAAAAAAAAAAATAAAACTTTGTCCATCACATGACTAAATATCCTTATAGACAGAGTATTTAGCAAATAAGACTGAGTGAAAAAAGTTCTATCTAAATGAGTATAAAATTAATATCATGTAAACAAAGAGATTTTATATACCATCTAGACCTGCCTGGGTGCGCCATTTTGCCCGAGCAACTATGGCAAACTCCTCAAAACTGGTCAGGACCATTAAAGGAAGAAACAAATAATATTGCTGTTTGTCACATAAAAGTGATTCATCAAAAGCTGTCTTTTGATTTGATAACTGCTGTCAAATATGGTACTTACACATGTATGTAAAAATGTTACAAATGATATATACATGCACACTCATGCTGCTTCGCCATCTTTCCCTATTGATCAACCATTGCATGGATCATGATAGAGCCCTTATTGCTTGAAATATTATTATTCATCACTTGAATGTACTTATTACACGCTGTTGATAATTCATTTGCAGCATGAGAGAAAAAAGTGTTAATTTTTTCCCACAAGGTGTGGCACAAGAGCCTGCCTATACATTGTTTATCTGCAAAATGGGAATACACTTATTTTTTAAGGGTTTTTAATTATTATATTTCCTTTAGTTTTGCTTGTCAGTTTAAATAGGTTATGCTACTGGAAGAATTCTTAAAACTTCTGGTACAAGAGGCAATACTATTGATGGCATACAATGGGCATAATAATTATAAAAACTCATTCCTGGATGGAAATAAACAAATTTTTGATACGAGGTAAGCGAGAAATCTTTTTTTAAAAATGTTTTTAAAATTAAAAGAGTAAAAAGCAACATAACAAAAAAGTCTAGAACTGAAACCATTTAGAAAACTAGGAGTAGGACAGTCTCCAGGCTAAAACAGAAGCACATAGAGGAATGACTTGGTGGAAACATTACTCTTTCCATTCGTGTTGTACAGAGTTTCTGTTCATTATTGGGAGTTACAAGCCTGTAAGATGAGGCAGCCGTATCTGTTACCAGTCTGTGGCATAAATGTCTATGCAGCGATACCAGGTTGGCATTGGATTGAGGCTCACAGTAGACATAAAATACCTGAACAGTTCTAGTTACACTTTTCATCAATATACCAAGACCCTAAACTATTCTGACAGCAATAATCAGCAGGAATGTGTTGACTTTACATTCATTGAATGTGAGGGACTGGTTGATTCTTTGTCCAGGAAGAACCTCTCGTTATCACATATGTGATTCAAACAAGACAGGGTGTATCACAATGTCATTTAGGACTCTCAGGCATGTGCCTTCATATATTTGCTCCTCTTTACATACTGTCTCATGCTTCCAACATTTTTAGATTTAAAAAAATTAAATCTTGCTGTACAAGAGACTTGCACAGCCAACATGCTTTTAAAGATGACCAGTACAAATCTTTTGCAAACCCTTACTTTTAACAACCTAAGCATAGAAATTGCACTTGCATCCTAGCTGACTAAAGTGAGAACATAATTATTTTCTTACTATCCTTGATTAATTGACTTAAAAGCCCAAGAAAAACTCATAAAGTGTCAAGCATCATTAAAAATTATTTATTAAGAGAGAGAAGTTCTACTAAATTATTGACAAATTCCATCGTAAACTTTCACCATAACTAAATTTTTCTATAAATGCATCTCATTCTCATAAATAAATTTCACATATTTTTTCAGCAGAATTACACAATTTTTATCAGGTTAGAATCTTTGAGTAAACTCATCCAGTATGTCTATATCATCAACCCCTGAGGTGTCCTGTGTGCAAGGTATGTGCTTGGTGGAGAGAGCTATTTTAATCTCTATAATAAATCTTGGTCATCAGGATCTTGCTGTTTATACTTGTTGAAGGGAGGCTCTCCTTAACAATCTTGCCAGAAGGATGTCACTGTTTCTGCTTGTTGAAGGGAGGCTTTCTATAACAAATCCTAGCCAAAGGAATATTACTTCATATGCCTTTAGGAGGGAGGCTATAAAATAACAGCCCTAGGGGATCTATGTGAATTCAGTAATTTCTCCTGATTATTTTGACATGCTTTTATTTATTTTTTTAACTTACAATTAATCAGCTAATTAGTGAATGTTTAGGTTTTCAAAAATTCTAATCCTCTTAAGGGTTAACCCTCAGGCATTCTGTTTACAGAAATAATTTAGAATCATGCTGGTTTTTGTAAAACTCATTTTAAGTAATTTTTCTTTTAAACTTTCAAAGCATTTAATAACTCTTCAGTTCCTTCAAAAATATAGTCATTACCTTTCTTCTCTCTTTCATTTACATATCTTCACCATTTTATCACCTGGTATGGGGTTTGCAGAGATAGAGGCTCTGTTGCATATAAAATGTAGGCTACACAGTGTTTACATCTCTGTAATGTCAGTAGCCCTTTTAACAGTTATACAGTAGGCTGACTATTATTCTTTCCTAGAACTATTAACATGAGAAAAGTGAAGAGAATAAATGCTACGTCAAGGAAAAAAATTGTGCGTGTATGTGTGTCTGTGAGTATTATAAAATATTCGGTTCTTTCTGTTAAATATATGTTTGGAAAAAAAAAGAGCATAGTTTATGAAGCCATAGTTTTGCACTGTAACTTTCTTCAGTCTGTGTTAACTGCTCACATCTTTTGTGTTAAAAGTTCCAATTGATCTGTTGAGTATACTACTGCTGAAAAGATTTCTAAAGCCTTTTGTATGCAATGTTAGCTATAGAAGGCTTGAATTACTTTATTTGGAATAGAATGTTCATTGTCCATGGAGGTAGTACTGTTACTGCAAATGAAATCAAGGCAGTTTCTTTGTTCAATTTTTTTTTAAAGTATACTTGTTAAAATGTTATTTTTATTGCCAGTAAAACCTGTTCAGAAGTGAAGAATTTGTCTTTATTATTTCATTAGGACTTTCAATTTGTATCAAAAGTGAATGTTGGCGTTATATGATTGAAAGTGGAAATATATATTTTTTACATTAAAATTGTTGTGACACAAAAACATGAAAATATGTATCCACTAAACTTGATTTTGTAAATTTATGGATCCATAAACTATCATTCTAAATATGCCGTTTAAAAGAGAAAGACAAAAAAACAGATCATTGTCTTAAAAATAATTATAAATTTTTCACTGGTAGTCAAGGTAAGATATTTTCTTTTTCACTCTAATTTCTGTAGATTACTGATGGAATCAACAAATTAAGACTATAATTCATTAAATTTAAAATGGAGTCAAAACTGTTCCAGTGCAGTAGGCTAACTCAAACTGGACTTTTTAAAATTATCACTGGGCATCATTTATTGTTAACAATTTAAGTGTTAATTCAGTATCAGAAATTGGTATCTTTCTGTAAACTTATATATTACTTACGAGGTAAATTATTCTCCACAGTAATGATGTTTTGTGATCATCAGAATAAAATCGTTTACAAAAGCATGTTTAAACTGTATAGAAGAATCTAGTTTTCAGGAGTGGCTTGGATATACAAATGAAAAGTCTTCACAATATAAATGATTACTGTCACCCAAAATTCTCTGTATCAGAGAAAACTAATCTTTCTTGGCATTCTGACATACATTGAGTCTAATAAATCTGAAAAGGCATACTATCGTTTTTAGAAATTAATGTAAAACTATAAACAGAGTTTGATTGCCTAGCTATTGTTGATTTTATGACAATGACTCATTAATGACACTTGTTTCTTAAAAATACTGACGGTCCAGCCTCAAGAAATCTTAAATTCCAATGGTTACCAAGACACTCCAAAATTTTAAATATCTCATAGTTTGGAGGGTTGTCACTAAAATAAAATTCATATTTGAAAATTGTCCAGCTTTAAAATTTTTGAAAATTATTATATATTTTCAGTTGTGGATAAACTATCCAAAGCCTGTACAGTGAGATTTAAAAGCAATTGTGGACATAAAAATAACCACCAGACCTTAAGACATTTACACTATAAAAGTCTAGGAAAATGCAATTTACATCCAACATTTCTAATATGAAGAGAACAATCAATTTTTCAATTATTCCAACATTCATGCAATTTTGCACTAACAAAAGACAAACACAAGCTCATGATTCAATACAGTTTCTCACAATTTACTGTTCTGTCAAGTATTGAGCTCACAGCCATTCAACAAATAATCAGAACTAATGCTTTTCACAACAGCACGTCACGAGACATCACAGCGTAAGGAAACAAATGGTGCAAGTAGCATATATAATAAACAAATTATTATTTTATATTTATATTTTTTTTAAAATGCTGGAATTTAAAAGGTTCTGGAATTTTTTAAAAACAGTTATCACTATTCTGCACAAGCCATATGATTACAAGAAATACAATCGCCATGACAACAGAGAAAGAAAGGTAAGCATCAAGCAAATTTACATTTCAACAAACTAAAATTAAAAAGTACAGATGTGATGGCAATTTAAGTTGGAGTATTTATGTTTATAAAACAATACTAGTTACACTCATTTTTCTTTATTAATAAAAACAACAAAAATCATGCTATGCAGTGATACTGTACATAAATGTTTTTTCTCAAGTGCTTTAAAGTGTATATAAACTCAATAAATACTGGTAAAGCTAGCTGTGTTTAATATGCAGCTCTCCGTATACATTTCATAAAATGAAATTTTAATATATTCACGCAACACTAAAACATTAAACCGTTTATTGAAAAGTGTCCTTAATACCAGTTAGTTTAATGTCTTTAAAGAGGCAAGTATATTGCTAGTCTGGTATTAAAAAAATAAGTGTCAATGAGGGAAAACCTGTTGATATCTCACCAAGATGGGTATTTTTTCCTAGCAGTGGAAAAAAGTACGGCACCTAAATAACAAGCTACTTCTAAGGTTGTAGATTTAGCACCAAAATGACTTCTAGCTTTCAAGTCACTTTTTCCACATAGAAGATCATAGTGAAACAATGAATGATATTTATGCTTTTATACACAATAAAATCTATCCAAAATCAGATTTTTCATCTGAATGAGATGATCAATGAACCATTTAGGTCTGGTACAAAATATTATACATAAAACATGTAGCCCCAAAAGACAAAGAAGATATGGTATGCTCAACTCAGTGTGCTAATACAGTATAAAAACCAAGTTTTAAAATATAAAATGAACCAGATGACTGTACTGTTAAGAGAAATGATAATTTAAAAAACCCAAACCAAAATTTCTGGTGCTTAGGTCATCAAACATTTTGTGGACAAAAACAAATTATCAAGTCTCTGACACATAACAAATAGATGACATCTGATAATTTGTTTCTTAATTTGCCCTCATTCCTTATGTAAATATTTTATAAAAATCTATTTACATGCACACAGAGCAAAATACAAGAGAGAAATAAATCTTAGACTGTTTGAAAGCTTGTGCAACCTTGCAGTATATGTTAAATACTTACAGGTTTGGAAAAATATAACACAGCATTAAGTGGGAGGTGTTAAAAGAAAACAAATAGGGCATACATTATTTTGTAAAAGACAAAACAAAAACAAAACAATATTTATCAATAGTGAATTCTGAGTACACATTTTATCAGTTAAATGCTATCAATGCCAGATGGTTCAGTAGAGAAAGGTATCAGAGATTTAAACTAAAAAATGCTCTGGTATTGAGTGGTCTATGTTCACTGTTATTCTACAAGAACAAATATATTAAATATGCTTGACTTGCAAACAATGGGACTCCTGTGCTTGTGTTTGGTGATTTAGAAAATTATACTAACTAAAAGAATTTGTTTAAAATTGTAGTTAAGGTTACTGTTGTCTCTTTAAACAGATCCTGCAATTTTAATTTTAGGTTTTAGCCAGCATGCACAATTCAGTATCTGACATAAAAATACATGAAATGCAATGTAACCCATGATAAGCATACTTTCAGTTTCCTGCTACTAATATTATGTAATATTACAAATGAAATATACCAAGAAACAACCACTGCCCCTCATGGCAGCATTAATAGTATCTGCAACACCTGTTACATAAACAAAGGGATTCTTCTTCAATTATAAAAATGTAGGCACAAATGTTAAAATAATTCCAGTTCAAAATATAAGATTTTATACAGCCTATATTGTGCCTCAGTTTCAAATGAAATCATATAGAGTTTTTACTGGCTGCACTTTGATAAAGGATTAAATTCTGCTGCAAGTGAGCATTTACAAGTATTTTTTTTTTCATCTTTATTTTATTTAAAAAGATAAGTATGAGAATTTCTCAACATATCAAATATTCGTTAATATTGGATTCTTATTCTCTAAAATAATGCACCCTTAAATCTAAACAATAAAGCTAGGAATACATGCTGCACTAAAATAATGGCACTACTCAACTTGTCTTTAGCATATTCTTAACCAAATTATTGGAAAGCTTAAAAACAAAGGTTTAAATTTATATTAAAGTATCAAATGTATACACTAAGCAACTGTAATGTAAAAATAAATCACTCATCACTGCTGCACAATGAAATTTTTTTGTAAAAGATGGACAAATCAAAACGCGTTGCACTTTAAAGAAGTGATGTTCACTTCAAAACATGAGTCTATTCACAGAAAAATACATTCTCTTTTCATTTAAAAAAAAAGGACTATACAAAAGTAAGGTAGCAATGAATTTCAAGAACTGTTGACATTGCAATAGTAAGGTGTAAGAAGAGAACATAACATGGAGGAAAACATACAAGAAAACATAACTTTTGCAAATAAAGATAAGTTTTGATTTAATAAAAATATATAATTCAAAACTCCATTCAAGCACTAAGACAGCAAAATTTAGTTTGAGTGAACAAAGAAATATGGCACAAACAAAATAAATGCTTCAAAATGACTAAATCCTATGACTATAGGATTGACAAATGACAAAATGACTATAGGCCTGCATCAAATTTACACTTTAAAAATAATCTCGAAAAGGATAAACATCTCTTCAAAATTGTTTTAAAACATTTCTGTTGTTGCTCCCATCACCTACTCTTCTGCACACTTATCAAAAGTTGTGAGAACGTTAAATATATTTCTTTGAAAGCTTTTTATATAAATAACCAAATGATGTCCAATATACTTCAAGATGCCAGTTTTGATAAACAGATCTGAAAGCACTTTCTCATAATGCTGCTGACTGGAAAAAACCCACACACAATCCACAACAAACTAGTCACAATTAACGTGTGAAAATTTTCATTATCAAAAAAATTCTTTTCATAAATACATGTTCTAGTTGACAAATTCCACAGAAATGTGAAAATTATTTCCAGGTCACAGCACATGCATGTACAATTCATCCCATATCACACACACTCTCTAAAATTATATTTTTCTTCAAAATGTCATCTTAACACTATAACAATTATACACCACATAACCATAACACATTTACTCAAAATATTATTTCAAAACATGTAACCACTAACAATATGGCAATCATAAATTACATAAAATATATTTATGCTAAATTATTTTCAGAACATGTCTATATGACTATGATGACAATCATAAACCACAAATAACACATTTATGAAAAAGATTTCATCCAAACATGTCAACCAATAAACACTATAACAATCATAAACCACCTGTAACATATTTAATATAAATGATAAATCCTTTTCCAAACATGCCATCAATAACACTATGCCCATCATAAATCACTTACAACATATTTCCTACAAATCTTTTTCCAACCATGCCATTATTAACTCTGACCATCATAAACCATACACTTACTCTCTCTCTCTCTTTCTCACAAACACAAGCAGTTTAATTCCCACAACTCTTCTCTGATAAGCATCATTAAACGAACACATTTACCTAATGTACTGGTATTATCAAAGTCACATCCCATCTAATGCTATGCAACCTCAATCTCTATTTAAAAAATCCCAACCCAAATCCGCACATCATTTCACTGCCTTGATATAAATTAATTAAAATTTATGCCTTACAATTGAAACCAAGCACAGGTCAGATTCCTCTCATTGCAAACTCTTTTAAAAAAACAAAACAAAAATTATTCACGTCCCAAACTCTTTAATTAGCTACATATTATAAGCCATAATTTCTATGGAAATTACTGGGGAAAATTTTTAATTATAAAGTTCCATTAATAAAAATAAAAAAAGCAAATGAGAAAATATTAGAAGTTTCTAAACAAATTTCAGAATAAGCATGCCCCAATTTCTTTTTTCTGTTCAAATGCTAAAGAGACTAATGGATTTGAAATTAATTAAACCGTAAAAGAACTATATCAATATTACTTGCAACCTTATTTAATTATTTTTCTTTGTTTTTGTTGTTAAATTATGTTTTTAAAAAATTTTTCATCATGAAAAAATTCAGTAGCATTTTCAAAGAATACATAAACTGTATTAGAAATTGTTATTATCATTATGAAAAGGGAAAATATATTTATATTCTTCTCAAAACCGACTCATTATATTTAAATGGTCAGATTAAATTGGTAGGTTTTAACAGATTTCAAAAGCATAAATATTGTTAAATTAACTAAAAATACAACATTGACAGTAATTACAAATTTCTGTCCGCAACTTCTAGTAATAGATAAAAAATAAATGTTGCATCACAAAATTGAGAAACCATAATAACAGATCTGAAATATTTGCTTTACAAAATAATACTTCATGGCAAGTCTCTGAAAACACCCAGATATATTACTCACATTCAATGCAAAAAAAACTTATGATTCACAGACAATATTTTATATGAATCAAACACAATAGTAGTAATTTTTAATAAAATGTATCTCAAAAGAAAATAATACGAGATTATGTACCGACTCAATTGCAAACATCATAAATATTACTAACACCTGATATAAATGTGCCTACCATGTGCAATCTATGATGATAACGATAGAAATAAAAATATTACACCAGATGTACAACTGAGAACATAAGCTACCCTACTACTAGCAAACATGTTGCAGCATTTACTAAGTTACAGTCTCAAAATGTATAAATAGGCAATAGCAATACAAGTTGTGTATACTTGATAAATGAATTATGAGTGTGAGGGGAATAGTCATCATCACCAATGGAGTAAATATTACATTTCACGTCTTTGTTCATCGTCTTGTACAATTTACAAATACAGCACCTAAAGATTAAATATCAACACATAACACAATTGTATATACATTAACTGCAGTAAAACAAGCACCTTAGATAAGCCAGTATCAGAAATTTGTTTTTAAGCCACACAGTGCAGTCTTTATCAAACTTTTTCATTAATTTCAGGAAACAAAAACCTATAACTCAGAAACAAACAAATGGCCCAAAAACATAAAATGGAAGTTATGAAATTCAATTTCAATATGATCAAGCAACACTTCTGCTTGAAGATACAAAAGACATACAGGGAAAAGAAATCTTGAGAACACATATTTAAAAACAATATTTTACTGATGTCTGGTCTTACCTTCATGAAGAGAAGTCTAAGATGGTAAAAACATATAATTAGCCCACAACAAAAAACCAGACACACGAGTGTTTAATATAAAACTAAGTTAACTAAGCAATAGTAAAAGCTTAAATTGTTTTAACTAGTGCTGATTAGTCATATCATGACCAACAGTTTTTCTTATTTAATCTTGCACTTGCAGAATGGTTGATAGTTTTAGGAAGATTTCGGACACTATGCACATATCCAGAATTCACCAATTTTAATTAGATCCTTCTTTCTAAATTTTTTTTTTTTAAAATTATAAACTTCAAACTGCACCACTACTCCCTTTTACAACCCTCAACAGACATACCTCATAGATGTTATCTGTTCTTTTCAAAATTTTTGAATGCATCAAGTGTTCTATTGATATATAATTGACTTGCAGCGACCAGCAGTGGCAGAAACATATATATGCACAATGTGTATTTTTTCAATACAAATTTATTTTAATTTCTATCGTGTACTATATTTACAGTGATGCTTATTCTGAGTCAAAGTGTGCAAGTAAGATTAATATTAGTTAATTAATTAATATCTGTTAGTATTTCTACTCAAATAGTGAAAGAAACAGTTCATTTGACTCTTACACATCTTAATGTCAGAGATCTTTTTCAAATCTGTGTTCATAACAACAATAAAATATTATATGGAGGTATATTTTCTTGTTGTCCACAGGTAAACAGGAAATTTGGCACACAGTCTTTATCTGATTATTTAGGTGATATTTATTCTTATCACCATTTCTACCCTTAAACATGAAGAAGAGTAAAAGAGGAAGAAAAATATATTAGAAAAGATAATAAATCCACTTACATGCAACTAGATATTCTGTTTAAATGATATTACTGGTCAAACGATGTGATATATATGTGCAATCTTCTTTATGATAATGCTTATGTGATTTGCCCTGAGATTTGTATGATGATGACAGCAAACATCACATAGCTCACAATCTTGGGAACAAAATCTGTTAATTTCAATAAGTCAAAAATATGGCAGTGTTTATGTTAACAATTTTACTCTAGAATAAACAAAAAGCATATTAATAACATATCCACTGTTGTCACTCACTAGCTACCATGAAACCAAACATGTTACTGAATACAACAAATTAGTAATGCATTTCCATTCACTTAATAATAAATTAATTTCAATAAAATAAGCGAAATCATACAGCACTGGATTGACTTTTGCTTGTAATTTCTGAAAAAAAATCAGAAAATTGGTATCCAGACATGACAAATTACACTCTAAAATAAATAACTTCTCAAAATTATCTTGTGTAATTGAAACACAGGTGTAAAGTAAATGTGGAACAAATTCAATTAAATATGTGTACTAATTGCTACTTAAAGTCATCTCAAACAAAAATTAAATGCAAAGTCTTGACAAATAAAAATAAAGTATATAACAAAAGACAGCAACAATTATTTACTGGTCATAAAATTTCAACCACAGTTATACTGTACAAATATGGAAGTAAATATCATGAAAATATTGTATTCTTCATATTATCTTACACAATGGCTCATACATATTAAAGCAACTTCATTTTAAAAAAATACTCTTTATAAATTCTGATGCACTGCAGAATTTGTATGAAAGATGGAGTGGGTGAGTGTGGTAAGAGGCTGCGATATGGGGTTCCAGTACAATGCATTACACTTTACTGTACAAGTACCTCTGAAAAAAAAAAAGTTTGCTCCTCAATAATTACCATGATACAATATGTATAAAGAACAGATGTTTGTTTTTTTTTCAATATCCACAGCAACTAAGGCATAAACACTACCTATAGCTAAATACTTAAAAGTGGTAGTCATTCAATCAATACTATCCATAACTAAATATTTAAAGTGGTATTCAATCTTTAAGTTGCCATTTCATGGACACTGACTATAGTTAAATATTTAAAGTGGTAGGCAAACCATAAGACATCATTCTACTATGTTAGTTTACACTCGGTTTACATCAAACAGTAAAATAAAAATGTATTTCTCTATTCAAATATTATGATATATACTTTATACTGAAAACGTTTCACTCCATAAAGAATATATAACTATTTTAGATTAATTCCAGATATTAATTTAATTTCTGAAGATCATAACCCCAGAATGACGAAGCCATCAGAGCACAAAAAACTAGTATGTATCATTTCTTTCTAAAAGCATTTTATCCTTGAGTGCATGCTCCACCAAAGCAATTTTCATAATCTGCAGTGATGATGACAATATATTGGTATTTTATGTTTTATTTTAACATATACATAAAGTACTGGCTTGGCATTCTATGTGGATATCACAATCATCAGATAGGACATATTCAAAAGACAAGAGATGGTTCTGACAAGAAAATCAGGGAATGGTAGTCAATATCTCTTGCATTATTTTATTTCATTTCTACCAAATTCTGGAAGCAGCCTTTTTCCCCCACCTTATATTCCAGAAGATAATTATTTTGTCATCATTAGGCTTGATACAGTTTATTTATTTATTTTATTTACACAAGCCCAATGCTCGCCTTTTAATTTCACCTAAAATCTAACTCGGGGGTGTCCAACCTATATGGGTACAAGGTCCACAACCATTATTTTGGAGTAGTTTGTGGGCCACGTGTAAAACCCACAAATGGTAGAGCTTTGATTCTAAATCTAGTCACCTAATATGTAAACACAGGACAATATGGCGCTGCTTTTAAAAAACAAGACTCCCAATATCAGTCATGATAGTAGGTGAAGTAGCAACACGAAGCAAACTCTCAAGATGACTGTAATTCAAGATCTCATCAAAGCAAACTCTCCAGAAGACAGTAATTCAAGATCTCATCATGCATTTCATATGCTTTTCATCCTGGAGAATACCTGCTCACATAAATATGTGCTGCCAAAATAGTGATGTCGTAAAAATTCTATGTGTGAATGCTGAGATAGTTTTATTGCAAAGCAAAGGGAAATTGTTGAACTTTTCAAAACCCGACAATGGGAAATTGTTAAACTTTTCCTTCAAGTCAGACACACACTGAAAATCAACATACTGCATTTGCAGTGTGACAGAGTCTCATCTATACTAAGAGAGATGAAAAGAGATTGCAACTCATGCAATTCTTCTTGAACTCTGCATCAGATTCTTTCATAAGTTCCAATATAACTCTGAGGTACTTCTGAGTCTTGAACATCACACTTCATCAGAGTTGGAAAACTCACAAAGTTCTTTTTTAACTTGGGTTGACATAATTTCATTTCAAAAGCCCTGACATGATCACACACAGTGTTAACCAAGTGACCTTGTCCTTAGAGACATCAGTTTGTTCCATTCAAATGGATAGTAAAAAGGCAAATTCACACAACCATTCAGCATAATTTAGATGAGGTTTTATGTCCTCTTTCAAACTGTATCATTCTTTGATCTGACAACCTATCTAACATTTCATCATCTCAGTATCTTCAGTCTCTTTGAACTTCAGACACTTTGCTGTGGCAGAAACATCCTTCACCTCTAACCACAGTCTTTTCTTTCATGGTCAAAGCAAAGTGGCTGGAGCATGGATTTATTCTAACTAAAGACAATTCCATTATTGTGTAATATGGTTCCAGAGGGCTGCAGAGCATGACTTGGTAGGCTGCACATTGGACACCCTTGCCATAACTGTTTTTTGAAAGTATTGACAGTTAACACAGTTATATAAAGGTCAGAAATCAATAAAAGTACTGCAAAAAGCCAGTTATCTGAACAGTCTCTCAAAGAAATGATGAACCATTCTAAATGTGAATAACTGGATCTGGCACTGGCACATAGGAAAGCAGATTTTAAAAGAAGAGTTTTACATGAAATGCTGTAAGCATGCCAAATGAGAAAATAAATAAGCAAGCTGAGAAAAATAAAAGTGTCATCAAGAGAAATAAATAGGCAAACTGAGAAAAATAAAAGTAGCATACATTTAATGGTAAAGGACGAAGAAAAAAAATGAACCAGAGTTCTCCTCACTAATGCTTGATAATTCTAGAAACAAACACTAAAGTACTACTATGCAGTTGGAGTGAAATTTTTGTCTGTATAGTAAAGTATCCTGTGCAAATGTTGGTGTGAATAAAAGGCACTGACTCAGACAACATATCTGTGTGTTTCTTTCTAATACAACTGCACAAGGTATGCAATTAGGTAATGCTTTGCACTAGAGATTACACCATAAAAATTATAGAATAAATATTTAATAGGATACAAATATTTCCCCCCCCAATCCAGCTTACATTAACCAGGCTAGAGATGTCATTCTGGAAGCATGTACATTTGAAGAAACATAGCTTAGAGGCTGATTACCGTACATCTTAACATGCATCCTCAATTTAAAAAAACAAATATAATAAAATCACCAGCATGGTTTGATTTCAACTCAAAGTGACCAAGACTTTGATACCACAACACACATTATAAACAACTCTCATGACCTCTGCCCTCAGCGTGATGATTCTGAAGCAAACTGTTCATAGAATGCTCGTTTGACACGTTCAATCTGGTGACACAGTTTTATAGCAGGCCCAAGTTTCAGTTCTAAATGCTCCTGCACAGCGGGTAGTGTGAGAAGCAGCAAAGCCTGGCCATCAATTTCCTGAAAAATTCCAAGAGATAAGATACATAAATGTGCAAATAGAATCAAATTTAGGCAATCTAATGTGAATCAGAAAGAGCATCACTAAAATTATTATAGTAATGAGTCTGAAGCAAGTAACACAACACAATCTGCCTAGAGTTGATGCTTTCCATTTGCTGGGATGGGGTGAAGGTATGAGTGTTTGGGGAATGGTCCTAAATGACTAATTCATCACACACATCCTATCTAATCCTTTTTTTTTGATACAAGTTTGTTTATTAATTACTATTTGTGTGTGTGTGTGTGTGTGTGTGTGTGTTATACTGTTCTAATTATGTACATGCAACACTATTTAGAAACAATAATTTTAACATTCTTTAGTATGTTAATGTAAAGTTTTACCTATGCTATTTATTCAAAATCTATTTATAATTACAGCCGCTTTTCATTTTTTTAGTAAACTAACCCATTCCAAAAAAATCGCTGAGTGGCCAGATAACCTGACATGGTCACGCATTATATAACTATGTGATGCTGACACACAAGAGGATGATTCTATCTGTTGACATGTTGTAAAGATATTGATCCAGCCCTCTATGAGACAACAGCATGGAGTTCTTGCTAGAAAGGATCTATACCCAGTCCTGACTGCAGAGAACATTGTCAATATCTATAAAAAGTTTATGGAAAGTTCTTCTCTGAGACTGGGTACCTAAGAGACATCCCCCCCCCAAATGGGAAGCAGAACTCCTCCTCCACTCTTCCCAACAGGCCTGTATAGTGATGGAGCAATGAGAGGTAGGATACATGCTCCAACTGCTAGCCATTCTGTCTGCACACAATGAAACCCCTTGTCCAGGAAGAAGAAACAGTCAAATTTCAATCTTGTGACAATAGCTGTTTCCAAGGAATTAATGTATAGGTCTGAAATGAATTGAAATCTGTATAAGACTGTTGGGTCTGCTTCACAGATTGAGATCTATCATTGCAAGTATATGCTAGACTGCCACTGTATTGTTTTCTATCATGTGTGATACATTTTACAGCAAGCACGCAGAGCTGGAATCTAGTTCTTTATTGTGTCCCAGAACTTAATTTTAAATGTACAGCAGCATTAGGTATGATTGTTTTGCATTCATCTGAAAGCAGAGGCATTTTAGAAATTTCAAGTCCATCAAGTCTGAAGCTAGAAATGTATCATTCTTTAGGTGCTCTGGTACCAGTAGAAGTCTTGAATAAAAGTCTAAAGACTGATCTCTTAATTCCTCTATTGAAATTTCAGATGAAATTTTTAAGTAAAAACATAAAAGACAATCAAATACCCACTCACCTGTTCTTTAAATAGTTTGGCAACATGGCCACAGTCTGTTGTCTGGATGAATTCTATTGTGTCACTAACTGTCCACTGAAGTGGATTCTTTGTCAGAGGGAGGGGTGTTGTAGCTCGAGTACGGGGAGCTGTGGCTTCAGGAGATGGTGCACAGTTTAATTTGGGAGACATTATCTGCAATGACAATTTTCGACAGTACACACAAATGTCAGAAAACCTTAAAATAAGCAAAATCTAAGGAAAACTTTTGTGAGCAAAGTATTATTACATTATGTAAATTTCAAATTCCAAAATTAAAAAAAAAATACTCAAAAAGTCAATTTAATGTTTAAAAAGTAATAGCAAAAAGTAAAAAGGAAATTAACTTATGAATCTGAAAGTTGCGTTGATATTATGAAATGAAAAGAAAAAATCCAAGTAATCACCTGCAGTGTTTTATTTCGTAATGATGATAAACCCTGAGATGGATGGGAAAGAAGGATTTTTTTGTGTGTGCGTCGCTCAAAGCTGTATCGAGGCAGTTTAGCCCCTCGTGTTCGAATTTCTGAGGGTGGTGGAATATGGTGAGTGTATTTGCGTTTAAGACGTTTGGGTCCTTTAACAGTCGTGTCAGGATTGGCATCATTATCACGAGAGGCCCCAGTGCTACTACTATCTATTGTGCGAGTGTCACTGCCAACACTCATTTTATCTTCGTCAACTCTATCGTCTTCTTCATCATCATGTGTATGGTGAACTTTTCGTGGCACAAGTGGTCCAAACCTTCGTCTTTTCCTGCGCTTCGTTGAACGCTTTGGTCCATTTTCTAAATTAGTGTGTCCCCCAGGAGGCCTTCCAATCTTCTTTTTTTTCTTTCCATAGTAATAAGCTGAAATATTACAATATAATTAGAGTTTACAAAGTCAAATTTTCTATCATCAATGTAGATTACAGTATTCTGTAAATGCACAAGTTTTAAAATGAAAATATTAATAATCTTTTCACTGAGAAAACAGCACAATACAATTTTATATGATCATTACCTACCTAACTGTAAAAGATTTTTTTAAAAAAAACTGATTAAAGTATGCTAACTTTATTTAAAGCAAACTGTATTTAAATCTAAAATAACATTTTGAGATAATAGCTGGTATCCAAACAGAAATATTCAATAAGTCACAGTGAAAACCAAGCAGGTCACCTCAAGATAAAGCCACTGACAAAACCATACTCAGAGTTTCTTCCCTTTCTTACAGTGGGACATGTATGCATGCATACATACACACAAGTTCTTAATTCTTTTAAAGTAAATCCATCTCCATATTTTCAAGCAAAGAGAGACAGGCAGCATACCTGGCAAAGATATTACAACAGTCCAAGTCCAATAAAGGAAGACAATGTTCCAGTTCCAGTATAGGAAAGAGAGACAAGATGTTCTAGACCCAGTAAAAGGAAAGGAAGAAAAAATGTTCTATACCGGGTTAAGAGAAAGGCAGACAAAATGTTTCAGATGTGGTAAGAGAAAGAGTGATAAAATGTTCCAGGCCCAGTAAAAGAAAGGAAGAAAGAATGTTCCAGACCCAGTAAGAGGAAGGGAAACAAAATGTTTCAGGCCCAATAAAGGAAAGTGAGACAAAATGTTCTAGACCCAATAAGAGGAAGGGAGACAAAACGCTCCTGACCTGGTAGGAGAAATGGAGACAAAATTTCCAGACCTGGTAAGAAGAAGGAAGAAAAAAGGTTCCAGACCCAGTAAAAGGGAAGACAGAATGTGAGTCATGCATTGACTTTCAAGAATGACTCCCAAAAATTTCTGTGCATATTCAGACCTCCAGCCTCACCACTACCACCAACACTATTTTAAAAACAAAAAAGAAAACTAACCTTGGAGCTACAAAAGAAAATCACTCAAAAACCAAACTGACTGGGAAAACATAGGACAGCAAATGTAAATGGCAACCTAAATGCACATAGATATCAACAAAAGCAGTATAATGAAAATCACAATAACTGTCAATAAGAACACTCAGGAATTCCATTTCTTAGTTCTGCTAAGACAGAGTTTCTCAAAGTTTCTTAGCTCAAGACACATTGTTTTGCCATGTGGGATATTACAGCACATCTGTACAATAGGTGGCACACTCTTTGAGAACTGCTGTGCTAAGGGAACACTATACTTCTATGTATACAAATGTTCAGTGCAGTACATAAAAATTAAATAGTGGGGAGAGGAGTCTGGTGGACTTAACTAGATGCCCAAACAAAACAAAGATACATTAAAACTCAACATGACTCTCATATTTTGAAATAATATGGCAAGGGAGTCAAACAAGAGAGAAATGTGGCTACTATAAATGCCTAGTTCATTATTAAATTTATAGGTAGAACAGCCTCTATATGATGATAGTGGACAACTGCTAAATTCCGAAAAAATTATCCTTTTGTCACAAGTGCTGTGTTTATGTTCTGTATTTATCATGCTTGTGAAATAATTTGTTGAATAAAACTATCTTCCAACTTTTCATTAACTCTTTACTCGGCAGACGTTTTTCCTTTTTTAAGCTCTAAACTGGCAAGATTTTTCAGGATGTCAGTGAGATTTAGGGGTACATCGGTAAAAACATCATATCTTAGGTATTAGTGCATATATTTCAATGAAATAAAATGCAAAATGAAAGGAAATGAAAGCAGCTTTATTAATATCCTTAAGTGAAGTATACTTTCAGGTGTTAAATTTGAATCCATGCGTGAAAATATATATTTACACAAAAAAATATTGTCCATTTATTGTCCGCTACAAACACTATGTACACACACTTTTTGTTGATGCCAGGAACACTAATCTGTCATCAGACGATCTATACATCTCTTTTTTCGGCAGGTTGTGAATTCCTATCAAAATCATAAGTCCAAAATAAGCCTTCATTTCAGTGGCATTAGTTTCCTTCCAACCTGGATCGCCATTTTGTTTTTTCGCAATTTTCGGACGTGCGTTCTTGTTCGTTTATTTCGCTATCTTGTCAAATGTTTCTTTTTGAAAAACTGGTAGAAGAAAGCCAACTGAGTACTATCATTAGTTACAGTCACATTCGGCCCCATTTCTGTTATGAATTCCGATATATTCAGTGCTAAAGTACTATTATTCCAACCATGTGCATCTCCAGATACCCCTTCCCCCTACTCCCCTTCGATACCCTCAGAATCTGACGCACTCTCGTCCAAAATTTGAAAGATACTACATGTGCACGCTACCTACACTAATGTCACTTCTAATCCTATCATCTAATTCAAAAATAAACTTCTCATTAACGATCGACGACACTAAGAAATCCATTTGAAACACCGAACGCGAAAAACAAAGAAAACTTTATGAAAAAATGAATGCTGCCACATGAAATGCTTCAAAATGGCGCGGAAATCGTTGTACAAACGTCATGCTTCCTGTAGAGACCGGATATGATGTAAATATGGAAAGGAAAAAGAACTCTAAGTGAAATTGTTGCGATGGACGCTGTTGGGCGATCTGCCCTACACGATGTACGGACGGAGTTGGGTGATCTGCCCGGTAAAGGTTAATGTAGTTTTTTATTTGTGAGAGAGCGAGTGGAAACGTGTAAGATCGCATTAAGTTTGCTAGGGTTGGCGTGTTTCGATGGCCGTGGCCATTTTCTCAATCTCCGGTTTTACCATCATATTTTGGTATACTTTGCAAAAACTAATACGGGTTCTGCTACGATTGTCCAATCAGAATGTATATAACATCAAACTAAGGCAAAATGAATGTAAAATGCAGCCGTGTTAGTTTTGAATCTGTATTTTTAATTTTATTTTATCTAAAAGTCGATTGAAAAAAGCCTATTTTGAAGTTTCACTTTTGTACAGTTATTTTTGAAAATATAAATTTTTTTAAATATCATTAGAAAGTAGAGAATCTCTTCTTTAAAATGGTATATAGCATGACAAAGTGTCATTTTCGTAGCGAAACACATGGAGCGGGAAAATGTACAACCCAAGCGTGCATGAAGTAAACATAGGCCTAAGCATAAACGAAGCGCGTGATCATCATGGTGTTTTCGGATGTGCTTGTTTCTCTGCTGTGAAAGTAATTCACTAAGCTTAATTAACTATAACTCTTGCATTTGTAAAAAGATTTTAATTAATTATCTGGATAATCTTTTAAGGCTATTTGATGGAAATAAAGATCGTATCTGTACAGATGGCAAATGCGTTCGAGATCGTCATGGACGTGAGCGATAGTCGACAAATATAGGCCTTCTAAACAGTCATTATTTATAATTTCTGAAATTTTATTAACAATGTTTGATAATATCTGTCAGACAATGGTCACACATGGATCCTAGATAGTTTTTTCCCCACAAAAAAAAATCGTTTGTTAACTGTCACAGGAAATGAGGGACCGAAATTATATTTTATTTCATTTTAAAAAACCGCTAACAAAACTAATTGAAGTAATCCGAGTTTTGTTATTTTACATATGTAGCATGTAACTTCCAGTAACGGTCACCTAAGATCTCTTTAGTAGACAGACGTTCGTGACGCAGTGTGTGTTAATTATCATATTGAATATATATATTAGTTTATGAAGAATATGTATATTAAATAAATTGGGACAACTGCGCAATACCGTCACATGTTGTTGACGAGTGAAATGGCCAGTGCGCATTAGAATTGACCACAGAAAAGCGTGCATCACGATTACCACTATATATCCAAGGCAAAAATCATGTCACAGGACATAGCTTCTGGAAGTTTTGGAAACCTTCAGTGAGAGCTATATAAGAGGCAAAATGAAGACTTTACTCTCAATGTTGAA
Organism: Sinotaia quadrata; assembly: GCA_028829895.1. Classification (NCBI taxonomy): domain Eukaryota; kingdom Metazoa; phylum Mollusca; class Gastropoda; order Architaenioglossa; family Viviparidae; genus Sinotaia; species Sinotaia quadrata. Next base: position 86,573,407 of record CM054178.1, read on the forward strand.
AACGTCGATTCGTCTGAAGCCAGTCTAACTTCACGTATGAATTATCTCATGTACAGAGATTTCATAAAGGAAAGCTGCAATAATCTCTTTCCATCCGTTTTCCATCCGTCTGATGCCATATATTGAGTAACGAGGCAAAATTACTCAGTATAACTTTTGGCAAAGTGGAAAATTCACTGTCAAGAAAAAACCCGATGCACGCGACGCTGGTTGTATGCAGTTAACGACACGAGGGACCAACTTGTTCTTCCCGCCTGTCAGGGTTCGTTTGGCAATCTATTCCGCTAATTGAGAGGCTAGCACCGTGATCGTCTCACAGACAATCCGGATTTCTACACTCAATGTAATGCGACGACACATCCCACTGGACGACTCCATCCGATAATGCTAAACGTCGTTGAGGTGTCCGTTTCCACGACAAACAACGATAATTATCGAGGCTGACAGCAGTCAGCTAAATTTCAGATTTCTCCCCCGTGATAATCTGAAAGTGGTGCCTAGATTCTGCAGAATCTTCACCTGTAATGCGACGCCTCAATTGCGCCGTGATCTTCACTTTGAAGTGCCGCTTATAAGTGACGTGTGAGATTACGTCATCTCCTTGGAACTCTGACATTAATAGTGAGTAATCATTAGCACGGCTAACGCGCACATACTTAAGTCTAGGACTCTTAAGAAAATGAACACTATTATATCGTTTGTAAAATAAGAACTCTAATGTTAAAAGTAATGCTTATTTTACATGTGAACTATTGTTAAAGCGGCCCCATTTGCCGCATAAGAATTGTGTAATTAATCTTTATTTTATATTTTGAATTTCATCATTTTCATCTCCCCTTATTTCCCACAGAGTGTATGACATTGGAAAGTTGAATGAATGATCAATCACTGCGCGAAAGAGTAGTGCCCCCTTTTAAATCGGGAAATAAATAACCTGATTTAAACATCTTTCAACTCTCTTGTTATTCATAGTTTTTGAGAGGGACGAAAGAATTTGTACTATTGTTTTGCACCGTTCGTCTGTTCGTCCATTTATTCACATTTATGATACACACTCACAACACACACCGCCAATAAAACGTTCCTTGGCATGACATTAATAAATTGGGCCCCACCCAAACATCAATGGCGTATGTCATGTGTGTCTATGTAACAACTTGACGCGACGTAGTACTGGCACACGTCACGGGCTTTTCTTGGAGGTGCACCGGAGCAGGCCAAAAATAGACTTCACCCCTTGCATCTCTAACTTCAGCTCGGGTCGGCTTGTAACGAGCCTCCCGTTTTGTGACATTAACTAAGTTATGATGGATCACAAATGACAGCCATTTAATTAATCATAATGGGTAGCGCTAATAGCAACAGTGTAAGCAAATCAACAAGTTATCTGCACAAAGGTAGCCAACACTCACTATATTTTGTCTTCGTCAGCTGTGAGCAAGTCTCAGGACAGTTGTCTCCCACAAAGTGTGGTGAGATGAGGTTTGGGCAACACTCAAGTTTGATGCACACCTGACGACAGAAGTCTTCTAACTGATTGGTTGTGCGACATATTTCTACAACTGCTCTGTAACTTTTACTCTTGTATCTGCATAATAAGGAAAAACAGAAATATCAACAGTAGAAAACAACCACTAATTCAATGCAGAATCAGTTACTCCATATTCCAAACACACATCCACTCGCTCAAGAATTCCTATTAACAACAAACCCAACAAATGAATTTATTTACTTTACAGAAAATTTAATTAAAAGCTATGCTGTATCTATTTTTGAGCAAAAAGAAAATCAACAATTCGTGTCTAATTCAAATATAAACTGTACAGTAATATAATAGCAATTAGGTACAAGACAATGCGGCAGTGCAAAATTTCTTCAAATTTTACTTTATGACATACAAATGCTATTATTTCTTTCTTTTTGCTTTCTCTCTTCTAATTAAAAAGTAACAATAAAAGAAAGTTGCAATTTGAAATACTATATGATAATATAGCTTACTTTGCTTTGAGTATCTGTTGATACATGGATGGATTGGGAGGTCCATCTAACTGGATTTCACGCAAAACTCTGCATGATTTGTAAGCAACACTGATCAGCATAGTCAATACTTCCTTCATTACGAGTTGTAGTGGCCCAGGACCAATGCTACGTGGGAGCTCAGCGATTCGGCCCTTACTTAAGTAAGGTCCTGAGAAGCACTTGTGATTGAAGAAGATTTTGGGGCAGTATGTCCGGCCTGAAGGATTCAAGAGATGAAAAGCTTAGCTATTTTTTTCCTTCCAAATACTTAACATCTGAGTTGTTTTCAAAAATATGCAATCCAGAAATGGCACATTGTAAAAGCCTGGCAAATTTAAAATCATTTAAATTCTGACAAACAGAAAGCAACTCTTTTGGAAAAATAAATAAGTGTGCATACTTACTTGATTAATTTAAATCAAACAGAATGCTATCAGTTGCTCATGTTGAACCAATGCCTAGTACCTAATACTATACTGTAATGCATGTGTCCACAATTACTGCATAATTTTAAAAGTGATCATATTCAAAATTAAACAAAATATTGATTTTAAAATGTGACATACCTTCACTATCTTCTTCCTTTCCATCTGTCACTCTGCACAAACAAAAGTCAAAGACAAATAAGTGATTTACCCTTTTCGCATCATACTGATGCCATTCATTCAAGCCACACATAGGGCCATATTAATTCCCAGAGAGTTAAAAGATAACATTACTCTCTGGATAACATGGCCCATACCTAGTCTCTAAATAACATTTTCTGCTTCAATATTATAAAACATTTTGCAAGCCTGGCCATGCAAACTGCAGTTTTCTAAACGATGTTGTCAGTTTCTTCCACATTTTCTTGACTATCACGCTGGTCTCCTTGATGCCTGTTGTCCTTTAGTTCCCGAGTCAAAGTAAGGCACATTTTTTCCTTACTTTTTATTTGCTGACATCCTTGACTTGTTTGCCTTCATTGTTTAACTTTGACAACAACACAGCTGACTATGCATGCTTAGAATGTGGCCTTTTATAAGGAATAGTTACTTCTATCATTCAAGTATGGCACGTACAAGCTCAAGAGTGAAAGATCATGTATTTGTGTTGGTCAAATGTCTGTTGGAACAAAGTAGTTTGAAGATGTTAAACTACTCTCATGGATTAAAACATGCCATATCGTCTACAGACACTTTGCTCTGCACCTATACAGTTGAAAAAAGCTGACCAATATGAGCAGACTCCCTGAGCCCTGCCACACTTAACACATTCCTATTAGTGTCTGAAGTAGGGGTACAAAGCAGCAGCCTGTCTGTAGCTGAAAGGGGTTGATTTATTGAGTAAGGGTAGCTGGCTGCAGCACTGCTCAAACCAGATCAATTGGATGCTACAGAAAGGTTGCAATGTTCTTGTGACATACACACAGTATGACTAGAGGTGAATGATTTTAGGATTCTAATACTAACTCTCTAAGCCCCATTTTCCTATTGATACACTAGAGCAGCATTTCTCAATCTTTCTACACTTGAAATAATTTCAGGTTTCAGGAACCACTTTATAAAAATTACTATACCTAGGATGTTTGAACCCTAGCAACCTCTCACAGAACCCTGGTTTAGAAACCCTGCATAGGAAATGTAAATGATTATGTAATGCATATTGTTGCCCTGCCAGTTTAAGCATACACGTGTACATTTAAGTCCCAAGGGTGGGAAAATTAGTTAATTTCAAAGGAGAAGTGGCTACTGTTTCCTAACCTAGCTGACTAAATAGATTAGTGCCATGGAATTCTATCCTTCTTTCTTATCCTCACAAAAAAACCCATCAGCATCATTTGGTTAAGGATAAAAATGTAGGTACTGTAATTGCTCGATGCCTTTTATTGACCTTAGAAAATGCCACAAGGTCTAAAGCTACAACCTTTTAGTGATGATATGCAGGCTAACAGATATGGAGGCATTCAGCATTTGTCTGATTAACCAAGATGCCATCAACATCCTCTCCGTCGGGTGTAAAAGTGGAAGGGAGATTCTCACCTGACCTCTTGGACTGCCATATTGGTTCATGGTCTTTGATGTAAACATTCAGGGTGCCTAATGAATGTCAACTTCTCCAACCCCCAACCTGCTATCATACAAGTTCAGTATATATCCAACATAGTGCACTGCCAATAATATGGAGAGACAGGACATACCATTTACATATACAAGGCCTAGGGTTTCAGATAAATGTAGATGAATTAGTTTTGATCTCCATATTACATTTTTATTCATATAGATCTTTGACATTAATCTGTGATGGATGATCACAATAAGAAATTATTCTGCAACAGATATGGAGGCAAGAGAAATAATGACAGCCATAGTAGATATGTTGACTATCAGAGGTTTTCTACATTCTTGTGGCAGACATAACAGCATTTTGCTGGCTACACCTCAGACTTTGACAATTTTACTCAGGTCTCGAGTTATGTACCATAAGAAATGATCTGACAATGAACCCTCTCTAAATGACACATCCTTTAAAACCTCTTTCTAGTGGCCTTAGCATCTTTATATAAAGTCAGTGAAGTTATCTGCAAATATTATCAGTAAAGACTGTTATTAGTAAAGTCTCATTATTTTTAAGTAACAATTCACCAACAAAGGCTTCCTAATTAGACAGAGATATTATCTCCCCTATAATTGTCATAAAATAATATGCCTTACACCAACCGTAAAAAATTAAATCAATCTAGATTACCGACAGTGTCTAGTCTTTTCTGCCCATACATGAGAGATTTATGCAAATATAAATGTTGTCCTTTCTTAAACAAATAAGAAGAAAGATGTAAACTTAAAATTCTGTTAGTCTACAAAATGAGAATAATTTTATCCAACTTAGTCTTCCTGCTTTTTTTCTAGTATCTAGTGCCTAGTGCATATAAATATAGAAAAGAAAATTTAAAATTACATTGGTTCATTCCATCCTCTTATTTGTGATTTTCCTATTGTATACATTTCTGGCAGTATGACTGAAAAGATATTTTTTATATGTAAAATATTTTTTTTCCTGAATACTTACCTGAAGAGTATCGCACAAGTCCTAGTCCTGCTAGTATTCTGCCATGTGAGACTACTCCAGGCAAAATTTATAATTTTATTTTGTATCTACCCATCAAATTAATACAGCTTCTGGCACTGACTTGTATGCATAAGAAAAGTATTGACACTTCTACTGTATGCTCATGTGGTATGTATTCGTTAAATATGTTTTATTTTTTAAAAATTCCTTTTTTTATTATTACTCCAAATATATCCATGATACTTCTACTGCATACTCCTGGCAAGTATTTGTTAAATATATTTTATTTAGAAAAATTCCTTTTTTTATTATTAATGCAAATATATCCAAAGTTTATTCATATGACCTGAATTTAAAGTGTAATGACTGCATATATATTTTCAATTATTTTTAAATAGGAATAAACTATTATGTCAAAATGTCCAAATGGCAGGAGATATTAGCAACTTTTCATTAATTCCCAATGAACACTCCTTTTAAAAAAATTTAGTCAAACCCTATCCATAAGTATACTCTTTATGCAGTTTGTTTTACCCCCCATTAGTTATTAAATCATCTACTCACAACAGCAAATATCCTCCAAGAGAGGAGTTTCAATACTGCATGTAACAGATATTTCACTTGGTTTATTTTGGCATTAAATTTTAAAAGGAGTCAGGTGGAAATAACTAAAAATTCAAATTTAAAAAGATTTTAATTAAAAAAATAATTACAATAAAATGTGAATACACAAAAATGTTAAAATACAAAATAAACATAAACAAACAACTTAAATAGAAAATGCTAAATCACATACTCTGGCTGCACAACAGCAACCCGCTTATGAGCTGATGGTATTCCTGGCTTGAGTCCTATCTTTCGAGGGGGTCGAAGTTGGTAGCCATTGCTCTCACACCAACCAACAGGAAAAAGGTTATGAGAACCGATATGCTCTACATGGGATGCAACAATGCGTGTGGAGCTATCCAGATGCACCCACATGAGATGGTCCACAATTTTAGTAATTGTGGCTGCACAAATCTGGTTTGGGCTGTCTGGGTTTGCTGCCTCAAGCTTCATGCCACGAGCAAACTCATGATCTCCTGTGTGCTGATAGTAGAAAAAATAATCTCGAGTATTAAAGACAAAGAGAGGAGAAATCTCAGTTAAGGGAAATAAATTCAATAAACAATATTTAAATTATGAAAGATGTTATAATAATTTCAAGAGCAAATTTTATGTAATATTGTCTATTTTACCCAATATAAAATTTAGAAGGTGATGTTCAAGAGGGCCAGGTATGCTTATATACTAAGGGACTGGCAAATGACAAAGCAAATGTCATCTGCATATAGATATTGTAATACTGCAGATCTTGAATGCATAAACAAATCACAGAGCATGTTGCACAGATAGAGGCTGCATTATATTCTTAAGCATCAGACATGACAGAATATGGAAGGCAATGACATGCTGATAAGAAAAACAAACTTAAAAAATAAATTGATTTTATATTTCTATCCTTCGCATATACTAATTATAAATGAAGAATACAAAGCAGGAAATAAGGATGACTATAGCATTTACAGGACTATGTTTATTACAAGACTCAAATTTGACTAATTATATAATAAGATCAGAGAGAATTTTCAACGCTCCAGAAGTAGAATTTACCTTGAAGCTATCTCTCATGCATCATGTGCCTCTAATATAGCAGTCTTGAACACCAATGAGAAACTGATTTATGTTCAACTTTTAACAAAGTAAATTGATTTTTACTAGCTTGTGCTGACTTATATAATTCTGGTATTCATGGTTTTATATATAACTGTTTTGCTTATATGTGGATTACTATATTGTTTTGTTTTCATTTGTGTGTGTAGGGTGGAGGTTGTGTCATTTCACATATTTGTGGTTTGGAGAGCTACCATGTTATTAAATGCTACTTGTGCTTGTGTACTCAAGATTTGTGACAATGATAAAGTTGAAGCACATCCATGCTTTAGATATTCTTTAACACTCAGTAATTTATTTTTGGAGTGATGCCAATTCTTTTTTCTTTTTCTTTTTTTTTTGGGGGGAAGGGCTATGTATGGTTACTTCATTATTTCTGACATACCTCTATAATACAAATCAAAGAAAATTTAACCAAAATCTCAAACTGAATGCCCTTTATAAAAAAAAAAAAAAATTTCTGAAAAGAATCTAATAGTGAATATTTTACAAATTTATTCTATACGATTTGCAAGAAATCTGTAAAAATGCCTGGGCAAAATTACTTTTTATGTAACAACATTAAAATTTGATCAAATTATGAAGTTTCTTATATTTGCAACACTTAAATAAATACATTCCATTAAAAACTACAAATAGGTTGGATAATTATATAAATTTGTGAACATATTTAGGCTCCAAAAGATCCTATTATAACTACTTCAAAAGAAAGTTTTGATTTCTGTAAGAATGTAAATGAATCCAGTAAAATGAGTGGAAACTGAATGCTTCATCCAAATAAAAGTTAAGATTTCTTTTTAAAAACAACAAATAAAGAATTTAGTAAATATTGATATCTAATTACCATCAAAATCCACTAAAATAGAAATTTAAAGAGAGAAACAAAAAAAAAATCACAAAGAATCCTAAAATAAATTTTCAAATTGTTGTGAAGGTACACTGTGAAGCAAATCATTCAACCTTCTGGAATCAAATGAAATATAAATTCAATTAATTATATTATAAATAATACCTATTTGCCATTCATAACTAATGGCCACTTTGGATGTAAAAACAATTCTTCATTGATTCAGAATTGTTTTAAATTACAATAAAATGAATACAATAAAAAAAATAATGCACTGACAACAAGTGCTTATTTATAGTAGTTCCCTCCAAAAATTAATAAATCATAGATAATAAATCATTCTTCAGAAATTAAATAACCTTCCAAAAATATAATTTTAGTCACCAAAATAGGTCATCTTGATTAGTGCACATTTAAAGAGTTAAAAAAAATTATACTACAAATTGTCACCTAATGTAAATCCTCTAATTTTCTTAGCACTATTTTGGGAGAGGGAGGGTTTGCTAAAAACTTTTTCTTTCAAATAGAGGAAAATTGGACAAGGACATATTTTAAGATCAAAATTACTGCCAAAAATTTTAAACCATAAAACTCGAGCATTAAAACAAAGCATTCATCAGACAAACCAATCCACCCAAAAATGGCACAAGGAATATTCATTCAGTACAATATTCTGTAAACACAATTTAAGCACTTCTAAGTTAAGCAGAATCTATCATAAAGTTGCAAGATGTTTAATTTTAAATCACAGTCTAGTAATTACATTTCATGAAATGGCTAGTTTTGTAGAGGATTAGCCATGATAGAAAATACTTCTGCACCAAAGGTGAAATAATAAACTGCTCCAACTACACTTTTTTCATTAAATGTCTTCAACAAAAAAACCATGTTAGAAAACACTTTTAACTTTGAACCAGTTCTTTAAACAGAGAACAAAATCATAAAAATCAACATTTTAAATTTTGATAGCAGTTATCTTCACTTCAAGGTTGTTTTCAGCCTAATATTTTACAAGATCTTAGTGTGTTCTCAGCCTAACATTTTACAGTTAGATCTTGGTGTATTCTAATTGTCTCAAGGAACATAACCCCCATTAATATCGAAGGTCTACTATAAATGAAAGTCCACAATGTATAAGTAAAGGCATAATGATATCCAAGTGTGACCAACTGTACTTTTACATATCTTTAGTTAAAACTTGCATGAGATCCAGAATGTTTAAAAAATAAAAAATAAAAAGTTCCAACATAAATTAAAAAAAAAATTAAAATCAGCTTTGAAAACAAGTGGAACCTCTGAACCTGCATCATGAAGTCCTAATATTACAAAATGTAGTATTTAATTATTTTATTTTTTTAATTTGAACTTAGCTTACAAGTAAAATATAAAGACCCCTTTACAAAATGCTAACAAAAGAAAATATGGTAAACCAAGACTACACATAATTAACTTACCATGTCAAAACAATTCTCAGGCGCAGGAAAAGCCTGGCATTGTGTTAAATACTCATTCCAGTTAAAGTCTGGCCGTGTCCATCCTTTAAACACAGATGCAAAGAAACAGGTTAAAAAAATGCTCAAGAATATGAGAAAATATCATTTAAAATAATTATTTCAGGATCTGCAGACACATGTACAGAGATAAAATATAAATACTAGAGGAAGACTAGAATTCTGAGTAAATAATTGCTGCAAATAAAAAGTGATGGTTGTTAGAACTATTTTTTAAAAAAAGAGAAACAGAATTTAATATTTTTCACACAACTCTAAAGGCCATACAATTAAACATACCTGATGAGAGTTGGACCAGAACTTTCAAAGAAGCCATAAACTCATCCTTTAAGTGTACAAAAACAATAAACATACACATTCATTGCAAACAGATATTAACATTATCTACAAAGTGTTCTTTTTCTAAGAAAATATTTTTATATATGTGTGAACTGAAATCAACAAAGGCAATAATTTTTCCTGTCTTAAAACTATAATTCCATCTAATGAGTAAGACTGAAGAAAAAAATTACTTTCAAATTACAAACGATACAGTTTATATTATACAAAAAGTATTTCAAACCTGAAGGCATGGTCAGCTTAATGCCCTTGTAAACAGTCCACTGAATTGGAAATATGGTAGGGGTTTGTCTGTGACAGCAGAAACGGACACGTTTTGTAGGATCTGTTTCCTGCAGGTCATCAATTTCCACCATGAAATAGTGCTTATCTATAACTTCGACCACTGTGGCAGGGCAAATGTGATTACGGCTTCTAGGATTTACAGCTTCTAATTTCATGCCAACACGGAACGTGTGTTCGGTAATTTCAAGCTGATCCTAAGAAAAACGAAATATAATTCTATCATAAATATGGAACCTTATTTTTTTAATTGTCCTGAATTACTGACTATAAAACATAACTGCTTCATAAGACAGCGATATCTCTGACAATGAGAGACATCACTGATCAATGATTAAACAATGAGTGCTATCTCTGGTCAGTGATAAGATAGTCAAAAACTTCTCTCAATTATTTAAGTAATTTACTGCAATCATATTTTTCTCTCAATTATTTTAGTAATTTACTGCAATCATATTTATCGGTGTGATTATCTTTTTAAATGTGATAAAAGAAACAAATCCTGACTTAAAATTGAAACTTGAAGAAGTGAAATAATATTCCTGACACTTCTAACAACTGCTCGTTTTCCTACATTCAAAAAAATGTTTTAAAACTAAAAACATGCCACTTATATACAGTGATACCTCGCATAACGAACGCCTCACAGAATGAATGATCCACATAATGAACGCCGCTGCGAAAACCCGCGTGACTCGCAGAATGAACTTGTTTCACATAACAAATCGTAAGTACACCACAAAAACATCACATTTCCCATGAAAAAATGGCCGAAACTGGCCAGTGGTGTCTCACATGAAAGCCATGTTTGTCCCCAGTTGATTGTCCTTTTTTCCTTGCTTTGATGAACGCCTAACATCTTACCTCATCAACACCTAACATCATACCCTGCTTTGGTGTCTTTACTAGCATTTTCCCCCACGAACACTGCCCTGTCTTCATTTTCCTCTAATTTCTTTGATTTTTTGCAGCGATGTGGAACGGATTGCATGATTTCCTGTAGAAGTCTATGGGATATCGTGTTTCACATAACAAACACCTCGCATAATGAACATACTGCTAGAACGAATTGCATTTGTTATGCAAGGTACCACTGTACTTTGTATTTCCCAATGTTTCATGAGCCCAGACTTTAAATACTCAACACTATTCCTAAGTTTCATAAAAGAAAAAATGATAAAAATATTGGTCTTTCTCTTCCTCTATAGACCATAACATCAGAGAGAAGTTTTTTCTGAAAATATAGTTGATCCACTAAAAGTGTCAGTTTTTCAGCAAACAGAAAATATATCTTTAATCACAAGAATTGCTAGTTATTTCGTCTTCAAATAGCCATAAAAAGAATTTAGTTAGGAAAGTTATAGAAACATAAACAGAGGGAAACCCTCCAGTGTCATACCAGCAGCAAGACATCCCACAGAATCTGATGTTTAATTAAACTGCCAGACTGTAAAGGGACAGCAATGCACACTAGTGACAAATTAATGCAAGACTCCTGCCACAATGTCAACTTGATAAGATCCATGCGTGCAGTGCAAACAATCCAGGATTTAGGTAGAAGAAAGAGAGAAAACAGCTGTTGAACACCTATCTCCACAAAGACTTCACTTGAAAAATGATGCTAAGGAAGGACAGATGAAGAAGGAGTGTCTTATTTTGAGAGATTGTCACACAATTCAACTGTCCCAGCATGTGTCATATTTTTATATACATCATTCTAAGCACCACAGCAGGACTTATCTAACTAGCTGGCAAAGCTCCGTTGATCTCATCCCCATCATAGTGTTGGATATAAGCCACCAAAGTTAAAATTGTTTGAAAGAATCACAAAAATCTTGTAGAAGAATGCTAGTATTTTCCAGGCAGTTTATGAGTAAAGACCTCTCTTATTGAGACATCCTACGTGTGACCAAAAAGTCACAAGGCAGTACTACTCCTTAAAAGACTTTTGCCTGTACATACCAACAGGACTAAAAAGGCAGCATAAATGGCACACCTGCCATTCTCTACACATCCACATTGAGGGGATTTGTCCAAAGGATCATGACATATGATTCTCTTTCCACTGAGATCTTAGAAAGAATTGCACAGATGCTGAGATGAAGTCTGCCTGAAACTATCAAATCTGCTTCAAAGACCCGTTTTAAAGACCTCACTGACAATGTCTCATGCTATCATTACTGTCATTACCTAAAGTATTTTCTGAATGTGAGCATCTATAAATGAAGTCTTAATAACTCTATGTGCCAAAGAGCAATCTCAATGCACAACAGTTTGTGAGATCAGATTTTATTTTTCTGCATGTACATGAAAATGAAATGTATAAGGAAACTGGTACTGAGTCTGATGAGCAAGTTTTTGTGTGATTGTCAAGATAGGTGTAAATGACTGCTCTTGTAAACTGTCTGAACAGTTCCATCATTGCTGTCCTGATACAAATGAAAACCCAAGGCCTATTAAACAGACTAAACTGAAGAACCCTAAATGGAAAAACTCTTCTCCTGAATGTAAATCAGTAATTTGTCATGAGCCTCCTATCTATCACTATGTGAAAATAAATGTCTCAGAGACTCAGGCTTACAGCATGATATTCTGAAAACGGCAATAAAGATTCATTGCCAATCCATATTTCCATATTTCCAGAGACTTCCAGTTTATTATATACCATTTTAAAGGGCAAAAAAAATTACCTTTTCAACAATATAAAGGAGGCTGACAGATGATAAGGGGTTCCGAAGTTAAATGTGTCAAGCATAACACATAATTTGGACTCTCATTTTCTACAGTAAAAATTTAAAAACTTTAAATGAACCGATGCTTATGATAAAGGTCATTATCTTAGCTTTCCGTTAATATAAGATTTATTTTTATTGGTTGAATCTTGGAAATGATAGCGCGTTATGTGAGCATACCCAAAAACGATGTTGGAGGTAGGCCATTTTCAAATCTCGCCATGGGCACTTCAGTACGCTTTACCGACTGTGAGTTTATCGATCAAAACGTAATAAATACACCATTCAAAACTTATATTTAATGTTGGAAGATTCCTTTATTTGTTAAAACAATTTTCACCCATTTCTTTCTTCTAATTACCGAGATATACAGTTTTGAAAAAGAGTGAAATCAGTCAAAAAAATCAGTCAAAATGTGATGTTGTCTCCAGTCTCCATATAGCGAGTGGTCTTACTTATATATATGTATGATGAATATTTGATTTTATAAAAACTGCCTCATTTTCCAAATTTTAAATACTTTAAATTATTCAAAACACACAAATGTAGAAAATACATGTACAGACTGCTATATGTACCCCGACACACAAAAAAATTTGAACGGAAAACCAGACTTCAAGTTAAAAGTCCTGAACGTAGATAAAAAAAAAAAAAAAAACCCTTAAATAATGATACATAAATGGGGAGTTATGATTTTTTTGAGCCATGAATGACATTGCCAATTTTCAAAGCAACCACAAGATACTTTGCCAAAGTTAATGGATGCAAAAATAAAGTTCAGGAAAAAGCCCAAACACTTTAAAGGGAAAAGAAACATCTTCATTTTTATATAAATATGATTAGTTCAGGTTAGATGCGATGAAAATACCTCCTTTAAAATAAATGTCAGCAAATTTGAATGTGTAAATGCATCATTTTTATTCCTGTAAAGCAGCAACAATGTGATTGCATATACTCAATGACAGTGCTACAACCCCCAAAAATAATATTTATTATAATACTACTAAGATATTTTTAATGTAATGAAACCTAAAGCTAGAAATAAAAGCAAGAAATCAATACAGTCTGGGAAACTGACCTTAAAAATGTCTGCCGGAAGATTCTGTTCATCAGCCTCTTTCAAAGCAGATTTCAAGATTTGTCTAATCGCTTCTTCTGAAAGTCCCTGCTTTGTTAAGACTGAAACAAAGAATGCAGGAATAGTTATTAATATAGAATTTAAATTTCACAATGATAAAGAATGCAGGAATAGTTATTAATATAGAATTTAAATTTCACAATGATAAAGAATACAGGAATAGTTACTAATACAGTGTTTAAATTTCACAGTGATCATAACAGTAAAGTTACATTTTACAACATACAAGTTTAAATTATAACAAAGCACTTCCTAACAACAGAATTGCATTAAAATAAAAATTAATAAAATTAACTTTGAGCAGAATGAAAGAATATATATTCTTCTAATAAATACCTCATTTTTATGAAATTTGTTAAGTAAAAGTCCTGCTCAATTTCATCAGCATTTGCAAAAAAAAAAGCAACTGAATTTTACTGGTGGGGGTGGAGAGAGAAAGAGGGAGACAATTCATAATCAAATGAATAAAATACTTTTATTTATACTGCACTCAATTTAAATGTGTTTTAATAAAATGCTAATGACATCATATCTTAGGCAACAACTAAAATTCTGCCTGTCTCTAAAATTGGCAGTCATTAAATAAAAACAACTAATGATAACTATTTATGTGCCCAACAGCCATCCAAGAAAAAATTACAATTTAAACAAGATAAGCAATTTACCCTGAGGTGCTTGGTATGTATAACCCATCTGCTTGGCCCAGCCAATAGGGTGAACATTTTCACTAAGATAGAATGCCCAGAAATCTGCACTGCCACTATCCATACCCTCAATCCGCAGATACAATCGTCCACCCACATTTTCTATGATGCGAGCTAACCAGACTTGGGTGGGTTTCTCGCAGTCCTGTACTTCAAGCCGCATACCTTGCTTCAACTGATCAATTGGGGTGGTTCCTGTTGTCTTTAGAAATAATAAGAGAATACATCCAAATTTGACTATTTCAACACCATATGGCTGTTTATTTCTCTAATTATTTTCTTCATAAATTCTCCTAATTCATAATTTACACTTGAGTCAACTAATCATTTCTATATCAGCTGATCAGAACTCATTCCTATTTCTGCAAGCACACATAAAACAAAAACAAAAAAACCCCAAGAAGCAGGTGGGCTTGACATTTTAAACTGTTTATATCCAAAGTTCTAAACGCACCAAATGGGAATCAATATTCTGCCCCAAGTCTGCTAAAGGTTAATTCATATTAACTTATATGAAGAATTAATAAAATATTAATTATTATTATAGTAATATAAATATATATATATATACAAATAATCCTTGAGACTAATGCACAAATAGATAGTGAATTCAAATTTTAAGACTAAGACAGTTCATGATTAAATAGTGCAAGAAAGTTTGGTGGGACAATCTAGTGTCAGTGTAATAAATTATAAAAGCATACTGTCATACATTGTCCAGCAAGTAGCTAGGAGCAGTCTTTGCCCCTTTCAGGCATTCCTTGAGAACCTGTTTCCAATCTTCATGCTTTTCTTTCAATGCTGCAAAAAGTAAACTGTCTTTAAAAGACTTTCAGTCAGCTCAACAAAGATAACTATTCAAAATTATCTTAATAAGAAATCAAAAGATTTAATTAAGTTTTAGATTAAAGATTCCTATCTTAATGTGTACATCCAATTCCATTCACAAATGTGTACACAATGCCTTTAACCTTGTTGCTTAACTGGCTTGCATAATGATTCGGATTATGCATGGTCCAAATGATAATTTTGGAATTTTTGCACAGGCTTTTGATGTACAGCTTCATAGAAAGGGAAGTTAATGTGTGCCATACACTTGTAATCATTAGTGAGTGAACTTCCATTAAACATATATATATATATATAGTTTTAAAATTATTTTATAAAGAAGCAAATATTTTTTAAAGTAACCTTTCTAAAATTAGTTACAGCTGTTCTTCCATATTGAATGCATGATGGTCTTTTTATCTGATCCATCAAATAATTGCCTTTATTTGGAGATCTAATATCTGTCCATAATTTTAATAGCTGTATCATAATATGTAGCTTATGTTCTATCTTTACTCTTGTTTTCATTGTACATACTATACTGCAGTTCTTATACCAGTGAAGTTATACATTTTACAAACACCTTGTTTGAATTAAATTACCAATGAAGGGAAGGGGATACCATACAAGCACACCATCCATCAATTCACTGGCATATGTGAAGATAAATCCCATTCTTATACCAAGAGTTTATTTGTGTACCAATGACATTATACTGTCTGCAATGATATACCTGTAAATGAGGGACATCAGGGGTCTGACCGGGAGTGTTCATAAGGCCATCACTAATCCTGTCAACGATGCCAAATGTTAATGGGACAATGATGTTGCAAGATGATGATGATGTACAATGTGATGTGTGTCTTTATTGGTTTTATCTTCTTGTTTGGTGTTCTCTTCGTCTTCTGCATTCAGTGCCAATTGTACAAATCAATCAAATGAGGCACACAGGCTCTTTTATTAGTGATCATTTTATTTTTATAAAACGCCCATTTCTGGACTAACGGGAACTAGAGCAGCCAAACAGGTAAATGACAGGCAGCAAATGTCAAAGTACACACCAATAAAATATACACAAGTCCAGTGCTTTAAAAAAAACAAAAAAAAAACCAATACCAATGCTTCTTACATCTATTCAAATTACTTCATATTTCTCTATTTCTTTCTAACTGCCTTACAACTCTCTGTCTAAATCTAAGTATGATTCAACCCTAATCATTAATGTGGCCTATGGCCTAAGGCCAAGGGTCTCTTTTGATTCTGTGGTCTACATGGTTGGTCCTTTGTCTTTCTTATCTGTCCTTTTGGGGGTGGTAGGTTGGTAGGTAGGTAGGTATCGTTGCAGAGTTCTGTCACCCTATTTAAAGGTATGCAGCCTGGGAAAAAATGTCAGAAAGTGTGTAGATAAAAACTAAGGGTGGATCTCCCAGCCCAGATGTGTGCTGTTGGGGCACCCACATCAATACCTGTCACTCACACTCCCTGCACCTGTCATCGTGTACATCATTTATCCAAAAACAATACCTAAACCAGATACATAAAACAAAGGGAGTGGTTGTGACCTAATTTGCAGACCCAGCCAGGGTCCTACTTAATAACAATAAATGCTATACACATATGCGTGTGCGCATATGCACACACAGACGCGTCAGCATGCACTATGATACATGCACACAAAACATTAATAGCAGGTCAGCAGACTGCAGTGAACAAACACAAAATAATAAATTGAACTCACAGGTATTACATACCATATACTGCATATTAAGTTGTCAGTTTGCAAATTAGAAAAACAAATAATTTTTATTTCACAACCTTTCTAGTAAAAGAGATTTATTTTCTTTATTCGCTAAGTATGACCTCAGTGACTATTGTAGAACATTGTGAGTAAAGTGTGCTCTCCTTGCTAATGTCCAACTTGCACAATCAGTTTTCAGATGCTAAGTTCTTTAATCTTACTGATTACTGAAACACTGTTAACTGATGTGATTTGTCTGTCCCCTACCACAACAATATACAAATTTTTATTTTTATTTTAAGTTGAGGGTGGGGGGGGGGGGTTCAACTTGTTAACAGATTTGCAAGAGGTCCAGATCCAGACTTTTGAAATAGCTGCAACAGAGAATCCTCCCACACACACATCTCCTGGCTATGTGTGTAACTTGGCGGAGGGGGGGGGAAGGGGCAGGAAGGGGTATTGTGTCAAAAGATTCCTGAAAAAAAGAGATTTGTTATTCTGTGTCCAGAATGTGTAAATTTAAAGTGATTTTTGATGAAATAATTATAATTTTGAATTATGTGAGTGGGGAGATTTCTTACCACCATCATCACCTTTTTCTTTGTCAGTTTGCAACAATGATTCAAGAAAGAGCTACACAGTATTATTTTGCTTTTTGGAAAATGGCAATTAGTCTGGCTTCAGACTGAAGCAGTTATAATTTAGGATGTGATCTAAAGATTTATTTTCTTGGCCGATCTGTTCTGTTCTGACTCATAGTCTGTTTTCTCCAATGATCCAAGAAAAAAGGTGGGAAAAGATAGAGGAGGAGGCAACAACAAATGCTAAAACTGAATATATATATATATGCACGCCTCCCACAACAACTTGGCACAAATTCAATACGAATAAGTACATTATTATTCTATGTTCTCGGCAATCACGGCTCAAGTCTAACCTGAAAATGCTAGTCAAACTGAGTGTCAGTAATTAAATTATTTTCTTTAAAAGTAGAAAGAAAATTGTGATTTTTTTTTTTTGTGAAAAAGTATTGCCTACTTGTTATTTTCAAGGCTTACAAATAACATTTTTTTCACTCACAAACTGCAAGCTTGTGAGTGGGATTTTTGAAGGCTGAAATCAAGCATTGTTTTACTGATGCCATAAAAAATATCTAAATTAGAAATGAGATTTATAACTTTATGCAAAATCAAAATGAGTTAACTTTGCCTCTGTCTTCCACTCCCCACCCCACCCCACCCACACACTTTCTGAAGAGCTGGGATTGCCTAGTCATATTCGCTAGAGATGATTGGAACCAAACAAATAAAATCTATTTGTATAACAATTCAATAAAATCAAACTGTATCACATCAAGAAATTCTTTTGTCTCACCCTCTGGAGCCTGAAGAGACTGCCCATTCTCTGCACACCAACCAATGGGATGCAATTCACAGGTGGACAGATCACTCCAGAAGTCAGCCGATCCATCTTCATCATATCCTTCATATCGTAATCTAAGCAATGGGCCACAGGTCATGACAACAGAGGCAACCCAAAATGTACCTGGAACAGATTTGTTAGCCACTTCCAGCTTCATTCCCTTGACGAAGCCACTCTGCAGGCTGCACTCAACCTGGGACAGAGTGAAAATGTAAATGCTGTTGGATTTAATTATTAATTGCTAGAGTCATCACACATACTGACTGGTAAATTTCTAATCATAACAGAAAATTTAATTGCAGATTAAACAAATTTTAATGCTAAGTTCTAATGAAATATAATTCAAATTCAAGAAAAAGTCCTTATATTCAATATTAATTTTAGATTACAATATTAGTCCACACTTACACAGATGTATTTAAACTCTCTCTCTCATCTATCAAAGTCTACTGAGTTTTTCAAGGAGATTTTGTTTTACAGTGTGGTACCCCAAAAAAACCACCATCACCAACAAACAGCCAGATTAAACTAGAGATAAGGATCATAACTTACATGTTTGAAGGCAGTTGGGGGCACAGCAGAGGCTCCAGTCTCTTGTAGATAATCCTCCCAAATAAACTCAGCTTCATCGTATTCTAAAGAAATGCCACATAGGACAAGAAAATGATTATTACACAAATTCTATCTCATCACATTCTAACAGAATGCCACTTCCAAGATGCTAATATGATTAAACAAACACAAAGTGCAAAAACAAGATACAAATTATTAAATCATTATATTATTACACACAAGTTGTCTCAATCTATTTAATTGAAATGACCTACAAGGTGAAACAGACAAACTTGACATCATAACCCTTGAAATGTAATAAAGCATTCTAAAGCAAACTGTTGATATGAAAACAAAATCTATCTAATAAAACCCATAAACAAATGTTATCAAAATGACTTTGTTTTTCAAACTAATTTAAAATGATAATAAAAAGACTACAGTGTAAGAATATAAAATTTGCCTTATCATAATTCATTATAAATAGGATGCTAACTAAAACCAAACTGTTAGTGTTAATTATATATCAAAATAAACTCTGCCTTATCAAAATTCATTAAATTGCTATCTAAAAGACCAAAATATTAACTGTGCACAAATACATATAAACCCTGCATTGATTCAGAAATTGATTCAGTTATCTATTTTTACAGCAATTTAGTTCTATGTATGCACATATACTGCTTTCCAACTAATAGAAATAAGATAAAATAAAAAAAAAATTGTCATTTGTTCCTATTAAATAAAATTTAAAAAGACTATGTATTTTCAAAACATATTCATATGTAATCCAAAATACTGATCTGATACTGATTGAAATTGTGAAAATGAAAAGTGTCACAAAAGTACATACATAGTTTGTAACAACCCAAATATTTTTTATTACTTTATTAGAACAGACCGAACTATTGAACTTCAGATATATTTTCCCAATAGTCTTACTAGAGTTTCATAACTTTATTATGAATGCAAAATAGCATCCCTTGGAGCATAAAACTTAAATAAATCATATTAATCATAAACATCTTTGAATACTCTGATAAACAAGGATCTAGATTTCACAAAACTTACCACTGACATTAGTTAAACCAAGTAGCTTCATTTCTAGATCCTCAGAACTCATGAATGCTATTTTACGTGATGAAGCAGTAGTTGTTGTGGTAGTGTCTGCTCGAGTCAGCTGTAGACTGGCCATAGGTGAAGGGCTGTGCCGCAGACTGTAGTCATATGTCTGCTCAATATCCATCTCATCCCCAGTGGGAGTGCTGTCTGGTAGTGGCATCTCTTCATCCTCTTCTATTTCCTCCTCTACCAGTTCTTGTTTCTTGTCCATATTTATATCTCTTTCATCTTTTAGCTCACTGTCTTTGTCTTCAACAATAGTAGAGTTTGAGTAGTCTTTCATGGGATATGATTCTGTGGCTGCAATAGTTTCTCCTGCAGAAAATGTGATGGCTGGCATAAATGTTGATCCTAGAACATCTGTCTCCTGCATGAGTTAGAGAATGGAAAAATATTTCTTTATTATTTTTGTTTCTTATTGTATATTTATATTTATTGTGTCAATAACTAATTTCAATGCAATATATTTCTTTAATCTGTTCACTGCTAAGCAATTTCTAAAATCATGTAATTCCATTTGACAGAAGTTCAAGAATTTACATATTTAACATTTCAAATCTTATAATCTTCAGGCAACTATAACAATCCTAGATCATATCATTCAAAAGTCACAGGTATTCAAACAGCTAGAATACTTTAATCTGTATTAATTTCACACTTTTGCTAAAGTGTATACATGCACATTCAGTAATGTTATTAGCTGTGAACCAAAGTTGTGTGTATGACTATGAGTTTGTCATTTTAATGCAATTTATTTACCATGTCAAAAGGATACTGATTACATATGAAATTTGTAAGCAAATTATCTATAAAAATATTAAAATAGAAATGGATATTTGTATACAAAACTGTAAGGTGTGACACTCATTAGTATAATAGTAACAAATATGCTAGAATGAGAATGTGCTAGTGTCACTAGTTAATAACTTTATTGTCATTAACTAGAATGAGAATGTGCCTGTGTCACTAGTTTAATAACTTTATTGTCATTAACTAGAATGAGAATGTGCCTGTGTCACTAGTTTAATAACTTTATTGTCATTAACTAGAATGAGAATGTGCTAGTGTCACTAGTTTAATAACTTTATTGTCGTTAACTAGAATGAGAATGTGCCTGTGTCACTAGTTTAATAACTTTATTCAAATTATTGTCATTAACTAGAATGAGAATGTGCCTGTGTCACTAGTTTAATAACTTTATTCAAATTATTGTCATTAACTAGAATGAGAATGTGCCTGTGTCACTAGTTTAATAACTTTATTGTCATTAACTAGAATGCGGCTTCTGCCTATAACTTTGTCACTTTAACACTGTGATTAGCAATTAGTAAGTGAATAGCTAGAAAGGGCCTTGTGTGAGTTTAACAAGGTAATTAGCAAATAGTAAGCCTAATGTTAGAACGAGGCTTGTGCTTGTAATGTTAGTCACTTTGTGTGATTAGCATTTAGTAAGCCTATAGCTAGAATGAGGCTGTGTGCATCTGTTACAGAAACACTGTCATTAGCAATTAGTTTATAATTAGCTATAATGTGCCTTTGAGTCATTATAATCATAATGCCATCAGTTCAAATGATGATGCGTGCCTGTTTTATAAAATTTATTTCATCAGCAATTTTTTTGCAAAAATATGTTTAATTGTACATCAATACACTTAGTAAAATATGAAAATATAATCAGAAATTGATACCTGGACATAAAAGACTGTAAGTGAAATAATAAAATAATAAATGGCCTTATAAAATATGTGTATTTGAAATTTAGCAAATTAAAATCCTTTATAAGAATTATAGCTATACACTAATACAAGTAACCCTCACATGCAATTAATTGGTTCTGAGAAATAATTGTATAACAAAAAATGCATAAAGTGGATTGATTAACTTGTGTAAGATAGGGATTGGTTCCAAATGAAAACCCTAACCCTTTTTAGAGATTCCATAATTGGTGCCCTTATTTACTTGTGGTCATTCATGTAGGTAGTCCCAACCAATTTCCCAACTTTGATTCAGAGTAAAACAAATATGTTTATATGATACTGATAGTATTAGATGATATAAGGTTGCTTGCAGAATACTAAAAGGAAACCTCGAGCAGTTTATGAAATATCATTTGAATACACAGGTTAGTCACCATCAATTTACGAGATGAATAAATACTCAGTTTTGATACACTGTAAAATATAAAAATATTCAGCTATGAAATGGCAAAGTTAAAATTATAACAGAAGAGTATATTCTAAATGATTAAAATGCAGAAGTCCTTTTCAGAGAATGTATTATATTTTACAAATTATGTGCAAACATAGCTCTTCATTACGTAAATGCACTTGTAGTAAGTATATTATATTTATAATGTGATATTCAAGACATCATAATATTCAAATAAGTGGCTTAGAATGTATTTTTTCTTTATTTAAAACAACAAAGTACCAGGAATTTTAGCCCATTTCCCCCTAAATTTAATATATTAAAGTGTAATATTTGTAAAGCCCAGACCCTGAAAATATAACTGCTTGATTAAGTTTTATCACTAAATGAAAAGAACTATAAAATCTCAGTAAAGTTTAACTTTTGAGCAAGATATATTATTAATCAAATAATAAAACAGTCTCAAAAAAGATTAAGCACAAAATATATACTATTCATATAAAAATTAAAAAAAGCTAAAGTTTTATTTTTACTAAAGATTGTTTCATAAATAGTTTAAAATTGGTTTGAAAATGAAATAGAGTAGGGTTGTTGCAAAGAAATAATTAGAAACTTTAGAACTGAGGATCAAAGACATCAATCTTGCAATTGTATAGCTATTAGCTGTTAAAATTAACTTGCAATTACTAAATAAATTCAACGAAAAATAAAGAGCTATATTTAAATACTGGCAGAAATATTAACTGATATAAATGTAACAAGCTTCAAGATTAATTGCTTTTGAAGTTTGCTGCAGCTCTAAATTTTCTAATACAGGTATGATGGCCATTGCTAAAATTTAAAGCAGATGCCTCTTCAGTTACCTAACGGAAACTATTCATGCTTAACCACATCCAAAGTTACAAGATATTTCAAATATTAGTTTCATAGAGGGATGGATGCCATTCTCATTGCAGGTTTCAGCTTGGAAAATGTATTCAAAAGCTGTAACAGCAATGATTTCAAAGTAGCCAAGATTTAACTGATCACCAAAACTTGAGTTTTAAAGTTATGTTAATAAAAATGAATGAAAAATGAGAAAGCTTAGGGTTGCACCTTTATATTTTGTTTTTACTGATATAAGAAAAAGTCAAATATGCAAAAAGAAATTCAGACCAAATTTTTTTATCATGTCAACATGTAGCTGCAAGGCCCAATTTTTAGCAAAAACGCACCCAACACTTAATAAGTGTAATTATTTTTCTTTCAAACATGGTTTAAATCACATTAAATAAAATACAACACAGTTTTAGTACATGATAGAGAAATTATCTTTAATTTTATCCAAGTTGCACCAACAAATAATTGTATTAAAGTATCACACTTCTCTACAGAAAATCACAGAATTTGGGCACTAAATCACAATGCTAGTTTTAAAATATCAATGTTGGGACTACATAATTCTTGTTGTACTTTTATAACTTTCTTTGATTTTCTCTGCTTGATTTCTTGTTGTTCTTAAAGTTGATTCTGAGATTCATTTCACTCTGGTGATGTCAACAGTGCACTCATTATGTTCATACCTCTTTATAGTATCTAATTTGTCCTCTAGTGTTATAAATTTCCCTTCTTTCTCAAACTTGGAAGCACTTTGATCACTGTTTCTTCATTTTTCCATAATGCTAACCCTAAAGAAAAATATATTCAAATACCTACGATATAATCTGCTAGCTCTACACCTTCAATGAGATTGAATAATGTAAACTGCATGCAAATAATCTATGGTGCACATGCAAGTTCATCGCAAACACTGAAACAGGGTGACTGAGAAATTCCAGCTATTCAATAATTTTTCTTCATTTAAAAGTAAAAATCATGTTATATTGTGCATAAAACGCATAAAGTGAAATCACATATAATGAAAGATACCTGTTAATTGTTATTATTAAAACTGAAAAAATTATAATTTTATGTTGGATTATAGTTCTGGAAAGAAACGTATGGTGTCATGGATTAAGAAAAGTGATGAGGTACATTGTAAAAATTTTGGCATTTGAAGCAGTTTTCTTGTTAATTGGTTTATTGTTTTGTATTTTACATACTTGTCTCAACCCTTCTGTATTTTATGGGACTTTTGGGAAAAACACCCATTCCCTACAAGAGGTCTAAAAATTATGCTCCTACAATAAGAAAGCCAGATTTCCCCATACACATGCTTGATTGTGTTTGTTCACAGTTAATTCAAACCTGCTCGCGTAAGTTACATAGTGGTATTTCCATTACTGCACAAGCAATCAGATTCAGAATATGTGGCAATATCTTCGTGCAGTATACTGTGCATTGATAACTTTCACTTCTTTTTACAACATTGATCAAATAAAAAGTACTCCAACAAGTTTAATGGAGAAAATACATTATTTTAAAGAATGGCTATGTTTCTTAACTGAATAACTTATAAGGTGGGGTAAAATAATGTAAATTGCCACTTGAAATCAATGCACCATCCAAAACTTGCAAGTTTGCAGAACAAGCAAAAAGCATTAATCAACATTTTTTTCAATCAACACTGATTAAAAAAGTAAATTATATATTTTATGATTCTAACGAATCTAAGGTACAAAGTGCACACTAAAGGTATGATGATAAGCACTCAACTAAATATAGTTTTAACAGATATTTTATTTTGAGTTGTTTTGACAAAATATTATCTTTTGGCAGGATATTTAATTTCATATCATACAATGATACATTTTTGAGAATATGCACTTTCAATTCTTTTATTTACTGAAAACTGAGTGTTCTCGTTTAGTAGTCTGTTGTATAAACAAACTAAATGTACAAAGATCTTAGTTAAAGTTTTATGTCTGGCTAGTTACTTCATTTTTTCCCATAATCTTCTTTTTATACATTTTGTGAATGGATGCATTTTTCTTTCACACTTCTTTATTATTGTTTTCTTTCCTTTCTCTTTTGAATTAGCCACAGCTCCAAGAACATTTTTAATTTTGTTTACTCACT
The DNA here is from genome assembly GCA_028829895.1 of Sinotaia quadrata. Taxonomy (NCBI): domain Eukaryota; kingdom Metazoa; phylum Mollusca; class Gastropoda; order Architaenioglossa; family Viviparidae; genus Sinotaia; species Sinotaia quadrata. The sequence goes on from CM054178.1 coordinate 86,598,547, forward strand.
AATACTAGTAAGTATTCCCTTTTTCATTCATACATTACAATAAAGGTGAGAGAACAATCTACCCTTCAGAGTTGCTGATCACTTCACAGAACTATGTAAAGTGCTGTTCCAGTCATCAGGCTCAAATTCCAAACCTCTAGAGTGAGAAGCTAAAGCCTAATTTCTTACTTCAGTCATTCACTGACCCACTGAACAATTTTCAGACTTTACAGGTTCTCTTGTCATCCATTCACTGCCAAGAGTTGAACTCAATCCCAGCTTTCTCCATGACAGATAGACTAGTGACCTCATTATGCACTATTTGCATAATTTAAAACTGTAAGGAACAAAATTAACTTAACCTATTGAAATAACTTTTGCAGGTTTGAGTATACATAAATAAAATATAACTAACTTGTGGCGGAGTAAATGTGCCTGTCCCATTTCTAAACTTACTTGTTATATAATTTGCTAAATGTCAACATTACAAGATCTTCAGGTACTGCACATGACGATATTTTTGTAAGCACCAGGGTAAAATAACAACTCAGGTAGAGAATATGCTAGAACTTGCTGATGCAATCCAAACCAGTTCCAAGCAGATGAGTAGTTTTTCTGACTAATAGTCTCGCACTTGTTCATAACAATTTCATCTAATGAGGGTAGATCGAAAGTTACTTTGTTGAAGAAAGTTCTATATTCTAATCACTTTGATTCTGACATAACCCAAGATGGTCACAAAAGGCAATCGTTAGCTTATGTAAGTTAAGAATAAAGAAAGAATGGACTTGGACATCTTTCATACGTTTGCTAATGATCTATGATTTGAAATGGAGAATGCTTCATGTAACTGAACCATTATTTCTATGTTCACTAGTTTGACTACATTGTGCATTATACCTGTGAATTTTGATCGTTGCAAGATTTGTAAGTTGAGACTGTGTGTAAGAAAAAAAGGAATTTACAGATGAAATATGCCTGAAACTTAGCGCTGCCCTTAGTTTGACTTTTTTTTTTAGCATGCTTTTTTCTTTTTGTAACTTTGCATCCACTTCAGATTGCAGTGACTATAGTATTCTACCAGATCATGTTGGTGTGTATTCAGCATTGTCGACGAACTTATCAGTAAAATTGTTGTTATAAGTTGATTTTTGTGAATTCTGTTTGAGAGCTAATATGACGGAAATTGAGGCTTGAGTTTCATCTCGAGAATTTGTTAAGTTTCTTGAATATTTCTCATGGTGTGCTTGGGTAGCGCACACAAAGATTCTGAAATATTTTTCATGATATGCTTTGATAGTGCATAAGAAGTTCTGGATGATTCTCCACAGTGTGTTTGTGAATGCATCAAAGACTCAGAAACAATTGTTTAATGTGCCTAGAAGGGATACATTGGACCATCATCTAAAAAAGAAAGGAAGTGACTTGTCGTGAACACATGCTAGCAACAGCTGCATCATTGAAAATGTTATGTACATTGACTATAATGATCTCTAAAACTCCACTCTAATTTCTATGATGAAATTATATCACTGAACTAGATTATATATATATGTTAATTTGACTGCTGATGTCTATACTAGGATAAACTGAATAAGTGTATAATGTTTAATCAAACTTTCTTGATAAGTGATGTAAATGTCAACACTCTTTTGATTATATTCATATGTTATATATTTGATTGTTGATTTAATAAATTCATTATTAAATTTATTAACCTTCTTGAATATATATTAAAATCTTATGTTGGAGTAATAGCATGTGGATGGGGCTCATTAAATAAAAATAAAAGATGAATTTTTATTACTCCTTTACGGCTTTAGTAAGAAGTTTCCATCTGCAGAAACATGCGACGGCAAAGCATCTATCTTATTATTAGTGTGTAAAGAATAGAGCTTTATGACACCCTTATACTCTGCCAAGTGAGAGAGATGTTGGTCTTGTGGGAGAATTATTAATAACTATAAATTAAGATTTTCAATCACTTGTAATTAGTTATTAATTGATAAATAATAACCATAACTAGTGAAGGGTACCCAGAGGTGTCACATAACTAAGCAATACTGAAACATTAATTTAGTTATTTTTACTTAATTAAACACACTTTATTAATATTATATAATATCACTTCCATAAAATTTAAAATATCATAAATATTTCTTTACTAAAGGATGCTAAATTTTTAACTCATCAGTAACTCCTAAGCTGAACTCTTATTATTTTTAATTTAATCTAAAATTAAAAAAGAAATTATATTTTTATGAAACTGAGCACAAAGCTTGGATAATCCAAATCCAGGGTAGAATAAAGTATGCTCAAGGTGACTCCAGTTGATCAGCACACCACCACATTTTATAATCATGATTAAATGAGATATTCTCTATGAGTAGACTGGAAAGTCAGGATATATAGGGTCTCCTAAGGTAAGGCAAGTCAGATATTATAGGGTCCCTAAGTTATGCTTCTTGACCTCTTCTGTGGGGGGCATCTGAAATTTATCTATAAAAAACACCCAAAAACTGAAAAATAACTCAAGCAGAAACTCCAGAGTATACAAAGAATAATCTGCATTGGTGTGATAGCATACAAACAATTTAAAGATTTTCCAATTTGATTCTAAGCCATCTCTACATTTTCTTTAATTTACTATATGGTGTGTGACTTTTGCACTACTTTTAAATGTATAGATTCTACTCATTTAATATGTATTTTTGAAACTATAAAATGATTTTGGAGTGCACTCATATAAGTCTTGAACTTGAAATTTTGATTTTCTAAAACACATCAGATTTATTTTAATGATGAAAATTTCGAAGTTACACCTACCTTTTCTTCTGCTTTCAAATCATCATCCCCAAACTGTGTTTCCTTTACTGCTTCAATACTTTCAGAAGAGGAATCCTTAACATCTTCATTAACAATATCATCTTGCTTTGAAACCTGTTCTCTTACCTTGGATATACCAACTTCTGGAACATCAGCAACAGCAGCTTTGGTTACCTCAGCAGGAGCAGCTTCCAGTACCTCAGCTGCAGCAACTTTCATTACATCAACAGCAGCAATTTCTGGCACTTCAGCAGCAGATATTTTGGATACCTTAAGTGTAGCAACTTCAGGCATCTTTGCAGTGTCAGCAACATCTTGGGCCTTGCTAGAACTAGCACTTTCTAGTACTTCATTCACAACAGTTTCTGGTACATCTCTGGCTGCAATTTCAGCCTCCACTGGCACTATTTGTGATGCAGAAGTAGTTTGCTTTTTATGTAGTGCCCCTTGTTCTGGCTGAAAATGTCGATTTTGTTGATGCATTTCTTGTGACTGCTGACTCTGTAACATATGTTGTAGATGATTATGATGAATCTGTTGTTGCTGGTGGATTTGTTGAAATGAATGTTGTTGCTGATCAGATGCAATCTCTGTAACAACAGGACCTGTGCTGATTGGAAATGCCAAAGATTGTCCACCAAGTGTTCCCAAAGTCTGCAGTTGTGCTGTGGCTGCAGACATGGGTGAAGTAGTCATTAGTGAACCAGGTATTATAGATTGCTGTCCACCCATAATGAGTGAAGGAAGTCCAGTAAACTGGTTAAATGTGGACAGAAATTGTCCAGCTGAAGTAACTGGAACTGTGAATAAAGTCTGGTTGAGAGGAAAACTTAGACCTTGTGGAAGAGATGCACAGATAGTTGGTTGTTGACCAACAGAAAGTGATTGAATAAATTGCTGAGACAATGCTCCAGCATTCAAAGCTGCAGCTGCCATAGGAAAGCCAAGTGTCACATTGATAGCATTATGCTGCTGACCAGCAGATCCGCCAAGAGAGGTCTGAGTGGGTTGAGTAGTAAAACAGAGATTTTGTGGTAGACTGACCATGGTTGTGACCTGTTGTGGTGTCAGCAGGGGTTGTGTAACAGCAGTTGTAGGGTCACAGTTTAAGGCTGTGCCCTGAGCCAGAGACATGGCAGAATTGCCACTGGCAGGATATTTGGTATTGGAAGACATGTCCTCCAGAATCCTGTTGCCAGATGCCACGTCTATGGAAAAAAAGAATACACATAAAAACTTTACTAAGTCTTAACTGTAAATGTAAGCTGTGTTTATTATAAAAAAAAAAAATCATTCTAAATATATAACTAAAGAAAAGGTGGAGTAGACATTTAACTCATTAGAACCAAGTACTATGTTTTAAATAATAAAGAGGAAACATTATTTTAATTTTCTTTTTTAAATCATTTCCTATAAGTATATTCATAAACTATAGTTAAATATCTTTTATATTATTATTTCTTTTAATGTATGCATCATATTTTAAGTAATTTTTTTCTTAATGTTATCAATTAATATGATAATGCAAAACTAAAAGCATGATGATTATACTAATTTAATGTTAAAATAAACAGTTTTATATTAATTTCTTAATGGTGTGTCCTTAAAATATACTTCAAAAGTGTGTATAAATAATTTCTTTTGACTGAATTCCACTTGGAAAGCTTCAGTCATTTGAACATTGAATTCTATCATCATTTTAAAGTTAGCTTAAATATTTATAAATATGTATGAAATGATAATTTAATAAACACATGCAAATCAAATGTTGAAGTTTACAATCCTCTATAGTCAATTCAATCTCACTTTGAAAAAATGTCAAAAACTGTTTGAGATAGTTCTCCATAAAGTTAAAAATATCTCAAGAAATCCTTCTAGCTTTAGCTAAGCATATGTAAAAAGTAAAAAATGATCTATACATAAGCAAAATCCTAAAGAACTGTTCTACAATTGTATTAATTTTGTTTAAATTAATTATCTAATAGTTAAAGCCAGAAAATGTTGTATGTATATCTACTCATATGTCTTCAATTCACAATCACAGGGAGAGAGCTAGGCAGCTGAAATTTTGCAAAGGGGTGTGATTTAACCCCAGAAATGGATATAGGAAGTCAGTGTCTGCCCCTGACCCCAAATGGTCTCACTCCACCCACATCTATAAAATGGGCTATTTATAAGAAGCTATACAGATGAAATTTTGCTTGGAATGTGGTTTACTCCCCGAAATGACAGAGGGTAAGGGTTCTTCCCTGGTGCATATTAAAAAATTAAATGTGTGCTCTTAATTTAATATCAATTGCTTTCTACACCCAGACAAAGTCAAGCTTTTCTGCTATTTAATAATTTTTTTAAAATGTAAACCTATTCTTTCAAAAATGAAAAACAAAATACTAACAAGTGATTAAATGATCTATATTAAAAGTATACTTAAAACTTTTACAATACAAAGCAGCAAGGATATTTAGTAAATGAAGTGAATGCATCATAATATTACACACCCAGCCCAATGGCCAATCTTAGACTGAGGACCTAATCTCTATGGATCAAAAGTTTCACCCATGGCAGATAAAAATCAATATGTCTTCCTATTCCTAGACACCAGTCACACAATACTGTTTTGGTGAAGTCTTATGGAATGTCTAGCAAAGCTGATCACAAGAATAAGGGAAAAACAGCACAGGATTTCCTCACCCACAAACCAGACTGGTGCCATGGAACCCATGCTGTTGTTGCAGGCTTCATGATGGTTTACAAACATTCTGGCTTCTTACAAGCTAGCCACAACATCCATCCAGCCTTCTCCTATATCAGTACTTCACATTCATCTGATGACATCTCGGTACAACATACCTCCAATGAATGCATTTTAAGAATACATGGCTGAAGCAAAAACACAAATATTCCCAGAGAATTGTAATATGCTAACATACATAAAAGTCTCATAAAAACAATTTTCAATGCATCCTCATACCAGGATGTATGGACGAGATATTGCTTCACTGACAAAAAAACAACAACACAAACTTCTGCACATCACCAGAGCAGCCAAGAAAGTAAAGCCAGCCAGTGAGAGAGCTGTGGTCTGAATGCTTCCGATTCTGCTCCAAAAATCAATACAGTGAGGCAGAGTAAATGGAAGCAAGGTCAGACCTTCCGATCAATACACAGGACAGACTATCACTATGTGCAACTCATTAGTCGGCACTGGATCAGGAGGGGAGGGGCAAGAGAAGGGAAGAAAAATGGGAAGGACTCGGAGTATACAGGGTGTGGTGTCTGTCTCACTCTCCATAACTATTTTATCAGATTTTATGAGTTATAGTACTTCACCTTCTTTCACCAAGATATGTGGCAATGTTTGGCTCAGGATTAATTTTTTTTTTAAAGTAAATTATGCCCTTTTTGTGTGAATAAGGGTGGACTTCATACAAACTATATTAATTACTACTTGTAATTACACACACACAATTCTTTAGCTCCTAATTGAGAAGTGAGATGAGCATATATTAAATTATTCATTATTATATCAGCTCAAAACAACAGTACATTACAAACACAATATAAAGAGTTGCCCAACTAGCAAAAAAAAAATACTCTTAATACTAGAAAATCAGCTAGATGACGAGAAGAGGTTAACAGAAGTTATTAAACAAAAGTTTTTAAATGATGATGCTTTTTTAAATTTTTTTTATAAAGGTTGCTTTTATCTTTACATAAAACATTTGCAAAAAATCCAAATTCAAGAAGAAATCATCTTTTCATTAGGCTGAATATTAAAACTTTGCATCAATAACTTGACCAAGACATACAGCAATCATGGAGTAACATTAGCAGTCAAGATGAAAGGTGTCACCACTATGTCTTAGAAAGGTTCGCTAGGTGTACAGGATATGAGCACAAACAAGTTTGAAAATTCTTATAGTGGCAGCTTGGCGAATGGATGATACATATATATATTTTTTAAAACACATCCAATATACATAATAATTACCAAAATTGTTTGCTGCTTTCATAACAAGTGCTACACTCACCTGTTTGTTTATGGAGACAGTGCCTTTAAAAGTTAAAGTTAATGACTCAGAAGTAGTGGAAATTGAGTGGTATTCACCCTTTACTTTGTTTCAATCAGTTAAGCTTCAAATTAAGCACAGTATATTTCAACATTGAATTTTAGTATAAATAAAATTTATCATTAAATCAGTAAGATAAGATTATGTTAGATTAAAACTAAATATATATACATATATAAGTAATAAACATTTAATATTTAACAGAATGGTATATGAACAAGACAGATAGATACGTATAATAATAATATTACACACACAATAAAAGGGGTGATATTTCTGGAAAAAATAAAATAAACATACTGTATTTAAGAAGGTAAGCATTCTTCATTTGGCATTTAAATCTATTTAATAAGAACAAAGCAGACAAAATAAATTAATAGGGAAAATTATATCACAAACATCATTTTATTGTTTTATAACAATGTTAAAACTATGGTATAAGGAAGAAAAACAGGTTGTAACAAAATAAGACTGTATGGAACAGTACAAATATTATTGTCATTATTTTACAGATCAAGGTTATGATACAAAAAATATCTTAGAATTATGAAACAGCATAGAGTTATAAATGAAAATTAAAATATATTATTACTCAGCTGAAAGGATAATGAAAATAACTGAAAGAAATCATGAATACTACAATTTTAGAATTTATAGCTGTGTTTACTCACGATGTGACCTTGTAGCTATATTCTGTAATAATACAGTTTTATAAACTTATCTGTAGCTGATGAATTTTGAATTAGGTAACTGCACTGAGAGCAAAGTAATTTAATAATATGACATTACTAGTATCTAATCAAAGAAAGAAAACATTATCAGTTCAATGCACCATCAAGCCCATGAGACAACAAAAAGGGTGAAAATCTTTGTTATTTTATTTGTATATCTATCTGGAAGGAAAAACATGTTCTTGTATATCTGTGGAGTTATAACCTAATGCCAACTTTTGGAGACTGCCCAGGTTTTCAAATAGACTAATATTTTTGGGACAGGCAACACCATGGGACAAGAAGATAAAAATGAATATCTTGCATCCTTCATCCTATAAAATTTACTTTCACATTGTCAAGAGTGGGGTGGGAGTGAGCTGAAGTTAGAGAGACACTAGGGGTGAATTCAGGTTTGGTTTGTTCCGGTGTATCTCCAAAAACTCATGTGACAGGTGCCAGTAATATGTCGTGTCAAGATGTTACATAGACACACAATGACATACAACCATTGATGTTTGGGTGGGGCCCATTTTATTATGTCACGCAAAGGAACGTTTTATTGGCTGTGAATGCGGGTGAGCAAGTATCATAAAAGTGAATAAACGGATGAACAGACGAATGGAACAAAACAATACAAATACAAATTCTTTTGCCCCTCTCAAAAAAACTGTGAGTAACAAGTTTGTTTAGAGATGATAAATTAGGTCGTTTATTACCCAATTCGGGGCACTACTCTTTCGCACAGTAATTAAAACATACAACTTTCCAATGTCATGCACTATGTGGGAAATAAAGGGGAGATGTAAATGATAAACTTCAAAATGTAAAATAAAAATAGATTATACAATTCTTACATGGTAAATGGCACTGCTATCAACAATAATTCATATACAACATAGGCATGTATTTAGACATTATCTTCATGGTCATATTACACAAATAAAAATAGTAATGAATTCAAGCAAGAATAGATTAAATGTTTGTATTCTTAACAGTCCTAGATGCACATTTGCCTTTTATGAATTATTCACTTAGTAATGTCAAAGTTCTAAGGGAAATGACATAATCTCACACGTCACTCATAAGGGGTATTCAAAGAGAAGATATGACACAATCGTTGCATTGCCTGACAGTGGCAAAATCTGTGCTCTGTTGGCGTGTTGCCAACCTTGGTAATTGTCGCTGCTTTCTTGGTTACTGTGACAATGATAAAACCCAACAACGTTTGGCTTTACCAGATGTGTCGTCCAGTGATATGTCGTTGCATCTATGGATGCAGAAGTTCTCGTGTCCATTGGGCACCAAGATGCTGTCCCTCTAACCGCGGAGCCGGGATTCAAGCAAGCTCAGACAGAGATGAAAACAGCTTCCCTATCGTTAACACCATACAACCAATGTCGTGTGCATAAGCTGTCTTGAAGGCAGATTTCCCACTTTTGCCAGGAAAATATTGAAGCGAGTTACCTCATCACTTCAACACTAGGCAGTAGACAGATGAAAAACGGGTGGAAAGTGATATTCCCAACTTTCCTTTATGAAATCTCTGTATACGAGAATTCACACAAAATGAAATATGTCTTCACATAAATCCACATTTTCAGCATGAGAGTATAAGTCTTCCTTCTTCCCTTAAATAGTTTTCCTAAAAGGCTTCTAGAAGCTTCATGTCATGTGGCATAATCTGTCCATGTTTTTTATCTGCATGCAGCACGTCCATTATCGGCAAACTTATTACGCATCGACTTTCTTTCTCATAAACACTCGCCACCACTCGTGTGAATACTCTACATTCACTCAATATATATAATTCTCCATAATATATATATTTAGCATGAAATGATAACACTCACTGTATCTACAAAGTCTGTCTAACTAATGAGATCTTAGGTGCACAATTCTAGAGTCACATAACATATAGTGCGTAATAACAAAACCGGGTTATTTCCCCTAATCTGTTCGTGGTTTTTAGATCATGAAATAAAATGTAACTGTGGCTCCATCCATTCCCGTGACACATTTAATGGTGGGCATCATAATGTAACTCCCAATAAGACTATCTTAAATCTGTTACTTCCATTATGGACTGAAGTCATGAGATGGGCAAAGTATAAATGTATTGATTTCAAACAGGTACATGTACTTCTATTTGAATGGTTATTAATAAGACTAAAGCATAATCATTGTAGACTGCAAAATTGCTTACAACAGACTGCAGTACAAATGATGATAAAAAGCAAAATACATTTAACACTAACAGACTAAAAGCACGATCAATGATACTTGAAAAAATCCCTGTAAAAGACTGATGCATGATTGTTGATACATGGTAAAATCACTTGAAAAAGACTAAAGCACATCATGGATACCCAGAAAAATGTCTTACTAAGACAATACAAATATGAAAGACATTATTAAATATGATTATGATTTAAGCAAACATAAATATGTACCTCACAACTTTGCTTGAAATAAGCTAATTAATATTAAATAGAAATTTGCATCATAATTACTATCAACTAACCAATTTATATCACCCCATCCCATCTCTTCTTTAAGTATTTTTATTTATTTTCATATAATTCATCTTCACATTATTTTGAATTTAGTTTTTTTTAAAAAAATAAATAACTTATATAAATAACAACATTTAATTTTTATTTTAAATTTGACTTAGGATGGGCAACAAAAATAAATAGCAATCAACTAAAGATAAATTGTCAAATAATAAACATTTATTTTTAAGTTGACATAGGATTAAGATGGTTTCACTGCATGCAATGTGCCATGTTTTTTTTTTATATAATAAATGCACTTATCTCAGTTTACAATGTGTGACAAGAGCAGAGTTGTCTGTCCCTATTTTTTTAATTAAATATTAATTAATTAAATATTAAATATATCAGCATGACATGACCTTTGGGTACTGTGTGTTTTGTAAGTACAAGAGTTAAAATAACAACACATGACGAGAATGTGCTAGAACTTGGCTTATGTAATCTTAACTTTTATTATGTGGATCAGTGGTTTTTATTACCCAATGGTTAAGACTTACAAAGAACGAGACCAGCCAATGGGCTGAGACCAAAGTTTACCTGCTAAAAAGAATTGTATTTTCTAATCACTCTGAATTTGGTGTGGCTGAAATCCAGTCGTAAAAGGCAGCTGTAAGCTTATGGTGAGTTAAATGACTGATTGAAAGAGAATGGACTTACAAATAGTTTGTGCATTTTGCTATTGATATATTATACTTGCATTTTATTGTAAAGATGTGTGAGTAGGGCTGTCAATTTTATCTAAAAAGCTGCCTGGGTACCCGTCCAGATTTTCAACAGGTACCCATTCGAAAATTAGCATAATCTCCATCACAACTCATGATCTCTACACAAAGCTACTTAACCATTAGGCATGCACTCTATTTCACACAGTAGCCAATGGTGTGCATCTAGTGACTTACTATTAGTTATGATCTTTATGTGCACAACAAAAACTTTTATTTTTAATATGATCAATCATTACATAATCTAAACTTCACCAACAGAATTTCATTGCACAGATTGCAATTTGTCGTGTCACTATCCAATCACTTGGCGTGACCCCACCAGATGATGTCTTACCCATATTAAAAATATTACGTTATAATTTAATTTATTGACATTAAAATACTGAAAAGTTTGTTTACTGAAGTCTTATTAACATGCTACATGTGTTAACGAGCACAACAACCACAAACAAAAGGAAAGGGCGCAAGCTATGGTGATCCATGTTGTCTATAATTAGATCTAGGTACAGCAGCTACTCATGTTGGTGTCACCATATAAAGTCTCCCCAAAAATGAAGTCTCCTAGGGAGGTTTTATTTTAAAACAAATTCTCCATTCTCCAACGGATATTTTTTTTAAAAATAATTAAAATATAACCCCCCCTTAATTGTATTAACAATGCACTGCATTAGGCAACAGGGCTCTGCAGTATGATATCACGAAATTGGATGACGTAGCCACTATCATTCTGTTTCATGTACAATCATCGTTATAACAAAAATTCAATTATTTGGGTCTGAAAGCTCTCATTATTCAAGCAACCCTTACTTAACAATGAGATTTATATGGTCATTTTTATTTATAGTTTAAATAAATATGAAATATTAATTAATATTAATATTAGTGAAGATCATGATGTCATTCTGTTTCATGTACAATCATCATTATAAAAATTCAATTATTTGGTACCGAAAGCTCCCATTATTCATGCAACCCTTACTTAATAATGAGATTTATATGGTCATTTTTATAGTTTAAATAAATTTCTGGTTGTGTATATATTTTTTTAATTTATCCCAAGTTAAAAGGATTAATATATTGGAGAGAGATTTATGGTGAAGGAGTTACTACTGTTTCAAAAGTCCAAAAGTGAAAAGGTAAAAGATACAAGCATATAATTTTTTCAACTTGCTACTTTATTTCATTTTAAAGTTTAAAACCAAAGTCTGTAATTAACTTTGATAATATTTCATATTTAACAAAATGTATGACAAAAACAATTAACAGTATGGGGAAATAACTCTGCTAACACTTGCTCAATATCAAATTATTCTGTATTTCTTACCATTTTGATTTTAAGTGGACAATATATCATATACTATGACTTGATAAATGAATATGTGGAAAGATAATATAAATATCAGTAAAAATCAGTTGTCAATCACAGCACAAATAACTCCACAAATCCTTAGAGCAATGCAAAATTGTACATATTATTTTTTTTTAATTCATGAAACAAAATAATGTTATTTTCCATTTGAGTAAGAATATACTCAAGCAACCAAACAAAAGCATCCAGATCAAGCTATATAAACCTCCAATTCTGATCTTGAAATAGCAAATTAGGAGTAATTATTTTTTCTTGCCTTATTGTCTGAGGGAGTTTTTGAGTTTTTCATTTTTATTTTTATTATTTTATTGTTAGTTTACACAGGGTTGTGTCCCTTTTCTAAATAGTGCTTAGGGCAGAGGCAGGCAAACTTTTAAGATCGCAGGCCAGATAAAACTGTTGGAACAGTTCGTGGGCCAGACAGAGGACCAAAAGTCCAGAAAGTTTAAAATATAAAATGTGAACAAAAGTAATTTTAAAAGGTGTATTTTATATTTTAAAAATAACTCAGTTTCAACGAAAAGTTAATGAGATGGACGGTGTTGCAGAGAATGAATCAGTGATTCAATTCCCAGGCTTAATTGATGTGGTGGACAAGTGGGCTGCATGGCAATGTTAACTGTGAATAGCTTGGTGGGCCAGACAAAAAATTATTTGGCCAACGAGGCCGGAATTTGCCTGCCCCTCGCTTAGGGGCACAGTCAACCACTGCACAACCAAATGCACACATGTGAAAAATTAAGACAATATATATATATAAAAATACGCACGCACACGCAAGGGTTAACTAATTCCAGGCACCGGTGCAACTAATGTTTTTGAACAATCATCAAATATTCTACAAATATTTCAAGTCTTCATTAATAAAGTATTTCACTGCAATACATAGGTGTTTAGTTACCTAAGAATAATTTGCAACTGTTAAAATGAAGTAAATATTTACAGTCAATTCTTGCCCAAGTTATTTTAATTGACTATAATATTCTGTGATACTATACAAGACTTGAATGTTACTGTACATAATGACCACTTGTTTACTAAATTAGCAAAATTTAAATTTCTAAGGGAGATTACTCCATTTCTAATTAGCATAAAACCACCACCCCACCCTGCAAAAAAAAATACTGAATTTTAAAATGTAAAACTTACAAGTTTGAAAATAAAGGCATAATATGTCTATCTGGTGAATAAATCAGCAATTAAGCATTTTATTTAGCAAAATATATATATTTACCATTTTATATTAAAACAATAAAATAATACTATATTTGTAACATCCACTTAAATTTTAGCAGTAAGTAAAAATAAACAGCCAGGAAGAAACTATGTGCAGAAAAAAAAAAGAAATATTTATTTGATATTAACAAGTGTGGGTTTAAAAAAAATAACGATTTTAAACATATTTAATATATATCATAGTCTAGTTGTAAATCAATAAAAGATAAACTGACTACATTATAATATAAACAGTATTTACTTTCTCTGCAATTTTAAACTAACTAAAAGTTCATGAAAGTAGTCAATTTACTATATTAGTTATTACCATATTAAAGTTAAATGAACTACTTAAATTCACTTCATTCATTCATTAATTACATTATTAAATATTTTATTTTTAACATTATTAAAATCACAGCACATACAATATTTAATAACCAATAATTTATTAATTTTTAAATATAATATTAACCAATAATATTTTTAAATATAAATTTTCAAAAACAAACATAATTATATTATAAAAGCCAATTCTGTGTAGTACTGTTTTACTGGCAATGGATGTTGTTATTGCATTAGTAATATTATTATTTTGTCTGGTAGCTGTCAAAGTGGAGTATTTTTTCTCATTGAATTCCGAGTGTATGCCTCTTCTGCATTAGTTAATTAATACTTAATAGCTTGCTAATAATAGCAACAGTAGGATTGGAACTTAATACAAAAACAGTAAAGATTTAAGTTATAAAGTATATTATAACTGCAAACAAAATAAACACTTTTCTTTAATATATGTGTGTGTCATTCAAAAATAAATGCATAACTAAGAATAGTTTAATAATGACTACATATAAATTATAATAATACTTTTTAATGCTGAAGATCCAGAATACAGTTGGCGACAGTATTCTGACAAGCGAAAAGGGAAAAGGGAAAAGAACAAGTGTATATACTAATATAGTTTGAAAACAATTTTGCATAAATTATTAATCAAAATCTTTCACTAAAACAATTATTGAAAATTTTACACTTTCTTTTTTTTAACCGATGAACCTCAATTTTCACACGATGTTAATCTCAATGATCAGTGACGTATTAGAACATTTAAATTTCGTTGAACAAAATTGTAAAAAGTGTGTACACATTAAGGAAAATTATGAAAATGATTATGTTTGAACCATATTAACGAAATCTGAAAAGAAAAACTGACCTTAACGGCTCTGTGAATGTAAAAACAAAAAAAAGCATCAAGCTATCACTAAGGAGCTAGTTTGCTGAGAGTTTACAAGATGGCAACTAACCTTATACGCATGCGTGAAATCATTAACCTGTAAGCTAAAAATAGTATTAGACGCAACAAGTTATGCTATAATTATTTTTTTAATTACTTATAATTTAGCTTAACTTTAGTTTATGGATTTTGACGGTCAAATAAACGCCGTATATATACAAAAAATGTGAACTTTTGAGGACAGTGTGATTATATATGTGCGCATGGGCTCTAAACTTTTTCCGGACGTGCTATAATTTGCTCTTTATAATATTAATCTTTTCAGATTTAGAACAGATTTAGAAAGCTTTATACAGTCCCTTTATAAATCTTAATACTCTGGACTAGCATCTGTACACAGAATATGCATATTGTTTATATACATACCTAATCGAGACACTTGCAGTATGGGTCTGCCCTTTCATCCTGAAATTAACCAGCTATGGACGCCAATGTTTGTCGTGTTATTAAAGACTGTGTAATAGTAACGTAAACAGTGAGCGAGCGATTTTGACAGTTGAAGAAAGATGACAGAAAATAGTAATACGTTACTCTTTGATGTATTTCAGTTCTTATCGTCAAGAAAATATTATCAGAAACATCTTAATCATGTCATAAATTATGACACAAATTCGTCTGCTCCTGTCGTAGAAGCTGAAGAGCCTGAGGTACATTGTTCTCCAGGAGATCTTGTTCAAACATTTGGTTTATTTGTGCAGGGACTGCTGGCAGTACTTGCATTTACTTGTCTGATTGGTGAGTTTTAAGAATCCTAAATTTTTCATCATTATCTCACAAAAAAATACCTAGGAAGAATAATTGGTAGGCCCTATCGTCACAGTTTAGGATATATCGTCAGACTAAACAAGATTATCATTAATCTCTTATTTTAGCTTTTTCATGAATACGTATATAAAAACATAAACCATTAATGATTTTATACATCGTTTGATTTATTGAAACATTTACACAATATATCTAATGTAGATTGTATTAGGATTTTATCATCTTATTCAGTTTTTTGTTCAAATATCTTTATAAATGTAAAATAATTACAGTATATTATTTAGTCTATAATAAAATTAACAGTATTTTTTTAAAAACATTTATTGTGACAAAATAATAGATATAAATTATAATACACCTTTCAGTGTATTGTGGAGTTTTAGTTTACATTTCATGATTTATATCAGTAAATTATTCATGTACCTGTGAACCATCCTGTACTTATATATCAGAATGTTGTTGTTTACCATTGTGTATATTATCTAAATATTTGTTTTATAACAAAGGAAGCATTGCTGGCAGCATTGAATCAACCCATAAAAGCCATAATAAATCCTGAATATATCTTTAAATAACTTTATATGTTGTATTAATCATGTGCAAAGTATTGTGAAAACTGCTTATTTATTTTTCAAATGTAACCAAAAAAAGTTTTGAATTATTTCAGATTCATCGCCATTCATTGTTAATGTGTGCTTTTTCAGTGAAAAGATATTGTGAGCCAAAGCATTCTCGAAGACCTTGGAAGATATGGTATGTACTAATTGAGGAAAAATAAAATGATTAATATTTTTTGTTAAATTTAGGCATAAGACATTTTGATAAATATGATTATATACTATAGTAATATACTAATAGCAACAGTGTATTGTAAAACTGTGTGCATGCATGCACATACCACACACACACACACACACACACACACACACACAAACATTTGGTTATCAATATCTTCTGCAACATTAAACAGCATTTTTTAAAAATTAATGGGTATAGTTTTCTTTAGTATAGATAAATAGGTAGACATTTCATAGATGGATGGTCAGACAAATAGTGTTCCATTTGCTTTTATTAAATCTAGTATGACCTTAATATGTCTCTTTTACTTTTAGTACTGTCATTGTTTATTTCAATTGTGTTTATTACTTTATTAGCATTGTCATTATAGCTTTGTTTTGTGGGGTGTCTACTTTCATTATTTGCTTCAGGTTTTTTGACACTTCAAAACAAGCATTTGGAGCTGCAGTTATTCACTTTGCCAATGTTTTTCTGGCAGATATGTTTCAGGGAGATCCATGCACCTGGTAAAAGTTATTTAATTTCTCTCAGTTTATTTATTTATCCTTCTCTCATTGTTAGTTTAATGTATTTTATTGTTTGAGGTTGTTGATCACATTAAAAGATACAGAGTTGCATTCTTGTAGTCAAGAATATGCACAGTTGTATTCTCTTGGCCACAGCGAGTCCCTTTCCTATTTCATTTTCAATATTTATGTGTGAACAGCATTATCTTGTTCCAATGCTTCACAATAAATTCAGTACTTGAAGGTATTTGTGCTGTTGACTTTGAGTGATGAAAATACCTCTTACTTTTAACAGTAAGTAGCTGACATGTTTATAAAATATCAGGATGGTGAAGAAATTTAATAAAAATGTCACTCAAGTGAAATACTGATCTGTCCTACCTTCCCATCGTACAACCCAAACTTTCACAAAGCTATAGAATCCCTTATTTATCTGAGAGAAATCTCAAGAATATGAGAGTTATGCTATTAAATCCCTTGTAAATTTTAGTTTTAAAATTTTACTTCTTAAAAGAAATCATTTTGATTGTTAAAGAGGATACACAGGTAGATCTCTTTTTATCTGTGTGTTGCACCAGAATAAGACTAGGCTTAGATCTTTTAGTGATGGACATGAAAGCGTCTCATGACAGATTAGTTAGAAAGTGTAAGCTTACAGATTGAATTGAAAATATAAGTTTGTGGATTGGTTAGAAGATAAAAGCTATCACATTGATTAGAAAATGTAAGTTTGCATATTGGTCAGAAAATTTAAGCTTACAGATTGATTAGAAAATGTAAACATTACAACTGTTTAATATCCACTTTTCATCTTTCAGGTATTTTATCAGTTTTTTACTGGACTCTACTGCAGGCCTGTTGGTTATTTACTTAGGACTGAAACTAACTCAGGTCCTTGCACATCACTATGATTTTAAATCGATGTTTTTTGGAGAGTACGGTGAGTGTTTTTAAAAGTGCATTAGTAAATATTGCTTGCTGTAATATTTTTGTCTCTTGTTGTGGTGAATCACTGCATTAGTAGCTGTAATATTTTTGTCTCTTGTTATGGTGAATCACTGCATTAGTAAATATTGCTTGCTGTAATATTTTTGTCTCTTGTTATGGTGAATCACTGCATTAGTAAATATTGCTTGCTGTAATACTTTTCTCTTGTTATGGTGAATCACTGCATTAGTAAATATTGCTTGCTGTAATATTTTTGTCTCTTGTTATGGTGAATCACTAATGAATAGGAATTTCTGGCTTTTGATCTTGGGCAGGCATGCAGTAAGTTTATAGATAAATTGTAAATAGGTATTTTTTTTAAAGAGGTTAATTGTAAATGCATAAAACATGTAATTTGAAGTATTAATTTGTTGTTTTTGATGAAATTGTCAGTCTGTTAGCTTATTACATGATTCCAGTTACATACATTGACTTGATTGACTTTACATACCTAGTTGCTGGTATTGCTGTTTTTGAAAGAGCTTAAAAAAAAGCAAAACATTCTACTTAATAGTAGTAGTAGTTATAACATTGAATATTAGGTCTCATTTTCAGCAGTACAGTTTTGAATGAAAGTTAGATGAGGTTGGGTATGCTGACATACAAGCATCTGACTCATTTTCTTTCACTAGACATTTGTTAAGGAAAGCAAAGCCAGTGGATTTGATTTACAGGCAAGCAACATAATCAGCAGAGCAATAAATAACACTATATTGAGGCAGTAAGGTGTAGAAATCACAGTCTTAATGCTAACACTAATGCTCACATAAAATTTGTGTACTTTCGTAGCATAAACAATTTTACAGAAACGTGCTTTTAATTACTTATATTGCAAATCCTTGAGGACTGATTTGGAAATTTTATGTATATTATCAGAACAGTTAACTCTAATGATTAAGCTCATTTGAATGGTTGACTTAATTTATTTTCACTTACTATTTACAAGTTTTATTGGATGATAAATATTTATGGCTTTAAGACCCAAACCAAGAGTGATTTAATTTATAAATTAAAGAAACATTTTTATTAACAGGAGAACCCCCACAGTGCAAAGCTTGGTTGGGTCAGACTGGTCTTTATATATTGGTAATGATAATAGAGAAACTACTCATGACATTTTTGGTTTTGCCACCATTTTGGGTTAAGGTAAGTTCTGACGCTTATTTTTTTCTTTGTTCATTTAATGATGTATTTCTAAGGTTGAGCATATTAAAAAAATCAAACCAGCAGGAAAAAAACAACACCATATTTTGGTTTACACATGCAACAAATCTCTTATTTGAAATTAACATTTTATACATCAACTTTATAAATATAATTTTATTTGCAATAACTAAATAACATTTGTAACCATTGTTTTAATTTATTTTTATAGGTAGATTTTATACATTCATTGTTTGTTCAAATATTGGTAACTATCAAACTAAAAACAGTAGTGATCTTAAGCTGCTTAATATTTTCATCAACCTAATTCAGAGTCCATATATTAATAAATCCCAAGGCTTCCTTCCATTAGTGGTATTTGGTTGTTTGTCCTAAACTCTTAATACAGTTATATAACTGCAATAAATAATATAATTTTAAAATATGCTACTTATCAAGACCCAATCTTTTGTTTCAGGTTCGCTTGTTTATTATGTCTCCTATAAAGAATCCAATGCTGGAAATTGCTATTGTGATGTTCATTGTTCCTCTTGTTGTCAATGTAAGTTAACCTTTAATTAGAATGTCTTTGTGAATGACTCTTTAGTTGCATAGTTTATTTCTATCTACACTGTAGGCGAGATCTTCAGCATGACATTTTCTAGTTTCACAGTTTGATACAGCAGTATATGAAAATTCTGTTCTAAAATTATTATCTGACATATTCATTTATAGTGTCATGCAAATTATTTCCGTTCAATATCCAAATGAATCACGGTGTTTCTTTTTCTTCATTCCATGCACATGCACACACACACACACACACACACACACACACACACACACACACATATCATGACTCTGATTATTGATTTAATTAGGATTATGATCTGGTAACACTTAAGTATAATTTGCATGCATTCAGAATCCTGGTAAGAAGCTTTAGAATGTATTTTTTGATAAACTGGGTGTGTTTTTGTAAGATTTACAAAATCATTTACCAAGAGATGTTAGATGCCAGAAAGTCATGAATTGAAATAATTTAAACTTCAACATTTTTAGACTGTAAGTAATGAATTATTGTAATCATTATAAACTATACATTTTTCAGGGGGATCATCACAGTACATTTTGCAAAAACATTATTAAATCATTGCCTACATTTATGTTTAATTCTCTACATGTATATGTGCTCCAAGTGCTTTTACAGAATTTGAAGATATATTTTTTTTCATTAATTGAAAATTTGAAACAATATCTTGTTTTAATTTCACTGAGAATGTGAAAATATATCTTGTTTTCATTTCACTGACAATTTGAAACATCTTCTTTTATTTTCATTCAAAATTTGAAAGGATATCTTGTTTTCATTCATTGAGAATTTGAAACAGTATCTTGTTTTAACTTCAATCAGAATTGAAAGTGATATCTTATTTAAATTTCATTCACAATTTGAAGACATACTGTGTTTTAATTTCATTACACTGTTTCTGTGCAGGCTATCCTTTTCTGGGTAGTTGATAACTTCTTAAAGCAGAGCATCCGCTCCTCAAAAAAGATCTATGTCAGCACAGAAGATGCACAAGTTAAATATTTCCGTTCATCCGACCAAATAAAATGCTACAATCGAATAGAGAAGGGGGAAGAATCTGATGTCTTATCTGCAGAAGAAGATTGTGAGTTGCGATATCGCAACAGCGATCCTACAGAGAGGTTGATATCTCCTAAATGAGTTTATTTTGTGTTCTGTATTTCTGTATACAATGCTGTGCACTTGTTTACTTTCCTCACTTTCACCCGATAATCATGTGCAACTGATATTATGATCTTACACTACGCATACTAATAAGATCTCCAGCAGGTGTGCCATCTTTCTTTTGAAAGCTGCTTGCCGCTGGTAAATCCACTGCTGCTGGTTTTTGCTATACGTGATTCATGTTTGGCATGTAGTGCTGAATAAATATTCAGATAGACAATAATGATTAAAAATTATTCTAAACATGTAACAGCTGAGGTTCATTTTAAAGCTTGTTTCCCTTTATTCTCTCATTCTTTTACTATTTGCTATTGATGCAAATCTGAATTGGGGGGGGGTTTTAGCACTACAATGCCAGAATGATGATCTGGCTAATGTGATATTTTGATTTTTTTTAGTGATTTTTTTTTTTTATATTGATTAGACTATAGGAATTACTAACTTACACATATTTTTCTTTGCCAAATGCTAAATTTGATACTTATGTAATACACTGCAATACACTATTATATCATGTTTAAAATGTTCATATCTGTCCATTAAAACTAGTGATTTTTTTATGTTTAATGTACACAGAGGTTTTTTAATGACTGAATGATGGCTAAACATGTTTTACAGAAAATGATCATCCTCTGTTAGTTTATTTTTGCAATCATTATATTGATCTCTTTTTCTATCAGTCGCACTTTTTCGTAATCATGTTAGTGAAGTATATGGCTAGACTATTGTTTTGCAAATTTTTTTAATGGAGAGTGAGTGGGATGTTGAGGTTGGGTGCTGTGCTATTTATTCCTTTAATATTGTTAGTAATTATCATCATAAAAACAGAGTTCTTGATATCTTTTCTAATCAACCCTACAAAAAACACAACTGTACGAAGTGCTAAAAATGCCAAATGTGCCATCTACACTGGCCTACCGATTGTACTGGGTGTGCTTTGAACTTACACAATATAAATTTTCTATAAAAAATAAAGATGCTGTTTGAGTGTATCATAAATTGTAAGAAGGAGTGGAAAGGAAACAAACACCTCTTTTCTGAATTGAGATTTTTGTATATCTGTGTATTCTAGCATCTAATACACTTAGTTGTTTAGTTTAGAAAAGGGTCAGTGTGCACATTAATGTATTAAATGAAATGCTATTGAAAAACAATGCTGCATTTCATAATGAACTTTTCACTACAACGAAATTATTGCTAGCCAACTTAGCTTTTATTGAAATTTTCAGTCTTTGTTTATGTATTCTGTTAGGCAAAATCCTTCATCTTAATGTTCCTTACCTCAGTTCTTGAAAGAAATTTAAGGATTACAGTTTGTTATTTTTACATATTTATTTATATGATATATATATATTATTTCAGGTGATCCCTGACTTATGATCACCAACTCTTAATTCACATATTTGAATATTTTTATTTTATATTTCAAAGTACAATGCCTCATAAATCTTCCCACTTTATGTCTGCTGTTTGTATTACATTGATGAACAGTGCAGGTTTCAAGGTGTTTTTTATTCCTTTATTTTCTTATTGAATGTTTTAGTTAATAAGCACTTAATAAAGACATGTACAGTGTTTTATTTAGTTTTCTTCCATTTCCATAACTGTATTTTTTATGTGCACATAAATGGGTTTGATTTCTAGTGATTTTTCTTGATACCACTAAGGGTGGGGGAAAGTTGTGGTAATTCAGCTGTCGACAACAATCATTTCCTTTTTGTTATGAGTTTTATCACAAACTGTCTTGCTCTTATTCACCATTTTTAAACTCTCTCAAACACCAGTAGACAATCTCTGTATATCTTAAGTTCTATCCTAGGCTTGACAACATTTAATCCTAAATAAAAAAGCTACAACTTACACAGTGCTGAAGATTTTAAAGTTGAATATGAGTTCCAAGCTTTCTCCTCAACATTATTAGATGTTTTAAGATTGGATCAAAGCTAGACTGTCAAAAGTTGAGCATGAAAAGAGTGAATATTTCATAAATATAACATATATCTGCCATCTCCAAGTTTTTTTGTGTGAATAGAACTGGTTTCTTTACATTTTTTTTAATTGATGATCAACTTGCAGTTTTGTTTGATTAGCACTGATCTTGTCATATTAATTAATTATGATTGCAATAACAATACATGTGTGTAGTGTGTGTGTGTGTGTGTGTTTAGCACCTATAATATGATGTTTATATATTAAGTCAGATTTATTAGTCATGCATATCTATAATTGAGTAAAAATGGAGCATTCATTTTCTTCTCTTTTTTTTTTTTTTTTAGCAAATTTTTATTTAACAACCCTAGAGTGATTGTACTTATTTTACTGAATTGATAGTTTTGAAATACTTGTTATTTACCTCATGACTCAAGTGCAACACAGTAATATGTGATTCCATTGTCAAAGCACCCACTTTAATCTGAATATCCTAAACACCTGTGAACTAATAGTTGGGCATATTTTTTTTTTTAACCTTTGGTTTATTATTTATTTCTCTGCTTTACTGAAGTACCAAGTTTTCTTACAACTCATAGAATTGTTTAATATAGTGTATGGTTAAAAGTTTCACCAACCTACTTCAAATTAAAACATAAGTAAACTGTATAACTTCCTGTTTTGTTCACTTACCATTAATCACATTTAGTTATTTTTTTAAAAATAAATTATATACCATTGCATCACCAAGAACAGAAAAAAAAGAGGATTGTTTAATTGTTTTGCAATGCCCATTTGCATTATTTTTTTTCTTTCTGAATGTGTGCACATAATACAAGTTATTCATTTAAAATTATTTAGCAGATATAGTAATCTTCTCTATAGTATTTGTTTGCTTAGAATTACTTAGAAAAAAAAGGAGAGAGAGGGGGAATTTGTGGACCTAATCTGTTTTCTTTTATTGTTTAATCACTTTGCTTGTGAAGATTGAAATAGATGCAGTTTGATTTTAAGATTATTTTACTGCCTTTCTTATTTTAGTTTTCTTCATTTTTTTTTTCAAAAGAGCACATTGTATTTAACTGTTTCTACAGTGCTTGTAAAGAATATCAAAGCATTTTATTTATCATTTAAAGTCTAGTAAAAACTATTTCTCTAATTATAAGTATTTGCATTGCAGCAATTTAGAATAGATAGAACTTAGAAGTAATGTTTTAAAATATAAGGTTCATCCATTAATTTTTATAACTTCTGTTTTCCATGCTTACTCATTTTTACGAGAAGCATATTTATGTTTTGTAAGTTCACTTTCTGCCAATTCGTTTTTATGAGAAGATTCCTTTAAAGAATTTAATAATAATAAGTATTTGTTTGTGCAAATTCTCTAAGGAACTAGATTAGCTAAGTTTACAATCATGGCACTCAACAGTCCTGAGCTAGAGAGTGAGTGAAGTTAGACTGACAAATAAACCATTGAGTAAGATTGGGCTGGAGCCTTTACCTCACAGTCACTGATCTCCTTTATATACACTCTGATTTAAATAAAAATATGCATAAAATCTTCGTTTTTTATAAAAAGATAACAGTTTTGTTTTTTTCAAAAGAGAATAAGAATAGAAAAGAAATGTAATGATTGTCCCACTCTATAAACTTTAAGAAAGAATGTAATTTCTCTGTTTTATGAATTATTTCAAATCTTTGGTTCTCTAGGACTTTGTTCAAATTAAAAATTTGTTGCAAGAGGTGAAAAAAGTAGTATATTCAAGTAAATTAATTGTATAAATATAGTTTTTTGTTTAATTTTTTTTTGTTTGTTTTTAGTTTTGGGGGTTGTGTACTCACTTGACAAACTCCTAGTCATGGACACAATTGGAATTGTATGATTGGAAAAATCCCTGATTTTAATGTTTCTTTCATGTTTAGTTTTTGATCACAATTGTTTGACTATATTAGTAGCTAGACTGTGTCCTTTACTAATGTTGTCAAATGTTTGACAATTAAATATTAAAGCTACATGTAAAGCAATAAGAGACATTACACTCCTACATTTTATGATTTCATGAGATTTGCACCATACACACTGTTCCATGTAAATCTGATTTATACACTTTGAAATGTTATTTTTTAATTATTATTATCAAATGCTAATATAGAGTCGATAAATTAGTCAAGTTTTTATTTTACTGTTTTGGGGTAAATGTTTTCCATGTCATAAACCTAGTCCCATTGCTAATTTATTTGTAATTTGTCCATTGAGTGTTGGTTACATTTGCATGGCAGTTGCAAGTGATGTTCATTATTAATGTGATAAGAAATGTAATGGTTGAGGTTTTACATTTAACTTTGGATTATGTGAGAATTTTATTTTATTTTGATGTCCTCTCATCATTAAAAGAAATATGTTTTGTGCTAGCATTAGTCTATTTCTTTAATTTATTTTTTTCAAAGAGACACAAATATACACACATAGTTTTCACTGGAATTTTTTGTGCATTCTTTACAACAGCAATTTTTAAAAAAGAAAACTTGTGGTGAACATACATGGTGGCTGTTTAAATAAGTCATTTGTAATCTAACACCACTGTTTTGGTGTCTTCAAAATTTGCACTTCTTCAACTTCAAATATTCTTGAAATTTCATGAGTGTGTTGTGTGTGCATGCATATATTTGTGCATGATCTTTGGACTTAAGATCACTTGCAAGCATTCTCCAGTGTTTTTTGTTTACATTAAAGCATTGTATAATGTAAAGCAGCTTAAAGCAGTTTACATGGGGAACTGAAGACTTTTCTCTAAAGCAGAGTTATGTTAAACTAAGAAAATTTGCAAATGATTAAAATATCTTAAACTCAAATGGTGAGTAAAGCATCATATTAAAAAATATATCTCAAGTAAGAGACACACAAAACCGAATTGTAGAAAACTAGATGCATATTGGAAAGTTTGTATACAGCAAATATAGAATCTAAACAAATTGGAAATCTTATATATCATAAAATGTATTTATTAAATAGCTTGTAATATATATATACTGTATTAACTGTTTTGTTGTTTGTGAAATGTATATGCTTCTTTAGTAATTGAATGTTGAATCAGATTCACTTCTGAAATGTAACACTAATATAGATGCAAAGATGGTTATAGTTATCACACACACACACACACATTTGTAATTGGATGGTTTCTACATCCTAATCTTATTCTCTCAATACCACTAATTTGCACTTAAATCGAACTTTAATCATTCAAACTTCATTTGTTGGTGGACCCGGTACAGATTTAAATCTTCCTGTATATATATGTGTGTGTGTGTGAGTGTTTGTGTGTGTGTATTTTATTAAAACTATAGTATTTTTATTAGTACTTTTTTTTTTTTTATTAGAATTAGTTCAGATTTTAAATTAAAATTTTATGAGAGCCCAACATTTTGGTAATGGAATGGCCTTGGCAATAAAAGTTTTTTAACATACATTTCCTCTCACTAATACTTTCAGAAGCAAACAGTTTGTAATGATTTTCAGCTGATCATTTAAAATACTCAAAATTGCATAGTTTAATAGAAAAAGAAAATATATAACTGCAGGTTATTGTTTGTAAATAATATTTTACTGAATATAAAGAACTTAAAATTTGAATGTATGATCTGTAAATGGAATACTCTTATGTTTCAGCAGAAACATTTATTTGAACTTTTTAAGTCAGTGTGTAACAGTTTTAATATATGATTTACGAATGGAATTTTTGTAAATTTATGCAGGAACATCTGTTTGAAGATTCTGACTTTGATATGTGATCTGCAAGTGGTATTTTTTGTAAAGTTTAAGCAGAAACATCTGTTTGAAGTTTCTGAACTTAATATGGATTTTTTTTTAATATATGATTTGCAAATTAAATACTTGTAAGATTTAAAGTTTTTAAATTTGCATATTTTATATTTTCTTTTTTTTATTTCCTGTGTTGAAATTTTGGGACCTTTATGCTTGTTTTCTATAGTTTTTGAAACTTAATCTTCTGTTTCATAAAGTTTATTGTTTCTTGTGGTTGACTTTTCTAACCATAAATTTATTAATATTCACACAAATGCACATACACACACACAGAGAAACTAAATTCAGTTTTTGATAAGGTTTATATATATTGATATATCCATGTTTTTGTTTTGTTGCCAATGCTTGAAACAGTAAGAAGTTTAGTGTTTCATAGTTATCAGTTTAAGTTGCTTATTTTAAATCCCAATTTTGAATTTATTTTATTTTTAATGTTCTTGTATTTTTTTATCTCCTCATTAATCTGTTTAAGTAATGTGCAAAACTTTTGAGAATTTTTTTTTCTTGAAAAATTGTTTGATTGTTTTGCTTTAGTTGAAGTTTTTTTACTGCTGTTTTTTTTAATGTAGTAATTTTAGATAATAATTAAAGATCACAATGGAAATCAGTCACAATTTTAGAGTTTTGAGAAGAATCACATTTTTTAATTTCTAAACATTGTAATAGTAACACGTTATGTGAGAACCTTAACTTTCTTCTTTCTGCACAATAATCATTATTTAGACTGAAGGGGTAGAACATCATTTTTTTTTTTAAAAAAAACAACAAAACATTAGAAGTATCCACCATTGGGTATAAATCAGAAATTGTTATTCTGATCATTATGGTCCTCATTTATATTCACATATTCCTTTAATTCTCTTTGTACTTAATACTCTTTTCTTATTTATTAAAATGATAATTTACAGGTAAAGTAATGATGGAATGTTATTTTCAACACAAAACTGTTGGCATCATACAGGTACTGATTGCAAACTTTATCTAGTTTTACAAACTTGTAGTTTGAGATCACAAACAAATCAGTACAATACTCCAGGTTACAAACAGCACACACTCACAACTACTCATTTTTTCAATATTTAAAGAATCAATCAAATAAAATGTATTTCATGTATGCTTTTAATAAATAAATAAATCCATCTTCACACACCTGAGAAGCAGTGAAACAAATAAACAAATGTCCAACCCTAGACTATTGTTAGTGCAAATAGAACTGAGCAATGAAAGCTTGAGTTCAGGTACACAGAGAATTATGCTTAAGTTGTTTTTTTTTAAAGATTCTTTCCACTCTGTCAAATACATTCAAAATATACCAAATGTCTTACTCATCCAGATGTTGGGATATATTTAATACTCCTACTAATATTTTATTCAAAGAGACTAAATGTTGCAGGTGTATGATTTTTTAAAATATTTACTGGCCCAATAAAATATTCCCACCACTTTTGCTAAACACATTCCAACATTAAATATTGACAAATTTAAATTCTGATATCCTGAAATCAGCATAGATTTAACTTGAGAAAATGTGTGCATGTTCTCATGCTGTAGTCATTGCATTCAGCTACCCCTACATTGCATCTTCATTCAAGCACTTGAGACCATTGGAACACCACAATCCACCCACATGTACTATAAATATATACGCTCATAATTTGTGACAGTAGGCACTCCACATTCAGCTTCCTCTGTATCAAAACTTCATTCAAACACTTGGCACTTGTGGAATATCACTATATACTGTAAACATGTACAGTCATAATTTGTGACAGTAGGTGTGTTATGCGCATATCAAGCATTAAGCATTGTTAGCTCTCAAGCAGCTTGCAGATCTTATTTTTTCTGAATATACCAAATTATCTGATTTAGTCAGTTAAACTTCTTGTTTGTGATGGTTTTATTTGACCGTAATGCTGAGCATTGATTTGGGGAGAGGGAGCGGGGCATGTTTCCTATTATTGATTTTAACAAAATACAACTCAGTTTAATCATTATTATTTTATATGATTAAAAGAAATTTGCTGACCACATTATAAATAAACCAGAAAAGTTTTGTTTGAATAAACTTGAAAACAAAATTTCCAAGCAGAGACAGATTATTAAGTATATGTTTTAGTGTATTTCTCTTTAGCTGAAAACATGATTAGAAATGACACAATGAATGAGAAGTATAAGCTCGAAGAGTAGGTAGCAAATTTGTATTTAAATTTCTCAAGAGTTCATATGACATGATTTACATACATGCTTTTCAAAATACTCCATACAGGTTTTTAATAGTTCTATTCTTTCATTTCTTGTTAACTGACCTGTTTAAAAGGGTTTTGTAACATTATGCATAATAAATACTTTTCTTGTTAAGAATATTTGTTTGCATTTATTTTCTTTAGATTTTAATGTACATATACTATCTTTATGGAATATTTATTATCTGAATTTTTGGTACTTTTTATTTAATGCTTGTACTGGTAGTATTAGCAATGAAATTGTTTTTGCATATGTAATGCTTTGAGGGATAAAAATCTTGACACTATAAGATTTTCTTGCATACTGTCATGTGACTTTGTACATTTAAAAATAATAATCATTCAGAGGTCTTTGCTTTTACAGTTATTAAATAGAGAGTGTGTTATTTTAATTTGAATATTATTTAGTCATTACCAAGTTAAACATTACTTATATTTAAAACTACTTTTTTCAAGTGTTCAAATGGGGTTGTGTTGGGTTTTTATCCCTTAATTATATATAAGTAGATGTACTTTCTAGATTACATTTTATGATGATTAGAAGTAGGTTGTGGTGTTAAAATAGAACTAGTCAGATGTAAATTCAAATAGTTGTCTTCCATTTGTTACCACTAATAATTATGAAGAAATTAATTAACAGGTTCACTGCACCTCAGTGTTGAAACCAAAAATTAGTATGTTGCAGACAGAGATGAATGCCATTTTTTTTTAAAATGTTCTCTAGATATACTATTTTGTTCTCTAGATATACTATTTACCCATGAAAATGCATTGCCTATGCTATTGTTGGACAATCTAACACTTATAAACGCATAACAAAATTATCACACATAAAAAATGTACTTTTTCTGGTGAAATAAAATTTTGTGGCTTAGGGATGCTGGCACATTTGTGTCCAGGGTTCTAGCCTGCCAGTTACATTTCCGATTCTTTAAGTTTAATATTTGACATTTTCAAGAAATTATCTGTCTGAATGTTCATTACTTCATAAACTGGAATAAATTTCAAATACAGTTAAAATACACTTAATAATAATAGTAGTAATAACAATAATACAGTAATCAGTATGATTACAATAACCAGTATTTTTAGTCTCCTATTATAAATTGCAATATGTTGTTGTATCCAATTTTTTAAATTTTGAATCAGGATTATTCTCAAATCTCTAAACAATAAATGTGTGAAATAATTGTTCTTAGTGTTACTAAATAAAAAATAAGTGGAATAAGATTTTTTCCTTGTGTATATGGTTTTTTCTTATAACTATTGTACAAATGACACACTTTATACCTATAGTGTCATAAAATTGGTAGGTACTTTGTCTTTTGATAAGACATTGTGATGGAATTTATTATGCATGACATTGAATACATTTTGTTCTTCATGAGCAAGGTGCACTTTAGTATGTCTTTAAAATGAGACATAGCATATTTGCTTCTTTGGCATTTGAAACATTATTATTCGAATGGCTGTCATTTAAACATTGTTTGCATAAATGGTTGTTATACAAACACTTTGATTGGTTGTATGTATACAAAGCATGATAAGAGATGACATAAAGAATATATCTGAAAATACAGCACTACTTTGTTGTTATTCTTGTTGATCACACGTTTTTTTCCCCCTTCATTGTTCATATCATTTAATAAGTGATAACATTTTTTCATGCATAAAGGTAGTGCCAGTGAAGGCACTGTGATGGTGCTTCACCACATGGGCAGTAGGACTAAAAAGTTGTCCACCATGCCTTTCTTTAAATTTACAAATAGGATCCAAAGACCTGCACTGACCTCGGCTGCACAGATTGACTGTCCCTACAGCAACCAAGTGCAATCATTTCTATTCTCACTCGTCATATTGTGACCATCAAAAAAGTCTTAAATTCTGTCAGTTGTGTTTTAGTCATTAGGATTCTTATAGACTCCGTACATCAGTGTTGCACAAACTTTTTGAGTCGGGGGCCACAATCTGACTTGTCGATACCGTCACAAAAAGGTGAAGATCAAAATCATCACATCTAAGAACACACAAATGTTGATTAAGACTATAATTACGACAAAGAAGTTGTATACTAAGACTCATTCTAAAAATGTTATGATACGTCAACTTTCACAAAGTCAGTGTGTTGGATAGTGCGGCATGTCATCTGCAAGCTTCAAAATGTCCGGCTTGATTTTTGACGTTGAAAGATGCAAAATTGATAATCATCAGTCAGCTGACCGCAGGTGTTGTTTTTGTTCAGTTTCATCTGTGAGAAAGCCTGTTTGCAGCAGTATATGCTGCCAAGTATGCTGGTGTGGACAAATGCATTATCCAGTCATCATTAAACTGCCGGTTTTCCTTGTCAACTTTTCTTTTACGATTAGCTGCCATTATGTCACAAAAATATAATCAAAATAAACAACAGAATGTGGTAGATTGGATGCTAAGGCTTAACAACTACTGACCAACCATATCACAGGAAGGGGCAAGCATGTATGTGTGGGGTTTGCTGCCCATCTTGGTACAGTCTTTTTCTCTTGCCTCTGTGAGTGTTATGTCAGCGGGCAGACATCATCTGCACAGAACGCCTGGAAAAATGGGTCAGGAGGTGCTGCTTTGTTTCAAATCACTCAGTGAATGAGTAAACCATTTGACTTTTTCGTTTGACATGGCGGGCCACTCGTTGACTCTTCGCGGGCCGGAGTTTGTGCACCACTGCCGTACATTAAACAATATAATCATGAATTAATGCACATTAGTATGTTGTTTTAAATTTTACTCTCCAAACAACACTACAACTGCCAAAAATCATATTAATTTGCTCTGTGTTTTAGTCTCTGATCTCTGAAATATAGAGTATGCATGTCAGTCACCTATATATATATATATATTGGTGTTATTGATTGTCCCAAGATGGCAATGCATTGCAGAATAGCGTGTTAGGTGGCAGTCAATCCGTTTAAAAGAGATCAGTTGTCATCACTCTGCCTAGGTAACAGATATAGTCTGTGAGTGGCCCAGCAATCGATAGGATCCAATTTCTAAAATAAAAATATAAATAACATAAAATTACTTGAAAAAAAGAAATATTCATTTCTTCATTATCAATGTATCAAAGGCAAGTTTATATACATCTCTAAAGACTTCTTTTCTAAGAGCAAAAAAATCCCTTCATAGCATTCTGACATAGCTTTGAAACATGAAATTCAAACTGTATTACCATAGACTACAATATTTTAACAATAAAAAGATTGTAATTGTTTCAGTAAATGATCATTTTTAATTATTAGATAACTCTGAGTCAAAAGAAATCAAGTAAAAATGTAAGTCAAGAAATCATTGTTTTTTCATTATATTTTTCATGTATGTGTGGGTGTGATACAGTTTAAGTGAGTGTATGAGAGAGAAAGAATTAAAAATTGAGTTACATCACTGTAAAACAAAATTACTTTGAAAGGACAGATAATATTTTATCCATCAAGAAAACGGTTGATCTACAATACGGGCCTGTCCCTCAGGAGCAGTAAACAGTCTGCTAGGATGGGCATAAATGCATGCAAACTTTCAAGTCTTCTGACTCACTCAGTATCCAAGCCAAGCACATGAGGCCGGCTAAACAGTTTGCTGTAGGAGACCACTTGTACCTAATGACCCTTTGAATGACAAGCCAATCAGTTTTCTTTCTTTTTTTTCATGAAAATTTAAAACATTTTATCGTTGACAGTGTCAACAAAATACACCATTGTGTGGTAGGACCTATTCAGGCATTCCATCGCCTGACCTATGTAATCGAATTGTGGGTTGTTTTCCCCATGACGTAAATAAAATACTGTTATATTGCATCAGTTCTGAATTTGTACTTATGTCACCAGAATTCTTCGATGTATTTCTGCTTAACATCCGCACCTATTATTCATTAGTTGTGAGAAAGGGTACAACCATAGATTAAATAATAGATCTATTCATGCAGTCTATGGTACACCGATGTGCACACTTCGGGAGGGAAGGAGGGTTCTGTAGTTGGTGATGTATGTTGGCGGGAAGCAGTAGGGGGGAAGTTTCTAAATACGATGATACTAGTTGCCTTTCATTAGTATTCTCTACAATTCGACATACATGTAATATTAAAGAAAACATTATTCGACAGTACATTGTATTTTAAAAACAAGCACATCGGCCTCTTCATGTCAATCGAAAGGCTTCAAAGCGAGGTAAAAGTCATGGCGGTCTACTGTTACGCACACATATCAGGTTTATACGCATGCCGCTTTAAAAAATAGGTTATAATTTTTTTTAAAACATATTTGTAGTGAGGGCTACTGCTGTTTCCATTAATGTACGTACGACACATAGTGACACAACAGGGAAGAGGTAGAGAAGAGATAATTTGGCTCAGACTGTTGGAGGCCCCAGAGTTTTAAAATTAATTTTGAGGGGGTATGATTTATATAGCAAGGGATATGATTTATATAATTATATACAAGGGGAATGGATTTATATAGGAAGGGGACGAATTTCTACAGCAAGAGGGGATTATTTTATAGCAAAGAGAAATACGTATATAGCAAGGGGAATGCATATTACATTTTTTTTCTTTTTAACTTGTCCTTGCTGGAAAGGGAGGGGTTGCTTTTCCTATGTTAT
Organism: Sinotaia quadrata; assembly: GCA_028829895.1. Taxonomy (NCBI): domain Eukaryota; kingdom Metazoa; phylum Mollusca; class Gastropoda; order Architaenioglossa; family Viviparidae; genus Sinotaia; species Sinotaia quadrata. The sequence continues at coordinate 86,631,869 of CM054178.1, forward strand.
CGCCCCCACCCCCCATTTTGCGACGTCAGTGGTTCATATCTCCGTGGATTTACAAAGTTTGGGCACTGCATGAATATTCATGAGCTTTAGAAGTTCATATTCTGCCCATTATATTTGCTGCATTGGTGGCTATAGCTACAGAAGAGTCACTCACGCATAAAATGGGCTCACAGAATGCAGGAGTGAGGCTGATTCTGGGATAACTTATCTCCAAAGTGCAAAAGTCTGTTGTGTCATGTGGACATGGGCTAAGAATGGTGGTAATAAAAGCTACTTTAAAAGTGAGCTAGATGTTGTTTTAAATGCATGAGGTAGGAAAGTATGTTGTATAGAAAACGTATGCATATACATATCGTAACTTTAATATTTGTAATAAGTACGGGTCTGAAAAAGACCCAGCAGTTATTAATTATTACACGAATGACTATGGTGTGTGTATGCGCGCGAGCACGCATGCTGAACTTTGAGTGCCTTCCACGATATTACAAATTTGTACTGATATGGTTTGTTATTACAGTTTTTTTCAGAGGGGAGAAAAAATACAAATGTAAATGTCTACCAACCTAATAAATATCGATAAGTTTTCTAGCCTCGTTAAAAATCGCATCACCAGATCACGTGGCAAAGAGCTAGCTGTTCATCGAGAGAGTGATTATAATTTGTACCGAATATTTTCGTTTGCAGTGGGGTGATAATAAAGCTGTTTAAGCTGCATCAGCATGGTTTATGTCCTCTATGCTTTGTGGCTTGGAATCAAGTCTATACTAACCAAACATTTGGCTTGGCTTACGTATAAACTGACTTTCTCATTGGAGCATTAACTTGAAAGGCAATTGTTCTAACTTGTAAAATTAATTTGTCAACTATTACATATGTTTAGTTATATCCTTTGCAGCCAACGAACTAAGGATGAGAATATTTGCTGTGTGATTTGTCCACGTGCTCTGTCCACCGCAGACAGAAACACATTCACTCTGAAACGTTTCTCGGTTGACGCATTCGTCATGACACATTTCATCCAAATTCGCCTTGCCTTTTTTAAACGCCGATCTTCAAAGTGATCTTTACTGCCCCAAGCTTTTGCCGGAATAACAGCAGTGTCGTGAATAGAATTGTACTTATTGCGCATGCTCTGCAATTTCTCATGTGATGACTTGATCAGATCATTCTCTTTACTCAGGCCGCACCGTACAAATTGTAGTAGTTTTCAGATGTCATGGGTTGCTTCCAGAATTTTTGTCATCATTGCAAGAATGAAAATAAATCGAAACATTCTACCTTCTTCTTGATAGTGAGTGCATTAACTACTTCATCCTTCTTCTTGCTGGTCAGAGTGATCGTTGTGAGGACTTTAAGGTCACCCACAAAGCGATAACGAAAGTGAACGAGGCAATCGTATCTTGACGACCACCTGGTTGGACACAATCTCTTCAAATCTGAGTAATGTTTGAGCCCAATCCACACTGTGATGAAAGCAAAGTCCACCGGTGTATGCTGTGACCGAAGAAAACGTAGATCTGTTCGACAACGCCAAAGACATTCTTGACATAGATAAGGTCTGAAACTGCGTCATTCACAGCAAGTTTTAAATTGAGTCGCGCATTGTACACAAACAGCCTTCGACTGTCTCCAACAATCCATGCCTGAACTCCTGAATAAATACCACTCATGGAGGCCGCTCTGTTGTAGTCTTGACCGCGCAGTTTTGCTAGTTCCAAGCCGTTGTCTTCAGTGCAATTATTTACAACAGTGCAACAGAGACCGAAAGCAGATTGGTCACCAACATTTTTAACTTCTCAGGCTTCTCTGCAGGGTTTGTTTCTACATTAGCATAACAATGTGATTAAGTTTATCAGTTTTGCTGATGTTTTGGGTGGTTGGTTATTGTTAAAGTATGTTCTCCTTGACATATCGTGCCACCTTGCTAATCACTTCAGTTTGTTTGGTGGCAGTGAGGTACTTCACAGTGCCTCAAGGCATGTTAATCACTCGATTTTGTTTGGTGGCAATGAGGTACTTCACAGTGCCTCAAGGTATGCTAATCACTTCATTTTGTTTGGTGGCAGTGAGGTACTTCACAGTGCCTCAAGGCATGTTAATCACTCGATTTTGTTTGGTGGCAGTGAGGTACTTCACAGTGCCTCAAGGTATGCTAATCACTTCATTTTGTTTGGTGGCAGTGAGGTACTTCACAGTGCCTCAAGGTATGCTAATCACTTCATTTTGTTTGATGGCAGTGAGATACTTCACAGTACCTCAAGGTATGCCCAGCAGCTTTCGAAGAACAGAATCATACCGTGCAAGTTGATAACAGACCCAGGAAATTGTCACTGTTTTCACCGCTGTTAGTCCCACCATCATGTTCCTTGTGGTCCCTGACTGCCAAGTTAAACGCAACTAACATGAGCGTGACGTTAATTATTCTGTCAATAACTTGCCTCCAGGAATTTGCTTCCTTTTGTATACTATCTTCCATTTCAGCTGTGAGTGTTTTGTTCAAGCGCCACTCTTCCAGAACCATGCAACAATCAACAATGAATGTGGTCAACAGATCTTTCGCGAATGTCCAGTACGTATGTAAGATGTCCCGGTCACGAATGTCCAGTACGTATGTAAGGTGTCCCCAGTCACGAATGTCCAGTACGTATGTAAGGTGTCCCCAGTCACGAATGTCCAGTACATATGTAAGGTGTTCCCAGTCACGAAATCGTCTTATCCAAGACATATCACAGTTTTCGCAAACAGCCAACAGGCATGACAATAAACTCAGACGGCACCAGGCGAATAAGATAGAGAAGTGCGTTTAAGTTTTCACCCCAGCTTAGTGTAAAATGACAGAGAAGCATTGTCCTTTCTGAGCAGGATCTCGTAGAAAAGAGCAAAGAGGTTGCCGGACCAAGGCGAAATGATCAACTGTCTATCTTCATGTGACAACGGTTCTCTCTGATATCACTGAAATTTATTTTAGCATTGATGGATTCAACAGTTTTCTCAATATTGCCCTCAAACTGAAACAGATTGATAAAAACCATTTTCAGTGAATCACAGAAGTAATTGTCTGGAGTATATGAAGATCAGATTGACATAGAGCTATTTATATACCATTGAGCTACTCAGTGCCCTGCGCTCATTCCTTTACATTTTCATAGTTTTAGGGCTACTGTTGAGCTCCCTTATGATATAGCATGATGTTATATAGCCTATCTTGATTCTAGGACTCTAAGGTATATTATAGTAAAAATCTGATCAAAATCAGTCCAGGTAACTTTAGAGTTAACCCCACCCATACCTGCAGTCATAACAATTTTATTACATGTAAAGATATCTTGTAATATAGATCGCTAACTCTTATAACTACTCTAAACTCATTAACATTTTGATATATAAGAAAATGAAAAATATCCAGAAACAAACAGAATAGGAGGGGGATGAGTCAGATAAATAAACCTTTTTTAAAAAAAGAGTAGCGATGGGGGGGTATATGCTGTGAAAAGTGGTGTGTGTGTGTGTATTTTATTTTTTTAAAGAAAAGAAATATAAAGTGCTATTATATATATATATATATAAAAAAACCTGACATGCTGTTATTTACTGGAAGCCAACTTGAGCACCCTCTTTCACTGTGTCAGTTCCTTCAGGCAGAACAACAATTGTAGCAATTTCTAGTAACTACAATGTACCATAAATTGCCCTATGTAATCAGCATACATTGCTATGATACATCAAAGAGTAGTGTATTCCTAAACACGTACACATACTGCTTCCCGCCTCTACCACGGTCAGTCATAGCAATCAGTGGAATCAGGATAATCAAATAACATGCGGGGAGAAAAAGCTGCTTTACTCTGAAAAATATAATCAGGCACAAACATTCCAGTAAATCGCTTTATAACTCCATTCTTTCTTACATTCCAGTCTCAGCCATGGGACAGTTTCCTGCAATGGTATTTATTAGCCGATACATGCACACAGCATAATAAATACAGCATATCAATGTCAAGTGTTGTTAGCATTGTTTACTTCCAACTCTGCCGTTTACAAAAACACCATCATAAGGAATGACCAAGGCCAGGCCACTCCAACAATTTATACAACAATTACGTAATAAAATAAGGATAGGCAAATTTACTCTGCCTCGGTAGGGTATCTGCCTTGTAAATAAATTGACAGACAACACAGGTAGGAAAAAGCAATGTCCAGCAACACAGGTAGTGGACAGAAAGGATTATAGTCTCGCTAGTCCTAGGAAAGATCTTAAAACCCCAGACACCATGCTCAAGCGAATAAAATAGTTTATATACCCAGTGTAGACTCTCTCTCCCATCACTTTGATTTTCTCTGCCAGCAAGCCCTGTCTTTAGGCTGAACTGTGAGTATTGGTGAGTTATTTGACTGATAGAGTGCAGGAAATTAGACTTTGAAATATTTTCATGTATTTAGAATTATTGATCTCTATGGTTTTGAAATTAGACTTAGCAATGGTTTCGTGTATTTTGAACTATTTATTTTATGGCTTTGTAATAAGATTTAGAGAGATTTTGTATATTGCATTGATCTTATGACATGTTCCTAGGGGAAACGTTAATCGTGAATTTAATTATGATTTTATTTATGCCCATGTTGTGTGAATGGTACTAATGATTTTATTGCAGAATACTTTGAAAATGCTAGTGGATAAAGTATGGAAACATTTTGACAAGAACCATGTTGTCCCTCAGGATTTCTTTAAGAATGCTTTTTTTTTCCTTTGTGTTTTAGTCACTGCATGGGACTGCCAACATCTGTATCAACAGTGACTGTAGCAATCTGTAGCCCTCCTCCTTTGTTCTACATCCGTACATGGGTCCCGACATGATCTTACAAATGCTGACAACAGGTCTGCCCGGTATGGCTGTGAGAATCCCCATCAGGAACCAGTAAGCTGGGAGCTGAGCCTAGCCCTGGTCGTGAGAGATTTCACACAGAATTCCTGGGAGCAGTTTGGGTTGTCGTGACAGATTGCAGTTAAACCCAGTGTTCAGTGTGATGTGAAGTGAGTGGGAGCAGTTTGGGTTGTCGTGACTGAGGTTGCAGTTAAACCCAGTGTTCAGTGTGATGTGAAGTGAGTGGGAGCAGTTTGGGTTGTCGTGACTGAGGTTGCAGTTAAACCCAGTGTTCAGTGTGATGTGAAGTGAGTGGGGGCATTTTGGGTTGTCGTGACTGAGGTTGCAGTTAAACCCAGTATTCAGTATGATGTGAAGTGAGTGGGTAACATTACGGTGAAGCTCATGTACAACTACAGTCTACATTAAAAAAGGTCATGAGGTCATGAAAATTAACTGTTTGTTTTCTTTCTATACTTCCTCACTCTGATTCCGTCATGAAAGGTATGTTCTATTGAACTGTTACAGATTATTAATTTAATTATTTTATTGTCATAATAAGGACTGGATAGGTGTTGGACAGTATCAGGACATTGTAATTCGTTGTTAGTGTAAGTGTCTTTTCCAACTGTATTCGTTTGCATATGTTTCTTTATCAGTACTTCTTTTGCATATTATTGAAATGATGTCTGGAGTAATAGTGGGTGGGTGGGGAGCTCGTTAATATAATCAAAGACAGATCGAATTATTCTTTCACTTTTCAGTAAGAATTTCCACCTGAGAGAAAGAAGTCATGTGTCAGAAGAAGGTCTGTTGTTTGCATATGTGTGTGAAGGAAAAATAGAGTTCTGAAACGCCAGGGAATCAGCCAAGTGAAAGAGGAGCTGGGGCAACCTATTAGGATGTATTAACAATATGTATATTTAAGATTTCCAGCCACTTGCATTATTATAACAAGCTTGAGCGTCGTCATACATAGCATTGAAGTGTGTAATATAAAATGAATTCAATTTATACAAATTCTTCGATTTGATTTTATAAATTTAATTTTATATCACAAAATTCTTTAAATGAATTGATGACATAAAATCGTAAAATTTCATGTGAAAGTTAACATATAAACGGCCTGCCAAGGCACATAGAAACAAATTTTAAATGTAAATTGTTGTTACGCGTTTAACGCTGCCCTGACTCGGTTGAGCGGCTCTGTCTTCTGGCGAGATAATGCAGTTCGACCATGCCATGGGACAAGTCTTCCGTTTATCTGTCGCCCTAGTAACGGTCGGTATTCGCTACTGACGGAGGACTTTAAATCGAAAGTCAATACAGTTCACCCAACGGCGAACCGCGTGTTGTCTCTGTCTCTGCGGCGGCCAAACGTTGGGTCACTGTGCCTTAGCGGACTGATATGCGGTTGACAGTACCAGCATTCTACACGTATTAATCCCCATCCACTCTTCAAGACCTTGAGCAACTGGAGTCGTTTTGACCTACTGTCCTCCACAAGAAGTGCGTCTTACCAATCGTATTCAGTCACTGTTAATTGTAATGTGCTATAACTAGCGTGTTCACCATCATCGGTGAACGCAGTGGTCTCCCGCTAACGCGCGTGCGCGCATTCACATGAACAGACACTCAAGCCGCCTGGCTGTCAGGGTTACGAACCAACATATTCATTACCTATGTCAGTTAGATTCGGAACCGAAATAGGTATAGTAGGTCAAATCTCTATTATTATAATAATTATTAACTGCATGGTTCTAAAACTAAGTGATGAGACAGTTTGTGTTGTACTGAGTTTGCAACAATAAGCTAGCTAGGAGCGAGATCTATGGGTGTACCACTGAACTCAAGTTTTATAAGTTCATAATGACAATCAGCATATGCTATTTATTGTTTCATTTAGATTATGTTTTTACTGCTACTTATATTATTTAGTTTTTACAAATTATGTGGTATTCAATATAAGCTTTGATCATTGCTAGCAATTGCAATTTATCAAAATTAGTCCTCAGTGCAAACTGACGGATCAGATCAGTTCAGCATGCCAGACATCTGACTTAATAAACCTTTCATTTTTCTACTAATGTATTTTAATAAGTCAAATAATCATGTAATGTGCTTCATACTACTTTCAAGTTTCATAAGCCCAAAATAAAAACAGATCTTTTAGCCAATACAATGGTCACATAACTAAATTTCCTCCTTAATAAGCAGACCAAGATAGATTATTCAAATGCAACTGAATGTTGATGCCAGTTTGCACTTTTCAAGTTTCCTTAAATATACTACTGTTTACTCAGTGGACACTGACTAAGCAGACATACAACCACACAAGACAAATAATAATGACAAAGTTTGTCCATAAAACCATGTCAGTTGAATAAAATGAATCCAGAGGTCCAAGTATATCCATTCTGGGCTGGATTGTGCCAACACAGTACTATTTGATGCAGGACGTAACAACTTGGCATTTCCTAAGCTGCTAGTGGTGCTACCACGGTCCGGTGAATTAGACAGCTACACTAAAGACAGCAGTGGCCAATCGCCTGCTATCCGGCTGTAGAGCCGCCGCCACCCAACCCACGAGTAGATGGGGTGCCGACCTAGTCGCCGAGCATCCGCATGTGTACGGGTGGCGGGAGAGGGCACGCGAGGAGCCCGAATGTCGCGCTCCGATAGACCAAGTGATGGAGAAGCTCGCTTGAGAGTACGCAACTCCAAACGATATGGATTCAACCCTCAAGACCGGTACTCGGCACCCCCGACTGATAGCCACTTTCCTCCCCACAGCTGTACAACGGCCACCTACCACCATGGTTGTTGCGCGACCTCTCGCATCACGCTTCGACTGTCGAAAAACGGTTCCATGCTGGAAATTGAGAAGTGTGATTTTCACGACAACAGTAGAATATGCGATTGTGGTGCTGTAAATAATACTTACCCGCGAGGCGATGCAGACGACATATCAATCCCTCTAAGGACCCGGAGCGCGCCAAATCTCGACAGCTTAGGCAACTACAAATTTCTCTTTGCCAGCGATACTGATTACAAACCGTCCCGTAACTTAATACACACTGCCGAGATAACCGGTGCCAGCAGAAAGGTGTTTTCGGATGAAAGAATTGAATCGTGCAAAGATCACACTCCTGCTACGCAACTGAGCCTTGCAGTAGAGACTCATGAGTTTGAGTGCCAAGTTTCTAAAGCGGTTTCCATGACGACTGCAGACTACCAGACTCACTGTGCGCAGCAGGACATAAAAAGAGGGCCTGCACTCTCTACAGTTGATACCCGTGTTCCCAAAACTGATACCCGTATTCCTAAAGTTGACATCCGTGAACGCGCTTGCACGGCCAGTGCGGACAACTCCGCTTCTAGTGTCAAAACGAACTGTGTCTTTTTACCAGATCTCATTGAGGTCGAAGAGTCGAACTGTGGTCTGGAAGATCCTGAGCAGCTTGTAATCAGAGATGTGTCGGTAGGTGACACCAGTTGTGGATGGCCGCAAACGGCAGAGTGTCCTGACGTTAAAACTGTCCCGGGCAGTTCTGGAACTGCCAAATTCAGTTGGGACAGACATAGCAGTAAATCTGTAGATACGGGCTGTGAGACGGACGAAGATGACGGCGCTGTGCACTTGCTGTCAAGGTTGGAACTGGGACCAACATACGTCCATGGCGATTTCAGAAATGGTAAGGTGAACTTGCTTGTGTGTGTGATCAGTTTAAAGGCTTACTTTCTGAGCTAATAGATCAATATAAGATGAAAGTTTATAAGCGCATTAAAATGTTGGGGTACGATGTGTGATTGTTTGGTTTTCATTTCTTTCTGTTACAGATAATGTTTGGGTGAGATGTGGTGAAGAGGATGTTGGGTGGGATGTGTGGAGAAAATGTTTCAGTGTATGGTAGTCAAAGGGATGGTTGGATGGGGTGGGGTCGAGAGAATGGTCAGTATATTTTCTATCTTCCTTGGTTTTCATATTCTTGTAACATAAAGTCAGTTTGAAACGTTGTCGCTTCTTGGCAGCCATAAAAACAACTATCAGATGTCATTTTTAAAAACACCTGCAAACCATCATTGATATTATTATAATAATTTATAATCATTAGTAGTTGCTTAACACTTTCTTTATTTGTTTTAAATTTAATCTGCTAAGTGTTGTAGACACATGAATTGTGGCATTATAAAACTTTTAAAAGAAGAAAAAGAAAAAGAAAAAAATTAAAATTATATAAAGGTTCAAGTTATTTGATTTGTATTTGTTACACTTTGCTTTGTTTCCTCACAGAAGCATAAAGAAAAAATATATAATAGAATATCACATGCTGGGTTATATTTAATGACTGTCACAAAATTATTAATCATTAAATTTATTATTATTAGTTCTAATGACTCTGACTCAAAAGTACTAATCATTAAATTTATTATATTAGTTCTAATACTAACAACAGCCCATTTTCTGCAATTTAGCTGCTGTGCCTTGAGTTGGCAATGTTATCTTTCCCTTTGATTAATTATGACATATAATATCCACATATTTCTGGCTCAGACCCCCCAGCCAACTCTTCTCAGTCACACTGACATATTAACCAGAATATGGGTTTAAGATAACAATAACGAGAAGATTTAATAATTATTAATAACAATAAAAAGAAAACAATAGCATTCAGTTTTTGAAAACACAGGTCAACCAAGACCATCTTACTGTCCCAATGTTCATGATTGTTTATTTGATTATTGTCTCACTGGTCGAATATGGATTGTGTAGTTTAGACCACTTAACTTTGGGGTTGTTGATAGAGGTTTCACTCGTCATGTTCTTGGTTACTTGCGCTGTGCCTCTTGCCCTTGTTGATGACTGTCAGCTCGCAACAGAAATAAGGTATGACCGTGATAAAGAGCTCAGAAACCAATCATGAGTGTAAGAAGAAAGAAGGCTAGCTACAATAGACACATCTCTCTGTAGCCATCGATAAGTATGAGAGAGCATTGAGGCTTTGTGGCAAAAGCAATAGATGACTTACAATTTTACATCATTAAACATTAGCTAAATGCTAACTTATAATTAAAGTTCTCTCATGGAGAAGCATTTACAAATATGACAATAATGTTCCAATTCCACATTTACATAATCTTAATACTTAATAGTTACAACAATATTCAATTAATGGTTTAAAGTAAATTCACATTGAATCATTATCTCAATCTACTATTTAGTCTCACTTGCTACAAATAGTTTTACAATGAATAAAGCACAGCACACATGTGCTTATCTCCATTTCATCATCTATACATATGGCATGAATTATTACTAGCAGCACATAACCTTCTCTAAAATAGATATGAGTTAGTTTCATACAACAATCATTAGTGAAAATATATGCACATTCTACACAACATTCTAATCAGTAATATATAACAATAATTTCTGAGAAGTCAATATATTTACCCCTCTGGAAAATGTGCAAAACATTTTTCTCATATACATAGATTTCAACCCTTCTCTATGGTGTGGGAACAGTGCATAATAATGTAAGGGTGTATCAGCAACATATATATATATGAAATACTCAGGGTCAAACTACAAGTTCTCTTGTGTCAATGAACAGAACACAAATATCAATATAAGGGCATCCCATATCCTGTCAACATTCACCCACTCTTACTGCCAACCTTCCCCCTTCTGTACATTTTTACTGAGTGATCATTGAATTGACCTAAGTCCTTTACTGTGGGTACAGCAGATTGCATAATCAGCCATGTGGTGGTCAGCTGTAACTAGGGGGAGATTTCAGTTTGATGTGAAATATTATAATCAAACAGAGATATATAATGCAACACTATTTGTAGGCTACAATTGGTCCATCAATAAAGCAAGTATGCAATAAGGGGAGTGGGCAGACATTCATTTTGTTGTGAAATATTATAACCCAACAAAAGCTGTAACCACAACACTAATTGTAAGCTGCAATTAGTAATAAACCAAAAGTAAATCCACCGATGGGGGTGACATGGGCAGAGACATTCAGTTTGATGTGAAATATTATAACCCACAAGAGGTGTAACTGCACCATTGTTTGTAAGCTACAATTGGTCCAATGACCTGAGTATTTATGTAGTTTGCATGTTACACTGTCATGGACTTTTTGTATCATTATAATTATTCGATGTATCCCTGAACATAGTCTTTATTGTCAGTGAATTGCCACTTTTACTTTTTAACAGTGTGATAATTTATTGTCACTGAATTTCCACTGTTACTTTTTAACAGTATGATAATTTATTGTCGCTGATAGTGATTTGCCACTTTTACTTTTTAACAGTGCATTAATTTATTGTCACTGAATTGCCACTTTTATTTTATAAGTCTGATAATTAGTTGGCATTCATGCATATAGATATATGCCTGCATGAAATATTGAAATTCTGTAATTTATAAAGTTATAATAAATATGTTTCATACTCTTCTTTAAAGAACTGCAATACATGTAGTGCATGACATATTATATATACTCTTTATTTTTTTAATACTGCAGTTTATGTGTATACTGTGTAAGAATATTATACATGTATACTCTTGTAGGACATTGACATGAGAGATACAGCATTAAACAGAAGAAGATGAAGCAAGCACCAGACCATGAATCTGAACATATCTCATAAACCTACAGAAAACTAAAAAAAAAAATGCAGTTTAAAAATATTTTTAAAAGAAATGGATTTTCAAGACAGATGACTTCAAAACAGCCTTGGTGTGTTCACATGCCAGTAACCATTGGAATTGGATGAAAAAATATTATAAATCGTTCACTCTCTACAAAAGTATGTAATTTTTTAATATATATTTTATAAATAAACTAAATCAGTAGCGAAATATGATTTTGATTTTCTTGAATAAAAGATTTTATTTTAAATTCTGTCTTTTCTTCTTCAGATTAATGCTAATTTTTTTTTAAAGTGCTTTATTTAGGGTTTTTTTTTAATTTAAACTTCCTCTATTTGTATTACAAAGCAATAGAAATAAAAGACATGAGTCCACTAGCAGAAACAACTGTTATACTGTTAAATAGTGTAAAACTGCAAATGTCAAGAGTTATAGAGTATTTAAAAGACAAAGAGACAAAATGTATACAGTAATAATGTGCTGAGCAGCTTCTTTAGTGTAATTTTTATTCTATAAACAATATAATTTGGTGTAGTTGAAATAATGTTGGTGTTACATGCATTATGAACATGATAACATATGGAGTAGTTGCAATTAATTCTGTGTGTGTGTGTGTGTGTGTGTGTGTGTGTGTGTTTGTGTTTGTGTGTGTGCATGTGTGTGTGTGTGTACATTTGCCAGATGTCTGTGTGTATTATGGGGTAACTTATTTGAACAGGTATTCTGATAAGTCCGGTTCATTAATGTTATCAGCTTTTTTTAAATATTGGTCATGTGTACATTTTGATATCCATCATCATTGTACATGAACAAAATTGTAATAATTAATAAACTTCTCATCTTATTGGGAAAGACTATTGTCTAATGCACATGCGAATACTCCAACCAATTTGTGCTATCAGAGGATTGTTGGGGCATATTAAGAATATATATATTTTATATATATGTATATAGTTATTGTACACACACGCACACGCACACACACACACACACACACACACACACAAGAATGTTTTCTGACCACATGAGAAACTAGGACAGAATGTTTGTCAATTTTCAGCCTCTTCTGCTGTGATGCTGTAGGGTCGGAGAGAGCTAGAGAGTTGTCCTGACTCTGTGAAATCAGTGTTACTAAATTAGTCATTTCTCTCTTTGAAGACTGCCCCAGTGCCTGTCTTAACGATATACACTGTGTGTGTGTGTGTGTGTGTGTGTGTGTGTGTGTGTGTGTGTGTGTGTGTGTTCTTTCCCTGTAGCTGTATTAGATGTTTTCTGGAAAATAAGGTACCTAATATTTTCACTGCCTAAGGCATATTTTTCACTCGTGTTGTGATTGCCCATGTAAATTTCATTAGGTGTGCACTTTGGTGGTTTTAGCCGTTCTCTGATTGTTTCTATTATGTTTTGTGCAATAATGTTGCATGTGTTTCTACGCGTGACTGTATGAGTGTAAACTAATTTGGTTTAGCTATGCGTGGGCCTATTGTTTCAGTGTTTCGTATTTTTCCCATGCGGAACAATAACAAAAAAAAAAAAAAAAAGGCCGTGCTCAAAGAACTGCTGTTCTGTTGTTCACTGCCGAAGATGGGTAGAAATTCGGATATTTCCCGTTGGTGGAGTGGGGAGAAGGGGGGGTTGGCAGAGGTTCATCCTCTCTGAAGACACATACAATTATTGACAGCTTAATGAAAATTCTTATTTAAATTTGGCTGAAAGGATTTAGTATGTTATTTGCTATTCCATTCATAATATCAACTTAACCCACAACATTTCATTAGCACGACAGACGCCCGGGGCTGGCGAGCATTATCGATCACGGAATGAGAGGTAGACTCTACACAAGGGGCACTGTTACATGTCAGTATTTATTTAGAGACCCGGCTCCAGAATTAAGATTTAGATTAATTAAATTCCAGGATTAGATTAATTAAATCTCCTCATTTATTCTGAAACAGACTGACTGCCCAGATCTATCCTTCAGTCTGACTAAATTTAATCTCGTAGTAAGACACAAAATTTAGAGACAGATAAACCTGTGTGACAATTGCACGGACTGGGACACATTAATCAATTACAACTAATCATACTTGCATTCGTCACGCTCTTGATGCTCGCCCCCACCCAGCCCTAATTTGGTCTTTCTCGCAAATGATTTAGTCGACTACGTAATTGATCAACAAATATAAGATTTAATAAAAGATTTACAAATAACAAAAATTGAATCATATGCTCGGTCTAACAAGACTACGTATTATCAGCTCTGCGAATAGTTTCAATGTCAATTACTGATTAGTGATTCCAGTTTATTGTCATTACTCAACTTGCAACTTCCCACTGCTATGACGACACTCTATCATCAGATATGGCAACACTCGCACCCAACTAGCATGAGTTGTGGCTTCAGCGACGATCCATAACATCAGTGCCCGATCCTCACATCAAGTTCAGCAGAACTTAAACGGACCAGCCCCGGACTCCTCTAGAGATCTCAGGACGCAGAGATTATAAAATCTCAAACCCAACGATACAAACTCAGACCCGCTCTGAAAATACAATAATTCTTATGAGCGACAGTCCCTACTGATTCGCAATCTACACAAGTGGCTTTTGATAATAGCGTAGCTTGTTTTACAAAGGACCGTTCTGTATCTTCACATTCAATAGTTTGAATATAATAGTGAAAATACAATCAGCATCAGGCTCATGCGTGTTACAATTAAAATGTGACGTTTACACATACAAGAGAATTTAATCGTTCAAAGAACATTTAGATTTTTCAATGAAAGTAAATATGAATTAAAATCACATACGAGTTACAGCATAGACGCGATTATACATTGTTTACATCAAAAGATCTTTACATAAAAGAAATCCTATGAACGTGCATCAACGTTCTGTGATTACAATTCCATCAATTTAGCATTATAACCCATTATCTCACAATTAGACAATTAATGTGTAAAGAATGTAATGGTTCTAGCTTAACCGTACTGTTACCAAGCCACGTGTCTAGAGAAGGTTGCAGTAAGGATATAATTTCTACATTACCAATTTCGCACATTCACACAATGATAACTTAAATAAAATGTAAGTAGTAATTTAAGAAATCGATGTGTTTACCTTCTCAGTAGATAGCTTCAAACAAAGACAGCGGGTCTTCTATTATACTTTTCGTATCGACTTACACGGAATTATCGGAGGCACGAAGCTTGTAAGTTCAATCGGCCGTTGTCCCTCGTGTAAGTAAAGTATTTTGCGCGTGTCAGTTATTTATGAAGATGCATGAATTCGTCACGTGACTAGTCGTGACGTTATGGGTTCGATGTACGGTCGGCTATGGTCCCAAAAATAACAATAACATGGGATGAGTCTCCCTCTGCCTATTGACCTAAGGGTTACAATAACACATGAGTCTCTCCGTTGTTTCAACACAGGTGTGTGTGGGAAAATGTCCTAACAAAGGAACTATATTTGAAGTTTCAAATTTGAAACTTGCAGAACTGGGGCAAGAGTTCAGGACACAGAATTTTGTCTGAATCTGTTACACCCCTCTGCTTTTTAGGCGTTTATCATACCATATGATAAATGCCTCCCACAAATTATGTGTCATAAAATGTAGAAGTCGAAAAATGAAGAAAATTTTTACGATTAAAAAATTTCAACATACACTAGAAATAATGTAACGTGACGGAAAAATCAATTCTAGATTAAACGGCACTCTCATACAATATTTCATACTACAGAAAATCATAAAAATGATTTAAGAAAACGTTCAGCCTAAATTAATAGACATCCATCCAATGGAACAACATGTTCTGAAAATTTCACTATCTGTATCAATAATCAATAGTTCACTACGCAACCTAGTTCGATCTAGCCAGATTATTCGGAATAGATATCCAGCAACAACCAATTCCACTGAATACGTATCCAACAATAGAGTGATAAAAAAGTTTGACTTCCAATGAACCATCTATCATTCTATCTGTCATACTCAGAGTTACAACACTAACACAATTCAATCAGTGTTATAGCTTGTCAACCAAGTTTTTATGAAATGTCCAACATATTTACAGTAACAACTACCAACTACGGTACAACAAGAAAATAATGAAAATTCAAAAGAAGTGTCAATCATCATTTCTACTGTTGCACTATCCTGCCTAGCACAATCTTCGTAGTTCTATCCCAATCCCAATACACGTCATCGTCCATGTGTGTCAACATGTCTACGGTATGACAACTGTACTCTTTCTTTCTTACTCTGTTCGTCAGAACGTTACTGTGAGGTGCAATATATTGCATGTCAAGTTTAGACTTTTCATTTCTTGTCCAGTAAGTACGTCCTTGAAGTGTTTTATCTCTTTCAAAACTCTCCAAAGTACTTGTCAAGTTTAAAATGTTTCTGGTAGTGTCAGTTTCTGTATGACTGGTCTCTACCCTGTCTAACAGTTTCAAACTTCTCGATACGTTCGGTATCATGTCAGTGTCACTGTGGCATTGACTATGCGATGTCAGAATTTCAAATCTATCGCTCTTAGCCTTGTCACTGAACTCACGCAAATGGAAATTTGCTCTCTTGGGGTTTCGTGCATTTGTAGTTACGTCATTGTGTACACATTGAACGTCTCTAGTTCGCATGCACTCAACGTCTTTTGTCGGAATGGCGTCAGATCTACTATGGGTCCATTTCGCATCTAGTCTAACGTCATAGGTTCGCAAATGTGCTCTGTCGCGGCTACCAGTCTCTCTGAAGTACCTGAATTGCAACATTAGCTTCCCCTCTAAATCTGGAGGTTCTGTTCTCCTGATCTTATCATAAACTGAAGTGAAATACCTCATCCCACCAGTTGTTTTCTGTTTTAACCCATTCACAACTAGGTGTTCGACTGTTATGTCTGTCAGCTTGTCTCTCTCCCTGACAACATAAGTCTGTGTCTCTTTTGTGACTCTAGAATTGTCTAACTCTCCACTCGAGTATTCTCTAGTCACTGTGTGGTCAGACTCACTCGCTAGCAAGTCGGATTCCTGCGGTTGTATGAACAAGGGTTCTGTCTTAAACTCTCCAGGAGTTATCGATTGTCTCCCCTGGACCATACCGTTTATTGAACTAACATAATCTGTCTCCACTGACTCAGTTAATTCAATATGTCTTCTCATCAAATCGTCAGAATCTATGATGGAAATTCTGTCAGTTTCAGTCACTAACTGGCAGTGAATGTTACCTGTCACAATGAATAACATCGCTATGTCTACTCTATGTGTGTTGTAGGCTACACTCCCACTGTTTCCTCTATCATAAATTTCTGCATCTGATGTCAGTAATAGCCCTGACGTCCCACCTGCTCTGGTTATCAGTCCGTCACTCCGGTTTTCATTGTCTATCGATCTAGTTCCGTCACTCATTTGTACTGTGTCTTCGATCAACTCAGGATTACACTCCGCACTTATCATTAGTGAATCAAGGAACATATCAGTTAATGAAACCCCCTCCTCCTTACTTCCACTTGTCACCCTCGTGTATTCTGTCACACGACTCACCTCCTCTCTCTCTGGTTTTGGTACGTACTCATGACATTCTTTTATCTCGACAGGTGAGTCGATAAAGGTAGTCCATGTACCGTGGCTTCTGTCTACGTCACTAATTCCGTTAAGTGATTTATCTGCAGACAGAGGTTCTGCCTTGTCTCCGACAACAACATCGTGCATACCCACCAGTATACCGGCATCGTCATCGACCGTCTCTAGCAATCTTACACCATGAAAACTAGATTTCGTCCCTGTACAGTTTTCGACTATATCTTCTTCCATGTCACGTTTGGAAAAGAACTCTGTCTCAGCTCTGACAACTGTCATGTCATCTGAAGTAAATGAATTTATCATAGGCACATTGTCTCTGTCTGTATTGCTACCTATGCTGTCATCTGGATCAAATACTTCTGTTTCCCTGGCTGTCAATGTGTTAGCACTCGAAACCTCGCATAACGCAATAATCTTGTGTTCCAAAATTACGTCATGACTCACGTCAATCATCGGAGATCGAGATCTACCGATGTCAGTCTCAGTCTTCGTAGCGAGCACATTCTCATGACTCTCTCTTAAACTAACAGTTCGGTCAGTAAACTCAGTCGATGTGTCACTGCCCTTCAACGATACACAACTGATAGAACCCGTTTCTATCTTCTCATGCGTATTTGTCCTGTCAGAAAAATCAGTCACTGTGTTGCTAGAAGTTTCATCACACCTTAACGGTACACAACTGATAGAATCTGTCTCTATCTTCTCATGCGTATTCGGTCCGTCAAACAAGGTGTCACACGTACACGGCGGTGTATGTGTTTGTCCAAATTCTACACGTGTTATTAAGTCATTAACAACAGTGTCTTTTCTTGTCTCTGTTTCAAGATCAAGCTTCCATAGTGCACTAACTGTTTCTGTAAACTGGTTAGCAAGTTGAACTGTAATGGTTTCGTCAAAACATTTGTTTTGGTCTTTTTTGTCTGCTGTGTTCGGTAGTGCGACTAATTTCTGTGTGTCAGTCTCCACGCTCGCGGCGTTTGACCTCGGCAAGTCAAAGTTCACGGCCTGACCTTCCTGTCGTGATTTGTCAACAGTACCGTCACTTTCCCCAGCAAATTTAGACTCTGTTTCGATTTCTATCCACAACCATTCTAATTCTAGACTTTCTTTCCTCTCGATAAGCCTTAGCTTCTCTTTCTTCAACTTTCTAATTTCGAACGTTAGGTCTCGCATTTCAACTTCACCTTCTATTATTAGAACTTCGCTCTCTCTCATTTCCATCCAGTCCCCTTCGAATCGGAAATCTCTATCAAACAACTGCTTTACTCGCGCCTTCGTAAGGTTTACGCGTGAGCTTAATGAAGATCTAATTTCTTCCCTGTGTTTTATTTCCTTTTCATTGAGTTCTAGCAGGACGAAATTACGTAGCTGTTCACTTTTATAGCCTAGTGATATGCCTATCTCCTGTTCGTGTTTTAGAATCTCCCTGAGCTGTACTCTCCCTACACTGTTCTTCTGATCTTTAATCCTTAGATTTTCCAAAGTCGTAAGGTGATCATCTTCTATCTCTAACCTTTCCATCTCGGCCTTAACGCGTTCTAGCTTTTCTCTAGCCTCGGCCTGCCGTGACTCAATCCGTTTCATTTCTAACGCGCCATCGAGTTTTATTCGTTCTAACCTTTTCGCGTGTTCCGCCTCGAATTCGCGTTCCTCTCTTTCCTCTTCTTCTTTCTCTCTCTCTCTTTCTCTCTCTCTCTCTGCTTTCTTGTCTAGTTCAGTTCGAACTACTTCTCTCTCTCTCTCTGCTTTCTTGTCTAGTTCAGTTCTCACGTAGTTCGTCAACTCTTCTTCGGTTCGGTATCCGATCAAGGAACCTTCCTCTCTCAGATTCTCAATAATCTGTTCGAGGTCCATCTTATTTATTTAGCGCGTCTGGCTACAATAAATATCTCTCGTGATTGTGTATCTAACCGTAGGCGATAAAACTCCGCTTTTATCCCACAATAACTTTTAGGCTACGACCTTACAAAAATTATTGAATTTATTCAGAACACCTTCCGAAATAAATTACGCGTTAGTATCACACGTTTCACCTGCTTGTCACAGTTTCCGCTGTTCCAAGGCTTTCGTAATGTCACGGCTCCTACCATACAACATTACACATTATATTTAGCACCCTAAATATAATAGTCCGAAGTCTATTGCTACCAGTTAACTACCTTAGTCCCGTGGTGCAACACATCGACCTCTTAAAACAATGATCTACTTAGTTAACACGCTACTAAATAAAATCATTGATCCACAGTTAACATGCATACATCTAGCTACAACTAAAAATGTATTACAACATGTCAACAATCAAAATGTACATTATTCCCTGCAATAGAATAATACATGTACAAAATTCAATGCAAAAATGCAAAATGAAGAAACAAGAAAAAAAGAACAATATAACATGGAATCAGTAAATTTCTTTTTGCAATTCGCTTCTAAGTTTGTCTAGGAGAACAATTATTTCCCTTGGTACAAATTTTTCCGATTTATTCTATCATATCCCGCGACGAGTACCCACTTGTTACATGTCAGTATTTATTTAGAGACCCGGCTCCAGAATTAAGATTTAGATTAATTAAATTCCAGGATTAGATTAATTAAATCTCCTCATTTATTCTGAAACAGACTGACTGCCCAGATCTATCCTTCAGTCTGACTAAATTTAATCTCGTAGTAAGACACAAAATTTAGAGACAGATAAACCTGTGTGACAATTGCACGGACTGGGACACATTAATCAATTACAACTAATCATACTTGCATTCGTCACGCTCTTGATGCTCGCCCCCACCCAGCCCTAATTTGGTCTTTCTCGCAAATGATTTAGTCGACTACGTAATTGATCAACAAATATAAGATTTAATAAAAGATTTACAAATAACAAAAATTGAATCATATGCTCGGTCTAACAAGACTACGTATTATCAGCTCTGCGAATAGTTTCAATGTCAATTACTGATTAGTGATTCCAGTTTATTGTCATTACTCAACTTGCAACTTCCCACTGCTATGACGACACTCTATCATCAGATATGGCAACACTCGCACCCAACTAGCATGAGTTGTGGCTTCAGCGACGATCCATAACATCAGTGCCCGATCCTCACATCAAGTTCAGCAGAACTTAAACGGACCAGCCCCGGACTCCTCTAGAGATCTCAGGACGCAGAGATTATAAAATCTCAAACCCAACGATACAAACTCAGACCCGCTCTGAAAATACAATAATTCTTATGAGCGACAGTCCCTACTGATTCGCAATCTACACAAGTGGCTTTTGATAATAGCGTAGCTTGTTTTACAAAGGACCGTTCTGTATCTTCACATTCAATAGTTTGAATATAATAGTGAAAATACAATCAGCATCAGGCTCATGCGTGTTACAATTAAAATGTGACGTTTACACATACAAGAGAATTTAATCGTTCAAAGAACATTTAGATTTTTCAATGAAAGTAAATATGAATTAAAATCACATACGAGTTACAGCATAGACGCGATTATACATTGTTTACATCAAAAGATCTTTACATAAAAGAAATCCTATGAACGTGCATCAACGTTCTGTGATTACAATTCCATCAATTTAGCATTATAACCCATTATCTCACAATTAGACAATTAATGTGTAAAGAATGTAATGGTTCTAGCTTAACCGTACTGTTACCAAGCCACGTGTCTAGAGAAGGTTGCAGTAAGGATATAATTTCTACATTACCAATTTCGCACATTCACACAATGATAACTTAAATAAAATGTAAGTAGTAATTTAAGAAATCGATGTGTTTACCTTCTCAGTAGATAGCTTCAAACAAAGACAGCGGGTCTTCTATTATACTTTTCGTATCGACTTACACGGAATTATCGGAGGCACGAAGCTTGTAAGTTCAATCGGCCGTTGTCCCTCGTGTAAGTAAAGTATTTTGCGCGTGTCAGTTATTTATGAAGATGCATGAATTCGTCACGTGACTAGTCGTGACATTATGGGTTCGATGTACGGTCGGCTATGGTCCCAAAAATAACAATAACATGGGATGAGTCTCCCTCTGCCTATTGACCTAAGGGTTACAATAACACATGAGTCTCTCCGTTGTTTCAACACAGGTGTGTGTGGGAAAATGTCCTAACAAAGGAACTATATTTGAAGTTTCAAATTTGAAACTTGCAGAACTGGGGCAAGAGTTCAGGACACAGAATTTTGTCTGAATCTGTTACAGGCACAACAGCAACATTTCTTTGCTCTTAATTAAATCAGTATTAATACAATCAGATGAGAAAAAATGCCGCGCTATACTGGTAACATTAGAATAAAGCTTCAATACAGGTCCGCACAGTCTACGAACTTTGGCAGTAGAAGTAAATCAATCACTTTCGCTTAATCAGCTAAATCACGATTTCTCAACCGGGGTTCCACGAGAGGTCGCTAGGGGTTCCCTGAGTCTTGAAAATTATTTCAAGGGTTTTTCCGGGGGTAGGGGGTGGGTGGGGTTGAGAAAGGCTGAGCTAAGCCCTGGAATATCATTTACCTCACTAAAGTCTACCCACCCTCCACTAATTGCGCTGGAATTATTATTTTTTTTAAAAATACCACTACCGTTTATAAAACTAGAGCGATATTATAAAAACTATTGCACTTTAACACACTGATACACGTTTCAAGCTGAAACGACACTCGAAAAAAGCACACTAAATGCAGGACGTAAACACAAATGTTTGTTTGTTTTTTAAAAAAATTATTATTTCTTTCTTGTTCCAATTAATATTAAACTCACTCCGAGAAGATCGCTTGCTCAGTACACCGGTAAATTCGTAAGTTAGTGGTTAAGGTAGAGGTAAATAAACGGGGATGACCTAGTATCGATATTCGTGTAAAACTGCGATTGTGACCTTCAATCTTTACAAACTAACACCGCTGCAGGCATAGTAACTCCAAGCTCCCAGATGGAGACATTACGCTAGGATCCTGTATACAAGAGTTGATGAACTTGCTGCGTAATGATGGCCTAGTAGAACGCTTCATTCTTATAAATGCCGGTCAGTGCTATAAACTGACATAAATACACGATAAAAATCGCACGACTTGCTTATGCAAACTACTAAATATAACACAACAGACAAAACAGAGACTACAAATGCAAAATGATAAGTTAAAAAATGTATTTACGAATCATAAATAAAATCAATTTACAAATGCATAGTTTAAATAGACAACACATAAGAGACAGTGTTGTGCTTGTTAACAAAAGATCGGCGTGTCTTTAGGATTGTAGTGGGGAAAGTGTCACAGAAAAAGAACATTATGGCAAAATAACCGGGGGGGGGGGGGGGGAAACAATCTACTTTTGTCAGGTAAAGGGTTGTGCATATATGCGTGTTTGTTGGGTAGGTGGGTGTACATCTAGCCTACATATGTTCTCAGATACGTAATTCTGTGTTGTTTTACAATACTTCTAATATGCTGTTTAAGAAAGCAGCACCGGGAAGAGCGCGGTTTCATTACAGGTCGTAAACCAGTACCATAGATATGAGTGGTTTATTGTAGGTCTTAAACCAGTACCATAGATGTGAGTGGTTTATTGTAGGTCTTATACCAGTACCATAGATGTGAGTGGTTTATTGTAGGTCTTATACCAGTACCATAGATGTGAGTGGTTTATTGTAGGTCTTATACCAGTACCATAGATATGAGTGGTTTATTGTAGGTCTTATACCAGTACCATAGATATGAGTGGTTTATTGTAGGTCTTATACCAGTACCATAGATGTGAGTGGTTTATTGTAGGTCTTATACCAGTACCATAGATGTGAGTGGTTTATTGTAGGTCTTATACCAGTACCATAGATGGGAGTGGTTTTATTGTAGGTCTTATACCAATATCAAAGATGTGAGTGGTTTATTGTAGGTCTTACACCAGTACCATAGATGGGAGTGGTTTTATTGTAGGTCGTATACCAGTAACATTGACGGAGAACAATAGTAAATAATGCAGGCGATGGTTCAGAGGTTAACCTCTCGATTCCCTCTCAGTTTGATAGACTTTTTTAACTCTTGCATACGGAGTTTTCTCTTGTATGCTCGGATCGGAGAATGTAAAGTTTAAATGACTGTAATTTACTGCACAGTATATGCTTTGGTATATATATATATATATATATATATGAAGTATTTTATTACCGGATTATGTTGCTGGTTTAATAGAAAGTATTCACAACAGACCCATTTGGTTTGTTTATTGGGATTTTTTATTTTTTGGGGGGTGATTGTCATGTGTACACTAATGAATATTTATTTTGAAGTGGTTGTTATAAGCTTATCAGATTACTGGTGACTTGTCCTTGAACTATTGTATTAACTGATATATTATTGATTTAAGAGAGTGCATCAACACGGATCGATTCGTTTGCTACGTGTGTCGTGTGTGGATTAATGAATATTTATTTTGAAGTAGATGTTTTAAACTTTTCTTATCACTGGTGATTTGACTTTTATATTTTGTTTCATATTAATGTATGCGTTATGACCTTTTTCCACTTCAGATTTCATTCTTCAGTATTCTAATGTGTATTTCAACCGAAATTGATTGCACGTATGTAAAGCGAAGACAGAGGTTAACCTTTCGATCAAGAGGCTCGCGGTTCTATTCCAGATCGAGATGAAAATCTTTAACTGTAGTGTTAGAATAATAGTTCTCTATTGTTCCCGTACTCCTCTCGATGAATTTGGAAGTTCGAGGATAACAAAGTTAAAGGATTGCAATTCTAAAGTTTAAAGTAAATTAAAAGTTAAAGGATAACAGTGTTAACGTATAACAGTTATCAAGGTTAAAGGATAACAATTTTAAACTTTAAAGATTATGGGATATTATTAATTTTATACTTTAGAGGATAATAATTTTAAAGTTTCTTGCAAATTTAACGTTTAAAATATAACAATTTTAAAGTTTAATGGATAGCAAGTTTAAAGATAACAGTTTAAAAGTTTAGAAGATAACAGCTTTAAAGTTTTAAAGGATAACAGTTTTAGTTTTGAGGATAACAGTTTTAAAGTTAAAAGATAACAGTTTTGAAGTTTAGAGGATTACAGTTTTAAGAATAACCATTTTAAAGTACAACAGTTATAAGGTTAAAGGATAACAATTTTAAAGTTTCAAGGATAGCAATTTAAAAATTTAAAGAATAACAATTCTAAAGTTTCAAGGAAAACAATTTTAAGCGATCTGTTACAGATTTCACAAAATGCATTAAAACGGATAGGAAGTTCTAATAAAGGCTAAGTTTCAACTCAGCGCAAATTGTAAAATAAAAGTTTTCTTAAGTATATTGCGTTACTGTACTCGCACACTTGTGCCCTAATGAGGAATTTTTATTCTGCAGAACGGTGTTGGTAGATGACCTCGTAAAGAAAAGTCTGTGGATGTTATTTTAAAAGCAGCAACGTCTTTACAAACTGTAGCTGGACGGGAAAAATTCAGTTCAGTGTGCAGCAACGTCTTTCACAATTCTGTATGTAGCTCGACGGAAACGCTCAGTTCAATGGAAAAACAGCAAAACAGTGCCAGGTTTCTCGTGAAGTCGATTGGATCATTCGTATTAACCATGAAGGTCGGTCAGTCGACAAAATCAGACAACAATAAAACGTTCTGAAAAACATCTAATATGAACTATAAAAAAAAGTCGGTGACATAACTTTGTAATCTTTGAAAAATCTGTTCTTTTCAGCTTCACAGAACGTGTAGGCCTGAACTAACATCTCGCACTTCTTAACGTCGCTGTGTTCTCAGTAATTTTTATTATCTCTTAAACGGGTGGGAGTAGTTTATTTAAAAATACATTTAATATTTTATATCTGTGCTTATGATTTATAGTTTTGTCGTGCCTGTCAGCATATGCTTTGGCAAGGCAACCGGACCTGTGAGTTGACCTTTACCACGTCACTAAGTGACATGGACATAAGTAGTCCCCGTTTCAATAATAAGTTTGCAAATCACTGCCAAGGTGGATGGATAGATTATTGCAGTTTTCTTTGGACTTCAAGCCCACACCCAACTTTCTCAGGAAGAGAAATTTATGCAAAGCCGTGTGTGGAAAATAAAAAAAAAGGGGGTGGGGTGGGGGTTAGTATCCTGCTCTTATCCTGCCTGCACTTATTAGTTTTTAACTGCTAAAAGAAATCTCTCAAGTTCAAGTTTATAACATGCACGACTTGTAGCATACAGACCCGATTTATTGTCCAATCCGATAGAATAAATACGCTCCAAAGCCTAAACACACGAGACTAGTGACGTAGCATGGATTGTGCCGGTTGTGCAATGCACAAGGTGCCCTGGCATTCGGGAAAGGTGGGGCTAGCAGCGAGTGGAGTATGATTTATGTCGGCTGCAAAAGCGTTTTTTATTCGTTTGAAATCGAAAGGGCCCACCACCGAAGATCTGCATAAGGGACCCCCCCCAAAAAAAAAAAAAATCCGACAACAACAACAAAACTTGCTACGACACTGTACACGACATTATGCTAGGGAGCGCTTACAAATCACCCGTAAGTTTTCGCCCCGAGAACTGGACATCGAACTCGAGCCATTAGAGCAAGGAAAATGTGTCCTAACCTCTGAACTACTGTCTGTGACGTCCCCAATATGTTTCTTATTTCGATCGGGCAGCTGCAGATGGCAAGATAATTTTCTCAAAGTACTCTGACCAGATTCATTGTTAAGGAGAAACACAAATTTATCCTACTATCAAAGTCGCATACACATGCCTACTTGTCCCGAATTCGAACTCCGATCACTATTTTCTGAGATGGGTAACAAAATACACAGAAACTTATTGCACGCGTTGTTACCGTAAATAATATGCACAACAAGAACGTTAATTTTCGTAAGTAGGCCTATGACATAAATTCAGACAGAGGCAAAACTTATTCATAGCACCTTCAACAATGCCTGCCGAAGTTAAGAAACACACACATACATTGTACACACACACACACAATGACAAAACATGTGCTCGATGGAAGAATTAGAGTCGGCTGATTGTTAATGAGCAAGAAAATTATCAAAAGGCACTCAGTCATAAATAAATACTGAATTACAAAAACATAATGAAAATGCAAAATGCTGTTTTAAAATACTTACAATTCCATTTATATTTGCAGTATAAATATATCGTTACTGTACCGGAAGTAAATTATGAAAATTATTTTACACACAATACTGCAACTACAACTGTTCACATGAGCGATGCCGCACATATACAGTACCTTTACTATATCTAAACGCAAAGCGCTGACTCGAAAGAACAAAAACACTAAATCGTTAGTGAATATACTGACTATCGATATTTTATTTTTTTTAATTTAAATTTTTTTTTTCGGGGGAATTTTGCAACGCAGCTTTATGTTTAAAAATTATATTTTAAAAGCCAAGTGTTAATACTAGTACTTTCTATTTTAAAAGCCAAGTGTTAATACTAGTACTTTCTATTTTAAAAGCCAAGTGTTAATACTAGTACTTTCTATGGCATTATTCTGTTGGATAGAAAACAATTTCGCGAGCTGTGAAAGTAGAAATAACGTGAGCGGAACAGTCCCACCAGCTGCCTTTCGAAAGATAATCACCCTCAAATGTCGCCTGCTAGTTCTTTTGTCGCAGTTAACGACTTCGATAAATAACAAAAAATTATATTCGGTAGCGCAGATATAAGATAAAGATAATTTAGTTTACTGTTTATCAACTGTTTGTACATTTTCCTTCTTAAAACTCGATGCTTCGTGGAAGAGCTATTATAATTGTACGAATATATTTCTCGCTTAGTTGTTGGTACTTTCGATTACCCGTCAAACTTTATGTAGCGTGTTGTCCAATGTATTTCAGGCATTCGGCGTGTTTTAATCTTTAAGGTTTTGCCCTTTTTAGAAATCTAATCCATGCAGTTAACTGGCAGTTAATTTTGTAGGGATAGTTTTGAGCTTTCGATATAGGCACGTAACTTTTCGACGTCACAGACCATGTGACCATATCGTCTGCTGTTTTGTGGTAGGTAGAAAGATATCAGTCCGCAGTGAAAGTTTTATCCTTTTAGAATCAGTTCAACAAATACATTTTAAATACAGTAACAAGCTTTTGTCTCCCTAACTGTGCAAAATATATTAGCAAAGGTTCAAAGATTCAATTGTTTCATTACCGAGGGAAAGCAACAAGAGAAAAAGATAGATGTTTGCGCAATAATGGTATGCATCGACAAAAAATCGACAATCCGAAAAACAAACAACGTTCGAGTTTGTAACCTTCACTTTGTCTTAGGTATGATGATATTAGGTAGCAGTTTCTGTTGTTATTTTGTATTATTATAGTATTTTTTTAAGTATGTGCTTGAAGAACTAATAACTTGTACCAGTTAATTTATGTACTTATCGAAGGCGGATATGTTCATTATAAATTGTAAAGCAAAGATATATGTAATATGCTCAACCAGCCATGAACACTCAGTAATACTTTTTAATAGGATTTATTCTTATAAATCATTACTTGTAAATGTATTACTAAATTGGATCAATAACAAGAAAAGATATACTAAAGCAAAAAGAGATTATTGTTTGTAACTTCATTCCTACGAAAAATAGCTCAAGTAGAAAAAGTTTTTGCGTCATTGTTAATTACTGTTGTTTTTATTAGATCAGTATATTTAAAATATATTTTATTCAATAGGTCTAAATATGAATTTTTAACAGTGCGCACTATTACTGTGTAACAAGTAATAGCAAATTGTTTATAGTACACTGTATTAGAATAATATAATAGTTATTAATTACCTTTATTTAATACTTATTGTTTGTGATATATTAAAGCTGTGTTCAAATTAATTACCATAAAAATAGTGCATTTACTTCCTTTTTTTAAAAAAACAAACAAACAAAGAGCACAAAACGTCGTTAACAGCATCTACATTTTATTATAAAGCCGATATTCCGTATGGATTAGGTAGTTATTATATTGCCTTCAAGTTCTAATGTACGTTTCTCCTCCTCCTAGTGTAATTATGATCTGACATCGTGCTGTGTAAATTACGCTGGAAGCTAGCTGAGATTCACCACATGTTCTGATTTTAAAAAGTGTAAGGAAGACGCTTTTTAACTACCACTCAACTGCGCATGATAATAGAAACAAATTACGTGTCTATAGTTGTGTTTAGTGTATTGGTCAAGCTGTTATGACTTGTTACAGCGGTTTTTTTTTGTGTATGGGTCAAGCTATTATGACTCGTTACAGCAAGTCGATAGTGTATGGGTAAAGCTATGACTTGTTACTGTTTCTTGATCAGTGTTTGGGTCAAACCACTATGACTTGTTACTGTTTCTTGGTCAGTGTTTGGGTGAAACCACTATGACTTGTTACAGTTTCTTGATCAGTGTTTGGGTCAAACCACTATGACTTGTACTGTTTCTTGGTCAGTGTTTGGGTCAAACCACTATGACTTGTTACTGTTTCTTGGTCAGTGTTTGGGTCAAACCACTATGACTTGTTACAGTGTGTCGAATAGTGTATGGGTCAAGCTATATAGCTTGTTGCAACAGTTCGAGTAGTGTTATGTCTCAAGCTAATATATATTGAGTAATATATACGTCGAGTAATGTGTGGGTCAAGCTACTATGATTTATGATTTGCTACAACACGTTCAGTAATGTATGGGTCAGGCTATTGTGGCTTGTTTCAACACGTTGAGTAATGTAAATTGTAAGGGTCAGACCATTATAAATTGTCGCAGTGTATCGGGTAGTGTAAAGGCCAAGCCACTATATTTGTTACAGTTTGTAGAGTAGTGTGTGGGTCAGGCTATTATGGCTTGTTCACAACTGTGTTCCTTTTTATCGTTAAGGCAGATTTGACTATTTAACGCTGACATCTTTTATTTTGCCTGAGACAATGATAGATGAGCTGTTTGTTCGTGTTGGAGTTTGTCATTCCTTTAATTACTGTAATATTTTCTGTAAAATTGATTTGCTAACTTATCATGCTTTTCGGTGCTTTATCATGATAGTGCTTAGAGACAACAACTACTACTACGATTTTTTGAAGTACATTATTGTTCTCTCAGCACAGTGGTCGGCTTTATAACTGATTGGATCGTTTTATGTACGTGTTGTTATCTTTCAATTCCTTTATTTTGATACGTCCTGTATTTTGCCATTCCTTTATTTACTTTGATACGTCCTGTATCTTGCCATTCCTTTATTTACTTTGATACGTCCTGTATCTTGCCTTTCCTTTATTTACTTTGATACGTCCTGTATCTTGCCTTTTCTTCATTTACTTTGATACGTCCTGTATCTTGCCTTTTCTTCATTTACTTTGATAATAATTACATTATGAATAATAATAAGTACATTGATTTAATACCGAGAATAAACACAGACTTAAATGATTGACCAGAGAATGAGTCAATATTTAAAATCCCAACAATTAACTCAAAGGGAGGATACGAAACCGACAGCGGTTGTTATATATAGCATGCTCAGTACAGATAGTTTATAGTCGTGGTCTGTTCTGGCTGGAATTCGAGGAGTAAACAAGAGACCTTTAATATTTACATACGAATCGAAAAATCCTGATTGCTTTGTTGTGAAAATGTAAAAATCGGATTATAATGCTAGCATGATCAATTTTTGAATGCATGTCTACTTGACTGACAGCTAAAATAATTACTGAAGAAAACATACTCCATGCCTAGCAGTAGTAAACAAGTCCGTGTATCGTAGACAAGGTTCAAGCAGGGAATTTTTTTTTTTTTGAGGAAAAATATTTCCTGAATGTATTTTCTGTAATCATTCTATGCATCGACAATTTAAAAAAAATTAATATGATTAATAATGTCCTGTGTCCCTTACCACATCGTGAAAATCACACGCCGACTGCCTAAGCCCGTGCTGCGTGAACTAGCCGGCGGAAATGAGGGGCGCATAATTCTCATTGAGCTTGTGCACGGCAAACAGTATGAAGCTAGAGTTGCATTCTTAAATCTTAGCTTACTTGCTCTCTCTGGCTAGGTTTTTATCACGTCTTGGTCGAAACTGGTCTGGATCGGTTTCATTCTCTACCAATGACTGATTGGTGTTAAGGATGACCTATTGCATAGACTGGTTGTTGAAGTCAACAGCATATGTCATCAAATCTGAGAGAATCATTGATTTTCAGCATCAAAGACATTTAATACATTAAGATCGACGAACCACATGCAACCCCTTAATTAATTTAATTTTCATGACGGGGGCGGTCCACCGTTTTATTCAAGCAGGTATAATCGAATACCTTACTTGACAGTTTGATGATGATGGTATAAGGCTTGTTCTTCAAAAGTCCCTAAGCTCTTGGCAGTATCACTGCTAAACTGCTAACTGCTTAACTGGCTAATTAGCCAAATGACTTGGTCTGCACAAACAATGCACTGGTAGGTTTTCGTCGTCTAGGTTACAATTGAAACAAGGAAAAGATTCGTATGAGTACATGTAATTGCAAATTAGTAGTCATGTAAATAGTAACGGCAGTATGCATTCCGATTGTAATTCACTTCACTGATCAATACAGGTGGTATTATACTATAGTTAATATATAGAACTCATCGAATTCAGTTCATTCACCGAATCGCCATACGAAACATTGTCAGTAGACAAGGCACAGTTTATATTTAATAACGGGGTAAACAAATACGAAAAAACTGGTATGCTTCTTATGAAGGATGATAATGAATGTGGACGGCAGCGAAACATCGATTTCTTGCGGCTGCGTGGGCGTGCTCGAATACTTAGGTCTTAGGTCAAAGAATTTTATTGCATAAGGCTAAGCCAAGGTCTTTCGGCATTCCAGAGTTGCTGGCCTTGGACGTCGGCGATGATTCATAAAACTAGGGCAAAGTAACTGCTGCTACATTAAGCATTATTGTCAACATCTAAGTTTTTATAGGGAATTAATTCACTTTCAGTTTGGGCCAATGTTTTATGGCAACATAATGTAAAATTAAAGACCAGCAATATAACCAGCACGACTACTGTGTTTCGGTATTCGGTACAAACTTGATTACAGAACAAGCTATGAGAGTACAGTTCTATAAATAAAATTTACTAATAAATATGTCAGGAAAAGATTCTGTACTCTTTCATTTCGTTCGGCCATTAATGTCCTTAATGTTGGGATTTAAAAAATACTTGTAAATGCCATATTCAGATTAATTTTAAAATATTATTTTTTATTATCTCAGCCGTTTCATCCAGTAACCAGACTAATTCATTTTCTGGTGAAACTTAATTAAATTAAATACTTGTTAAAAGCTTTATTGATTCTAATGAGGCATAAAGCGAAAAATTTGAATGGCAATGCCCTTGCAAACAAGTGATCAGAGTTTAAGCTCCCTCTCTTGCTAATTACAGTAGTTATTTGTTTACTTCAGTTTTAACCCACTTTCACTCCCTGACTTAGAATTGTTGAGCTGGGTGCTGATTATTGTTAATAAAATCTTCAAGATTTATTTGCCTCACACCATCAATAAATATGTAACTCAAAACAACTTAACTTTTTTTTAATATCTGCTTTAAGAAACATTACATTTTATTTTATTAAAAATATTTTATATGTATTAATCATTCTTGTAATAGAGTATATGTGTAGAATGTACAAATTAGTGCATACTGTAATAATCACCTGATGGGAAATGAAAAGGTATACTGCTGCCATTGTTGGCCTTGTTGGCTTTCTTGTTTAGTGCTTTAAGTTTAATTAGATTCTTCTCAGCTGAGAGGAAATTTAAGAGTTTGATTAGATGTTATAAATGTGGTCATTGTTGGGGTTAACTGATTTAATTTTAAGTGACAATACTATGCTATGAGGTTGACAAACTTTACAATAGTTGATGGAATTCCTTACCTGTGCATTTGGAAATCAAATAATAATTAATTGGTCATTGGTTTACATTTTATATTGTGAGAAATGCAAGTGAAAGTTCATTTGAATCCATCATGCTAAGGTGAAAGTTCTTAAAGTGGAAACTCACTGGAATAGAGTACAAATAATTTGCTCAGTTATATTCCATTGACTAATATTTTTTTATATGTTTAGTTATTACAAATATATTATGCTAAAAATGTTAGCATTGCTTTATAAATTGAACTTGCAGTCACTCTAAAAGATCTAATTTTCTGTGTTGTTTATATATATAGGATAAACAGCAAGACTTTATGTATGCTAGATTGTGTTCTGAGAAAAGATTTTGTTTGTTAATAAATTGGCAAGTATTTCAATGCAATTCTTATGTTTGGCTGTGTTGTTGCTGTAATTCAACTGTTTGTGAATTTACCCTTAGATAAGCTTTTGAAATCTACAACTACTTGGCTACACCTACCTGATACTGAGTGGGTGGAAGGAGTGGAGAATACCAAGACTGTTACCAAAGCTTTTCTTGAGAGACATTAAGACTTTATCAAATTTTTCTTTGTTGGTATCTACCTTTTTATATTAATGAAAGTCAACCTGTTTAACTATTGATACCTGACTGAGTGTGAGTTAATATGAGCCATATGCATCTATCTTTTATCTTGTGTACAATCAATCATGTCATTTTTGTAGCTTTGGCTTGTAGTTGTACCTTAGTTGTAAGGTGCAAGAGGCATGAACAGATCCAGATTCCATAACTTTTACTCATATGTCCAGTGGCATAAAGACTTTTTGTTTTGTATTAAAAGGACATTGACACTCTCGGTTGTATGTTTCAGATTTTGAAGACTTATTTTATGATACCAGTCCAGAACTTGAACCAAGATGATAAATGAGCAGCCTCTTCTGAGCAAGACATTGAATACAGCAAACACAACTTGTATATAATAAAAATAAATGCAGCATCACAGACACTCTGTTAATAATGGTATTCATGATTATTAATTTCATATGTATTGTTCTAAACAAAAGTGCAAACTATTAGCATTAAGAATTTACAGGTTTAAAAAAGGAAAAGGTTTAGATTTTGATAAATGATCACTTAGAAATAATTAACGTGTATATGTTCAAACTTGTATGATTACTTTGTGCTAAAAACAAAAATGTTAACAAAATATTATAGCATGGAATTAATAATTTTTTTGGTTACAGAATATTTTTTAAATGTATGTGGATTTCAGTGGACAAAATAAATTGTTTTTGATATATATATTAAATGGATGGCAGTATTAAAAAATATCCATTTCCATCCATTTATTATTTTTAAAATGGGGTCTTCTGCAAGGCTATTAGTTTTCTGCATTAACTTCTTTTAGATTTACAAATCTTATGACTCACTCTTGCTAAGGTCCCCCATCCCCATTTAATGAGAATAAAAAGTAATGCAAATTAAAATAAATAATAATAAATTATAAACTTAACCATGCATGATTTTCCATGAGGAAAAAAATATAGTTGTTTATTTTTCTAATAGAATTGTAATTCATTCTTTCTATTAATTCAGAAATGTCTCTTTTTGATATTAAGCATTTTTTATTTTAAAAGAAATCAATATCTTTGTTATATAAACTTGGTAGAGATTTTTTTAATTTAATTTAGATTTTCTTTTTATAAATATAATTTGAAATTAATATTTTTAAACAATATTTGGGGAAAAAATTCAGTTGTACATTTTAACTTTATATTCTTTTTTAAACACACTTTTGTTACTCCCATGAATCATTTTCATGTTGTGATTTATTAAAAAATGACCACATACAGCTACTTTTGTGTGTTTGATATCTATACATCACCTGTGAAATCAGAATAAAGTGTTAAACTTAATGTCACAAAAATAACCTGCACAGATGTTTGCACCTTTAGTTTCTCCAAGCCATCTTTATATGGGCATTGTAGATAAATAGGAGTATATCGGACATATTGGGGATGTTTTTTGCTTAGTTACTTGTTATTTAAATCTTATTTCAAGTGCTTCCTCAGTAGCAGTCAATGATATACAGATATTTTTTCTCACTGTACTGATTTGATTTCTCCTTTGTTACGTTTGTGGACTGGAAAAAGCAGTTAAAAATATTTGTTATATTTTATAAACCAATCTATGTACATTTGTTCATTTTCCTTCTACTCCGTTTAAGATTTGGTACAAGTTTCAATTTTGATTATTTCTTTCAGATTCTGATATTATTTAATTATACTCTTAAAATGAGAAAAAATATATGTTAATTCAAATTTAAAAACTGTATAAAACCGTAAATAAGAGGTTTTGTTACTTTTTTCTTGGTTGCCAAAATAGAACAGCAACTTCCACTATGAAGGATGCCTTCATTGGCATTTGTTAAATGCCATTTTTAGTATATATCTGCATAAGATATCTGCACTTAGAAATAAAAATATTCAGAATTCAGCTGATATCTATCATCACTGTGAAAATATAACTCCTGTATGGCTTTAGTGTTCTATAAGAAAACAGATATTTTGCATACAGTTTCAGGTTAATGAATGCCCACTAACAAATGTCATATTGACTAGCAAAGAGTAATATTAACACTAATCACTGAACTACAAGTTATATAATTCATTGCTGTTGGCAGTCACTGAAATACAATTTAGACAATACATTTCAATACATAAAATTATTTAAACAAATCACATTGTCTTTAATGGATGTTTACTGTACTTTTCTGCATTTAAAGAAGTTATGAATATATACATTATATTTTTTAATGGATGTTTGTTTCTTACAGTTAAAGAAATATTGTATGTAGCTGATTTGGATTTACATGTATAGCAAATGATGTATGTGTATTATAGTAAGATTTTTTTCCATGTTAAGTAGACAAATTATATTTCCAGCTCCTTTAGTATAATGCCTAATATAAATCTGTAGATTTTGAAAACAACTCTGTATTTTCTTACCTACCAATTCTTCCGTTAGGGTCCATTCATTTAATATGTACGCAAAAAGTATCGGCACCAACCCCCCTCACCCATTTTTGCACTCTCTCCCCACTATCCTTTTGTCTTTCTGAGTGTGTGCATACATATGTTCATCTTATATTCCATCCCACCTCCAGCATCAAGATATTTTCAATAATTGCACGCATTCATTGTGAAACTAATTTTTGTAATGTTAACATATTTATATTTTCTTACTATAGATCACAACTGTACAACACACTGCTACAAATCACAACTGTACACAAATACTACATACACTCCTGTAGTACATATTAGTTTGATTTACAGACTTAAGACTTAATAAAACAGTACCATCTGAGATAATTCCTGGTTCAGAGATATTTAAGTCAGCAAAATTGTTTTTGAATTATTGTTAAAACATGAATAATTATTAAAATATAAATTAACATTTTAATAATTATTACTATGCTACTAAGCCACACTGAAATGTTGAAGCATATGTTAAAACTGTTATCCATAATTAATAGTTTGCATGTTTGCCGATGACAATAGATTACATTTGCTGTCATTCTTTTTCTCAAGTAGCAAGAGTCTTTTACTCATTTGCACATATTCATAATACACACCAGAATTGTTGTGGATTATTACCATGCAATTCAAAAAAATATTTGTATAGATACAATCAATAATGTAGATAATACATTGTACATTTCATATATCTATTTGGTCTATTTAAGTGTAAATACATACTAATTGCTCTTATCCTTGCCTTCATCCCATACAAAAACGTTACACTGCTCCCCATCTTCCTTTCTTGAGTACATACCAAATGGATGGCACCTTACCAGATTACTCACAAGAAAATATCTAAATGAGGTGTGCAAGAACATTTCTGAGTTGAGTGTTTGCTGCATAGACTATATGCTCAGTACCTTGTGTGCAGTTATGTTGGGGCATCAGTAACATTAACTGGTAAATGCATGCATCGAATTAAAAATGAAATATGTCAAGAAAATGCAATGAGATTTTACAGTTAAAAAGGTAGGCAAGTTAGGAAATTTTATAAAAATAATTGGGGGAAGGGGAGGTAGTTGTCAGTTTTGATCATAATACTTTATGGCACTGAAATAACTACTGTCAGAAACACTTATACAAGTAATGACAGAGACAAGATTAAAAGATACTTTTTATTTACAGTTCTTCTCTAACGCTGTCTGATTTAAAGTTACAAATTAAAATAAACAGGTCACTGAAATATTTGATGGACCCATTAAATTTACTTAAAGGTGTTCTTTTAATATTCTGGTCCTTGAAAAAGACCATAATTTAATTACACATTCAGTAGCGGGGGAGAGGAAACAAAATGATTGGTCACAATGATAGGAAAATATTTTAATACATTAGCAATATATACAGTATATATTATATACATAGCATGCACTTATTTCTTCAATCACCATTAAGACCATATATCAATTACAGTATTTTAAAAATGTTGAATTCCCGGTGATCATTGGTTAAGCGTGTAAATAAATGTATGAGGCTCCTTTTCTGATTTAAATACTTCCTCCCCTTCTATTCCCCATCTTTTCCCATTAGCTTGGATGCTGTTTTACATAATGATATAATTTAATAAACTTAATATTTTAGAGATAAAAATTGGTATTTTATTATTTTAACTAAATTTACCTTGACTAATATCATCAACTTGCAATTAATATAGGTAATTCGGATTAAATTACACTTTAATTATCCATGTTAACACACAGATAAAAAATATTCATGTAACAGCAGCTTAATAAGCCTTCTGAACACAATGTTAATATTCAGTTTGATTACTTAACAAAATTCTACTGAACATGGAAAAGATTCCTATGACCAGCAAATTAAGTTTACAATGTTCATCTTACATACATGAAAGAATAATATTCATTTGATCCTATTTACAATATTTATATATAAATGTGAGTATAACAATTGATTTGGCATACATCAGTTTGCATGCCTGCAGATGTAACATATGTCAACACATGTACATAGAAAATCAGGAATTCATATTTCAAATATGATATTTTTATAATCTTTTATTGTTACTACTTTTTATTGACCTGTGCTGCTTGAATAATGTGATAAATGTATTTACTGTTGTCTTCTGGAATGCAAATCAGCAAATGTGCCAGCCTGTATTGTTCCTGACCATAAATGTTGTACATGTTCCATAGATAGAGCAATTTGGAAGTAATTTTTGCTTAAAATAATAAACAATTATTACTGAAGATATAATCTGTTGTAGTATTTGTGTTTGCATATCAGTAGTCTTGAAACAAAAGAATGACCATATGAGAACATTCTGTTTTTTAAATTTTTGGGTGTGAACTACAATATCCCTTAAAGTGACCGTTATGTAATCTTAGATGAGAATGCCCTAGCATTGGGGATTTTTCCACTACACTACAGTTTCTATGGTATTGAAAATGTTGAAACTACTTGCTGCAATTACTGAATGGGTATGACTAAATTTTAAGTAATTTACATAAGAAAAACATATATACCACAAAGAGAGTAAAGTAAATCTCTAGATAAAATATTTTTAATTATTTTTTAGATATTTCAAAAACAGTTATTAATATTAAAGACTAAATGGACAGGGATGCAGGTCTTCCTTGCAAAAAATATGCCAAATCAATAAAGATCAATTGAGTTAGGTGTTCTTATTACATGTAACTCATTTCAATCATAGGATGCTGTAACATAGGTGATTAAAAACATTTTATTGGTGAGATTTTTTATGTTGCCAATGTACACAATTGAACTTAATGACAACACAGCCACTTATACTGAAGATACGACACCTATGATGATGGTAAATGAGGATTTTGCCGCTTTGTGATATCATGTGGCAATCTTATGCATCAACATTAATTTTTATTTTTAACCTAGAATAAAAATAAATATACAACTTGTTGGTTACTGGAACTTAATCAGGATGTTTAGAAAAGTTGAAAATAATGAAATATTTAAGCACATACACATATACATTAATTCCCGTTCACCTGGTCTTTACATCATTATGCTTGGAAAAGCAATATTGGTTTCAGTTCCTCTCCGCTTGTGCTTTCAAAGTGATAGTTGTGATACATAAAATCCTGTGTGGGCACACATAATGTTACAAACTCTTTAAAATAATTGCTGAAGGAAAATTTAAATTTGGTTTTGCAGTCACCATGCACAAAACTTTCATAACTTTTTTGTTTTTGTTAACCTGAAGCTGATAACCATCCCCCTCACATTCCCAGTACAACACCTCACAAATACTGTATTAAATAGAGTTGTTTTATTAAATAAACCTTCTTTCGCACACAAAAACAAGAATCATGCCTGCAAATTGTCTTCCTTATTTCACTCCTTGAGTAAAAATGTAATTTCGACTGTTGCATGATAAGCTCATTAAATTTGGTGAAACCTGTTTAAAAGAAAAACAGAAAAAGGAAAAAGCACAAATAAAACAAAACTTACATGCAAACTTTTAATAATTAAAAAATTTAAACACTATTATTTTTAAAATTTTGAAAGATGATATATTTGCACATGTATTTCTTAGATATAGAATTAAAGGAGGAAAAATGGATTTTTCTTAAGTACAGTAAAAGTATAATTATATGATAAGGCTAAAGTCATTAATGTTAGGTTTAATAATATCTTTTTCTCTCATTATACACTTCAATAATAAATCAGACTGAAACATGGAGAATTATTTTAGTGCCAGAACTCCATATTTTTGGTACCATTTTCAGAGTGATGTTGGCTCATATACACTTGGCAGGAAAAATTCATAACTAGCAGCATTAGTGAAGTATATCCATCAAAAAGCAACGACAATAACAACAAAATGAATGCAAGTAACAGAAGCAAAGCAAATGAAATGCCAGAGGAAACTTTACAAAAAAGTATGACAACTTACCTGTTTAACTCTGAAGGCACAAATTTCATCTCTGTACTTTCCAAACAGCGTCAAAGCACTCCACAACTTCACAAAAGATCTGGACAAGTACAAATTATACTCAGTGAATTTGTTCAAGTTTCATTTTAGTTGAAATATATCATTAATTAAATTATTTCACTAATTAACTCAACTTTTTTTATATTTATATTTTAACAAGCACACACTTATTTGGGAAATAAAAACTAAAGTTTGTAATCTATCCAAAATTTATTTATAACATGCCACTTTTATGTTAATACTTGCAATATACAGATATCTGTTCTGAATATTTCTTCTGGAATGCAACTTAGCAATATATATAAGGTGCTACTGTGAATGTAAAACTACACAAAGACAGAACTGTCCCATTGGTAGTACAGTAGACCCCTGCTAATTTGGACCAAAGCTGTTTGGATAAGCAAATTGTTAATAGTGTGCATTACACTGTAGGTGACAATGGATCCCAAGACAGAACCAATTTCACAATGAGAGTATAGTGACATTGGAGATAGTGCTACAAGCTGCATAGCAAAGCTATGTTCACCAATAAATTCAAAAGGTGTTAGTAGGACACCGCTGCTTTGTCTCAATTTTTTCAGTATGTTATATGAAACTGAGTTAAAAATAACAGAGAACTTGTAAGAGTTTTATGATAACAATCTCTGGGTTTTTTTTCCATTTAATGTAACTGATTTTGATTTGTTACAAAACCAAATAAACTGATATTGTATCTGATCTTTTTATGTTTAAAAAACAACCTCTGTTCACATTATTCAAAATTTTGTACTACAGGGATTCAGATTAGAGGGGGGTTCTAGTGTAGATAGAGATATCAATGGTTCTAGTCTCTTTGTTAGTTTTGAAGCTGTGTTCAGCCTAATTGTTCATGGTTCTTCTTTGTCATTTTGCAAATTATCACTGCAATTACCAGTTTCTTGATGCCTCTGCTGCAGATTCGACAGCAAAATGAGGCCTGGGGCACTTGTGAACTTACCCCAAAGCATAAATCTCTTACAGCCGTGTCAATGATAAGTTGTTGGCAAACTTGCACACTACACCACTGACAAACAAGCAGAAAATTTCACATGGATATATAAGCTGCAAAAAGTCAGAATTGGAACGCCAGCTAAACTGTTTTAGATTTTGAAGCTAAAAGTATGGACAGATATACAGATTCATGATAATGCTTTAGGTGAAATAAAAAAGAAAGCTTTAAAGAGCATTTTTGAATGAGTTTTTATAATTAATCAGTGCCTAGGTCAGAGATGGGCTACATTTCAGTTAACTAGTGGTTGTTGACAGGAATCTTAAAAAAGTTCATGAGAAGTGGACTGAGATAAGCACATTTCAGTGCAAAAGTAGTAATTCACAAAACCAAATTACTAATAAATAAAAGAAATATATAGAACTTCAAACCAAAGAAACAGCTTGTGTGCAGGGTACTATGGTGAATTTCTCTGGGATGTAAAAAAAAAGTTATCTGAATTTTAGTGTTTAGATTTTTTAATACTTAAATAATCACAAAAAAAATAATTATATATATATTTTCTAGTCTGAAGAGTAAAGAATGTGTGAAATCTATTCAAAGAGATCTATAGATAGGGAAGATTATATTCAAAACTTGATTAGATGAATTTCTTGATTTCTCCACTGCATTTGACAATATCAACCATGAAATATTGCTCTACTTGTCTTTAGTGTGTATCTGAATCCACGGTACTGCTGCTTCTTGGTTCAAATCACACTAGCCATACACAAAATAAATAGAAGTAAATTGTGTTAGTAAATAAACTGCTGCGCCCCAGATGAACTTTGTTGTGATGTCCTACAGATGTATGTTATAAAACAATTTTATACAATTCTTGAAACAACCCCTGTTCATTAGTTGTCATCCTGTGTCCCTGTGTGTATATGCTAAGACTCTCAAATGTACAAATCTACTTGTTCAAACGAACCACTTCCAACATCCAACCTGTAGATATACCAGCTGGTGATGCTAATGTCTTAGATGGTGAGCAATAAATTACAATTGAATGTTCATGTAACTGAACAAATGGTTGCCGCTCCTAAAATGGTTTCTAAATGCATATACATGTATTTAAAAAATCTTATGTCCAAAAGAAATTGCTTCCAAGAGTATAAAGAAGAAATGTGTTGTTGATGCAAAATCTTGGATGATGAGTAGCCTGTTGCAACTTAAATTCCTCAATTCTTACCACTGTGCCTGAATCAATGACCACCAGTGATGAATCTCATTGTATGTAATAAGTCAGAAATATAAGTGTAATTTTGACTGATCTCTCTCTCCGTACAACAAAGATCTTCAATATATGAAGAGTATATCTATATTTTGAGATAAATATGAGTGTTGTTCACAAGTTTTTCTTGCAGATGATACAATAAAAATCTATACAGGTCCACAGTCTACTGTAATTCTCTGGTCTATTCCCGTTTTTTTTTCCCTGAAAAAAGTTTTAAAAGCTCAAAATACTGCAGCTAAGATTATTCTTCATTTGAAGAAACTTCAAAATGTTAAAAATTCTGCAGTTAGGATTATTCTCATTCTGAAGAAACTTCAAAAGCTCAAAATACTGCAGCTAGGATTATTCTTATTCTTAAGAAACTTCAAAAGCTCAAAATGCTGCAGCTAGGATTATTCTTTGAGCACCATGATGTCACTGCACTTCTCCACAGCTTTAATTAGCTATATGTTCACAGCAGAATACCAAGATTCTTCTCTTTGTTAAGCTTCACTGTCTGGTTCTAGTCCTAAATGCCTGTCTGATCTCACGAATGTATACCCATTCTAGAAGCTTGCATTCATCACCAGACAGACACCTTCAACAAGCAAAAATAAATTACAGATTATATGGCCAATTATGTTCATTTGCTTATCAGGGTACATCTACTTGGAATTTGCTCTTTTGAGATTTGACAAAGAAACCCTGTCATTTTCCAGAGATCTCTTTAGATACATCTTTTTCACCAGCAAATATATAGTACTATCTCTTCTGTGTTATTGTTTATTCAAAGTGTACATTTGTAAATCCATTTATGTGCTTCTTTTTGTTAATACATATATTTACTATATATTATTCTGCACATGAATTCATCATTTTGTTTGCATAAGTCTAGTTTCCTTCATGTCTTTTGTAGTTGAATACCTTTGCATTTTAGGTGTGAACAGTGTAAAGAGCTTTAATAAGAATAAGCACTTAATGATATCATTATTATGAACTTCAAAATAAAAAAGAAAGTGAAATACATACCGTGTAGGAACTCGCAGAATACCATCTCCAAATTCTGAAAGTTTCAACACATCCACAGTTTCACTAGCTCCAACCTGCAATGGGCAGTAATAAGGTTTGCAGATAGGTGACAACAGTAACTGGTTGTGCTAAAGTGAATCTATGCTCAAAGTAAAAATACCTCATTTCTCTCTTTGAAATTGAGAATTTCTACAATCTTGTTATATAAACTGCAATATTTCAGTTAAATGAAAAGTAAGAATATATAAGAATGTTATATCATTAAAAATTATTGAAATTAATGTTATTTATAGAATGCTTAAGCTGCACTATTTCAGCTAAATGGGAATCATCAATGAAGTATGAGAAGTTGTTTACAAAATGCTTGATATACTGGCATTATTTCAGCTAAAAATGAATCTTCAATGAAAAGGGGGAAATTATTGACAGAATGCTTGATATACTTAAGCTGCACTGATTCAACTAAATAGGAATCATCAATGGAAAGAAATGCCCCTTGTGCAACTTATGAACTTTGTCCATATTTCATACATTATGTGCAAGTGTAAATGTACTTTTTAACTTTTTCATCCATAAGTGTGCCTTATTGATAACAAATACAGTAAACCCTCTACAAACTTAAAATTTATAAAATGTACATATTCATGGTTTATCTATTGTATATTTTTTTCAAACATTCATGACCCTTAGCCCCTTGCAAATTTTTCATCAAGATAGTATGATGGATTTGCTGCCAGTAATGCAGCATTCTCTTCTCTCCTATTTTGCCAGTGAATGTTCCTTCTCCCCTATTTCAAGACCACACTCACTGTGCCAAGGCACATTCCCTTACCCCTTGTTTGTCTGTAGACATCACTGTGTCAACAAATGCTCTCTTCTTCCCTATTTTGGCCCCAGGCCTCAGTATGCTACTGAATGCTCCTTTCTCCCCTATTTTGAACCTAGATCTCAATTTGCCAACAAAAGCTCTCTCCCTTTTTCCTTATTTTGGCCCCAGACCTCAGTGTGCCAATGAATGCTCCCTTCTTCCCTATTTTGGCCCTAGACCTCAGTGTGCCAACAAATGCTCCCTTCTCCCCTCTTTGGGCCCTAGATCTCACTGTGCCAACAATTGCTTCTTTCTCCCCTACTTTGGCCCTAGATCTCACTGTGCCAATGGTAGCTCCCTCTGCCCTTATTTTGGCCCTAGACCTTTGCCAATGATTACTCCCTTTTCCCTTATTTTGGCCATAGACCTCATTATACCAGTCACTGGAAGTCTAAAGACCTCAAGACAAAATGATTTTTTTATGAGAACAGATAACTAATGAAATAGCAACACTTATCACTAACTTTTTTAAAATCATGAGAGTTAACCTGTAGTGTTTAAAAATAAACTGAATATGGTGAGTGACTGTTATTATTATTACAATGGTTATGTGCAAATATTATTTCAAATGTAG
Organism: Sinotaia quadrata; assembly: GCA_028829895.1. Taxonomy (NCBI): domain Eukaryota; kingdom Metazoa; phylum Mollusca; class Gastropoda; order Architaenioglossa; family Viviparidae; genus Sinotaia; species Sinotaia quadrata. Next base: position 86,675,561 of record CM054178.1, read on the forward strand.
TTGGGCATATTAGGAAACAGATCATAATATTAACATTTCATCAGTCTGCTTTCAAGAGTGTTGTATACAAAGTCAACTGTTAGCACTGTGCTGGGCAGCTTTCCGACACTTCAATGTCTCATATTTAGCTGCTATACATGGGGCTTATTTGAAAGACTTGTACATGTATGGTACAATTTCATCCTACTATAATTTTATACAAATGAATCATTTTCTCAACAAAATCAAATTCTACATTCAGGTGAGTTATATGACTTTAGCCCTCGCAAGTGTGGAAAGTTTCTGTACATTAGTTTATTTTTTACTTTCACTAGCCAAAGGTAAGAATCAGATTTCTAATTATATAAATTATAATATGGTCTTTTAAAAATAGTTCTTTTCATGTTTAAAAAAAATAGTTGTACTGATAGTCATCAAACAGTTTCTTTAAAAATTACCTGTCCAAAAATTTCATTTAATGCTTGCATAATGATATGCTTGAACTGCAAGATATCGGTTTCAAATCCTTTATTTTCATATTCCCTGGAAAACATAAACATATGTAAAAGAGAAAAACATTTATCATAACCTTTTAATGAATATATATATATATATCAATGCCAAATCTTATTAAAAATTTAAAATTTTGCTTTATTGTATTTTTTCTTTACAATTAAAGGGCCCATCAGACTATATTCCTATGGGAAAATCACTTGCAAATAGTGCTTTCCCTTTACATTGATTTTCAGGAACTTTATTATTGCATTTGTAAACATAAAACTGGATCAGTTCATAGACATCTTTCTAGTATGTGACAACTGCAAGTGTAGCTATTACAAATATATAAATGTGTAATAATATTTATTTTGTAATACACCAACACCTGTTCATGAGGGATATATAACTAGGTATTTTTAATATGCTCATAATCCCCAACTAAATATACAGCCTTCATATTGCCTCATGCTTAACACTAAATCTTAGAGTTTCTTAGGCCCCAAAAGTTGACTAAAAGCAATGAAAAGGAGACATGATCTGAGGAGAATGCAGGTAAGACAGAGAAATCATAGAAAATGGAAGTGGTGGTAGTGCAGATCATCATGGCATAGTTTTGTAACACTAACACCAGGTGTGGCTTTGTAATATTGACATAATGACAAGACTTTGTAACACTGACATCATCACATGATTTTTTAATACTGATATGGCATGGCTTTGTAACACTGACATAATGACATGGCTTTGTAACATTGACATCATGATGTAACTTTTTAACACTGACATTATGGCATAGCTTTGTAACACTGATATCATGGCATGGCTTTATAATACTCAAACTGACATCATGGCATGGTTTTGTAACACTGACATCATGATGTGGCTTTGTAACACTGTTAATAGTAACTAGTATGTAACAGAATTATTCCAATTCTCATAAATACAGCTTAGTGAAACACTGTGAAATGCCAAATTTTTAGTCTAAGGACAGACATCTGAAACTTTAAAATTTTATGGCTACCTTGTGAATACCTGAATTTCCAAATGCTTAACACACAGATGCTAAGATAAATGGGTTTATCTTAATAATTTATATATATATATATACACACTGAGTTGCATGATATAAGTTTGTAAACCATAACAAACTGTTTTAAGCAAGAAATAAATTGTTAATTGCATCTTAGTTGAGAGGCAACATTAATCCGACCATTTGATTATTATAATATGTGTAATACTATAATTTGGTAAAAAATGACTCATCTGTAAATTAAAGCAAATGCTGTCAATGTTATGGACCCCCCCAAAATTAAATTCTTAATTTGGAAAAATATTAGAATAACCAAGAAACTTTTACATACAATAGTTTAATTAATATTAATTCCTCAGATTTTTCTCAAAAGCTGTTTTACATTGTTTCACTAAAACAAGAAGATAAAACCATACAAATGCTGAAGTTCCCCAAGCACTCTTCACTTTTATCCCATAGAAATCTGACAAAAGAAGATACTTATCCCAGTATCTTACTTCTAAAAAAAACTTTACATAATATTCAACAAATACATGTCAACAACTTATTCTATTTTTTAAATGAAAAAGATAGCTTACAAACTAAGATACATATACCAGTACGGTGTGGCAGACTTGTAGACTCTGCGCACATATTCAGTGCAGGAACTGTCATCCATTCAATCTGGAAAGGCATTTTAAACATAACTTTAATGGAATCAACAAAGATTAAAATTAAGGAAGTGGTAAACTTGTTTTAAATGAGTTGTAGCTTAGAGGAGATTTTAATAGACAGTAATAGTAATAGACATGTCATTACTTGACTATCTCTAACAAGTTTTACATGGATGTTTATCTTTAGAAATAGCTGTATCTGCAACTGTTTAAAATATCTGTTTAACACTCATTTTATCTTTAATACATCACATCCACCTTGTCTAATCAATTACAGAAAAATATTTTCAAGCAATCGATTAATAAACTGGGACAAATAACCAGAGTATACAAACTAATCATAGTCATTAACAATAGGTTATTATTTACTGCTATGAAGTTAAACAGTTTAAAAATGTATAATTTTGAGACATGCATGTTTTCTGTATGTCTTATAGAAGTAAACTTTAATTTCTTGTCTGCATCTGACACAAATTTTCATTAGTTATACAAAATAAAATGAATAAATTTGCATTGTAGTTTGTACGGTTACTTTTTATATACCATTATTTTGCATGTGAATTCACTTTGTTGCGTTATCTTTAATTTTCTAATGTTCTTAAATAGTATTTGTATAAAGACAAAGTAAAGCACTTAGACTGTTTACAAGATTAAGCGTTTATTAATCCTAAATTGTTATTATTGCAGGTATTTATGTGAAACAGGTAAAATGGGAGACAACTGCAATATATTCATGAAAATATTATTTTATGTTTTGTTTATTATCTTGATTTTTTTTCCCTGTTTCTATATGCAATGTCCTTTTATTTTGAAACAAAAACCATTTTTGTTCTCATATTTGCAAATACTCTACATCTGTAATGCTGCAAAAAGTTGAACTGTTTGTTTTTGAGACTGCACTTGCCAGCAAAGTTAAATCTGACTTGAATAATTTAAATTTATTAGACCAATAAATACAAAAATTAACATATGTAAACTCATTTGATGAGTAAATTTTCTAGTTGATCTAGGTCTGTTACTTTCATTTATGTCAATCTAAGTTTGTTATTGTCAATCAATCTAAAGTTTGTAATTTTCATTAATGTCAATCTAAGTTTATTATTTTCATTAGTATGTCAATCTAAGTTTGTAACTGTCATTAGTGTCAATCTAAAGTTGTTGTTTTTAATTTTAAAAAAAACTTAATTAATATCTTTAATGTGATTTAATAACCAGACTGCAACTCAACCATCTCCATAACTGGGAAACTGGAAATTAAAACAATTAGTAATAATTTAAATCACAGTATTGAATATGGGATCAATATGGCTGGGATTAACCATTTAAAAGTAGGACACATTTATTTTCTAATTTAAAAGTACTAACTTCATTAACATTTTATATCGATTAATATCTCTAATGTGCTTTGCCAAAGGTACACCTCAACTATCCTAAGCTGGATTTACTAGAAAAATCAACAGATTAGTGATAATGACAGTATGCGATCAGCATAAATGGTTTGCAAATAAAATTTCAAAATAATTATTAATTTAAGAATTAACAATGCACAATATTTTAGTGCTTTGTCACCAACTGATTTCCTGCAACCAATAAAAGTAATTTAGCCAAAATAAGCACTGAATATAATGTTGATCTTGTAAATGCAAAAGTATATGTAATTTTTTGTTAAGGGAAAAGCCAACTTTAACTTGAAATCTTACAGTAAGGATCAGTTCTCTCATGGTTTGAACTACATTCAAGTTTTAAAAAAAGTATTTGCAGTAATTCAGAATTTTTTCTCCACCCTGTTCCTAGAGTTCACCTTGATGTACTGCAAGATGCAATTTTCATATTATTTTTTTTTTAAAAGAGAAGAAATAATTCACTACCCTGCTGTAAAAAGACAAGTTCATGATTTATTTTGTTATTCATCTGTATCTTGCATGGCTGCTGTAATTCCTCCTTCTCTTCTTGTTTCAAAATTACAAATCTAAGTATTCAACACTTGAAATTACTTCTTGTTTGATTTATATTTGATACCCCCCCAAAAAAAATGTGTGTGCAGACTCTTATTTTATATATATTCACATAATATACTGATTTATTCAGGGAGCTGATTAATACCGCCAACAACTAAAGAAAGAATAATTATAATCACTAAGGAAAATTAGCAAAAGTATGCACGAACCTATCAACATCTGCACAGTATCGAGAAAAATGTTAGAATGTAAAACTTAAGAGATACTCGAACAATATAACACTTCATGAACTGTACAACTACAAGTGATTAAATTTTGTTGCTAATTTTGATATACTAACTGGCTTTGGTAACGAACTCAATTACTATACCATGGTGGTAAAAAATATTATAAACATTTTTCTTTTAAAAAAAAATTAAGACAATAGACTATTATTAAAGTATTAGTTGCTTCTGTCATAGAAAGTAGATAAACACATCAAATCAATGTCAACAATGATACCTGTGTATTAGTTGACAGCAATTCCGTCTAATTCTGAAATTATTATTAAAAACTTATAATAATAAAAAGAAATTAAGGAAAAGCACGCAGCTATATTTTATTTAAACTGACAAAAGTTCTAACTATATACAGCTATTCCAGACCAGTACTGAGTATTGGCGAACCGTTTAGTCTATTCACTGTTTATAGGGATAGGGAAAAGCTTTGGATCCTAGCAATAGCCATTTAAGAATACATCTGAAAAAAGTTTAAACTGATTAAGAATCATTAAAAATAAGACTTACAAGAAATAATATGTGCTATATAAAATAAATGTTATTATAAGAGGTAATCGATTCCCTTACCACTTAATTTTTTATTTGGGGAGAGTGCTGACCGCTCGATGAACCTCGGCGCTCATTGAATAGGCTACTGATTGAGCTTCTTAGAATGTGTACGTGGACAAAGAGTTCATCGACTTTTTGCGGCGTCCGAAAATGACGAGTGTTTTCAGATTTCTTTCAGTTTTCAAGATTATTTCGATTTTAAATACAACCAGAAAGGTCTATGTCTATGAAATAAGAAGTGATCTATTAGTCTAAACTCTAAAACAACGTTGATACCCACGGGGCTGTCCGCGAATTACTGGTCTTAGGATCATTAGGTGAATTTTAACCAGCCTGTTCTAGTGACAAGAATATATAGGCATATATATAATGGAATTCCTTATTTCTCAGCGAGACTTAATACGTAGTGATAGTCTCAAAACACTGTTATATCCCATTTGTAATTTTATGTTTCCGTTCTATTATTTTAATTCAGTCTTAATTAGATTTTCACACCACCATTTATATGTAAATCAGATACTGATGACTTGCATTTCTGTCTCCTTTGCAAAGTAACGAAATACCTGACTTTGTATTACCATGGAAATCTGTTGATTAATAGATTCCGATTTTATGTCTTATTACTACATTTTATCTTGGTTGTTCCACCAATTAAAATTAGGCTGATCTTTCAATGTCGACCTTCGCAGTCATACTGAAATTTAACCTGTCTACTGTAGTAAAAACCCAGTCGTCTGTTAGAGCTAATAAAAAAAATTATTCAGGTTTTATCTCATTAGCACCTGATAAAACTTGGACTTTAAGATTTATAAAAGAATATTAATAATTTAATTTTTTAGTAATCCCGACTTTGACTCTGTCAATGATGGCTTTAAAGTTTTGGTTATATTCCCAGGTCAAGCAATGACAATATTTTAAGGCCAATAAGTTAAATCTCGAAACATCTGATTTTAGCATAAATCGCGAGAGGATGTTACCAGGTGATTGAATACTAAAATCGGTATTGTCGCTACCCACATCCTTAGTAATTTAGCTGTTTATTTCTCTGTGTGTATGTGTGTGTTCCTTCTCTCATTCAGTTCTCACCGTGCTCTGGCTGACTTCCACCCCATATTTTCATACCAGACTTTCTTTTAATGATTCATGTTCCTATTTTCCAGAATTACTATTATCATATGCGAAATAAGGGACACAAGTAATTACATTAATTACTAAATGCATTGTGTAACACGCAGTCATATTATTCAGCACACTTAACATGTGATTCGCTGAAATATGTGACAGGTCGGGGCAATGACACTGGAGTAGCCTACATGTACATTCAGTCTGATCGAGAATACAGTGGTTTTTAAAAAGTTGCCCATTTCGTCATTATTATAGGACCTAGATTTTATTGAATTTACATTCAATCTATCTAGTGGGTAAAATCAATATAATCAAACAGGAATCACCTTTGGCTAGTACTATATTAGCCAGTTCCCCAAATTTCAAAAGTTCAAACGAAAGCTGGGCAGGGGTGGGGGTGGGGAGGATGGAGGAGGGAAGGATTAATACTTTTAATAAAAATGAAGAAGAGAAAAGGGTCTTCCTTCTTTTCTTTTAATATTAGATCATTTCACATATTCTATATATACTTTTTAAAAACGAAAATATTTTATATTCTTCACGTCATAAGAATGCGTCTGGTTCATATTATTTAATCCTGATATTGACTTATTTTCTTTGGACTCCATTAGTTGTATTTAACCGTTGTGTGCCTACAAAAGATGTACGTACATTTAAAAAAAATATACCTTAAATGAATTTCTGTGGAATATCTGTAGAACCTTGTATTGTGGACTTGTTTTCAGAACAAGTTCCACTAAAAAAGAAAATAAGAAGAATATAAACGCTTTATTTAGAAAAATATTTAAACTGTATATTTGATGTAATGTGTATTTATATTATTTTAATTTATTTTATTAGTTCAGTCAACTCCTAACTCTGTTTGGTTTTCGTTTTGTGTGTTGATATATTTTATTTATTTATTTTGAGGGGGGGGGGGAGGGAGAGTGAGCGCCAAATTTGTGTATTTGTGCCATTTTAAGGGTTAAATGGTTTATAGTTATAAAACTATGTTATGAGCAATATAATTTCAATTTCATTTTTAAACAATAAAAAGTGTATTTTGTTTTATTTATTTTGTAATCGGTATTTTATAATATGAGTTACCAGTTTGAGTACCAATATAAGAATTCAGCCAGAATTTTAAAGAAAGTTTTCATGGGCGCCACCAATCCTTCTAGCCACGCCATCTTCTGATTATCCAAAGTTGCTGCGTGATCACGCCATACAAAGCATTATGAAGATAAACTCATCCCACAAGCCTCCTTTTGTAACGTAATGGAATGCGTACATACCACTGCGCTATAGTGTATATATTACAATGAATTTAGATCTAGATTCAGTTTATCGTATGGAAGTGATGTAAGAGTTATTTTTTTTAAAATCTATGGATGAAATGCCATTTTCAGGAGCCCTAATTACAATTTTCATGTTGTTAGCATATGGTAAGTTAACTGGAAGCAATTTCTTTTCGATTCGGTAGATCGTACATTTATTATGGTAATTTTGTGAAATGTTTAGATTATAATTTTATGATTTCTCAGTGTACTTGAACTGTTCGTGAGTCCTTATTTTATATTAACTTGCTTTATTTACACCTGGTAGACCAATTCAAAATGTATACGTACTTTTTAACAGAAGAAACACTAACAAATTATATCTAATTTTAACAGATAGTTTACAATTTTTGTTTATAACACTAGATAGACAGTCCGCTACAGTTTCCCCAAATACATGTAGAATTATTTTTGCTCGGATTTAGTAATATATATGTTATGTTGTCGGGAACGCTGATTCGTGACTAGAGCAATGTCTATTTACCAAATTATTCACTATTCTACCGACATTAGCTGTCTGAGTGCATCGATATTTATATATACTGCAAGTTTCTAGGCCCTGTTTAATCAAACGAATGTATGTTATAAAAATGAGTTAATCTAGTGATAAATAACATTTACATACAAACAAACAAATTGTTTTTTCCTCTCTCACTACGAAAAGAAATTAAATCTAATGCATAGACATTATAAATGTATTAAAAAATTGCCCTATGGAAAGTAAAGTCTAAAAGTTACAGAGAGAGAGGGCAATGGGTTTTGTAAACAACGCGAAACACTCAACAACAACAAATAGATTAACAGAAAACAACATGTGAGGGAGAGAAGTAGGGGAGGGAGAGAGATTGTAAGGGTCCAGAGAAAACAGCACGGACCAAAATTATACTAATAGAAAATAATTTCCAAAACCACTTGAAACTTAGACAAGGGTTTACACTTTTACAGGAAACAATTTACAAACCACTACCCCGAGAAATGGGTTTGCAGAAAACAGTGTATAACAACACTTGGAACCAATGAATGTACAGAAAACAATATGCAAACCACAAGCAACCGAGAAATGGGTTTTACAGAAAACAGAATGCATAAGACGCACGAAATAAACAAAAAATGGTTCACAGAAAACAATACGATAACGAGTTTTAAAGAAGAATATAATGTAAGAATTTGGGGGTGGGGGTAGTAGAAATTAAAGGAAGCATGTGATTAACATTTTTTTCAAAAAAGAAAAGGGAAATGGGTTAATAGAACAACAAGAAGTAAATTAGATGAATGGGGGAAACAAGCACCATAACAACATGAAAGAAAGAAGTGGGTTAAGAGAAGCTTACATCAGTATAAATAACAGAAAAACAACTTTAACCCTCCATACTCATGCAAATACCATTATTGCAAATGTTGCCACATAAAAATCGTGTTGACCTAAATATTGACCTGGAACTGTGTATTTTCGTTTTTCTTACTTCCCCTAAAGGTTAGTTTTAAAATATTATATTCTGCCGAACACACTTCAGAACGGATACTGTCTTCTGCATTTGGACCATCTGTTTCTTTTTCTATTTTAAGTCCTTTTAGGTTTCTATATTAATATAGAGATAAGTGTGTTAGATTCCACTCTAAAATCTAGCAATGCGTATCATAATATATCGGTGAATTGAGAGTATCTAGCTAGTTCTGAGCATTGGACTAAATATTTCTGTTATCAGCTACTCAATCCTGAGAATTGTACTGAATATTTCAATTATTATAAACTAACCAATCCTGAGTATTATACTAAATATTTCAGTTATTATAGGCTAAACAATGATGAGCATTGTACTAAATATTTAAGTTATTATCAGCTAACCAATCCTGAGCATTGTACTAGATATTTCCGTTATTAACAGCTAACCAATCCTGAGCATTGTACTAAAATTTTCAGTTACTCTCGGCTAGCCAATCTTGAGCATTGTACTGAATATATCTGTTATTACCGGCATACCGGCAAAGCGTGTCGCTTCAACAAAGTTACTTTATATAGCTTCTATCTTCTTCGTTAAATTCTATCAAAAAAAACAAAACAAATCAATTCAAAGGAAGCCGATTCATTCAGAGAGGACTTCGAGCAATTGAATAGATCGGACTCTTTGCCCCCACCCCCCACCTTTTGTACGGATTACCGAATTATGGATGGATCGACGAAGAACTCGAGCAAAACAGCCTCTGCAGCCAACTCTACTCCCAATCCCCCTTTTCAGGGCGGAAAAATCAGGATGGCAGGGAGACCAATATGACATACGGAAGCACGCGTATTCCAGAAACCTTCCAATCAATCATGACGGCATCAAGTTTGACGTTTGGGTATCTCCCAAAAGCCTTCGGGCAAATTTTGGCAAGGATGAAGTAAATGCAGCCTTTTTCGAACTACTAAATACAATCTGCATTTCACACGATCCAATGCCTGTTAGGAAAATGTGGGATTTTTGCCGAGTGATCGCCAACTATAAAATCCAGGCTATAAGGGTCGACAAGCCAACAAAACCACTGTGAAAGAAACCCAAACATCAACAACTACCACTACGTGCGATAAAGAAGTGAATACCCATATCATTTGGAAGATACCAACAAAAACCAAAGTAAACTCTCGCAGACAACCAGTCTCTCAAACAAGGAGGTTTTTACGCAGACTACACCAACAGAAACTGCTGGGGGAAAAATCCAGACCCAAGCCCAAAAAACCGAAGACAAAAATGCAGACAACACCAACGAAGAAGGAGGATAAAAAAGAAACAACACACAACAAGCCAATATTCAGACCAAAACAATCGAGACAAAGGAAAAAATAATTCAAACCGAAATGGTCAACATCAAGAATCCCGACGAACAGATTGAAGTCCACACCGCTCTGGACGAGTTTTCAAGGGTGTTTAAGTGTTTAAGGCCCCATCCCTCTCATCGCTGCCATAGACACCACTGAGAGCAACATCAACAACGGCAATAGCAACAACTACAGAAACAGCAGATCAGGGCCCCCAAAATAAAAGACGGAGCCCACCACAGCATATCAGGAAGCAAGAACAACAACAACAGCGCCAACAACATCAGCAACGGCAACAACAACAATGGTAGTACTATGAGCAGCAGTATCCGCAGTGGGGATATTTCAACCATCCCGTTGCGGACATGATCCAACTATTGCTCGACCAGCTTTACTGGCCGCCAGCGCCCATCTTTATGCATCTCAACGGACACCGGAGACAGCCACAACATCAGCGATAGCGACGACAACACCACCAGTGAGGAGGACAAGGGGGGTGAACATCTCGGGCACACATACACACTAGGTACAGACTTGGTGTGTTACAAGCCTGGACTTTGTAAGACACCCCCTCCCATCCACCCCACCCACCCCCATTTTAACCTCGAGAACGACAGCAACAACACCCACAACTTTAGCCCACGGAATACCTGCCTAGAGCCCGCCTTTGCCGGCCAGACATGTTTGCAATGGACGAACGCACGATACTACAAGATGGGGTAAAAAAAATTCTACTTCAAGGAACGTACAACGACAATATAAGACGACTTAAAAAAAAATTCTACTTCAACGTAGCCAGCAGGCTGAACCCTCCCCTCTCCCCCTTTTTTCCCAGCGCCCCCTACATGAACAACATTAAATTCTTTTAACAGTCCTTCCCCAACTGATGTAAAGCTGATAAAACTGAACTTTTGCAATGAAACTAACAAAACTGTATGAGAATGAAAACTACTTTTGCTTGTGAAGCTTATAAAACTAATTTTGGTTAAAAAAAAAAAAAAAGCTGGCAAAACTACGTTTGCTATGAAAATGACAAAACTATACGTTCGTTACAAATCTGACAATAACACTTTACGTTTGCCTTAAAGGTGGCAAAACTGTACATTTGCTAACGTTTGCCAAGAAGCTGACAAGACTGTATGCAGCTGATAAAACTGATGATGGTGATAAAACTACATTTGCTATGAAGCTAACAAAACTATACTTTTGCTATGAAGCTGAGAAAACTGTACTTTTGCTAAATAGCTGACAAAATTGTGCTTTTGCTAAAGAGCTGACAAAATTGTACTTTTGCAATGATTCTTTGATTAATCAAGAAGGCAGTTTGGATCGTTCACATGGTCATTTCCATATTCCAGCCCTCTTTCACTGCTTTTCTAATAACCAAATAACATTTAAATGCGAGTGAGGATAAAATTGGGGTCCAAATGCACAATTAAGGGTTGAAAATTGAGGGTCCAAATGTAAATTAAAGCATCTGAAAAATAATGTGCAGATGAATAATAATAAAGTATGCACGCACGCGCGCGCGCGCGCGCGCGCGCGCACACACACACACACACATGCAATCAGGGCCCAAAATTATTGCCACAATCGACGCACATCATCATAAGCCTGAGACAATGAGGAATAGCTGGAACCGAACTCTCGTTGACTCTAGCTAGAATCAGACCCAGGCTTTTGAGCAAGAGGCTAGAGTCCTGTCTTCTTCACTACTGCATGCCCACCGACGCTTATCAGTAACTGAATCTTACTGTATTACGTGCCCCTTTCAGTCACGGTAATAGCTAATCCAATCAATGCCCGTAACTGTCGCATTCTGTCCCTAATACATTTGTTTTTGTTGTGACTTATTTTTTTTATTATCACAAAACCAGCACTTCTGGGTTATATGGTCGGGCAAATTGTTTTGAATGACATTAAGTTTGATCAATTATTTCCATTATCCGTGCTGTAGTGAGCTGTGCCTTGTGACTAACTGAGGATAAAAACGAGTTGATGTCTAAAGGAAACCAAGTCAGCGGACATTTATCAATACATAATGCTAATCGTCATCTCTAAAATCAACGAGTTGCAAAGTATAATGACAAGACCTTTTATCTTATTATTTTTCAGGATGCGATCCTCCAATAAGAAAACCGCGTGAAACTTTTAAACAATGTCCAGATATTGCACATGTCCAACATAAAAATGTGACTTCGGAAACGTTGAAAGATGATTATCATATCTCCATTCCACCTTCTTTGAAAGCCTCTTTGGCCAATTTCTTAAATATCACGCACGAAAATGTGTCCAGCAGACAAGGGGGCAGTGCCAACCTCTTCTGCGACACCAAGATCATGAAGACCTTTCAGCAGGAATTCCCTTTTCTGTGCCAGCGCTGGGTGCTGAATGGATCACCGCTCAAGACGGACCAGAGCCGGGTGCAAGTGATCAGGAATGAGCTGCGCATCATGAACCTCTCTCCTTTGGACACAGGAGTGTACGAATGTCGACTCGAAGATGGTCTGAGAAATATCACAATCGGGTTCATCGCTCTGCACGTTACAACGTCTCTCCCAACGGTGTCGGTTGAGGAAAGAAAAGACCTCCAACTCGAATGTAATAGCAAGGCTTTAGACCTTCTTCTTTCCAGCACACTTCTGGACTTGATCGGCAATGCCACAGCTGATAATAAAAGCGATAAAACCACAGCAAGAAACACAACACACATTAAGAGCCCAAAGACCACCATCCGCCAGTGGTTACACAATGGAACATTCTCACCGTTCTTTCCACCCTCCCTTCCAGCCTCGCACCCATCCCCAGACATGCTGACTCCTGCAGAACTCCTGATGTCGGGCGAGTGGGTCTGCGTGGTGAGCCACCTGCCGACCAACCGCTCCTGGGTGACGGCCTGGATCCTGGTCCAAGTGAGAAGGGCCTTGACCCCATTGGAAGCGTGGTGGAAGGCGGTGTTGGCGTACCCTATTGCGGTGGCTGGGGTGGGATTTGCGTTCCTGGTGCTATGCATTTTGGCGTCGATATTCGTGGCCCGCAAAGGGTGGACAGACATCAACCTGGAAGAGCGCTACATGATCATGAAGGAAAGATTGTCTCGGAGACGTAGGTCACGAACCTTGAGCATTGACGACAAAATAGCGTCCAAGCCCAAAGAGCTCGCGGGGCGGCCGTCAAAAGGGATCACGTGGGGAGAAACGCTTGTGAAAGATTACACCGTAGAGGTATGTGACAGATATCAAACGGGTACGATAGTTTCGTTTGTTAAAAATTTGTAGTCACGCGAGTAGTTGATTTGGTTTTAAAGGTCACTAACAATGACTGGGGTAAAAATATGTAGTCACGCGAGTAGTTGATTTGGTTTTAAAGGTCACTAACAATGACTGGGGTAAAAATAAGAGAAACTGAGAGATCGTTGTCTTGTATGTTCTTGATATGCATTTTGTCTTTAAAAGTATGTAGAATTTGACAAAAATGCCTTGAATTGATGTTTATCTCAAGAAAAATTTTGGAGCTTATTGTTATTTGATGTTTGTTTATGCATGTACACGAAGCTTTAAGTGACGTGCGCAAACTCAATTTTTAAAATTTTGTTTCCTTTTGTGTGTGTGTGTGTGTGTGTGTGTGTGTGTGTGTGTGTATGTGTGTGTGTGTGTGTGTGTGTGTGTGTGTATGTGTGTGTGTGTGTGTGTGTGTGTGTGTGTGTGTGTGTGTGTGTGTATGTGTGTGTGTAGAAAATTGTAACCCACAGGTACACGAAGCACTCATCTTTTATTTGTGACCCACAGGTACACGAAGCTTTAGGTGTCGCGATCAAAATCTTTTATTTTTGCTTCTTTTCTTTGTGTAGAAAATTGTGACCGACAGTCACACGAGGCCTAAGTGCCGTGCACAAACTCAACTTTTATATATGCTATTTTTTTTATTGTAGAAAATTGTGACCCACAGGCACAATTTTTAGTCTTAAGTGTCATGTGTTACAGACTTTCATCTTTAGTGAAAAGTTTGACTCGATATTTAAAGAGTTTAGTTTGTCTATATGAGCCAGTAAAAATTTTGACACGATACTTAAGACTTTAGTTTGTCTATATGAGCCAGTAAAAATTTTGACACGATACTTAAGACTTTAGTTTGTCTATATGAGCCAGTAAAAGTTTTGACTCGATACTTAAGACTCTCATGTATAAGCAAGTAAAAGTTTTGACACGATACTTAAAGAGTTTAATTTGTCTATATGTGCCAGTAAAAGTTTTGACACGATAAAGACTTAAGTTCGTCTAATGTGCCAGTAAAGGTTTTGACACGATAAAGACTTAAGTTTGTCTAATGTGCCAATAAAGGTTTTGACACGATAAAGATTTAAGTTTGTCTAATGTGTCAGTAAAAGTTTTGACACGATAAAGACTTAAGTTTGTCTAATGTGCCAGTAAAAGTTTTGACACGATAAAGACTTAAGTTCGTCTAAGGTGCCAGTAAAAGTTTTGACACGATAAAGACTTAAGTTTGTCTAATGTGCCAGTAAAAGTTTTGACACGATAAAGACTTAAGTTTGTCTAATGTGCCAGTAAAAGTTTTGACACGATAAAGACTTAAGTTTGTCTAATGTGCCAAATTTCAATTGATGTTTGCATAGGAGGACGATATGTTCAGTTTAATTTTGAACTGTAAAGTAAAATTTTAAAAAAGCTAAATTTTCTTCTCATAAGCAAATGTACAGTGAGTGTGTGTGTGTGTGTGTGTGTGTGTGTGTGTGTGTGTGTGAGAGAGAGAGAGAGAGAGAGGGCGAGCGGAGGTATGTACATGTTTAGTGTATGTGTGAGAAAGCTTTGTGTGCACTTGCTATAGTGTGTGGTATGCATGAGAATGTATATGAGACAAAATGCATGCAGTTTGTGTAAATTTGTGAGTGTTTGTTTGAGAGAGAGAGAGTGGATAATATGTGCGCTTTGTGGGGAAAGCATGATCTGTTGTATCATTGCATTTGTATGTGTGTTTGAGAGAGAGAGAGAGAGAGAGAGAGAGAGAGAGCGGATAATGTGTTTTTTATGTATATGTGTGTGGGGGGGGGGGGGGAAGCACGATCTGTGTGTATCAGTGAGCGCGCAAGAAAGAACATACGGATTGTGTGCGTGTGTTTATATAAGCACCTAATGTTACCAACTGCAGTCATAAAACCTGAACCGATTAAACACTAAAACTGTTTACGTTCTTTTTTCTTCTCCTTTTTAAATCTCCTAGGTTCCATCTGCTAATAGGCTTAACGACGACATTCGATCTCTAGCGGCCACCGACAGTGGCTCCACCATCAACATTTCCAATAACTGAAAGGGCATCAGGACAACTCTACTACATTTTAATGATCCACACTCTGTTGAGCATCTAGTATCTACACCCTCAAGAGAGATAAATCAACAGCAAAACGATTGTTAGGTTACCCGTTTCAGGAGGCTTCAGAAATGGATTATCTTCATAAAAACATTAGAGTGGCGAACAAAACATTTGCATCCATATTGTGATGGTTTTCATAACCACCACGCCACCCCTCCCCTAATTCCACAACCATTTCAATAGAAAACGGAAGGTGGGGAGAGGGGAAAATGTAGAGATAAGAGACTATACTAACAGTAAAGATTGGATAGCCAGGCAAAGTGAGTGAGCTATTAAAAATTGTATGCGTAAGTGAAGTCCTTTATCATACTAATAAAATAATAAACAATACTTACAAGTGCTCTAATCTCACTTTCTATTTTTACATTGCTTTCTCAAAAACTGCATTTTATCTTTCCCACAAAAAATTACTCTCCAGTGGTTTACCTAAGTGTCATGGCATTTTCCTGAACGTGACATTGTTGCGTGGTTTTCTGTGTTTGCCAAATATGTGCCTACATACACATGGTATCATCTTTTATTTTATTTTTTAAAGAAGAAAACATCAATTGAGAATATTTTCTTGCAAGAACTGAAAGTGCTCACCTGAATAATCTTACCATGTCTTCATATAATCAAGGTTTTACTCAGAATCTTTATTTTTAACAGTGAACCATTTTGTGGTCATGGGCTTCAGCGTGTTTGAAATCACATTACTACCTATAAGTGAGTGTGTGTGTGTGTGTGTGTGTGTGTGTGTGTGTGTGTGTTTGGGGCCATACTTTTGTATACAAAACACGCACAGACACACATATACATAAAGAGAGAGAGATAAACTAGATTTGAAAACTTTGTCTAGTATAAATGTATATGAAAGTATTCAGATAAAAAAAAATAACAAAAACAAAGAGATAAATATATATTTTAATTTCCTTTCCTTGGATGTTTAAGTTATAACAGTGAGCCCACACACTAAGAGAGATTAGTGTAACATCATGTTTGATAACACCTATACCAGGGGGGGCACAAACGTTTTAGGCCAGAGGGCCAAATTTCCAATTGATAGTGCGTGGAGGGCCGAAAGTCAGATTGCACATGGACGGCCCAGAAGAAAGAAAAGAAAAAAACAACACAAATAATGAAATAAAATCCTGTCTTCTGCGGCCCACGGTTTGTGCATCCTTGACCTATACCTAAAGAAACCAAAGTACATTTTTGCGATTCAAACGGCAAGTGTGCGGTACGCCATCTCTTACAGCAAAAATCTCTTAGATACGTTATACCAGAGTGAACAACGAAAGACTCACATTTATTAGAATGTTAACTTTATACTTCTGATTATGTCTCCACCTCAAGAGCAGAGTGCGATGCATTCATCTTGCTAGCTGTCTCTCAACAATAAAATCTGAGTCTATAGTTCTGGCATATTTATTTCAGTATATAATTATATGGATTGCTATGGATATGCATGTTTGTATTGGAATAAGTGGAGGCCAGGTGCCAGAGTTTCTGGTAATTATAATTGCTAACACAATGAAAACTCCTTCGATGACTGCCAGACGTGAATCTAGTTAATGCAGGGAATTTGTGGACAAGATGTAATTAAGGTATTAGGCCAATCATTGTGTAACTTACCTGACTGATGGCTGCAATGGACGAGTTGGGGAGTTTGTTATTATCGTTAAGTGAAGTTGTAGGGTGGGGTGGGGGATGATCCACCAGATGGAGTGATGTACATGAAAAGTCCAGTGCAGCTGTGCAAATACAGAGAGATACCCTCAATTGCAGTTATGAGAGGTATTTAAGGCAGATAATGCTGTAAATTATAATTTAAAAATAATAGGCTGAGTCTGTGCTAGTGATATTTGTTGAGTGTAGTGTGCAGCATGTGGCAATAAACAAAAAAAAAAACCCCATTAACTATTGTGATTTATATATCATTAGTTAACAACAAATCACGAGATTAAGAACAATTAAAACAGTTAACCAAATTCTTTAGTTATAAAGGTGTTCAGTAATGAAAATTAATTCAATATATGATTTTTTTATTTGTCTTATGAGACATGAAATCATTTTACTTAAAGAACCCATTTGTGAACCCAAATGAGAATTTTGAACAAACTTGCAGAGATAAAGTTAAGATGATTTACTGATTAAATGTATATCTAACATTTATATGATGTTTAGTTATCAAAAAATGTTTTATCTGTTGTTGCTGCTCTATACTTTTACTTATATCTCATTGAGAGATCTAGTCCCTACAGTTAATTATTCTTATTGAAAAAATGTAGAACTATTATTTCATAAGAGAAAATTCTGAGAATATTACTATTATTTCATAATAAATTATGCTTCAAAAGTAGCCACAATTATTGTTTCTGGAGCGAGTTTACTGCCAAGTATATGTTTATTAAATGCATTTGATGGACTACTGTCTGATTTGAGTCTTTCTTTCATTGATAGATTATTCTTTCAACCAATGAGAGATTGAGTGTACTTTTTCCTTGACACAGATTATTCTTTCAACCAATGAGAGATTGAGTCTTGACACAGCTTATTCTTTCAACCAAGGATAGACTGAGTCTGCTCTTTCCTTGACATAGATTATATATTTTTCCGACCAATGAGAGATTGAGTCTACTTTTTCTTTGACACAGATTATTCTTTCAGCCAATGAGAGATTGAGTCTTGACACACATTATTATTCCTTTCAACCAATGAGAGACTGAGTCTTGACACAGATTATTCTTTCAACCAATGAGAGATTGAGTCTACTCTTGTCTTGAGATAGATTATTCTTTCAGCCAACAAGAACAAGCTCAGGACTAAACTAATATGTGCAGTTTAGGATCATTGCATCTGCCAGGAACATTTAAGCTAATTTCAGATTTGGCACTGACATACGCGTCCATACTTCATTAATTAATGATGACTGTAGAGACTAGTTCTAATATGTATGAGTAACTTTTAGCAAAGGTCAGTGCTGTCCTGCATGTTTTGTTCGGTGTTTGAACCATTATTTTATTTATTTTGGTGATTGTACCTCAAACACACCTGCTAAATAGATGTTTAAATAAATAATTTCTTTGTTTGAATAAACATCGTGTATATGTGTGTGTGTTTCTGTACTGAGGAAAAGAAATGATCAAACTACAAGCTTTCTCTGCTTGACTGATCATTTTGCTTCTCATCCTAAACTAGGCTGTCAGTTACCATCTTCTGGTCAGCAACTCTGTTTCCGAAGACATGTTTGTAAGATTACAACAGTTCTAGAGAAGTGTAAAGAGAAGCTGTGCAGTTAGCTGCAATAAGCTGTTGATGTATGTGAACTCTAAATAGGCCTACTCTCGTCATCATCTGTGCTCAGATAAGAAGTAATGAATATTATGAGTGATTTGTCATTCATTACAATATACTTGCATCGATTAAGTGTATGTTAATTGTGTTAGCTGTAAAAATTATTTGTCTTTTGTGTTTAACTTTCTAAACGCAGCCTGTGAATCAAACTTTTATGGCTCATTATAGTAATTATTGAGCTTGCCATACGGCGTTCATTTTTAAATTTTTTTTCTTTTAGGCATGATTGAGTGTCACGGGTATGTGGGAATTTTACGTCTATCAATTTATCTAGTATGAAATCAATCACGTTACTTTATGGCTTGGTTCCACCTAAGGGCGAAAGTAAAATGGAGCATGCAGAATCAACACCTATAGTGGCATTTATTCATTCATACACAACAACATGCATACCGACGTATTGGGAATTGTAGTATATTTAGTTCTCTAATCGAGATTATTTTAAATTTTAAAAATAAAATCTTCCTTTTAACAGAGATGGATTTACGACAATCTAGATTTATAAATTTTAAAAATAAAATCTTCCTTTTAATAGAGATGGATTTACGACAATCTAGATTTATAAATTTTAAAAATAAAATCTTCCTTTTAATAGAGAAAGATTTACGACAATCTAGATTTATAAATTTAAAAATAAAATCTTCCTTTTAACAGAGGTGGATTTACGACAATCTGCTTACGATCGTGAACTCGTTCTTTTACTCCTTTACTGCACCCCCAGTAAAGAGAATGGACTGGTTTCATTTTACGAGAAATCATTGACATAGGGAAATCCATCAGGACAAATTTGATGCCATTTGGTAGGATTCGTGAAATCAGATAACGTTGAAAGCGGCCATAAAGCACTCATTGTTAAAATAGATAAGACTCGGCTTGAATACAAACAGCCAAGCGAAAACAACAACAAAATAAATTAGACAAATTTGTAATGATAGATAACAAATTATTCATGCTGTTCTGAGAAAAGAATTGGTGTAGAACTTCCGTTAGGTCTACTGCGTGAGTTTAGTTGTGCGGGGTGGGGGTAGTCTGCATATGACTCAGAACTTAATCATAGTCTCAGACTTTGTTGCGTGAGGTTTTGCAAACCCAGTTAGTTCTGAGAACAACAACAACAACAAAAATCAGGCCTGCTTATAAAACAGAACTTACACAAGCCCAAGGCTTTGCTGTGTAACGCTTTACAGCGGCAGTGGGTTTGGAACTTCAGTATTAACTAAAGACGGGCACTAAAATTCTTTGCAAGCGAGTTTAGCATGTGACCAAGTGACTATCAAATGACTGACATAAAAATGCACAGTTGAAAAACAAAGTCGAGACCAAGTTCAGTTTCCAACTTTTCCAATCCTGATTTGTCTTACAGTTCAGCTGGAACCATCAGCACGACTGCTGAAATCGATCTTCAGTCCTGAGAATTGTAATGAAAGCTGAGCGGTACTAGACAGGCAGCGTCGGACATGTAAAAACTTATAATAAAATTACCTAAAATCCTGAATAACTTTATTCCAAATTAGTTTGAGTTTTTAATTGAAAAACAAACAAACAAATAAAACCCAAACCAAGAAACAATGGCTGCTGTTCCAATGAAAAACTTACTGAATCACGACGGAAGAAAGTTTTAGCTATTGCATTATTACGAGTATCGGTAAGTATTCAAAGCTTTTGGTTTCTCTCCCCTCATTCTTGTCGGATTTAAATTTACCATAAAACTAATGTTCCAAGTGTAATAATTAGCCAAATTTCATTCATGCAGTTTTTGTACACGTGTGTTTCTAATTTCCTCACTTAACTGTGTCATGCGGGACTCGGTCAGCGCATTAAAACAAGCACGTCATGTTGGGCGCGAAGTATCAGTACACAGGGACAATGAGCTGTGTAAGCTTTTAGGAAAACCACGTTTATACTTAGTGCCGCCCGAGCGGCTCACACAAGTCATTCGCCTAGAAACCTTTGACAAGAGGCGAGGCGCGTCTTCTCCACTGAACATCGCGGCATCGATTCGGTGCAACACAGTCAACTACGGTGAGTTTTGTACAGTGAAAGCTTCCTTTGGTTGTATGTTTTTACGATCGCTAAAAGTCGTTAACGTGCCTGTTATAAGTGTTAAGGTAAAGTACGGGTGCCGGTGGCTTGTTTCCGCGGTCAAGTGCCTCTGACTTTAACCGACGGCCGTCTGCTCATTTTAAGCGTTGCTCACCGATCGCCATCAATGAATGGTAAACCGAGTCACCTCTCTGATGAAATGTGAACTGTTCACTTTTGTGTGTGTGTCATCTATATATATATGGCCCAAACGACGATAATAGACTTAAGTTTAGCAAAGCGAAGCCTCGGCAAAGATAAACATAATTGATACTGTACTGGCAAAGAAAGCTTGTCGACGGACAAACGTTGAGCATCTTCTATGGATCCGCCATGACTATTGTCGCTGGAGGTCAAGGCCGTCATCTCAGCTGCCCATATAAGACAAACATTGCGTTCTTGCGGTCGCGTGAAAGTGCTGCTGGATTTATAAACAGTCCCCGGGTGCTCGCACAACTTGCATTCAACTGCTTGCTTTACAAAAGATGTGAAGGAGCGGCGAGTGTTTACGTTCGCTGCGACAGAGCGGATATATCAAGGTGCTTACTCAGTTTCAAGCGAAAATTATGAAAATACCACTGCAGCTACCCTGCACAGTACACATTTTGCTCCTGAGCAAGTTCGAGTATCCACAAATTAGCATATAAAGTACACGTATAAGAAAATCGTCGGTGTCTGCAGTGAAGAGCTGATAGAACATGTTCCGGTCGGAGTGTCCATGGAATTTACTGACTTTGCAAGAAACAGTCCAGCTGACATTGGTTGGAGAGTGACGACCCACGTACGTACACACCGCAACCAGGTTATTGATTGTTACCTCTAAGTGCTTGCGCTGTAATGCTGTTTTTCTTTTCACTCATCATTTCGGTTTCAAAAATAATAATAGAAGAGAATCAGATAATTCTAGATTTCCTGTGTATATTAATTCAATCCTTATGTGTTTCCGTGGATACATTGATATCTGCTCTGACGTCAGATGTATGGCGAGGGTCCATTCATTCAAATTCTGTTTAGCTGACAAAGAACTGTTTCATTCCTCCCCTACCCCCCAAGTTCAGTTTTATTAATTGAGAAGGCAGTGTTCATTTCTTGAGAAGCGGTATCGTCTCTGGAGGCAAAAACGTCCGCAGGGCAATCTCACACCCAAACAAGGCACTCACGGGTGTTTTGTGTTGATAGATAGGTATGACGATTTCGAGAAACATGGGCCCCACCCCGACTATCTCAATCATTACTCATAGAATAGTTGCTAACGAGGCGGTCTTCCAGTAATACAGAAGAGAACACACCACTCAATTCACTATGATCTTGATGACGTGACATGCATGGTTGTTGGAAGAAAACATAATGTTTACTTTGCTCGTCCTATGAGTCAAGTTAGGTCAACTGGTAGTGAAAGCCCGCCGAGCTATGTCGCTTCAAGTCGTAAGACTAAAAATGGGGGCGGGGGGAGGTAGGGAGGAAGGTGATCTGTTTGGACAAGCCTACCAAAGTACCAAGTTTTGCACGTACCATTACCGCACAGCTCAAGGCCAAAGAAAAACAAAACTGCACGGGAATACGGAAGTAGTTTTGTATATAATCTTTTAAAATAATAAAGTAGCAACAATAACATAGTGTTAATGCCTCTGTCACTGTTCTTTGCCACGATTGTAAATTTTTTGTCTTTTTGCGCCTCTCAGATCATTTCGAGAGCGCATGTCTGTGACGTAGTTGATCTCAGGATGCCGTGTTTAATTAATAGTGATCTCTGAAGCCGGCTTTATCTGCCATGTTGTCTGCTGCTGTTCCATTAATAAGGATCAGCAGCACTGCCACACTAATAGTATTATTAGGTTGTTATTATTATTGCTTCAGATCAAAGCTACAATACGGATGTTGTTAGATGCGATATATATTTAAGTACTTTTGTTAATTTTTACTTGTTATGTTGCTTTATTTTTACTTATTTTATTTTTGTTTATTTTGCAGCACAAGCATCGTTTGGAGTATTAAAGCGTCAGAATATAATTATGACTGTAATTGTAGCCAACCAGAACAGAGAAGGCCTTACTTGATCAGTCATTTACCAACCAATAAGACTTTGTCAGCAGCAGAAACACTTTGAAGGGCTCTGTTGGAACTGGTTCTGGACAGGACAAGACTGATAAATTGAGCGTTAGCAGTAACAACATAATTAATGTTCTGTCAGCTTATCCATTGAGTATTCGCGTCAAAACACTGGAATGAAATGGCCTTTATATACTAGTACTACTTCTCTTACTACTGCCTAGATTTCTTTCTTTCTTGTATGGTTCACACTTTACGCCATCACGCTTGAGACGTTTTGTGCGTGCGTGTGTTTGTGCATATGTAAACACCTGGCACGTACGCAGCTACTAATTTGCTTCTAAAGCTAAGCTCTAAGACTAAAGACACAAAGTGAAATAAAGAAAAACACAATCAAGGACTGCTGTCAATAACCACACATCTCGCCCCTTTCGTTTTCATGTCTTCCATTATGCAGCCTCAACGGTCGAGTCTTGGCTTCACCTCCGTGGCTCGGCGATGCTCAGAACAGCTTCGTCACGAAGATACGAGCCTGTCCAGGTAATTTGCGTAAAATTAGTATTGTATGCGTACATATGACTTACCTGAGCGCAGTATGGTATGTCTAGAAATAACTTACCTGAGCTTTGTAATGTATATCTAGATATAACTTACCTGAGCGCAGTATGGTATGTCTAGAAATAACTTACCTAAGCTCTGTAATGTATATCTAGATATAATTTACCTGAGCTCTGTAATGCATATCTAGATATAACTTACCTGAGTTCTGTAGTGCGTGTCAAAATATAATATAACTAACAGTGCATATTTAGTTTTGGTAATTTACATAAGCTCACAATTTCATACCCATATACTGAATCCAGACATAAATGTCTAGACACGGTAAAATAATACCAGTAGTACATATCTGGATATGATAACGTTACACCAGTATTTCATGTCTAAATATGGTAATTTAACTGAGCTATGAAGTAAATGTTTATATTTTAGCTGAACTCGGCAGCATATGTTTATACCGGGTAATTAACTGAATAGAGCATGTTTAGTTACAGTAACCTAATACTTCATTATAGCTTACACCAGGTAATTACTTGAAGTCAGTGGCACTTGTTTAAATAATTATAATTTTAATTAATTATTTTATTACATATTATACACTATAACTTAAAAGAATCCACTAGTACACGGTCTAGGTAAATTAATGAAAGTGAACACAGTAATCTTTCATTACGAATGGTAAATTATCGGAATAAGCAATTATGTCCAGATCAGCATCTCATCTGAACTCGTGTGTAAATATAGTACGGATCTCAACAGTAAATTCTATTTATCTTTATACGATAACATAAATTAACTAATAAAGAAATTCTATATGTGATAACCGACCTCTCGGCTGTATGTTTATCTATATATGCACTTGTCAACGATAACTTACTGAACTAGCACACATACATCTAGTAAAGTAACTTAAATGAACTCAATAGTACACACAGGTCTGGTTAAGTAACTGAACTGATTTCGATACATGTCTAGATAAGTAGCTGGACTGATCTGGATACATTTGGTTCATGTCTAGATATACAACTAATCTCAATACGTCTGGTACAAGTCTAGATACGTAACTAATCTCAATACATCGGGTACATGTCTAGATACGTAGCTAATCTCAAGACATCTGGAACATGTTCAGATACAGCTAATCTCAAGACATCTGATCCATGTCTAGATACACAACTAATCTCAAGACATCTGGAACATGTTTAGATACACAGCTAATCTCAAGACATCTGATCCATGTCTAGATACACAACTAATCTCAAGACATCTGGAACATGTTTAGATAACTAATCTCAAGACATCTGATCCATGTCTAGATACACAACTAATCTCAAGACATCTGGAACATGTTTAGATAACTAATCTCAAGACAAATGATACATGTCTAGATACACAACTAATCTCAAGACATTTGACACGTCTAGATAGAAAGTATCTGTCCTCTATTCGTACCTTTTCTTCCATACTTTGGCCGTACAGTTTTGATTCTGAAATAAGTAGGTAATCAGTTACATGCCATTCAATAACGTAATCTAGGTATCGGAATTATTACAAGTAAAGTTTAAAAATGAAAAACGAAATATAAAGAAAAAAATAAAGACTGAAAATGAAATAATGATTAGATATATTGACTACAGTGACATAGGAAACGATTGGCTCACAAAGCGGGTAAATTTTTGCTCATTACTGAAACGTGTGTGTGTTATCGACTAAACTACTAAAGTGACCTGATCACTGCATGCATATGTAATGTGTCAAGCTTTAGTTCGCAATGCAAATATTATGCCGAAGTCACATACAAAACATTTTGAATTATGAACTGACTGCACAATAGAGTAAACTCTCGTCTTTCTGATTTGTGATCTCGTTTGTGGTTAGCGTGTATTTTTACGTTACAAACCAATGCGTTTTTAACTCTAGTTAGTAGGTAAAAACTCTCACTACAGACACACAATTTGTTGTTATTTTAGTGTTAATATGGTCTTTCCTCTGTTATTTCAAAGATAAATATTTCTAAGTTAGGCATTTTTAACTCAAACTTTACCAAGTTAGGTATTCTAACCCGGACTTGATAAAATAGGTATTTCAAAGTTAAGTGTCTGTAATTCACAAAATTTACTAAATATTAAGCCAGTAATTACAAAGGCTCGCAAATTTCTGTTTAGTACTTAATTTGGTCATTACGAAGTTTTACTAATTAAGTATACACTTGGACCAGTAAAGTAGGATTTACTTCTGCACTTCTGCCGAGTAGTGCTTGTGTTAGTAATTGTTTGGTTTGTATTTTGATCAGCCGGTGCAGCTCATTTTGTTAGCCACAATGATTCTCCCATGTACATCGAGCTGTTTAGAGAAGAGAAATACACTGGAGAACTCTTAGTACCTATGACGTTGTATACTTAGACTGGGGAACTCTTAGTACCTATGACGTTGTATACTTAGACTGGGGAACTCTTAGTACCTATGACGTTGTATACTTAGACAGGGAACTCTTAGTACCTACGACGTTGTATACTTAGACTGGGGAACTCTTAGTGCCTATGACGTTGTATACTTAGATTGGGGAACTCTTAGTACTTATGACGTTGTATAGTTAGACTGTGGAACTCTTATACTTATGGCGTTGTATAGTTAGACTGGGGAACTCTTAGTACTTATGACGTTGTATACTTCTACTGGGGAACTCTTAGTACTTATGACGTTGTATACTTAGACTGGGGAACTCTTAGAATCTATGACGTGTATAAGACTGGGGAACTCTTAGTACCTACGACGTTGTATACTTAGACTGGGGAACTCTTAGTACTTATGACGTTGTATACATACACTGGGGAGCTCTTAGTACCTACGACATTGTATACTTAGACTGGGGAACTCTTATACCTACGACGTTGTATACTTAGACTGGGGAACTCTTAGTACCTACGACGTTGTATACTTAGACTGGGGAACTCTTAGTACTTATGACGTTGTATATTTACATGGGGAGCTCTTAGTACATATGATAATGTATACCTAGATCGGGATACTCTTAGTACACACGATATTGTATAACTGGGCCTTAGTATATATGACGTTGTATACTTAGACCGGGATACTCTTAGTACACATGATACTGTATACGCAATCGGGGAACTCTTAGTACATATGACTTTGTTATACTTAGACCGGGATACTCTTAGTAAACATGATACTGTATACATAGGCCGGAGAACTCTCAGTACATATGACGTTGTATACTTAGAATGGGGAGCTTTTAGTATATATGACGTTGTTAGACAGGAATACTCTTAGTACACAAGATATTTGTATACCTAGGCCGGGGAACTCTTTGTATATATATATGACGTTGTATACTTAGACTGGTGAACTTTTAGTACTTATGACTTTATACGGTTAGACCGGGGAACTCAGTACATTTGACGTTGAATACTTAGACTGGGAAACTCTTAGTGCATAGGATCTGTAGAAAGACTTATTTTGCATTCTTAGTAGATGACCGTACATGATAGAGCGATAGACATTTTATTACCATTACAAAGTCCTGTACCTGTACATTTTTTAAAATTTGCGATGTAATCTTCCCTCCCCACCCCTAAAAAAATTATTAGCCAAGTGTTCTCTAAACTGATGTCCGCGTGTAGTTTTGTACTCAAAGCCAATACCTTCTACATAAGCCTAGTGTGTTCATCAAAATTACTATCATTTGTCTGCTAGCTTGTCCATTTTCAACCTTCACAAGACTAGTGTGTACATCAAAATAACTATCATTTGTCTGTTGGCTTGTCCATTTTCAACCTTCACAAGACTAGTGTGTACATCAAAATAACTATCATTTGTCTGTTGGCTTGTCCATTTTCAACCTTCACAAGACTAGTATGTACATCAAAATAACTATCATTTGTCTGTTGGCTTGTCCATTTTCAACCTTCACAAGACTAGTATGTACATCAAAATAACTATCATTTGTCTGTTGGCTTGTCCATTTTCAACCTTCACAAGACTAGTATGTACATCAAAATAACTATCATTTGTCTGCTGGCTTGTCCATTTTCAACCTTCACAAGACTAGTATGTACATCAAAATAACTATCATTTGTCTGTTGGCTTGTCCATTTTCAACCTTCACAAGACTAGTATGTACATCAAAATTACTATCATTTGTCTGCTGGCTTGTCCATTTTCAACCTTCACAAGACTAGTATGTACATCAAAATTACTATCATTTGTCTGTTGGCTTGTCCATTTTCAACCTTTGCTGATTCCCTAGACGAGCGCTAGGTCTTAGATGAAAGGTTTCATTTTAACCTGGAAGAGAGAGAAAGAGGTACATCGCGCGGAACCGGGAGAGTGAGATCATTTTGGATGCCCATTGTTCCGCTTCTTGGAAATCACACCACACTATTATATATAGTCTGACTAGGGATGGAGCACACATATTATGCAGTATTCACTATAGCAAAGCGTGTAATCGAAAGAATGACATAAATACTAAATCGTTCGTGAACATGTACTGTGTTAGTGACTCTCTCTCTCTCTCTCTCTCCCTCTCTCTCTCTGTAATTTTGCACTCCATTTAATGTTTAAATATTACATTTAAAAGAAAAGCGTTCTAAATTCTGTTTTACTCAAAGACACAGAACGAGCTGTGTACGGCGGAAGTAACCTTTGACCCAATCTTTACACAGGAGTCTGAGCCGGCGTTCGGAAAATCCTCACGGCAGTCACAAATGTCGTCTGCAAATTCTTTTGTGGCAATAAACGACTTGGATAAATTACAAACATTTATATATGAGTGTACGGGATATAACTTGGAGTACAATATTTTTAGTTAATACTTTTAGCTCTAAAATCTCGCTGCTACGTGGGAGAGTCGTACCAAACGCTGATCTCTATAAATAAATTCTAGTCCCAGTAGTACGACACATCACTAGCGTGCACTTTAACCCCTCGCGCTATTATTGTTCCAGTACGAGCCTTCATTTCTACAGAGCTTGACATGTACTTGAGTCGGTGAATGTCGATTGTAAATTTTACAAAATGGAATCATGTTACTGTAATAATCTTTATAGTCACAGACTGTGAAGTTGCCTTATGTCGGTGAGTACCGTTGATCACAAGTAAATTTTAACCAAAAAAAAATGGAATTGAAGAAAGCAACTTTGACAGCTGCATTTTTTTTGTGTGATCGGCACAAGTTTATGCCTGCCGGCTGTTTATTTCCAGAAATTTCTAAGAAAGTCAAACGCACTTGCAATTAGTCGGGTCTCAGCATGGCGCTCGGCCATTCGTCCAGTCGAGAAACATATGCTTTGTGTTGTGTTGTTGCTCACACACACACACACACACACACACACACACACACACACACCACCACCACCACCACCACACACACACATACAACTCGCGCGCGCGCGAACGCCATTGGATAAAGAGCTGCTTGTTTCTTAGTGTTGCGAACGAGAAATTAACTCCCCTAGTTGACACACTATGTTTTGGCCCAATGTGCCATTCTCCTTGTAAAATGTAAAGGAAGCACAACTCCGACCGCGTGCGATGTGAAGTAAAGAATGTGGCGTGTTAATTTCAGCCTCGTCAGTTAACGGAATTTAAGTGTTTCAGTTATGGGGAATGATGAAGTACCTCTTATCGAGGCCAATTTCTTCTTTTAGTCTTTCGGTTAAGCAAAGAAAATGATGATTTTATATTTAAATTGTTAGTGTTTGAAAAGCAGGGTCGTTGAGAGAAAGTCCGGGCCCAGGTACTGTCACAAAACGGGCGGGCTTGTTACAAGCCGACCCGAGCTGAAGTTAGAGATGCAAGGGGTGAAGTCTATTTTTGGCCTGCTCCGGTGCACCTCCAAAAAAAGCCCGTGACGTGTGCCAGTACTACGTCGTGTCAGGTTGTTACATAGACACACATGACATACTCCATTGATGTTTGGGTGGGGCCCACTTTATTAGTGTCATGCCAAGGAACGTTTTATTGGCGGTGTGTGTTGTGAGTGTGTATCATAAATGTGAATAAATGGACGAACAGACGAACGGTGCAAAACAATAGTACAAATTCTTTCGTCCC
The DNA here is from genome assembly GCA_028829895.1 of Sinotaia quadrata. NCBI lineage: Eukaryota > Metazoa > Mollusca > Gastropoda > Architaenioglossa > Viviparidae > Sinotaia > Sinotaia quadrata. The sequence continues at coordinate 86,705,235 of CM054178.1, forward strand.
TCTCAAAAACTATGAATAACAAGAGAGTTGAAAGATGTTTAAATCAGGTTATTTATTTCCCGATTTAAAAGGGGCACTACTCTTTCGCACAGTGATTAATCATTCATTCAACTTTCCAATGTCATGCACTCTTTGGGGAATAAGGGGAGATGAAAATGATGAAATTCAAAATATAAAATAAAGATTAATTACACAATTCTTATGCGGCAAATGGGGCCGCTTTAACAATAGTTGACATGTAAAATAAGCATTACTTTTAACATTAGAGTTCTTATTTTGCAAACGATATAATAGTGTTCATTTTCTTAAGAGTCCTAGACTTAAGTATGTGCGCGTTAGCCGTGCTAATTATTACTCACTATTAATGTCAGAGTTCCAAGGAGATGACGTAAGCTCACACGTCACTTATAAGCGGCACTTCAAAGTGAAGACGGGACGCAATTGAGGCGTCGCATTACAGGTGAAGATTCTGCAGAATCTAGGCACCACTTTCAGATTATCACGGGGAGAAATCTGAAATTTAGCTGACTGCTGTCAGCCTCGATAATTATCGTTGTACCGGTTGTCGTGGAAACGGACATCCCAACGACGTTTAGCATTATCGGGTAGAGTCGTCCAGTGGGATGTGTCGTCGCATCACATTGAGTGTAGAAATCCGGATTGTCTGTAAGAAATCTCGGTGCTAGCCCCTCAATTTGCGGGATAGACTGCCAAAACGAACTCAGACAGGGGGAAGAACAAGTTGGTCCCTCGTGTCGTTAACTGCATACAACCAGCGTCGCATGCATCGGGTTTTTCTTTGACAGCGAACTTTCCACTTTGCCAAAAGTTATACTGAGTAATTTTGCCTCGTTACTCAATATATGGCATCAGACGGATGGAAAACGGATGGAAAGAGATTATTGCAGCTTTCCTTTATGAAATCTCTGTACATGAGATAATTCATACGTGAAGTTAGACTGGCTTCAGACGAATCGACGTTTTCAACATTGAGAGTAAAAGTCTTCATTTTGCCTCTTATATAGCTCTCACTGAAGGTTTCCAAAACTTCCAGAAGCTATGTCCTGTGACATGATTTTTGCCTTGGATATATAGTGGTAATCGTGATGCACGCTTTTCTGTGGTCAATTCTAATGCGCACTGGCCATTTCACTCGTCAACAACATGTGACGGTATTGCGCAGTTGTCCCAATTTATTTAATATACATATTCTTCATAAACTAATATATATATTCAATATGATAATTAACACACACTGTGTCACGAACGTCTGTCTACTAAAGAGATCTTAGGTGACCGTTACTGGAAGTTACATGCTACAAACGAAAAATAACAAAACTCGGATTACTTCAATTAGTTTTGTTAGCGGTTTTTTTAAAATGAAATAAAATATAATTTCTGTCCCTCATTTCCTGTGACAACCCCCTTCTTAAAATTGATTGGAGCTCACAGAGTGGAAATCAATTAGGAACAAAAAAAATTTTATTTCACATGATAGTCTCCACAGGAATTATATGCGCATCTGTGGAGAGACTATCCTCTCTCTTGTTTATATCGCGGTTATGGCATGCCGGGATAATGCATCGGCACCCGAATTTTCTCGGCCCGCGATGTGTTCGACAACGAAGCTATACTCCTGTAGCAGGAGTGTCCATCTAGTTAGCCTAGCGTTATCATACATGCTAGTGCGCAGATATGTCAGCGGCTTATGATCGCACTGCAGGATGAATGGTTTAGAGTACAGATAAGCACTAAATTTCTTGAGTGCCCATACGATTGCTAAGCACTCTTTTTCGATCGTAGAGTACCGTGTCTCACGATCTAACAGTTTCTTAGACGCGTATGCTACCGGTAGGTATTCGTCATCTGTCTCTTGGAGAAGTATGGCACCGAGGCCTTCGTCTGATGCGTCGGTCCTGACAATAAATCTCTTGTCAAAGTCTGGTAACTGTAGGACGGGTTTACTGGTCAAGATGTCCTTCACTTTTTCGAGGGCGGTGCTACACTCTGCCGTCCATCGTATTTTCGTGGGTTGTTTGTTTCCAGTTAAGTCCGTCAGTGGTTTAAGAAGCGTACTGAAGCTTGGGACAAATTTTCGGTAGTACCCCACTAGCCCCAAAACTGCCCTGACCTGTTTCTTTGTAGTCGGTAAGGTCATGTCACGAATGGCTGCAGTTAAGTCTAGATTAGGGCCTATTTGTCCGTCACTTATGATATGGCCAAGAAATTCAATCTCTCGAAAGCCCGCGCGTACTTTGGTGGGTTTCACGGTCAATCTATGGCGCTCGAGAATGTCAAGTAGACCATCCACTGAGGATAAATGTTGGTCCCATGTTCCTGTTGCTACCAGTATGTCATCAAAGAAATTCAATGCGTCAACGCTCTCTAACGGTAATTTTCGCATGAAGCGCGCGAATGTTGCGGGTGCGTTCGCTAGTCCGAACGGTAGTCGGCAAAACTGAAATAAGCCTAGCGGGGTTGGAAAGGCTGTTTTTGGTCTGTCGTCAATAGCAACTGACAGTTGCCAGTACCCTTTGCACATGTCAAACTTCGAAAAGTAATGTGCCTTGGTTAGTTTTGCGAATAATTCGTCCTGATTTGGGATAGGTTCCGCATCGAATTCAGTTATCTCATTTAACTGTCTGTAGTCCACACAAAAACGAAGCGTACCGTCTTTCTTTTTAACTAAGACGACCGGTGATGAATATGGGGAGATTGACTGTTCAATCACGCCCTGTTTTTGCATTTCACGCACCTGTTCTGCTATGTACTTTGTGCTCTCATATTTCTGTGGGTACTGTTTTAAGCGTATCGGTTTGTCACTTAAAAGTTTGATGCGGTGTTCAACCAAATCTGAGTGGCCCGGTTGGTCGGTGAATATGCGCGCGTGTCTGTGTAAGAGGTTGGACATTGCGTTGCGCTGTTCGACAGTTAAGTTCGAGTCAATCTCGACTTGATCGACTGTAACTGCAGAGTTAGGCTGGGTTTCGGCGGACATCATGTCTGTTCTGAAATTGGAGTCTTCCAATTGTATCAGTGCGACATTCACGCTTTGTATCTGTTCGTCGCTGCGTTCATAGTAACGCTTTAGCATATTTATGTGATAGATTTTCTGCTTATTTCCTATCTGTATGCTATAATCGTTCTGCTTCACTCGCTTAATAACGCGGTAGGGTCCACGCCAGTGCATTTGCATGCGGTTGTTATGCGTGGGCCGCAAGAGTAACACGAGCTGACCTGGTTCGAGGTCACGTTCCACAGCCGTACGGTCAAAATTTCGCTTGTATCGGGGTTGTTTTTCGCGAACGTTTTCCTGTGCTAAGTGACACGTTTCGGTCAGACGTTGACGTAGTTCAGCTACGTACGTGTGAACATCTTTACCATCGGTCACAGTGTCTCCCTTGACCCATGTTTCTTTTATTAGCTTAAGGGGACCACGAGGTTGCCTGCCGTATAGTAGTTGGAACGGTGAGTAGCCCGTACTCTCTTGTGGGAGTTCGCGATACGCGAAGAGTAATGGTGCTAGAAAACGCGGCCACTGGTCGGGTTGTTCCGAGGCCATTTTAATTAACATTTTCTTTATTGTACCGTTGAAACGTTCAACGGCACCATTAGACTGAGCGTGATATGGTGATGAGAACAACTGTTTACACGCCAGTAGACGCATTGTTTCAGCCATCATTGCTGAGGTGAATTGAGTGCCCTGGTCACTCAATATCTCTCGGGGAACGCCCGTGCGAGAAAATACGTCTATTAAAGCGTCTGCGACTTCGATTGCTGTGATGCCCTTTAGTGCGACTGCTTCTGGATATCGTGTTGCAAAATCCACGATTGTTAGGATATAGCGATATCCTCCTTCGGCCGCGGGAATGATTGGGCCAATAATGTCTACTGCGACTTTTAGGAATGGTTCCTCTACTGTTGGTACTATCTCGAGGGGAACTCGACTGACACGCCCTCGGTCGATATGTTGTTGACACTGCGTACATGTACGAACGTACGAGCGAACATCCCTACTCAGGCCTGGCCAAAAAAAGTCCTCGCGAATCCGTTGTTCAGTGCGACGTGCGCCCTGATGTCCGGACATGATTGAGTCGTGTGCAAAGCTTAGAATCAGCGGTCTGAGTGGTTTAGGGGTAAATAGACACGTGGTGCTTCTAGTATCATTTTCCTTATAGTCGGTGCGCCGAAACGCTAGTCCGTCCTTCAGGAAATACGTCATTGTCGCGTACTTGCTGGACGTAATAGTGTTTTTCCATGCCAGCTTTAGCATTGAGGACAAACTTTTGTCCTCCTGCTGCAGGTGACTGAGTTGACTTGGGGTCAACTGCGGGAATGTATTCTCGACTATCTTTAGAGCTGGGGGTCCTTGTTTACTACGTTCCCGTTGTGCTCTAGTGGTTACGGGGAGAACAGGATAGATGTCATCAGTGTTTGCGTCACACTGTTCGGGCGATAGTATGAATCCGAACTGCATGTCTCTTATCACTGCGGCGGTGACTGTACCGGAAAATACGGGTGACGTAACATGTACAGTGGCTCTTGGACATGTACTAAGGTGTCCCATAACACATCGAATGCGGACACTACCTCTTAGATACTGTTCAGGGCGTACAAGTTTAGCATTTATGCAGCTTATGGACGCGCCTGTATCGACCAGTATTTTGACTTTTTGTCCGTTTACTGTAGCCTGTTGGGTCTTTAGAGTTGCACCTGTTTCAGTGCATACCTTTACATCACGTGGACTGGGACAGTTCTGAGAACTATGCCCCTTCCCTTTGCAAGTGTAACATGTCATAGGTGGGGAGTCACGTGTGTGACGTCGTACGTCTTGTGACTTAGTATATGTCCGCTGTACCGGTTCGGGTTTTTCCGATTTCATCATTGGTCGGTTCGGTTTCGGTGTATACTTCTGCCGATTTGTAAGAGGAGGGCGTGGTGCACTCCTCGTAATTACCGGATCAGGGTAATCATTATACGTGTCTGCTAACTTCAACATATCACAGAAGTTAGTCGGGGGATTTCGCTGCAAATATGTCGTCATTGCAGGCGGAGCAATATGGAGAAATTGATCTCTTAATATCAAATCAAATAGGCCCTCATATGTCTTCCGGATGTCTGTCAAATCAATCCATCTATCAAGATAATGGCGTAACCGGGTACCGAAGGCTTGCATGGTGTCATTTGCTTTGGGTATGGCTCTCCTAAACATTTTTCGAAAGCCTTCTGCTGTACATTGAAAAGTACGCATCAAACCCGTTTTGAGATCTGCATAAGTAATAGCGGGATCGCGCGTTAGATCAGTAAATGCGCGCGAGCTTTCACCTTGAAGTATTTGACCGAGTTGTTGTTTCTTTTCAATGTCAGTGTAATTAAAGTTGGCAATGAAACTGTCAAAGCGTGTCAAAAACTCGTCAATTGTCTCGACTTCAGGGTTAAAGAAAGCTAGCCGTGTACGGGGTTTATTTAACTCGGCCTGTTGCTTAGCAGTCCCATCTAACAACTTCTCTCTAGCTGTTACCTCTTGCTTAGCTAATTCAAGCTGTTCCTGATGTGCTCTAGCTTTTAACTTAAGCTTTCTCTCTTCTACTTCCTGCCTTTTATCTTCTAAATCCCTAGCTGACTGAATCTTTAATAACTCTATTTCTCTCATATCTTGGATTTCTTTCTCTTTAAAATCTCTCGCCTCTTTCGCTCTTTTTTCCTCTAGCTCTCTCAGGTCTTTCATCTCTAGCTGTCTAGCTAACTGTCTCTTATCTTCTAGCTCTATAGCCTCTTTCGATCTTTTTTCCTCTAGCTCTCTCAAAGTTTGCATCTCTAGATGTTTAGCTATCTGTCTCTTTTCTTCTAGCTCATTTTTCTTATCCTCTAGCTCTCTCACCTCTTTCGCCTCATTTTCTTTCGCAACATACCATTTAGCTATCTCCTCATCCACGTATTCCTTTAACTCGGCTTTTTCATACCCGAATTCTCTACCCATAGCCATGAGTTCTTTCTTTATGTTTACTAGCTCGGCCATTTTTAAAATCGCTAGTTATCACGAGTATGGATAAAGTGACTTAGAATATTCGCGGGATTTTGACCTCTGTCGGTCACAAGTGGTGCAATGGTGTGCGTATGAACACCAGCCACCACGTGATTAGGATTATGACAAACACGAATAAAAGAAATCCTAATCACAAATTTGCAAAGTTAGCAAAATTAGCAAAACAACAGTTGCTAATGTAGCGTACAAAATATCGATCTATGTACGTCTAAACACGAGTCGGTACGCGTTAACGATAATAGCGTAAAGATTATAAAACTTATTTCAACACAATAATAATAAGTCTTATCAAAATCCAGTTCACCTAAGTCTCAATAGCAAGCCCTAACATGCAATAAACAATGCATATGGTGATGAGATAGAAAAGCAGGAAAGAGATGACACTTTCTTACAACAACACAATTTACCTTGTCAGATCACGGTCAGTGGTCACCAGATGTCACAAAACGGGCGGGCTTGTTACAAGCCGACCCGAGCTGAAGTTAGAGATGCAAGGGGTGAAGTCTATTTTTGGCCTGCTCCGGTGCACCTCCAAAAAAAGCCCGTGACGTGTGCCAGTACTACGTCGTGTCAGGTTGTTACATAGACACACATGACATACTCCATTGATGTTTGGGTGGGGCCCACTTTATTAGTGTCATGCCAAGGAACGTTTTATTGGCGGTGTGTGTTGTGAGTGTGTATCATAAATGTGAATAAATGGACGAACAGACGAACGGTGCAAAACAATAGTACAAATTCTTTCGTCCCTCTCAAAAACTATGAATAACAAGAGAGTTGAAAGATGTTTAAATCAGGTTATTTATTTCCCGATTTAAAAGGGGCACTACTCTTTCGCACAGTGATTAATCATTCATTCAACTTTCCAATGTCATGCACTCTTTGGGGAATAAGGGGAGATGAAAATGATGAAATTCAAAATATAAAATAAAGATTAATTACACAATTCTTATGCGGCAAATGGGGCCGCTTTAACAATAGTTGACATGTAAAATAAGCATTACTTTTAACATTAGAGTTCTTATTTTGCAAACGATATAATAGTGTTCATTTTCTTAAGAGTCCTAGACTTAAGTATGTGCGCGTTAGCCGTGCTAATTATTACTCACTATTAATGTCAGAGTTCCAAGGAGATGACGTAAGCTCACACGTCACTTATAAGCGGCACTTCAAAGTGAAGACGGGACGCAATTGAGGCGTCGCATTACAGGTGAAGATTCTGCAGAATCTAGGCACCACTTTCAGATTATCACGGGGAGAAATCTGAAATTTAGCTGACTGCTGTCAGCCTCGATAATTATCGTTGTACCGGTTGTCGTGGAAACGGACATCCCAACGACGTTTAGCATTATCGGGTAGAGTCGTCCAGTGGGATGTGTCGTCGCATCACATTGAGTGTAGAAATCCGGATTGTCTGTAAGAAACCTCGGTGCTAGCCCCTCAATTTGCGGGATAGACTGCCAAAACGAACTCAGACAGGGGGAAGAACAAGTTGGTCCCTCGTGTCGTTAACTGCATACAACCAGCGTCGCATGCATCGGGTTTTTCTTTGACAGCGAACTTTCCACTTTGCCAAAAGTTATACTGAGTAATTTTGCCTCGTTACTCAATATATGGCATCAGACGGATGGAAAACGGATGGAAAGAGATTATTGCAGCTTTCCTTTATGAAATCTCTGTACATGAGATAATTCATACGTGAAGTTAGACTGGCTTCAGACGAATCGACGTTTTCAACATTGAGAGTAAAAGTCTTCATTTTGCCTCTTATATAGCTCTCACTGAAGGTTTCCAAAACTTCCAGAAGCTATGTCCTGTGACATGATTTTTGCCTTGGATATATAGTGGTAATCGTGATGCACGCTTTTCTGTGGTCAATTCTAATGCGCACTGGCCATTTCACTCGTCAACAACATGTGACGGTATTGCGCAGTTGTCCCAATTTATTTAATATACATATTCTTCATAAACTAATATATATATTCAATATGATAATTAACACACACTGTGTCACGAACGTCTGTCTACTAAAGAGATCTTAGGTGACCGTTACTGGAAGTTACATGCTACATACGAAAAATAACAAAACTCGGATTACTTCAATTAGTTTTGTTAGCGGTTTTTTTAAAATGAAATAAAATATAATTTCTGTCCCTCATTTCCTGTGACAGGTACAAAGGTGTATTTGCCCTTATACAAAGTTCAAAACATGTATTTTTCCATAGCTTATGTCAAACAAGCTTGCAAGGCGGTTTTCCTATACACACAAAGTACGAAGTATGTATCCAATATTGTTTTTCTTTTTAAAAATTTGGTTTTGTAAATTAAAAAAAAAAAAACTTCACGGCCCCCCTTTGAGCTCCATGGGCCCCGGAACAATGTACCAGCTGCACCCCCCTCTCCTCAGGCCTGTGAATAAGACACACATGGGTATGTTATTATGGACGTGTTCAGTATGATATTGGCTGATCTCAGTCAGTAATGGATAGCCCGATAGTTGACGTGTCGCACTGATGCGTTAAACATAATGGATAGACTATGACCACAAACCAGCCCAACCTTCGTATAAATCAGCTCAGATTGGTCACATAAATCAGCTAATGGATAACCCAACCGTCATATATGTAAGCGAATGGAAAGCCTACTCACCAAACAAATCAGTTAATAGTTGCTCTTCTCAAAAGGAACAAAATAATGAATTTTCGAAAAACAAAAAATGAGATAATTGATACCCCACCCGAGACACAAAATCAGCCAATAGGCAGCGCCCCTCACATGGGCCTATAGATTTTCCGAAGTGATAAATCGTTATGTAACTATTTACATTGGCAAGAATAAACATGCATGCCTGTTTGTGGTAGATTAAGTAGACAGATGGAAGAAAAAAAGGAAGACACGAGTAACAAAGAAAATTAATTGAAAGAAAAGAGAGGGAGAGCGAGAGATAGACTTTAGAGGGAGAGAAAAAGAAATTAATTGGATTCTACTGCTGTGGCGTCCAAAGACAAGACAGACATGAAGAGCGAGAGATTCGGGATGGGTTTTTGTACTGAAGGGCACATTCTCCTTTTCTCCGGTTTCCGTTGATTCAATCTGCATATTCACTTCATTGATTATCACCAACCAGCCAAAGCAGCTTTTCAGTTGTCTGCATAATATACAGAAATAATAGACTCGTGTACTGATTAATGTTCGTGCATCAGCCATTATTTATTATTAACATATTACGGGGTTGTTTGTTTGGTTTTAATTTTTTTTTTGTTTCTACGAGAGTCGTTTTGTCTTTCTTTTCTTTTCAGCAATGCATTAAATTTATAGCTTAACTTCGGTTTGAGCTGCCAAAGAAAATTACTGTCCCACTCACCTGACCGCACTTATTGATCGAAAATTCTACATCATTGGAAAACGTAAAAATCTTTTCTATCACTGCCGACACAGTTTGTTAAAAGATTGATCAACACTACCGTTAGCTAATTAGAACTGCCATTTCTGATAGAGAGGAAAAGGAGTGGGGACGACAACAACAACAAAGCCCAGTTACTTATTTCAAGGTTGCTGACACTGATTACGACCTTTGAATAAACTGTAAAAATAAAACCTTCTTAGCAATGGTGCTATTATTGATCTACTGCTGGAGCTATATAAATGTCTGTGCCTTACTACGTTTGTATTTTATTTAGGGCGGATGGGGGATGTATGCGAACATAAACCAAACGTTTATATTGTTTGTTTGTTTTATTTGTTCACTCATATTGAGTTACATGCTTTATTTCGAGTCTGCATAATTAACGGGAAAAGCTTAATTAAATAATTAACTTAGCACATTATTGTGCAGGAGTAAACATGCAGCACCCTTTTTTGAGATTATTATTTTCTTTTTTACAAATTAGAAATTAGTGGAGTTGCGACGTTAGCGGAACGTAAACACACTAACTCCCTTTGCCGTTCAAACTCAGTTCTCATTTTATATTGAGCAAAGAATGGGTCGTGAACTCGAGTTTCATTGGATGATTGATATTTTTACATTAATAAATAAAACCTTCTACAGAAACTTCATTATGTTTTTGTTTTTTTTAAAAAGAAAAACCTCACATCTTTTGCTCTCCATTTAGTATACTGAGAGGACATTACATCTTTATAATTTAATTACCAATTTTTAACTATATATCAACACTATGCCGAATTTAATGTTAAAAGGGGGGACAAGAGTTCAACCATTTCCAGGCCCTGAGCTGTCATTTAATGTTATTTATCATATTACGGAATTATATTTAAAATAATAAACACTTAATGCACAACGAAAGTATGCTTTATTAAGCTAGGTCAACACTCTTTTGTATTCGGAATATCAGCCTTTAACTAGTAATTTCATTCATCTTGGGCTAAAAGAGGTTGTTATTATGGTCTTCGCACGCGTTCCCGATAAAAAGATTATCTTTGTGGTTCTTTGCATGTGCAACCAGTAAAAAATCGCCTTTGTGGTTTCCACACGCATTCCCATTGAGATCGTCTTCGTTTACGTTAAAGTTAAAGCTTGCTGATATCCATCATGTTAAGATTTACGAATCTGTATAAATTAAATTTTAAATGGCTTCCCCCCCCCCCCCAACCGTTTCCTGACAGCGTAAGTATTGAAAGGAGTCTGTTGGAGTGGCGAGTCCAGTAGAGCAGTGGTCCCCAACCTTTTCATCGCCGCGGACCGGTCAACGCTTGATAATTTTGCCGCGGACCGGTCAACGCTTGATAATTTTACCGCGGCCCGATGATGTGGGGGGACGTTGATTGTTTATATTTTAGATTGTTTTGATTTAATAATTTTAATTTAATTGTATTTAAACGTGCCTTCAAATTAAAATACAGTTACACCAAAAAATGAATATAAAGTGATTTAACATTTTAACTCACTAGAACGCTAAATCAGAGAGAACCCTGAGCTTGTTTCTTTGCAACGAGAGGGTTCCATCTGGGGGTAATAGGAGACAATTACACCCGAAGTGAGTTGCTTATGTCCATCCGTTGTTTTGTTTTGGTTGCTGTCACTGCAGAAAACCCCGCTTCACACAAATAGGATTCGGAAATGGCAATACGGATTTAAGTGCTGTGGTGGCCGTTGTTGTATTGGCAGGTGAGGGGGTTTACAGAGCCCAGGATAATACCACATCGTCTGTACTTAGTGTGTATGTGCGCCCAGGATGTTCACTCCCCACCCTGTAATGTTCACCAGTGGTGTTGTTGTTGTCGTTGGCACTGTTGTTGTTGATGTCCCCGGTAGCCGTTGGACTGTATGTAGGTGGGTGTTGGCGGCAAGCATTAGTTGAATTAGATCCGCAATGGGGTGGTTATAATATTCCCACTGCATGTGATGTTGCTCCCTGTGCTGCCACCGTTGTTGTTGTTGTTGTCGGCAGTGGTTGTTGTCGCAGCGCTGCCGTTGTTGTTGTGGATTCTGTTGTTGTGGCTGTAGTAGATGATACTGTTGTTGTCGTCTGATGTGTTGTGGCGGGCGCCTTCTTTTTGATTTGGGGCTCCGTTCTGTAGTGTTTCCTCGTGTGTCTGTTGTGGTTGTCTTTGTTGCAGTCCCTGGTGGTGACTCTGGCTGTGGATTGGGGGCAGTTGGTTTAGTCGTTGTTGTTGTTTCTTATGGTTAGTTGGAGCGTTGTCGACTTCTATTTCGGTCTTTGCGTCAGTTGTCTTCACTTCTTTTTTTGTTTGTATTTTTCTTTCTTGCGTCTTGATATGTACCGTTTGTGTGCTGGAGATTTTTTGGCGTTTCTTCTTATTTTCGGTGGTAGTTGTTTTAATTTCTTTTTCTTTGCTGATAGAGCTTGTAGTCTGAGTTTCCTTATTATCTGTTGTGGGTTTTTGGAGTTTGCGAGAATGCCTGGCTGATTTCTTGTTTTGCTGTTTGAGTTGAATTCACTTTGGCCGTAGGTGGAATTTTCCAGATGATGTTGGTGTTTATTCCACTTTCTCTTGTAGTGGCTTGTAGAGTTTGGGTGGAAACGTGGCTTTTTCCTTTGACTGTTTGAGTTGTGCCGTCTTCCTGTGTGGGTTTTCGCGCTGTTTTCTCCTTTTCCGTTTTGTGAAGAGCGTGTTTTTGTTGTCGGCGTTATTTTCCAGAAGATGTCTGTCTGTGTTTCACAGTCTGTTGATGTAGTTTTTTTTTCGTGTTGCCTTGTCAGGTGCTTGTTTAAAATCTTATGGAGACCAATTGCGGTTAAGATGGCTTGTTGTCTAGTGTAAGTTCATCTTCTGTTTTTGTGTGGAAGAGGGTCAACAGCAAATTAGTGAACGCATTTTTTAGTTCAACGTTTTTAGTTTCTAGTGTGAAGGTGAAGGGGGTAACTTTTCGTATGCCCCCATTTTCGGTTGGTTTGCTGATTTCACAGCAGTATTTTGTCCAGTCTTCTCCTTTGTACTTCTTAATGTTTGCATCTCTTCAAGCCTCTTTTGCCGTATCTGTCTCAGCTGTGCTATGCGCTCGTTTGTGAAACAGAAAGGGCCGTCCGCATCTTCTGTGACTGACTCAGAATCGCGTAAAATGTCACTTGGTGGAGTGGGCAGTAGTGGCATTTTTGCCAGCCCTGAAAAGGGCTGAGTCTTAGTGCTGGTTTGTCTGGTGTGACGCTTTGACATGACTCTCCTTCCGGCGGTCCAATGGATGGAGTGCGTTCGTCGGTGGTCCGAAGTGAAGTGTGTTGGTGTGGTTGGGAAGTAGCGCTCGAATTCTTTAAAAGCAAAGACAGATGATCGTGCACCAACTGGGAGAATGAATGCTCAGACTCAATCTCGTCCATGGAAAGTCGCACAAACCCGAAAGAAATACACCAGAGTAAAAATAAAATTGGGGGGCCCTGTACCATTTGGTCCGCGGACCGGTACCATATGGTCCACGGACCGGTACCGGTCCGCGGACCGGGGGTTGGGGACCACTGCAGTAGAGCACTAATTATTAAAAATAAAAATGACTGGCCGACTGTGATATAGTGTAAAGATGAGCACTACAGCAAAGAGAGCTTAATAATGTCCACTTTCGAGGTTCGTTGATTTCGCGGGCTGAAGTCCTAAGGAAATCTTTAAAAGTGTGAAAGTGCTTTACATCTGTTTTAACTTCACTGTAAAAGTGTGAAAGTGCTTTACATCTATTTTAACTTCACTGTAAAAGTGTGAAAGTGCTTTACATCTATTTTAACTTCACTGTAAAAGTATGAAAATGTTTTACATCTATTTTAACTTCACAGTAAACGCTAGGATCAGTGTTGTCATTTTCGCCCGATAATAATGAAACTCTTCTGCGGTTAGCAGGGTTTGCCTGTTAACTGTCGACTAGGCGAGAAGACAGCTGCGGTGTGATGAATCAGTATTGTGGTGCAATGTAGTGACTTTGCAGTATAAGGACTTGTGCTGCACTGTTTATGAGTGGCCGCGGTGTGATGAATCAGTATTGTGGTGCAATGTAGTGACTTTGTAGTATAAGGACTTGTGTTGCATTGTTTGTGAGTGGCCGCTTACGGTAATGGCGAGACCTGCTGCCATGGTGGTGATCCGTGGACTGGGTGGGTCTGGGGTAGACGTGTGGTGGCGTAGTGGTTGTTATAATGCTTAGGCGCCCGCATTTTCTCACAGTGACATGAGGTAAACTTGTTTATTAACGCCAAGTGAGTGCGATATACATTAACTGTAACGAACAGACGGAATGCCCTTTTACTATATTTAAAGTACCGCTCCCGTTCCCTATTTGTTTCCCCCCCCCCCATGAAAAAGGGGTGGGTGGGGTGTAGGTGCGTAGCAGAGAAAGTGACTATGCAATCCATTAGCATAAAACTCAATCAGCCGTGATTTAGATTTTGAAGTACTAGCAACCTTGCCAGTTCCTCATCAAATCCCACAACTTGTTTCTACATGTACTCTCGAAAATACACAGATCGCTGACACAGTGAATACATTTATATTCACAAATACCACATTTACTAAATTAATAATGTTTGGGGCGGGGAGGGGGAGTAATCGGTATAGGAGACTATCGAAAGTCTCATCGGAGTTTTCAAACAATGACATCGGACATGATTGATTAAAACTAGACATTTGCTTGGACTGAAACTGTGCACATGATAGATTGAAACTAGACATTTGCTTGGACTGAAACTGTGCACATGATAGATTGAAACGAAAATATGCTTGATTGTAACTGGAAATATGATTGAAACTGGACAGATGACTGATTGAAATCAGACACATATTTGACATAAACTGCACACATGATAGTTTGAAGCCAAACATGTGTCTGATTGCAACTAATAGCGTAGCTACTGCCTCGGAGCAGAAAGGGTCCAATATTTGTTCCTTTAAAAGAAAAAAAAATGTACTTAAATTTGAAAAATATAGACTACACATGATCAAGTTTTCGCAGGGTGTACGGCAAGCTGACTGAAGAGCAGAGAGAAAGTCTGTGTGCGCGCGCCTGCATACGCATGTGGAAAATGGGGGTTGGGGGGTTAGACTTTTTGCAGGGATGGACCAACATTCTACTTACGCTACTGATTTGCAATTGGACTTGATTGAAACTGGACACATGAATGATTAAAATTGGACTTAGGATCGATTGAACCTTCGCCACTCAGTGACAAATTTTTTCACTTACTTCAAGACCTTTGATAATCGAATCGTTTTTGATTTCCTAAATGGCTGATTTAAGGTTTTAAGATCGCTTCCATAATTGAATCGTTTTTGATTTCGCTAAATGGCTGATTTCAGGTTTTAAGATCGCTTCCATAATTGAATCGTTTTTGATTTCGCTAAATGGCTGATTTCAGGTTTTAAGATCGCTTCCATAATTGAATCGTTTTTGATTTCGCTAAATGGCTGATTTAAGGTTTTAAGATCGCTTCCATAATTGAATCGTTTTTGATTTCGCTAAATGGCTGATTTAAGGTTTTAAGATCGCTTCCATAATTGAATCGTTTTTGATTTCCTAAATGGCTGATTTAAAGTTATAAGACAGTTTCCAAAAGTAGAACGAACGCGAATTTCCATCTTTCTTTCTTTCTCGTTTCTTCTTTCCTCCCCACCCCCCCAAATACAGAGTAGTTGACTGATTTTGAAAGTGCCTATTAATTTGGAATTACAGATATATGTTGTGTGAGTGGCTTGGAGCTATTATTGTTATTTAAATATTATTATTATCTGCTAACGATTACATTATGGATATATTATATAGCAATATGCGCAGGTCCTGTTCAATAGTACTTATCCATAAAAGTGTGTGTCTGTGTGTGTGTGTATGTGATTTAAGATAGGTGCGCTCTTTGGTCGCAGTTGGGGCCCGATTTAACCATCCTTTGGAAAGCAATCCAGACAACCACTGTTTAAATCAACAAATTAACATATCAGTCCAGCAGAAAGTTGCCCGCCGGATTCTGCTACAAGCTCAGGCTTGAAGCCGAATCTCTTGAAGAACTTGGTAGTAAATTGCTTAGCAGTTTAGGATCATTAATTTTCTCATTTTCGGGTACAGTGTCCTCACCCACATGTAAACACCCAACCCACATTCGCATTCCATAAACTAGTTCACTTGGGGTTACCACAACCTTAATTCAGCCTTCGATAAAAAAAAAAAAAAAAAAAAGTATAATTAATTTTTCCTGCGGGCAATCGCTTTAAATGTACAACTGCCGCCTTGGTAATAGTAATACTTGACTTTACTTCCAGATCGGTTGTCGTTAAGGTGGTTTTTTTAACTGCATTTCAACGTAGCCCGTGTTTATTACTAACATAATTTTAGGGGTATTTAAACATCAATCTCGGCTCAACGAGTTTATTCGAGTGGGTACAAAGAGAGAGATTTGGAAATGCTCTTTCTGCATTGGCATACATATATATATATAAAAGGCGCAGTCTGGAAGATCGCTGAAATGTGCATTCGAATCTGTGATAGTGTTTACTGTGTCATTGTATAGATCTGTGATAGTGTTTACTGTGTCATTCTATAGATCTGTGATAGTGTTTACTGTGTCATTGTATAGATCTGTGATAGTGTTTACTGTGTCATTGTATAGATCTGTTCAGCATTCCTGTGTCTTGCAATGCGAGCAAGTGAAATCATACTTTCCTTGTTTTGTGCCTTAATTTTATTACCTCTGTCGGTTGGACCATATTTCTATTAGTATCATTAGAGAGTATGTTAATAAATCTTACAAGACTGTTAAGATATAGTTATCTTTCTAATACAACATAATAATATGTAGTATAATATAACTATATTTCATAGTGCATTCACAACACAGTCGTGGACAAGTAAAAAAAACACATAGCTGCTTAAATGTATACATGTATATATTTTAATAAAGTTTTCGTTGTTGCTGTTGTTTTCTTTATGATTATTTATAAGCATATTATCGATCGAATTGCTGGGATTTCATTTTTAGAAATATATTGTTTATTGTGAGTTTAGTTTTAAAACTTTATATATATATATGTGTGTGTTAATCGAGAATGTTGGGTAGAATTAAACTCTCATTGTATATATGAAATTATTGCAATGTACAATCCGGTTGTCACGTCACCATATCACCACACCACACCACACCACCACACGAATCCAAACATCACCACACCGCATCAACACACTACACCACACATCACCACATCGCAACACCACTTATCACCACTCCACACCACATCAAAACAAAACATCACCATGTCACGTAACTACATCCTCTGCACCCAACGACACCCACCCACAGAAAAGTGCTAATCGAAATATCATGAACCACCCTTAATCTTGATTACTTTTCTTCCTTTCATTTAAATACCCGGATACCTATACCTTTTGAGTAATTTTTAGGATTTTGGATCACAAAGAACAGTGAGATGAAATGCTGAAAATTTTAATTCTGGACCCAGGATGAGAATTTGTAAAATAAAAATTACTGGAATGTTAAAGAAAAGGAAAGAAGGAGAGAGGGGATATAGACAGAGATTAAAATGAAAACGGAAGTAGCAGATTAGTTTGTTTTTTTAAAAAATAAAACTGATAATATACCAATAAGAACCACATAGCACTCTCATGCCGTGACTCGAACAAACACTACGTGAAAATGGCGGCGCGAGAGTTGTCTAACGTTCATTTAATAAACTATACTTTTATTACGGTGAGGAGCTACGTTCCTTGATGAAGCTGGTGATGAAAATCAGTTTCAGCAAGATGTTGCACCCTGGGAATTGTCTCGAGTCCAGAGACAGGGAGTGACAACTGAAGATTATTTTCCGAGCACGTGCCTATTTTGCAAACAGCCAGCGGTCCCCCACCACAACCCCGACATTCCAAGCCTGACTTCGATATAAATATATGAGGGTTAAGCTTTCTGCGTAAAGGGTTTTTAGTCTTGTTTTCTATTTCATGGTTGTCCTGTTAAAAAAAGAAAAGAAAACATTTTGCTTTCATAGTTTCTGATTTTAAATAT
Organism: Sinotaia quadrata; assembly: GCA_028829895.1. Classification (NCBI taxonomy): domain Eukaryota; kingdom Metazoa; phylum Mollusca; class Gastropoda; order Architaenioglossa; family Viviparidae; genus Sinotaia; species Sinotaia quadrata. Next base: position 86,722,743 of record CM054178.1, read on the forward strand.
TTTTTTCTTTCTCGAACCCATACCTTGTCTCATCTTTCAAGTTTGTCATGCGTGTCACCTGTGTAAGCTTTAGAAAGCCAAAGTCAACGCCCAACGCATTCGATAGCTCGTGAATAGGTCAGGGATCAGTCAAGTGCAAAATGTTTACTAGTGGTTACACATCACTGATAAGAGACACCGAAAGCCCTTAGACACCCCCACCCCCACCCACCCACACGTTCCCAGCAATCCTGATCTTGGAGTTCCAGACACACACACACACACGGACGCTCCCAGAAATCCTGATCTTGGTGTTCCACACACAACATATAGAGCAATCACACCCTTCTCCATGGTATAAAAAAAATGTCAATAACCCTGATCCTGGTGTTCCATACACTCTCACCCAACGACATACAGACACATCCCATCGGATCCAATAAATGCAAATGTTGAATGTACTTAGTGAATTTTTTCTCCCAGGATTTGAGCAGATTGGGTTACAATTGTTTTTTGCATTGAGTAAAACGAGCATATTTTATTAGCATTTTGCAAGAAAATAAATATATAAAGAAGCGTCCAATGCAATATTTATAAACTGAAGACAAAACGAATTATACTGCTGAGATACTGGCTTCAGAGTTGTTTTAGACGCTGCATCAGTTAAATATGCTCATTGTTTTGGTCATGATATGAATTTATTTTTTTTTAAATGTACATGGCATGCTCAATACCCTCATATTTTATTTTTGCTCCTAACATTGATGGTGATGGTTTCCGACTGAAATATTACATAGAGAAAAATTCTGTCGAACGAAAATATTGTTAGGGTGTGATGTCACAATTTCTGGACCACCGCTCTCACTTTTGTAACAGCGCTGTCACAACCCAACCCATTCCCTCTTTGCGCAGGATACTTTAAGGACATCTCTCTGATGATAACGATGATCGCGACCCTGGCTACAGTAATAATAATTTTTGTTGTTGTTAGGTTTTGCTATATGATTTCAGAATTAAGCAGTAAATTTCTTATCCGGCATGCAGTAGTCTCCGGCCGTTTGTCTTAGAAAGAAATAATTACTCGACCTCTAGGGACCACTGACAGAGATCAATGTTAGTGATTTGATTTAGGTAACTTTACACTATATATATATATACTTTTAAATGTATGCTAAGAAATGTTTCCTATTGTTGAGTGCAGTGTTTTCTTTAAAAATATTTTAATTGTTAAAAAAATATTTATTTAATTTTCCCCCGCTTTTTCTACCAAGAGAAAAAGAACGTACCATCTAATTATATAGTTCGGATTACAGTTTTTAAGAGACCGACTTTCTGTTGACATAGTCGTTATCACAGTATCTGTCTGTCTAAATCACACTGACCCCAAATCCGCCCAGAGTCCTTAATAGCCCTAGATTTGAACGCTGATGACGTAATAATTCTACGTCAGCAACCTTGAAATCCAGAGAGGATCACTATATGATGCCTCATGTAGCCTACCGTACTTGATAATCTTGGTCAAAACGTATTTAAATAACTTACACATGTACGGCTTTATTTAGCAAAACAAATAAACCACAAAAACAAATCCACACTACATTTAACCACACATTTTTGTTTATACAACGGATTATATCAACCCTCGAAGAGTGCAGAGTTTCTGGGAAATGGACTAGTCTCAGGGTCACATGGAAATTAACTCATTTCGACATGTCAAGCACGACAGGTTGTTGTGACATGTCAGTTCAGCGAGAAGAGTTGCACATGTACGTGGCAATTTACAGCAGTTATACAAAGACTGCTTTAAGGCACGACGGTTCTCTTGTTTGTTTACACCGTGCTATAATGTGGATTTAAACTGATAATTTGATGGTGGGAATAATGCCATAAATCTTGATAAGTGAACACCTTTCGCCCATAAAATAAAACTACTTTGTGAGATGAGATGCAGTACACGTGCAGTATGCTATTTACGGAAAAGCGTGCAACCAAAAGAAAAAAAAATGAATACTAAATTGTGAGTGACTATATTCCTACTGTTTATCGTACGGGGGTGGAGTGGGGTAATTTTGCAACTCCTATTCATGTTTTAAAATTGATATTTAATTTTTTTTTTAAGCGTTCCTAAATTTTATCTGCTAATAGACATAAACATACCAATATTTTTCTGTCTAGGATTACGCCAGAAGTAAACTTTCCATGAGAATATATTTCTTACGTTCACCCAACCCACAGGGCACAGAATCACTCTTTTTTAAAACGTAATACTCGTAACTTTTCCGAGCTTGCACTCGTCTGCGAAATCAGCGAAAGCTGAAGAATATGAAGCCATAAACAAATAAATACCACACACGCGCACACACACACACACACGCACACACACACGCACGCACGCACACACACGCATGCACATACACACACACACACACACACACACACACACACACACACACACACACACACACACACACACACCAGTATATATCAGTCCAAGAGTATAGTTATTAAATAGTAGCCTGTCTGAGAAAACAGGACACATCTCCGAGTGGTCGTAACTGAGTCGATTTGCTGTACACACACACATACATACACGCAGACAATGCGAGAAGGATATCCATGGCAAAAAAATCACATAAAATACAAAAAAATCCCCACAACCCAATCAGAGAAATATACCAATTTCTTTGCAAGTGTCGTGAGTTGAACGCATTTGATGTACGTACACACACACACACACACACACACACACACACACATGTAAGCATGCACAGAACGAACATAAGAAAAAACCATCCATACACACTCACAACTGGAAACAAACACACTATATCTACCTTAAAACTAAGAGCAAGCTTTAAGAGAAAACACAAAAAGCAGCTATCCACGAACACCGACTAATGACCAAAGTAACAAAACTACCAACGCAACAACCACCACCACCACCCTCTAAAAAACTAGAATGATTCCAATGAAAAATCAATCAAAAACATAACCAGTTTGCTTCCGAGTGTCGAGAGCTGAGTGCATATATTTTGACTATGCAAGATTTCCTTTGTAGGTATTCTCCCTGACGGAGCGCTGTTCACAAAAAAGCAAACCGTTCAGTAGCTGTAGCAAGGACGAACGTGTTCACTGCAGGGGTGGCATGTTTTAGGTTGGTGGTTTGGCTTATGGGTGTATAGTGTGGAGTTTAATCTTGGTCTGTTGAGTGCTTGGGCGTTTGTGATGCGATTGTTTTTTTTTATGAGTGTGTGTCCTCTTTCTTAAATATGTTGGTGATTTGTGAGTGTATTTCTGTTTTGCGATGTTTTTAGCTGTTTGCCATGTATTGCTCCAAATGTTGCTCCCCTCTCTGCATTTTCGTTTCCTGCTATATTGCAGTGGCGTGGGATCCACATTAGTGTTGTTTCAATGTCTTTTGCTCGGAACTTGTCGCGTTCGATGCTTATTTGGTTCAAGCGTGTTCTGATTGAGAGGAACATTTTTTTTTTTTTTTTAAAGGCATTCTAGTGATATTAGTGTGTCAGTCAGTATGAGAATTTGTTTAGCTGTGTTGAGGCTGTGACTAGTGCGAGCGCGTTTTTTTTTGTTTTGTTTATGGCAATTATCTCTGCTGTTAGAATCGAGTGAGCTTTGTTTAGTTTGTACGCTCCTTCCCTACATTTTGTTTTGTTTATGGCAATTATCTCTGCTCTTAGAATCGAGTGAGCTTTGTTTAGTTTGTACGCTCCTTCCCTACATTTTGTTTTGTTTATGGCAATTATCTCTGCTGTTAGAATCGAGTGAGCTTTGTTTAGTTTGTACGCTCCTTCCTTACATTTTGTTTGGAGCCATCTACGGATATCCTATGGTGATAGGGGTATCGAAGTGCTCCAGAGTTGGGTGGGGGGGTTGAATTAGTGTAAAGTCTGTGTGAGGAGAGGTTACTGTCCACGACGGGGTTGGGTGGGTGGGGTGGTTCAAATGGGTGGTGGTGGGGTTCAATCCTTGTCTACTGTCATTCTATAGGCCTACGTCTACAGAGTGGGTCAAGCCGGGACGGGAAAAAAAGAGAACTTGTCTGTCCGCGATTTTTTTAATAATTTTTTTTGTTACCTGGCTCGGCCATATCACTGTTATTGGCGCCTGGGTATAGGCTACACGCTGGCAGTACTAGCAAGCACTACATTCAGTGATCCATGACCGTAACGGATTTCAGACAAGTAGTGTTTTTTGCCAGTGCAAACGCTGAGAGTAGACCGAGTGTTTTACATTCAAGAAAGACATGTTCTAAAATTAACACTTGTGAGCGAAATATCTTCAATATAAATGAGAAGAGAAAACAACTAATCTGGCTTGATGTGAACATCGGTCAAATGGAAGTGGCTAGTAGAAACGTTCAAGTCTACACCCCACTCCAAAAATTAGGGACTATACTTCCTAATCTGCCCCTGCCTCACCCCCACCCCCCAGTCTAGCAAGTTTAGTGCCGAGGACGGCAGGTTTGCGAGGGACCTGACAAACAATACCAGAAATTTAAAAAAAAAAAATTTACTTACAAATAAATCTCAGCGAAGCCGATCAACCAATCAGAAAGCGAAACTGAAAATTTGGCGTAAAGTCCACCACGCTCTCTTTCTCTTTCGAGTCAAGTCACGCCCATTCTACTGCAAAATAAAAGAGAAAAAGTTTTTGTCTTATGACTCTTGTCCTGACAAGTCTCACGTAAATACACACCATCTTACTAATGCCACCCACTAAACGACCTCACGAATCCTCCACACTTCCCAGGAATTCAAGTTCTAATGCTGCTTCTGCTGGCTGTGTGGTACCAGTGTTATCCCCTCAGTTGAAGAGGCGAAGCTTGTCTAGAGAGGTGTGTGTGAGTGTTTGTGTTTTAAATTGTTTTTATCCAGATTGATTTCTGTGTTAGCATCCACTTCCAACGTTCATTGATTTCGCGGACGAGTACACAGTTTCGTTTTATTTACTGTTTATATCGCGGAGCGAGAATCGCTGCTGTGGCCGAATGACTGGCTGAACGAAAACCCGTAGGGAGTGTAGACCACATGCCGGTAACTGCATTGTATTACTAAACTTTCTCGCAGATGAGCAGGCTAAACATACCTACAGCATTTATTTTTTTTAAAGCTGCATTCTTTAAGAGAAAAGACAAAAGCAGCAATATAAGTAATAATAAACTAAAACAAGAACGACAAACTAAATGGTATCAAATGAAAGATCAATGAAGGCAACAATAGAATAAAAGGCGCATCAGATTCCTTATTACACACACACACACACACACACACACACACACACACACACACACATACTTTTTTAAAAAAAGAAAAAAATTGTTCCAGAGACCCGGCCTTGGTGGAACACAGTCCATCTGTGAAGTTGTTATGGATCAGTGGCCACAAAGAAGGTTAGTGTCTGTAAAAAATGCAGTCTATTATTCTTTTATTTTTCAAACGTACGATGTGTCGTTATCACCCATCCACCAGTCTCAAAGAACAGAGTTATGTTAATTGGAATTTTTGTTTTTATGTAACGATGAGAACATTTGTCCCAGATTTGTTTTTGATATTGCTTATTATATGACTGGCATGACCTCAAAACAGGACCCAAGACAATGTTCTTACACTTACAAGTTCGGTAACTCTTCCTGTGCTATAAAACATGTCCCTCTGAGGTCATTCTTTGACCATCAAGCAGTAAAAAATTAATTTAGACATGTGTGTCCGGTATTTATTTTTCGCTTCTAAGATGATAGGTGATAGGAAATCTTTCAAATACAACTTTTCCTTTTAAAAAAAAGTTTAAAAAAATAGTTAAACGCTGATTTTTTTCGTGTCACAAATAATTTACTATAGTAAAATGCTTTATTTTAAAATAAACATTAGTTTTATTTTCTAATTTCAGAAATAAGAACATCATTGTTACTAACTTACTTGTTTCCCCTCATTATTTATTTTATTATTATTTTTATAACTGGGGCTTTTATTACTACGAGGCAGTGCTACGGTAGTCATAACTTCAAATGAAGGATGTTTATAACCTTTAGCAATAGTTCCTATTGTTAATCATAAATTTATTTATATAGGATATATAAATCACAATAGGACTGTGTGGTGGAGTAGATTTGCCTATCCCTATTCTAAACTTAATTGTCATATAAATTGTTAAATGTCAAAGCGACCCAACCTTGGGCACTGCTTATACTGATATGTCAGAGTTGAAGTAAACAGGTAAAGAATATGCTAGAACTTTCTGATGCAATCCAAACTAGTTCCAACTAGATGAGTAGTTTAATAGTCTCACACCTGTTCATAACAAACTCAACCAATGGGGATGGATTGAAAGTTATTTTGTTGAAGAAAGTCCTATACTCTAATCACTTTGATTTTGACAAAACTCAAGTCCAGTCATAAAGGCGATCATTAGCTTATGAGAGGAGTGCACCTTTTTCTTGATCTGCTTCAGACTGCAGTGACTACTGTACTCTACTGGATCACGTTGGTGTGTATATCCAACTTTGTTGTTGAACTTTTCAGGAATGTGTTGGTTGCTATAAGTTGATTCCTGTTCGAAGCCAATACAGCAAAAACTGAAGCTTAATTTTGGTCTTGATTATTCACGATGGTTTCTTGAACATTCCGCATGGTCTACAGAGTAGCATACATGAAGATTTCAAAACATTTCTCCTGGTGTGCTTGATAGCACATGGGAAATTACAGACGATTCTCCATGGTGTGTTTGGAGAGCGCATTGAAGATTTTGGAACAGGCCCAGAAGGGGTATATGGGACTGTCATCTAAATAAGAAAGACTGACTTGTTGCAAACTGCATGATTGTGAACACATGCTAGTGATAGTGGCCAACATTGAAAAGGTTGTGTACATTGACTTTAATTATCTCTCTGAAACTCCACTCTCATTTCCATGATGAATTATATCTATGAAATTGATTATATATATGTGTGTTAATTTGACTACTGATGTCTATGCTAGGATAAAGTGAATGATTGTCCAGCATTAATCGAAAATTGTTGTGAAGTGATGTAAAATATCAATGCTCTTTTGATTTTATTCATCTGTTGTATATTTGATTGTTGATTTAATAAATTTATTGTTAAAGTATTGAACTTCTTACACATATTGATAATATACGTTAGTATGAGATATTTGGTGGATGGTGGCTTGCTAAATATAGATTAAAGATGGATTTATCTTCTCCTTTGGTAAGAAGTTTTCCACCTACGGAAATACTGTGTGACAGTAAATGTTTCTTTTTAATGTTGTGGAAGAGAGCAAACGTTTACAGTACCCGCATATCCGCCAAGTGAGAGAGATGAGTGATGTCTCCTGGAAAATTATTAATAACATAAAGAGTATCATCACTTGTAATTAGTTATGGATGAATAATAATAATAATAATAATAATAATAATAATAATAATAATAATAATAACCAATAACTAGAGTGGCGTTGTGTCACAGACCGTAATTCTTTCATTTATAAACCGTCTCTTTTCTTGTTTTAGTTTTGCTCCGCATCTTTTTTCTTTGGTTATACTTTTTACTGGACAGCTTTGTCAATAAACTTAGATGAGAGATTTAAACACACAAAGACACACAAATAAAATTAGAATTGAATTATTGTACGTATCACATTCGCAAGTACTAAATGAATGTGACATTTTGTTCTAAGTTAGTTCTGGTTGCATTTGGTATTTTGTTCTAAGTTAGTTCTGGTTGCATTTGGTATGTTGTTCTAAGTTAGTTCTGGTTGCATTTGGTATGTTGTTCTAAGTTAGTTCTGGTTGCATTTGGTATTTTGTTCTAAGTTAGTTCTGGTTGCATTTGGTATGTTGTTCTAAGTTAGTTCTGGTTGCATTTGGTATTTTGTTCTAAGTTAGTTCTGGTTGCATTTGGTATTTTGTTCTAATTTAGTTCTGAATGTATATGCGCATGACACTTTGCTCGATTTCAGGGCATGACTGTGCAAATATTTTAATTGAGAAAAGAATGCATGCAATCTAAATGCATACTTAATATTCGCGTGATGTTTTCTTCTAATTTAGTACTAAGTATTGTGATGTTTTCTTCTCATTTAGTACTAAATGTTCGCGTGATGTTTTCTTTCTCATTTAGTACTAAATGTTCGCGTGATGTTTTCTTCTCATTTAGTACTAAATGTTCGCGTGATGTTTTCTTCTCATTTAGTACTAAATGTTCGCGTGATGTCTTCATTTAAATTTGTAGTAAATATTCGCGTGATGTCTTCATTTAAATTTGTAGTAAATATTCGCGTGATGTTTTCTTCTCATTTAGTACTAAATGTTCGCGTGATGTCTTCATTTAAATTTGTTGTAAATGTTCGCGTGATGTCTTCATTTAAATTTGTAGTAAATATTCGCGTGATGTCTTCATTTAAATTTGTAGTAAATATTCGCGTGATGTTTTCTTCTCATTTAGTACTAAATGTTCGCAAAACTGACGTTTTCTTAGCATTCATTGGCGCTGAATGTACAAAATACATTTGCATTTTACTCCTGATCTCGTATATGTAAACAAACATATTCAAGTGATTTAAGTAGACAGTGGAGTGAATTAACCTCTTCATCGCAGCCATGACTTAGACAAACATACGGTGAACAATAATAAAATCATTAATCTTTATAATTATACAGACTGCGCAATCGCTCGGCGAATTTTGAAAACCCTTGCTACACACGGCTGTCTTGGTGGTGGCACCCATGACAATGATCGACATGGTTTTATTATTTTACCCAGGAGGAACCCTTGAAATAATTTTCAGATCTCGGGGAAGCCCTGCATAAAATTACTGTATCTAAGATGATTATTTTTTCCAATCTCTCTTTGAACCCCTAGCGACCTCTCGCGGAACCCCGGTTAAGAAATTGTAATGACTTAACGAGTAAAATGGAGTCGAATGGAGGGATTGTAAATTAGACCGGTACCTTTTAATGACGTGAGCGCGAAACATTGCATGCCCGGATGAGCAGTTTATTAATATAACAGTGTAAAGTTACACAGTTCTGTGTTAATTGTGTTAAATGATAAGATGAAATATTTTGGAAGTATTTGTGATTTAGTCCCATAATGACAATTTAGAAACTTTCTTCTCTCGATCAGTTCTCAGAAATGGCATAGTCCCATCTGTTAACTTTTGTAACAGAATTATTTCTGTTTTACAGTTTGGGGCAAGTAGTGAGGACTAATAAATGGCTGTTACAATTTAGTTGATAGATCATTAAATAAAACTGGCTGACAAAGTGTTTTTTTCTTTTTGTATGAGAATGTTATAACGGGACAATTAACGTGCAGCAAGCGTAAAGCACGAACTAACTTTAAAAGTAAATTATTAATTTCTGAGGTGAACTGATTTCAATGTTAAAGGCACGATGGCTCTCTGTTGGTCGCCCATAAACTAATGAATAATTTAGGACAACACGGTAAAATTGAGGTCAACACTTCCGCTGGCTAATACGAGCCCCCGGTGTGATGTTCCACTCAAAACACATAAAGAAACATAGACTTCACAAACACTACAATTATGAATTTAACAATCAATTCCCACTTACAATCTCCAATTATTAATCTGTCTATTTCAGAGAGATTTAACCTCCTCCAAAGTTCCATTCCTTTCTCCCTCATATCTCCTATCTCCCAAGGAATGTCTATATATCTTTTACAGCTTTTCTCCCTCTTTCTTTTCCACTTACTATTCAAAGTCTTTCCTTTACTATTCAAAGTTTCTAATAAAGGTTTTTGATAACTGAATGCATATGATGATATGATCCTAGGAAATACTTATCTGGACCACCATCTGGTGAAGTTTCTCTCTCAGCAGCCACTACAAATGCAAAACTAGAGCTTGACAGGGTTGTTGGCTTTGCCACAGTCATAAGCCTTGTCACAGCCAACTGTGATGTTATTCAGACTCTAGGTTAGGCCTTTGAAGCAATTCCAAAACCGATGGAATTCAGTTATTACCACACAAAAATGAAGTAAAACTAAGGAACAAGGAAAAACCCTTTTAATGGTCTGTTGGCTCATTTACAGTGTTAGTTGTAATTACCATAAATGGTCTGCTGGCTCATTTACAGTATTAGTTCTAATTACCATAAATGGTCTGCTGGCTCATTTACAGTGTTAGTTCTAATTACCATAAATGGTCTGTTGGCTCATTTACAGTGTTAGTTCTAATTACCATAAATGGTCTGTTGGCTCATTTATAGTGCTAGTTCTAGTTACTATATGCAGTGTGCGTGCTCATTTATACTGTTAAATAGAGTGCCTACCGGTTCTAATTACTATAAAATTACTACAATAGAGTCTACTTGTATATCTACCATGTTAAGCAGACTTGAGTGGGGTGGGATCGGGACTGTCAGATTTATCTTCTCTGGCGAAGACTGAAGTGTTTATCTTTTGAATGTGTCGGACATATCCATTATGTATTATTAACAGATCAGCATGTCGCATTAGCAACAGTCGTGCGGAACTTTTCGTTACACAGCAACACGTGGAGAGTCGTGATAATAGCACTCAATGGGCATGTGTTAGTGGTTACATTCTTTTAAAAATAAAACATATGCGTGCATTAACTTAAGAGAATTATGCGTATGGTGAATTGGTTAAAGATGTGAACCCAACTGGCTAATGGGTGTTTTCATCCCGAAGCGTGGCGTGGGTGTGTGAAGGAGGCTTTGCTCCTGGCACGTTTTACACACAACAGTATCAAAGTTTTTATCACTGTTTGATATGTTCGTGTCTGTGAATGTAAGTATACTCACCATAATAGATAAGTAATGATATTCAGTGTTTGCCTGGTAATGTGACAGTCTATGGATGCACGAAATAAATAAGCAAACTACCAAACTAGCTAATCAGCTGCCAGCTAACCAAGCCAACAGGGAGACAATCCTATACTCATTTAGTTGTTAAAGAATAAAATCTATGTAAGCATTAACCATTCTCTATTACTGGAAGGACGTAAATTAAATATGTATTTGATAAAAGAAATACTATACTTGATTGCAACTTTTACGATTAGAAGTGTCACAGGAAATGAGGGACAGAAATTATATTTTATTTCATTTTTAAAAACCGCTAACAAAACTAGTTGAAGTAACCCGAGTTTTGTTATCTTTCATATGTAGCATGTAACGATCTCTTTAGTAGACAGACGTTCATGAAACGAGGCAAAATTACTTCAGTATAATTTTTGGCAAAGTGGGGAGTTCACTGTCAAGACAAACCCGATGTATGCGACGCTGGTTGTATGCAGTTAACGACACGAGGGACCAATTTTGCTCTCCCCCCTGTCTGAGTTGTTTGACAATTCTATTCCGCGATTGAGAGGATAGCACCTAGATAGCCTTACAGATATCCGGATTTCTACACTCAATGTAATGCGACGACACATCCCACTGGACGACTTCATCCGATAATGCTAAACGTCGTTGGGGTGTCCGTTTCCACGACAACCAAGAAACAACGACAGTTATCGAGGCTGACAACAGTCAGCTAAATTTCAGATTTCTCCGCAGTGATAATCTGAAAGTGGTGCCTAGATTCTGCAGAATCTTCACCTGTAATGCGACGCCGCAATTGCGTCCTATCTTCACTTTGAAGTGCCTCTTATAAGTGACGTGTGAGATTACGTCATCTCCTTGGAACTCTGACATTAATAGTGAGTAATAATTAGCATGGCTAACGCGCACATACTTAACTCTAGGACTCTAAGAATATGAACATTAGTATATCATTTGTGAAATACGAACTTTAATGTTAAAATTAATGCTTATGTTATATGTGAACTATTGTTAAAGCGGCCCCATTTGCTGCATAAGAATTGTGTAATTAATCTTTATTTTATATTGTGAATTTCATCATTTTCATCTCCCCTTATTTCCCACAGAGTGTATGACATTGGAAAGTTGAATGAATGATTAATCACTGTGCGAAAGAGTAGTGCCCCTTTTAAATCGGGAAATAAATATCCTGATTTAACCATCTTTCAACTCTCTTGTTATTCATAGTTTTTGAGAGGGACGAAAGAATTTGTATTAGTATTGTTTCGCACCGTTCGTCCGTTCGTTCATGATTGATACTCACTCACAACACACACCGCCAATAAAACGTTCCTTGGCATGACATAAATAAACTGGGCCCCACCCAAACATCAATGGTGTATGTCATGTGTGTCTATGTAACAACCTGACGCGACGTAGTACTGGCATACGTCACACGGGCTTTTCTTGGAGGTGCACCGGAGCAGGCCAAAAATAGACTTCACCCCTTGCATCTCTAACTTCAGCTCGGGTAGGCTTGTAACGAGCCTCCCAGTTTGTGACAAGAAGTAAAGTTGAAATAATACGTGAGCGACAAATAGTCATATGATATTCGTGAATAATGTTGACACAAATTAAACGTTTACAGCCTATACTGAAATAAATCCATAAATATTCGTGCATAAAGTTGACACAAGTTATTCGTTTACAAGGCGCACTCAAACAAAGGCTGTACAGCCTGCAATTGATATAAACTGGTTCTTATGTTGTTGTACTCAAACAAGGGCTGTACAGCCTGCAATTGATATAAACTGGTTCTTATGTTGTTGTACTCAAACAAGGGCTGTACAGCCTGCAATTGATATAAACTGGTTCTTATGTTGTTGTACTCAAACAAGGGCTGTACAGCCTGCAATTGATATAAACTGGTTCTTATGTTGTTGGGATTTTTTTTTTTATGTTTTAGTTTTTTAACGAAAGTTGAACGAAATGTCTCCCCTCTAAGTGCATTTTATTAATAACATGATACCTTAGTGTGTGTGTGTATATATATATATATAAGAGGAAAGGTGTGTGTGGTGGTGTATTGTGTGTAGTGGTGGTGGTGGTGTATGTGATGGTGGGGAGAGTTTCATTACAGGCCTTCGCTTTGAAACTAGATTTGAAAGGCAAGTTCTATTTTTGCTGAACTGTCTATTCCCACCGTTTACTTATTTCGTGCACTATTGCTAAGGCTGTACAATCCTTTTCTTTAATCGTGTTTATAAGAGTACATACTAATGACCTCGTAGAACACACCCACACCCACACACACACAGAAACACACAACCCTCAACAGTTAATGATGTGAAAAGAAAGCCTTCGTACGCAAAGGAAGCGTACTATTTTCAGTTATTTTCTTTATCATTATTTTTTTAAAATATCTATTAATTTTAAACTTAGTTTTCTATCTTCATCTCAAGAATTTTTTTCTTTACTATAAACTACTGGCATCACCCAAACTAACCATCGGATTAGCATCAAGCCCTCCCTTCCGACTCAAACATGGGGGACAGACTTAGATTTCTTTTTGAGACTTTTAGTGAATGTGTACGTGCGTGAGCGCGCGTGTGTGTTTGCGCTTGACTGTTCTTGCTTTGGTTACAGTTGTAATGTGTAAGTTTATTTATATACACTGACATTTTGTTGTTTCTTTATTTCTCAAAACAACCAAACAATATAGCATAGTAATCGTGGTGCTGGGAATGCTTCAAGTAATGAGTTGAGTAAGAGGTTGTGTAAGGTGGACATAGTCCTATGGCCATCACATGCATTTAGTAGAGCATTGGCTAATTCGCACCTTTTCACAATGTTTTATCCATACTTATGAATGTAATAGTATGCCTTTAAAAATAAGTGCAATATATTCAGATGAAAAGTAAATACCTTTAAAAAATAATAGCAAAACAGATATTTCTTCTTGGGAATCAAGTTTTTGCTCCATTGATTGCGTTGTCAGTAGTGGATAAACACAGTGAATGCAACCCGTCAGAGCGTGAAAGGATATAGAATGCAATTCACCAGAGCACAACCTACATGACTAGCAAACAGTTGAAATGGCAGTTTTATGGTAGTGTAAAGTAATTGTAAAGTTGCCAACTCGATAGGAGAAAGCAGATTGCTTATAATGGGGAGAGTCTGTAAAGTCGTCAGACTAAAATGATTTTGATCAGCAGAACTTATAAGGTACAGTGACTGTAAAGTCGTCAGAAAAAATGTACGACAGAACAAATATTTAATCTCAGGGTTCTGTGCGAAAAATAATCAGAACACCAACAAGACATTTACCGTGCATTCATAGATTTCAAAAAGGCCTGTGATAAAGTGTGGCAGGAGGCATTATGAGCCACAATGAAGAAAACAACAAGGGCCACAGGCTGACTAACACCAGCTAGCAGCTATATATCAAAGCTACCAGTGCAGTACTTGTCCAGGGATCTGTGGGAGAATGGTTGGTGTACGTCAGGGCTGTCTTCTGTCACACACACTTTTCAATATCTACTTAGGACACATAATGAATGACGCTCTGGAACAGCACTGTGGCAAAGTCAGTATTGGCGGGCGTAATATCACCAATTTCCACTTTGCAGATGACATCGATGGCTGGCTGGCAGTGAAGATGAGCTTATCGCCTTAGTGATAACCCTTGATGAATCCTCCTCCAGTTTTGGCATGGAGATAAATGCAGGAAAAACACCCCAAGCTGATGACATATGGTGAAAAACAAGTTTCAACCAAAATCAAGGTCAGAGGACAAAACTAGAAGCAGTGAGCCAATTCAAATATCTAGGCTGTCATCAATGACAAGGGATCAAAAACAGAAGTCTTGTCTAGAGCAGCCCAGAAAATGGCAGCCATGTCAAAACTAAGAAACATTTGGAGAGCCAAAAATATCTGTCGAAAAACAAAAGTAAGGCTTCTGAAAACGCTAGTCCTCTCAATCTTTTGGTATGCATGTGAAGCATGGACCCTGACAGCAGAAATACAGCGCAGAATACAAACTTGAAATGAGATACTATAGAACCAATCTTGGCATCTTTTACAAAGATCACATCACAAGTGAAGATCAGACGTGAAGCAGGCGAATATGAAGACCTCCTCACCATTGTCAAAAAAAAAAAAGAAAGAAAGATGAAATGGTATGGCCATGTTTCTCGAGCCAACAACCTCTCCACAACAGTCCTGCAGGGCAGCGTTATGGGTGGCAGAAAACGAGGCAGACAGAGAAAAATGTGGGCCGTCAACATCGCAGAATGATCTGGGGGAAATTTTGCCGACAAGCAGAAGCAGCTGGTCAACCGTTCAGTAGTTCAACGACCCAACGACCACACTAGGTCAAGGGACAGATGATGATGATATATGGCTGCGTGGTAGTTTGATAAAGCAACATTCTATTTAAAAAATAGAATAGAATAGCTCATTCATCGATTCTATCTTCATCACCGTTCATTCGGATCTAAAATTATATAATAAAAATAATACAATGTTATGCCATATATATTTTAGCATAATATAATATCATTATACTATGTCATAGAGTTATATGCATTAATGATATTTTGTATGCATGCTTTCGCAGTGCACACACACACACACACACACACACACAAACACATACACACACACACACACACACACACACACACACACATACGGGCGCGCGCATTTTTTCTTCTACCTATCCTGAAAAAATATCAGATAACATTTTCTTAAAACATATTTTGAAAAGAAGCACCGTTAAAGTAGTTTCTTGGTTTCTGCAAAGGATCGTGTGTATTGAACGAGCGGTCACTCCTATGTAGTGCTGCGGTATGATAACGACATTTCTTTGAGTTTCCTTAGGCAATCAATCTCGTATTCTCGTGTTGAATTGTGAAAATTAAGTGTTTGTATATATATGTATGTATGTGTGCGTATTGTGTGTATGTGATGAAGGTACACTTTGGATGTCTTTGAAATTAATTTTTAAAACGTCTTGTTGGCAACAAGATGAGTGACAGCGATTGATAATTATAATAGGTTTTCAAAGGATTTCTTAAACTAAACAAAATTCTTTGCCGCGACGACCCCAGTGTCCCCAAAACAGCCGTCAGCGCGTTAACATGTTTCCTTCATAAATCAGAAATAACTGTTTAGAGATGAGTATTCGTAACGTAACCACATGTTAATGCACAGCACATTCATTAGTTAAAATAAGTAGTTTTTTAAAATTATAAATACTAAAAAAAAAATTCATTACAGGTTGTTCAAGGTTTTTTTTTTAACCAACTGTTGGAAAATAAAGTTAATTTAATATTTAAAGTTAATTTTATCTTCATTCTGCAAGGCGAGACAAAAAATTCAAACTTTTCCATATGTTGAATTTATATCGATACTTTCTAAACCTACAGGACCCAACTCCTTAACTACACATTAGTTCGAAAATAAATTAATTAAATTACTATTAATTTGTTTCTACAAGGAAGGGTTTAGCTACAAACACTAGTGCAGTGGTGTCAAACATATGGCCCGCCAAGCTGTTTCTTTTGACCTGCTAAATGTATTTATGCGTATATATATTTTTTAAAACTAAAATATCAACATTAAAAATTTACCCTAAACTTATTATTTTTTTTCATTCGACCACATTTTGGCAATCGCAGCTGTGGAAAAGTAATTTACAGATTGTCCAGTCGTCGTTGCATATATCGCAAGCCTCTTACACATCACAAACCATTCACACATCACAATCCATTCACATATCACAAGCCTCTTACACATAACAATCCATTCACATATCACAAGCCTCTTACACATCACAAACCATTCACACATCACAATCCATTCACATATCACAAGCCTCTTACACATCACAAACCATTCACACATCACAATCCATTCACATATCACAAGCCTCTTACACATCACAAACCATTCACATATCGCAAACCTCTTACACATCACAAACCATTCACATATCGCAAGCCTCTTACACATCACAAACCATTCACACATCACAATCCATTCACATATCACAAGCCTCTTACACATCACAAACCATTCACATATCACAATCCATTCACATATGGCAAGCCGCCCACGTAGCGTACATAATACTATTCAGGTCCAAGCGGTATTAAGCCCTTGACTCGTCATCCAGGACTCAAGGTCAGCAGGCCAAATGTTGGCTCGCGTACAGTTGTTTTGTAGCCCGCGTGCGTACAAAAATATTTCTTTAATTATATGGAATAATTATTTTTTTAAATCTTGAATGCCTGCGTGCGAACTTCAAATTTTGGTTTATGTTAGTGGGGAGGGGGATGTGTTGCCCTCGGAGTTGAATAAGTTGGACCACCCTGCTTTAAGTTCACGGGTGTGAGAGGGAGGGTGGAATTGATATCACTGATCCAGGAAATAAATGGCCTAATGTAGACGACCACATGTCCTTCACTTCTATATTTTAAAAAAAATTCGATGTTTACTTCAGTATAGCTCAGATACAACATTATTATAATTGCTGAAATCAAACATTTGTCTGTTATTAAATATTTTAAACTAAAATTTTAATGATGGCTGTTAAAAGTAATGTGATTTTTTTGATGATGTAGTATAGGTGTCTGTTTTTCTTAGGTTTGATTCATGCAAATGTACACATTTTAAACTTTTTGTAACTTTATATTATGAGTATAACAAAATACAGTAATAGAAATGATGATTACAATATAATTCAGTTTTAAGAAATCTGTAAAGTTATTTTTTAAAAATACATATGAACTTACACAAGAACACCTAAATGCCCACGCAATATTTGAAGTGTGATATTCAACCGTAATATTGCATGAAGTGTGATATTCAACCATAATATGCATGAAGTGTGATATTCAACCGTAATATGCATGAAGTGTGATATTCGATCTTAATCCACATTAAGAAAAACGGAAAATCGATAAGGAGTGTAGAAGTGTGCAAGAAAAGTGGCAAAATTTACATTTCTTTGTGAAGAATAATGGAAAACCATCATGTCTGATCTGTTCACAACTAACAGCTAGCGAAGAGTACAACGTTTGATGACATTATGAATTCAGTCATGCAGAGAAATACAGTTGATACTCCGGTAAGATACGCGATGACAAAGGTGAACTTCAGAAATTACTGAAAATTCAACATTCCTCTAGAAACTGCCCAAGTAAGGGAGGCGACTGGTAAAGCATACGAATTACTCATTTGTTCAAACTTTTTCCCTAGACGGGATATAATTAAGAGATGCATGCTGGTCAGTTCTGATTTAATATGGTCCACAAAACAACGAACCTTTGCTAATGTTAGCCTGTCTGGTAACACTGCTGCTGAGGTCATTAATATATCTGAAAATCTTACTGAGAAAAAACCCAGATAAAAGTAAAATGTTCTAAAGCATCCTTGGTAGCCATCTTCCACTTTAACCACGGTGTTGAAGAAGACATGCGTTAGTGTGAAGTGGTTCCAGTAAAAGATACTACAACAGCTGATAAAAGTCTTCATCAATTTGGTAACTGGTCAGTTAGGTCAGTGGTCCCCAACCTTTTCATCGCCGCGGACCGGTCAACGCTTGATAATTTTGTCGCGGACCGGTCAACGCTTGATAATTTTACCGCGGCCCGATGATGTGGGGGGACATTGATTGTTTATATTTTAGATTGTTTTGATTTAATAATTTTAATTTAATTGTATTTAAACGTGCCTTCAAATTAAAATACAGTTACACCAAAAAATGAATATAAAGTGATTTAACATTTTAACTCACTAGAACGCTAAATCAGCGAGAACCCTGAGCTTGTTTCTTTGCAACGAGACGGTTCCATCTGGGGGTAATAGGAGACAATTACACCCGAAGTGAGTTGCTTATGTCCATCCGTTGTTTTGTTTTGGTTGCTGTCACTGCAGAAAACCCCGCTTCACACAAATAGGATTCGGAAATGGCAATACGGATTTAAGTGCTGTGGTGGCCGTTGTTGTATTGGCAGGTGAGGGGGTTTACAGAGCCCAGGATAATACCACATTGTCTGTACTTAGTGTGTATGTGCGCCCAGGATGTTCACTCCCCACCCTGTAATGTTCACCAGTGGTGTTGTTGTTGTCGTTGGCACTGTTGTTGTTGATATCCCCGGTATCCGTTGGACTGTATGTAGGTGGGTGTTGGCGGCAAGCATTAGTTGAATTAGATCCGCAATGGTGTGGTTATAATATCCCCACTGCAGGTGATGTTGCTCACTGTGCTGACACCGTTGTTGTTGTTGTTGTCGGCGGTGGTTGTTGTCGCAGCGCTGCCGTTGTTGTTGTGGATTCTGTTGTTGTGGCTGTAGTAGATGATACTGTTGTTGTCGTCTGATGTGTTGTGGCGGGCGCCTTCTTTTTGATTTGGGGCTCCGTTCTGTAGTGTTTCCTCGTGTGTCTGTTGTGGTTGTCTTTGCTGCAGTCCCTGGTGGTGACTCTGGCTGTGGATTGGGGGCAGTTGGTTTAGTCGTTGTTGTTGTTTCTTGTAGTGTAGTTGGAGCGTTGTCGACTTCTGTTTCGGTCTGTGCGTCAGTTGTCTTCACTTCTTTTTCTGTTTGTATTTTTCTTTCTTGCGTCTTGATATGTACCGTTTGTGTGCTGGAGATTTTTTGGCGTTTCTTCATTTTCGGTGGTAGTTGTTTTAATTTCTTTTTCTTTGCTGATAGAGCTTGTAGTCTGAGTTTCCTTATTATCTGTTGTGGGTTCTGGAGTTTGCGAGAATGCCTGGCTGATTTCTTGTTTTACTGTTTGAGTTGAATTCACTTTGGCCGTAGGTGGAATTTTCCAGATGATGTTGGTGTTTATTCCACTTTCTCTTGTAGTGGCTTGTAGAGTTTGGGTGGAAACGTGGCTTTGTCCTTTGACTGTTTGAGTTGTGCCGTCTTCCTGTGTGGGTTTTCGCGTTTTCCTCCTTTTCCGTTTGTGAAGAGCGTGTTTTTGTTGTCGGCGTTATTTTCCAGAAGATGTCTGTGTTTCACAGTCTGTTGATGTAGTTTTTTTCGGGTTGTCTTGTCAGGTGCTTGTCTAAAATCTTATGGAGACCAATTGCGGTTAAGATAGCTTGTTGTCTAGTGTAAGTTCATCTTCTGTTTTTGTGTGGAAGAGGGTCAACAGCAAATTAGTGAACGCATTTTTTAGTTCAACGTTTTTAGTTTCTAGTGTGAAGGTGAAGGGGGTAACTTTTCGTATGCCCCCATTTTCGGTTGGTTTGCTGATTTCACAGCAGTATTTTGTCCAGTCTTCTCCTTTGTACTTCTTAATGTTTGCACCTCTTCAAGCCTCTTTTGCCGTATCTGTCTCAGCTGGGCTATGCGCTCGTTTGTGAAACAGAAAGGGCCGTCCGCATCTTCTGTGACTGACTCAGAATCGCGTAAAATGTCACTTGGTGGAGTGGGCAGTAGTGGCATTTTTGCCAGCCCTGAAAAGGGCTGAGTCTTAGAGCTGGTTTGTCTGGTGTGGCGCTTTGACATGACTCTCCTCCCGGCGGTCCAATGGATGGAGTGCATTCGTCGGTGGTCCGAAGCGAAGTGTGTTGGTGTGGTTGGGAAGTAGAGCTCGAATTCTTTAAAAGCAAAGACAGATGATCGTGCACCAACTGGGAGAATGAATGCTCAGACTCAATCTCGTCCATGGAAAGTCGCACAAACCCGAAAGAAATACACCAGAGTAAAAATAAAATTGGGCGGCCCGGTACCATTTGGTCCACGGACCGGTACCATATGGTCCACGGACCGGTACCGGTCCGCGGACCGGGGGTTGGGGACCACTGAGTTAGGTGTACAAAGGTCAAAAGCTGCGCATTTGACCATAGACCACGTGGTGTTGAGTAAGAAAACTGGCGTCTCCACAAAGTTCAAAGAACGAATTATCTGCCATTAGCGTTGATCACCAGTTTTGCCATGTAGATGGCAGTGTACTCCAGCAAGTTTGTGCAGTAAAGTTATGGATATGTATATGGAGAATATGTTGGACGTGGTTACAAAACTGTTTAATTTCATTCAAGCAAGAGGCTTGAACCATGTACCATTCAATTGCCTTCTAGAAATTTATCGAGCACCCGCCTGGACTACCGTCTTATAAGGAAGTTCACTTGTGTGTGGGCGCAGTATTAGACGGTTTCTAAGAATAGCGTGGTTGGGGAAAAAATAATTATTTATGGAGCAGTGGGGATGAACTGTACATCAATTACAAGACAATGAATGGATTCAGGGTCTTGCTGTCACAGTGGATAATACAGAACATCTTAACTGTTTTAATATGAAATTGAAGATAATAAACTTATCGCCGATGTTCATGACTATATTCTTGCTTTTGTTGCTTTTGAAAATTCAGCTGTAGGAAATGCAAATCTCAGAGAATAATACTGTACATTTTCGAACACTGACTGATTGATTGAAACAATCAGAATCGGCAAAGTGCTATTATGCATTGATAAAATGCAGCAGCAAAAACTACAACTTAACAAAAGAATTTCAAGATAAGTTGCTGGACTTAAGAGGACTTGAGAAAGATTTTGCGACATTTCGTAATCCATTTTTCATCAGTGTTTCTGACATATCACAAGACTTACAGAAGGAAATTATCGACTTTCAATGTAATGCTACCTTGAAGGATACATTCTCCAGTGCTGATGTGGAACATTCTGTATGTACATAGAACCAAATTCTTCCAGGTTGAAGTCTTTTGGCGTGAAAATTGTATCTGTTGAGCACAGCACACGTTTGTCAAGAACGTGAACAAATCAAAACTTCATTCACAATTTAAGAGTTGCATACCTGAATGCACTTTTCAAGGTAACAACAGCACAGTCACTTGTTCTAGACTTCTCATGGTACCAAGAGCAGTCAGTTGTTCCTGACTTCTCAAGGTACCAACAACGCTGTCACATTGCACCTTTTAAGTGAGCGATGCCTAAGTGGACTTGACAAGAACAGGTAGTGAAACTTGTACGCGCAAAATATACTTCACTCAGCCTCGTTTTAAAACAAATGTTCTTCATTCATCTTCCTGCTTTTGTTTTCTTTTCTTTTGGTCGTGATCTACATATCTGTTTTTCATCATTTCGCTTGTTAGATTGCATTTTTTATTATGGTGAATATACGTTTGTTTCGTAATGTATTTAAGAAGTACTGAAATAAAAAAAAATACAATCAGTATAACGCCCCCTCCCCCCCTCCCCGCCACCAGAACATAGTCTCAAGCAGAGATTATACATGTGTAATCTGTTTCTCAACCGCGAAGTGTCACGCTGCAAGGAATCAATAGAGAATGCGGTACCGGCTCCATTCTCGTCGACAATATGTGTGAGTAGGGTGTGGGGAAATAAAGAAAACAAGATCACGACCCTTCTTTTATTATAAATGATAACTTGAAACCACCAATTAGGGTGGCGGTGAAAGAGAGCAACGTAAATCTTTCCCTCGCTGGTCTAACTTTTGGACTCTTGACAAGGACTGACACACTTAAACGCAGTAATAAACTTCTCTTTCTAAAAGAACATTTTCTTTTACTCCAGCTCTAGAGCGCAATTATTAAATTGTTGTTACCTTCTCCAAGATTTGTATCAAGGGAGGGAATGTGTGCATAAATTGCACAGACCCAATCGACGTCGTAACTTGTTCCGTAAGTAGGAGGAGTCGGATTAAGAATGCACTTTTCGGTGCTTAGTTGTGCCTTGGAGAGCTTGTGATATAGCCTACTTTTGTAATATTTTTCTTTTTTTCACGAAGAAAGTACTACCTTTTTGAGGTATATATATAATATTGTGAGTATGTGTCAGATATTTCACATTTTTAAACTTGTTTTCTTGTGTGCTCTTTTAGTAAGGTTAAATGTTTCGGTGCATGCGTACTTACATAATTTGTCACATGACAAGATGTGTAGCTGAAGCAATGGGGGGTATATAAATAACGTCAGCTTTTTTTTTTACCTGATGCATGCCAAGTCATAATAGGTGTTTCTCTTTTGAAAACTAAATGAATGTAATAGATAGTACAATTCTGATCAATGTAAATTATCTAAAATAGCAAGTGAAAAGTAAATAAATCTAGTGGACAGTTCGATCGTGATCAATGTAAATGATTTAAAAAGCAAGTGGAAAGAGTCAGTCACAAGGTTTAGAAAACTAAAAATAGGTGGCTGGATTATTTACACAAAGATGGAAATTAATTAAAATGAATTCGTTCCATGATTTCATTGTTTGTCTTTAGAGCAGCGTGGTCCAACTGCAATCCCGCGGGTCAAACGTGGCCTGCGTAAAATTGTTTTGTGGTAAGCGCTCATACATGAAATGTCTTTAATTATATGGAATAATTAATTTGATTTTTAAAATCTTCAATAGGCCACGAACTTTAAATTTTGGGTGTATATGGCTCACCTTGCTCTTGAGGCATGAAAAAGTTTTACCTTGAACGAGTTGGACTAACGAGAAATGTAATTTAATTTTTTATCGTCGTTGTTGTTGACAGAACTCGCAGATGTAAAGTACAAATGACTGACTGAATCCTCTTTCGTGATTTTATAAATGTCCCCTCTTTAAATTGTATTATCTTTTGTCACTGCATTAGTTAGGCTTGCTGTTACTGTGAGATCTAGTTTCTACAGTTGACTGACTATCTTAGGAAAGGAGTACTTCTGCTTTAACAGACGATGTTTTGGGAACAGCCGCCCTGTGAGTTAGTCAGGTACTCACTTGAATGTGATGGACGGCTGTCTTGATAAAGATTAGTGATTCTTTCGTCCAATAAGAGCAAGCACTGGATTGTGTGAACACGAGCAGAGTAGTACGGGTTTGCACAACAGTTGGCTAAAATCGTTGACTTTAACACACGCGCGCGCACACACACCCATCCACACACACAGAGTAATTTTTCCATATTTCTCTTTTACATGGTGGAACAGATACCACTAAATGCACTAAATCCTATGATTTATTATATTTAAGAAATATAAATTCGAAATGATGGCAAGTCAAATAATTGCGGATCTTGAAATGAAGACAGAAATCCGAGAAAAATCACCAACTGCAATGTCAAGTCTTAATGAATGGGTGTGACATGGGGTAGAACTCAAAAGAAAACAAGAATATTGCAGAAAATGACAACCAAACGATTAAAGTGCAATCCAGAAAAAGTATAATGTAGTGTTTATAAAACAAAATCGAAACGAAACAATCAACAAAACGAAAGATGCCGTGATTTCCATTAGAAACAGGGGACGATACCCATTTGTCAGACCACAACTGCGTAGATCCAATAATGACACTTACTACAGAGGTAGAAGTTTACATGGCCCTCTCTACCCGTCAGCTGCATTGGAATTTCTGGGTTTGAAAGCCTTTGACCCGGCCAGTCACTCGCTACCGTCTAACCTTGAACTGCTAGCCCTTTCTCTCTATTTCATCAGCTGTCTACAATCCTCCACGAGCTTGACACCAAACTGCGACACGAAAAAAACACAAAACATCACAGTGACAGTAGATGACAAAACTGTCGACTATAGCTCCACCCCACTTCACCCTTCCGAGTGCCGCATTATTCCTAAGGACTAGGACGAAGCCTAGGGTTCCGCCAAGAGCAGGGGCCCACCAAATAATTGCACGCGAAACTAATGTATTCATATTGTCTAGTCTCAAGAAGCTCTAAGCCTAGGGGCCCTGCCATGGACTAATACGGCATTGCCTTCCCTACCCCATTCCAAACAAACAGTGCGAAGTCGGCTTTCCAATGAAAGTGTAGAGTTTGTACTAATCTCTAATAATATCAGTAATTTTTTAGCTAAAGAAAAGACAGTGTTGTTCTATACGTTTTGTATAGTGTTTGAATCATTCTTGGGTTAATCACAAGTATGCCTGTTAAATATAGGTTTAGACTCATAAATAATTGTTTTTGTCCTTTGCGGGCATTGCAGTGTGATTTTGAACATTTAGTTGAGAGTTGTCTGCCCTGGGAAAAGGAAAAATTGTTGAAACAACAAACCAATTAGTATTTAAATTTGTAAAAATCATGTCTGCCTAGTGGATCTTCCATAGTCGCGGTCCAATTTACCGTTGTGGGTGTCAACACGGCACTTGACTAAAAGCATGCATACACATGAAATGAAAATAAAAAGTAATGCTTTAAAATAATATTTTGTTAATAGTCTGTATAGATTTCTTATTAAGAGAGGGATGAGTAGGCTTCCCATAATATGTAGGAGAAAGTCATTAATGATTACAGTCTTGTAATGATTTTTTTATGAGGCACCAATTTAAGCGCACATTCTCACGCACAAAAATAAAATAAGTTATAAATTAAGTTAATTAATAAATTAACCATATAAACAAGTATTTTTTCTTATGAAGAACATAACAGGTTTTTGCCATATATATAGACAGACTGCATTCGTATCATGAACGTTGATGCCGAGGTCGATAAACGACGTAATATTTAATTACTACAAAGGCCACACCACCCAGTAATGAAAAGTGATTTTACAGGGCTTGTCAAGATAATAGAGCATTTTATTCTGGTCACTTATATCTGTTTTTAACCACCACCACCCCTTTTTAGTGGTCTGTCACTGATCATTTCCAACATGGGTTCATGGTTTCGTCTAATCCTGGCAACTTTTCTCGCGGGATGTTTTGCTATTTTCCCTCAAAAGAAACATTTTTATATGCAAACAGTATATTCCAAATCTAACACAGTATATTCCAAATCTAACATTCTTCTTGTGTTTTTTGTTTTTGTTTTACTCCGATCAAATAATTTTATGCTATTGTGAAAATTTACTGCGTAAATGCGCGTTTCATTGACCCACATAGCAGACGACGTGGGCAAAAGAGTAAACCAAAGCGAGGTTAGTGTTCGCGCGTAAAATAAGAACACATGCTCAACGCGTGTACACTTCTCTAGTGGGTGAATTCGCTAAAGTCGGATGAAAGCGTTTCCTTTGTTCTAGCATGGCAGATTACCTGATCACTGGAGGTACTGGCTATGTTCCTGAAGACGGCATGACTGGTTCTCAGCTGTTCGCAACTGGCAGCGGGATGACATACAAGTGAGTTGTTTGGGTTGGTTGTTATTTTTTCGTCTGAGATTGTTATTATTTTTTTTTAAAGGCCAAATTCCGTCGATAGGGACAAGCTAACACGTGTTCCGCCAGCATCATTCATTTTCTCTGGACGCAAGAGACCGTTTAAGACTTATTTTCCTGAAAACGCACTATAACCACGTGTTATGTATGAAAGTCTTCTGTTGTATGAATGAAAGAGTATTCTGTTTGTGAACTGTGTTATTTATAGAGACGTTTACAGCACATGCGAAGATGTTTCAAAACAAGCATTGCGTCAGTTAAGGCTAGTTCAGCCACTCACTGACTCATTACGGATAGGTTTTATTTTTCGGTGTTTTTTAAATGTAGTTAAATAAACTAAAAAATTGAAGATTTTTCTAATCTTAATTTCGAAGTTAAGTTTATTTGTTGTTCTTTAAACGAAGACATGGCAATGATAAACGACACACCGTTTTTGTAGTTTGCATATATCACTTATCAGTTATCTTTTTGTGTGTTCTTGACAGCAACCATCATGCGCGTCTGCTTCCGTTTATTACTAAATATTGTAGTTAAAGGGAGTTTATGCAAATTTAAAATGATTCTATTCTATTAACACTATCAATCAGCATTTGGTTTAAAAAGTATAATTATTTATAAATGATTTTTTTTAAAATAGTACCAAAATTCACTCGTAATACTGCAGCCACTAAAGAAAGTTTACTGGCTCGTTGCCACTAAAGAAAGTTGCTAACTCATAATGAATAAATCGATGATGACTTAACAGAAGTTTATTCTTATAAAATCTTAGCACTTTGCTGTTTGCAGTATTTACACATAATATTTACAACTGAGCCTCCATTTTGCTGCATCAAACTAAATGCAAAGCTAAAGATATAGCCCCCCCCTTCCGTATGACTGACTGGTGAAATCAACATCAAAATGAGAGTATATAGGCCTCTCTCTCTATTTATACTTAAAAAATAACAACTAGAAACACAGAGTTAAAATGAATTTACACATACAATTTGAATTAAACAGTAACACAGAAGAGTGTGCTATTCTTGCTGCTGGGAAAAATAAAAGACTTGAGACTGAGAACCCCTCTTGGAAATTGTCATTTTCTTTGTCTTACTTTTAGTCTTATAAAGTTATAGTTATACTTAGCTTTTGTGTGCATCCGGGGTGGGTGGAATAAAAGTAAACAAGGGTTAAACCACCACAAAACACCATTCAGCAAAACACAATAAAATAAAAGTTAGTTACTTAACAAAAGATTAAATAAGTCACTTTAGCACATAATTTCAGAAATAACCCTAGCCAAATTCCATTAACTTGTGCCCAGATTAGTAGCAATTTATTTCAAGTATGTGTTGTAGACTTATTTAAAAAGTGGTTTTAACATTCATGTTTAAGTTTCTTACAGTTAGTTGTACTTTGCTTTTAACAATATTTAAGAAATGATTGCAATTATATAGTTATCACACCTAATGTATGAACTCCAGTATCCTAGTAATTAGCACCATTATTTCAATTTAGTTAGTGCTCAAACATTGGAAAATCACCTTATACAGGAACTAATGACTGCAATAAATGATTTTTTTTTTTAAATTAGTTTTCTTGACTTTGAATATTTTGTTAAAATATATTTCACTTGACTGTAAATTGTAATGTAATAACTGTATTCTTATCCAGTGTTTATACATAATGATAATTCAACATTGATATGCAAACATAATTCACTTCTCTGAATTAAATAAATGTTTAAATACAGTTTATGTGCTTCATTTTTTTTAAAGCATAAATGTTACCACCTTTATCAGATATATTATTATTTTTATTTTCACAAAATCATGTCTTCACCCCTCCCCCCCACCAAGTTTGTTACTGAAATAACACATACTTCAGTGACTCATACATTTAAGATGTAACTCATAATAAGTACAAGAAATTATTTTAAAGAAAATAGATTTAAATTATACATTCTCATTTACTAGATCTGATTTTGCAATCCACTCAGTTATAATCAATAGGTATTAACATTTTTAAAATGCTTTAGATCCAGTTGCAACTGTTTTTTTTTTAAGGCTCGTCGTTTTGAATTATTTTAATACTTGGTACAAATGACACGTGGCACATATATATCATACTCATTTGCAACGATCAGTTTCTCAATATATTTCATAACCACCAAGTCTTTTCTACTACAGAATGAAAGGAAAATAAATAGTCATACTGTATGAATTAATACACATCTTTTCTCAATTGTTAACTCATAGTCATAGTTGTACAAATCATATATTTCAATCCAAACCATTGGATCACACTCTCTGTTTTTAGTTTTAATTAAATAGTAATACTAAATTAAATCTCAGTATAAAACAGCTTGATGATGCCTGATTTCTGATCAGATGTCTTAATTTCAGTACAGTCTTACGGAAATTTATTTCACTCAGTTAACTTAATGTACTTGGAGATGTCAAGTGTTTTATTCAAATGTCATTTGCAAATAAGGTTTAGATTTTATTTAGATGTGAAAGCTTAATTGAAAAACAAAGTGTGAGACATTGTAATAATCTTTTTTTGTTGTTAAGCGAAGCATGTACTCATTCATCTATATAATCTTTCTGGTTTTGATAAACATTTCTTTACTGCTGGTTTAATATACATCCGGGTTCTTGTGGTCTTTGAATTATCACAATAATTTATTGAATACAACTTTACTGGTGCTCGATTTTAGTAAGTTGATTACCATTAATTTTTTAAAAAAAATACTTGTCATTGCAGTGACTTTCTCATCTTGCCTGGATTTATTGACTTTACTCCAGATGAAGTGGTGAGTAGTTGAGTCATCTGTTGTCAGCACAGAAATACTATATATTTAATGTTGTAATAAACAACATTCAAATTTAATGGAAGAAAAGTATTTGTGCTAAAATTAATCATAGAAATGGTCCCTGTTAGTGTTAGAGTGTAGATTCACAGTATTTGATTATCGGTAAATATCGCAATTCCAGTTCATAATTTTTTCTTTTTCATTTTATTGATATGGGAAAAAACTACATTGCATTATATTAAAGAATTTGATAAACTTTTGGATCATTTTGTTTTTTTAATTTCTTTTAAAGACATTAAATAAATTTAATTTGAATGTTAATCACAACACTCTTTGTTTTTAGAATTCTTTTAAATTTATTCTTATAGCTAATAATTAATATGGTCTCTTAAATAAACTACTTTTCCCAGTTGAAAAATGAAAAGCCTGTGTGTGTGTGCAATTTTTCACACAAAATTAGATTAATGTTTTAATTTGAAGATGGAAAGATTTAATCAGTTAATTTATTGCAATTTACTTATATATTCAATAATATTGGCTTTGTTATAAATTTTCTTATTAATAAATTTAACTGCAATTAATACTTAATAGTTAAAATTTAAGTGTGAGAGAAGCATATTTTTATTTACCATTTAAAAAATTTTGTTTCCTTGTTTCTGAACCATTGTGTACTAATAAACTTTACTTCTACAAAATTATTGATAATAATTTAAATTACTAAAGTTATTGAAATTATTTTAAGGCTTATATAACTTTTAAAAATTTTTATTAACTGTCAAGATGTTATACCAATATACTATCTCAGTATCTGCACACATTGTGAATATGTTGATAAAAGAAGTATATTCAAAACAGTTGACTTTTCTTGAATATGAATGCCACACACAATCCCCTTTTAATTTAGATAAGTGTTAATGTTATGTTCATGACTGTGAAAGAGTTAATATATGTCTACAATTACATATAAATGCTGATTGTTATTATTTCTTAATCATTAATTTATTTTACAACAGGACTTGACCTCTGCACTTACAAAGAAAATCACTCTCAAGGCTCCACTTGTGTCGTCCCCTATGGACACCGTCACAGAATCTCAGATGGCCATTGCTATGGCAGTAAGCATTACAGTATAATGAAGTATTACTAATAATATTTTGATAGTGTCTGACTGACAATAATTATTTTCTGATTGTTTTCTGTCTCATTCATCATTTTTGTTTAATTGTTATTGTTATTTGTTTTTGTTGTGTATTGTAACACTTACACTTTACTACTTGTACAACCCTCGAAAATTGTAGCTGTAATAAAAGTTATAATAATATTGATATTATAGGAGTTTGAAATGCATAAAAAAAGCACATTTCTGTTGAAAACTTAAAAAGAATGTGAGATGTGTTTTCAGGAAAAAATATAAATATAGAATATACTTATCTCATTACAACAATTGTATTTTAATTTTTTATTAACCTAGATTATTACCTTAATATGGATATATATTTATTTTAAATGGGTTATAAAACTATAACTTGGAAATGAGAGTAATTTTTTTATTTGGTACTTATACTCACCATACCAAGACTAAATGAAACAAGAGTTACCTTTCTGCAATATGGCTCCTTTGTAAATTGTAAGTAGTTCATGATATTATTATTATTTTATATTTACGAATTTATAATTTTCTTCATCTTGCACTAAAATGGAAACGTAGGCAGATTATTTTTTAAGGCTAAATATTTCTGAATAAAACAAATACATGTAGTATCACCTTATGGATGTTTTGATTGCATCGATTGTTTAAATATCACGTGCATTTATGTAAGGCTTGTTGATGTTCAGTAAAAGAATACAAGTTTTGGAATTGGATTGATTTATGTGGAAAGGAAATGTGGTGGGAAAAAATTAATTTATAATATATTATTTCTTCATAAAATTGACTGTTTCAAGATGAAAAGGAATCTGGAATATTTGTTTAATGTATTATCAATTCTAAGAAAACTTGATGCAGACAGTTAGTTTTAATGTTATTATTAGTACTAAGAAATCTTTGATGCAGTACGTTTGTTGGATTATATTGAAAATTAAAGAAAATAGCAATATATAAGCAGATCAAGCACTAAAAGAGGTGCCGTTTTTGGTTCAAAATGAATTTGTATTACAAATAATTACAGAATAAACACAAATTCATGCAACTATCTCTTATATATCTCTCGTATTAATTAGAATATAAACACATTGAATGGCTCTTCCCTGTGTGGTACACTCATCAGAGAATGAGCCATATAAAAATTCACTTTAATATTTCTAAAGCACAAATAACTAAATATTCTCTGCTTACCAATGTTTGTGTGATGCAGAACAGAAATTTGTGTGAAGTTAAAGCAGATCATATATAAAAATCACACCATATCTTTTGAGAAATTGAAAAGTAATATATAAATTGCTAAGCCCAGAAGTATATATCTGAGTCATGTCTATATTGTTTTGATTATATAATTTTAAAATAATTTTATTCAGTGTTCAGAGTAGTTTTAACATTGCAAACATTTGCAGTTGTGTGGTGGAGTTGGAGTGATTCATCATAATTGCCCACCAGAATTTCAAGCCAACGAAGTCAGGCGCGTCAAGGTAAATTATTACTCTACTTTTTTCATATATCTCGTGCATTACTCGTGTGCTTTTAAGGCTTGGGTGTGTGTGTGTGTGCAAAGCCTTCTATTTTTATTATATACATTTCAGCCTTACAGTGGCATAAACAACTGATTTATTAATTAGGTATATATAGAAAATCAGTTTTAAAAAAGAGAAGTTCTGACTAGCTATTGTGTTGAAAAGAAAAGTTTATAGAAGATACTACAAAATTGGAAACCATGCATTATGTTGAGCATCATATATTCTATCTGCTTGATAATTATTGGCATATTGCTACACCTTCCTTTTTGTCTTAATCAGGTAAACAGTATTTCTGGACAGAGTTTATAGTATTTATGTTCATTGAAATTAGAATGTATGTATGATTTAGCATTTAAAATGATGAATGTATGTCATGTTAACACTTTCAGCTTGCTGCTACTATGTTATTGCCTGAAATGATTAAGGAAGTGATTTTAGTTGTGTGGGTTGCTGTGTTCTATATAACACTCTTAATTAGATTTCTTTCCCCTCGCAATTTTCCTTTCAGTGTGCAGTTCCAAGGTGTGTTTTAATACCAGTAAAATCTTATGAACATAGTGTAGACTGTGCTTTAAATGTAATGTTTGAAAACTGTTTATTTGGTGATGTGCACAGAGATACATAAACATAGTAATGCTTATTGTTAAAGAATGATGTTGATAGCAAAATGACAGCTGCTGAAAAAAAGAGACTATTGTTTGGACTATTTTAATAGTCTTTTTATGATAACCGAAAGGTCCCTAATTTGTATTATATTCAAAAGCAGGCAACATTATTAAAAGAATTTTTTTTTTCCTGTAGTAGAATTTGACACTAGAAAAAAGAACTTGAGTTATTAGGAAATGTGTAGATAGAGTAGGATGAAAGGTGTTAGTCATATTGAAAAATCAGCATTTGATTTTATTAAATTCGAAGAAGCATCCATCTCCTCATATGTAGTGGATAGATATTTTCCCATTAAAGTTAAACAGTATTCAAATGCTTTGTGTTATATAATATTTATCAGTGTCTGGACAACAAAATTATGACAGCTCCCTGTTTGGCAGTAACAAAAAGTTGAGCAGATAATTTTTCTGGTCTGAGCTCTTTCAGAAAGGAAAGAGTTGTAGGGAGTGATGGTGACCAGCCTGTGTGTTAAGTTATTGCATGAATTACATAGCTTAATATGCAAATGATTATGGTTCGAGACTGGTGTGTGTATTTTTGGTTTTCTTTGTGACATCACACCAGGTGTGGACAGATAATTATCATAATGCTCTCATGATGGAAGTCATTCTTTTGGAGTGTTAACATCTTTGTGATGATACCCTCTCTTTTCCAGGTTTTAATTACACAGTCTCTCTTATTCTACAAAAATTTCATTGTTGCTGCTGAACAATCTAGCAGTTTTAATTTGGAAAGGCAAAAGGGTTTTATCAATGTGTACTGTTTTCAGAAATACGAGCAAGGTTTCATATTGGATCCTGTGGTAATGTCACCCAGGCATTGTGTAGCTGATGTTGTGGATGCCAAGAAACGCTATGGGTTTTCTGGAATTCCAATAACAGAAAATGGTCATATGGGAGAGAAACTTGTAGGTCTAGTCACACAGCGTGATGTTGACTTTCTCACTCAAGAAGAGTACTGCACCCCTCTTGCTGATGTAAGATATATGCATATTTTGTTTGCTTCATTAAAATTTAAATATATTTTTACAGTTAAAGCATGAAACACGACTGATAATTTCTTCATGTGAGAGCACTCTAGCACAACCATAGTATATATATTGTGATAATTTCTATCTTTTCAATTAATTTTGGATAGAAGTACAAGCTTTGTTTGTTTATGTTTTTTAGGCCTTGGTTTGTTTTTTTCTTTTGAGATTTTTTAACATTAATTTTATTTATTACTTTATACTTGTCTTCAATAAAGAAGTAACGAAGTGTATTAAGTGAAAAGATGAATTTGAATAAATTGCTTTTTATAGAGTTAGTAGTGTGATCTTGGTTTGGGTTGTTGTGAATTTTGTGTGAAATTTTTTGTTGCTAATAAAGTAATTATAGCTTTTAGAATATTTAGGTTAAATTTAATTTTTATTTATTTGGGGTGGGTGGTTGGAGGATCTAAGAATTCATTGCATGTTATTTATATCGAGTAAATTTAAAGTTATTCTTCTAGATATCTTTCTAAATGCCTTTGATCAAGATTTTCAGTATTAAGTCAGATATAAATTTGAAATTAAAAAATATATATTGTAGCTTATCAAAGTGCATAGTTTTTAGTAGAAATATTTCTAGAAAGTTTGGCATTATTAGTATTTGGTGAAAATGTTTCCCAGCTTCATTAATATTAGTCATTTTGAAATACATTATTAAAGAAGTGGAGTTCATTAATAGTAAATACGTTAATGAATATGCTTTGCAAATATTTTGCCTTGATATGTTCATAGCTTTATCGTTGATTTGAAAAATAAGTATAGGTGGTCTTGGTAAAGTAGTAGAGACTAAGGCAGGGGTCACCAACACGGTGCCCACGGGCACCAGGTCGCCCGCAAAGACCAAATGAGTCGCCCGCAGGCCTTTTCTAAGTCTTCACATTATTAATAATGTATAAAGGCAAACTAGAAGAGTGTATCAAACTGGTAGCCCCTCGTATGACTTAGTACCCATGAAGTAGCTCTCGCTATCAAAAAGGTTGGTGACCCCTGGATTAAGGTATTTACAATCAGATATTTTACCTCTAAAAGCTGTTTTGCTGTCATGTTATATTACTTTTGTAAATTATTATATTTCAATTGAATATAATGTACATACTTATGAATTGTATCCTGGAGCAACTTTTCTATTAACCTTTAAATTACTAACTTGCATGTTTTGCAGTATTTTAATTACTTACAACAATTGGCACTTTTACTAAATAGGATTTTATCATTAAATGAGCTACATTTTTTTAATCTTTATTTTTTTAAAGATCTATTGTACATTATTTTATTTTTACCTATATTGAGCGTGCTTGAGTAAATAGCACTACTTTTTCTACGTTTTGCTGCATGTAGATTATTGCTGCAGGGCAGAAGAAAATTATATTGTACTCATCAGTAGCTCGTCTTTTCTATTTTCTCTTAGCTTTATTTCCATATTGTTGCAAAGTGGTTTTTAGGGGTAGAAAAAGTGCTATTTCTCCATAAAGCAGGCTGCTCCATATTCAAACCAGGTAACAGTTATATTTACACTGTAGGCTAACTGCTGCTCAGGAAAAAAAAAGGAATGTGGTGACCATAACTTTAGTGGTAGAGTCTTTAAGCCATACTGTATTCTGCCTTGCTGTGTTTTTTTTATAAAATGCAATTAATGAGTGTGTTTCCTGTGCACTGCAACCTGTATTGGTGGATGAAGAGGTCCTGGCTATTGAGTATTGCATCTGATTACTAACCAGGCTGGTGCAACACATCTCTTTGGCTCTAATTTCACATAGACAGGAGGCCAGAGCCCAATCTGACCAAACATTCTGACATGAAGTCCAAATTGCCTAAACTATATTCCTCTTATCATTAATTAGCAGCATCTGTATATTTCTTTCTTAGTAGTAGTAAATTTCTATATTTTCTTCAAAATTCACTATATACACATCTATCCTTCGAAGGCAATCTTGTCATAGAAAGTGGTAGCTTAGGGTTTAATTGAGACCACTGAGTATATTGTAATGAGAGCCATTGTGCTTAACACAATGTGGTGTAAAATATACATCCCTTTGATGGACTCATTGGGGGTGGGGGCATAATAATGAATTAAAAACGCTGCAGTATAGAAGACAAACATCTGAACACGTCAACAACAGGATGGCTCAGACGAAGACCATGTTCCTTCCAATCTACTAAACATTTTAAAATGCAGCCGTTTAAAAGAAATAATATTTTTACATGCTATTTCTTATATAGAGAGTATTGTATTAATTAAAAGAATGATCAGTATCCTATACACTAATACTGGTGCAATACTTCCTTGAACTATCCTTTAGTTATTTGATATAGAAGTCATCAATCTTTTAACAAAGTCAGGAGAGATCAGATAGTGCAACAATATAGATCAAACACAGTGAGCAGTGTTAAGATTTCATATTGTTAAGTCTTGGGGAGGGAGAGATAACAGTTTGCTGTTTTTATCAGACTGATTTAGAAAACGAAACTTCTTCCTTTTGGAAGGTGTGGTAGGTGTTTAAAGGTCTTTTTGCTTAATTATAATTTTTTTTTTTTAACTTAAAAACTCGGATTAAATATAAAATACAAAATCCGGTTTGTTTGTTAGGATACAAATATATATTAAAGCATTGGTGTTTTTCAGTTTTTTAATTGCGATTAAATCGGATTTTACAATTAACTTTATTCATTTTAAGTGTTTCAGTAACCTTTTAATGATCTTTAAATATTTATAATATATATTTGTTGATAAATATTCTTTATATTCCTTACTGCCAAGAATATACCCATGTGCCTCGTCAAAATTTTAAGTGTGCTGGGGGGGTGGGGAGGAATCATTAGATCAGGATGACAGTAAAGGGGAAACAAATACATCTCTCTGTGGTTTTGATTAAAGTAATGTCACGAAAAGAAAAATGTTAAAAAAGTATTCCTGGCAGTGTAAGTGTTCAGTGGCATATTTTGTAAATGCATTTCTTTTTCTATAAAATAAGCAAATTGTGCAATTTTAATGTAGGTTATGACCAAATATGAGGACTTGATCGTTGCAACTCATGGAGTAACATTGAAAGAAGCAAACATGATTCTTCAGAAGAGCAAAAAAGGTAATTAAAAATTATGTATAGAGTGATTTTGTAGAGTTTAGCATTAAAATAATGTGGTGGACATTAGTTTAATTGAAGTACAATGTAGCAACGAATATTAAATAATATGGCTTTTAAAAATCTATCTAAATGACTTTAACTGCACTGCTTTTATTATTTATAGTTTTATCAAATAAATGATTATTGCAACATAATTCTGTTTGCATGTTGATCATCAGTTTAGTGAATATATCATCTTTTATTATTTTTTTGTATTATATATCTTTAAAGCATTTTAATTTTCATGCTGCTTTTGTTTTGTTTTTTAAATATCTACAGTCGTGGTGCTTATATTTGTTAACCTTTAGTATGCTGAGTTCCTATAAGACTTCTGTCACTTGCCACTGATTTTTTTACAGTATAGATACAATTATTCACACCTGATTTAATCAAAGTCTTACCATTCTCCTTTTTAGAACAATACCTAATTATTTTTGCAGATAATGTAAAAGATACATTTTAAAATAAAAATATTTCAATTTGGGGTTCTGTCAGTTCTAGAGATAGTTTTTAGTCTTTTGTTATGAAATGAATTATATCTTCTCTTTGTGACAGTTTTAAAAAAATCTTCCTGTTTGTCATAATTGATTATTTATATAAACATTTATTGATTGCAGGCAAACTACCTATTGTCAATGAGAAAGGTGAACTGGTGTCCCTCATTGCTCGTACTGATACAAAGAAAAACCGGGAATTCCCCCTTGCCTCTAAAGATGAAAGGTATTTCATCTGCTTGGTATTAAATCTTGTTAATTTAAAAAAAAAATATTTATCATGTCTGGTTTAAGTCCTATTATTGATTTTATAAAAATCATATGTCCATCAATTTAGGAACCATATTATCTCAGTGATATGTCTGGTCCCACTTTTTATACAGACATAAATGTAGACATCCACATTTACATATTAACATTCTTTATGTGCTGTTGTTAATAGTATTGACCAGGTAGAGCCATTTACTGAAAAGTTGACTTTATAATTCTTTTCTCTTATAATTTTATGAAGTGTTTTAAAATTGCATGCCTCAATGGTTTTTTAAATCTTGACCAGTTTGCAAACATAGAATATGCATCATCGGATTTAAGAATTTGTACATTATTTACAGATGCTTATAACTTCCTCATATGCTGCCAAATTAAAGAACATTATGATATGTATGGATAAATTAAAAACTGTAATCTTTTTTATTATTATTATTAAAGTCAAGCTCTGCTTTTGCACTCAGCAAGAGCATGTCGTGTGTGGATGGTGGATTTGGTCAAATTGAAAATAAATTCATAAAATTATTGTAATTATTCTGTGCAACAAATGACAAGTGTCTTTTCTATACCTTCAGAATTCTTGGTTTAACTTATATAAAATTAATCACAAGTTAAAATAAAAACATAAACATGTTTGAGAATTCAAACATAATCAAGGTTAATTTGTTTGCAGAATGAATGGATGGATGATTTAAAAAGCAATATTAATGATGAAAATTGCCTACGAATAGAATAACACATGGCACATAACATTTCGATATCACACACCACATGATATATTATCGGCTGTTGTTTTGGTGGGCAAAAGGATATGAAGGTCACAATGAAAGCTATCAGTTCAACTATACATTTTAAATATGGTAACAAGCTGATGTGTGCCTGATTATGCAAACGCTTTTGCAAAGGTTCAAATATTTGATTTTTTTGATTATTGAAGGAAGGCAATAAGAGAAGGAAATGAATATTTGCATGAAAATTATATAACCAGTTAATTGACCTACTGATTGAAAGCAGATATGTTCAATTTAAACTGCAAACTCAAAGCGATCAAAGAGTTGTCTTACACTCAACCAGTGAAGAACACTTTGTAATACTTCTTAAAATAGTAATTTTCTACATTGTAACTTGGATCAATAACAAGAAACAAACAGTAAATTGAAGCAAAAAAAGAAATTATTGTTTGTAACTGCATCTCTCCTAGAAATAACAAAATAAACAGCTTTGTATCATTGTTACCATTTCTTGTATTAGTACATTTAAAATATATTTTATTCAGTGGATCTAAATATTATTTTTTTTTTTAATAGTGTGCCTTGTTGTGATGGAATACTAACACTGTAACAAACAGTAATAGCAAAATCTCTCTCTCATTCTAAAGTCTATATTGAGTATGGATCAGGAAGAGTTATTTTATTACCATCAAGTTCCAGTGTACATTTCTCTTCATTAGCATAATTTTGATCAAGCATCAAGATGCTCCTATAAATTATGCTGGAAGCTAGCTGAGTTTCACTACACACTGATCTGGCACAAGATGCTCACTATAAGATCAGATTGAATTTAAAAGGAAAAATTTATGTTACTTTTAACAAAAATATTTTTGAACACCCCACAATTACGAAACTTTAGCTTAAAAAAAACCCATTAGAGCCGAGTGAGTTTGTTGTTGAAATTCACTTTATACTCTAATTGTAAACTTTTTATAAATGTTCACTTGGTGTCAGAGCACCACTGTTGGAAAGTGATGATGGTTGAATTTACTGAATTTCAATTTTCAACAAAAGAGACTCGTTGACAGTGGTAGGTGATATAAAGTCCAGACACAGTTATTCTCTAGTTAAAATGTGTTAAAATTATTTGATTCAGGGCATTTCTCAATGACAGTATAAAGTGGTTTGATTAGGGCAAACTCCTTAAAGGCTATCGCAGTGTAAACTGGTTAATCTTAGGGCAAACTCGTTAAAAAGGCACTGGCAGAGTAAAGTGGTTAATCTTAGGGCAAACTCGTTAAAAAGGCACTGGCAGAGTAAAATAGTTAATCTTAGGGCAAACTCGTTAAAAAGGCCATGGCAGTGTAAACTGGTTAATCTTAGGGCAAACTCGTTAAAAAGGCAATGGCAGAGTAAAGTGGCAAGTGGCTGATGTTAGGGCAATCCTTAATGACAGTGACATTATCAAATGGCTCTCTCCTGAATGGCACCAGACATGGTGAGGATCTTGTTTCAGCAGGCAAATTTTTCCAGAGTTTGAGACTGCACTTAAACAAGCTCTGCCGTCTGTGTGTGCACACATATTTTCTTCAAAAGGGATTATAATATTTTTAGTAGGACCATGTGTGATCTTGTGTCGAGAAATGGATAACAGGGATGGGATTTTGAATGGCACGACGTGGAGACTTTAAGTGGCATTGTTATTGTGCATTTTTTGTTATTTCTTTTTATAGAAAGCAGTTGTTGGTTGGTGCAGCAGTTAGCACTCATGAAGATGACCGAAAACGAGTGGAGCTTCTGAGACAGGCTGGAGTTGACTTTGTCATTTTAGTGAGTAAACTGATTTCTTTATGCATTGTGTTGTAAGAGATTTGGTACCACTCATTTCTAAGTGTTATATCTATCAGTGTATTCAGTTTGGGTGATCATCGACCTGTGGATTTTTTACCCAGATTGTTAGAATTATTTTTATTGTGCAAGTATATAAACTAATTTCACATCACCATTTAACATTCAGATTGGGTACTAGAAATTCACACTTGGTGCACTAAGAGCATTGGCTTTAACAAACTTAAAACCTTCACATCCTATGGCTAAATTGGACTGCTTATGATCTTTGAAAATTATGACAACCATTTGATTTTGAACTTTAGACCTTCAGATCTTTAAGTTTATTTTATTAAGGCCAAGGTAATGTTTTATTTTGTTATTTCTGATCTTAGCGAATATTGTTTATTTGTAGAACTTTGCAAACTCAGATATGTCTGTGGAGAGTAAATTTGCCTATCTCTATTTCTAAGCTTAATTATTATATAATTTATTAAATGTTAATCTGACATGACCTGCAGCTACTGCGCATGATAATTTTGTAAGTACCAGAATTAAAATAACAAAGAATATGCTAGAACTTGCTGATGCAATACAAACCAGTTCCAAGTGTGTGAGTAGTTTGTATTTTTTTCATAATAGTCTCATACTTGCTCATAACAATTTCATCCTATGGGGATAGACCCCAAAAGTTACTTTGTTGAAGGAAGTTCTATATTCTAATCACTTTGCTTTTGACCTAACTCAAGTCCAGTCATAAAAGTGATCATTAGCTTATGGTAAGTTAACTGACTGATAAAGAAAGAATATTTTTATCTATCTAAGTAATGAAAATTATAAATTTATAAGGATAAATATTGCAAATGATGCAATTAGGAAGATATAATGACAAATTCTTTTAGACCTTTTTATTGCATATCATTGTATTATAAACAATATAAAATTAACTGAAATATAGTTTGATAAAACAATTTGCTAAAATATTTTTTGTTGACAAGAAGAAAATTTGTTTTTATATATATATCAGAAGTTTTCTTTGCATCAGCCATTGTATTATCTTGCACATAAGATTCAGACTGGTATACAAAGCAGTCACTGAATTAGTTGGGGGAAAACTTACTTTCTATTTAAGTATATTCACATTTTTGAAAAAATATTGTTGAACACCATAAATTATGGAACTATAGTTATCCAATTCAGAATTAATGCATCAAATTAATGTACTTGGCAGAGAAACAGACCCTTTAAAATTCTAAATATTGTTCGCATTTCAGTATTATTTAATTAATATAACCTGTAAGTCGTTTTAACCAGTTAAAATTATATCTACATACATACATTATCTACTTATATAAAAACGGTGAAAATTTCTTGAGTTTATTTGAATATAATTTTCAAAAAATGTGTGTATTGTTCATTGTAGCAACTGCAAATGAAGAATTAGTTAAATTAATTAAAAATTATTTTACTAATTAAAAGTTAATTCCTTCTAAAATAAATGTTTTTATTTTGCCTTGACAGTTCTTAAATTTGAATGTTTTGTTAAGGATTCTTCTCAAGGAAATTCCATCTACCAAATCAACATGCTTCGCTGGATAAAACAAAACTTTGAAGATGTTCAAGTCATCGCTGGCAATGGTATTGTTTATTTCTTAGTAGTTTTAATTTACAGTTTGTCATTTTATTGTTTGCATGTGTTGTGTGTGTTTAAACCAGCTCTGTAAAATATCTTTCTGTAAACTAATTTATGAATAGTACATTTTGTTTAGTTCTTACAGTTTCATGATTTCAGTGGTGACAGCTGCTCAGGCCAAAAATCTTATTGACGCTGGAGCCGATGGACTTCGAGTTGGCATGGGCAGTGGTTCTATCTGCATCACTCAGGAAGGTGAGTTTGTCACTATATACAAGGCTGATTGATGCACGCATATTTTGTAAATGATGATCCTTTTAGTTATTCCTAATTTGCTGCACAAGTAATTTATCCATTTTAAATAGCCTTTCTTTACCAACCTAAGTGAATGCGCAGTAATGCTGTTTAATTGTGGTGACCATGTGCATGATTTGTTTGTCCAGTGATGGCTGTTGGACGGCCACAGGCAACAGCTGTGTATAAAGTGGCAGAGTATGCTCGTCGATTCAGTGTACCTGTTATAGCCGATGGTGGCATATCTTCTGTGGGACACATCATTAAAGCTCTTTCTTTAGGCGCATCTACAGGTATGAATTAAACATTATAGCAGAAGCTGTTTTAAGTTTCAGCCTTTTGCGTGAGAACGAAATCTCACTATAATTCTGTACTTCAATGGTGTGACATGAGGTTGTGGATTAAATGGTGACTTTAATAAAAACAGCAAGGCAGTAGCTTGTGATGCCAAACATGTGCACTCTCCTTTTAAGGATAACCGGGCAGAGAGAGGGACAGTGGTCACTGGTCTTATGGAAAGTCATGTCCATTTCCTTCCAGAGGATAGTAGAAAATAATAGAAGAAACTCAAATACTGTAAAAATGGAATAAAAACAATAATCAAAACCTATAGCACAAATTATGATGGAGAGCAGATTTGAGATGCTTGTGCAAATGGCAGTCATTGGCATTGATTTAAATCCGAAGCCTATGCTCACTAAATAAGGGATGGAGAGTAGGCTGGATTATTTTACTGCTGTTGAATGACTACAGCAAAACAAATAGTTCTTTTATTTCACACTTTAAAAAAAAAATTTTAAATCACTTAGTTTTGATTCATTTATAGGAAAGAGCCACTGGATCTCTACAGAAATCTATATTTCTCTAGGTTTTTATTCAAGAGTTTTTCTGGTATCAATGCTATACATGGAATAGTTCTTAATAAATTGAATTCTAACAGTTTTGTACCCTGGAAAGTAAAGAGTTTAAAACTATCATTAAAAACTATTTTTGAAAATGTCTAATAATTATCAGCATGCAGTTTTAATGTATAATAATATGTACTATTTAAAACTTTGTTTTTAAAATAATTGCATGTTAAAAAAATTAAAGTACGGTTGTTGTTTTTTAAATTGAGAACACAGGCTGAGAAAGTTACATATGGCTTAGAAAGTATTCAGATTTTTTTAAAAGTTAGAATTTTGGGGATAACATACTAATCAAAAAGTAATAAATTAAAAAATTATTTTTTAAAAACCTATATTGTATAGGTCAGGGCTGCATAAATCGTGGTCGCATGCGGCCTGAGACAGGGCTCTGTACGGCCCCCGGAGCAAATCATTTCATAATTTGTGTGGTTATTTTTCTACTGAGCCATCCATGTGCAATCTGACTTGCGACCCTCCACTCACTATCAATTGGAAATTTGGCATTTGGCCCTCCGACCTAAAAAGTTTGTGCACCCCTGATATAGGCAGTTATCCATACACAACTTTTTAATTATATATATATATATATATATACATATAAGAAGCCAAATTTCAGGTACATAAAATATTTTAAAGTGGACTTTGTGTAAATTTGACTATTGGAGCAAAAATGTTGTTTTGAGAAAATAGCATGTTTAAAGTGAAATAAGAACTGTAAAACTTGAAACCTATGTTGATGATGAGTTTCTTTTCAGTCTTGGTGAGTATATTTTGTATAAATTACTTGACGGTGATGGGTTTATTTTTTACAATTTGTTTCTTATGACGAGGGTTACATTTTAGTATACATTGCCTGACAGTGATCTTGGGTTTGTTTATTACAATTTAATTGATGGTGATAAGCTTGTTTGACAAATTTTGTTTGTAATGATATTTGCAGTGAATTGGGTTTTATCATACATGGTTTACAGTAATGACAGGGTTTTTTTTGTATAAACTACTTTCCAGTGATGATGGGCTCCATGCTAGCTGGAACATCAGAAGCTCCTGGAGAGTATTTCTTCGCTGATGGTGTTCGGTTAAAGAAGTACAGAGGAATGGGGTCTTTGGATGCAATGGAGGTGCACAAAGCTAGTCAGGCACGTTACTACAGGTACCGACTTTTCCATGCCACCTTTGTTGGGTTTTTTAAATTAAATTTTTTATGTTGAATCACAATGAGAGTCTCCCATGAATTGTTTTCAAAGTTTGGATGAAAAAATTATTAAAAGATTAGTATTGTTAACAACCATTTTCTTCATAAAATTTTTAAACAAAAATTATTATTTCAATAAAACTCTAGTCTTTTTATTGTGAATAAACAATGGATGTACTTTGTGAATATTTACTTATGTACTTTACAGACTTTGCCAAACACAAGACTTTAGGTGTCTTTATGAAGGTGTAAAGAGGAAATTTCTTGAATCTATTATAAAAAGGATTAGCTGTTTGTGAAAGTGGTTTAGAAGGATACATTTGGACACATCGACAGCACTGGTCTTAAGTTAAATTTCAATGGAAGCAGATGATAGATTTATCTAGTCCAGTAGTGATCACAATTAATCTTGCTGATTAAACTGTAATATTTGAAGGCTAGGCAAAATAAATTTACTGTTTAGAATGTAGATCTATCAAATAACTGCTAACTTTCGCTATATAAGCTTAAATTTTTTAATTTTTTTTTTTAAAGCAGTGCTTGTGTTTTTAGTTTTTGCATATTCTTATGGCTTTTTTATTAGCAATTGATATAATGTGTAAATTTAAATTTTGTGGTAAGGTACTAATAAATTTTAATAATAATAAAATTACAATTTAAAGCAAACCAATACACATACACAGTACACTTTTTTAAAAAGTAAATAATGATGAAAATAATAAAATAATCAAATTACTATAAAACTAATAAATAAATTAAGTATT
This sequence comes from Sinotaia quadrata, assembly GCA_028829895.1. Lineage (NCBI taxonomy): Eukaryota > Metazoa > Mollusca > Gastropoda > Architaenioglossa > Viviparidae > Sinotaia > Sinotaia quadrata. Next base: position 86,767,028 of record CM054178.1, read on the forward strand.
GTGCATAACTTTCAATTAACAAAAAAATATTGCAATGTAATTATGTATAAATTTGTATATAAATTAAGGATTATACATGGAAACTTCAGTCATTTATGAAAAAATTGATTGATTTCAGTTCTACTATGCTATTAACAAATGAAAGCTATGCTCAAGTTTCTTGTTATAATCTCTCAAGATAATAAAAAAAATTCATTTGACTTCTGTCTGACTTTAAAGTTCAGTAGAAATAATAAAATTAATATTAGGTAGTCCCAACCAATTTTCAGGTTGGATTTAGGGTAAAGCTGCCATGCGCAAAAAGAAATCCAAACCAAATGAAGTTTTTCAATTTCACCGACATACAGCTGCAACGCCCCATTTTTAGACAAAACATGTTCAACACTTTTAGTAAGTGTAATTATTTTTCTTTCAAACATATTACTCACAGTAAATAAAATACAACAGTATTTTAGATAAGGAAATGATCATTAATTTTAGCCAAGTTGCACCAGCAAATAATTGTATTCAAGTATAAAACTTCACTAGAGAAAATCACTAAATTTGTGCACTAAATGCTACTTATTCCTGTAAAATAGCAGTGTTGGGACTATCTATTAAATATGCAAAACCAATATGTGTAGTTTATGTCTCCTTGTTTAGAGTGCAAATCAGAAAGTTAAAAATAACCTGTCCTACTAGACAGTGTTAAGTACTACTATTCATATACTAATCTTGTGTAATTTTGTTGCTTATCAACTTATCAGTTTTGTTTTATCAACTTGCTTGTTATTTATTACTGAAAATTATTTTTTTAAAACTAACAAAGAAATATGTTCAGATTTTTAGTTTGCCACTTGTATCTTTTTGATATGCATTTACTGAATATTTGTTTAGTTTGACAGATAGACAGATTTTTCTGTTTAAAAAAAAAAAAAAGAGATGCTATGAGTTTAATAATAAATTTAATATAATGTATGAGAAGTGGGTAATTTAGATTGAGTTGATACTAATTTGAAGATTAGGTTTTGTAGTCATTTGATCAAATGGGTTAAATCTAGTATCAGAATACATTACTTCAGCTGGCAACACCCTACAGTCTCCATAGTACTTGTAATGAAAGTTGAATACATATTTATTTTAAAATGTGGTTTGAATTAAATGGCCAGTCAGAGAGAATTGCACGCTTTTTAGAAACCTGATAATCAGTAATCAATATCTGCTTGTTGGTTTGACATGGACTAAAACAATGCCTTGACTACAGATAAAACTTACACTAATGCAAGTTAATTATAAGTGAGTATTCATTGGTATCTTACTTTTTCTTTTTTGGGGGGATGGGTGGGTATCAGGACCATTGTGTGCTGTTTTATGTGGGCAGCAAGCAGATATTTGATAAATCTAAGTTTTAAAAAAAAATAGCTTATATAAACTCCCTCCTCAATTTTTAAAACTTTGAGTCTTTGATTAAGTTGGTAGAATGTGAGTTGGATCGAGAGGGTCTTTTATTTAAGGAGGTAGGAGCAGTTAAACCCATCTAAGGTCTTTATTTCCATTACTGTTCTACTTCATCTGAAAGAAATTACTTTTTGTTGATTTTTTTATAGTGAGTCTGACAAAGTTAAGGTTGCCCAAGGTGTCTCAGGGAACATTGTTGACAAAGGCTCCATCCACAAGTTTGTACCTTACCTTATCTCTGGAATCAGGCATGGATGCCAAGATATCGGTGCTAGAAGCCTCTCCATTCTCAGGTTGGCCATTCTTTGAATGATATTGGACTTTTTGTAGTTTTTTACGTTTTATTTGAATTTCAAGATTTTACACTTTATATGCCGTTATTAATTTTTAAAATGTATTTACTAATTTTAGTCTGTATTTTATATTTTTTATGGTTTTGTTTCTTAAAAACAATATTTATCTTTTTTGTTTTGGGTTTATTAAATTGTTTTACAAATGTTTTTGTTTTGTTTTTGTTTTTTTTTGTTGTTTTTTTTTTTTTTTGGGGGGGGGAATATTATAAATCAGTTTAGAAATTAGAAATCTTTATCTTATGGTTTGCATCAATAATTTAATTTTAAAAAGGCAGCTACATGGCTCATCAAAGGTTTGTATCAGAAAAAAACCCAGTGGATGGCTTGAAATCTAATGCAGATTTATCTGCTCATTTTTATTGATACACAAATAATATATTAAGAATACTTAATCAATGCTAAATGTTACCTGGCACCAGCACCGAAGTATATGACCAAAAATTGAAGCAGACATTTGAAAATAAGAAAAATATCTACAAACAATTTATTGATTATATAGTTTGGAACAGATTGGGGGTTTGGAAGCAGTCATAAGCTATGATACATTCTAGAAAGCCCTTATGCTACTGTAGTCAGAATGTACTGGAAATCAAGTAAGTTTATGAGCTTCAAAAAGTCCATAAGCTGGTCTGAAATACTCACTCCTGTAGCATCTTATCAAGCAAAAAATTCTTTGACATTTTCATTTTAAGAATAAGCTAGTATGGAGTCGGGATTTTTGGTTATGTTTTTGTTGGATTTATTTTTACTGTTCTTGTTGACTTTCACGTGAACTCCCATATGTACTATTTCAAGAGGTATATTTGCCACCAGATCCATGATGTACTCCGGTGAGTTAAAGTTTGAAAGAAGGACAACATCTGCTCAGATTGAAGGTGGTGTGCATGGACTTCACTCGTAAGTTTGGGTGTTGTTTATACAGAATTATGGACTTAACTCATAAGCTTGAATATATTGTTCATGCACAGATAACTTCAAATTCCTTACCCATTGGATTATCCTCGTTTTTTTTTGCTAATGACTAAATTTTATTACTGAAATGAAGAAAATAATAGGAATCTTCAGCTGTGAAATTTTACAATCCTTACAGTAACATAAATAGCATACTTCTTTTTACTGTCAGAAATAGAAATAATACTGAAAATATATCCGCCATCTCTTTATTTTTAGCCAACCTCAAAGAGAAGATTTAAGATAATCTGCAGTTTAAGAAATTCAAAGTTATAAAATCATACAAACATTTCTTAAATCTTAAAATTGTTATTTTATCTGCTACTCAAGTGTATGATTGCTTTAGTTTAAAATTAAATGGTGATGAAAAGTTTGATTAAAATAATTAGTAATTAATTATTAATCCTTTCATTGCCATTGATATTATACACACATTAGTCCATCAAATTTTAATTTGAACAATATATAGGGACAGTCAAGAAAACAAAATGCTATCTTGATTAATTTCCCTCTCTTTATTTCATTTTTTCTGCCATCAGTCTGTTCTATAATTTCTGCAGATAGTTCTATAGGTATGAATTGAAATTGTTTTTTAAAGCTGGACAGTGAAGAGACTTTTAAAATTTTATTTTAAAATAAATGTAATTAAAATTAAATCTCTTGCTACAGCTATCATGCATGAAGTAGAAGGTATATTTTAATAAAATAAAATATCTTCATCAACTGTACTTCATTATTTATAATATGCCACTTTATCTAATGGCATGCTATTATATATGACATAATTTAATTGTTTTCTTATTTCTAATTTTGCAAACCTGCCAACCTCACAAATTTAGCATGGATTTGCTTAAAAAACAAAAAAATATGTTTTCACTAGAATTGTTTCACCACCATGGCCTTTGAAAACTTTTCATCAATTAGGCATTCTCTTGCTTTAAAACAGAAAAAAACAGAATAATTGTTTCGCCACCATTGCCTTTGAAAACTTTTCATTAATTAGGCATTCTTATTTTATGGTTTGACTTTTGGGCCTTATTCCCCTCAATTTTTTTTTTTTTTTTTTTGGGGGGGGGGAGCAGCTGGATTTCTCAATTTTTCCTCCCACTCCCATTTCAAGATATTTTCAATATCAGTCAGGTATTCAATATGTTTTAAAGTGCTGGAAATTCAAAGATGTTTGTCCTTTCAATGTTTTGAAAAGTTTTTGAGTTTTTAATAAGTATTTCTAATTCTTAGAAACTTGTGATATTTGACATTCGGAATAATTACTTGTGTATGTTGTGAATACAGGTATAAAGTGAATTATTTTGAAAGGCATTTATTTTCCTTTTCTAATATTTATGTACTTGTAATTAGAGGAATAATGTAGAATATAAATAGTCTCCATCTAAATTACTATTTGAGTAAAAGACTTTACATTCTTTTTCTTTTTGTTTTGTATTTTAAAAAGAAAAGTGAGTTAATGCTGAACACACCCTGTTTTAATTATATTGGATTACAGTTTTTCTAGAGTTTTATTTTACAATTTATTTGGTAGTTTTGATTTAAAATACCTTTTTTCACAATATTGTGAAATGTTCATTTATACCGGTTGATATTTCCAATTAACCATTAAATTAATAAAATAGTTAAATACTATAGAAATATTTTCCTTGAATCAAATGCATTATTAATTGTAACTTTAAAGCCATTAGTTATTTTTTTAGATCAGTAACAAATAACAATTGTGTAAAAAAAAAAAACTTTGCATTTTTTAAAAAATGAAATAACTATTTTGTTATAATTTTGGTTATGTGCATATGTTACAGTCCAAACATTCTTATTACTTTTATTCTTTCTAGTAAGCCTCTTTTTATTTTTTTTGTGATGAAACTTCGTTTTAAATATACACTTTTGTTTATTATTGTGTGATCATTTTATTTGTATTATGTGATATAGCCATCCATTTGTGTTTTGTGACAGCTTTTTAATCCTTTATTTGTATTATTTGATGTGACATATCCTTTTATTTGTGTTATATGATATTCCTTGTATTTGTATCATGAGAGAGAAACTTTGGTTTACATTAAATTAGTTGTATTAAAGTCTAACCTTATCATATATGTTGCTTTGTTTTTAAAATTTTGTTTGTGGTAGTGCAAAATGTTGCCTGACTCTGTTGAAAAATTTGTGAATTAAAGACATATTCCATGAAAAATTTCCAGTTGTTAAAACAATCACCAACAACAAAATTCTTCCATAAAATAAATATGGGAAAACTGTGTGTTGTATATATGTTTACATTCTACAGTTTTCCCACACATTTTTTATTTAAACACTTTTTTATACTCCCTGGAGAAAGACAAAGACCTATCTCTTGAATTATGACGTAAGTTATGTAAAATTATGACTGTTCTGTTTCTCTCATTGTTTATATCTGCCCATCTTCACAGATCTGTGTATATACCTTGGTTAAGATTTTAATTGTAATTGTCATTATGACAGTGTTAAAGCAGTTCACAAAATTCATTATTTTTAATATTTATATTTCTTATGTTGCAGGTATGAAAAGCGCCTTTATTGACAATTTAAAAACTTAAAGTTAATGAATACGCTTTAGGTATTTCTGTCTCGTTATCTTCCTAATTATATACCAAAACTCTGTGGGCTGTTAACTATTTTTTATTTTTTTTTTGCTACTAGTGAAATTGGGGGTTTCCATGATTTGAGTTTTATAAAATTGTTATTCATTTTAAAACAACAAAGAAATTTTTTTTTTTTTTTGGGGGGGGGGTGACATTCACCATAGAATATTAATGATTTTTTTTTAAAAATAATTTTCAAAACTAACATGATGACATGTACTTTATACTTTTAAAAAATTAAAAACAATCTGATTAGAAATGCATGAGTTTTGATAATGCATATTTTAGTTTTGTTTCTGGTACAATTTTGCTGTATATAATGACCAATTTTACATTTTTTTAATATACACTTTAAGAATGCTCAGTATACATGATTTTTTTCTATAACTTATTATGAATATGTGTGCAGACACGCTTTTGTATAATTTATGCATCACTTGTTTGTTTATTCCTTTAAAAGTGTGGTAGTGGTGTATACAAAAACTTAGCTTTATCACTTATGTTCCGTATTTAATGATCATAAAAGTAATGGTGTAAAAGTAAAGCATTGTTGCACCTGTGTGTGATAGCTTATTAACAGAATTTAGCAGATACCACTATAGTATATATATTTCTTCCTTTACTCAACATAGACCTGATAACACATTAGTCAGCAGTTGCCTTAATACATTTACACACAGAATTCTAAAGAAAAAAACAAATGCTGATTTGCAAAAGCATCACCTTTGCATTGCATGTGTTCATGTAAGCAGCTACAGTTAACAGTGCAGATTGTTGTTGATTGCTTATGGTCATTTGTTATGTGTGACTAATGAACAATACAAGTTTTTTCTGGATACATCAGATTTCAGACTGGATATCTATGTAAACGGGTGTCCACTGTGATTTTAGTTATTGCCTGGATATCCAGACTAGATTTTCAAACATTTAAACTGTTTAAAAATTACTTTAGCAAAAAATAATATACAAATAGATTGGTTTTTTTCTTGTCGAAACCACTTAATTGAATTCTTTGACTGAGGCTATAATGTCCTTATGTCAAAGGTCCGAAAGGCAGTTGAAGATCTCATATGAATACCTGCACATGGATGAGGTATGGAAGTAGAAGAAAGGTATCTGAGTGCTTGTAAAGTAACCCATGCTCAGGGCAATCAAGCACGTCAGAACTCTACACTGAACTGAAAGAATATGGGGGAGATGACTGTTTTTTTTGGTACTCTGGGCTTGATTGATTTGTGTGCTAGCCAACAATATCTGATTTTAAAGGAGGTTGAGTACCACTGTATTTATATTTTGTAAAAATATTCTTTAAGAAAATGTTGCAATAAAGTAGAAGTACAATTTTGTTTTTAATGAAGAAAAAGAAAAAAGTACTCCTAGTATTTGTTTTACAGTAGTGGAGAACTCCAATTTCATACAAGTTTATATATTCTTAGTCTGTGCATAAATGATTTTCATTGTCCAAATATTTTCTTTTTTCAATTGAAACTTTTAATTTGAACATATCTGTTTTGATAATGGTGACAGTTTTGTGAATGTTAACAAATAGTAGTAGTCTGTTGATAGGGGCCTGTGAAGGTACAGTGTGCACTAACCTTGGTATGTGAGAAGTTTGCCCAATTAAAGCATTCATCGGATTCTTCCCCCAATTGATCAAGAATCTCAAGCAGCACTCTTATTTTAAAGTGCTTAGAAATCGAATTAAAAGTAAATCTCATTAAGTATTTTAGTTGTGCTCCAAGTTGAGTTTTTATGTGAAAAAAACATTTTGACTTTCAATTATTGTTCACTTATTCTTGATCTCTGTTTTCTTGTGGTGGATGCTGGAGGTAAATTTTCATGTTACTTTCTTCTTTTTTCTTCTTTCCAGCTAGCTTTCTTCAGATATTTTAAAAGCTCCTCATCCCCCACCTTAGTAATCATTAATAATATTTAATTTTATGCTCAAAAACAGACCATTTTCTATTGAATTCTCACCTTCCGCATTCCTACATATATTTAATATTTAGCAGTAAAGTCTTGTAGTACATTTTGGACTATACTTTTATAATTTTCTATTTTTCAGTGTTAGAAAGCTTATAATGTCTATTTGTTTATGTAATAAATAGTTAGGTTTATATTTTATAATAAATAAATAATATTAAGTGATATTAATGTGAGCTGTTTTTTTATTTACTTTTTTTCTAAATCATGAATTATTATATTTTAATTTCATTCTTTGTTGTTGCTGATTAAGCATGGATAAGGAATGGGTTCTAAAACAAAAGAATATCTTTTGTTAATTTAGCTGATTTATTTTAACTATTGTAAGTTTTACTCCTCCATTATGGAGCATGAAACAAACTTGAAGTGTTTTATTCCAGTGAAGTTTTAAAGTAAAATTGTCACGGACAATGAAAAATCATGCAGTGTAAGAATTCATTAATATTGAAAGATGTTATTCCTTTTTTAGGGTCCTTACTGCATGCAGTAAATTATTGGGTGTTCTATCTTTCTCCAATATCTTTTGTGAATTAGCAAAAATAATAATTTGTTGTATTGTAATTAGATTAAATATCGAGTTTAGTAATTCATTTTGTTAAGTAACTTCAACTGCAACATAAAATTACCTCAAAATGACAAAAATTTGGTTCGTAAATGAGAGATTTGACCAAACTTTTTTTAATTTAAGCATTAATTTACCTTTATTCACTTTTATATCTTTTGCTATTTTTTGTTCTGAAGCAGACTTTGCTACTGGCATAAAAGTAGTTAAAGATTCTCTTGGTTGTGCAGATAACAAATATATATACATTTTAAATGGTATGTGGGTTTAGGGTAGTGGAACCATTCTGATCCATCTGACCTCGTTCCCATGCAAGTAAATATAAAAATAAATTTACTGCTTATTACTAATACTATAAATAAACATTAAGATTTCAATTTGTCAAAAAATGTTTTCTTTTTTTCTTTCTCATTTTAAAACATAATCAGTGTAATATTCTTTAGAAATTTGAAGATAGGAACTTCATTTTGAATCAACCTAAACAGTAGTTAACAAGCCATTTGTTTGTTGTAGAGATGACCACATTGCTTTACTATAAGCATAAATGTTCTCTGTATAGAAATAGTAAGAGTGAAATATTTTTTGATTGGTCAGACACTTTCCCAAAATTTATAATATTTAAAATCTACTGGCATGTTAAGAATTAAGATGATGCAGTCTTTATTCATTGCTTTCACTAAAAGAGTGACTTAAAATTTGCCGCAGTTTTCCAACTAGCATTTGAATGAAATATTTACCAATTCCCTCAGAATTGTCTGAGACTGGCCTTTTACTTTAGCATTGATTTCGAGATCACTGCTAAAGACTGACCTCTTAGACACAGCAAACTGAATTTTAATTCATGATTCAGAAATAATAATGCTCTTGCTATTCTTTATTAACCTTCTCCCCTCTCCCCAACAAAAATTAAATTAAAAAAAATTGAATGCTCCATATTTTTATTGTGACATTACAAATTGTTCATATAGTCTAAGTATTAGAGAAGTTTTCCACATTAATCATGCTCTTATGAGGCCCAAATAAATGTGTGTAATAAACATGTTTTGTACATTATCATTGGTGTAAGTCAAGAACATGTATTAAACATATTTGTGCAATAGGCATGTTTTTTAATCATACTGAATTTTACACTGTTATGATATTTTTCCATGTTACTTGTACTCATTTCTAAGATTCCATTATTTGAACAACTTAAATACTGTAGGAATGTGATGGTGTTTTTATGTGTAAAAATCTAGGATTTATTTACTGTTCATTGCAAATGCAAAATTTGCACCTCATAAACTTAGTGAAAATGTTAATAAAGATTGTTTAGGTTACATGGTCTTTGTGTTAACATGTTTTTCAGTCTGCTTTTAAACATCTTTGTATTATCTTTCAGAGACTGTTTAAATCTGAGATTATATACAATATGTGTTTTAAAACCTTTTTGGCAAGACTTACTATATTTTCTATTTAAAAAATTATTTAATTATTACTTAACAATGAACTTACATGCATAATATCACTTCACACAATGCTGGTCGTAACATGAAATAAAAGAAACATGTTAGAAAGAAAAAGGAACATACACAAAACACACTATATATACATATATATTGATGATAAGTAATATTTATGTACAGTGCATGTAACTCTTTTTTTTTTTTTAAATCACTCACCATGCTCAAGTATTTAAAAACTCCACTCTGGCATGCACTGATATTTCAAGGTGCTTATCAATGTAATTTTTCTTAGTTATCATTAATAGCCTCAGGATTTTGGGTTCTTTTCTTGTTTGTTTTTTGTTGTGTATGTGTGTTTGGCATGCCAAGTTTTAGCAATTTTAATATACTGTAAATGTGTAACCTACTCTTAGGCCTGGTTCCCAATTAGTTGTCTTGGAAACTAATTATGGTGGACCATTCCACTTGTAAGGTATAGGAATGAAACCATTTTAATTATCACTCTGGGCACTGCAGTTATGACTGACCTGTCTGTTTTGGGATATCCTTCTGTTAGAGTTATTGCCCCATTAATAACATTGCTATACTCTGTCCCAACCCAAAACACCTGACACCTCATTACTGAGACATAGGATAACTAATTTTTTTAAAACATCAATTATGATTATATAGTATAATATAAAATAATCATAATTATTTCTGGACAAAATGTGACATCTATTTAATCCTGAACAGCTTTGGTTTATTTTGGTGATGTCACAATACTTTTTACATAATGTACTATAAGTATGAGCATTTGTTTAAAACTCATTATCAGCATTTTCTTTTTAATGATTTCACAGCACATATTATTTCATATACTGTAAATAATTATCAATTGATATCTAAAAAAATGTGCCAATGAAGATATTTATAGTGTTATACAACCATGTTACTTTAATGTTTTGACACATTTCAAATGCTCACCAGCATTATGGTTGTAGTGTCAATAATTTTATCGGGCACGTTTTCTGACATTCACTGATTACTCTTTCTCTGACATTTCCTTTTTAAATCAAAACAATTGTTGACTAACGTTTGTATGGTTTATTCAATAAGTATTCCTTTATAAAGTGCATTTTTGCATATGTGTACTTAATTTAAGATTAAGACTCTTTCTAGATAACTATGCAAAATTAATAGTGATATAAAACAATTGTTCAATTCCAAGGGTTTTTTTCCTCATCTTTTACATTAAAAGGAGACTTTAAAAAAAATAATCTGCAAATAAATACACATGAAAAGAGTTCACAAATTTGGTATGCTAGTGTATAAGAACCAGTAGATTAATAAAGAACACTTTAAATTAACCAAGTGCCCAATGACTAAATGGAACAGAAACCAGTAAATTAATCAAACATTATAAATTGAACCAAAGTACAACAAATTTTTAAAAAATAAGTAACTATAGAGCACATTACATTAAAAAAAAATAAATTATGCAAGACTACTAAAACTATGCAATAAAGTACTCATTACTGCCATTAATTATCACCCACAGTAAACTACCCCAAAACAATAAATTACCTAACACAAAAATGTTATATTTGGAACATTGTAGAAAATCACAAACTATATGAAATTACATAAGAATAAGTTATTAAAATAACTACATAGAGCGTGTTTACATAAAGAAAGAGCCAGTGGTCTGATTCTATTACTTATTCAGTTATTGCAGTCATCAGTAAATTCATCATACTTTCTCTTAAGTCTAGGAATGAGCCTATCTGATTTGAGACCACTTTCATCAACTTATGGTTTGTTTTAATCACAGATGAACTATACAAGAACACAATACACTACATAAGCAATGAATAATACAGAGCACAAGCTATGCAGTAAACAAACAATGTATACTTGTAAGAAAATTGTTACATATAGGGTTTGTGCAGTCTTAAGAGAGTACGTGTAAGGATAGTGTGTTTCGCTTACACTCACCCCAGAAGGTTAAATAGACCTTTCATCTTTACGATGTTCTCAGTCTTGGTCTGCTTCTGGGGGAGCCTCACGGTGCGTCTGAGGTGGAGGGCTGGCGGAAGGGGGTGAAACGGGTTGCACCAGTTTGGCGCGCACACTCAACCGCCCTCTGTCGGGGGGTGGTGGTGGCCGAGGCCGCAATAGACCTGACCTTCATCTTTACGATGTTCTCAGCCTTGATCTGCTTCTGGGGGATCCCCACAGCCTCGCGGTGCGTCTGAGGTGGAGGGCTGACAAGCTTAAACCCACACATTACATTTTTAAAGAAATAAATAAATAAGCAGTTCTGCAACGGAGCAAAATCGCCCTACGCAGATAAGGACACGTGTGTACGTTGAGCGCGAAAGCGGCGGAAGCCATAAGCGCCCCCATACAATCAATCAATGTGTACGTTGAACACCATCCCTGATTTTACTGCGAAATCCTATTACGTCACCATTAAATCTTGATTTGTTCATTTCGTCATCCGACGTTATCTGATCTAGAGCGCCCCAGTTGGACCCACAGGCTCACACTTGTGTTCGAAGTGAGGGCGGGAGGGCTGGTGGAAAGGGAGTGAAGAGGGTCGCACCAAGTTTTGCAAAGATGGCTTAGAAGAAGATATGCGGGTACTGTATAAGCCTACGGTTGGTGTTTAAAATATAATTCCTGTAACCAGATGAATATACAGCAACCCATATATTACCGTATTATTTCTGATTAAATAATAGATATTATCTCCAGGCAGAACTAACACGTATTTAAAATTACTTTAATAATAACTCTTTTTCTTAAATTTAATACGTCTGAGCACTAGTATATATTTAAAATATATACTAGTGCTCAGACGTATTAAATTTAAGTTATTCCCCTTACTCTAAAAAGAAATGAACAATAATTGTTAAAATCACAAAAATACTAGTGCTCAGACGTATTAAATTTAAGAAAAAGAGTTATTCCCCTTACTCTAAAAACAAATGAACAATAATTGTTAAAATCACAAAAATACAAATTTCTAAAATTAAAATATTTGCAAATTGCAATAAAATGAAAACGTTAGATTTTCATGAGTAGGATCAAAAGTAATAAATTCTTTTGAAATCTTCTTTATTTTCTATCATTGTATTTACATGTAAAATTTATACGGAAATTTCTTTAGACCCTAGATTTCGTTTGGTATGTTTCAGATTAACTATATATTTTACAATCTGTACTTATATTTTCGTTTAAGTATTTTTTGTATGCCATTCTCAGTTAATGGCTTAAAAAACCAAAATTAAATAAATTTAACACAAAGAAAAGAAATTAATAAATATTTTTTTTTAAAAAAAGCAGAATAGAAATTGATTGTGCTGAGAGCATAAATAAATGATTTAATGGTGAAAAGTGAAATTTTAGTGCTAAATATTTGCCTTGTGCTTACAAAGGTTTAATTTTAATATTAAAAAGATCACTTATCGACGAAAGGGCGGTTGAGGCTGTGCGCCAAAATGGTGCGAACTTTCCCCCCCCCCCCTTTCCGCCAGCCCTCCACCACGAACACGTATGTTTGTGGGGACCTACTGGGCATACTAGATCGGATGACGAAATGACCATCACAAGCTCCAGTGGTGACGTAAAACTGCTATCGATTCCCCCCCCCCCTTTTAGTGGAAAAGATAAACAGAAAAAAAACACGCTAATTTTAAAAAAAAACTGTACTTAGTGGTAAATATTTGCCTTTTGTTTGCACATTTTAGCGATAATACATTTTTATCTATGTCAATATGTGTGAAGTATGTTTTCTTATACATGTAATCAAAACATTAATTTTTCTCTTGGGGGTGGGGGTGGTCTTCAATATATTAATAATTAAGCAATCCACCTGGTGTGGCCGGTTCTTCAGAGTATAATAAGAGGAGCAAAGTCCCTCAACCCAGATATAATATTTAACTTTAATCGACGAAGTTGCAGGCCTTACATTGAAAGAACACTAGCGGAACACATCCAACAATTATAAGTAAAAATAAAAATGCGACGGTCTTTCTGCCTTTATTAAATGATATTATATATTAATAATAACGGGTATTCATTGAAGGATCATACCAGAAGGCTCAATCTCGGGCCAGTCATACTATCTCATAGCGGTTTTACCGGTTCGATATATGATCGACTCGACATCAGACACCGACTTCTGGTACAGAAATGAAGAAAAGAATGCAAAGAAACACCATCTAAAGAGAAAAATGTCATCCTGAAACGAATAAACTTAAACGGCCACCTCCACACATCATGAAGCAACAACAAAAATTAGAACGATAACAAGAACTGACCTCTACCCGTTGTCTGGAATGTGGCTATAATTAATTCTTGTACCCTTACTGTAAATGATACGAGCTATGTACAGTCATACGAACCATGTACATTTATAAGAGCTATTGTGTTTATAATGTACATTTATACGAGCTGTGTACATTTATTAGAAAAGAGCTATATATGTTTATAATGTACATTTATATGAGCTATGTATATTTATACGAACTATGTACATTTATACAAGCTGCTCATTCTGTTATATCCGTTGAATTGAATGCAGAGAACAACATGTACAAAACTGTCGAAGGCACGTGGCTTTACCTATGTCCTTGTGTATTAAATCTTGCATAAACTTTTAAGTCTTTAACCTATACTCATATTTCTTTGTAATTATACATCCCATCCAGCGTTCCCTCTAATATTTCTTTTGTGGTGCGCGGAACTGGTGGTTGCTACCAAAACTTGTGCTCAGAATTTTGAAACTGTTGCGCGGCATTTTCCAATGAGCTGCGCGGCTGCGCACTTTAGAGCAGGGGTGCACACACTTATGTACAGTTCACACATTTGGCAAAAACACATCAAAGCAAGGAAAAAAGGACAATCAACTTGAGACATACACGCCCTGCCTTCCTCTGAGCCACGCAAGACATGACTGGCCGGATTCGGCCATTTATTCACGGGAAATACGATGTTTTCACGGCGTACATACGGTTCGTTATGTGAAACAAGTTCGTTCTGCGAGTCACGCGGGCGTTCGTTATGCGGATCGTTCGTTCTGTGAGGCGTTCGTTACAGGTACCACTGTAATTATTACCTAAAAGAGAAAAAGGACAAAGATAACAATCTACTATTTATTTTTTTGTTTTTAAAGCCGCAGAATTACGGCTTGTTAACAAATCTCTACTAAAAGAATTAACCGTTTGTACGAGGTAGGGATGTTTCAATATAAGTATAAACGTTACCAATGGCGATGACAATGCCGCACTTCAAACCTATCAAAATTTAACTGCGAATATAGAGTTTGATAAAATATTGCTTACGAATGTATTCTTAAAACATTCAGAAGAATAAAAATAAAAATAAAAATGGAGATGAAACTTTTCAATGAAGTGCATATTTCCAATTAATATTATTTTAAATATAATTCATAATTATTAATAAGAAAAAATTACATTACTGTTTGAAAGATTATAAAACAGATGAATATAACTATTTTTAGAATTAAAAGTGTAAGGTAAATAACTCTTTAAGTCCTCTATAATTCATTTTACTTCCCATAGCATTTAAAGTATTTTAAACAGTTTTACCACCAAGTAATTTTTAAGTACCTTTGTCACTCTCTCAGTAAATCAAATGAATCTGATAGCAACAAGCAGTATTTGTGTCAAGAGCAAACTAAAATGTATTAGGTTAATTTTAAGGTAACTGAAGGAAAAAAATCCATATAGTAATACTAGTTGAATCAAGCCATTTTCGTGTACTGCATCTCTGAAATTGAAATGCTGAAAAACAAGTAAGACTAAGAGTCATTTCCCTTGCATTTAGAAATACATGTATTAGATGAAGCTTTTATTTTAATAAGTAACTAAAGAAAATGAAGCTTAATAATAGTACAAAAAGAGAAAATTATTTATTAGTGTTTAGTATATTATTGTATGTCAGTCTGTACTACACATAATTCGATGTAAGTTTCGGCTGTATCTAGCCTACATAAGCGCCCTTCCGCAAGCCCTCCCACCGACAGGCTTCGCCCCTCCCCTCCCCCCACGGAGGGCGGTTGAGGGTTTGCACCAAACTAGGAACGACCTGTTTCACCCCTTCCGCCAGCCCTTCTGCCCTCCACCTCAGACGCACCGCGAGGCTGTGGGGCTCCCCCAGAAGCAGCCCAAGACTGAGAACATCGTGAAGGTCTATTGCGGCTTCTGGGGTGAGAGAGTGAACGTAACACAGCCCCCCCCCCCCGTCCTCCACCTGAGGTCGCAATGTGAGGCAATAGGGTCCCACTGGAGATAAGATAACATCTTTGGACGAAATGATCAACGCAAGCTCCAGTGGTGACATTAAAACGATAGCGAAAGATTAACAACTGATGGTAGATTTTTCTGACTATGAAATGCAATATTTCAAACAGATACAAATGCAGTAAAAATGTAGTCACAAAGGCAATATTCGTGTATACAACAAAAGAACATTCACAACAACAAATTCCTTCTAGTAATCTAGTTAAATCAATTATGGAAAGACTAAGCGGATCAATTGCACCCAGGAGGTCTGTTATCACAAACTTTTTAGGCCAGAGGGCCAAATTTCCACTTGATAGTGCGTGGAGGGCCGCAAGTCAGATTGCACATGAATGGCTCAGTAGGAAAAAAACACAACACAAATAATGAAATAAAGTTCTCCGGGGACCGCAGTTAGTGCACCCCTGATTTATATGATGTAACTATGCAAATTATTGTGAGACTTTTGTGCAATTGTGCATTTTATTTTAAAGCAGTTTAGCGATTAGTTAAAATTAATGAGACATGCTTAATTTTTATCAATGATCTTTTTCCAACGATTTGAATACCATGTGCAAAACGGAGAGAAACAAATGCGACTAAAATACAAACGTTAAAAATCGTCCTTGCAAATAGATATGCCTTTAAGTACAAGTCTGATTTAATAAAATTTGTTTAATATAAATTTGCTTTGAAAATGGACAGCGATAATGTTTTAAATTATTACAAAAAGAGAAAATGACCAATAGGAAAACGATTTATTTATTTTTCTATTTTCTTTCGTTTCTTAAAGCCGTGTCCGAATCACAGCCTGTCAAAAACTTTTCTTGTAAAAGTTTAACCTGCTATAAAAAAGGTGTAATAGAACCGCATCCAAAATTTAACTGCGAATATAGTGTTTGATCAAATGTTACTTACAAATATGGTGTTAGAAGATAAAGAAGAATAAAATAATTTTAAATATACATGAAATAATATATAAAAGTGCATATTTCTGATTTATTCATAGAAATCAAATACACTACTTTTTAAACGTTTAGGTAAAATGGATATATCTAAGTTTGTTAGAAATTAAAGGGTAAGGGAAATAACTCTTTCAGTCTAATACAATCTTTAAAGTTTCGTGGTATTCAAACAGTTGAATACCAAGTAATATTTTTTTTTAGCAGCTTAGTCAATCAGTCAATCAATCAAATTAAACTAATATCAACAAACAAAACTAAAATATATTAGGTTAATTTATAAGGCAAATGAAAAAAAAGTATATGAGAATATTTGTAGAAAGCATTTCAAAAGTCCACTTTCGTTTACTGCATATAAAACCAAAACCAAAAATCAAATATATACATTAAAAAAAAAAAAAAGTAAATAAGCAAATTTTAAAAACCTATATTGCGAATAAAAAAGAAAACAGCAGTACATTAATTCGACCAAATTAACAAAAGTGGTGGTTCAATCAGCATATAGCCAAAGAATACATTTTCATTGTTCCTTACAATGAAATTAGATATCAGTACTAACAATACTCTTTCATAATCATAAAATACAGAATTTGACAGCGTGTAAATAAACAATACAGCCCGATATTGCCACAATATCAATGCAAGCCACAAGGCAGTGTCCATAGATAAGAATGTCCAAGGGACCAAATACACAAATACTATGGGCGTTAAGTATTGCAGGTGCTACCTGGCATGGCAGAGGCTTTCGAAAGAGAAATTACAAGTGGAGTTCTCTTGTTCCGTTAGATACTTTTTTTTTTTAATGATGAAGTAGGACAGCAACGTTGATATGAAACAATTTTTAAGTGGTCAGCACACATCTCGTCATTATTTTACGTAGTGTACATTTTAAAATAATTTTCTTCAGCTGTAAACAGCTTGTCAAAAATAGAAAGCTTAAATCTATAGATCGAAGTCAAACTGTGGTATAATCGTACCAGCCTATTACGAACGGCGAGTATAATATATTGTAAATTGTGTATACAAATATAATCATAGCAAAATATAAAATTTTAAAACTTACCAAGTTCTCATAGTCTTAATAAATGTAATATTTCTATTTTTGTGTATTATTAATGAACTTTCATTTATTGTAGATTTTTGAATAATTAATATATACATAATTATATGTATTCTTTCAGTTACTTTTTTTTTTTAAACAAGGGAAATAACTCTTAGTTAAATTTACAAATTACTTGAGCAGCAACGATTTAATTTTTTTCCTTTAATTTGTTATTTCAGTGTTAATGCTACAACTGTTGAGCGGTTTGGAAAAGAATATTTGATTGAAGTTTGGAGCGAAAATTAAGCTGGTAAATGGCGATAGTGGTTGTGTTAACTTTCTATCTCGGATGTCTGGAATCAAGGAGCTCCCCAATCCAATCTACGTTAATCAGAGCGATTCGGCCGAAGAGTCGACATCACGCTTAGAGACAAAAAAAATAAATGGCGGACAAATGGAGACTGACTAATAGATCTTTTGCTTGTCTTTTTTTTTTTTTTCTGTTGTAACTATTCCAGGATGAAAACATGTCCAAAGACGGCACCAGAAACCAAGCTAACCGCACATTCTCCTTGTGTCACACTATTCCCCTCACCCACCCACCCACACACACTTACACACACACACACACACACATACTCATTGAGAAAGGGGCTAGAGCGAGCCATGCAGTACTCGATCCACCACCTAGCCCATTCGTCTGTAGCAGCAGAAATTCCAGAGACGCTGGTGTTCCCTTATTCAGATAAGGGACTTTGCTGACTTTCAGATGTCTAGAACCGTACTGCAGATTATAAATCTTGACGTCCAGAGCTGTAATGCAGATCATGACCTTGGCGTCCAGAGCTGTAATGCATAGCAAGATACGAGACCTAGTTGAACTTTCCTTGCTTCTGGTTCCTCGTGTCTGTTTAAAAACGAGCCGTAATTACTTATGGTGTCACTTCTTATATGAAAGCTAATCGACACAACAGACAGCTCATTTTTAGGCATCTGTTTTAAATGGTATTTAGGTTGGTTTGATTTACTTTTATGTTACATGTTATAAGTCTATCAATTAATAATACTAGTTGCAATGTATCAGGGTATTAGGAGCTGTTATTCTTGACTACCATTTTTCTATTCTGCAATATCTCTTCTTCATTCTATATACAACAGTTAACCAGCTAGAAAGTGAGTTTTGTGGACTTGCCTAAGGCTACCGGGAGTCTCTGGGGTGAAAGATAAATTAACAATCGGAAAGAAACGCCATAAATCAAACCAACATAATCCACCTAAATACCATTTAAAACAAATACACATCTACAAAACAAGAAATGGGATAAAAAGGGATACAACATGCCAAAAGCAACAAGAATACAAAAAAAACAAGTGGACAGAAAATAAGCTACCCCCATACCAGCAAACTAAGAAATTAATAGAAAAATACAAATTGAACTCACTAAAATTAGAAGATCCCAAAAACAAACTTCAGCCCCCCTGGACAATCAATACACCAAAAACAGACTTAACACTCCTCAAACAACCAATAAAGCACAACCAACCACACTTAGCGAAACAATGAGCACTAGAACACATAAATAAAAAATACTTCAACCATCACCACATATACACTGATGGATCCAAAAGCAAAATGGGAACAGGGGCAGCAGCACATACACCCACATTTACACAAACATACAAATAAGACATTCAATACTAACAGCAGAACTAGAAGCAATCCAGAAAGCGCTGACAATAGCAAAAAACACCCTAACAACCAAAACACAAATACTCATACTAACACTCACTAACATCGCTACAAAATTTAGCTAACCCCTTCCAAACCGCAAGAGCACAAATCACCAATGCAATATGCAAACAAATAAATACACTAAAAAAAAAAAAAGAAATAAAAACAACACTGTTATGGATCCCCAGTCACATAAACATAACAGGAAATGAAACAACGGACAAAGGAGCAAAATATGGAAGCAAACATGGAATACCTCTAAACACCCCAATACATATACCTGAACTGCAAGCACGAATAAAACAAATCTTTAAAAACAAGTTCCCCACCCCACCCCACCCATGCTTAAAGAACATAACACACAACAGAGCAATATATAGATTAAGATACAACTCCAAAAGATTTACACATAACCTAAACAATGAATCAAAATCATGCACTCACTGTCGAACATACAACACAATAGAACACTTTCTACTACATTGTTACAAATACAGAGAAGAAAGAAAATGCTTGACTGACACAATGAGACTATTACATTTACCACACAAACACTACTCTTTCCAAATAAATATCACCAAAATCATATACACCAAGCCATCATCACATATCTCATACACACAAACACACTTCACCTTCTATAAAAATAAATATTAATAAAACCCATCACACACACCCCATTACACAATAAGTAATAAAAAAGAAAACCACAAACTTAGAGGAAGTTACAAATAGCTTCCTCACATTTTTTAAAATAAAAAACAAAGCAAAACAATAATAATAATTTCTATAAATATATTAACAAAATTCCTAGGAAAAACAATGCACACAATAACTGACACAAGAATAAAGCATGCAAGTAAACTGTAAACAATGACAGGCAAGTGGAAAACTAATTCCATAACTTCCATATATCTTCCTTTTTTTTTTTTTTTTTTTTTTAACTTTAGTACCCTCCTAGAACAGAGTAAAGAGGGAGGCCCCACAGGAAATCTACTGAAACTGAGAACATCAAGATGAAAAGTTTCCACGCAATTCCTGGTGGGGAAAAGAAGTGATCGTAAAGAAGAAAGAAGAAGAAGAAGAAACGCCACACTCTTTCTCGATTGAGAGTCTAATACACCCTCAAATGGGTATTTAAACCACCCAATTATTCGTTACGATTCGAATTTTATTTTTTTTTTAAACTTGGAAAAAACAAACCATAATTTTAATCTCTTTATTTAAAAAAACAAAACAACGGAAATTGTTCATGAGATTTTATAATGTACAAATGTTTATGTATTACTTGAAAGAGAATCAGTACTAGGCACTTTTCCTTTTATTAACAACAAATACTCATGTACAAGAACAATTGTTAATCCGTCCGATCATATTGTGTTAAATGCAGAGATGAAAAAGTATATATTCTGTCAATTTTGTAGTTAGCTCTCTAATACGTCTAGATAATTAGTTTAATAAAATATTGGTGTTGTTTTAAAATAATTAGATCATTGACTCTTCTCACTATTTGTGTATGTTTCGATAGCAGCTTTACGTCACCATTAGATCTTGATTTGTTCATTTCGTCATCCGACGTTATCTGATCTAGAGCGCCCCAGTGGGACCCACAGCCTCACACTTGTGTTCGAGGTGGAGGACGGGAGGGCTGGTGGAAAGGGGGTGAAGAGGGTCGCGCCAAGTTTGGCGTACACCCACAACCGCCCTCCTTCGGTGATTGCTTCTCACTATTTTGCAAATTAAAAGATGTCTTAGAAGAAGATATGGGTTTACAGTATAAACCTACGGTTAGTGTTCAGATATATATATATATTCCTGTAACTACATCAAGACACATCAACCTATATACTGCCGTATTATTTCTGATTAAATAAAAGAAATTACCTCCAGACAAAACTAACACATATTTGAAATTATACCTGTAATCACACATATTAAATTTAAGAAAAAGAGTTATTCCCCTTCCTCATAAAAGCAAATGAAACAATAATTGTTAACATCACATAAAATTTCCAAAAAGCAAAACATTTGCCAATTGCAATAAAGTGAAAATATTAGATTGTCGTGAGTCTGATCAAAAGTAATTCATTTTTAAAAAAAATTCTTCATTTTCTATCATTGTATTTACATGCAAAATTTAGAAGTGCATTTTTTAGACCCTAGATTTTGTTTGGTATGTTTTAGAGAGCAAATAAATTGTTAAAAATATAGTTAATGTCAAGTATTTTTTGTATGCCATTCTCAGTTAATGGCATAAAAACCAAATATAAATAAAGTGAGGTCGGTTCTTCAGAATATATAGTAAGCCAAGTCCCTCAAGTTACGCATATAATTTATGATAACGTCAACTCGACGAAGTTGCAGGCCTTGAAGTGAAACAACTCTTTCATAACACATCAATCAATTTTTAAAATTTTTAAAATTTGAATGTCATTCTGACTTGATTAACAAATTAATGAATGGTAAATATAATAATATAAGGCAATTACTGATCATACCAGCGGGATCAATCTCGGGCCAGCCATTAGTTATGACATTAGATTCCGACCATCACACGAAACACCCAAACCAGGACCAGAGGACGGAAAACAATATATTATCTATTTTTACCACTATCCTTTCACGGCTTTGCCCCCCCCCCTCCACCGACGGAGGGCGGTTGAGGGTGTGCGCCAAACTGGTGCAAACTGTTTCACCCCCTTCCGCCAGCCCTCCTGCCCTCCACCCCAGACGCACCGCGAGGCCGTGGGGATCCACCAGAAGCAGACCAAGACTGAGAACGTCGTAAAGATGAAAGGTCTATTGCGGCTTCTGGGGTGAGTGTGAGCGAAACCCACTATCCTTGGACAAGTGCGTTACTGTTCCATAAAAACATATGCTCGGTTACAGAAAAATAATTTGTTTACAAGAGTAACAAATATTTACAAATATTTACAATATATACACACACATAATCAGGTAATCACGATTACTACATCAAACAACGAAAAAACAGTAAACAAACGAACTTTAGAAAGACATTTAATTTGAATTGTTATTTATTAACAGAAATGACATATTTTGATTTACTTGATACTTGGTGTAGGGAGGGGAGATCGCTAGTTTTACGTCACCACTAGATCTTGCGATTATCATTTCGTCAATACGGCACCACCATAAACCCGGACATTAAATTCCGGACACCAGGTACAGGTCAAGGAACACGGGACTACACTTGTTGCTGGTCACTGGATGATGGACTCTGAATCGGTTCTCTGAATCTAGCACTCACACTTCTGACTCAGAAACTCCAGATTCTAATAATGAAGATCTTTGTTAAAATATTATTGAAACCATACCCAATAGTAATAATTACATGTTTCTAAATCAAAGACGGAGGTTCGAACCGCGCACAGGGTCCTATATATTCCACCACCACCAAATACAACGAAGTGTGCGTTATTGATTGTCTCACGTGGATTAGGGACATAATGAAACCCTTCTATATTCCATCTAGAAGGAGAAAATATTAAGGACTTTGGAGTGATCCTCATTTGTGTGGTGTATGTGTGTGTGTGTTAACCAATCCATACTTTTTCGATTGTTCAATGACGAATACAGTAAAACTGTTTGAAGACTCAATCAGAAAGGTGAACTTGCTTCACTTATTTTATTTCATGTATTTTATTTAAATTCCTATTTTTCTAAACCCCAAACTGACGAAACTTTTTACATTTTATTATATTGCAAATTGTTATTCTGTATGTCGCTTATGCAGACAAACAAACTTTAGAAAGACATTTCATTTGAATTTTTGTTATTAACTTTCTATTTGAAATTACACATTTTGATTTACTTGTTTTTCGTTGTTTGATTTAGGAATCGTGATTATCTCATTATGTGTACACACACACACACACACACACACATTTACTGTAAGACATTTGTGACTTTGAACAAGATTCGTAATTTGTTTACTCTTGTAAATAAATTGTTTTTCTTTAACCGATAATATGTTCTTTGGTAAAAACACATACTATTCATTAAAATCCAGCAATGTGTTTTGATGTTCTTTTGATCTAGTTTAGGGTTGCTTGTGATGGCCGGAATCTGATATCGATTTATAATTAATAGTTATGAGTTAATACAACTAACGGCTGGCCCGAGATTGATCGCTCTGGCATGATCAGTGATTATCCGTAACAATATTTTTTTAAAATCCTTTAATCAAGGCGGAATGATCGTCACATTTTTTTATTTTATTTTAAAATTGTTCGATATTTTGTGAGTGTTGTTTCACTGCAAGGTCTGCAACTTCGTCTAGTTGACGTTATCATAATAGGCCTAACTTGAGGGACTTGTCTACCCTTGCTAAATATCTGAAGAACAGGCTACACCAGATAGAGCGCTTAGTATTGAAAGATCTCCCAAATGATAAATTAATGTTTGACTATACGAAAATATGCTTCATATACTTGTTAAGATATAGAAAATATGTATAATTACTTAAACCTTTGTAATACAAGGCAAAATGTTTAGCACTAATTTCAGTTTTCAACGTAAATTATTTATATAAGCAGTAAGCACAATCAAATTTTACTTAACATTTTTTTCTTATTTGTAAGTTTCTATTCCTTTTGGTTTTGAAGCCATTAACTGAGAATGGCTTACAAAAAAAAAAAGAACATTCTTATGAACATTTTATAAACATTGAACATTTAACAATTCATTTTCTTTTAAACATACCAGATGAAGTCCAGTGGCTAAAGAAATGTACTTATAAATGTTGCATGTAAATAAAATAATAAAAAATAAAGGAATTTCAAAGGATATTAATTATTTTGAATGTATTCTCAATAGGCTAAAGGTCTGAGGTTAGTGCTATTAAAATATGTTATTGTTTTGGAAAAATTCTTCGAGATTCTATTACTTATTGCTTCATTTGTTTTTAGGAACAAGGGAATTAACCCTTTTCTTAAATTTCATTCGTCTGAGCGCATATTTGCATATTTAATTTCACATTTGTTAGTTTTGCATGGAGGTCAATTCGTTTATTTAATCAGAAATAATACGGCAGTGTTTGGGTTTCTATGTATTGATGTAGTACAGGGTTTTATATTTTGCCTTCTTATAATATTAATACATTAATAGCAACTGTATACCGTACCCGCACTTTTGAATCTAAAACAGTGTTTCTTAGTTTTTTGGGTCCACGAACCCATTTGAAATTTTAGTTTTGAGTCACAGACCCCTTTGAAAATCTATGAAAGCTATGGACCTACTACCAAGAAAAATGCACATAAGCAAAATATAAAAATATATTGATTATTTGACTTTCACAAACTCCCATGAAACCCTTCCATGGACACCAGTAGAACACATCAAACAATTTTAAATAAAAATAAAAATGTGACTATCGTTTAGCCACGATTAAATGATTAAAAATATATATTATTAATGGTAATCACTGATTATACCAGAGCGATCAATCTCGGGCCAGCCGTTAGTTGTACTACCTCATAACTATTAATTATAAATCGATATCAGACTCCGGCCATCACACGCAACCCCTATACTATAACCAGAGGACGAACATCAGAAACACACTGCTTGATTTTAATGAACATTATCTGCTTTTACAACTACCCTTGGACCCGTGCGAAACCATTCCCCAAATGAGAACATAATTTATGCTCGGTTAAAGAAAAATAATTTATTTACAAGAGTCACATACACACACACACACACACACACACAAATAATCAGGAAATCACGGCTCCTAAATCAAACAACGAAAAAAGAATCAAGTAAATCAAAATGTGTAATTTCAAATAGAATATTAAAATATGTCTTTCTAAAGTTCTGTGGCAGTGCAACAGTTTCGACTTTGGCTTCAACTTCACACTCTCCTTTTCTTCTTTTTCGTTTGACACTCATTGAAAACGAGTCGTAATTATTTATGGTGTATCTTCTTATTGTTAATCAGTCTGACCATATCCAGTTAAATGCAGAGATGAAAAAATACATAGTCTGTCAATTTTGTAGTTAGCTCTCTAATACGCTTAGATACCTTTACATTTATTAATAAAATGGTGGTATTGTTTTAAAATAATATACGGATCATTTTGACTCTCTCACCGTTTGAGTGTGTTTCGATAGTAGTTTTACTCCACCATGGGAGCTTGCTTTGTTCATTTCGTCATCTGATCTGGAGCGCCGCAGTGGGACCCAGCAGAACCTCACACTTGTGATCGAGATGGAGGGCGTGAGAGCTGGAGGAAAGGGGTGAAAAAGGTCGTACCAGTATGGCATTCACCTTCATCCGCCCCACCGTCGGTGGTTGCTTCTCACTATTTTGCAAATTAACCCGTTGGCCGTCAGTGGTAAGTATGTTTTACCACAAAAACGGGTCACTATTTATAGTTACACTATTCATACAAAACAATCAATCAGTTACTTTTTAAATTCCTTAACACATTTCTATACTACAGAGTGTTTTGAATTTTTTAAAATCACTTTATAAATAAGTATTTTAAAAATATTTTAGTACACTGACCCATTCCATTGTCTATTGAAAACACACTGACGGCGAAAGAAGAAGAAGATATGCGGAACGGTTTAAGCCTATAGCTGGTATTATATGTATTGGTATTAGATGAAGGCAAAATATAAAATCCTGTAACTACACCAAGACACAGTAACCCATATATTTCCGAAATATTTCTGATTATAGAAAAAAAATTACCTCTAGGTACATCTAATACAAATTTCAAATTATACTTGTACTCAAACTTATTAAATTTAAAGAAAGAGTTATTCCCCTTGTCTTAAGATACAAATGAAGCAATAATAATTAGAATCATAAGTAATTTCCTAAAACCTTAATATTTGTTAATTGCAATAAAATGAGAATATTAGATTATTGTGAGAAAAACCTAAAATATTCAATTCCTTCAAAAGCATCTTTACCTTCTTATATGCAAACTTTTAAATAAATTTGTTTAGCCTTTAGATTTTGGCTGGTATGATTTAGTGCAACCCCCCTCCCCACACACACACATACGTTATAATATAAAATGTCAATGTAAAAGTATTTTTTGTGAGCTATTCTCAGAAACTTTCAAAAAGCGAGAAAAATGCTAAGTAAAAACTGATTATACTAATGAAAAGTGAAATTTTAGTGCTAAACATTTGCCTTGATTTTACAAAGATTTAAGTTATTATACATTTTTTCTCTATCGTTAACAGATACATGAAGCATGTTTTCTTATATTCAAACATTAATTTATCATTTGGGGGTCTTCGAAATTAATCGGTATATTCAGGTATGGTATAGTAAGGGGAGCCAAGTCCCTCAAGTTAGACTTACAATTTATTACGTCTACTCGACGAAGTTACAGACCTTGCAGTGAAATAACACAAGCAGAATACATCAAACAATTTTTTTAAAAGTGACTGTTATTTCGTCTTGATTAAATGATTTTTTAAAATAAAAATAGTATTAATTGTAATCGCTGATCATACCAGAGGGGTCAATCTCGGGCCAGCCGTTAGTTGTACTACCCCATAACTACTAATTATAAATTGACACAAGATTCCGGCAATCACACGCAACAAATAGGTCCAAAGGTCGAACATCAGAAACACAAATTGGATTTTAATGAATATTATCTGCTTTCACCACTACACTTGGATCCGTGTGTTACCGTTCCCCAAATAAGAACATAATTTATTTTAAAAGAGTAAACAAATTATATGCACACAAACGCACACATAATCAGGTAATCACGATTTCTAAATCAAACAACGCAAAACAGTATCAAGTAAATGTGTAATTTCAAATATAATGTTAATAACATGTTAATCAAACGAAATGTCTTTCTAAAGTTCCTTTGTCTGCATAAGCGACGTACAGAATAACAATTTGCAATATAATAAAATGTAAAAGTTTCGTCAGCTTTTGTTTAGAAAAACAGGAATTAATAAAATACATGAAATAAAATAAGTGAAGCAAGTTCACCTTTCTGACTGAGTCTTCAAACGGTTTTACTGTATTCGTCATTGAACAATCGAAAAAGTATGAAGGTTGGTTAACACACAAGAATGCAGATGGGTGAGCACAAAAATAATGCAGGTGGCTGAACACACACAAAAAGCACCACACAAATGAGAATCACTTAAAATAAAGTCTTAAATATTTTCTCCTTCAAGATGGAATATAGAAGGGTTTCATAACTTCACTAATCCACGTGAGACAATCGATAACGCACACTTCCTTCGGGGGTGGGGATGGGGGGAAATATATATAGGAGCCTATGCAAAATAACGTGCAGTGTTCTCTTGATAAAAACAAAACACGGAACCTCTTCTGCAAGAATAAACAAACACTTGCTGATATCACGAGACACACAAACTGCCACACAATTACGATTAAAAAATATATCACACAGAAGAAATTATGGAATCCCCTCTTGTAAAAATTTCGCCAAGGAACTCTAGATGAATTCCCCTGATGGAACAATGAAAATTCAGACCAACGTGGTTCCTGCAAACTACTACTTTTCCGAAATCCTCTCAGCAGCCAATACTGCACCAACATAAATCCTGGACATTAAATACCGGACACCGGGTACTGGTCAAGGGACACAGGACTCTACACGTGTTACTGGTCGCTGGATGCTGGACTTTGAATCAGTTGTCTGAAGGATTCTGTTGTCCGTTGATCCGAATGTAGAGGACAATTATCCGATATATAAAACTGCCGAAAGCATATGGTTTTATCTGTCCTTCTAAATTAAATTTTACAGAAACTTTTAAGTCTTTAGCCTATAATCACATACCTTTGTAAATTATAAATTTCAATTTTCCACTCTCTCTTCTTCATTCTTTATCCAATATATAATATGTCAGAAGGTGCGTATAACCAATATTATTAACGGTTGCAGTGAACGCAGGGGATGTTGATAAATTAACAACTGGAATCTCCAACAACAAAACACCACATTCTTTCGAGAGTGAGATAATACTACAATATCATCTGGTTATTTCAAACACCCCATTCGTTCGGCTGATTCGATTTTTATTTTATTTTATTTATACATGACCGTCCTGTATAGATGATTCAACATTTCCGTACACGACCGCTGTTTAAAATTAGAAAAATAATTATTTTTAAAAATAATTTGTATACTTCATATCAAAGGACAAAAGTTACATTATACGTGGAAAGTGTTAATAGATGCTATTTTTAATTCACTATTTATCGTTATTAATAAACGAGGCATGCAAAGTTAATGAAACGTTCACATAGCGTACATAGAGGCGCACATGCTAGTGTAGAGTGGTAGACACTTTTTCTGAACATTTTTCTTAAATAGCATGTAAGTATCTGTTGATTTTTAACTAATAACCTTAGTTGTAGTGTATCAGGGTGTTCGGAACTGTTATTCTTGTCTGCAATTTTTCTATTCTGCAGTATTTCTTCTTCATTCTATCAACAACAGGTAACCAGCCAGAAAGTGAGTTTTGTGGACTTTCCTCTGTTCATCGGGAGTCTCAGAGATGAAGGATAAATTAAAAACTGGAATTTGTATCTAAAGAAACGTCAAACTCCTTCTCGAGTGAGAAGCCATTACACCTCTGAGGGTATTTAAACCACCCAAATTTTTCTTTTTCCAGCATTGCCCTATTTTAAAAGGCAAGCCCATTTATTCATATAACTAAACATAAACAATTTATCATAAAAACAATAAAAAGTGGTCCTAAGATGGACAATATAAAAACCACCCAAAATTTTTTTTTTCTTTTTCCAGCATTGCCCTATGTTAAAAGGCAAGCCCATTTATTCATATAACTAAACATAAACAATTTATCATAAAAACAATAAAAGGTGGTCCTAAGATGGACAATATAAAATATCACATTTAGTTAAAATTTTTAGCTGATGTACAAAAAGTTTGTCATAGCCATATTCTGGACACAGATGTTTTGAAACAATAAGCGGAATGTATGATATAATATTCTGGATACAAAAGGCTGTTTTTAAACAATATACATCTAGAATCAATTTTACATTTGAAATAAGTGTGAATGGACAATACAACTGTATATATGAAATATGCATTTCTACCTAAGAAAAGTATAAGAAAGAAAAAATTTTTAAAATAAAAAGGCAAGCTAGGTTACGAGGTCAGCGCGCTTTCGCCCTCCTTTCGGATATCGACTTTCATTCCCGCAGTCACTCACACAGCCATGCGTGACCTCGAACCGGGGTTAGATTTGTTTACATTTTTCGAGGTTAGGGTGTGGGGGTCGTCACGCTTTCCGTTTTCCACTCATATTGACTTTCGTATAAAACCACCCAAATTATTCATTACTATTCGAATTTTATTTTTGTTACACTTTGACAAATAATTTCAATCTCTTTATTTTTTAAATCGAAATTGTTCAGATTTTATAATGTAAAAAATCAATACTTGACACTTTTCATTTTATTAACAGTACAAAAACAGTCCGATCATATCCTGTTAAATGCAGAGTGAAAAATATATATTCTGTCAATTATGTAGTTAGCTCTCTAATATATCTAGTTAATTAGTTTAATAAAATATTGGTATTGTTTTAAAATAATATACGTGATCATTTTGATCTTCTCTCTATTTGTGCATGTTTCGATAGCAGCTTTACGTCACCATTAAATCTTGATTTGTTCATTTCGTCATCCGACGTTATCTGATCTAGAGCGCCCCAGTGGGACCCACAGGCTCACACTTGTGTTCGAAGTGAGGGCGGGAGGGTCGCACCAAGTTTTGCAAATTAAAAGATGGCTTAGAAGAAGATATGCGGGTACTGTATAAGCCTACGGTTGGTGTTTAAAATATAAATTCATGTAACCACATCAAGATACAGCAACCCATATAATTATTACCGTATTATTTCTGATTAAATAATAGAAATTATCTCCAGGCAGAACTAACACGTATTTAAAAGTATACTAGTGCTTAGACGTATTAAATCTAAGAAAAAGAGTTATTCCCCTTTCTCCTAAAAACAAACGAAACAATAATTGTTAAAATCACAATACAATTTCTAAAATTTCTAACGTTTTCATTTTATTGCAATTTTCAAATATTTTATGAAAATGTTAGATTTTCGTGAGTCGGATCGAAGTAGTAAATTCTTTTGAAATCTTCTTCATTTTCTATCATTGTATTTACATGCAAAATTTATAAGGGAATTTCTTTAGACCCTAGATTTCGTTTGGTATGTTTCAGAGTAACTAAATAGTTTATAATATGACACTTTTATTCTCGTTTAAGTATTTTTTGTATGCCATTCTCAGTTAATGGCATAAAAAATCAAAATTAAATAAATTTAACACAAGGAAAAGAAATTCATAAATTAAAAAAAAAAAAAAAGCAGAATAGAAATTGATTGTGCTGAGAGCTTAAATAAATGATTTAATGGTGAAAAGTGAAATTTTAGTGCTAAATATTTGCCTTGTGCTTACAAAGGTTTAATTAAATAAATTTAATATTGAAAAGATCACTTATCGACGAAAAGGCGGTTGAGCAACTGTGCGCCAAAATGGTGCGAACTTTTTCACCCCCTTCCGCCAGCCCTCCACCACGAACACATATGTGTGTGGGGACCTACTGGGCACTCCAGATCGGATCGAAATGATCATCACAAGCTCCAGCGGTGACGTAAAACTGCTATCGATTCCCCCCCCCCTCCTTTAGTGGAAAATAAACAGGGGAAAAAAAACAAATTAAAAAAAACAACAACTGTACTTAGTGGTAAATATTTGTCTTATGTTTGTACATTTTAGCGATAATACATTTTTATCTATGTCATTAATATATGTGTGAAGTATGTTTTCTTATACATGTAATCAAAACATTAATTTTTCTCTTGGGGGTGGTGGTGGTGGTCTTCAATATATTAATAATTAAGCAATCCACCTGGTGTGGCCGGTTCTTCAGAGTATAAGAGGAGCAAAGTCCCTCAACCCAGATATAATATCTAACTTTAATCGACGAAGTTGCAGGCCTTACATTGAAACAACACTAGCGGAACACATCCAACAATTATAAGTAAAAATAAAAATGCGACGGTCTTTCTGCCTTTATTAAATGATATTATATATTAATAATAACGGGTATTCATTGAAGGATCATACCAGAAGGCTCAATCTCGGGCCAGTCATACTATCTCATAGCGGTTTTACCGGTTCGATATATGATCGACTCGACATCAGACACCGACTTCTGGTACAGAAATGAAGAAAAGAATGCAAAGAAACACCATCTAAAGAGAAAAATGTCATCCTGAAACGAATAAACTTAAACGGCCACCTCCACACATCATGAAGCAACAACAAAAATTAGAACGATAACAAGAACTGACCTCTACCCGTTATCTGGAATGTGGCTATAATTAATTCTTGTACCCTTAATGTAAATGATACGAGCTGTGTAGGCCTATATTTATACGAGCTATGTACATTTATTAGAAAAGAGCTACGTATGTTTATAATGTACATTTATATGAGCTATGTATATTTATTAGAAAAGAGCTATGTATGTTTATAATGTACATTTATATAGTGTTGGATGGGGCTCGGAGCTGTTATTAATAAATCTGTCATTTTTCTATTTTGCACTCTTCTTCGTTTTATATACAACACGTAATTAGTCAGAAGGTGAGGGTTTTTTTTTTTGGTTTTTTTTTTTGGGGGGTTGCCTAAGATTACCGAAAGCCCGGGGTGGTTGATAAATTACAATTGGAATCTCCATCCAACACTAAATTGTAATTTACTTCTGATTTGTAATGAGTATATGATGCTCAAAATTTAAATAAATCAAAGCATGTCCCTCTTTTACAAAACTGTCGATTTATACTACTTGTTTTGTTTTAGGTCACACTAACCGCCAAGGATAACTATTCTCGAGTGAGATGGGAGTTTAAATACGTCACATCGTGTTTAAAATAACAAGGGGAGTCTATATACGTCATATCGTGTTTATAATAACAAGGGGAGTTTAAATACGTCGTATCGTGTTTAAAATAACAAGGGGAGTCTATATACGTCATATCGAAGGACAAAAGTTATGTCGTACGTGGATATTGTGAATGGATGCTAATTTTACTACAATATTTGCGTTATTAAGAAAAAAATAAATGCAGAAAGAAACGTTAGGGAAAGGAATATTCTAAATAAAAGCAGATTTAGTGTATGCATTTCTTTCTTTCTTTTTTTAAAATTTGGCAATTAACCCTAATCATAACTTCCCTCTAAAAAGAACCCGAACATTTCTCTTAAAAACCCCAACCCTAACTATTCTTTTAAAAACCCTCACCATAAACTTTTCCTTAAAAAATACAACAGTCGTTTATAGAGGTGTTGTGTCTTCCGTCTACGACAATCATGTACGGAGACACTCCCTTTTACTTTTGTGAACTTGGCCACACAAAGCATAATTACATTTTTTATTTCTTTAGAACAAATAATGCTTTTGAGAACTTCACATATGTACTACTTTAGAAAGAATCAATACTATCCGTTTTTCCTTTTAATTAACGACAACGGCTGCTAAAGTACACAAACAATTTTTAATCAGTCATACTGTCCTGTTAAATGCAGAGTTGAAAGGGAATTATATTGTCACTCTTGTGCTTAACTCTCTAATGCGCCAAGATACCTTTACATTTGCATAATTAATGTCCGGTATTGGTTTAAAATAATATACATCATTATTTTGGTTATTCTAACTGCTTTGCAAATAATAATCATAATAATTAAGTATAAAAAAGAAACACTGTATAGGTCTACTGTTGGTATTATTGATAATATACCAAGGCAAAATAAAAATCCTGTATATACATGAAGGCAGTAGCCTGCACATTGCCGTATTATCTATGATTAAACAAAACTCATGACCAAATCAAATAAATACTGGTTTGAAATGATCCCTAGTACTCAGAAAGATTTCAGAGATTAAGAGAGTTATTTCCCTTGTTTTTAAAACGTAAATAATAAGTCTCAAAGAGGAACTTCCTTAGAAATGAAGCTTTGTAAAGAGGACAAAAGTACGAATTTTAATCTTTAGTGAGGATCTTTAAAATCGTACTTTTCTCCAGATATCTTCATTTTCCATTATTATATTTATATGCAAAATTTATAAGTACATTGCTTTTGCCCTTGATTTTGCTGGAATATTTTTCCACATCCAAAATGTACTGGTTTTAAGCGGCCTAGAAAAACATCCTGTATTTTTGTCAAGCTGTCCTTAGTTGATGGCTTCGAAACTTAAACATAAGACGAAAAAAAGTATATATAAAAGACTTCAGCCCCCACACCCACAAACTAGATGCGATCTGTTTCACCCCCTTCCGCCGGCCCTCCTGTCCTCTACCTCAGACGCACTGCGAGGCTGTGGGGCTCGAAGTAGTCTAGGACTGATAACATCGTGCAGATGAAAGATCTATTACGGCTTCTGGGGTGATGAGAGCGTAACACAGTATCAAACGAGTATTTATTTTTTAAGGGCTTCGGTAATTAGTAATGTCAACATATATATTTTTATGTTCATTAATTCGACTACGTTGTACATTATGTTATACTTATGAATTTTGATTGACGCCATATTTCTTATGCTGCTTGTGCATTGGGCTAACGAAATTGTTGCAGGATTTGTAAATTGAGAATGTTTGTAAGAAAGGAGTATGGAGATAAAGCCTGAAATTTACTTTTGTCACATCGTACTACGTTAGTTAGTGGCTACTTTGTTCTACTAGATTACGTTGTTGTCAACTTATCAGTAAAATGTGTTGCTGTAAGTTGATTCCGTTCAAGTACCAATACGGCAGAAATTTTGCCTTGAGTTTGGTCTCGAGAATTCATGAAGATTATTTTGAATGTCCCTAATGGTGTGTTGAGTAAACGCACATAAAAAAATCAAGAACATTCCTCCTGATGTGCTTGACAGTGCATGTGAAATTAAGGATGATTCTCTTTGGCATGTTTGGAGAGTGCATCAAAGATTCTGGGATAGTTGTGTAATGTGCCTCTAGAAGGGACATTTGGGACTTTGCCTAAATATGAAAGGCAGTAACTTGTTTCAAACCACATGACTGTGAAACACATGCCAGCAATAGCTGCTATCTTTGAACAGATTATGTAAATTATTTCTCTGAAACTCTACTCTCATTTCTGTGATCATATCCATGAATTTGATTATGTATGTATGAATAATTGACTGCTTATGTCTGTGCCAGGATAAACTGAACAATTGTCCAGCATTAATTGAACATTGTTATGAAGTGATATAAATGTCAATGAACTTTTGATTATATTCTTGTTGTATATTTGATTGTTGATTTCATAAATTTGTTAAATTTTTGACCTTCTTATACATATTGATAACCTTATGTTGATGAAGAAAGTGGGCAGATGGTGGGGGTAGCTAAATATAGATTAAAAGATGGATTTATCTTCTCCTTTGGTAAAACGTTTTCAACCTATGGAAATATTGTGTGACGGTAAATGTTTATCTTTAATGTTGTGGGAGAGAGAAAACTTTTACAATGCCAAAGTGAGACAGATGAGTGGATGTTTCCTGGAAAATTATTAATAACCTAAATTAAGAATCTCATCACTTTGTAATTAGTTATGAGTGATTAAATAATAATATTAATTATAACCATTAACTAGGTGGCGTAGGCATCACACTAATATATGAAAGATGTCTTATGTTCAGGCCAGTTCTCCCAAATATAGGAAAGGGAACAAGTCCCTGAAGTTTACCCCTAGGAGCCCTCTCTGATATGTCAACTTGACGAAGTTGTATGCCTCACGGTGAAGCAACATTAGCTTAATTATTTTTGTATTTGGTGTGAAATAAAGCACATTGTAAAACTTTATATATATAGTTTTTAATAAAATAAAATAAATGAACGAAATTAAGATATATATTATTTGTGTCACTAATTCAAAGGTACTAAGTAAAATCAACGTAAAATTGAATTAAATCTGTTCAAATGAGTTTTGTATTAACATATTATATGCAATTTAAAGTCTGCATTTATACACTCATATCTGGCATGAGCATAAATATACTGTTAAGTATCTGTCTGCTACATCACTAATTTTATTCATTCACTCTGTATTTTATTTTTAATTTCTATCACCTGTGACTTAATTAGTTTTGATGAAATCCAATATGACTATATCAAATTTTGCAACTATTTTATATTATAATATAACCCTCGTACATAAAAGCATATATACACATACATATATACACGTATAATTACCTATACACAGTTCATCCCCATATCCTTAATTTCTCAGAAAAAAGCACAATACTATTTAAAGAGGATATCAAATGTTTTAGGAATAGAGTGAAACACCACTCCCTCTGTATATACTAAAATTCATAATTCCAGTATGGTTTTTTCTTCAATTGTCTTCATTCCCTGCATAACTGACCTTGACAAAATTATTTTTTTCTCTCAGGAAGAAAATAGCAAAGGTTGTTAGATCATACAGAATCATATGTTTTAACTAAGTAAACACGTATGTAAGTATAAAGAGATAAGTACTTTGATCAATTTCTTCTTTCTCGGACTGTAGTATAAATACCAGGGTGCACTCTAAAATTGGCACTGCATAATTTTTACAAAAAGTCCCAACAGTTTTCTGGTGTTGATCGGAGAAAGGGCTAACCAGGTATGTCTGGATTATTGGATAGTTATAATATAAGATCTTTGGAATGAAACACTTGTTGTTTAATTATCTGTATAAATATTATCTTACTTCATTGTTAAAAAATGTTTCAATTCAGTGATTGTAATTTTTATATTTTTGTTTGCTAATAAGATGATTGTTAATTAAACCCTATAACATTAAGCCTGCTGATCTAAAGGAGGCAATTGTATATCCTTATTTAATATTGTAAATTAACTGTTCAAGATATAGTAATGTTATGAGTAAGACAGCAATAGAAAAGATTAAATTAATGTTGTTGACACAATGCATTTATCTATTCTCCACTGACTCAAGTCAGTTTTCAGGAACTACATGTTGGAATCACGTGTTCAACTAAGTTTCTTGTTTTTGGAACTACAAGGGCTAGCACCAAGCTGTCAAGCTGTGGGTGGAGCCATGTTTCAAGTCTTCTGGTGACAATTGTGTGTTGCCATTTCCTATTACTGTCAGTACTGTGCTAGTTTAACGATAGTTTATACCTTCCTTTCCTGAAAGCTTCCTTATTTCATAAGATTATATTAGTATGCGAATTTTATAAGTACATTTCTTTTGCCCCTTGACGAAACACACACACACGAAATATGTTGGCTGCACCCTTCTCTGTGCTTAGAGGTGCAGGATAGTGTCCTTTGCATACTTAAATCTGACTTGTCCTTTATTTGTTTGTTTCCTGGTGTAGTTATAGTGTCAACAGCTTGGTAATAATTTTTTTTTTTTAAATTTTTTTAAAATAAATAATAAAAAGTTCCCTTACCTTTTGGTTGACCTTGCATGATGATCAGTGTCTAACTCGATTTTCTCACAATGATCAACAAGTAAGACCTTACACCCCCAAAATAAGTCCAAGTGATTTGGGGGGTGTTTCGGCAGTATTTTGGATAAATATCCTGGGTGCCGCCTCATCAGAGGTCTCACCCATATGAGCGTCAAGCAAGCAACTACCAAGTACTGTTACTCAATGGCTACAGTACCCAAGATAAAAGCTTACAAATGTAGAAAAGCAGATCTCCTCCTTAAGTGAAATAAAAATCAGAGAACTGTCAAGTCTATTGTTGATTAGATACAAACATACTATTTTTTTTTCTGCATAATTTTCAGTCCTCAGATATTTTCTGTAGGAAAATTATTTCCTCAAGTTGAATATTTAAAGTAATTTTGTTGTTGTTGGAAATTTCAAGTGAAAGTACTTGTTGAATATACATGAATTATATATAAATTTTAATTATAGCACTTGTTGCCAAGTCATGGTACAAAAAGAGCCAGCTCCTAGCAAATAAGAGTGGAGATATAGTGTGAAGATGTATAATTATTTACAATAAATTAGAACTAGCACAGGATTCCAATGCACATTTTTAAACAAAATTCCTTTGAAATGTCCAATGAATAAATAAAGTTGACACATTCAGCTTGAAGGTCAAGGATGATTTAGTGTTATACACAGATAGAGCTGGAAAACTATATACTTGTGGATTTGTTCGTATCTTGATGTCATGTGTGACCTTGTTAAAATAATGCATTTTATGTATTGTAAAAGAAACTTAGTTAAGTTTTATGGATGATGAGTGTCTTTTTGCCATTATGAAAATACACTTTACAAGGAGTCAGTTAAGCCTTATGAATTGTGTGGTATCTTTTTGCCATTATGAAAACATACTTTATAAGGACAGTAATTAAGTCTTATGAATGATGTGGTCCATTAAGGAAATATTCTCTTTCAAAGACAATCAGTTAATTGTTATGAATGGTGTGGTATCTTTTTTCCATTATAAAAATATACTTTGTAAGGACAGTCAGGTAAGACTTATAAATGGTGTGGTATGTTTTTGCCATTATAAAAATATACTTTGTAAGGACAGTCAGGTAAGACTTATAAATGGTGTGGTATGCTTTTGCCATTATAAAAATATACTTTATAAGGTAGTCAGTTAAGTTTTATCAATTTATAAATGGTGCGGTACCTTTTGGCCATTAGGACTAACAGGTCTTATTGTAAAAATGATCATGCATGTCCTCACTAAATTTTAAAACTTATAATTTTAAAATGCTAAAATATCCAGAGTAGAACCAGTTTATTTCATTAAGTGAAGTTGCTTTGATACATACTTATCACACCGACAAACTGTTTTGCATTTAATCCCACACTACCCTAAAAGTTAGTCACTTTCGGTCTGTTTGCCACCACAGCTTTTGTCTGTCAACTGCTACCATTCTGATGTCTGCTATCTGTTCAAGGAAAAAGGCATCACCTTTATAATCTTAACAGTTGATATATCTTTTTAAAAATATGTTTTAACCAGCCCCAAAATCTAGTCATTGGCTCGAGAATAATTTTTCAATAATTCAATGCAACAAACTGTCGACGTTTCCTTTCCAGGGATTAAAATAAGCACTTTTAATTTATAAAATTAGTTTCTTTATTTTATACTGAAGACGTTACTACCTTGAGTATGTGAAGTCATGTACAGCCTCAGACAAGGTATGTTGGTTCAGCAGCGGTACGTGCGCGGGGAAGAGTAAGGAAATTGTTTCCGGGTCCCTTATTCAGTTATTGTTAAGTACAGAAAATACCTGTCTTTCTATATTAATTATTATAAATATATCTAATTCTCTAAATCATTTCGGTATAAGACATGTGCTTGGTAAATTCCCCGAAATGCTAAAATGCTTTCTTTAGACACGGCAAAACTGAAAGAAGCTTCATGCACTATATTATTAAAATATTAGTATTATCTTTCAAGTAATGAAGTATACACTGGTATTGGTAAATTATATATAAAGTTCAAGTTCGTTGTACGAGTTTTTTTATATAAATAATTTGGTTATTAAAGTTTTCGATAATCAAATTATGTTTTCTGTTAAAGAAACATAAATGTGAAATGCAAATGACATCACTGATCCAGATTCAATAACTATACAGATAAATTGCTACCACTAGTTACCAACTAATACCAGTCACCGCTCATTTGCATTTTACAGATTAGCACTCTCCTCTTTTCCGTCCCCATGTTTCCCATATTTCTTTTCACTCCGTTCCAAAGTGAACAGTTATTATTGCATTAATTATCAAAGTATCTTGCTTACTGAGTATACATTAAAAAACTAACCGAAATTACCTCCGGTCGAGTCTTATCTTTGAAATTGGTACATGGAGACTGTACAAGAGAACATTTAGCAACGAATACTCCCTAATGCAAATAAATATTTTTTCTCGGTATCCTGTGCTCTTATGTGGAATAAAAAACTAAATTTAATAAATGGTTTAAGAAATAATTTACATATTTTAAAATAGTCACTATTTCAAAAGTATATGCGCAATTATATTTAAAAACATTAACCAGTAAGAATTACTTCTCCCTTAGCGTTGAGTTTAATATCGTTTTTCAGAGCGTTCTCGCACTTATAAGGGAGGTCGCCATTTCCAGGTACGAAGGGAAATAGTTATCGTTTTAATTTTATAATTTTCTACTATATAAGTTTTCTAAATAAGACTAAAACACGATGCATTAGATCAAACTAATATTATATATTTATTTTTGTCAGGAGATTTCTTCAAAAACACAAGAAGAGACGCAATATGTCAATGCGACGGCCGTTCGATCCTGTGGCACACGAGTTGGATCCCAATTTCCGACTCACGAAATATGCTGACCTAAAGGGATGAGGGTGTAAAGTCCCTCAAGAAGTTCTGCTCAAACTTCTTGAGGGACTTCAACAGGACAGCAATGCCCAGGACTCAGAACAGTCGCATTTTCAGTATATTTCAGCTGTGCCGCGTGTGGGTAAGTTAATTTTTCAGGAAAAAAATGCAAACTTCAGTTTGATACGTGTTATTTCCAAGAAACTCATTTCCAAAATATATTTCAAAGATTGTATACTTGTGTGTAATTATATATGAGCGTAGTAATCGTATCAGTAACTGCAGAGTATCGTAAAATAAATTAAAGGATGCGTTTTGCATAATATAATGTTATCTCTTTCATTTTTGCCTGTGCTTTAATATGGAATCCATTTGAACCTCTTTTATTCAAGATGGTGGACATTTCACCACGCGCTAGTGCAAGCCGACGTCACGTGATATAAAATCGTACCTTTTCGTGCTTTTCCGTTATGTCGTCGGAAACTGTCGGGTGACTTTTCCCGATTTTGATGAAGACTAATTATAATTAAAAAATTATAATGAAAAATTAAACCTAAAGCTGAGTGTTCTGTCATAAATAAATAAATGAAACTTGTTTGAAGCATATTAAATTATTTTTTTAAAAATACATTACTTATTAAAAGTGATAACTTTTTGTTTTCATGTTGCATGAAATAATGAATAAAGTAGATAATACATCTGCAAATAAAATATTTTTTCCCTGAGGCAAATCTAATCTTTTGAGTGTCTGACCATAGCAACATATTTTAGTGGAGTTGTGAATTCCTAAGCACATCTGTTAAAGTATTATTAAGAAATTACTTGTCACTGTCAGGTTTTAATTGGTGAAGTGTTTGTGAACAGCAATGCAGTGCTGAAGTATTACTTGATTGTAAAAAAAACCAAAACGTACCAGATTTTAAAGCATTGTAATTTTTGTATATTGTGATGGAGGTTAGTCTGACTAAACAATATCCAGTCCTAATTTTGTTGCATGTGTAACAACTAACATGCTGTTTAAAAAATAATTTTCTATAGGCCCATTTAATTTATTATAAAAATAAAAACATATATAACTTTTTGCCAACCAAGTACAAAATACTTCTCATTTTGGTTTATTTCTTTGTCTGGTTATTTTTTAAATGATAAAACCTTACTTTATCAATGTTTGGTTGCCTCTTAAGTCAGTTTATATCAAACATTTAAAAAAAAAGAAAACTTGCATCTTTTGAAGTTTTGATATTACTAAAGACACTTTTAATATTTAGATGTCTGATAATAACTATATGTGAGAATATATCTGCTAAATTAAAAGAAGGCCAGACTGTCTTGAAGTACACCCCTATTAACAAAAGAAAAAACAAACCAGAGATGTTCAGTTGTTAAAAATGTTATCTGACTAATTTAACATTAAATACTAGATCTTACTTCTTAGTTATCTATTACTCTATTAACTGACCTATTTCAGAAAGGATTGATTTCTTCAGCCAAGAATTGGTTATGTGGGATTCCTTGTGGCATGAGCAGTTATATCCTCCATGGTCTAACCAGTAATACTTTCTGTAACTGTATTTCATTATTTATACTATTACTAATAATTTTCATGTTTAGCTTTGCTAAGCCCTGTAACCTCCCACCCCATCCACCCCCCAAAAAAGGAAAAATATTATTTTACACTTAATCACCAACCGCATTTTTCATAGGTTTTCGTGTTTTTCTTTTAGTACAAAGTGGAAAAAATGTTAGGCTGGGTCAGGTATCCATAAACTAATTTTCTCACAGACCTCAATATATCTAAATATGTTTTGTACTTGTTCATCAATATCTGTTACTGCATTCTCCTTTCCCTTGCTTAGCCATCTTAATAATCAATCCATTCTGTGGCCCCCTCTTGTACAGGTCAGATAATTTAGATTTTACAATTACAGTTCTGCTTTTCATTGGATGGTGAAGTTTTCTGTGTAATATTCTAATTTTTAGATAATTTTAAACTTAGCAGTGATATCTTTTCCCTTGTATATGGGTAAAATTAGAAAGGAAGATATTATTTATCAAATTATTATCTCAACCATTGATTGTGAGATCTACTATAATAATTGTTTATGGTTTGAATTTTAGCCAAGACAACTACAAGCTCTCTCTAGTTTTTTTTGTAAATTTTTGTCCGATCAAATTTCAATTGCATTGAACAGGTTTATAAATGCAGTACTATGTAAACATTTTGGTATTTTGACTATTGATCAAGAGTGGGGAAGAGGCATTGCTTTATTTTTAATGTTCATTGAAGAACAGGAAAATGGTATTTTTTTTAATATTCATTGATAAAGAATAAGTATTGAGTACTGCTTTTATCCATTGATGAAGAGTTGGTGTAGGGTGCTACTTTTACTAATAATAGTAATGGGAAAGGGTCTTGTAGGTTTACATTCTACAATACAAAAGATACTTTTTGTAGGAATGCAATTTTTTTCACCTAACTTTTAAACAGACAACCAATCATCTTTACCATTTTCATTTTTTCTTTAACACTTTCAGTCAATCTTATATTTTAAAATTCATATTTAAATATGAACTTTAGTTAACCAGTGAAACAAAAGAGGGAAAATGTTTTGGTTTTAATGATTTAAATATTTGTTTTTTATTTGTTTTGTTTCTTTTTTGAACAGTTTTAGTATTCATATTGACTTTTATTTCAGGCATTGGCATGGACAGTTCTATCACCCCTCTTCGGCATGGCGGCCTCTCTTTGGTTCAGACTACAGATTTTTTTTACCCTCTTGTGGATGACCCATACATGCAGGTATAGTTAAGGAAAAATAAAATAGAGAGTAGTTTTTCTCTAGAAATTCCAATTTACTGCTTTGTTTACTAATAAGTAATTCAAGGTAAGCATTCTACTATTTTTAGATTTCTACATAGGCTCCGCAGTGCATAGGAGGATATTATTGATTGATATTTTTTCAATTCATCATGAGATAATTATGAAGCTATTTCTTTTTTTTTGATAGGCCTTGGTAAAACTTTAACCAACTAGGTAATGGTGATTTGTTTCTCA
This sequence comes from Sinotaia quadrata, assembly GCA_028829895.1. NCBI lineage: Eukaryota > Metazoa > Mollusca > Gastropoda > Architaenioglossa > Viviparidae > Sinotaia > Sinotaia quadrata. Next base: position 86,809,854 of record CM054178.1, read on the forward strand.
ATTTAATTTTTGTGGAGTTAAGGTTTCGGCCTTGAAGGTCATCAGTGCATACAAAGTTATTAATATTCATTTGATTGCACTTCACTTTAGTGAAACCATCAACTAGTTGAAGTAGGAAGTTTATCATTTTTGCTCTAACTTAGAACTTGCCTCAGTAATGATTTTTGACAGCTATCTTTTTTATGGGCACACACCATTTCCTCTTTAATAATAAAATGATGTTTTCAGGCATTTAAAAATTTTCAAAATTCAAATGTCTGCTTGTAGTTGTAAATGTTTCACCCAGCTTTGATCGTGCAGATATAAAAATGTTAATAATTATAGTGTACTGTAGATTTGTAGCTTTTGTCCAGATTTCAAACAGTAAAATCATATGTTGTTATATTTTTCATTAACTGTTCTGTTTTCTGATACGAAAGTATTTTTAAATATACATACATTATTCTAATTTAGATCAAATCTTTAGCTGATTTAAAAAAAACATCCTTAGATAAAAATGTGCCTGTTAAGTAATGCTCTTTGTAAATCAATAGTACTGTAATAATTTGTAGATAATTTTTTAAAATATGCAAGGTGTGAGTTCTGATATAAAATTTTATATCTTATAGAAGAAAAAGAGCATAGATTTACTGAGTGCATATAAACAAAAAATATAATCATTTGTAAACTGCTAAATGTGTTGGTAATTTAGAATTAATTTAAATTTCTTAATAAATTATATTCCAATCGGAAATTCATTTATTTATATATTAAAGAGGATTATAAACTAGAAATCTTACTTTTTAGACAGACAGTCATTGAGAAGAGACGTTTCATCCTCATTTTAAAAAAATAAAATATTTTATGAGTAACAATAACCAAAATATATTGGTGACTTATCAGCAGACGGTCAAGTTTGTTTTTATCATTTCTCTCTGTGCAAAATTTAACATATAAAGATACTCTTTCTTAATTGCCAGTTGGAAGAGAGTTTATGTTTCAGTAGTGACACTAACTATTGATGCTGAGACCAGTGTTAGGTATTACAGTTTTGCTTTTTAAATACAGCTTTAAAGTGTTCATTAAAATCTGTATCATCTTTCATTGATTTGTGAGCAAAACTTAATAGATAGCATCTTTCCTTAGTAGTTAACTTAAAATCTATGCCATTGTAAATTGCAAGTTACATCATTGACTAGCATTCAAAGTACCAGCATTCATATTGTTTCTGTCATTGCTGGATTCAGCAAGCTTGACATTAGCCAAATTTTTAATGTGTCCGGTTTTAAAATATTGTTTAAAGCACCATTCATTCATATAATTCTTTGTAAAATCTGGATTGGTTTAAAATAATTGGTAAATGTGTCTATAGTCTAATTCTCTACATAAGAATCTGTGTATCACCTTCTGTCATCTGTTGATTATTGTGGATTCATTTAACACTGTGATTTTTGCCTTCGAAACAAATCTGCAATTGCTTTGTGAATTTGTTCCTGACAAAGCCAGTTTGTCGCTGAAATTAATGATGGTGACTATAATATTTAAAAATAATTAGATTTTGTTCAGTACTAGTCCTATTTCTTTGAATTAATTGTTAATCCCTTTTCTCTCCATGCCATTAACATAGCTTCACTATGATTTTATTTCGCCACAACATCTGGCTACATTTCAGAAGGGTTGATCATCCTCACTGGAGGGTGTTAGATATTAGATTTTGTTAGATACTTCATTAATTTCTGTTTTGTTTAGCTGTTTAGATTGTTGCTAAACATTGAGTATCTCAGGGCAAGATTGCATGTGCCAACGTCTTGAGTGACCTGTATGCAATGGGTGTGACTGACTGTGACAACATGTTGATGCTGGTGGCCTGTAGTAACAAGATGACTGAGAAAGAGAGAGATGTCATAATGCCTATCATCATGCGTGGATTCAAGGTGAGTATTAAATCTTTGTTTTTCCAACAAATGCAGAAACTAAAAATTAATCCATAAATGAAATGTCAAAACTGCAATCACATCATAATCTGATGTACAATTTGTGGGTGTGTATTAAAGGATATCACAAGTTATAGGGACTGGATTTGGGGTCATTTGGTGTTTGTTTTTTTTTGTGTACATTTTTTAACAGTATTCAGTTTATAAAATTATTCATTATTTTGTCATAAAGATGTCGTTTTTATGTAATAAAAGTGTCTCTGTTTCACTAACCATCATGCTTTTGGAGTGTTTTGTTTCAAATACTGTGTGAAATTGCCAATTTTCATGCTCTAGAAACGCCTTTCTTCGGAACTAACTGCCATGATTTATATACTGGGAAATCCTCATTACCTTCCCTGCCTTTGTTCAGTTTTTTAAGTACAGAAAAATGTGCCAGTAACGTAAGACACTTTTTAACAGGAATAGTATATCTGATTGCACAAAACTTGTCATATGACTACAGTTGCTCTGCAATGGCAAATGCATAATTTATTTAATTTGATCACTCAAGCTGAAAAGATTGTTGGTGAAAAAAGAAAATCTATGCTTCAGTCAGCTTCTAATTGTAAGCAATCAAGAAAAAAGTAGCAAAGTTATTTTAAAGATTTGTCTGCTAGGCGAAAAGATTTTCAATCTTTTTCAGGGACTGGGTGTTCCAAATTACCTTTAAAGTTTACCAGTCATTGATGGCTTGAAAATGTGCTGCTAGTTGAACCAGCAACTGAAATTTGGGACAGCATGGTTAAGTTTGTAAAGGCTACAGAAGAAAAGCTAGTCAGCAGGCCAGCTTGCAAGTCTTTTGATGTTGTACAAACTGTGCATGATAAGTTGATGATGGTGAAATTTAATTTCTTTAAATGCATTGCTTGTCTTATGCTTCAGATAGGAATCTTTCTACTTTTGATCTTCATCATGGCATCACAAGCTTTGTCATGCAAAGCAAAATTCAAAAGTATTGTCTGTGCTTCATAATGCAAACAAAATAAAAGATTTTTACACTGAAGATGTCATTCAACAATATAATTTTTTTTATTGATCATTTTATTCCTACATTGGATCACAGAATTTTGATGTGTGATCTGGGAGAGTTGATGAGTTTTTTTAATGTCTTTTCATGGTGGACAAATTTTTCACCTATATAGAGCTTTGGATGTCATGAAGCTTTAAATTGTTTTGTCTCACAGGCAAGCCTCTATGGAAAAAGGATTATCTGTTAATAAATAAGTAGAGGTAGAGAATATTGCAACACAAACAATAATGGCTGAGAGAATTATTTGTGACCATGTGAGGAATATTGAGGGGGGGCTGAATAATGTGACAATTTCAAAAGAACTTCTTGTGTCTGCTTCACAAGCACACAGTTGGTACAACTATTTTCTTGGAAAGTGAGAAAGCCTACATGTTTGAACAAGAAAGTAAGAAAAGAAAATCTGATGTACTACAAGTAACTGAGGAGTTTAAGCATAATCAAAAAAAGGGCAAAAATTGACTATGAACAGTTGACCAAATCAACCGATGAGTATGCTGAAAAAAGCTGAGGCTACTGGGACTTTTATTGTAAAATCAAATTTCCAAAGAAAAGATCTGCAGCATAAATTGGATTAGAGGCTTGCATTATTAAAGCAGTAACCACTTGTTGAAAATATTAATATATTAGCTGTTGTAATTATTTTACCAAATTTGTTTATGTTATTTGATGAACTTTGTCATAATTTATGATGTACCATATTATCTAAAGGCTGAATGACTGAAGTAACTGCCACATAAAATATTCACATAATTAAGTTCTTTCAGGTTTATTATAACAAATTTTGTTTTTTCGAACTTTAAGTTTATTGCATACACTAGTGGTCCTTGAATTTTAAAATAGGCTCTTGAAAAGTCCTTAAATTTTTTTTCAAAGATCGCCTATGAACCCTGTGCAAGGCAGAAGAGACAAAGTTGGACCCCCTGCTGAGTGATATTTAAATTTCACATACTGCTTCTAGTTTGCACTTCAGTCAGTTTCTAGTGACAGATTTCTCAGAGAAAAAAACGGCACATTCCAAGTGAATTGTCTGCTTTCTGAGAAAGAAAGTGGGAGTGCCATGTATAGCTAAGTTGAAAATCATAGTTGTAATTGGTTTAGAATTACATTAATAGATGTTTGAACTCTTGTTCTTGTTTTTTAATTGTAGCATTGTATCAGATTTTAGAAACAAGGTTTCACCAAAAACTAGCAGTCAGAATTGAATGAAACTTTGCACATTTATTATTCATTATAGACAGTGGAAATTTAGATTTGTTAAGTAGTTTGTATTCTCTTTGACTTCTTTGCCCCCCAAAATATAATAAAAAAAGTAAAATAGATAAAAAGAAAATCTTTTGTCACAATGTAGATACAGTCTATATGTGCACTAGTGTAAAGGGAAAAACATGCAATTTTTGAGGACACTTGAGATTATTTTTGAGAAATCCAACATTGTGTTTTTTCCCCTTAGTAGTGGATGGTTATAAAACAAAATTTATGGTTATTTTAACTTCACAGAGCAAAGAGTGACAAATTAGTACAACAGAAACTTAAAAAAATTATGCAAGAAATTGTTTTTATTGCTACACATTACCTTTAGGAGAAAAAAATCATAGCTTGTAAAGCACATTTTGGAGATATAGTTTTCTGCCTTCATAATAAAACTATGCATATTTTAGAATGACTTTCTATGTAATTTATTGAAAAATTGTGCTTTTTGCTTTGTCAACCAAAACTAGACTTTAGTGTGAATAATTAATTATTGGTATGGGTCTATTGCATTAATTAGAATTGAAAAAATTAAAGGTAAATTGGAAATAAAATGGTTTAATATTTTTGGAAGTATCAAATAATTCATACAGTATTTTTGAAAAATAAGGCAGTTACGATCTCGAGAAATGGACTTAATGCACAAGTGTGGGTGTGTTGATTTTCAGGATTGTGCAGAAGAAGCAGGCACGCAAGTGACTGGAGGACAGACAGTCATTAATCCTTGGCTTACCATTGGTGGTGTTGCAACGTCAGTGTGTCAGCCTAATGAGTATATCATGTAAGTTTGACAATTTTTACTCTTAAAATTTGTTATATGTATCATATTCAGGCAGTCTTCACCCCATTTTTAATTTTGCCCGATTGTGTTGCATGAATTCAAAAGCTTAACTCTCTGGATGTAGGGGTTAAATTGAAATTTTTGGGGATTTGGGTGCAATAATTTTTCTCTCTTAACCTCAGTTTAAAGAAAAAAATGCACTCAATCTCTTTGTTTATAGTAGGTAACAGCAGTATCCTTAGCTAGCAGCCAGAGAGCCATTACAAAAAATTTTAAAAAAAACAACAAACAAATTTGAATCAGTTTGTTCTTGATGAACTATTTAAAAGAAATATATGCAGATATATTGTTTATGTTTGTTTGGTGTAGCCATCTGTCTTTTTTTAAAAAAGAAAAATTAAAATCTGTTTCAAACAAGATAACATTTTTGGTTTTGCTCTTGCTTCCTTGTAAATGGTGGGTGGCTGGGAGTTGTAGAGTTACTATCAGTACTCAGCAGTGGAAAAAAAGAATGGTACCTCTTCTAATGAAGCAGAATTTTATGGTAACCAGTGAATGTCGTATTTTAACAAAATGCTTTGTTTTCAAAAAAACATACATTTCGTACTATTTCAATAGAATAAAAATAACAGGTTTTATTCAGAATTCATGTATGTATGACACTTTAGTGTTTATTTAGTGTTTCACAGCATTGACCAATGAGAACTAGGTTCTCTTTGTAGAAAACATCATTGGCAGATTGCTGTATATGGTTTGATGTTATAGTTTTTTTTAAAAAAGTGATTACAGTGGAATGTCATTATCCAAACTCATTTATCTGAACTACTGCTGCTTCTTGACTTTGATGCATCGTCTGTTGCACTGCTGTTTAAGTACAAAATATAGTGATTTATAGTTGAAAGTTAAAAATAAACATATTTCTTCAAAAAGATTTATTTACAAACCATATCTTTAATCAGTTATATATTATTTATATAATACTTAATGTCTCATAATGACCTTGCATTGAATAATTTAATTGTAGATCTAATGACACTTTTTTTTTTGTTTGTTATAAACTGGGTATTCTCCATGTATGTTTTTATCTGAACTATATGATTAACCGAACCTACCTTGGTAGTACAATATTAATATCCCTAGATCTTGGAAACTAATCACGATGGAAGTTAAAGGTCTTCCTAATTTAACGGGCTCTTTAAAATAAACATGCTTAATTTATACCATTATTATTAAAACAAAAATTTTCACTGCCAGTTTATCTGCTTATCTTGCATGATTGTCCTTTACAAAAAAGATTAAGTGTTTATAAAATGCAAACAAGTACCATAATCAAATTTTTTAAATAAATACTTTAAATTTAATCAACAATTTTTCTATTAGACTTTAATTATTTTTAATGTATTGGCATTATTATTATTATGGTTTATTAATTTTCCAGAAATATTTTTTTTTTATTCTGCCCTGTATATAGGCCTGACAATGCTGTTGTGGGTGATGTTTTAGTGATGACAAAACCCTTGGGTACTCAAGTTGCAGTGAATGCATACCAATGGCTGGACCAGCCAGAGAGATGGAATCGTATAAAGCTTGTAGTCAGTGAAGATGATGTTCGAAAGGCATATCAACGTGCTATGTTCTCCATGGCTCGATTAAATCGTATAGGTTGGTAACTGTTGCATTGGATAGCAGATTGGTTCCTGTTTGCTTAGCTAATGGAAGCTTAAGAATATAGGACTTTCTCTCTTGGAATTGTATATTCAAAATATATTTATATTGTATATTCAGTATATATATATATATATTGAATATAAGTCTTGAAGTCTTTTTTTTTAAGTAAATTTTTGGGAAGTAACAATTTTTTCTAACTAAAATAAGAAGCAACATACAAATGATATTATAAAATATCAGTGTTAATGATATTTGGGTTTACATCTAGCTAGGTCATATTCTTTCAACTGTAAATTTATACAAGAAAAGAATATTGGGAAACATTGAACACATGGTCTAAGCACTGGCTTAACATATGGAAAGTAGGGTTTCAAGCCCCTACTGTAACCAGGACCTTTGGAGTTTTCTAATTGCTGTGTCTATTATTGCCTTAAGCTTTGAATATTTTAAATCATAAAACACTCACATCATTGTTAGAAACACTATGAAAATCTCCATTATTATGTTATTTTTTTTATTTTAAAGTTTTATAAAATGTCTTATGCAGTAAGGCCTATATTGCAGTGATTGATAAATGTTTTACTTTAGCACATTTCAGATTAGTCAATAAGTCTAAGAAAGGAAACACATTTGCAAGACCAAGATTGGGGTCCTTTTATAAAGTCTATATTAAATTATCGTGAAGGTTTTGTCATTTTGATATATTTCTGTTAGAACCAACCACTGTAACAAAGTGTTAAATGACAGTTGTTTTCAACAGTATTTTGGCATATGATAGATAAACACTTCAACAAAATATATTATGTCGTGTTCTTTAACTTAAGTCATCCCATAACAAGTATTCATAAACCAAGAAAAATTCAATAATGACCCCTGCCCCCCCCCCCCCCACTTAAAATTTTTTAAAATTTTGTTGGTTCCATTAACAGAATACTTCTGTATTGTGCTTTCACTGTTACTATTTTTTCATTGACTTTTTAGCTGCACGGCTCATGCATAAATACAATGCCCACGGAGCAACCGATGTAACTGGTTTTGGACTTTTGGGTCATGCCAATAACTTAGCACGCATTCAGAAAAACGAGGTTGGCTTTGTCATTCATAACTTACCCATTATTGCCAAAATGGCTGCTATCAGTAAGGCATGTGGGAACATGTTTGGCCTCTTGCAGGGACACTCAGCCGAGACTTCTGGTATGGATTCCATTGTTATTTTTTAAAATTTTAATTATCTACTACTTTTCACATCAAGCATGTTTTTCTTTTAGTCTACATTGATCTTGCCATTCATTCATCAATATTTTTTGTAGACATGGACATTTGATTTATTGGTGCAGGTGGGCTTCTAATAGCCTTGCCCCGTGAACAAGCGGCAGCATTCTGCAAAGACATTGAAAAACAGGAAGGATATCAGTCCTGGATTATTGGCATTGTTGAGAAGGGAAGCCGTACTGCACGTATCATCGACAAACCACGTGTGATTGAGGTCCCTGCCAAAGATCGTGAAGGAGAGTTGTGGTAGCACTAGATTTTTGTTTTAAATTCCGCCCTGGCGCTTGTGCTATTTCTTTTCTAATTTTTGGCTGGCTATAAAACAAAAACCCAACCCAGTAACAAAATATTTTTTAAAATGTAACTAAAAGTATCTATGGTTGCATGCAATTTGGAGAAAAGACATTCTTTGATGCTTAGAGAACTAAATAAGTGCAAACTCAGAAGCCATATGCTAAAATTTTAAATACTTTTTTTTAAGAAAAAATATTGGGTGACATTATTTTTTAAAAGAATTCAACCAATACTGTCTCCTCTTCATTGCTACTGAAAGTGCCATTGGTACCAGATTAATCTACAGTTCTTTCAGCATTGTTTGGAGGCCTTCTTGAACAGATATAATTGTCAGGAAGATTGTTGGAACTGCCTATCAAGAGTTGGTGACCTTTCTTTCATTCTGGCAGTTTTGTAAAAAGCAAACTGGTTAAATATTTTCACAAGTTGCTGTGTGTGTGATAGTTGCATTCCACCTGAACGTGGTTGAAAAATGTAACATTTTGGTGAGATGATGCAACAGACAAGGAATAATATGCATTGGTAAAACTATATATTTACATCAGTAGGCCAAAAATGCTTTCATTTATTTGTTCAATTTTTCATTCCACAATTGAATCATTCATGTTCACTGATCACCATACTGCGTCCATGTTTCTGTCCTTTTGTTGTTATTATTTTTTGTATTACTAAAGCAAATTTTTATAAGTTTTTAAAAAGGAATTGATTTTCTCATGTTTACATCATCACTTTCTCATGGGACCATTTCATCATTTATGAATCTCTATTTCTGGGCTGGTTGCAAAAGTGTGCCAAGCACATCTTTGAATGAGCGTCTTGGTGTGTTTCCACACTTGCAACTGCCTGAGCAAGTTAGGTGCATTTGGAGTCAAAGACTTTCAGTTTCTCTTTATGATGTGGGTCTGGGCACATGCCTTGGCAGAACCAGTTCTGCAGATGTCTTAGAGAATCTGAAGCTTTAGGTGACTTACCTGCCCCTTTCTGCTGTTTTCTATTCATTTCTAGATCACGCAGTTTTTGGGGTCAATAAAATTTTATGTAACATTTTAAATGTGTGTTGGCTGATTTAAATGACCAGGGTTGACTGAGATGATGGATCAATTATGATAGTGTTAAAAAAAATGCAAGCTGTTGGGTTTTCCTCTATTTACATCAAAATTACCACCCACCTCTAATTCCCTACAAGCTAAATACTCTTCTTAATTTCACTATTACTCTAGTGCAGGGGTCACCAACACGGTGCCTGTGGGCACCATGGTCGCCCACAGGCCTTTCTAAAAATAGTACAACTCGGCTGCAAACTAAGTAAATTTGTTATATTTCAGATGGTAGCCCTTCGTATGACTCAGTACCCATGAAGTAGCTCTCTGTATCAAAAAGGTTGGTGACCCCTGCTCTAGTGGATATTATACTGAGATGTTCCCAAGATTATGAGCAAGCCTATGAAAGGATGTCACTCTGTGCAGATTCTATAACCTTTTTGTGTTAGCTGTATTTCAGGTGGGTTAATAGTTGAGTAGGGTATCTGACATTGAAATGAATAATAGAGATTTGAATGGAAAAGACATTTCACCAAAGGTACATATTGTACAAACATACAGAACAAAAGTCTGATAATTGGCAGACCAAGGATGAAGAGTTCCAATCTAATTATCTCCCCGCTCCAACAAGGACTCAACCAAGAGTATTGAAGAACCTTTTACAACTGAGGTGAACTGCAAAGAAAATGACAAGACCACTGCACAAACATGAAAAAACAAAGACCAAAACAGTTAACAACAAAAGACATAAACAGTAACATTTCAACTATTCTTTTGCCAGAATGTTACTACTCTTAATCACTTTTATTCATCCCCACCAATATGGGGGAACAACAATGGAAATGATGAGAGCCAACCACAAAGCTTAGTTTCCAACATGGGTGTGCACACAAATGTACACATGCAAAACTAATAAGGCTTGGCATACTTTCCAGTTATGAGTTGCTGTCATTATAAAGACATTTTAAAAGTAAAGTTGCTGTGATCAAGAGGACTGGAATTGAAGAAAATGCAAGAGAAAATCTTTGACAAAGTGATGGTCAAAGAATTTTCCAGAGATTGCACTTGATAACTTATATTTATGCTTTTTTAAAAAAAAAGTTTTGGCAACAGTGTGCAGTTATTATTTTTTTTATCATCAAATAATGAAATTGTATATATACTACAATGGACGTAGATTCTACACTCATGGAAAGTGCACACAAAAAATACCAGGCAAAAAGGAAGAGAGTTGCAAAAATTGCTAATAAGTGTATATATACCAAATGATGACCCCAAAGTTTTTTCCAACAGAAATTTTTTTCACAACCAATACTAAAAAATGAAAATGCAAACATCCTACAATGCTGCATTGTACAATCTCTTGTAGTGGTCCTTAATGTACTAAGGATACTTTGTTAAAGCAATTCATATTATACACATCACACCTAGCCATCAATGCATATATCTGACAGACAAAACTGTCTTCAATGAAAGTTGAAGGAGAGTTAGAAAAAATATGGTTTAGGAACAGACTGTATCCAGGCTCAGTAATTTTCGTTTGCCTGCATATTTTCCTGTGCAGTCTTGGATAAAAGTTGCTTACTAGAAGTTTCATATATTCACTACCCTCACTAATCCATTAAACCTCCATTTCTGCAACATACCTATAATTTAATTGCCCCTTTCACTCTAATTTATTATAATTAGGACATCTTCAAATTCAACCCACAGAACACCTCATTCCAATGATGATATGTTTTTTCTTCTAAATCCTATTAGATTGTACACAAGCTCTAAGCTTGGTACAATTACACCAGCACATGCATGGAAGCATAGCCACATCAAATGCACTATTATATCACACCAGAATTCATGAACTCTAATTTGGTAATTTACTGTAAACTGCAAAGGAGTACAGTCACATCAAATGAATCTATATCATACCTGAATTTATGAGTTCTGAGCTTGGTACAATTATCCCATAACTGAATGGGAGTTTGGCCACATATCACTATATCGCCTCTGAATTCACTCTGCATTTCTAAGTAAAACTACTTTTAATATTCCTGCAAATTCTGGGCATTTGTTTCAAATTTCCCATCTCACATGATCATAGTTATAAAGTTGTAGAAATCAGAATTTAGGAGCCATTTTAACTTCTTTCAGTTTTTAATTCATTAACAAACATTTTTTTTTTAATCCCAAACACTCTGGGTCTTATTTATAATTAGTTCTCAACACCTTTTATTTGTCTTATTTCAAGTAATTCAGGTATTGCTGAATTGTTTTTCATCATGTACACACAACATTCTTGGTAATTTCAAGAAAGACTGTATTAAGATTTTCAACACTTGCAGGTAAAAGTTTAGGTTGATAAATGTTAAGGTTAGCGCCGCCCGCGGCGCTTCATGGCAGCAGTACATTGTGGGCAAAACCATTTGCCTTTTGGAGCTTGAGTCAATCCCACACATCCATAGTGAAACCATTCAATGGGACACTGCAAAGCAAAACGAAAGAGCCATTATTTCAATAGTTTTCCTAAGAGATTATGCTAAACTTTTATAAATAAAATTTTCATTAAAAAAAAAAACTATATAAAAAGCTTGATAAAAATATTTGTTTCACTGTATTTTACTGGAAACTATGTCAACATTCTAAAAATGTAGACTAATATTTTTCTGAAGGATGGTTTGAATAATCTCATGGGGAAAGTGTTGCTGTTCAATTGCATATGTTTAATTGAAAAAATTCCACTATAAATAAATATTTGAAGTGAAACTGCAATTACATAATAACAATGACATTTAATAAATTACTTGACCTTTGAAAAGGTGCTTTATTACAGAGGCACTTCCCAACTTATAAAATACTTGTGTAAAAGGAGTGATAAAGTTACTGCATTAAGCTGGAAGAAAAATGTCTTAAGAATCTTCAGAATGCTTTTGTGGTCTCTGTGATTGATCTCAAAAGGCAAATCAAAACAAAAATATGATCATTTATTTATTCACATCTACGGGGGTCGCTTTCAGCTTTTGCACTGTCAACTTTTTTACTGTCCACTGGATAGCAGACTATCCTGCCAAAGGGAAGATTACTCAGGGAAAATAAGTGGCAAAGCCATGAGTTCATTAAAATTCATAGTAAAATACCATGGAAATAAAATATTAAAATGATGGAAGTTGTTCAAATAGCAGATGGAAGATATTAAAATAACACAATTTCTAAATATACTTTTATTGTATATGTGAATGACCTAATTATCAGTCATATTTAATAAAAGTGGAGCATAAACTGTATAATCAAGCAATCCACTGTTAGTTTTCATTTTCTGCAAACAAATAGTTTATAATGTTGAAGAAAACCATTACCTTATTCATTTTTTATAGACTGTATGTATTTAATATGCACTAAATAAATTTAAAGCATCTTACTAAAATTAATAAATACAAAATATAATAATATCACAAATTGCTAATGTACTGCAAATAATTGTTGAAGAGATGAAATTGTTGAGACATAATGTGTGGTTAAGATGAAAATATGTATAATTTTATGCCTTGCACCTTTGTTTTTTTGTACCCATGGTCTTATTTGTTACTAGATAAAATTTATCTCCTAACATAAAATCGCAAATGTGCAGCGCCATGAAAATAATTAGCAAAGAGCATATATATGTCTAGTTTACATACATCTTCATTATCACATCCAACCATGTCGCCATATGACACCTGATTACATAAGCAGTAGCGTGGTTCATTGGGGTCTGGCTGCCAGTCATCAACTTGTAATTCTGCACCTGTCTCATCAGTCCCTTCAGCTGTTGCTGTAGGGACTGTTGCTGCTGGCTGAGCAGTCTGCTGCTGTTGCAACTGCTGAGCTAAAGCCGCTGCTTTGGATGTTTGTCTGCAAATTATTTGAGACCTGTAATTCAATCATTTCTGCCAAATGACTGGTTTGGTCAATTCAAAGCATTAAAAAGAAAAAATTGGATCTTGCAAGTTACATTCTAAAGACTTCAAAATCTAAATAAAATTAAACTGATTAAGTAAAAATAAATAAATTATTGCTCAACATCTTTTGTAATATAAAAGTTATAAACAACAGGATTACTTTTTGGTGCGCTGAGACCGTTGAGTAGTGGGTTCTGGAGTACTAGGTGCTGAAGATGTGGTCCCCATTGGCAAAGTCAGCTCTTTGGAAAGCATACTCTTTGTCATCAGGTCATAGCTGGCTTTCATACTAGATGTTCGACGACCTTGACTCATCTAAATTAAACATAAGAAAATATTAAGAAGGCAAGGTATTAGGTAAAACAGAAAAGATGAAAATATATATACAAATACCACAACTACAATAGTTGTACATAGCTAAATGAGCATATTATATAATAATAGAAAAAAGTACATCAGCCAAAATTTTCTCACTTTGAATAAAAGCTGAAACTGAACAAAAAAATGCAGGAAGGAAATATCAAAAAAAAAAAGAGAGAGAGAGAAAGTTATATGTGAAAAAGAAACAAAACTGTACACTGAGTGCAGACCTGCATAGGTCAGAAAACCTTTTCATTAGTAATGCTCTCTCCCGTCAGTAGTTTTAGGGTGTTCAAACTAACAACCCACCCCACCAAAACAGATGTTTTCTGAAGCTGAACACAACGCTACACCTGGCCTATCTTAAATGTGAACTAATTATTATTTAAACATACTGAGAGGTTTCGCCATGTAAGCAGAGTTTTATTATTTTAACATCATTTAAAATCTTGCCCTATCATTGAAACCCACCAACTAAATCATACACAGTGCTGAAAGATTATTGATACTGTTTATTTTGTTCGATCTAAAACTGTTTAATAATTTTAAGTACTAAATAATAACTGGCTTTAATGTACGTTTTAAAACAATGGATTTTGTAATGTGTAAATGATCATTATTACTTTATGTTTATAAAATTTTCTTTTAAAATTAAATTAAAATTCAAAGTGTTGCTGTTGAATGATAATTGTAAATGCTTGATAAAACAATGAAAAGGTTTATAACTGACAAATCATTACAGCTGAAATAAGAGTATGAAATGAATGCACATCCTACTGAATTTTAGTCACACAGCAGTGAAATGAACAAGATAGTGGCTAAAGTTTACACTAGACACATTATTTTTTAACTAAACTTCTGTTCTTAACAAAACAAATACTCAGAAAATAAGGCAAACCTTCACCTTCATAATTTTTTAAAATTACTTTATAAAGATACAGGTTGGAGGTTTTGTGGAGTAGAGGAGTTTGTGTGCATTTTGTGGAGTTAATTCTGCAGACACACTTAAACAGGTATGTTTCACCTCTCTCCATCTTACAGAATGCACTTTTCTCCCATGTTCTGGAAACTATCATCACCATTCATATAATAGATAACTGATCTCAGGCAATAAGGAAATAGAACAAGGATTACCACTGTGTACCATTATTCTGAGAGGGGAAAATGAGTGCAATTGTAAATTGCAATCAGTGCACAATTGTGTATGTAGCATTTGTGACAATTAGCATTGACACATGCATATTTATGGCCATATTTCACAGAAACTGTAAAAAATAATGAAATCTTGAATTAATTTCATGTGAACAGATTTCAACATCATAAATGTCTTTTTTCATATTTTTTTTTATACCAGGATGAACCATTACCATAGTTTTGAGTATTTTAAGGTAGATCCATACTTTAGAGGGTTTTGAAGTAAAAACTATGGCAAATCCATAGCCCTAAGCAGGTCTGATAGTGCAACAAAATTAGAAAATGGTTAAAATGAATAAATAAGAATGAAAAACAAAAGAAAATAAATGATTCAAGAAAAATTTACAAACTGAATGAATAAAATTTGTGAATGAGATAAGGAATATATAACCCCACAAAGTCTGCCAATGGATTTAATACTACATGTTTAACTTTTTTCACATGTCTACGTTCTTCACACAGTACCTGATTAAAGTACATGACAAATTTTATAAACTTTAAGTATACAAGGGCATGTATTGACATCCCACACTGTATTTACATTAGCCATATATGTTGCAATTTATAATAATTTATTCAAAACAACGATAAGGCATATCTGATAAACAACTGAAAAAGGTGTGTGGAACTTTATGTACATCTTAAAATGAAAAAGTAACTAATGCAACAGTTTGGCTAGACATTAAGAGCTTGTAACTGCATTTAGTTTTATAGCCAACACAATAATTATTAAATAAAACTTGACAGAACTTAATTTTAAAGAGTTAAATAATAAAATATTAGTAAAACCCATAAAACAGAGCAGTAGATTTACAATTCTGTTGGGGTGTGTAAAATAATTTATGACCAACACTGATATGTAAGAATTTTTAACAATACACAAACAAGAGTTTTACTATGTAAATAAATTTGTTCTTGAACACTTACCAGATGAATATACATATGATGTGTACCTTACACAAGCCAGAGCCTTTAAAGAAACCCCTTAACATTCCAATGGGAAGATAAAGCAGTAGCATGTTTCACGAGTGATGTCCTCTAGTTAGTAAAAGTTGGAAGGTTGACAGGGTCTGCATGTAAGATCAGAGATGTCTAAAAGAAACAGGGTAACTTTGTTTACAATTGTTTGCTTCCATGCTGACACTTTCTTGCAGTTTATGTGTAAAGATTTATCCTATTGAGATCAATTCCCAAGTGACTGTTGGAAAGCAGTACTACCACCAACCCCACCTGTATAGGATTGTACCTATGTTTGCTTTAAGAGGAGGAGGGGCACTCCTATTTTTAACCATTCTGTCAGCCTGTCTGATTAGAGGGGTCCTTGTCAAGTTTGTCTCTAACTGCATTTGACTGTTTGCATTAAGACCTTAGAAAGAATTGTGTAGGGAAGATGAAGCTTACCTAGGACTGTCCAATCTACGGCAGACTTGTCACAGTCAACATATCAAAAACTTTCAATTTTCTGTGCTACCATATATGACAAAGCCTGGTCTATTTTCTGAATGGAACATCCTTAACTGAGATCTTGTTCTTTGTTGTGTCAACGCATATGATTCAATGCACAAATATCAAGAATGTCTGATTTTTCTGTATTTATATTAGTCAAGCTTTTCATAAAATATTTCTAAACACATTAAGTTTGATGACAAAATGTGAGGATTTTTGTGTTTGCAAAAGATATCTAGATAACTAAATGTCTGCTTTAATGAATGATCTAAATGCATCAATGACTTTGAACTGAAACATTCTTCCCCTGAACACAAATTACAGAGGTATAGGGTTAATTCTATCATGACATGAAAATAAGTACTTTTTAGATCCACACTTAGAGCATGATATCTGACAAGATAGCATTACCAATAATGTCAATGGACAGCATCCTGAAATGAGGAATGGAGTGAACTTGTAGAGTTTATTAACATTTAATATTAGTCCCCATTTCTTAGATTTTGTTACCAAAAAAAATATCTGGAATAAAAGCCCAGAGAGGTGTGATCCACAACCGTTTCTATGTTTTCCTGCTGTAATATACTTGCCTTTAAATGTTACAGTATATTTTGGTATGCATTGGTCCACTGTGATAGAAGGGTTGTTGCTTCAAGAGACAAACATGTCTGAATGAATTATGTGACACCATCTATCTGAGGCATCACTTTCATGCTGCTACAAGGAGTATTAAGCAATCCCCAGCAAGCAGGAATTTTGAGGTAGGGCATGCTATTCCTTGATTGTATGACTGATTTTTAATTAACTTCCACATCCAATGCTCGTTGATTTTGCAGATGGGAAGCTATAAGGCTCCATACAGCACTGGATTGTATAAGACAAAAATCTTAAAATCACCTTACATATTCTCATCCGGTTGTATGATGGAAAAAGAAACAATTTCTTTTTAAAAATGAGAAACTAGCTTGATTTTTCTTGATAAAAACTGTTTGTACTCTATATTTATTAGTCAGAAAAGGAAGGACTGAAATATATGTACCAAGTTATATTATTGCATATGCTTTGTATTTTAATAGCTAGTTTGGCCAATAATCAATAAAATATAGCAGTAATGAGGCAAGCTTATTAATGCATAGTACATCTAGCTGCAGCACTAGGTGTTGAGCTTTTCGTTTTCAAAATAGAAAAAAAAACAAAAAAACCCAAGAACAAATTAATAAAATAAAAAGCTCTTAGTATGAACTTGAATGATTTTGCTTCAAATTGAAAGCAGCTTTTTTGAAATTTTGATCATATGCAGACTTTGAGTGGTCTACATACTCACTGTATCTCTCACTGCTCCCACCTGTTGTGTGGCTGCAATGGCTTGAGATGCAGCAGCAGCTATAGCTGCATTACTGCCAGCACCAATGTGGCCAAGACTGTAAGAGAGTGAAGAGCTAGACCCAGATGAGAACATCTTTAAAGCTGGTGAGTTGGAAGCTGATGAGGAATGGATGTTTGTCAGAGATTCACGAGCAACCTCATTTGCTAAGCTGGACAAAACCTCAGTAGTTGGCCGCTTGTCAGCGTGATTGTGCAATGAGGCTGTAGAGTGCATCCCCCTTCGCTCTGAATTTAGGATGAAATAAGTTCATGTAAAATAGTCTATATATCCCTACATTATATTGTCATAAAAACATATTTAAATTTTCAAAAAGAATACTTTATTGAATTAAAAAGTATCATGGTCTAAGTAAAGAATAATGTGATAATCAGTGAAACAAAGAAGATTAGTTTCATTAATGTGTAATATATTTCAAATTAATAATTCCAGTGGACATTTAATAAGTAACTAAGATGCACTTCTTAAGGTTCTTGTTTTCAAAATCTTAGCCTTTGATAAATGTGGGAAGAAGAAACCTTTGTGTTTTGAAAATGAGGCAATCTAATAAGATTAATTTACAGAGACTATTAAAAAAAAAATTAAAAATAAGATATTTCAAAATATTTAAAATCAATAAAAGGTGAAAATAGAAGAAAGAAAATCTACATTATATTAGAATGCAATCTCCTTAAAACATGGACACCTATTGGATAATATATTCTAATAAAGCAATAGTAAAACACACAAATCTAACTAGAAAGTGTTCTTGATCATTAATACAGTGAAGTTTCAGGTTATGAATGAATTCCATTCTAAAAAATGCTCATAATTTGATTTAATACTATCAGAATGTGTATGCAAGTGGAGTTGTCAGTACGTTGGCTCAATAGTGAGCAGGGATGACTTAAATGATGCCAATTCCTATGCCCCAGCGATGCTGAGCAGCCTACAATGATATATATCTGTCAGAACTAGTTTGCAGTGTTTTACAAGTACAGAATGGATGTTGAAATTTGGAATCTTTTTTTAAGAAAAAGGTTTCTAGGGACTTGCTTGTGTTGGCAGGATTGCTATAACACAAGACTGCTGTAATCTGTAATAGGCCTCTAGCATTCACAGTTTTTAATTATATGACCTGAATCTTTCTATCATCCAAACAGATAACATCATTGGAAGTTACAAATCTTAGATCATATATTTTTTCCCCACAGTTTCTTTTATAATGTACAATGAAAAATTATTTATTCATAAATAAATCACTCTAAATTTAATGTAAATAAAATTACTCTGTAAAGCAGAATAATGTAACATTTAAATTTATATTTATTTTAAAATAATGTTTTTGAAGGTAATCAGTCAGAGTGACTGAAAATGATTGCATTAGATCATAATGGTGGAATAGTAATATGTTTACAAGTGTTTGCAATTAAGTTTGTACATATTAATATGCAGACCATATTTAGGTGGCTGTATATTTTGCTCAACAGTTTAAACTATTGAGGTCTCGAAATATTAGATTTTTTAAATTATAATTAACTTTATTTTAAAAATTTATTTTCCAAGGATTGGCAACAAAAACCAACAGAATCATGAAGGTGTTAATTTGTTATTATTTAATTTTTTAAAAATTATAAATATTACAAAAGAATGTGCAGTGTCCTGAGGTCACGCTTTAATTAGTCATGCCTTGTAGACAATCATTACTAAGTGAGGAGGAAATATCTTTGCTATACCTCAAACAATTCATTTAATATAATGGATAAGCTGTCAAGAATTCTAAAACATTGAATAGCATCACAGTGATTATAGATAATTAAAAAGAACAAGGAAATAGGAAGTGATTATCATAAAGCAAATATTCTTTTCTTTTCAGAACAAGTGTCAATCAAGTTTGCTTGGTAGCAACAATGTCTCTACATTTAAATAACCAGGATATTTAACTTTACTTGATGGATATATTCATATTTAAGTTTAAAAATTTTTTAAAGCTGGTCTGCCAAAATACAGGAATAAGTTTTTGGAAACATTTAAGGTGATATGGAAAGTATAATATCTGACAAAAGCAAAAGATCTTGAATACTATTATTCTAGGTTATTAGGTGCCCATTGAATAACTTAAGTTGATATGCAGATTTTTACTGCAATGTAGCAATATTGTACAGCAGCAACAAGTGCTTTGATTTTAGAGTCCCAAAAATATTTAATTTGATACTTACTCTCTGATCGTTGGGGTGGTTGTGGTGGCTGTGGTTTGTCTAACTCTAATGATCCTGCAGTGAAAATAGAAGAATGTAAACTGATGGGGGTAAAAACAGCATAATTAAGTTAATCAGAACTGAAGATTTAAAAACTAAAATAAGAACTAGACATCCTATGTAAAGTCTTAAATGACAAAACAGAGAAACAATATTTTTAATACAATTTATAATCTGCCAACTAGCTAGTTTATGCTTGTTACTGAAACTATTCCCAAAGAAATAATAAAGGAAATTATGCAGCTATGCCAGAAATTATCTGGCATATGAGGAAATATTTTCACCAGAAAGTGAATATAGTATTGAACATGATCACAAGCTATTATAATGATGTTTCCCTGAAAGAAAACAATTTGCAGATGGCAGTTAATAACACAAAGTGGGTAAATTAGAACTTGCAGACACTGTATATAAATATGTAAAAGAAAATATAACAGAATGTATATCTGAATCCAAAATTGACTAGCTGATAATGCACAGGCAGGTATGATGACAGAAGATGACAGGTAGCATATCTAATGTCAGTGAGAGAGCTGAATAATGTGCATTAACTAGAACTTGATTAAAATGTGATAAAAGATTCAACTAACTGCTACTGCCAGGAGTAAAGGAGGATGAGAGAAAGTGCTGTAATGGAGTTGGAGAAGTAGGCATTTTGAGTGAACAATGTGCATCAGAATTTTACTTTTAAAAAGTTTAAATTGACTTTAAAACTGATGTTAACTGGATAAAAATTTCAGTTTCCTGATCATGAGATGGCCAAGACTTTAGTATAATAATGGTACTTGAGTTGAGAACACAAGATAAATATTGATATTTGAAGAGAAAATTAATTTAAAGTATGTCAAATTTATGTTTACAATTTCTTATTGTGTTTGTTTGTTGAAAGCATATACATAACAATTAAATCAGATGATAGAAGTTCAATTGTATAACATTTATAACTGTATAAATATCTGTACTGCCATATTTATGTCTCAGTAATTTTTATATTTTTGCTTTAAAAGCCATTTTGAACTGTAAACACTTCTGGTGTAGGAGGCAAATATGTCATACCACACAATTAAACAAGATAACAGAATTTCTATTGTATTTACAATTGGATAGTATAAATAGTACTGACTTTTTTCAAGTGTTTCAGTGATTCCTGCATTGTCTGCTTCTAATTCCATTTTGAACTTAGACAATTCTTGGTCTAAGCGGCGTGCATGCCTGTCCACCTAAATAGTAAAACAAAAATTTTATGTGAACTTAATATTGTTTTAAAATACAAATAAAATGTCCATAATTAATTATTCATATTAAAAATGACTTTAAATAATATGGGCTAGGTTGGAGAACAAATCATTTTGTCTTGTTTCAAAATTTAGCTACATTAGAGTATTTACTAGAAAATTTACTAACTTACCAAATCATGTATGTGATTCGCCAGTTGCACCTTTTCATCTGCATCATTTAGAGCTTTTTGATATTCCTGAAAAAATAATTTGAAGCTTGGTATTATATTCCTATCAATATACATTCACATATTTTGATTTAATGTAATTAATGAGTGTTAATCTAATTGATGTAGATCTAAATCACACATGGTCTCAACCTGGAGTGAAAGGCAAGCAAAAGAGAGAAATCTTACCACAACTAAAAAACTGTATCTATAAATGTACAAGAATTTTTGAAAATGAAAAAAGTGATAACAATATATATTTTTTTAAATTGTACCAATACTGTTTAGAGTGACAGTTTCCACAAAGAAAATGTATGAAATATGGTAAACACAATTTTGCAAATTTTACAAATTAAAATGTTCAGAAATAATGAAATTTTACACTGTTAATAGAAGCAATAATAAGATTTATACATCTATATATACCTTTTAATTACATGACAATGAAACTTAAAAACTAATTTTAAAAAAGACATCAAGAATACTGCTGTCCACATAATGTTAATTTTTCTTAAATCCATTCTTCACATCAATTTTAAATCAGAAAGTTCACATTGACTTAATACAATAACTGAATGCAGACATAATAACTTATACGAGAATTCACTGACTTCTAAAATCACAGTGAAAAAAGAGATAATGAAAATTAATTCAAAAGTTAACCTACAGACAGCACAGAAAGGAACTAAAACTGAGGAGAGGCAGGCATTAATCTAAGAGACACTGTGAAAGAAAAGTCTGCTAGATAATTATTAATAACATAAATTAAGATTCTCATTACTTGTAATTAGTTATGGATGATTAATTAAATAATAATAATAATAACCATTAACTAGGTGGCATTAGCACCACAAGGTATTTTAAGTATATATGATCAAATTCATCACTTTGAATCTGTAGTGGGGTAAATTTTAATAATTATAGATTTGTTGCCAATGTTAACATGACCTGACCTTGGGCACTGCTTATGATGATATTTCTGAGTTGGAGTAAATAACTCAGGTAGAGAATATACTAGAACCTTCTGATGCAATACAAACCAGTTTTAAGAAGAGTAGTTTTTCTGACTAACAGTCTCATACTTGTTCATAACAACTTCATCCAATGGGGATGGACCAAAAGTTACTTTGTTGAAGAAAGTCTATATTCTAATCACTTTGATTTAACTTAGGTCCAGTCATAAAAGCCATTGTTAGCTTATGAAAGGAGCACGCCTATTTTGTTTTGCATCTGCTTCAGACTGCAGTGACTACTGTACTCTACCGGATCATGTTGGTGTGTATCCAGCATTGTCGTCGAACTTATCAGTAAATCTGTTGCTATAAGTTGATTCCTGTGAGTTCATGTGAAAACCAATACAGTGAAAACTGAAGCTTAAATTTGGTCTTGAGAATTCACGAAAGTTTGTTGAACATTCCTTGTGGTGTGCTGAGTAGATTCAGGAACATTCCTCCTGATGTGCTTGATAGCGCATACAATGTTCTGGACGGTTTTCACTGTGTGCTTTGTGAGCGCATTGAAGATTCTGGAACAGTTGTGTAATGTGCGTAGAAGGGGTTTGTGGGACTGTCACCTAAATAAGTGTGATTGTGAATATGTGCCAGCAACAGCTGCCATCTTTGAAAAGGTTATGTACATTGACTATAATTATCTCTCTGAAACTCCACTCTCATTTCTATGATGAATTATATCTATAAACCTAAATTTGGCTGTTGGCTACTGATGTCTATGCTAGGATAAACTGAATGAGGGTCTAGCATTAACCAAACATTGTTGTAAGTGATGTAAATGTTAACCGCTCTTTTGATTATGTTCATATGTAGTATATTTGATTGTTGATTTAATAAATTTATTGTTAAATATATTAATCTTCTTGCACATATATTAAAACCTTATGTTGGAGTAACAGTGGGTGGATAGGGGCTCATTTTTATTACTCTTTTAGTAAGAAGTTTCCACCTACAGAAACATTATGCAACAGTAAAATGTCTTGTCTTATTAGTGTATAAAGAGTAGAGTTTACGACACCTTTATAATCTGCCAATTGAGAGACATGTTGGTCTTGTGGGAGAATTATTAATAACTATAAATTAAGATTCCTGATCACTTGTAATTAGTTATGTGGTATTAATTAATAAATAATAATCATAACAATTGAAGGGTGCCCAGAGGTGTCACACAATCTAACGGCAAACCAACATATAAAAAGACAATCCTTATTATATGTTTTTGTTATTATAGTCAGAAATATTATTACAATATCTGTCAAACAAGCATGTTTAGGACACCACCCTTTCTACCAAACCAAACCACACACACACACACCACCAACAAAAGATCACATAAAATATTCCTTTTGTACAAATCTGCTTTTGAAAGAATAACACACATCATGTATTTTCTTGTATTGTTCTTCTTTCCAATCTGGTTTTAGATTTGGTTGCAGACATTTCTTGAAGAACACTTTCACCTGTTCCTCCAGGCTGTCCAGGGCATCTGCAAATTTATAAAAGAATAATAATAAAGATAATTAGTCACTTAATGTCATTAAATATCCTGGAGCAACCCTCAAAAATTGTGGATATGAGTAACTCGGAGTTTGTTATGACAACTCGCTAGAAAAGAATACCAATAATGGGGAGTGGGGGGAATGACAATAACAACTCCTAACACTGAATATATAATTAAAGGTTCCTGTAAACAAAAAAAAATTGATTATATATTTGTCTTTGTTGTAAAATTTAAAATAAGAAATACTTCGATTTTATTATTTCTTTTTTCTTAAACATAATTGCAGTTATTATAAAAACATTTTATCTAACCTATAGATCATCCACTGCCACCTTGCTATTTTATTTTTTATTTTGAAGAGTTTTTTTCATTTCTGTACAACACATCTCTACTCCAAACCTGGTAACAGTAGATTTGTCTGCTCCTACAGATTCACCGTTTTGCTGCAATGTGCTGGGCAATGATTGTTCCAAGCACATGGTTTCAGTATCACTTTTAAAAATAAATAAATAAATATTTATTTCACTGCTTCATTGTCACTTATTATGCTGAAGGTTTTCATCATTTACATTTTTTTAATTAGTAAATGAAGTGGGTGATGAATAAAAGACACGGAAGATTTAAATGAACACAAAATGAAACAGAATGAACCTTAAACAAAGCCTGCAGAAACTAACACACATGTGACACCCACATTGGCCATGTGATGCCTGAAAAGGACAGCTACTGGCTGCTGACTTAATTGACTCTTCTGAAAGGGTTATGGAGTCAATCAAAAATGTTACGACTCCTGAAATTGTAGATGTCCAACTCTTGACTGATCTATTACTAACGTCATATGGCATAAAATTATATAATTATATGGAGTTATATGTAGTACAGGTGTAAATAAATGCTGGAGTGGCTTTCATAAATTTCATTTTGAAAGCATTTTTCAATCATGCAATAATGATAGAAAAACCTCTAAAAATATATTTAATATAATGTTTATCTAATTGAATGGTTCATTAAAAAGATCATTTCTAATAGGTCTGGTTTCACTCTCAAATCGGATTTGACGATTCTGAAAGCAGAAATCAAACATTCCACAGTGACTAGAGTTGGTGGTAATGCTGTGACAGTCAAAACAGCATCTTGAATAATCTCAGTGTAGGAAGGTATTGCATTTGAGAACTCAAGAGCAAATTTCTCAACCTATTTCAATCTTGGTAAAAATTTATTTTGAATTTAATTTGATATGATGGAGTTTCTCTTTCTTCAAAATTTTTCAAATTTAGGTGCTAGCGTTTAGATCAATCCCATATGTCTGGATACTTTTCAAAAACTTCATTTTCATGGTTACTGTTGAAGATGAAGGTGATCTGGCTATTGTCTCATCTTCCTCTTGTATATCTTTCATACAAACTTCTAATTTATACGGCAGAAGATTTTTTGTTTTTAGCACACTATTTCAATAACTTAATAAAGTACTTTTTACTTCTGTTGCTTAAATTATACTAAATTAATAATAAACAACTACCCGGAGAATTTTAAAAGTTTTTTACCACCCTCATGTTCAAACATGAGTTGCCTTAGCCTCAATTCTGTAAAATTTGGATTTGGGGCATTTTTACTGACTCCAACTTCACTAAAAAAAACAAACCCAAAACAACTGACTTATGACTGACCCCACAGCCCTGTTCCTGAATACAAACTAATCTGAATATTGCTGGATTACTTCACAGTTGACAATACGCTGAAAGGGATGGGTATCTATGCACTAAATATGCCTCCTGCCCATGCATGGCACACATTCAAGACATGTAAGTACATTATTATTGTTATTCCAATTCCATGCTCTTGACACTTGTGACTTGCATCTAACCTGAAATGTTAGTCAAAATAATTGCCAATAATTAAATTATTTTCTTAAAATTATAATAAAAAGTAGAAAGAAAATCATGATTTTTTTTGGTGAACAAATATTGACCTATGACAGCCTGCTTATTATTTTCTGAAACTGCAAATGACATTTTTCCACTAGTAAATTGCGAGCCAGCAAATGAGAATCTGGATTTTTGAAGGTTGTCCTGGTATACCAAAAAAAAAATGATAATAAAATAGTTAGATATTTTAATTTGCAAAAAATATTTAAAATATAGACCAACTGAGGTTTGATTTAAATGTATATTAGTAACTAAGTATATAATAACACCCCCCAAAAAATCAATCTTAAGTTCAATCATGCAATGCCAAATTTATTCAAATAATACTGAATATTACAATATTAACAGAAAGTATGTTTCTGTTGCAAAAGTGTATAAATCTCCAGCAAATCACTGAATGCATTATAAGGAATTAGAAAGTCTGTTAAGTCATTTCCTTTTATTTTTACTAATTAATTTAACTAGATTATTATTAATTTGACCCTTTATAAATCATATGTTGATAATCACCAATCACTACCCCATCTACTCATTTAAAAAAAAAATTAGTATTAAAATTTAAAGTAGGTGCTTTTTTCCCCGTCTATTCCGCCCAGCTATTGATTTCGAAGGACAATAATTTATAAAACCTCCTTTTAATATTTTTTATATGGCAAAAGTGATATTTCACTTTGATGGTCTTTGCCTATGATATGGATTTTAAACTAACATTTCCTCTCTAAACAGCAGCACAATTTGTAATTAGTTTGAGTTTAAACTTAAATTTATCTCAAAAAGATTTTGCTATATTCCAAATTAAAATTAATATTTTTAAAAATTTGGTTTAACTTTGACAAAGGAGTTAACACAAAACCCAATCAAGTAATGTGATATGAGAAATGGTTAATTAATATCATTATGTAACGGTAAACAAATGCATTAATTAATATAATTAATTTACCACCAGTGAAACATTTTATGAACACTGTCATTAACATATTACTATTTTAAAAAATTGGCTGGCTGGAGAGTCACCTTCATAATTTCTTTTACCAATAAATCTACATAGATGATAAAGGTGATGAAAGAGAAAAGGCATTCTTTACTTTATTTTTGTATTTCAAGATTTGATTATGCACTTAGTGCTATGCAGAAGCCTTGACTGTTCTGACAGATTCATTTGCACACCTTATTTCTTTTAAATCTACCTGAACATGTAATTTAGATAGGTTAAATGTTCTCTATAACTTAAGGTGATTTAATGTTATCTGAATTTTGTGATGCATCAACTCTGAGTCATATTCTTGATTCGCTATATTTCTCAGCTATATTACAATTACATAGATTAAAATATTTATAGATTTATTAGATTGCTTCAATGTTCTATTTGTAAGTGAAAGAATAAATTTTGTGTTGATTCCTTGTGTAACTGATACTAAAGTTTCATTTTATAATGCAACATTGTTGAATTGTTTGTTGGAAAACTGTATAAAGTGTAAGTATAAATTATAATAAGTTAGCTGATTTGAAACACCTTGCTTTTACTGTGAAACATTGACTGATGGGAGAAACAAATCTACATAATACCAAGCAAAATCAAATCACTTTATGCTCTTTCAAACAGAAGAGACTAGTCTGGATCTTCCTTAATTACCATTCAATATACTTTTGTAATCTGATCTATATAAATTACAATGTTAACTTAAAGGCTTTGGACATCACCAGACATCGAGGACAGAGAACTCACCATTCAGTGAAATTACTCTCACATTGAAGAAACAATCTATTAAAAGTTAAAGCAGAAACTAATTAGTACCTTCTTAGGAGGTACCTTCTTAGAACCGTGCAAACAGCCCTTAGGAGATAATCCAAATTGGCTCTAAACTTTCAGGACATTTGCTATTACATTTACAGCGTTGTCAGTATGTTTACATTTGATTACTCGTTTTTATCTAATACTCTAATAAGGACTCTACATGAATCTCTTTGTCTGTAAATGCAAAACTGTTGGCGACTGAATAAACAAGCCACAAATTTTATCTTCTCACTCTCACTAGTCTCAGTCTCAGTAAAGAAATTGTATTGTGATACTACAGTATGTCAGATTTAATGTCCAATCTCACATGAATATAATTTTAGGTGTTCTTAGGCTGCAAGGAAAATGTGCATTTCAACAACCATGCATTGTGTCCGTCTGTTAGAACCACCATTTATACGACTATAGTGTCTGTCTGTTATAATCACCATCTTTAGTGTCCATCTGCTCCCAACATCATACATTTCAAAATGCTCAGAATTCAATTTCTAAACAGGAATTTTCATTTGATTCATTTTACAAAAAAATTCAATGATTACTAACCGTGCATACAGCAGCAATACAATAAATTGATAAGTAGGCTATTATTATGGAGTGTAGCCTAACACTTTTGTTGAGTTACATGACAAAAGTACATACTGAACTAATTCAGTGCCAGTATAGGTAAGGGAGGTAAAAGCTGCTTGTCTTAGGTTGTCCAAGGGAAATAACCCTATTTTGTATTCTGATTAAATTGATTTAAAGAAAAAAAAATCACTTATGTTTTTTAACATTTCTGAATTTCTGCTACTTACTTTGAACTTGAAGATCAGTTTCTCTCATCTCTGTCAACCTTTCTCGCATTTCCATGGGAAGATTTTCGATCACTAAAAGCATACAAGATACATAGTTAAGAGTCATATTTCGAGCTTTTATAAGCCATAAAGAAAGAACGTAATACGACACATAGGAATCATACGACATAAAATAATGTATCCTTTACACATCATACAATTCTTACTTTCCAAATAGTCCTCCAAGTACAACATTTTGACAGTTTTATGTTTACTTCTGGCGCGTGCAAAAGCGAATGCGTTTTCTTTACACGTTTTTTAATTGGTTACAAAGATCGAGTATGTTTGCCGATGTACTGTGCCTTTTAATAGCAAAACACTAATATCGTATTGATTAATTATTCGCATAGGCCAAGGGAGATATGCTGAAAGAGCTCACATTTTACAATTCACTTTTTATACTATTAAATTATAACAAAATGATATAAATTTTACAGTGAAGTAGAACTGATTGAACCAATGACAATTGCCTTTACATCGCAAATTTACAAAATTTCATGCATCCATATTTGTTGCCATTTTTCTTTAATCAAGATATATTTAAGGAATGAACTAAATTGATTTATTTGATAAAAACTGTTGTACGTTTGCTATTATTTTTAAAACAAAAAGAAAAAAATTGAAACTGTGGTTACAATAAAAGGTGAAGGTCATTAAGATAACACTGTCCAACTCAGCTGACGTCCTGCCGATTTTCGCATTTCATTTTAATAATAACACTTAACAGTACAACTTCATTATTTCTGCGTCAATATGCATATTTCAAGAATAGGACTTTCTTTGTTAAAGTTCAGTAAAGCGTGCACTACACTGTCGTGCCACTATGCAACACAGGTAAGACTATGATGACGTTTAGTTGTCAATAACTTCCGTCGTCTGCAAGATCACCCTCAAAAGTAGCTTAGATTAGATGCACAAATTATAGCTTAAAAATTACGGGCAGTATTATATTGTAAATCTGCTAGCAGCATATTTATTTTTAATCCATTCAGATTTACATTATATCTTATTGTTAGACGAAATAAGCACCTGTGTACCACATATTTTCGAAAATAAAGAGCCTATAAGTATAACTGAACACGTATAAATAACGATTGCACTGGAAAGTAGAAGGGTAAAAGGGCTGATAGAAAAATACAGCCATGTATAATCAAATAGGACATTTGTTCAAAAGGCAAGTTCCTTTAAAAGAAAATAAATATCAGCGTAATGTGATTTATTTCGTTTAGTTGGTTATTCATTTATTAATTATAATATTTCAATATATAATATATTTTAACTTTTAGGAAGGGATTAAGAGGACAGCTCTATATAATTTCCACGTTTCTTTGGGTGCCAAAATGGTACCTTTTGCTGGTTGGGAGATGCCAGTGCAATATCAGAGCACTATATCTGATGAACATCTACAGGTTAGTCTTTACAATGTTTAATCAGTTTTTTAACTGACAATTTTATTTCTATACCACTGATCACTTTATTCTTTTCATTTTTGATGTAGAATTTTTATAATTTCTTAAATATATTTTCTATCATTATTTAATTTATTACTAGATGATATATTCATTCAGTGGTTCCATGGTTTTGCAAATCAACTTTCTATTTAATTTAACATTCATATGCCTACTTGAGTAGAAAGATTGGCTAGATAAACCATTTTTTAGATAAGGTGGCCATTGATTTGAACATATCTTTGTGTATAGAGATTAGTTGTTGCTCACTCATCATTTTATCATATTCCAGGTTAGAAACTCTGTAGGCATATTTGATGTCTCTCACATGCTGCAGACACATATCACGGGTCCAGATCGGCACACTTTCATGGAAAGCATGGTAGTTGGGGACATTAAGGGGCTCAAAGAGAATTCTGGCACTCTTACTGTCTTTACTAATGACAGTGGTGGCATTTTGGATGACCTAATTGTGTCAAATGCTGAAGGTTATCTATATGTTGTGTCCAATGCTGGTTGCAGTGATAAAGACTGGGCACATTTGACTGTGAGTTTAAATAGGGATGTTTTTATAGAAAATTAAAGAATATATCGTTTATGCCTTCTTTATTATAATAACCAAGCTTAATTTATGGCTTTCTTTTTTTTTTGTTTTAAACACACAACAATGCAGAATCTTTTTTAAAAAACCCACTCATATATGTATTCAAGAACAAGATTTTTCTTACCTTTGATGTGTCCTAGCTAAAGCAGTCTTGGCAGATCTTGTATTTTGTCTTGTAGTTTTACATGACTCTGCTTTTGAATATAAGATGACCACTTTATTACATTTAAATTTTAGATGCTTGTGTGATGGAAGTTCTAGGTATATTAAATGAAAGTTATTATCCTGCGGTGGAAGGATGTTCTTGTAAAGAATGGTGATGGTGTAATGTTTTTTTTTGCTGTTGAATGCAAGAAATAGTGAATTTTGGCAACATGTCAATAACCATGTTGGGTACAATAATATTAGGAGGGAGAGGGTTGGGAAGGAAATGGGGAGGGGTGAAGTGTCCAACAAGTGTGTAGTGCTAGTGGTGGGCCATCTTTAGTTATGTTGGTATGTTGGTTTAGATTCTGGGAGAGGGTGGTAGTTGATAAGTGTTTAGCACAGGGGCAGGCAAACTCCTGCCTGGGGGCCAAATTTGGCCTTCGAAGGTTTTTTTTGTCTGGCCTGCCAAGCTATTCACATTTTATATTGCCATCCGGGCAGTGAGACAGCAAAATAAAGTCAATAAAACAAATGGGTGTTGTTATACGCTTTCAACCACATCAGTTAAGCTGGATGTTGAATCACTGATTCATTGTAAGCAACACCATCCATCTCATAGAAATTAACATACTTTTGTTTAGTATTCTATGTGCATATTAAAGAACCAAGAGTGTTACTGCTCTTGCATTAAGATTCCAGTTTGACAAGCATGTCATTTAACTTTTAAGTAAGCAAGGTTAGTTATATGTGCATGATTAATTAATGCAGATAATCTAACCATATGAGCATTGCTGCATTACATCAATGACTGAGGGTAATTAGGCTAGTACATAGTTAATTAATGTAGATAACCTAGCCAAATGTTCATTGCTACATCTGTAAGGCAAAGTATTCTGTTGTATGATATATCACTTATGGAAATAGATCTAGGTATGCTTATTCCTTTGGTTAAGTATGGTAGTTAGACTGCATATTACATTACAGTTTTAGTCAAAGTATGTAAATCGCTGCATGCTATAGATTTTAGGGTAGTACATCCATTGTGCATTGTTGTGTAATATATATCGTATATTAGGGTAGCATATCTCAGTTGAGTATACCAAAATGTGTGCATGTTATATCCATCTAAACATTCATTGCTTCAATTTTTTATTTATTCAAATGATTATTATTTATTTTTGTAGACTGTTGCAAAGGATTTTAGAAAGGAAGGAAAAAATGTCCATGTAGAAAGAAACATAAATTCACTCATTGCTGTTCAAGGTAATTTTTTTCCCTGTAAATTTTAAGTGTACATCTATGTATGCTTTAATTAAATAATTTTGATTTTTTAATGTTTGTAGGTATCCAACTGTCAGCTTTAAATATAATTATCACACTTAAAAATAAGCGAGCAGTTTACCAATAAAATTAAAAACCCCACTCTATAATTAATATAAACATTTTAAAAATAGCTTGTACATTCATCAGATACAGAAATATTTAGTATGGCTATGTGTGATGACTATGCCACACTAGTTATTGGTTATGATTATTATTATTTATTAATCATTCATAACTAATTACAAGTGATGAGAATCTTAATTTATGTTATTAATAATTCTCCAGAACACACCACTTGTCTCTCTCACTTGGTGGATATGTGGGTGCTGTAAAGGTTTTCTCTCTTCCACAGCATTAAAGATAAACATTTACCATCACACAATATTTCCATAGTTGAGAACTTCTTACTAAAGGAGAAGACAAATCCATCTTTAGCAAGCCCCCCCCCCCCCCTGTCTTTCCAAAATATGGTTATCAATATGTTTAAGAAGGTCAATACATTTATTAAAATCAAAAATCAAATATATAACATATGAATATAATCAAAGAGTTCAAATCAACAATGTTTGATTAATGCTGGACAATCATTCAGTTTATCCTAGCATAGACATTAACAGTCAATTAAAGTAAATATATAATCAAGTTCTTGGATATCATCATGTAAATGAGAGTAGAGTTTCAGAGAAATAATTCAAGTCAATGCTCATAATCTTTTCAAAGAGGGCAAACTGTCGCCAGCAAGTGTTCACAATCATGTGGTTTGCAACAAGTCACTGTCTTTCTTATTTAGGTGTCAGCCCCACGTCTCTTCCACGTTACACAACTGTCCCAGAATCTTTGATGAGCTCACAAAGCACACTAGTGAATTGTCCTGAATTTACCACGCACTTTCAAGTACATCAAGAGGAATGTTCTCGAAATTTCATGTATGTTTACTCAACACACCACAAGGAACATTCAAAATAATCTTCATGAATTCTCGAGACCAAACTCAAGCCATTTCTGCTGTATTGGCTCTTGAACAGAATTCACAGGAATCAACTTACAGAACAAGTTTTACTGATAAGTTGACAACAAAGCTGGATGCACACACCAGCATAATCAAGTAGAGTACATTATTCACTATAGCATGATGCAGCAAAGGAAAAAGGCTTGCTCTGCAAAAGTCAAATTTAGGCAGCACTAAATTTCAGGCATATTTCTTCTCTAAACTCTTTTTCTCTCTTACAAACATTCTCTACTTACCAATCCTGCAACTCTTTCATTAGCCCAATACAAACACAACATAAGAAACATGGCATCAATGAAAATTCACAAATATAATGTACAACATAATCAAATTAGTGAACATAGAAATATTGGTCCAATTATATAAAGCATTCTCCAATTCAAATCAATGATCAATAGCAAACAAGTGAAATATTCTAAGTCCATTCTTTCTTTATCAGTCAACTTAGCATAAGCTAACAATCTCCTTTATGACCAGACTCGACTTAAAGTTCAAATTCAGATTCACTTAGAATATTCTTCAACAAAGAAACTTTCAGTCTATCCCCATTGGTTGAGGTTATGAGCAGGGAGAGAGACTATTAGTCAGAAAAAAATATTCATCCAGTTGGAACTGGTTTGGAGCACATCAGCAATTTATAGCCTATCTCCCCACCTCAGTTATTTACTTCCAACTTTGACACTTAAAAATATTAGCATAAGCAGGTCAGGTCACTTTGACATTTAACAATTTATATAACAATAAAGTCTAGAAATAGGGATAGACAAATATACTCTGCCACACTAAAGCTTAAAATGTATTTTGAAGTTTGATTATAGAGACTGTATAGATAATAGACTTTATATATGTTGTTCATTTAATGGCATTTTTGAAAACACCCACATTTTAATGTAGGCCCTTTAATGGCATTATTGAAGAAACCATTTTGTTTGCAGGTCCTTTAATGGCAAAAGTGTTAAAACCTTTAGTGGATTTTGACCTTTCTACTTTGCCTTTCATGACAACGAGGGAAGGCACTGTTTGTGGGGTTCCAGAGTGTCGCATTACCCGATGTGGCTACACAGGAGAGGATGGAGTAGAGGTATATAGTAGGATTTGGAACACATAATAACTATTTGAAACATTTATAGTAAAATAAACTGACCTAATATATGGCCGATGAATTTTCCTGGTTTTTTTTTAATACGTGAACTTTATTGTTAACATTTTCAACTTTATTATATGACTTTAACAGTTTCATGTTAACATTTTCAATTTCATTCTGAGTACATAGTAAACACATTTCTCATCTGAATCATTTTATCACAATTTATAAATTGGATTGAAGTCATGGTTAGATTTGATAACTTTTTGAGCTAAAGAAAAAGGTTTTGAAATCATTTTGTTTCGTTTCTTACCAGATTTCTGTGCCATCAAAGTTAATAGAAAAAGTGGTTACACAGTTGTTGTCATCAAAAGTCGCTGATGTTAAAATGATTGGGTTGGGTGCACGTGACAGTCTGCGGCTGGAGGCTGGACTTTGTCTCTATGGTAGTGACATTGATGAAACTACCAACCCTGTAGAAGCATCACTAACTTGGCTTATTGGTAATGCATTACTTTTCATTAGATTTTAAAATGTTTATTTTATGATTTGAAACAGCATTGTTCCACAGCTTTATTGATAGGAAATTAATGAAAAGTGATCTTTTTTTGTCTGCATAAAATGCTGTTGAAATATTTAAGTAATAGTTTTAGATTTATATTAGTTTACATTATTTTACTAAGCATAAAACATAATTATCAAAATATGAATGATAATAATTTTAAGAAAAGATGGCAGATTTAATTATGTTTGTAAATATTGTGAGCAGAGAAATACTTATTTGATTTTACTTTTATTTTCAAATCATAAGCTTGCTTTTATAGGAAAATCAAGGCGAGCCCAGGCTAATTTTCCTGGAGCAAAAGTCATCCTTGAGCAGATTGCTTCCAAGCCAACACGTCGCAGAGTGGGATTCTTGTCTACAGGTCCTCCAGCAAGAGGTCAGTAAAAACATGTTCCAGTTTCATATAATTTTTCTATGAAATTGGACAATGCCTGTTTTTAAAGTTTATTTTCGGACTTGCATATGAACCATTTTAAATCAAGACAAAATAAACTTAAACAAATATTTTGTGACATAAAAAAATCTGTTAGACATTTTGTACTGATGAGATTGGGAACTATTTTGAAGTGCGCATTTTCTTTTCTTATATTCTATTATTTAAATTACATTTTTAATGAAGCACAGACTTTTATTATTTCATGCATTGTATTATTTACATGATATTGATTACTTTTTACTTGTTTAAGGTGGTGCAATTATTTATGATGAGGCTGGAAACAAGGTGATTGGTAAGGTAACAAGTGGTTGCCCATCCCCTTCCCTGAAGAAAAATGTTGCAATGGGTTATGTGGAAGCTGACCACACCAAGATTGGGACACCAGTGAAATTTGAAATTAGAAAAAAGATGTATGAGGCTGTGATTTCGAAAATGCCATTTGTTCCTTCTAAATATTTCATTCCTAAGTAATGTGGCCTTTAAGAAAACGCATGTATACTTTTATAATTGTATGCAAAATCAGTTTAAATATTTCATTCCTAAGTAATGTGGCCTTTAAGAAAACGCATTTATACTTCTATAATTGTATGCAAAATCAGTTTATGGAAGAAATAATGATTAACTTCAGTTTACTACAGCAAGTGACTAGATTAATTAATTATATTAAATGATGAAAATAAATTACAAAACTGAAGAATAAAATATCAGTTGCATGTTGATTACAAAAGTTCAAATCATCATGGGCCCTGTCTGATTCTGAATTATGTAGAATGACTTTCCAATTTTTTATGGTTGGTAAGTGTGTAGTTGAAATTTTGTATTTGATTTACATGTTTATTTAATTTTTATTTATCATAACCAGATGGGAGATGCTTCTGGATGCCAATTTGGTAAATGCCAACATTATTTTTGCATGTGGTCTTTGACATTTGCTTTCTTCATTGCTAGCTTTATGCATCTTGCTTTTTTTTTCGAATAATGAAAAGTAGTATGCAGGAATATGTGTCTATTTGAAACAGATCTGATTTTTTTCTTGTCAAGTTTGTTTCCCCTATCCCACCCCATTTCAGTGGTCTGAATACATTTTCTGCTGCCAATAGACAATCAGAAGTAAATCATTCTAAGGCTAGTAAAATATATATGGCCCCAATACTGTTGTATGATATAGCTTATCTGTGATTTGCAATTTTCTTTTTAAAGTGATTGTACCTCATTCAATCAGTAAAATCAGGAATGTTTTGAACATGAAGCATAAGTTTTTCTCCACAATTTAAGGTATTTGTTTCTGCTAACTAACATAAGAAAAATCTCTCTTTCGCAATACCATTAGCATACTTATGTTTGAAAATTATAGTGACTTTTTGTTTTATCTGATTAAAACAACGATACTATATGTGTCTCAAAAATGTGTATACCGTTTGATCATTAATAAAATTTATAGAGAGAAATGTTTTGATAGAACTTAAGATAATGATTGTAATGTCATATAACTGTACAAAATACAATAAAGTGATGTTGTAATAAAACATGCACTTACAACATTAGTACACTAAGATTGATATATATGATGCAACAGTACTCTTTAATACAGAGTTCTTCAGCAAAGCATGGTCATTGACAGCAAGACATTCTGATTAAATTTTTGTTGTTGTTATTTTCTCTAAAACCTTGACATAGTAAAAGTCTTTAATATAGTGCATATACCTGATGATAAACATTTGAATATTCTCATCTTTAAAAGTTAAGGTAAGATGTATGGGACCAAAACTTGGAAAATAATTATTTTGTTATTATTAAATAAGAATTGTTGCGATGTCCTAAACACTTTTTAATAAAAAAACATTCTCATTTGTAGTATTTGATTTAACGTCAGTTATTTCCCAGTTTAAAAAATAATTTAAATCAGGCTTTTAGTATGTAAATGTTTGTATTTAAATGAAATGTTGATTTTGACAAGTGCCTAGATATATATTAATGGAAATGTTGATTTTTATATAACTATGTATTTCCTCAAATCTAAGAATTATTATATTTATCACTGTATATTGATAATCTCAATTGTCCATACACAGCATTATTGCTTTGTTTTTATCATAATTTAGAAATCTAATTCTTAATATTTTCTCTGATTTCTGAAAATGTATAGAAGTGCATATTGCAGTGAAACTCTGTATCTGGCTATAAGAAAGAATTTACTTTGAATATCTATGAAGAGAAAAAAAAAGAACAAAACCACGCAAAATAAGTATGATTTATATAAACATAATTATTATATGATGTGGATATTACATATATTGTATAGTTATTTTAGTTTTTTTTATAGTTTTATTGTAATATTGAAAAGTCTCAATTTTGTTAAATAAGAAAAGGAATTGGGATGGACACTTTATTTCCTTTCGATGAGTCTATTATTTTACTTTTTGAAAAATATCGTTTTGAAACCAAAAATGCATTTTAATTACTGATTCTAATTTAATGTATATTGTAATAATCACCCATAATTGTTCGTTCAAGAATATGTACAGATTTTGTACAGAATTCTGTTCTTTACAAACACATTTTATTATTTTGAATTGGAAGTCTTCTGTTTATCAGGCCTTAAGATATATTTCATACTCAGAAATTTTACAATTTTTTCAGGCCTCAGTATTATTATACTCAGTTTATAAAGTTGACTATAATAAAGTTCTTTCTAATTAATGTGCATTTTTTGTTGATTGTTTGTATGACAAGATTGATTCAATTCACAACCAACTAGTGTAATTCCTGCATCTGAATTGGACAGTTCTTTCAGTTTAGTTTTGTTTAATGTGGTGAGTACAAGATTTAAAAAAAAAAAGACCCAAGTCATTCTTCATACAACTAAGAACTTAAACTACCTTGTCGGTACTTAATTTTACTGGAGTTTACTTAGAAAATAAGTATATGATATGCACAAGATGCTAACTTATTA
This sequence comes from Sinotaia quadrata, assembly GCA_028829895.1. Lineage (NCBI taxonomy): Eukaryota > Metazoa > Mollusca > Gastropoda > Architaenioglossa > Viviparidae > Sinotaia > Sinotaia quadrata. The sequence continues at coordinate 86,847,772 of CM054178.1, forward strand.
AAAGGTGACTTTCAAATGGTTTTTGTGGCCTCACTCTTAATGTTTATTCATCCTCACCATTTTGGATTCATAATCCATTACATTTAATGATTTATTACCTGTAATATGCTCTGTTTCCAGCAGAGGTGCTGTTCATTAAGCAACAGTCCAACTACAACTTCTACTATTTGCAGATAACTGATATGTTAAAACAGGCTGCTATGCAATTAACCAGTTTCTGCAGTTACAGGATTTAAAAAGTCTGTGTAATTATTATATAAGGGTATGAAACAATCACACTGTATGCAATTCAGTGATTTATGCATTTAAATGATATTTGGAAATGTGCCATACATTCCTGTGATGGCAATGCCACCTAGTTAATGGTTATGATTAACTAATTAATTGTCCATAACTAATTACAAGTGATGAGAATCTTAACACATCTTATTAATAATTCTCCAGCAGACACAACTTGTCTCTCACTTGGCAGATATACAGGGGCTGTAAATATTTTCTCTCATCTATCATATTAAAGACAAACGTTTACCATCACACAATATTTCCATAGGTGAAAAACTTAATAAAGGAGAAGACAAATCTGTCTATATTTAGCAAGCCCCCGTCCATCCACTTTCTTCTCCAACATAAATTTATCAACTTGTGTAAGAAGGTCAATAAATTTATTAAATCAACAATCAAATATATATATGACAAATACAATGAAAAAGATTACCTGACATTGATATTTCCATGAAACTACGTTCAAATAATTTTTGTACTACCCAATCTTACATAAAAAAAATATAATTCAACAATTCAATATAAATCGCTGGATAATTCTTATCAGAGAAAAGAAATGGTGTTATCAGAGATAAGCAATAACAGTTTGTACATAACCTGATTTAGGCACTTTCTCAATAGTCTTTCGTGCACTTTTGCAACAGTGTCAAAAGTTACAGTTCAATTTTCATGTGTTTCTCTCCTCACATTGAAAAAAGATTTGCCACTTCTCTCGAAGCTAACCTGGGCGCCCTTATTTTTGCCATACCAGTTCCTTCAAGCAGAACCATTGTAGTGAATTCTAGTAACTTCCCTGTACAAGAAATCTCTCAATGCAGTCAACATACCTTGCCACTGTTGCATCAATGGAGTGCAGTGTATTCTTACACTTACACATTGCAGTAGAGGCTTCCCACGTTTACCACGGCCGCAAAGATATAACCAATAAACTAGGAGATTCAAATAAAACAAGGAAAGAAAGGCTGCTTGTCCCATTAAGCTGACAACTGCCTTTCAAGACCGGACTTCTTGCCACACCATTTCAAGTGATCAGACAATAGAATTCTCTACAGCATGAAACTTTTTGATCTCAGCCCACTGGCTTGTCTCGTTCTCATAAATCTTAACCATTGGATAATAAAAACTACTCTTCTAGTTGGAACTGGTTTGCATTACATAGCAATTTCTAGCATATTCTCAACTCTTTACTCCAACTCTTGACACAAAAATACCATCATAAGGAGTCCCAAGGTTGGGTTACTTGACAATTTATATGACTATTAACTTTAGAAATGGAGATAGGCAAATTTACTCTACCACATAACCTACCTCATCTCACCAAGGATCCACAAAGACCCTTAGAATAAAACAAAGCTTGAAGAATGCTAAGAGTCAACCGCATCTTAATACCCACTTGCAAGGTAAAGCCTGAAAATGGGAGGAGCTGGGAGACAAGTGCAGACAAATGAGCAAGTACACATAGGAATAAACTTATTTCACATTTTATATATATATATCCCTAACAGAATCTAGAATAAGTGACAAAATAAGTGAGGGAGGATGGGCCCCCCCCCAAAAAAAAAAAACAAACAAACAAACAAAAAACTACTGACAACAGTGTTCTTCAGGATTAAATTTCCATAGTAACCAACTCTAGAAGAAATGTCTCTATCTTCAAGACTTCAGAATTTGGTCAAGCACAGTGAACACATCTGTTTAAAGCAGGACAATAGAGTTTGAATGCAGAAATCCTTAACATGAGATAATATAAACTCCTGCAGAAGATAGATAATGATGAAACCAGAATGAGCCTGTCCTGAACTAAGAAGAAGTGATCAATTACAAATTTAAAAGACCAACTACTAAGAATTATTATGTTGTTACGATCACCATATGCAGCACAATTTCAGGTGGCAAGGCTTAAAAATTTACATCCTCTAAGTCTAGAGATATAGAACTAGAATTTGAATAGTTTACCAGACTGGGAAGACTTATAACAGTTCTGAGACTTTCTTTATCCAGGCTGGCTAGAACATCAGAAAGATAAGTGATTGAAATTTTTTCTAAAAGTGTAGATGAGCATATATCAGTAACCCTTAATTAAACAGCAATTCCTCTCTAATAGCTTTATGGGCTTAAGGAAAAATCAAGGTGATTAAACTCTTAAATACACAACATAATCTATGTATAATGTGCTAGACCTTTTATTGGCCAGGACTGCTGAATCACTGAATAAAAAAACTTCCTTGGCAGTGCTGATGTGCACACACAGGTACACTCACTTTCTCTGTAATTTGTTTAAAAGAAGAAATGACCTGTTAGTATTTTGATATTTGGTTAAAAGAATAAAAATATTTTGCAACTAAAATTAATAACAGTATTGATCATTTGAATATCTATACTACCACCATAAATAAGTAAAGTCAAAGTGCTGAATAATACCAGCAATTTTACTCATATAGTGTGCATGACATTCACTGAGAGTCCAATTTATTATTAATTTTGAAAAAATAAACTTAAAAAAATACAAGGAAAACTGATAATTCAATCTATAATTTTCTTAAAATTCAATAAGTGTAAATAGTTAAAATATCAAGTTTATGACAAATATGTGCATAAAAATCCCTCAAACTTTTTTGAATTGTTTTTTATAATTCTTGTTTAAATTTGTCTTACAAAAAATTTCAACTGCTTTAGCTCCATGCTCTCAAAATATTTTACTGTTAAGCAAATGCTACTCTGTGTTTCACTAAAAAGCAAATGTCCATTACTAGTCAACTAAATATACCACTCACCCCAATTCAAAATTTCTTCATATATCACAGCATTAAATAAAAGTTTTCAAGTGCAAACACAAATATATAATATATACAGAGAGAGAGAGAGAGTACTGAATCAATAGACAATAATGTTGACTTTTCCAAAAAGATGTTTTTATTTACTTTTTAAAAAAAATTCATCTTGTTAAATATAATTGTTATTTATTTACACTTATTTTAAAAAAAAGTATTTAACTGAAAAATTACAACTATAACAATTTTTTAAAAAAACTATCTCAAGACCACAAAATACTCATGAAAATTTATGAAAAAGCAATGTATTTCTACAAGAATTAAATAAATAAAATAAAAAGAAAGTATTTTGTTGGGTAGCTTAAATGTGACACTGAACTAAAAAAACTTACAAGCCAGAAGTGAAATATTCTTAAACATGACTGCCGAAAATTGTGAAAATCCATATTAGTTTGCATGTCCCAATTCCATTGGATATATTTTATTCAGACTTTTTCATAATGAAATGATAACTATTACTATTAGGATATTTACTCAACAAATCGTTATATTAAAAATAACTTTCTTGCTACTAGTCTAATGCACAGTCAAAACTTATGATCAAAATATTTTCAACTAAAAAAAATCTTTTAAAAAATTGTTTCTTTACAAAACTCGTTCACACATAGAGTAAAGATTCAAGAAAGGACCTCTTCAACTCCCTATCCAATTTCACATTTTATTAATTATAGTATATTAAATTGCACGATTGCTGCCCTCTTGCAAAGAGGACAGATTGCAGTTCTTTTCATTATGTGAAGAGTATAAAACTTGTTGACAAATACATATATATATATACATAAAACAAACAGAATGTACATATATTTACAAACATACTTGATGTCAATATGCATAATATTGTTTTTCCTTAAAAGATTCTAGTTACCAAAGGAAATGTTAAACAAAAAATTAAATATGGCAGGTATTTTTTAGGTAACAAACTGGATCTATTAATAACTAACACACAAATAACTAAAACCTATAAATGAACTTTTTACAGTGATAAGAAATACATACATGTCAAAATAAATTAATTCATATGACTGAAAATTGCATGCTAAGAAAGAAAAAGAAAGAAATGTGGTTTGACTTATTACTCTGCATATATCTTGGCCAACTGAATTACATTCTGATCTGATATAACATTTATCTCCTCTTGGAAGGAAAAATGGTGGTAGTGGTGAATCTTAAACAAATACCTCCAAAACTCTATTGAAAAATAACAAAATGAAGTGTGCTGCAGAATCAAGATGTAACAGCCAGAGAGGTAAACAATTACTGTTAATGAAGAGATACCATGTTGTGGTAGTGCATCTTTAAAAGAAAAAGTAAGTGTACATTTCAAATTAACAATAAGGTAAATAAGATGTAACACTTCAGCATGTCTAAATTAAATGACTAAGACATTTTAAAAGTATTGCAGTAATATTTAAGGGAAAAATTATGCTTTATGCTTTTACAAAACAGTCAAATTTCATAAAGTACTTTAAAAAGTACTTAAAAAAAAAAAAGATGTTATGGGATAAATAAAATAATAGAAAAAAATTATCTTTTCAGAACCAGGCTTGTGTTTACTCAAACATCAATACAATGTAATGAAATATTACTTTAAAATCCAGTATAATACTGTATACTTTAGACAGAACAATTTATAAACAAACTGGAGCAATAAAGAACTTTGATTTTTATTGAAACAGACCAAGAATTAAAATATTTAAGCATAGCCAAGATTTTACATATGCGATTTTGAGAAATGCACATAATGCACAAATTTTAGCAATGTCAGGTACATAAATATCACATAGAATTTGGAAATTTCAAAGAGATTTAAACAGCCATGATATCAAAAGGCAAAATCCCTACACAAACAGACAAAAAGTAACTTTCACCATTAAAAATTAGAACCACTTGCACCACACAACATTATAATAGATAAGAGTCAATCAAAATCAACAACTCAACAGACAAGCATAGCAATCAAAATTATTCCCACCTGCCCACCTGACACACCAACTATGCACATTAGTTTGAACCATTCATCATATCAGCTTTTCTTTTTAGCCAGTCAAGAGCCCTCTGGTATGGCATCCGTGGTCGCTTTAATGTTTCAATGGCCTTGTTAAGCTTGAGCTCATTTTTACGCAGGTATAAGTGTGTGTCACGCTTCATTGTGTTCAGCTTTACTGGTCGAATTTCATCCAGAAATAAATCTTCTGACAGATAAGGATTGAAGCGGAAATAGGAAGCTGGTGGCATCAGGTCCAACATTGCCATATGTACAGCTGTGTAGGAAAAGACAATAAAGATACATAATTTGTCTATAAAATCACAATTAGATAACAGTCACGACATTTGGTTCAAACATTCTGCCACAAAGTTGCTAAATTAAAATATCACTGGATTCAAGGACATTAAAACCCAAAGACATTTGGAGAGAAAATCTTCAAACCAATGTATGATAGTGTCACAAAACCACATCGCTCTCTAGAGGGGTGGGGTGCATATAGTCAGGGTCACCAATTGTCACCAAAACACTGGGAGGGGGGTTGCATCAAAAAAAAACCCCAGCCACCTTCACCTAAGACTTATCACATCGAGGGTCACCAAAATGTCACAAGACACCAAATGTCACAAAATAAACTCACCTCACCAAAGGGCTTAGTGGCTTTGTGATTTTGTCAACCTTATGTAGGACTGTTAGCTGTTCATCACAAATCCACATGCACACACCATGGTTGTTTGTCTGTCTCTGTATATGCATGTGAGGGTTACATATGCTGACGTATTTGTATGCGAGATTGCATATGGAATGGAATATGTAAATAAAATGCAGGACAAAACGGAAAATGGCAACACCGCACACGCTCTTTCAAAACCCAAAGCAGAGGAGATACTACCTTTTGAAAGAATATGATTTGATTTGATTTCACTATGGGATTCTCTTTCGTGCAGTAATAATCATTCGTCCTGCGCATCATTCATTCATAAACATGCTCACAGAGGTGGGATATTGTCCTTAAATGATAAACAATGATGAAACGTCAAAAAAAAAAAAAAAGGAATAAATTCAATACATAATAATGTGCTAACCTTCCGCTATCAATAGCAACAATCTTAGCATAAAGTTCAAAATAAAATGTCAATCAAAAGTCTGGGCTATTGAGCCTTCCTACTAATACATCTATCAATAGCAACAACCTTAGCTTAACCATTTACTGGGACCAGCAGCTGAAAGCAGCCGATCATATGATCGGGCAAAACGTCTGAAAGCGTCTGTATCAACCAGTGTTCTTTGCTCACACATCGTTCGATAAATCGCGAGACTTCTGGTTGCCTACTTCCTGTGTAGACGATTCTGTGATAATTGAAGTGCATTTCGAAACATTTTCTCTTTGATACGTTCATTTTTTCATAAACTATTTTCACATTTGGTGTTTCAAATTGATTTTGAATCAGTGAGTGATAGTGAGGAGTTTACAGGATTCAATTTGTTGGACATTGAAGTAGAGAAGTTGATTTTAAATTGGATAATGAGACCAGCAGTGACATTAACGATAGTAGTGTAAAGTGTTATAACATAGTGTTTGTGGCTGACAATCAATGGAATATTTTGAGTGTAAATATATATGTTCACGCATGGATTACATTGACACCTGAGAAGTATAATTCACATAAGAAAACAATAAAGATGCTTTCATTTCCATTTTATTTCATTGAAATATATGCAATAATACCTAAGATAAATCTCACTGAAATCCTGAAAATTCTTGCCTGCGCAAACCTAAAAAAAGGAAAAAATGTGTGCCCAAAGTAAAGGGGTAAAGTTCACTTATGACAAGGTGTCCATGTCAAAAATATCTGGCTACTGAGCCTTCTCACAAATATATAAACAAATAGCAAATGATTTCTTAACCATTCCTACTAAATGAGTGCAGTGTGGTTTTGCTAAATAATCAAATATTGCTCACACACCCCTCAAAAACTGGGTAGGTTCAGTCCGACAAAAAAAAGGATATTACGAACATTGTGCAGAGACAAGGGAGACAATTGAAGCGAAGTTGTAGTCTACATGTAGACTTGGGAAAGGGGGTTTTGCACACATCTGGCTCTCTCTCATGGCATGCTGTCAGTGCTGAAGTAATATTGCATGCAGTCCAATAACGTTGACTGCCTGTCTGTAGGCTGGGTCCTTCGCAAAAACAATCACAGATTAAATGTAGAGCTGAGGGGGTGGGGGTGTTGCACATCTGGCTCTCGCTTGAAGCATGCTGTCAGTGCCAATAATGTTGACCGCCTGTCTCTAGGCCAGATCCTAGTGATCTCACAACATACAGTTGTAATGGCAACTGGATGATGTCCCGTCTTGCCTCAGTGAGGTACCTTTGTAGCGTGGTAGTGCTGGCCATCATTATGATACACGGGTGCAATCGATCCAACCACAGAACAGGAATGGTCCAAAGCCACTGGCTGTCTTTAAGCAAAATGTCCTGTGTGACTGTTTTACCCTGGCATAGTAGTGAATTCATTCGACTAAAGTGAAGACATTCTCGATCCAAATGGACTGTCATTGTTCTGAGCAGCCCAGTTACTTACATCATAACCGTTTTCGATGCTCAAAAAGTATGGCAAGAACCACAGGGAAAGAATTCTGATACTCTGCTGTCTCTTCCATTGAAATTTCCACTCTCATAAAATCGAAGGTAAATTCTGTCTCCTTTTATTTACTATTCAGTATTCTAGTCTCTACGTATGAGAGTCTGTGGAAGAGGAAAAAAACCTCTCAACACAAGTTCACCTAATTGTTTCTTTTCTTGCTTGATATATTGCTACCACATATTTGCATATGAAAAGAATCTCTAATACTTTCCTATCAACCTCAGGCACATTTAATCTATTTACACTCAGTGCACTTTTAATCTACAAATAATACATTCAACAAAAAGCATTTCAAAAAAACAATTCTTCTTAATCACTATCTCACACACAACCCCCCCCCCTCCCCTACATTGACAATAATGAAATGAGTGGGGATAAAATTTGTACACACATACATATGAACAATATGAATCTTAACTTTACATGAATAATTAAAAATAAAGCAATTTTAATCAACAACAATCTCAATGTAGCTTTTCAACCATAAGCTACTTTAAAAGAAAATTAAGTGAAGGTTTGTTAGTGTGTACACAAATTACGTTTTCAACTTAGCATTTAAACAAAAATCACTGTAGCCCACTCTTTGGGTGAAACAAACATGTATTTCGCGTTTTTGCGTGCAGCACCTGGCCTGACAAGGTCAAGGAAAAAGGCTATGCACCTGTTAAAATTAAAAAATATCTTTAGTGAGTTTGCTCTCCCTATATGACAGACAGCTTCAGAGAAGACATGTGAGGTGAGGGGCTGCCATGATGGACAGAATATTAAACCACATATCTTTTTTATCAGAGAACACAACACAGTTGTAACATTCTAATGTCCATACTTTTGCTGTCATGTGTATGAATTATTAGATGAAAAATTAAAATGATGCAAACAAAATGTAGTGTGGCAATCACACTTAACTTTCATGCACCTCGCACAACCAGATCCTATAAGTATTCAGAAATCATGCTTGATACAAAGACTGAAACATTATTTTGGTCAACAAAACAAAGAATGAAAATACCTTTTACTGGGTCTCTAATAATAATAAGTATATGAAGACAAAAATTGAAGAACAGATAAGGAGAAGGATATTTGATTGAAGATGCAACAATTCTCAGAGAAAAAAACTGGCTATTACACAAAAGAAAAATTATGAAGATATGTTGTATGTTCAGAGAGTGGACAGGGGGTGCAACTGGCCACTTCAGTTTCCTAGAAGAATCTTAATTTATTTAGAAGCAGACAACATACCTTGTGTTTTAGTTAGCTTGAACTTTCAGTAGCACAAACATCTGCTTGCACAAGGAAAAATTTTCTGCACCAGTTTATTGACAAATGCAAGAAACTAAAAGATTGGCAACAGTAAAATGTGAGATAAAAAACTCACCTTCAGTATCAGTGGCGCTGTCAACAATTTTTGATATTTTATCCTTGAGTGAGAGCTTGTTGGGTGACAGTTCCATTGTTGGTTCATACCTTCCAGTGCCAATTGACACTACACACTGTACAGCTTCCCCTGGCCACAATAGTTTACTCTCGTGAACAGCCAGAGCAGTAGGATTGTTGGTTGTCAGACCACCATCCTGAAAGTAACAGCAGTTAGAACATTAGCCATGGCTTTCCCAAACATCTGACTGTAAGAAGTGCTGCAAAAACTAGTTACTGTCTTCTTTTCAGTAAATCGAACAATAATGTATTCCACATGATTTTATAAGAAGTGTGCACATGATTCATATTTGCTCTAATTTTCTTGTGCTCTAAATATATGTCAGGTTTTTTCCTCACAGTTGTAATGAATGCTTTCTGAAATAACCTATTAAGCAAAATTTTTAAAACAAGAACTTAATACAACCACAGTAGATAATGAGATTTCAGCAACTATTTACTTAAACAATTAAAAAAACAACATAATTGTGATTGCCAATCATCTATGTACATTTGGGTACCAAAGAGCTGTATTAAGAACTGTACAGAGAAAAACAACTTAATTTTTCAGCAAACAGAAAAAAAAGATATTAAATGAAAAAATCCATATATTTAAAAACACTATTTCCAATTCAACAGTAGAGCTAGACTGAGAAGCAATGATAGTTGCACTTATGCATATAATCTGGCCTCCATACCAGACTTAATCCTCATATTTTAATTTCTCTACTAAACAAAGCGAAAGACTTTGGATTCTCACGTGTCCAGCAGACAACTTAAATGCAATTGGCACGTCTCCTAAAATAAGTACCTGCCTCCCAGAAAAGGCTACATATCATGCCACATGCCAGCTAAAAAACATAAGGACATTTGTTTTAATCTGACAAGTGTAGTCATTGTACAAATTAAAAAATATAAAAAAATTAATAATTACTTCAAACAGTATTCTATATTCCATTAAAAAAAATAATTAAGAATAAAATTTGACCCCCAAAAACTGGTATGAATTTTTAGACTCTTGAACTGAATACTTACCGTGCCTCAGTAGAGAGAAAAAGAGATTTTGTCTTCCCTTTATTTGAAAGCTACTCTTTATAGAACATCTATGCTGGAAGCCATACTTCACCCATTCTGAGAAGTCTATCCAATAGGATTACTTATGTCAATGCTCACATACTTTTGTTAAAACTCTACTATTCTACTATTTAGCTGAAACAATCACTCTTGTAGTTGTTTTTCTATTGTGTACCTAAACAGAATTTTTATGTTCCAGTGGTTGTGCATATGTTTGAAAAAGAGACTGCGAGATTCATTTTGTTGATCAGTTGGAACACTGTGCTGTTTTGGTCTCAATACCAGGTGTCGATTTATAAGAAACAATCCTACAGGCAAAGTACGTAGAATACTGAGGTACAACAGTCTTTCAGGCAAGTATATCAAGCAGTAAGGTATACAAGCTCTGCAACTCAGATTTACTCAGAATCAGATTTTATTTTTAAAGTAATTATCAATAAAGAACAGTAAACTATTTTAAAGAAAGCGAAGTGAAAGAAATATTTTAGTTGAGAATTAAAATTGAAATTCATAGCAGGAGGCATATATCTTCAGTGATTATATAGCAAGCACAAAGCAAAAAAAATAAAATCATAGCAAGTGACACATTCAATATCGAGTTGATCACATCAAGTTCATTTATCAAACTGCTCAACACAACTGGAATATCAAGAATTATTAATCCAATCACATCATACCATGTGAACATAGTCACCCAGAGTGAATGCCTCATAGTAGCCTGGTGCTGCAGAAGATGCTCGGATTACCTCCCACATTTTATGTGTGCAGCTGCCAGGATACAGAGAGTATGATTCAGGGGGAAGATTGTAGTTCCGAAATAGGAAATTATTCATGTGAGGTGTATTCATCAAGCTAGAGACTGCTGACATCTAGGATAAGACAAAAATTTTTGTAATTTAACAATGCTGTATGCCAAACAGTAAAAATAGGAATATGAAAATAAATATAAGACCCAACTGGATTTTGTTTTGTTTTGCTTTTAAAATGAAACTACATGTACTTAAATAATTTTGGATGGGTAGGCTGATCAAAAAAATAAAATATTTACTTATATTTTTAACTAGTATTTATGAACAAAATGACAAATGTTTGCTGCCAATGTCCATTTTCTGCACTACCTTCCTTTTAATTTTTTCCATGTAACTAGATACTGAACATGGCCTGCATACTTTTGAATACTGATACCCACCACTATCTTAAAGTAAAACAAAATGAGTTGTGTTCTACATAATCCATTTGTTGCTCAAAACAGCTGATTAACACCTGATTCAATTTATATTTATAAACTACAAACAATAAGTGAATAAATATGTTTAAAAAACTAAGGCCTTTTTTAAAAATCCACTTCTTTGCATTATAAAATTTATATTATCAGTCCTAATTTGATCTTGTATTTTATTAAATTAAAATTAGGTTAAATAACAAAAGAAGGAGGCCATTACAGAATTTATATACCTCTTTATAATTTAGAAGAAGGACAATAACAAGAAATCATTCAATCATTTGCAAAGAAAAAGAATTAATTCTGATTGGCAAGAAGGAATCATTCAAAATGGTAATAAGGACCAGTGATTTATTGAAATCATTTAACATGGTAAGAAGAAATTCAGAATGGCAAAAGAAATTATTAAAAATAGTCATAAGAAATAATTCCAAATATTTAAATAGTAATGATGAATAATTCAATAGTAATATGGAATTATTCACAAAAAAGAATCAGCCAGGAAAGAGATTATTTACTGCAACAAGAAATTGTTAAGAATGATTTATTCTTTTGTTTAAAAAAAAAAGGTTTTCTGGTGTTTTAAATTTATATATATTTCAAACTTAAAGATCAAAAGTAGAATTGATTTTCCAATTTAAATAATTCAACAATTCACTCTGTATTTGCAATTTGTTTCTGTGCCTATTTTATATATGTACTAATATAGGTCTTGCTAAATTACAGAGAGAAATATTCATTAATATTTTCCAAATCATAGGACTATTTTTTAATTCAAATATGTGTGTGTGTGTGTGCGTCTGCAAGCACAGTATGGGTTATAATAAGAAAAATCCTACTCTTTAAAAAAAAAGTTTTACACAAAAAAATCTTAAAAAATCTACAAATACAAAATTACACCCATGCATAATTTGTCAAAATGGTACCTGGCAAAATTCATAAGCTAGTGCAGGGGTCGGGAACCTTTTTGTCTGAGAGAGCCATAGACACCACATATTTTGAAAAGTAATTCTGTGAGAGCCATACATTATGTTTAAAACTAAAAATTCAAGTAAATGTGTGCATTTTGTGTAATTTCAACACTAAAAGTACAATAATTATGTCTCTGAATTCTTTTTATTAACATTGTTATGCTGTTGCTAATCAATAATGAGTATTTCTTACCATTAATGCGACTTCTGGTGCTGCATGGCTTTGCTGATGGCTTTGTAGTTTGGTTGATATGTGGTGAGGTTAAGCTTCATGCAGGCGTTGAGACTTTAGTAGACTTTAGCTCATTTGTAGAATGAAATATTGATATGCAATTAATATGTAGATCAAAGGAGTCTAAAGAATTTTTTTTTATAATCGAACATTTGTCTGCGAGCCAGATGCAGCCATCAATAGAGCCACATCTGGCTCGCGAGCCATAGGTTCCCGACCCCTGAGCTAGTGGGTTGCTACCAGCAACAAGAACATTCCAGTGCATACTTTGCACTAATAAACAATTTGTGGTTGTTTCCTGTACAAAGACTAAAATTTAATGAATTTAATTTGAATTTTCAAATCTCTAGCACACTTTACCAAAATCAAATTCATAATTCCAAATCATAAACAATTAAGATCAAGAGAACAGAAAATTTAAATTATTTTATGACCTTCCATGCATTAAGTTAACAGTTTTGACTGAAAATAATAATTAGTAAAGTAAGCTTAGTTAATATAAATAAAGCAAATAAAGAAAATACAAGATTTTTGTTCACCTTCGGAACAAGTGGATCTCGGGCATACTCCACCATTATTTTATGTCCGACTTCATCTCTACAAATATATAAAAAGTCTTTTATATTATCTTGAAAAAACAAATCAATGACATTTTCCAATCTAACAGCACAAGTAAACACATTGCAAACTGATATGCAGACAGTTGGGGGAGCAAAGTGTCGCATCAGTGGGGAGTGGGATAGTACCTTTGGGTCATTGAACACACTCTTCATTAAATTTTGTTTTAAATCAAGAATCAATTTAAACTGTCATGATTTCTGCAAACAAGCTTTGTAGTTCATAGACGACAGTGAATGGATGTTGAGCTTGTGTGATGGTGCCCTTCTTTAACTCACCATCTTGCCAACATGACAGGTGAGTTTCCCCTAGTTACATAGGCTGCCAAGTAATATTTTGGCAAAATAATATTTTCTGACTATAAAATGTTAAATTATTTGTTATGTTTGATCCAGCTGCTAAATGAGAAATGAGTAAGCTTGTCAATGGATTTTAAAATGTCAGACAATGAAACATCCTAAGAACAGTCAAGGTAAACTATCAGTAAGTCACTAAATATAGAACTTTTTTTAGAAGGGTTACTTGGGGAAAAAAGTTATTTCCAGGTGAGTTTGATGTGCATTTTAAGGAAAATGAAAGTTCATTTATAACTTACAAATAACCTTAAAGTACACATTAGCTTCTCTTTAAATCAATTGTTAATTTGAGAATACGTAAATACACACTGTCATATGGACTGAGCACATTGCATGTGCTGCAAGTGCTTATGAGTTAAACAATCTCATAATAAATCACTGTTATTATTAATTTAATTAGAATGGTTAAAAAGAAGCTAATTCATGCATATTTACTTATTTTATTTTCTACACATTCTGGTCCATGATATATGAAAGACATTTTACACCTACAAATTATGTTGATTCATATACCATGCATCTGAATTTATTTTTTAAATTATTTTTACAAATCTGTTAAACAATTAAGATTTATTTACTGTTAGTATGAAAATATACTATGTAGAACAGGTGGAGGGGAGAGAAATCCTGCAAATAAAATGCCACAAAAAGTCTCCAGCATTATATGATGGAGAAGTTTTTACATATAAAAAAAATTGCTGCCTGTGGGTTTGTGCAGGCTTAAGTTAAAAAATTTGGACATATTTTGATCAGACTTTTACTGTTATATCTTAGTGCCCTAAATTCAAGTTAGGCTGTATAATATATCACTGTTTCATGAAGGAGCTTGTCAATAGCCCTAAAACTATAACAGTAAAGTGCACAGGGAGCTTGCCATTAAAAGTAAAGTACATGCACACAGCCTTGGCTAATACATTGCTCTTATCTCCAATAGATGAGTCATGTTCATCAGAATGCATTTCTCATTCTGGGCACTAGATTTTAGGTTGTAGTAAATATTGGATTTTGGTGGGTTGCAATATGCTGTGTGGTTAGCTCTTATTTTTGCAATGCTCTCTCTAGAGAGAGATAAAACCACATTTTTTTTCTATAATTCTCTGTTCTTTTTTTTTTTATCTCTTTCTGTCTTGCTCTTGATCATGTTTTTTCTTTTTTACTATTACATTCTCTCTTCTCCCTTATTATCAATCAATCATTTCTTCCATTCCAATCCAGTCTTCTATTATTTATTTATTTCTCTCTCCTCCTGTCTCTCTGTCAACTTTTTCTTCCCCTTCCCTCTCTCTTTTCCTTTCTGTCCTTTCCATATGTGATATTTCTCTGTGTAATCAATCTCTTTGTCTGTTGCCCTCTGCTCACATCATCCCTTTTCATTTCCCTCTGTGTTTTTGTCTCTCTCTCAAACTCTTCCTTATGTAATTCCTATCTGTCTCTTTTATTTCATTCTCTCCCTCATGTTTTCTCTTATATTTCTCTTTTGTGCTCCATCTCCCCTTTTTCTCCTCAATTTTCTTGTTTTCTTTCTCTCTCTCTCTATCTCATTCTCTTATTTTTTCTCTTTTCCCCCTCCCTTTCTCTCTCATTTGCCTTCTTTCTCTCTCCCTCCCTCTTTCTTTCTTTCTTTCTTTCTTTCTTTCTTTCTTTCTTTCTTTCTTTCTCTTTTCTATTTCTTTTCTTTCTCTACAACAAACACATCACCTCCCATGGACACAAAGGCTTGAAGGTCTGCTGGTCGTATGCCTATACTTTAAAAAATGCTATGGTACCAGACTACAACAGAAACTGGCAAGAGTGACAGAAAAAAGCTGGACAATGCATCAAATTTAAAACCAAATTTCAATTGACCTTCAAAATAAAAATTGGCATGCTAACACTTAAGATTTCCATGACACTTAGATATTACAAACATGTTTAGCAGGATATATTATGGCCATTAAGAAAAGAACTGTACTATAAAATAATTTACTTTAAGCAAAATATTCTGAAAACTGACATTTATGCAAACAAAGCAACAGGCAAAAAATAGTTTTGAATAATGACTTACTGTAAAATTTTCTCCCACTGTTCAGAGCTATAGAAGGCATGATTCCACACCAGGCCTCCTGTGCCAGCCATTCGATTTCGAGTGAACATCTGCTCACTAAATTCTTTATAAAGTCGTTCACATTCTACCAGAGGAAGCCGAAACAGACAAATTATAGCAGCAATCAGGGCACCAGTGCTGACACCACTTACGTAATCAAAAAGTTCATAAATACGTCTGCCACTCAACTCCTCCAGCTTTTTAAGGCATTCAATGCTAACAAGTCCCCTGTTGAAAATGGAATGAACAATTATAAGAATGTAATTTTATTAGTCAACTAGTGGAAATCACTTATTATCAGGTGTAATTTTTATAGGTGTTACTTATGTTTCTTATGTTCTCTATATGCTACAAATCTTCAAGATGACAGATGAATGGATCAAATTTATCTACAGCATTTTACAATATTAAAAATTTTTTTTAATGACTTTTATTATGGCTTCAACCTTTTCCCTCTTTTATAAATAGAAATGTGCTTTGCCTATTTGCAACCTGTCATCACAAAATGATCACCAGTCAGTTTTGGATATTCTTTTTGGGATATTGATATCAGCAGAAAATAGAAGATAAACATATTTTAAAAAATGGTGCATGTTGTAAGAAAATTGGACAATTAGCCACCAAGCCATGGCTATTCCTCACGTCTTCATTTTGAGAAAAAAGACAAAAGAATGGTCAACTACAGTCAAATGGTAATTTTCCTTAGCATCCATATTCACAGAAACACCATAGTTAGCAGAGACTTTATAATACAAGTAAATAAATTTCAAAATCTGAATGCTAACAGGAAAAATGTTCACCATAATAAAAATGCCACCTAACAGAGAAAGGAGCACTAAACAAATGAACAAATTTACAATATAACACTAAACCAACAACAGAATAGAATGGATAACCTTTGAAATTGATAATTAGCTAGCCTTTCAATGTATTTTATATATTTAAATCAATGGAGGGCATATATTATTATATGTATCCAATATAGTCCCATCTTCATTGATGAGAGTCCCATGTCAAATGACTCAAAGTGTGGCCCTGTATCCTGTATCCACCAAGACTCGGATGTCACATGACTAGTCTCACCAATCACTGAGTCAGCAAAAGAAAATCCACCCTATATTATTTTCTGAACTGTCATTGACAATCATTTTAATTGATAAATGGAATGCACACACAAACATAAACACTAGAGGTTCAGAATTTTCCAGTGATTCACAATATATAACCAATTCAATTTGGAGCAAACAGGAAACAGAGTTTTAAAAAAAGTAGGTCAGTCTGATGTCTGAAAAATTCACATGGCTGTATCTTTCAAATGTTTTTATTTTAACATTTTCGAACAGAGTCAAAATATTATAAATTCTTACAGGATAGGTGTTAAACTTTCCAAATTTCAAAATCAATCTTGTCACCTCCTCTGGCCTATTTAAGCTGCTAGCAGGAACTGAGGTCAGGTGCAAAGTGACAAATTTTGTGGTGACAAATTGCCTTGAAGAAATGTATATCTTATTATATGTATTGTATATGTCAATAAGTAAATAATGTTCAGTGATTATAAGCAGGGAATCATGGGAACTTACCTGGTACCACCTCCATCAAGTGTAAGGATGCGGATACCATAGGCCCTGAGAGGAAACACATAGCCAAGGAGTGCTAAGGCTTCACGAGCCTCCTCTGCTAGTTCGTTCACTTTACTCTGGGAAGTTTTGAGCAGAAATGGCAATGCTTTTTCCTACAAAATAAAAAAAAGTAAAAAAAAAAAAAGAGAGAGAGAGAGAGAGAGAGAGTAATATGGTTGCAAACAACAAACTAAAGCTAGTTTTGGGAATATAGATCAATCTTGAGTTCAACACTATGAGTTACCTAAAACTGGATTAGCTAATATTATAATTTAAACACAAATATATTTTATGCAGGATACATAATACTGATAACAAATAAATTCTCCCAATTCAACAACCAAAAGCAGTGTCCTAGAATTTATGAAAAGAACCTGTGCAAATTTGTGAAATTTCACTCTTGATTCTATGCATTATCATCTGACTACTAACAATCAGAGAACAAATATTATTATTAAAATATTTTCACATTTAAGGTTAGCCTAAAATAATGAGGCAAAATGTATTTCCTAATTTTTACCCCATGCTCTCTCCTTTCACAAGACTCTATCCCTGTAAGTGTACCAAGAATGAAAATTACTTGACAATATGTTCATCTTTAATCCCTAACCCAACTTTAATTTACATTTTAAAGGTGAAAATAAAATTTCTGGAGACTTAGAAATGAGAAATCATTTAAGATATCATTACTTTGTCAGGTGACTAACGTAAATGACAAAAATTTAAAGATTAAAAAAATAACTATTAAACCAAACACTAGGCTTTCAATTAACAAAAGACAGAAACATCAACATTAATTATTTATTTATTTAACAACAATCAGCTGATTCATGCATACAATCACATATGCTTGTGCACACACACACATACACACAAGTCCTACTGTGGGTGAATAAATTTGCCTATCTGTATTTCTAAACTTAATAATTATATATATTTTGCCAATGTTAATGTGACCCGACCTTGGGCACTGCATATGATGCTATTTTTTTGTAAGTACCAGAGTTGGAGTAAGCAACTCAGGTGGAACTTGCTGATGCAATCCAAACCAGTTCCAAGCAGATGAGTAGTTTTTCTAATAGTCTCACACTTGTTCATAATAACTTCTTCCAATGGGGATGAACTGAAAGTTATTTTGTTGAAGAAAATTTTATATTCTAATCACTTTGATTTGGGCATAACTTGATTCTGGTCATAAAGGCGATCATTAGCTTATGGTAAATTAACTGACTGATAATGGAAGAATGGACTTAGAAATATTACATACAAGTTTGCTAATGATCTATGATTTGAAGTGGAGAATGCTTTATGTAATCGAACCATTATTTCTAAGTTCACTAATTTGATTATGTTTCACATTATACTTGTGAATTTTGATTGATTCTATATTTCTTATGCTGTGCGTGTATCAGACTAACAAATATTGTTGCAGGATTTGTAAGTTGAGAATGAGTGTGAGAGAGAAAGGAGTTTAGAGATGAAATATGCCTGAAATTTAATGCTGCCTTAATTTGAGTATTGCAGATAGGCGCGCCATTTTTTTGTGTTTTGTAACCTTGTATCGACTGCAGTATACTGTACTCTATCAGATCATGGTTGTGTGTGTATCCAATGCTTTTGTCGAATGTAACAGTAAACATGTTGCACTAAGTTGATTCCTGTGATTTCTGTTCGAGAGCCAATACGGTAAAAATTGAGGCTTGAGTTTGGTCTAAAGAACTCATGAAGATTATTTTTAACATTCCTCATGGTGTGCTTGAGCAACACACATGAAAGTTCTGGAACACTCCTCATGATGTGCTTTGATAGTGAAAATGAAGTTCTGGATGATTCTCCAAGGTGTCCTTTGTGAAAGCATCAGAGATTCTGAAACATTTGAGTAATGTGCCTAGTAGAAGGGGTATGTTGGAACATCACCTAAATAAGAAAGATAGCGACTTGTTGCAAACTGCATGATTGTGAACACATGCCAGAGATAGCTGCCACCATAGAAAAGGTTATGTGCATTGACTATAATTATCTCTCTAAAACTCCACTCTCATTTCCATGATGAAAGCATATCTATGAACTTGATTTTATATAATATGTTAATTTGACTGCTGATGTCTGAGCTAGGATAACTGATTGAGTGTCTAACACAGAGGTTCTTAACCTTGGGTCCATGGATGGGCTTCAGGGGGTCCATGAAAGCAAGATATTCACTATATTTTTATATTCTGCTTATGTGCATTTTTCTAAAAAGGGGGTTCATAGCTTTCACCAAATATTCAAGGGGATCCTTGACTCAAAAAAGATAAGAACTACTGGTCTAACGTTTATTCAACATTGTTGTGAAGTGATGTAAATGTCAATGCTCTTTTGATTCATATGTTGTATATTTAATTGTTGATTGAATAAATTTATTAACCTTCTTGCACATATATTAAAATCTTATGTTGGAGTTATAGTGGGTAGGTGGGGCTCATTAATCATGATTAAATATAATAAATAAAAGACAGATTTTTATTATTCTTTTAGAAAGAATTTTCTATCTGCAGAACATTATGTGACAGTAAAATGACTATCTTATTATTATGTAAAGAGTAGCTTTATGACACCCTTATAATCCGCCAAGTGAGAGATATGTTGGTCTTGTGGGAGAATTATTAATATCTATAAATGAAGATGCTCGATCACTTGTAATTTGTTATGTGTTATTAATTAATAAATAATAATCATAATGAATGAAGGGTGCCCTTAGGTGTCACACCTACCTTTGCGGCAATAGCTTGGGTGCTAGGATACTGTTGTAAATGCTTGCAGAATTCCCGAATCCTTATCAATTTGGATGTAGTTGATGTAGCAGTTTTCATCGACAATACCACAGCTTTAGTTCTGGATTCAATTGATGATCTGGAAATAAAATCTTTTCTGATCAAAGGCTTTTTCTTTTCCGTCTGAGAACTGCTTTCGCCAAATGGCCATGCTGGCAATGGAAGCTGCAACTGACGAAAAACATTCCATGAAGAGTCTTCTTCTTTTGCAGTGGCCTTCTCATTAGAACCAACATGTTCATCTTTTGGTAAGACAATAGGACTAACAGAGGCAGCAGATTTTATGGAAGCAGAGGTGTCATAAAACGACACAATACTATTATGAGTGTCTTCCATTGCTTTCTCAAATGTGTGCTGCTCTCGAAAACTTATAACATTTTCTTCTGTGCGTGTTTTTTCTTTTCCAGATAGCTTTTTCCTCACAGAAACTTCACTAGGAGATAATGTCACTTCAGATATTGGTTTCACAACCTGTAGTTTGCTCCTGTCTTTGGCGGCATCAGAAAGATTTACTTCTGCCCGTGAAACAAATCGATTGAGCTCTACTGATATGCGCTTAGGAATGATGCTTGCAAAGGCTCCAAGACCATTAAAAATGCTGTTCATGCCATGTTTAACCCAGTTGGAAACATGCACCTGATGTAATGCTTTAACTATTGTCTGCTGCTGCAGTTCTTTGCTGTCAGTTTTGTTTTTTGACTCATGTGCAACTGTTTTGTATGGTTGTGCTGATGTTTGGCTGTGCACTGATGGATGAGATGAGCTATGACTATGGCATGATGTAATTAGTTGGCAACACAGCTTTGACTGCTTTTGATTCGGGACATCCCAATGTGAGATGCAACTCAAAATATTGGTTCCCAAAGGTGAAACTGCATGCATATTTATACATGATGATGTTGAAGAACGAATGGCTTGCATCTTCTGCATCAGTAAAATTTAAAAGTGTTTAATTAATTAATTGATTAATAATATATAAAAGAAGTGGGAGGAGAGAGAAAAATAATGTTTTTAAAATCAATTTCTGAATATAAAGTATTTTTTTAAAAGTATACTATATTATTTATGAAAATTAAACCTATAATAACTTTTAATTAGCCTTTTTAATTATCATATAATAAATTAAAAATATATCTAGAGGCATACAAATTATGTTTTGCTTATTTAAGATAAACAATGGAAATTAATGTCAATTTATTACTTTTAAAATTAGTTAATTTTGTATTATATAATAAATCATTTAAATGTAAAGATCTTGTCAGAAACTTAAAAAAAATCAAAACAAGTTGTAAAATAAGTAGTTTACACATGACAATTCATGTAAATTGTAATGCGTGTACATATGCATGCATGACCTTGCACACACCTAGCTATACATTTTTTTTGCCAGACACATTTTACAAATCATGAATTTTGTAACATTTCATTATGTGTACAGACACTAAATATTATAATGTATCATATATGGAGATTCATTCTTTTTCTGTCTCTTTATTATTATTATTGTTGCTGTAAGCGTATAAATGTATTCTAATTTTTCTATGCTGCCATTTTGAATATATAAATTCATTAGATATTTTTGCAAGTTATTCTCTTATGCCTTAAATTAAAATCTGGCTGTTTGCAAGAAAACTACGAAAGGTGGCAGTTACAGTAGTACAATTTCCCTTTTACTTGACAATGAATAATGATACATAGGCTTATAAAAATTACATGTAACACATTAGTTTTGTTTACACCCAGATACCTTTGGCTATCGATCTTCAACAAAATCCCATCCCCCAACCTTCCGTCAGATATCATGCTTTTTATTTTAATCAATGTAATTATCTACTTTCCTTTCGCTTCATGGGAAATATAGAAATTATAGAAATGTAAGACCCGATGGTGAAATAATACTAAAGGCATAATGTAGGCCCAACTTTTAAAAGTGTCGTTCAGATTCAATAACAAATCCACAAAATTTTTATAAATTCTAGTCTGATTGTACTATTTAAAAATATTTCTGATTAATAGTCCAACAAAATAAATAAAAGCGCAAACGTCTTGATACGTTTATAGTTACCTGTATTATTGATTTTGTCGCTGAAATACTTCCAAATTAATTCGGTCAACGTAGAAAATAATGTAGATGACTCAAACTACTGATGCCTGGTATACAAAGTTTTGAATAGAATAGATGTTGCATCATTGTGAATGATAATGAAAACTTTCTTTGCCATAAAACCACTGTGTTCGTCTTTTAAACCTAAATCATTTTGCGCAGCAGACCTCCATGATCCAACAACGACAACACAGTGGCGTGATCAACAAGCTGATAAAACGAAGATTTTTATTGGTCAAATTTGTTACCACCCATTTAGTTAGAAACTAGAACACTTTGATGTAATTCTTTGTTTGCATTATAAAACCATAATTTTATTTAAGTTATAAGTAGCGTTTGAAGTTAATGCTGTAACCAGTATATAATAAGAGAGATTTTACTCAACTTTAAAATAACCAAAACTTTCATATTAACTGAGCGGACAACGCCTTCAATTTTGACCAACGAAAAGAAAGATAGCGTGATTGTACAGAGAAGAGAGTGGAATAATCGCATTGTACTTAATTAATTATTCATGAACTGTAGTGTAATAGTACATGTATAGCATTGTTTGCTCATTCAAACATATATCGCTATAATCATTGATTACGCGAAATTTAGTGTAAAACAATTAGAATGACTATGCTAGCAATTAATAATTTGGTATACAAATGTAACTTTGGTTTGCCAATTAATGTCAACAAATGACATTACTGTGAATGCCGTAAAATAATTAGGTGACCGAATAATATGGAGGTCAAACAACAATAACAGTAAAGGTAATTTTTTTGGATTTTCAGACTACCCCATACAATTATCAACGCCTGCTAAACTTTTGCAACAGTTAATGTATAGTCCAAGAGGTTACAAGAGTGTTCTGAGTGTTTTCTACAACCATTTTGACAGAGTGTACTTCTAAGAAAAGAAATAAAATCTGAAATCTTTAATTAAGTTTTCTTAGGAAATAATTAAAGGTAATTTAAATGACGTGGCACTAAACTGTAACTGATGTGGTACTTGTGAAATCACTTATGATATTTTTCTGTGAGGTTCAAACATTCAAACACTTAGATCATTCTAAGATGCACTCTGAATATGACTTCTCCACTCCTTGTTTATTACAGAATCAAGGGTAATGTCCTCACTGTACTATATTTCAGTGCTGGTCCAAAGTACCATTCCAGCCTCACCTATGCACACACTCTATTTTGGCATTTGCACTTTCTGAAACTTAAGGCACACCCGGAACAAACTGCCTTTAAAACTCAAAGTGATAGCAAAAAACACACACACACCAATAACCCTCCCCCCATCTTTCATAAAAACTTTTAAAGCATGTCCTTTTCACCCACAGCACAAGTCTTTACTTTCATGATTTTTCTTTATTTCATATCTAGTCCACTTCTAAGAGTATTCTGCAAATATAATATTCATTTTGTGTTACATATTTATTTTTGTATTACGTGTTTATCATTGTGAGTTAGTACATGACATATTTATTTCATATAATGCTATTGTTTTCTTCCGTAGTGTTGTAAAGTACTGAGAACTTTAAAAACTTTTAACATATTATTATTTTTTTTAATGGGGGAGTCTATTTGTTGCTATTGCACATCTTTACACTGAGAACAGCCCATTCAAGGAAACACTGGTGATCTCATGACACCTAAGAAAATGAAAGTAAAGGTTTCTTCAAATTAAGGTTTGTAGTGCTTAATATGTCCTAAACCTGTGCATGTAATAGACTGTATGTACTCTTTTATAATAATTATAACCTTCCAAAAGGCACCTAGCTTTTGATTGCTACCAATTGGGTGACCCTTCTGATTGTGGGTGGCAGGCAAAATGCAAGTTAACATCACACACCGTATCTAACTTAGGAACTATCTCTATTCAGTTTTGTTGCTGGGTGATTAAAAACAACTATATGCAAGAGTCTAGAAAATTTTCATTGTCTCTAGGTTCTTCATATTTACATGTATTTGCATACAAATCAGCAAGTCTCCAAAGTTCAGTAAGTAGAGATCTGTCAGAGATCACCAGACTCGATACCTGGCTGGAGACATAGTGAAAATTAGAAAATGTGTTTTAAGCATTTTTCACATTCAGATAAAGAACAAACTGCCATTGCACTAGAAATTACCTATAAAAGGACAGTTCATTTGTGACTTCATTCAAATAACTCTATAAATGAAATGTTTGTGGCAGTTCAAATGACTACTGTAAACGAAATATTTGTGACTCAGTTCAAATGACTACTGTAAATGAAATGTTTGTGACTCAGTTCAAACGACTACTGTAAGTGTAAATATAATGCCTATGAGCAGACTATACAGGCTTGCATTTCTTTATATTTGTTATATTGTTTATCACTGCTGTACCACAAATGTGCATTATGATCACAGTACTGGGTATAAATATTTTCTTTCCTATAAATAAATATGTTAACTGCATAACTTTAAGTACTATTTACAGTGTGTTCGTGTTTGTGTGTAAATGCAGTTGGAAGTAAATAATGGAGCTTTATTAAAGGGTACAATTAAAATGAAGAAAAAAAATAATAATTTAATTTTTTTTAAAATTGACTTTAAATGTTTTGTGTACAACAAAACATTTTAAAATAACATTAAGGATTATTAAAAGTTAATATAATGTGCCCAGAGATTACCTGAGCAGTGGTAAATATACTTCTTTATAAATAAATTAGATATAGACAAACACCACTAAAATAAGAAAAAATATATGTTTAATAATATGGTTATATTAAAATCAACTATAACTTCCCCCTAGTGTGGATAAGATTATCCTGAGGAATAAATAATATTTAATATCTTTTGACAAAGTAGAAAAACCTGACATTTTCCTAAATAGTGGTGGTGAAGGTGTGTGGGTATGTGTGAGAGAGAGAACTTAAGAAGTTACCTATTGCTTTAAAAGCAATCATGATGTAATAAAATGTTATGATTAAAGTGGCTAAATACCCTAGATAAGATTATAAGGTATTTTTTGTTGTTGCTACATATAGAGTATATAAACAATACAACCACATGTTTGTAACATTAAAATAGTCAAACTTTCTAAATATTCATATACATTAGAACAGATTAGAAAGAATTTCATTTGTCTACAGTGCAAAAAAGCAAAATCTTTTTCAGAACTGTTATGTCCTTCAACCTGGATAACAAGCTAAACAATATATTAGTGATCATTATGGCAAAACAGATGTTTTTGGCCTAATAACTCTTTGGATGTGTTTATAAATGAGGCCTGATTAGCTTTGAATGTACCTATACAAATGGTCTGATAACATTCTGTATGTGCCTGTAAAGGTGGACTAAAGAAAACTGAATCTACTGGTATATGACCTAATAACACTCCAGACGTTTGTAAATGTGGCCTAATAAAACTGGATGTGGCCATATAACACTGGCTTTGATGTAAATGAGGCCTAATAAAACTGGATGTGGCCATATAACACTGGCTTTGATGTAAATGAGGCCTAATAAAACTGGATGTGGCCATGTAACACTGGCTTTGATGTAAATGAGGCCTAATAAAACTGGATGTGGCCATGTAACACTGGCTTTGATGTAAATGAGGCCTAATAAAACTGGATGTGGCCATATAACACTGGCTTTGATGTAAATGTGGCCTAATACTCCCCTGGACATGCTTGTAAATAAGACCTATAATACTGGCAGTGATATACATGTGGCCTAAAATTATCCTTGGTCTTTGGGTTAAAAAATGCTGAATTTAGCTAAATAAGGCAATTTTTTAAACCTAAATTGGTTATTAAATTTAGCAAAAATAATCATTATTATTTAGTTAAATAGAGCTAATTAGCTAAATATATTCTCTAGGTTATTTATTTAAATCACTATTTTGTAATTTTCCTTGGAACTCTTTACATTCTCTTTGTAACCAGTCTGATAAATATATGTGAAAAGGATTCCTGGTGCAAAATGGCATCTGAGGATCAGCAAAAGCGCTTTCTGCAAAAGATTTTGGATGAAGCATTTTCCTGTAACTGCAATGGCAGATGTGTTCAAATAAAACCCAGAGTTTTATTTTATTTTAAATTTATATTTAATATGAATGTGTTGCTTTACCTTTTGCCTTTAACTACTTTTACATTTTTAGCTAAATAATTATTAGGAAATAAATGTAGACAATATATTTAGCTATATACATTTCTTAAGCTAAATAAAAAAGGGTTTTATAGCTAAACTTAACAAACTATATGGATAAACAATTGTGTTTTTTTTAAAGAAAAAGAAGCTAAATTCAACATAATTAGTTATATAAAAACTGACATTCACCCCTTTATTACTGGTTATGATTATTATTTATCAATTAATTAATAACTCATAACTAATTACAAGTGACTGAGAATCTTAATTTATAGTTATTAATAATTCTCCCATAAGACCAACGTGTCACTTGGCGGATTATAAGGGTGTCGTAAAATCCTACTCTTTACACAATAATAAGATAAATGTTTTGCTTTCACATACTGTTTATGCAAATGGAAAATTCTTATTAAAGGAGTAATACAAATCTATCATATTTAACGAGCCTCCATCCATCCACTATTTAACAATAAATTTATTATAGAGTGATATGATAATAGTTTGTACATAACCTGTTCAATGACATAAACCACAACAGTCCTTCACATGCTTTCATAACAATGTCACAAGTTTATTGTTCACAAATAGTTAATCTTCCATATGCTCTGCTAAGCACGTAGAATGTTCCAACATTGTAGAGCTCTCAAGACTAACCTAGGCACACATTTGCTACATTAGTTTCTAAAGTAGACAATCACATTAACGAACTTCTAGGAATCACTTTGCTAGAAAGTTCCACAGTGGAGTCAGTGCAGTATATCATCACAACTGCCACACCCTAGGATGGAAACTTCTCAAATCCACCGCAAGCATATAAAGAAGAAAAGGGAAAAAAGAAAAAAAGGCTTGCTTCTTTTTGAAACATCATATCAGAGAGCAATGCTAAGTTCCAAGTTTAATTATCTCTATTCTCCATTTCTTACAATCATTCTCAACTTACAATTCCTGCAACAGTATTTATTAGCCCGATACATCTATGCAACATAATAAATACAACATAATCAATTACAAACGTGCTTCTGCTAGAAACAATGCCATGTATTTAACATACTACATGCTAGTATTATAATTCACAACTGTAGGAATAATAGTCTTTTCATATAAAACACCTATACATTAAATTACAAATATAACCTAACAATAGCAAAATGTATGAAATATTTCAAGTCCATTCTCTCTTAATCAATCAGTTAACTCATCTTTAAATTAATGATTGCCTTTTTATGACTGGACTTGAGTTACATAAAATCAAAGTGATTAGAATATAGAACTTTCTTCAACAGGTAAGTTTCAGTCTCTACCCATTGGCTAGTTTGTTATTTGTAAACCTTAAAATATTGGATAGCAAAAATTACTCATCCACTATGGACTGGTTTGGATTACATCAGCAAGTTCTAGCATATTCTTTACCTGAGTTGTTATTTTAATTCTGGTACTTATAAAAATATCATCATGTGCAGTACCCAAAGCTCATATCACATTAACACTAAACAACTATATAATAATTAAGTTTAAAAATAGGGACAAGCAAATTTACTCTGACACAAAAATGCTGTTGAAAATCAAGAATATAAAACTGAATAGACATACTAACAAACAAGCTAAAATAACACTAAATGTGCCTAAAAACACATTGCTTGCTAATGTGCCTAAAAGCATTTTAGATGTGCTTGTAAATGTGGCTTAAATATACACTAGAGGTAATCATAAATGTACATAAAGTCTCACTAGATGTGCTTGTAAATGTGGCTTAAATATACACTAGAGGTAATCATAAATGTACATAAAGTCTCACTAGATGAGCTTGTAAATGTGGCTTAAATATACACTAGCGGTAATCATAAATGTACATAAAGTCTCACAAGATGTGCTTGTAAATGTGACTTAAATATACACTAATAGAGGTAATCATAAATGTACATAAAGTCTCACAAGATGTGCTTGTAAATGTGACTTAAATATACACTAATAGAGGTAATCATAAATGTACATAAAGTCTCACTAGATGTGCTTGTAAATGTGACTTAAATATACACTAATAGAGGTAATCATAAATGTACATAAAGTCTCACTAGATGTGCTTGTAAATGTGCCTAAAAATACACTAGATTGCTTGTAAATGTGCCTAAAAATACACCAGATGTGCTTGTAAATGTGCCTAAAAATACACTAGATGTGCTTATAAAAGCAGTTTAAAAATATTTTGAATGTGAGCTTCTGTGACATGGCTTGTAATGTTGCAACATAGTTATTATGATTTGTAATCAACTTAAAACAAATGGTTAAAACAACACAACTTTAATATTAAAAAACATTTTAAAACTCAGATTTTTATTTTTGTAAACTATTATGCAGTGTTAGAATAATGATACTTGTGAGTTTAAATGGTGATCATTTATTTAAAGCTAAGACAATAACAAAATTAAAATTAACTAAGTCATGCCTAGTTTATAAAAAAATATATATATTGTATGTGTGGGGTGTGTGTGTGGTGTGTGTGTGTGTGTGTGTGTGTGTGTGTGTGTGTGTGTGTGTGTGTGTGTGTGTGTGTGTGTGTGTGTTGGTGTCTGATCTATCACCAGATGATTTGATCTTTTCAGTTGTTAGTATAACAACAAAAAAATCAATAATTAATTTTGACATTAAACATCATTTAATCTCAGATCCATATTATGAGAAAAAGTATCGTGTAGTGAGAGTTAGAATAATATCATTTGTGTGTTTAAATATGATCATTTATTTGAAGACAGAAGAAAAATTGACTAGTTAATGATTAGTTCATCCAAAATACTTTCAACAATATGTATTCTATTGAGTGTATTAATTTTTGTGTGTGTGTGTGGTATGTGTGTGTATGTGATCTACTGCTACATGATTCAATTTTTCAGTTTATTAGCATTTTAAAAAATCAGTTATTAAAAAACTACGGAAAATTATGTAGATATGTATACATGTTCCAGTAAACCCAACCAAACCACACCAGAGAAAACAAAATCAAACACCTTCAGTAACTAACAGATGACGAGATGCTTGTGCATACCCATACTCAGACAAATGCACAGAACTGAGGCATTTGCTTCCACCGCCAAAACTACTAATAAACATATCCTCAAGGCTATGCGATTAAAACTCACATCATAGAAACACTTGAGTTTGTTAATCTTAACTATGATCTCACAAAACATCAAGAGGAAATATAATTACAAGTGGGGGGGGGGGGGAAACCCTTGTTTTACATACATTTTATACAAATAACAACTGTATTCTGATGAGAAACAGTTAATATTAAACGTACAATAAATAGAACAATTATAGACCCACACTAAAATCATTCATTAGCCATTGTAAATTCAGGCTATAGATAAAATTATGAATGTCTTTAAAAAAAAGAACTTGAATATCACTGTCATTATGTTTGACAAATTTGTTATATATATATGATATTTACAAAATTTGTTAAATGTGTTTAGAAACAAAGTAGCCACAAAAAAAAAAAAAAAAAAAAAAAGATAAGAGATATTTAGTTTTAAAGAAAGTATGTCCACAGGTACTCCTTTAACAAGAAAAATATACTGATAGCTAATTTTTTAAAATGTTTATTAACATTACCAGTTTAAAAAAAAAAAATATATTCTTTTATTTCCATTCAAAATGCATGTTACAATTATGTAAAATTTATATCAGTTAGAATAAATTCACTACACTGTATTAAGAGGCAATTTGTATGATAGCCCTACTTTCAATCAAACCAATTTAGGACACAAACACATAAATAGCATTGGACTATACTAATCATTGTACAAAAAGCATACTTATGGTAAAGGCTTAGAATTGCATTTAATAACTAGTCATCTTTAAAAAATGCATGGGAAAATTGTCATTTGTAATTTTTAAAAAGTACATAAGAAAGAGAGAAAACTGTTAATTCACCTACATTTTTTTAGTCCCTACTTGCCATGAGGTAACCCATACAATTGACTGGATTTAAACAATAAGCTGGCAAATGAATTACTGTTTGGCAGAAAAGATAAAAATAAAGGATTCAATGAGCAGTTAATTGCTAAAAACTTTAAAGAGTGATAATATAATAATAAATAAATAAAGCAGAAAATGTCTGATTCAATTCATGGCCCCAGGAGAGACCTAAAAAGCCTACATTTTGCATGGGGTGCTTTACCCACAGATAAGTACTAAATGTCATGGATTGCCCCCCTTTCCCTGGTTTACAAAATAAATTATTTGATTTACATGTACCAATGTTAGACTTTTCTTCTAGTTCCACATATAGACCACCCCCACTTACAACTCTCTAAAGGTAACTATGGTAACTCATTAAATGTGCAGCTTAAACTACAAGCCAGATCTTAATTAAAGACGTTCATGAAATGTACAAATCATATTAAAAGCTAATACCAAACTCAAGATCCATTAAGTATTAAATGCTAAACTCAATTTAAAGCCTGGTACTAAATGTAAAACTCAAACCAAAGGTCTGTTGCTGGCTGATAAACATAAAAATCAATCTAAACATTTACTCTTAGCTGAAGAACCCATAAACTATAGGCCTGTTACTAATTGGAAAAACCACCAATTATAAAACTCTGAAACTAGAGGCAAGAACCCACCAAATGTAAAACTCTAACTACAAGCCTTTATTAATTTAAAGCCCACCAAATGTAAAACTCAAGCTATAGATCTTATTAGCTGAAGATCCTACTAAATGTAAAACTCAAACTACAGTCCCATTACTAACTGAAAAAGTTATACCATATCTAAAAGTTATACTAACCTAATACTAACTCTATAATACCACCATCCCCTCACAAATCTTCAAATAAAAAGGCCTGATCTGAAGAACCCATCTAATTGTAAAATTCAATTTAAAGGACTTTTAACTATATGGAAAACCCATCAAACATAAAGACAGAATGAAATCTGATACTAATCCATCACTTGTAAAAACAAATTGAAAATCTGATACTAACCCATCAAATGTAAAGACAGAATGAAAACCTGAAATGTACCCATCAAACATAAAAAACTGACTGAGTGAAAGTCTGATATTAAACTATGAAACACAAAGACAAACTGAAGACCTGATAATTCTTCAAACTTACAGACTGAAAGCCTGATATGAGCCCATCAAACGTACAGACAGTCTAATACTAACACATCCATCAAACATAAAAACTGACTGAAAGCCTGATATTAAACAATAAAGCACAAAGACAATCTGAAAGTCTGATATTAAACAATGAAACACAAAGCCAAACTGAAAGCCTGATATTAAACAATGAAACACAAAGCCAAACTGAAAGCCTGATATTAAACAATGAAACACAAAGCCAAACTGAAAGCCTGATATTAAACAATGAAACACAAAGCCAAACTGAAGCCTGATACTAACCCACCAAATATAAAGGCAAACTTAAAATCTGATTATTAACCTATCAAACAAAGTTAAACTGGTAGCCAGATACTAATTAAAGAAAATGAAAAAAACCACTTAAAGGCCTAATTCAGAATTGGTGTTTTAAAATAAAGCACTCTTATCAATTAATGCTTAACAAACTTCAATTAATATAGAATAAACTCCAGCAATCTATTCAATCAAGATTATTTTGCTAAATTTTGAAGGCAGAGAAGACCACACCAAACCATATCCATAATAATAATGAAAGAATTATACAATATTTCTTACATAACTAACTTCACAATGTAAGAGGACTCCCTAAAACTACCTTGAAAATGTTTGTCATGTTTGCAGAGAATGGGAGAATACAATAATTATTTTCACTTGTAAAGAAAGCTGATTTGCACTGATACAACTGGGATTCAATTCCAGTGAGAGAACAAAATTAGTAATTTTAAATTGTAAACTCTTTCCCATAAATAAATTAATAACAAACTATTTTACTAAAGGGTAGAATAGAAATGAGTGTAGAAGATACTGGAATCACTTGCATGGGTAAAGGATACCTGACTTTAAATAACAAAAAACACAAACCTCAATTGTCATAAAACTGCTTTCCTAACATCTAAAACAATACACTACTGTTGACTGGACTGGATTTTAAAGACCAATTACTGAAAACTGGATTCTTGTTATATTTTTTATACAGAAAATCACAAATCTATCCATATAAATTTGGAAATAATATTTTTAAAGAAAAAGAATAATTTAACAACAAATAAATTATGATTGAATTAATACAAGACAAAAATTTCAACCAATAGTGGAGAGCATATTTCCTGAAAGATCATATATTACTACATTAGACATTATAATTAATATTACATTAGACATTATAATTATTACTACATTAGACATTATAATTAAAGCAAAACCCAAACTGACAATACACAAGAAAGAGCTGAGTGATGCACTTTCACCACACTTTCACTGTCAGCTTGGACAGTTACATTTCATACATCAAATAAAAATTATTTTATAACATTAGTGACTTTGGTAGCTTATTATATTATTCCATTATAATGGGGTTAGGGAGAGGGAGCAACATTGTGAATTAGTGACTTGAAGCACTTTTAATTCCTTGACATTCTAAAACATTGAGGACAGCACTCTAATTAGTGGGAAAAGCAGCAAAACCTACATATGCACACTCCAATACATGAATAAATGAGATAGAAATCATCAAAAGCAGTAGATGAGTGAACTATTTAATTGTGCAGCTGCTATTCAATAAATCACTTAATTATAACTTAGTTTAAGTTGCTCTGGGCTACTTTAAAAAATCCCCATCATAGTGTAAATGAACATCAAAAGGTCAAGATACTTAAACCAAAATGGCTGGTATTTATCAATGAAAGGTATTTCAATATTTAAAAATAGTGATGTTTTTACAAATCAAACATGGGGAAATGAAACTGACCTTTACCTCAGGAATGGGAGGAGATTGGATTTGGCTGAGATGATATTACATACAAAGAAAAGAGATGCATTTTGATCATGAAAGTGTTAAATGCACAAAAAATTGTGTAAACGCTACACACACACACATACACACACAAAAGAGAACTGACTCTCACAACTGCTGTATCACTGACTCACAAAGAATGATACATCACTATCTCATATAGAATGCTTTTATCACTCACATATACGCTATATTACTGAGTCACATAGAACGCTATATTGCTCACTCACACAGAATGCTATATCACTGAATAATACAGAATACTATTATTACTGACTCACAGAGAAATCTATACACTGACTATATAGGATGCTATATCACTTATTCATTATATATTCACAGAATGCTAAATCACTGATTCAAAATTCTATATAACTGATTCACACAGAACTGGCATCACAAAATGTCCAGTATTACAGTACCATGTGCATTACTTATGTTGTGGTTAAATAATCACTGATATACATTAAAAATAAAATAATCCATTGTGACCAATTGGTTTAGCCTCCAAATTGTTGACAGTCTAAAAAAGTGCTGAGCACGAATTCCACTATGCTCCAACACTTCTAATCATTATTTAATAATAATATACTAGCTATGAGTGCACTATTGCACATACTTTGCAGACAATATATACTAGCTATGAGTGTAGTATTGCACATAACAAATATGTACTATAAGTGAACTATGAACATACACTCTACAGACAATATATATTAGCTATGAGTGAACTATTAACACACACACACACACACACACACACACACACACACACACACACACACACACACACATACACACGCACGCACGCATGCACACACACACACTTTAGAAACATACTAGATATGACTGAACACAAAGATAATATATACTAGCTATGAGTGAACTATGAACACCATACACTCTATGGGAAATACATACTAGCAAAGGTTGAACTATATACACCATCAACAGATATACCATCATGTCACTTTTCTGACAATCTTCAATGATTTGTATTTATACCAGAAAGATAAAAAAACACGAACAAAATGAAGATATTAAGCACTACTTAATTTTAAATATATATATATATATATTTATTTTTTAAATAATAAAATTAAAAAGTTATATGCCTAAAGGACCTTTGTGACCACTTTAACTTTTTACAAGTACCATTTAAGACAAGAAATTAAAACACATGAGAGTGATAAATTGGACTGGATAATTAAAAACGGAAGAGACATCAATAGCTGGTAGACTATATATAATCTAATACCCTAAAAGCAGAATACAGTAAGAACTATGGGACAGAAATAATTTTGTGACAATAGTTCTGCTGCCAGTTTACTTTGCCATTTAGTGACTGAACCCAATGATGAAACAACAGTTTGGGAATAAACAAGATCATCTGTGAGTGCTTTACCATTTTCACTGCTGTGAAGCTGCAGATACAGTCATAAGTGCTGAACACAGCACTAATCAAAAGGGTGCCTACATAGTTAATGTGACCTACTTCCACTTAAATATAAATATAAGATGAAGCAGCTCTGAGTAGTTATGACTCCTGATATAAAATGAAAATGCAGAATGCTTACAAAATTTTCTGTCAGCATCTGAAATGAGTTTAGAATCCTGGTCAGGCAACGACAAAAAAGTAAATATATAATTTCTACCCATTTTGATGATTATAATATATACATGTATTCTGATAAAAGAGCCTTCACTCAATAATAACAGCTTTTGCCTACTCAAAACAGGCCTTGTGTAAATTATGCAAAAGCCATTTCAAACACTTTTAAGGCAAAAATTTTGAACAAAGGTTAAGTATACATTTGTTATTTGCAAAAAAATTCTTTTTTTAGTCACTGACTCCATGGTTTCATCCTACATATATTTTGGAGATGTGTAAGCAACTCAACCAATTTTTGCACATATTCACTACATCCTCCTACCCCATTACCACTACCAGAAATTTGTATGAATCATGACAAGATTCAACATTTTAACAAGAAAATAGCATTGGTGCAGAGCTATTCCTTGAAATCTGAATACAGGTCATGTTTAAGCTTAAAAAATAGTTCCTAAGAAATGTTATTTCCATCAAGATTTGAATTAATATAGAAATTTAACTATGAGAAGTATGTTTTCTATGACTTTTGATCTGTACCTGAAGCAGTCATATGCCATAATTTTTCATTTAAAAAAAGATTTCAGTACAAGATTTTAAATGTTTACTGAGAAGATGGAAGAAAAGCAAGGTAATGACTAACAAGCGATTAACCTTAATGAGGGCAAAATTAAGAAAATACAGAATTCTAAAAGCTTCTATATTATTTCTCCTCCATCACACATAGTGATGACAATTTCTGAGTGTTTACAAAAATAAATATGGGTGAAAAGTGAGGTATTGACTAATAATCAATTAACTCTAATGAGAGCAAAATAAACAAAGAACAAAATGCCCATATATTATTTCTTCTCCAGCAAACACACACACACACCCCACACCCCACACACATACTTTAATAAAAATATTATTCAGTTCTATTTTTCTTTAGTGTTTTCTTCCATTTCGTTTAAATTTGTTTTGATTTTGACAGAAGTCAGTAAAGCTTTTTATTTTCCTATCTTCTCCATGTTAGATACTGATTTATCAGTTTTAAACCATGTCCAATCACAAATCTTGGCAATCAACACAAATGAAGTTACTTGAGGCTTTTGGATTAAAATAAATAAATAGACAACTTGCAAGGGCTATAGATTTCAGTGAGAAGTAGTTAAATAGAAGATTTGTGATACCTTCAAATGGGCAGTAAATGTACAATAGAATAGCTAAGACTATTTGATTACACCAAGCTGTTCTAATCCCAAATCTGAATAGTTTAAGAAACAAAATACAATTTATACAATTGATTCAACGCACCAACTATAGTTTCATGCTGCATGATTTCGTTTCTTGTACAAATTTCAAACAGATAAACAATCAATCAGTATACATGTTTGACACTGTGACCAATAAAATATACAGATATAAAATATATACAGGCAATCTAAGCCATTATAATATGGCTCACCAAGTCAAATGCAGCTGCTGAAATGTATCGTGCTTTAAGAACACAAAAAAATAAATGTTGAGCTGGCATTAGCTAATGCCCATTCATAATAATACCTTTGGTTTATTTTTGTAGCTATTGCAAATCATACTGAAACAGTTTTGCCAGATGCAACAGTCTAGTAGTTGAACAATGTTGTACTCTGTGCCTTGAAAAGTAAGTGCATAACACAATTAAAGGCCCACTAAAACTGGACACATTTCAGGATATTTTCTTAATTACTTGCCTATTAATCTAAGTTTCATTGGTAAGTGTATTTTCGATGATTAAATTTCTGAATAATATTCTCAAACATCTTCCGATATTTATGAACAGATAATATGAACAAGAGTTGGTCTGACTAGCCTGTGCAATCAAGTACAAACAGTTAAAATTGAAGGATGATCATTTGTTTTAGAAGTGCACAATAACTATCTAAATAGAAAATGTTGACTTATAAAATTGAACTTTTGTATAAAGAAATATGAAATAAATAGGAAAGATACACAAGTGGAAATATGGTGTTATATATTATAATATTTATTTTA
Organism: Sinotaia quadrata; assembly: GCA_028829895.1. Taxonomy (NCBI): domain Eukaryota; kingdom Metazoa; phylum Mollusca; class Gastropoda; order Architaenioglossa; family Viviparidae; genus Sinotaia; species Sinotaia quadrata. The sequence continues at coordinate 86,884,697 of CM054178.1, forward strand.
ATAAAGCTGTAGTTTGATAATGTGTGTGCATCTGCTGTTTATTTCATATTTCTGTTATGTCAAAAATTATTTAAACAAATAATTCTGCATATTTCAGTACAGCTTCTTTATACCCCACCCACCCACTATGATAATAAGCTCACTCACCAATGCACTAGTGTCAATGATGAAAGTATCTGAGAATAAGATATCAAAAGTGGAAGTTTTAACTTTTAAAAAATAATCATTTATTCTCTACAATTGGCAGACAGGGTAAAACCTTTCTGTCTCAACAGTATTTTTTCTCCATCTGTTGTACTCCTTAGATAAATGATCACATTCTGAATGGAATGCACCCAAAAATATTTGTTCAACTGTTTGAAGTAAATAATGATGTTTTCCCAAAATAATGTAATTTACAATCAACCTCATATTTGGTAGGTTGTAAACAAATGAACCTAACATTTCTGCATGATTAATTTCTTGCTTGCATTTTTGTATACACTGTCTCATCCTGGTTTATTTGGTAGAGTGGTGCTGATAGGGTACAACTTTGCAGAACAACAGACTGGCATAAGAATCATAAAATGAAATATTAGTAGGCAGTAATAATAACAATCGAATACTATATCAGTTCAACTGCTATTTTAACATGTTTGTTTAGTGGGTACAGCGCCTTAAGTCTGAGTACAGTGAATACAGTGTTCAATTAATAAGGCATTGTCCATTTTTGTCCACTGCCAAATGAAGACCACCACCAGCAATATCTGTTTCAGCAACACCACCTCTCAAAATGTCCAATTACTTACAATTTTCTCTGCATCTGTAAAGCATATACTCAATAAGGAGGATTTTCTTCGCAATTTCATCATCAACAAAATCAGAGCTTGTGTCTTGCAAGAGTTATGAATGTCAAAAAAGGTCATCTTCCATGGTTTAAAGTCTACAGTTTTAAGTAACAAGTACTAAAAGTACTGTGTTAGATGAAATCTTTCTCCCAAAGCCATAATAAGAGAGAGTATATTTTATGAACTTATATTCCATAGCCAAAAAAAAAGGTAGAAATCTGCACTTAATGAAATCCAATCATTGTGCAAACATATCAATCACTCTGCACACAACCATTTTAAAAAATGGTTTGACTAAATATTCTACTGAACTCTAATACTGTGCTTCAACTACAGAAGATATTTCTTTTAGTCAAACAAGAATATATCCTGCTTGCAACAAAACGAGCATGGACAACACACCAATGCTCATTTGATCTGCACAAAAACACTTCCGAATGTTGAAGACATCAAAGATGTATGAAAAATTTCTCTGTATAAAAAAACACTTCTGAATGCTAAAAACATCAAAGGTGTATAAAAATTTCTCTGCATTAAAAAAAAAGTCTTCAGGCACTGATCATGACTAAAAGCTGGTAGGGTCATGTCTTGATGACTGACTGCAAGTCTTCAGGTAAGGCAGAGACAATGTTTTCCAGATGTTTCTGCAGTTTCATTACACTCTCCTGCTGCACTATGGACTGGTTGTTATTGGCAAACTTCTGCAACAGTTCGGAAAATAAATACAAATAAATCTAGACTACAATTTAATGACTTCTGCCAACACACACACACGCACAAAATACTGTGTATGTGAGTGCATATTAAGCCCATCACAACTACTCATCAACATTTTGTGTGCTACATTCTGATTCAGTCTTCATAATGATTTAAGACTTATAAAAATGTTGCATAGAAACCATCATTTATTTTTAATCAAATCTAATAGAAATGATGAATAATTGCCTATTTTGTTTTAAAGTTGAAAATAATAATATTAAATTGCAATTAGATGCATATATTTGGCATGTTCTATTAAAGAAAATATCAAATGACAAAATAAAATTAAATCATACCAATTTCTCTTTGATACGTAAAATAAGATCTACTATTTCCACCTCTTCTTTGTCTCTAATCCACTCGCTCAGATTCTGGTGAAAGAAAAATTTGAAATTCAGTATTAGAATATCAAGGATTTCAAGCTTCAATGATCATTATGTTCTAAAAGTCAGTTTTTCTACTTGTCCTTCTGAATGTTTGTCAAAGTTTAATTCAAACTTTACCCACATTCACCAATAAAAATAAAAATTCCAAGCAGACATGCTCTTAGAAAAAACTGAGTACTATCTGGTTAACTTTAGGATTCAGACGAAATGCAACAATAATTCATCCCTTATATTGAATGTCAAACCCACACATTGAACTGCTAACTGAAGCATACATAGTGATGTATAACAGTGTCATTGCTTAAGTAATTTACTGTTTAAAGTATACTGTTTAAAGGGCTGAACGATTTTCATTAATATTTAATATTCTGTTACTGTCAATTTTGTTGTGTGTTTTAGCTAATAGAGTTAATAAATGCCCAAGAAAATCACCAACATTATATTTCAAATGATTATAATAAAATCTACATTTTAGAGAGAGAGAGCAATAAAAGACAACATAAAGATTGAACACACACTTTATAGAGTCTCAGTTATACCAGGAAAAATTTATATGGATAGCCATATCATCCGATAGATGCAGAAAAAGTACTATTTAAAATAAATCAGATCATCATACAACAATAAAGAGAACACTGTAGGATATGAATGTGACAGTAATTGAGTGATTGCTTTAAAAAGTGTTAAGGATGGAATGAAACAGATATGGCTGGAAAATAGTGTTAAGGATGGAATGAAATAGATATGCTGGAAAATGATGTTAAGGATGGAATGAAACAGATGTGGTTGGAAAATAATGTTAAGGGGGGTAATAAAATAGATATGCTGGAACATGATGTTATGGCTGGAATGAAATAGATAAGGCTGGCTAATAAATACCATTGCAGGAAACTGTAAGTTGAGACTAGAATGGAAGAAAGAATGGAATTATAAAGTGATACAGTGGAAACTTAGTTTTTGTTCTCTGATTATTTTGCAGAGATAAGTAGCCTTTCTGCTTTCATTTCAATTTTTGATTTGAACCTCCTGGTTGCTGTTTAAAATGCTATGACTGACACTTGGTAAAGACATGAAGCAGCATACTACACTCCATATGGCGGCAAGATATCTGACTAACTGAGCAATTTCTGGTGTGGAGAAGTTGTTGGAAATCACTACATTTATTGTTCTGCTTGAAGGAGTTGACACGGTGAAAAGAAGCACCCAGGTTAACTTGATAAAATAAGTAGTGGAACAGTGTTTTTTCGTGTGAGTAAAGCGTGTGGAGCTGATTTAATAATGGCTGACAATAAACTTGTGTCTTTGTTGCAAAAGTGCATGGAGGACTAAGGAGACAGCAGTTAAACAAGGTTACGTAATAACTATTATAATTTATCTCTAATAACTCCATTTCTGTTCTCTGATAAGAACTATCCTTGATTTGTATTGAATTATTGAATTTTATTTTAAGCATAAGACTGTGAATTATAGAAATTATCTGATCAAGGGTTCGTGGAAATATCGATGTCAAGTAATCTATTTTATTGTATTTGTCATATGTATATTTGATTGCTGATTTAATAAATTTATTGACCTTCTAACACATATTGATAACCTTATTAAAATAGTAGAGAAGAAAGTGGGTGGATGGGGGCTCGCTAAATTATAAATTAAAGATGGATTTGTCTTCTCCTTTATTAAGAAGTTTTCCAACTAAGGAATATTGTGTGACAGTAAATGTTTGTCTTTAAATGTTGAGGAAGAGAAAGAACGTTTATGGCGCCCACATATCCGCCAAGAGAGAAATGAGTGATGTCTGCTAGAGAATTATTAATAACATAAATTAAGATTCTCATCACTTGCAATTAGTTGTGAAAGATTAATTATAATAATAATCATTTTCATTAACTAAGTGGTGTTGGTGTCACACTATCCAAGATGGGTGAGAATGGAAATACTCTTCAATGAGTCCAAACTGAAAACAAAACAAACATTTTATATCTGTCCAAAGAAGAATAAGTCAGATGCCAACAAACTAAAATGCACAAAAAGAAAGTGCACCTTACTTTAATGCCAATCAGGAAAAAAAAACCACAGGAAAACAAATCCCAAAACAAATAATGTGGGAGAAGACTAACACATGACAGAGAAATTAGAAAGACAACCCTGGCTTGACATGCACTCATTGGTTATCCCTTATAGCATGCTCACCTATGTTTAAGGTTGAAAAATACTATTTTACAATCATGATACATCAAACATGTTAACAAATAAGGATATATGTTATCTAACCAGTTAAAATGTATCTTAAAACAATACCACAAAAATAAAATAACTCACAGAGTTACTCAGGGCCTCCATGTGCAGAACTTGTAGTTTCTGGTTCACTTCACGCTGTCTTTGGTAATGCCACCCATCAAAGTTTGATGACTTAAAGAATCGTCTTTGAAACAAAAGAAAAAAGGCACTCAATCTGATTATTCTAGGTATTCGTATCTCAAAAGTGTGAAGGTGGCTACTTTAAACATTTGGGGTTGGGTCTTCATACAGGGTAATTAATGACTGTCAAGTACAAAAAACTTCACAATACTGAAGAAAAAGTGGTTTAATTTTAAAGGAGCATAATGTTTGTATATATGAAGACAAATGTAACCCAAATCACAGTGATTACCCAATACAATAGTGAAATATTTTAACATTACTGTTATATTTTAACATGGACACAAGCACCATTCAGCAATTTTTTTCTCCATTAGATCTGCCATCTATGCACAAATGACTGAAGTCAAAGAAATGGGAAGGCAAGAGTGGATAAGAAAATGGGGGAGGGGGGACAGACTTCTAGTCTGAGGAAATATGACTTTTGTCACCTGTACAGTCCTTCCCAATCACCCTTGATTCCAGAGGTCAGCTGAGGCCCAGAATGCTCCACTGTCTGGAGAAACTCATCAGTGTTAAACTGGCGCAGAACTGGAGGGCCCTGCTAGGGAAGAAAGAGATTCATATATGTAACTGGTGCAGAACTGGGAAATGAAATGGGGGGTAGCTACTAGGGAAGAAAAAATTCAAAATGTGTGACTGTCACATAACTTGGGGACCCTCCTAGAGAAAATAGGGATTAAAATTTGCTAGCATAAGTTTAGTATAAGTTAATAAAAGTTTTGGAATCAAAATACATGTATATAAATTATATGATCTGGAAAATCTTAAGAAAATGTAAACTTTGTCGCCATATGGGGCCATATCCAGATCATAAATTGGTTAAATGTGCTGTAATGCATCAAAATATGCTGCAAATTCAGATATAAACTAGTAAACTTTTGTTTGTGTGCAGTTAATTTAAATCTGAGGTGTACTTAATTTGAAGAAACAAACAAAAAATTGACTGTCACAAAATATTTTAGAAATTATATTTATTTTAACACAAGTAACAACCCAAATATGAAATCAGTTTGTTATATGTAAAATTCAATTACATATAGAACTAATTTTTGGACCCACTGTTTTTTAATGTCCATTCACAGATTTTAACAGTTCATCAAAAATTTCATTTCTTTTAAGAAATGTTTTCTTGTGGTTTACACGAGCTTAAAAAAAAAGTAGAAAATAAAATGTCCAAAATTTCAAAATAATCATTCTTTCATGCATTTAATTTTAATTTCTGAGTTATGTCAGTTGCACACTTCTTCCCCTCTCCCCCTCCATATATTTTAAGACAAATTAAAAAAAAAAAATCGTAAAATATTCTTTACTGGGGTTAACTTTAAAATCAACAGTTATGTAAACAATCAAAATTACAAAAAAAACCCTCAAGTTAAAATGTTTCACTCCTATTACAAGTTCAATACAAATTGGAGTTTAATGATCCAAACCTTATGTGGAGATATATTTCTTTGGAGTGGCATCAGGCTGGCCATGTAACGTTCCTGAAACAAAAGTTACACAATGAAATGTCTACAAGAGTTAGTCTTGTCTTTAGCAATCCTTGCAGTTTCTGTGTTAAGACAGTTGCTGACGGGTACAACTGTTGTTATAAGATTTAGTATTATGCTGACTTTACAAGTGCACAAGAGTCATGGGACAAGTGAAAACCTAACTGGTGTTATGTGATTGAGTAATTTGCTGATAGAGTAAAGAGTTAAGTGTGTACAAGTGTCATAGGACAATTGAAGACCTAAGTGGTATTTTACAGTCACGTCTAAATGAGTTGCAATTGTTATTCTATTCCCCACTTTTGAACGTGTCCTCTTTCATTATTTCTTTTACATGTCCTCTTTTTACTATATCTTTTATGTCCTCTTTTATTATGTTCACAATGCAGTCTTGATGAATTCAAACTCTGAGATTATTATAAGTGTAAATATACTATTAAGTTTAGCATGAAATAAAATGCACAATTTCTCTAGCTGACAGAAACCAAACTATCATCTTACAACTGTATTTATCCCAACATGAAGATCACCCCATCATTATGTCTCCACGAGTGTGTACATTTTCAGCACATTTTGACTTCTCATCCTATGCTTCCAGGCAATCATATATACCAACTACTGCCTCTAACCATAACCCCTTTGCGTATTGATTGTTGGTCTGTAAGCATCTGATGCTAGTGAGACCTGAAAGCACATGATTAAGTTTTAGTTTCTTGCAGTAAAATGACAAATCTTTCTTGCACTGAGTCTTAGATTGTCATTATTTTTCTTCTTCTTGGAGAGTTTACAAGGAATGAGATCTTAAACTTTTGCATGGATAAGAATAATAAAAATCTGATTCTTTAAAAAAGTTTATTAACAATTTTTGAATGCAAGCAGCCTATGATTATGTGTGTATTGTGTGTGCGTTGTGTGCATGTGTTTTTGTGTATGTGCACACATGGTGTGAGAGAAAGAGATGAGGAAAAAACATATCATATTTTGTAATATTTGTTTATGGGTTTGGTTTCTTTGCTTAATATTTTAAACTAACTTCCTTTTCTTAATTTTATCCTTCTTACTGTCCTTAACATATTGTTTGATTTACTGTTTACTTTTTTACTAACTCCTTTTCTCTTTTTCAGTACGAACAAAAAAAAAAGGTTTTTATTATACTAATTAAACATACAAAAAAAGAAAAAGATATAATTGTTATTAATTAATTAGTATTATTATTATGTTATTAATTAGTATTGTAAACATGTTGTGGTGGATAATGACAGCATACATCAACTTCAGTTGTACCAAATATTAAAATATCCAGTAATCACATATGTATTAGTGTATCACCCCATACAAGCTGATTATTTTGCAAGTATACATTTGTAAAACAAGCTGGCAATACTCCTGATATTGAAAAAGCTGTACAAGTGATGCCAGTCAGGTCTATCTTACCAGTGGAAACATAAAAGTCTGTGTCATCTCTAGAAAGTGCCTCCGCAGAATTGCATTTTGGGCTTCTACTGGACGCTTCAATTGGGCACCCTGTTAAACAAGCACATTTATGTAAATTTTCTAATTTTCTTTTTAGTATATCACTGTAAATATAAAATGTGTCTAAAAGATTATAAAAGTATACTTTCGACACCAAATGCATATTTACTAATAAATTGTTTAGTATTAGATGTTATGTGCATATTTTGGTCTGCAAATGGGGGTGTTTGCATGAAATTTGGGGAGGTGCTTACAGAATTAAGATTAACGTACAGGTCTAACACAGAAGCACGCCCAAGCACAATGGAATGAGGACTAGATATTTCTAAAAAAATTGTCAAATAAATTCATTTTACTCTTGCAACGGGGCTTGAGACCTTAATAAACCAAATCACTCACTTCTAATATTGGTTTCTCTAACACATTCACTATCGGAATGAACTTTTAATTTTAACACAGCATAGTAATAAATAAAATAAGAAATTAAAATCCCCCCCCCCAAGTGTGTAATAATTAAAACAATAATTAGATAATAAACTAACAGTCAGAGATATGCACAGTCCCTGTTGAAAACAAGTCAGTTTAAATTATTAAAATGCTCTGATGTCCTGGCTATCACCCTACCTTCTGCAGTGGTGGCTCATACCTGTTGCATTTAGCAGAAGACTGTCACACTACATAAGAAAACATGGCACATGAGTCTCTAAATATGGCTGGTCTTTCAATTCAATAACTTTAATCAGGGATAAGAAGATCTTCTAATGAATAAGGTGATCATGCAACAAGATGTGCCGGTGCTGAGTGAGGGTTCAAAACAGCAGGCACAACATAGACTATGTCATAGATGCATGACGAAGGGATGCCAAAAGTTGCCTAGCTCACCACTGCTGTGGTGACAGCCTGAAGTTTGCAAATAGTTTAGGGCAATTAGAGTGCAGTGATGACTGCCTGATATTTGCATGTAGCTGTAGGCAAAAACACTGCAGACTGTCATGACAGTCAATAGACTTGACCACAACAAAGCAATGACTGGTCCCATAAGTTTAATTTTAAATCTTGCACATTTTACAGTGTGTTCAATTGTCCCTCCCCACCTACATCATATAAGTAAGAGAACTGTTGTATTGTTCTGTCCTTAATAGCATGTAGAAGTTCACATATCCAGGCCCAAAAATGCAAGTGCAATGTCACTCACAACCTACTGCTGACAGATATTGCCAGTTAGAGAAAGGTCAAATGCAGGTGCCTATATGCTCATTGATACAGATTCAAGACTATTCTGTACTGATCTCATTTTCCTCTAAATGCCTAGTAACCAGCACTACTGCTTTACTGTCTGATAGAAAACTAAGGTGCTAACTTATAAAAAAATAAAAAGCAAAGGACTTCCCCTATTCTACATTATACAGTAGTGGTGCATTTTATGCATATTTAACTTACATGAATTCAATTATTCATGCTCTAGAGGGGGAAAAATGTCAATGAGAGGGTTGAGATGAAAGATGTGAACATGAGTGATGAAATGAAAGACTTGACAACATGAATCTGCTGTTCCCTCAGTTGGTTTCAGTTTCTACATACTGTCAGCAACTCACCACACTGTGTGCAACCCTAATGATTCTACTACATGGCCTCTAATTGCAAGCCATACTTGTTCATCATCTGATGCACAGCCAGAGTAAAACTTGAATGATTTTAATTTATAAATATGATCTCTGTATGGAATCAAAATTAAAATCACAAGAAGTATTGTAGAATTATTTGAGACCATAATGAGATATGTTCTAGCAGCTCAGGAGACAATAGCAACAGTTGCCAATCACCATGTTTTTAAAGAAAAGCACAACCAGCAGAAGATGAGCCCATGTTATCAATTTTTCAGCTGAACCAGAGCCAAACACTTCATGTACAATTCTTTTTATATCACACAAACCTGACACATGAAGTTCTGGACCAACATCACACTCTCATAAAAAAAGGAAGTCTAATCAATGCAAGTATACACAGAGTGCCAATACTCATTGTCTCATAAGTCATCATGTGGGTGCTCTACTAATAATCATTGTAATTTTGACAATATGCAATATTCTCTTATGTGCTGTCAAAACCTAGCCTCTGCCTAAGATGTGACACTATTGTATAATAAGGGACACATACACAATCACACATATATGCCATTCTTCATGACAGTCCTTATAAAATATGTATATCCCTTTATTAGGCCCATTTCAAGTTCAACACATTGTTATTTATATAAGAGACTAACATAAGAATGATTTTAGCTACACACTAGCAGGAGCTTAACTCTCAAAATACAGAGTGATATCACCAATGACAAAAAGAAAATGTCAGAATCATTATTCAGTTTGTATGGTCACCTAAACTCTCCATTATTTTATAAAGTGCTCAGGAGTTGTACTACCTTTAGAAGTCGCTTCAGGAACATTTTGTCCTTGTTCAGGTGAGTCTTGTACTGAGTATAAACACCTGCAGCAATGAAGATACAAAATTGATAACCACTGTAACTATAAAACACATCATACTACTTGACATATATCAATCAATATATACTAATTCAAGAAAAGTGCACAAATAAACCATGACAACAAACAGTCTTGGTTCTAACTAGTTGTTGCAATCACAAATATTAGAAAAGAAATAAGCTTTTCACAAAAGCAAATAAAAACTTGTTTGTAAACACTAGAAGATGCTGAACAAAGTTATTAAAAATGCAGCTAGCTGCAATCACCTCTCAAACTGCACCTAGCTTTACCTACAAGAAGATCAAGTAACAATTTTATTTGTTTAATATGGCAGTAACTTAGTGATTTGTCATGTCATTCATGCCAAACAACAAAACTCAAAAGAGATTTCTTGAAATTCTTAAACTATCAGATGTCTAACTTCCCATGAACTTATGTAAGTGTAGCCCCCAAACCATACATATATATCAATACAGGCTAAAATAGTTTTTTTAGTACAGATGAAAAAAAAGAATATATTCTTGATATTCTTGAGGAAATTTTGATTTGCCCATATTTTTAACATTTAGTGATGAAATACAGAGAGACAAAAACATTAAAAATGAAATCAAATAGTCATATTTCAAACAGTTTCCATATAGTGTGATGATTTTAATATAACTGAGTTTTAATATGACAGTGAGTTTAATTATGCTAATATATTATCAGTAGTCAATGAAATTGATTGGAATCAAATTGTCTTCTCTCTCTCTCGCACATATGCTTGCACGCACGCACACACACACACACACAAACACACAGCAAACCTAAGGAAATAGAGATATCAAATGTTCAAACATTTATTTTGTGCAAAGGCTATTAACAGTAGGCATGCAAATTAATTAAAATCATGCATTACAAAGTGCAGATTACAAATAGTTTTTACTTAACATGTTTACAAACTCAACAGCAAGCAAGATGTTTCCAGGAATGTGAAAAGGTAAATACTGCCACTGAGATAATAGATTGTAAAATACAAATATATATTATAAATGTTTAGGGTCTACAGATCTATTATTGTGTGAACTAGTTATATATATATATATATATATATACAACCCTTGAAAATTGTACCCATGTGTAACTTGCAATTTGTTATGACAACTCACTAGCAAAAGAATGCCAGCAATTGAGGGATGGTGGTGGTTCAAAGATGACAACTGTTAACGTGGAATATATAATACAGTCAAGTCCGGATATGTCGAGGGCCTAGGGGTTTGCCAAAAAGTGTCGAGATAACTAAAGATCGAGATTACAGAAAACCAATATGGCGGCAATATATTACAGTACTATAACATGCGCTTGACATTTCTTTATGTACATGATGTGCGTTAATGAATGAGAATGTACATGCACGAGTTTGGTGATTTTTTACACAACAGCGTTGCCGCAATTTGTTTGATGACGCGATCGGCATGCTATAAAAAAAAAACAAAGAGGGAAGTTGGTCCACCGTCGATTCTCGATACTTGTTTGTACCGTACATGTATTCTCCAACATTGCAAACACAAAGATTGCTCACAAAATAAAAAAAATCTGTGTGGTGTACGTGTAGTTCGTTCTTTTTTTTACAAAAAGCTAACCAAGTATCAAAATTAAAGTTGCGAGTCATTTTGTGTGTGTGTGTGTGCGTCTAAGGTGGAGGGCAGGAGGAAGGGGGGTGTCGAAGCCGCCTCTAAAAAGTAACTGTACATAAATCGTACAAGCGGTTACTTCAAAGGTAACTTTAAGAGGTGTAAGCCAGTTGAAGAGCAACAGTGTGCCTAGTTTGCCCTTTATTGTTAGCGAGATGGCGAAGTGGCATCGGTAACTAACATTTTCAAAAGCCGATGAATAAATGATTTTAAGTGGTGATTCGGGCCCTCTTTTGTGCTAGAGATACATGTACAGTACATTACAAAGAAAGAAAGAAACAAACAAACAGACATTGTATTAGTGTTCGGCAACATAAAAGAATCGCCATTACTGATAAGAAAATGTTAACAAAGAGGGAAGTTGGTCCACCGTCCATTCTCGATACATGTATGTACCGTACATGTATTCTCCAACATTGCAAACACAAAGATTGCTCACATAAAAAAATCTGCAGGGTGTCAAAGTTCGTTTTTACAAAAAGCTAACCAGTATCAAAATTAAATTCGCGAGTCATTTTGTATGAGTGTGTGTGTGTGTTTCACTCACACACATCAAAAGCTGCAATAGACCTTTCATCTTCATGATGTTCTCGTCTTGATTTGCTTCTTGCCTCCCGGTGCGTCTAAGGTGGAGGGCAGGAGGAAGGGGGTAAAACAGATCGCACCTATTAGGCGCACACCCTCAACAGCTCTCCGTCAGTGGGGGGGGGGGAGGGGGCCGAAGCCGCCTCTGAAAATATCCTACAAGCGGACAAGCGGTTACTTCAAAAGTGGGCTAACATAAGTTCTGAACCAGTTGAAGGGCAACAGTGTGCCTATTTTGCCCGTGGCAAACACCGCGCCCAATTAAGAATACAATGCCCTTCTTAAGTTTAAGCTGCAGTTTTTAACAAGACATGGTCATTTATTGTTAGTGATTAGTCAGCAGTAGGGTCGAGATAACCAACTTAAGTGGCGATTTTGGCACTCTTTTGTGCCCGAGATACTAGGGTTCGGCAACATAAAAGAATCGACGTAACCGATGAGAAAATGCTAAGACAAAGAGGGAATTTGGCGGTTCAACTTCAAAAATGTCGACTTACTAGGGTTGGCAAGTTAACCGATGCCGAAATAAGTGGACTCGACTGTAATAGGTTCAGGTAAAAACAAAAGGAACTGACTATATAATTAACTATATATTTGTCTTTGTCATAATATTAAGAAATACTTCAGTTTTATTACTTCTTTATTAACATAACAATTGCAGATTTAATTTTTTTTTTACTTATCAATCAGCCACTGCCACCTTGCTCTTTTTATTTGCATTTGAAGAGTTAATTTTTATTTGCATTTGAAGAGTTAATTTCTGTACAGCACATCTCTACCACCCCTGGTAACTATACATTTATCTGCTCCTACCCAAGACTTTCCTGAACATGTAGGTCAAGCAGCATGCTTGCGGCCATAGTTGGTATAAAAATAGATTTGTGTGGTCAAATTCTGGCTTTCATGGCTCACATTATAATCTTACAATGAATCATTCACATTTAATATTGTTTTCTGAAGCTATAAGCCATAAATAGAAGCACTGGAGCACTCTGTGCAGTGTGTGGATGTACATAGAATTGGAGAAAATTTTTAAAAGACATTATATCATTTTTGTTTTAAACATTTTCCAATCAAATGATGTGGCTATCAATGTGATGTACCATTCACTTTCTGTCAAATGCCATTGGTGACAGACCTCATACGATAAACAAATGGCTGAAAAATCCTCCACAGAGTGCTGATAAATACCCTACCATTGACCAGAGTTATATCTTGGTTATACCAGAGTTATATCTTGGTTATAAAAGAAAGGCAGTTAAAAAGCGTAGAGTACTAATACAATATTCAGTGACAATGCTGCAAATACATATGCCTAAGCTTACTAGTCAAAGTCGGAAAAAGAAATTTAATGTGGCAATTCTAATCCATCGGATTATCTCCTTAATATATCTTTTTGATGATCCAATCTTTGAAAGTGAATACGAAGTTTTGGACAATTCTCCATGGTGTGCTTTGTGAGTGCATTGAAGATTCTGGAACAGTTGTGTAATGTGCCTAGAAGGGATATGTTGGACCATCATCTAATAAGAAAGAAAGTGACTTGCTGCAAACCACGTGATTGTGAACATGTATCAGCGACAGCTGCCATTGTTAAAAAGGTTATGTACATTGACTTTAATTATCTCTGAAACTCCACTCTCATTTCTATGATGAAACCATATCTATGAACCTGATTATATATATATATATATATAAGTGTTAATTGTTTAATTAAGATCTATATAGGTAATGTTTCCCATATGCTTGCATTTAAATGAATGAAAAACAACACAATTCAAACAGCAAATAAAATTTTTAAAATCCCTCATGTTGAATTAAAATAATGTACAAGTTAATAAAATTAGTATTGAATTAAAATAAATTACAGTATCAGAAAATAAAAATAATTAAATGAAAAATTCAATGCTTTTTTCACCCTGAGTAGGAACCCTGTTCCCATCATTTAATGAGACTGAATATGATCAAATTAAAATAAAATACTGTATTATTTCTATTTCAATAAACTGAAAATATAAAATAAAATAAAAACCCAAACCAACAATACTCAGTCTGTATGATGCAAATATTAAAAAGACTACTTGCATGATTCAGGGAATCCTAAAAAAAATTGTAATATGAAGAGAAGAAATATACATAATTGATTATCAGAATATAGGTAAAAAAATAAACATAACAATAAAATAAGTCAGTGAAATTTACGGATGGAAAAAACACGCAGGTCTATATCACGATTTGTGCTGATGGACACCAAAAGACAAAACAGAAATGAAAAATACAAAATTCATCAGACAAAAACAAAAAAAATCAACACACACACACACACACACAAAATAAAATACACAACAAACCAAAAGGGATCAAATAACTACAAAACAACACAAACTGGGGTGGGTGGGTGGGTGGATGCAAAAATACAGTGATTTACCTATTGCAATGTTGGTGAAAAAATACAAAAAAACCAAAACAAATAAAGAATAGAAAATTAATTCAAACTACAAAATCAGACTACTGCTATCACTCCATGAAACAACACTGTTTTTCATAGTGGATGGAAGGGTAAACACATTTAACTGGTGATAGTAATAACATGAAATGAACAAGCAACAAATTAGACAGACTATAAAAAAAATAATCAATACATTAAAATTGTTTGCAATTCAATTTGATCATCAGTAATCAATACTTGAAAATATACATAATTATAAAGTCCAATGAACAGTTTAAAAGAAAAACATTACAAAAACAAATTAATAAATATAATACAGAACTTTTTCTTTAACATAACAGTTGATTTAAATTTTTTATCACATTCACAAATTTATTTTTGTTTTTAACATAGGGCACAATATTATTTCCTTTTTAGAAACCAACAGTCTATAAACCCTTGTAGGTACCATATCTATAGCTAGCAGATGTAAGAAAATTACTTTTTATAAAGAACAAATCTCTTCATATAAATAACTATGATTCAAATTTATATCTAAGTTAAGCAACATTTAGTTTTGGACACAGCATTATCTCTCACCTTTTCTGTTTATAGATATAAGTATTTTAAAAAACCAAAAAGGAACACAAACATAATTGTGGTCTGTTAATACTGATTGTTGGAAAAAATAAACAACAAAATATATTTAATAAATTTTGATTTTTCCATAACAGTTTTATGTTATAAAAGAAGTTTTCAAATTACATGTTTTTGTCATAAAACACTTTTACTTAACTATCCATTTTTCCTATTTTGCATGATTTTTATGCTCAATTTAAAGCATTTTCTTGGAATCTGTTTATTTACCTTGCTGTTAACTTATTTTAACTGTCTTCTACTTGCAGTTCCTGTCTGGCAAATGACTAACATTTAAGGCAAATAAGTTTTTAATTATTATCCAATTCTGACTGTTTAATCATTGTAACTTACTTTGCAGGAGAAGTCATCTTAATTGACTGACAAAAACAATGTTGTTCAGAAGTAATCAAAACTGAATTCCTTCAAGATGGGATTTTAAAGAGGGCAATTAATGGACCTATAATCTGAGTGAAGTCCAAAAATGGCTTTTTGTTTAATAAAAATTGAATGAATAAACAAAACTAAACAACTGCAGCAGAATACTGTAAGAATTGTAGTAGTTAATTATGGCTAAAACAAACAAACAGGCAAACAAATCAACTGTATCCAACAGTCGTGATTTCCATGCATTAGTTTCTGTTATAAAATGGAGACAAAACAGGATGCATTGGAAGCAAAAGGGAAAGACTGCAGGAGAGGGGTTAAATGGCAAAGCATAAATAACAGTAGGGTTAAACATGAACATATTTGTTAAGTGCAATGAAAAACTACAACTGCCTTGTCCACATTCAAAGTTCAAGTGAGCAAAAAATGGAGGAGCAGGGAGTGGGGTGCAAAACTTTGAAAAAATATGACAAGCAGACAAACCTGGTTTGGAGTCGAGAGTCTTTAATGAGGTTGCTTTCTTTAATTTGTTCATAGGTTTGGGTGAAAATCCTAAAGAAAAACAACAGGGTCTGAGGTAAAAAATGTTCTTTTATGGTTTTGATCCCCAATGTAAAGTGTACAACAGTCTTCTCACATTATGATTCCTGCTACAGTAAATTTGTTGGTGATGTACAGAGTTCACTGCATGAATGCATTAAGACATTGTATTTCAATGTTAAAAAATATACAAATAAAAATCTGATTCTGACAATAAAGACTTTAAACCATTAAATGTCAAAGTCTAGGTCTCTGAAGTATAAAAGATTCATCTTTACATCACCCTCTGACCAAACACAATAATTTACCTTCAAACCATTCTGAGAAATATCAATCTGATATTATTAAAAAAAAACTGACATAAACAGTAATTATGCTTAACTGGAATATGATGCCAATTTTGGGCAAATAAAATGAATTTCTAGATCATGTGAAATGCTAATAACACTGCAGAATACTGAACAAGAGTCAATATCTGGTGCTATTGTGAAGTGTATCTGAAATATCGATATTTCTATAGATAATGGGGTTTTTCATCCATTTCTTTAAAATACACAGGGAAATCAGGTAATGTAACCAAGAAATATCTCTTTAAAAGTGTATCTATCATATGAATCAAAGTTGAGGCCCTTTGTTCCACAAGGAATCCAAGGAAATAAGTAAGCAAGCATCAAAAGTTCCACTGATATGCAAATGTTGATAAGTGATATTACTCATTACATACAAATACGACTTACCAGGCCGAAATGCACTGTGAAACATTTTTAATAAGGGGAAAAAAGTTACCCCAGTAAGGAAAAGCTCCATATAATATTATAATAATGCCAGTCTTGAGTGACTACCTTACTGCCCCCACACCCTCCCCCTATAAAAAATTAATAACTCAACTAAAAAAAAAAAATCAATAATTAAAAAAAAATAAACTGAGTCAAAATCAAATGAAACAACTTAAATGCATTCAAATTGTTGCCTTGTTTTCTACTAGTCATTTTATAGAAGGTGCTACAGACACACTGTATTTAAAAAAAATATTGTTCTTCATAAAAATGTATAAGCATGACTTTTCTAATTCAAAATATTTTTATGTAATCGGTACACAAAACATGATAATCAAAGCAGACAACAGCACAAAATGTAGACCTTCACACAAAGCTATAAAATTTAACTAAAAGACGCACTCTTTCTTCTCTTTTTTCATGTACTAGTCATAGAGAAAATAATAACCACATAGTTAATTTCATAGATGTTAGGGCTTTCTCATGCTGACAACATGATATTCCTTGCAAAGGAAACTGTTCTATCCAGAACAAAAACAATGGACATAGAATGAGTAGAGGAGTCAAAAGGACAAAAACCTCTGCTTGCAAGCCAACTTTGGAACTGGAAGGACTAGTACGCCATCTGAAGATGGGAAAACTGAAAACAAATGATGGTGACTTGGGGGCTGGAAAAGTTTTTTTTTAAAAAAATGACAAGAAAAGGTCGACTGAAAATTGCAATTTGGCAGTTCAGAAGTAAAAATAAAAGCTCTTTGTTAATCCATGGAAAGAGCTTATGATTTTTTTTAAAATTAAAAATTTAAATAATCTCTCTTTAATGACATTTGACATTAATCTATTAATAATTAGGATGTGTGGTGCATTGACAAAATGGAGAATTATCCTCACATATCATTAGTGGACATGTCTCTACTAAGTCTACTGCACATTGCTGAGACACAACAGTTAGTATGTGTTTTCCGCTGCAATTTTCATTCAGCTGTAAATTACAGGTGCCAATGGTAAGATTCTAGTTTTTGGCAAATAATCACAGCTGCAACAATCATATAATAAAAAAAATAAAAAAAGAAGAAAACACATCTCAGAAAGCCAATAGTGACTACTCAAGTAAAAAATTCAGGACTTCCTCAAGATAATTTGGCCTTAAGACTAAACAAAGGACAGCAAAAGACAACAAGAAGAAAGTGTGCCTTACCCATTCCACCCATTTCTCCAATGCGAATGATGTGCGGCCAGTGCTGAAGAGTTTTTGCGAAGAATGGATTTGTAACACCCAGGATTACTGAAGGACTGCAAAGATCATAAACCAATCACTCCCATGCATTTTCTGACCAATGCTTAAAATATGTAAAATTAGACATTTAAAAGAAAATAAGCCTTACCATGCCATATATTTATTTATTTATTTATTTAAAAAGTGGATGAATATCATTAAAGTTAAACAGCTTTATCCCTATATTCTCTGTATGAAAACTCAACATTTATTCTTGATAGCACATAAAAATAAAATGATTATATCAAATTAACAATGAAAATTAAAAATTAAAACATACCTAAAGAACAAATTTCAGCTATGCTTACATTTAAAAAATACACACAAGATCTGTTTCATCTTCAAGTCAAACAAATAGCAATATTTCAAAAGTCACGTTATATCACAAGCCAGTTTCACAATAATACAAAACCCCAATAATTTCATCTTACAAATTAGATAAAAAAGTATTTTCTTTTAATGGATCCATGACAATATGTTTATAGACACTTCGAACACTCTAAATCTTTCTCAAAGCTTCAAAACTAGTGCTGTATTAGCATTATATCTTCCAATCATCTGATTTTTATCACTTCATTCATTGTGATTTTAAATGATTGTTGCTTTCTCTGGCTAATCAATAGTCTGCATTAAGTCAGGGAATTAGATCAGTAACAATTTTAAAACTGGAAGAAAAGAAAATGTCCACACCATATGTTTTCTCTTCAATGATAGTGATTTTGCCACTAGTGTTCTTGCTTTTTGTTCTTTCCCAAAGAGTATGCTGGGAAATGTAATCGCAAAGTTTAAATAGATTTGCTGGGAAATGGAAGCAGTAATTATTACTGGTAATTCTAAAAGCAACATTGTACAGTCTATTTAATAGGTAAAATATTTCATCTCTTGCACACATTTTCAGTGCAGCATTGCATTTATGGTTCATTACTTTGGGTGTAGTGTGACATGAAATATGAAAAAAATGTTATCTGTAGCTTTAGATTTCATTCAAATTCACATGACTATGTTTTTAGTCAATACATAAAGTGACCTGCAACTGTACAAAATTAAAACAAACAAATAAAATATTACAAAATTACAATACCCCCCAAACAAATTTTATAAAAGTCTTACGGAGATTGGGTCTTTGTAGTAAACTCTTTGAACTCGCTGTCATGAATGGTGAAGTATGGGCGAAAATCATTGCAGTATTTGAGTGGTGCAATCATACTGAAAACAACCACTATTTTATTAATACAGAAATTAAACAACAGAGGTACAAACTGACAATAACATGACATTTCAACCCCCCCCCCCAAAAAAAAAAAAAAAAAAACGTTTTCCATTTACTTAAAAAATCTGTGATTTATAACCTATAAAACCCCCCAACCATTTGGACACTAGAAGTTGACTTTTCTTCTTCTAAGTGAGCAGAAGAAAATAAGATTTTTATGCATCTAAATCATAAGAGTACAATAACATTAATTTACAGATCTTGGTATTGCAGTGCAAATGCAAAGAAAATGTTTTACTTCCAGAAATGCAAAAGTAAACAATGCTGTTATGTAATACTGTAAAGAAGCTTTATTGTAAAACATCAACCAATCACTCACACACAAAAACAGTAACAAAACATCAACTATTATATGATTTGACAAAAGAAAAAACAAACAAAAAATTTCAAATCAGCATATAAAAAGTTATGGGGCAGTCTGCATTCAAGCATATCAATATAACCAGCACACACACCCATGCATGCACCCACACAAGAACACATACCCCCACATGCATGCACACTCAAACAAAAACCAATGCCAGGGTAATGGGAGTTAAGTGAAGAAAGAGCACTCTCACAAATATTAATGACAGAATATATGTATGGCAATATTTAATAATATTTAACACATAAATTATCACTCTAATGAAAGATTTTAAGTGGGGAAAAAGAGAGTTATAAAGGAAATATACGATAATTATCCTCTTTATTATGAATGACATGGATGATAAATTGTTCTTTCTGAATATGCAAAACTAGATTTACTTTGATACAAGCGTGGTATTCTCATAAAAAAAAAGCTTGCATTATCACTCCATCTCATATGTCAGTATACTTGTCTGTGTGATAATTATAATCAGTTTAGCAATTTAGTTTAGTTTATCTATCGAAACTTATCAATAATACTGTGAGATTTCTGCTTAGACTTAAGATATGGTATCATTATTTTATCACTAGTCTTTGTCTTATTTTCTTGTAGCTGAGAGATAATATAGTTGTGTCAGGTAAGTTTCAAGGGCCTACTGCAGGTATATTCAGTGACCCACATCTGGAAATTATATCAAAACTTATAGAGACTTCCTAAAAGTGATAAAAGGAGGATCCAACATCTGTGTGTGTCTGAGTGAGAGAGAGTGAGTGTGCTAAAGCTACTTGAAAGTAGAAGCTGTAGCTTCAGGCAGTGCTGCTTGAATGACCATGACCTATGAACAGGTATTCAAGCCAGGAAAATAAATCATTTGTGGAGGGGTGGGGTGGGCCCAATGTTTTCCCAGGAGAGAAATTTATTATTAATTTCTCTTTGACTTTTATACACAAGTGTCTAGGATGACTCTAATACTAGCTTTATTGTTTCTTATTGGCACTGTTACATGACTTTATTAGGGTGTTAATGTGGGTACAATTTCAGTACATTTTTAAGATATAAGAACTGATATTCACTACTGTGAACATTTATTCTATTTAGGACTTTATACTGGTTAATTTATTAATATCAGAGCTTGTTTCTTTTCTGCCTTCTGTTTGATAATATTACTGTCGCTTGGGGACGGGTTAATTGCTATAAGAATTCATTCTATTGTTGTTAAAGCTGATATGTGATATATGAATATGCTGACAGTATTTGCCCTGGTGTGAATTATGTTGAGTTTCTTTACACAGATTTCATTTAAGGTCATCAGTGAGTATGAATGAGTTAGTTGATGTTTGGGTAGCACTGTTATATGTTGGTTTTGTTAATAAAAATTTTGTTTCTGTGGACTTCAAACTTCTTTTCTTGGTATTATGTGTATGTGTGAATTTTTGGTCTTTTAAGTTTAGCACATGATATAGACTACAAACAACAACAAAAAAAATATATATATATAAAAACCACCCTCTCATATACATGTACTCTATTTTATCACAAGTTTATCTCCTCTCTTGCAGTTTTATGCATGCACTACACAAATATCCTCGTGACATACTCACTTGACTAGAGCTTGAACACAGTTTGAGGTGATTGATGGTGAAGCTGCCATGACAACAATGGGCTGAAAAAATGCAAAGATAAGTGAGATGAAAAACGAATTATTTAGCAATCATTTAATTTTTCATTAACTTTTATACAAAAATCATATCAAACCATTTTTGTAAAAAATCAGCATATATGGTTGTGTATATTATACAATATATGGTTACTTATGACATAAAAATCTCAGTATGATTAGGAATGTTATTTTTTTTAAATTTTAAGAGAAATGAAGAAAAGGTGCTTACCTCCCCTAATAAGACTAGTTCCCATAGCAACTGTACATGAGGTAGTATACTCTGAAATGCACTATTTTGAACAAGGAAAAAAAACCATCCACTTTTAAATTAAAATTTCAAGTTAAGAAATAATATTATATAATAAATTTATATTATTTAGTATCAAAATAATAAACATTTATACAAGAAATCAAGTGGAAAAAAGCTCAAAAGAATGATTTTATTGAGTTAAAAGAGGAAGAAAATGTCATGTGCATTCAAAAGTCTTATAAGCCAACCAAAATTAAAAAGTTCTACTAATATATTTATTTATTTTAAAAAAGAACTTTTTTTATATAACAAGATGTTTTTAATACACAAAAAATACTGTCACAAGTGCAATTTCTTAGCAAACTAGAATTACATCAATATAATTTTCTGTTGGTAAATGTCTCTGAAACAGCCCAATATGTTAGGACTAAGTGTGAAATGGTGCACTTTATTTGAAGTTTTATCAAGTAGACATTAATTCTTTTAAAGTGTTTTTTAATAGAAATTGTACTGTGCTATTTAAATATTAACATAAAGTAATAACTACTTTTTAAAACAAAAACAATATACTTTGTTGATATCATTATTCACAGAGCCTTCCTTCTGTTGCAGATGGGTCTATTTTCATTTACTTAATCTGTTGCCATGCATTATTGTATGTACATTACTTTCAATATATTAATTTGAATATTTAAAAATCAGAAATCAGATGAGTCACACCAATTAATTTTTCTTTTTAAAGCTAAAAATCTAAAATAATTAATTAAAAACAGAAATTTTCACAAATATTTTGAACAATTTAATTTAAAAAAATAACTTATGATATCCTATAAGTTTCTTCAGGCTACTGTACATTTTATCTTTTGATACAGGTGTTTAAAAATATATGATTTATCTTTTCCATTTCATTACAAATTTTATTTGAATTTCTATTGATATTATTATATGGAAAGCCTTTATAAAAAGTAATGATCGGGGTATTAGAACTTATACACCAATTTTAATTGTACTGCATGTATTTGTGGTTGGTACAATGTGCAACAGTGTCTTCCTTGCAAACAGCATATCTCATTCCCAAATGTATGACCATTGGAAGTTTAATAATAAGTAATTATCATACTACCGGTTTGAAATTTTAACAAAATAAACCTTGAAAGTTTCATGAGACAGTAATATTAATTGCTCTTTAATTCAATAAGTAATACATTATTAATGCACAAATAACTGTCAAAGATTTAAAAGGAAATATTATATAATGCACAACACTTAATACAACAAAAACAAATTATTAAACACACACATAAAAAATAAATAGTGAAGTGTAATTTGGTGAATGTATACACTGAATAAAATCTCTAAAAAACATTAATCAGTAATATCAACATACATATCAATTTTGAAAATGCTTATAACATTATGCAATGATTGGGATTGATAAGGGAATCAGACAAAATATTATAATTTGTAGGAAGGGGCGGGTTCTGAAAAAGACATGATACATAATTTCATTATCTTCCCACAATATATGAAGCCACATTCATGTCTTTAACAATTGGTGTTGGCTTTAAAAAGACTTCTGACCAGTACCCACCATCTTGATTGTTTTATGTTTATTTTTACCTATGTCCAGTCATCTATAAAAATATGTGTTTGCGCGTATGTGCGTGCATGTGTGTATGCACAGGAACATGTTTATGTCAATGTGTGCTATAAGCATTGCTGTAAATGTGGTCACGTCTTGGTTCATTTCCATATAGGTAAAAGTCATAATGTGTGAATCTCATTGCATGTTTGTTGTTAGGAAATTATTTATTTGTAAAAAAAACCCAAAACATATAGTTTAATAACAATTCCTAAACAGCAAATGAAAAACACACTACAAACCTATAAATATCCACTTCGTGTAGTGAAGGCAGTAAAGTGTGAGCTGGAATGGTGTGCTTTAAAAGAGGAAAAGTAAAGTCTGAATAAAAGTCACCCCATTATTTTATTTGCAAACAAACTATTCAATAAACATAAGCTACCTTAGCAATCTTTACACAATAGTGCGGAATTAACAGACCTAATTATATTGTAAACAAGAGATTTGGCATTGGCAAAAATTAAATAAATTTGTATGATAAGAACTTATAAATGAATACCAGGCAGCTTCAAACTCTCTATACATAATACTTAATAGGAACTCAATGAATCCACAATAGTAGTTGGGTACTACAAACAAAACAAGCACATCAAGTAATGTAAGATATATATATATATATATCTCCTTTTATATATCAAGATATATCCTTTTATCTTGTTTATGCTAAATTTACATACCCTCCGTCCAACACACTAATTTGTTTTTACTTAAATGAATGCAAAGGAAACTAAGCCTTTTGGGAGGGTATAATATAAATAATCTAAAATTTTGTGAATCAATACTACAACTACTGTAAGGATCTGGAAGGGAGTACTATGACTAATGTAAAGATTTGGGAGGGTATACTATAATGTAAAAATTTTGTGAGGGAGTAGAATACGATAACTAATCTACTAAGGCTTTTGGGAGGAAATAATAAAACTAACTTAAAAATTTGTGAGGGAATACTATAAACAATCTAAAATTTTTGGGATGGAATACTATAAATAATTTTAAAATTTTGTGAGGGAATACTATAAACAATCTAAAAAATTTGTGAGGGAATACTATAAACAATCTAAAATTTTGTGAGGGAATACTATAAACAATCTTAAAAAAAAAATTGTGAGGGAATACTATAAACAATCTAAAATTTTTGTGATGAAATACTTTAAATAATTTTAAAATTTTGTGATGGAATACTATAAATAATTTTAAAATTTTGTGAGGGAATACTATAAATAATTTTAAAATTTTGTGAGGGAATACTATAAACAATCTAAAGCTTTTGGGAAAGAACAGAGTACAGTGGACTCTTGCATGGGTTTGCATAATGACATTTCACATAACAGTGAGTGTTCCATAGATGCTGGTGTAATCAAATAATGTTAGAATCCACAGATAACAATATGATGTTTGTGCCAAACTTGGACTGTCCAATTCCACAAATGAGCTCATAGGTGTTTCAGCCAATCAGAAATGCTGGTGAAGAATGTTTTGGCCTTATTTATATAGTTGGCTGTATTTCTCTATGGAATGGAGCTGCTGGTAACTCTCTCATGTTAATTAATTAAAGTATCTTCATTAATTGATAATGGTTTCTAAAACAACTGTAAATAAAGGCAACAGAAAAGGAAAATTTCAATTATAGCAAAACATGGGAATACTGTCAATACAAGTGTGATTATGGCTGAGTACAGATTTTAATGAACCATCATCATTGTCACAGGAAATGAGGGACCGAAATTATATTTTATTTCATTTTAAAAAAAACCGCTAACAAAACAAATTGAAGTAATCCGAGTTTTGTTATTTTTTGTATGTAGCATGTAACTTCCAGTAACGGTCACCTAAGATCTCTTTAGTAGACAGACGTTCGTGACGCAGTGTGTGTCAATTATCATATTGAATATATATATTAGTTTATGAAGAATATGTATATTAAATAAATTGGGACAACTGCGCACTACGGTCACATGTTGTTGACGAGAGAAATGGCCAGTGCGCATTAGAATTGACCACAGAAAAGCGTGCATCACGATTACCACTATATATCCAAGGCAAAAATCATGTCACAGGACATAGCTTCTGGAAGTTTTGGAAACCTTCAGTGGAAGCTATATAAGAGGCAAAATGAAGACTTTATTCCCAATGTTGAAAACGTCGATTCGTCTGAAGCCAGTCTAACTTCACGTATGAATTATCTCATGTACAGAGATTTCATAAAGGAAAGCTGCAATAATCTCTTTCCATCCGTTTTCCATCCGTCTGATGCCATATATTGAGTAACGAGGCAAAATTACTCAGTATAATTGTTGGCAAAGTGGAAAGTTCGCTGTCAAGAAAAACCCGATACATGCGACGCTGGTTGTATGCAGTTAACGACACGAGGGACCAACTTGTTCTCCCCCTGTCTCAGTTTGGTTTGACAGATCTATCCCGCTAATTGAGAGGCTAGCACCGAGATTTTCTTACAGATATCCGGATTTCTACACTCAATGTAATGCGACGACACATCCCACTGGACGACTCCATCCGATAATGCTAAACGTCGTTGGCGTGTCCGTTTACAACGACCATTATCGAGGCTGACAACAGTCAGCTAAATTTCAGATTTCTCCCCAGTGATAATCTGAAAGTGGTGCCTAGATTCTGCAGAATCTTCACCTGTAATGCGACGCCTCAATTGCGTCCCGTCTTCACTTTGAAGTGCCGCTTATAAGTGACGTGTGAGCTTCCGTCATCTCCTTGGAATTCTGACATTAATAGTGAGTAAAAATTCGCACGGCTAACGCGCACATACTTAACTCTAGAACTCTAAGAAAATGAACACTATTATATCGTTTGCAAAATAAGAACTCTAATGTTAAAAGTAATGCTTATTTTACATGTCAACTATTGTTAAAGCGGCCCCATTTGCCGCATAAGAATTGTGTAATTAATCTTTATTTTATATTTTGAATTTCATCATTTTCATCTCCCCTTATTTCCCACAGAGTGTATGACATTGGAAAGTTGAATGAATGATTAATCACTGTGCGAAAGAGTAGTGCCCCTTTTAAATCGGGAAATAAATAACCTGATTTAAACATCTTTCAACTCTCTTGTTATTCATAGTTTTTGAGAGGGACGAAAGAATTTGTACTATTGTTTTGCACCGTTCGTCTGTTCGTCCATTTATTCACATTTATGATACACACTCACAACACACACCGCCAATAAAACGTTCCTTGGCATGACATTAATAAATTGGGCCCCACCCAAACATCAATGGTGTATGTCATGTGTGTCTATGTAACAACTTGACGCGACGTAGTACTGGCACACGTCACATGGGCTTTTCTTGGAGGTGCACTGGAGCAGGCCAAAAATAGACTTCACCCCTTGCATCTCTAACTTCAGCTCGGGGTCGGCTTGTAACGAGCCGCCCGTTTTGTGACAATCATAAACAGATGTTCTTAGTCTAAGATAATAGTTAAATTGCTATTCATTATTTAATTAAAATTGGTTCAATGGTTAGATTATGTTTATTTACTATAATTTCTAAACTCACATAAAATTAATTTCATATAATGTTACTTTTCTGTATTAAATTATGTCTTGTGAGGGTCCACTGTACTGTAACTAAACTAAAGCTATAGGGGAAGGAGTACTTAACTATCTAAAACTTTTGAGAAGGAATACTATTAATACTAATATAATCATTAAAAGTAATGTCTAAAAGAGAACCATTTAAACAAAAAAAGAGAATGCCAATTCCTAAACAAGAAACAACCAGAAAAAAACATCAAGACTGAAGCTCTTGACAAAAAATAATCTCACTATCTAAAAGTCATATTATGATTAAACCTATAGCACAAAAAAGAACTCAAATAATAAAAGAATATTTTTGTTATGAAACACAATTAATGTATTAGTAAAAATTTTTAAAAAATGAGCAAAATGTCAGCAAAGGAAGTGGTATATTTTATGCACTTCCCATTAAATATAAAATAAAATATAAATAAGTCTTTTTCCTTTAATTGTTTAGAACCAGTAAAGATCCTGCTGCTACCCTTAAGGAGATCATTAACTGTTTAAATGTTAATTATTCAAGCTGTCAGTGTGATCGAGGTCCTCATCACAGCAGTTGTAATGTGAAGAGTTGATTATTTAAGTATGAATGAAACTTTTCAACATAAACAACTTTATTCATAATTCATATTATAAATTCATTAAAATATAGTATGCCATATAGTATACAAACATAAAGATAAGAGTAAATAAGTTCAAAGAACAAAAAGTCACAAGTTTAGCAAAGAAGATTAACTTTGTAAATAGTATAAGAGAAGTGCCACACACAAAAGAAATATGAAGAAAGTGATTTGAAAACAAGCTTAAAAAAAAATTAAAAAACCCACTATTAACTCTAATAGTTCTAGATATTTTCCTCAATAAAATACTTTTTAGTGAGTGTATTTTGATATAAAGAGTAGATTTTTAAGAAACAGTATTTATTTATTTATTTTTTGAATAGAGCATTTATTTTTAAGGAAGGGTTTTTGCTTGTTCTTTTAATGTGATATAACTAGCTAATTTTTATATGGAACATAATATACATTTTTGTATAGGAAACTGAATGAAGAATGCATTAGTGTAGAAATACACAATATGCAACATGAGTTAGATGATTTGGGTAACTATAACTCAATATACCTTATAGTTAATACTCTCACTGGAAGAAGCAAACAGTACTGTTTCTTCCAGACAAGATAGTATTGAAGAGAACTCAATTCTCAATAGAGAGTAAAATTTGAAAAGTAAAAAGTCTGAAGAGCAATGAAGAGAGCTCAATTCCTAACAGGGTACTATTACTTCAAGAATAAAGAACACTGAAGATAACTCAATTCCTAATAGATGATACTGAAGATAACTCAATTTCTAATAGAAAGTGCTATTTCCTCAAGATCAAAGAGCTTTGATGAGAACTGTCCTAATTCACTAAATCTTTTGCACAAGAGAAAAAACATCAATGTAAATAATACATAATGCAGGCATTTTATAATATTATAAAGTAATGTGAGTAAATATGGAATGCTTTAAGAGAAAAGTAGGAAATAAAAAAATTAAAAGAAGAGTACACTGATATCTCTGAAGGTATAAGTGAATTATTTGGCATGCATAAACTGCACAATTATCTCTTGTAAAAGCAATGATATACATGGATACAGCCAAACATGGTATACATACCACAGCCCTGTTTTTTAACAGAAGAAATTGTCTTTCCATTTTACAACCAGATGAGTGTACTACAGGATTTATGTGCATAAAAGACTAGGAGACTGTAGAGAAAGTGGACTGGAAAATATCTTAAAATTTTTTATAGATTTTATCTCGAGATACATCTACTTTGTCATCTGACCCTTCTAAGCTTGCAGCAACAGCTGCCCATTCCGCTACTGTTTATTCTCAGAATAGGAGACTTAGCCTGTTGAAATGCCTGCTTTGTATACATTATTCTCATAAAGAATGCTAATCTCGTACAATGCAGACAAATTTTTGTATGTAAAATATATACATTTAAAAAAAAAAATTAACCAGATAAACACTTAGTATGTTCCCAGACCTTCCCAGCCTCCCCAATTTGTCAACCCATAACACAGTTTTAGGTTAAGGCACATAACTCACTAATGACAAACTCTTTATTATTTGTTTACCTTGGGGATGAACCCTTGCTCTTTGACTTCCTATAATATATTTATCTGGCAAGTATTTAGAAAAAATACTTTACATTAAAAAAAATCATTTTTTATAAAGCTATTTTCATACTGTGAGTCACATTTCAGTACTTTAGTATTGATAAAACTAATTCCAAGGTACTTGTACCAAAGAGCACATGCAGAATTAATCATATTATACATTATTATCATTTGATCTATAAACTCAGTTAGAGAGTTAAATACAGTTAGAAAATGATGGGTTCAATGCTAAACTTTTAACAGAAAAGTAACATAAATAACTTTCATGATAATTTACTGTAATTATCTTACCGCTGTCTTAGACTTAGGTTGTGCTGAGCCTACCACTTTATCAGATCGACAAGGCACTCGCACCTAAAATGCAACCAAAAACCCCACAACCCCAAAGTCAAAAATCAAACAAAACTTTGAAAAGATGTTAAAGCAAGCAAGAAAGCTGAGTGAGAGAGAAAGATAACAAAATAAACAACAACAACAAAAAAATATGAAAAAAAGACTGTTCCTAAAATTTGTGAAAGATGTGATAAAAAATTAAAACAAAACTCAAAACACCAACAAGCATTGAAACAAAAAAATATTCAAACAAAAAATCAAAAATAAATTTAAGAAAGATAACTATCAGGTATTTTACTGGAATTACTTATTTATTCTTATTTGGTGGATAGGATAAGAAATAAAAATTTAACTAGTTTATTCAAAGAATTTGCAATCGATAGTATTGACAAAGAAACACCATCCCCTGTATTACAAGTTATGCTGTCCAAAGTTGCTCAAATATGGGGTTATTTTCAACCATGTATGTTGTCATAGTTATGGTGCATACTATTTTAATGTATCTTGACTTTGCTACTAAAAGACTGATAAATTTTATCTGAATAAAGAATTCAAATAATGCACTATTTGTATGCATTACAACATTTTAAAAATTAAATAACATTACATATGAAAAAAAAAAAGGGTCAGAATGATTCCTCCTAGCAAAAAAAAGCAAGACATGTTTTTATGAAAATGTGATTAAATTCTCTATATAGAGAGTCATCAACTTATGACCGCAATCAGTTCCGAAAGAATGGTCTGAAGTCAAATTGGTTGTATGTCAGACTACCCTTTATTTTATATGTATTAAGAGTACTACTACATACACTAGTGTAACACTGTGCTGTGCATGTGTACAGTAACAATATTTCTTATTACATGTATAAAAGGGAATATTTCAATGGGAAAGCTCAGTAAAAATGTTTATTAATGCTTTTAACTGTGATGTTCAAGGCAAACTGATGTGACTAAGGTTGGCAATATATCAAAGGGTTTCTCAAATATTCCTCTCATCCTGCTGCCTGATTAAAAAAAGGAGACTTTGTTCCTCTGAGTAACCCTCTCACCAACCCATACATCTTACAAACACACTGCCTTTATACAGTACATGTACATATTCGCAGTTGGGTCGAAGTCGTAAAGTCGATCAGTCGTAAGCCGCATAGGTCTAAGTAGACGACTAGCTGTACATTCAACCTTACAAATATATATCCTACAGGGAAAAAAGTAAGCGGGTAACAGATTCCCCTAGATCAGGGGTGCACAAACTTTTTAGGCCAGAGGGCCAAATTTCCAATTGATAGTGCATGGATAGCTCAGTAGAAAAAAACCAACACAAATAATGAAATAATGTGCTTTACATTTGTAATAATAGTAACATCCAAAAGTTCTCTGGGGGCTGCATAGAGCCCTGTCTTGGGCCGCATGGTTTGTGCACCCCTGCCCTAGATGTTGTATCAAAGTATGGTGCCACCATATCTACATAGATTGGATAGTAAGAATTTGAACCTGACACAAGGAGGTTTTATATATCGTCATCTTGACAACTGTTTCAAGTAAAAAAACATAATAATACTTAGAGATTTTGCAAGATAAGTCATTGTGATGTAAAGTTCTCTTAGATTTTTCTCACTCAAAAAACAGCTGTCAAAGTAGCCATGCATGGAACCACACTCAAGGGATCAGTCTTGTTTTCTTGATTTTCTTTATTGGCATTAAACTTGATTCTACAGTGGGGGGATTACGTAACAGTATTTGTCATTTTAGGATGTATCTGTCTTGTAAGTCAAGTGTGTTAACATGTTAGAGTTCTACTCACATTTTCATAAAAACACTTATAATATTACTTTTGCAAGGGTAGATAATTCCCACCCTTTATTCATGTGCTTAAAACAGAATAAACAGGCAGTCAATCTGTCTTCTTTAAATAACACTATCCCAAATTATTCAGTTTACACCCACAGAACTTGACCTATTGAACTACTGTATATTGTGCATTTAAATTGAAGCAATAAATTCATATACTCTCACCTGAAGCATATTAAATGATTTTGCCAAGCAGTAAAATACACTTTAAAAAGATTTTGAATTAACACCTATGAGAGCATAATAAAAGTTATTTATTGCACTAACAACAGTATTTGTTAACCTGTTCTTATATATCCTCAGAAGTTATTTCTGTAAAAATAGCTTAGCTTTGAAAGAGTGAAAATTCTATAAAATTAGCAGCAGTAATCATTACTGTTATGTGCTCATTTATAAAATGTAAAGAATCACAGGTCAAAAACAACATATGTGAACATAAAGCTCAGAAATCAAATGGCCTAAGGCTGACCTGAATGACTGTTCCCATGATGGGCAGATTGAGTGTGTCACCAGACAAAGGTGTTGGCCACTGGTCAATGTCATGACAAGCTAAACAAGGGAAGCGATCATATTGAAATCAGTTTCATTAAGTAGTACAGTCCTAAAGAAAAAAAGGTCATATATTCAACAAATTTAGAAATAGCGGAGGATATTTTTTTATCTCTATGCTAGTTAGAATACATTTGAGAGCTATGAAAGCAAATCCAGTTCAAACAGAGACCTGGAAAATAACAAACATCAAACACAACTGAACTGATAATTGATTTTAAAGATACTTCTTGGCATTAAACATATTAGATCAACAGGATTCAAAAAAAGTCACAAAAGTCACAAAAAGAATTAAAAACAAGAGGCCAAGTAACAAGGTAAAAAAGGATTAGGTTTGTGTGACTGGAAAAAAACAAACCATATCATTAAAAAAGAAAAACTTTAGGAAATAATTCAAACTGGAGTTTGTTTTAATCTTAATAAGCCTAAATATCACAGCATACCATTTTATGAAATTTTGTATTCAAATTATTAGACTCAGTTTTCAAGATTAAAAAGACAAATCTGTAAGCAAATTCAGTGTTAGGAGAAAATGATAACAAATATACAAGAAATCAATGTTTCAATTCTGCTGTCAAACAGTAATTTACATATTAATTGGTTAGGCATATATATTTTGAATGATTTATTTATCTCTAATTAACATTCACCTCCAAGATATGTTGATTCAATAGGTTAAAAACATATTTTATTGTTTTTTCTTCTATCAAATATTTTAATCAAATAGTCATTAAAAAAGTTAATTAGTTCACTGTAGTGCTCACCTGCTTCTAGACTTGGCTCCCCATTATCAAAATACTCTGGTGCTATAATACTGACCAGCTGAGAAAACAGTGCTGCAAAGGGCAGTTTTGTGACTAATACAACAGACTGTAACAATTAAAAAGAAAAAGACAATTAAAGGAATCGGTTTAGTTGCTGTTATAATCAACTAAGGGATAACTTACCAAAACTACTAGATTACAATTGTTCCATATCAAAACAAAGATTCATAGCCATTGAACGAGTAAAAAGTGCTAGAAATTTTAAAGGAAAGTTTTGATGAATGAAAGAAGAAAGAATTTAATACATAGTATGCAGTATTTCTATATTATAAAATAATTTATGCCAAATTAAAAAAAATATTTAACTTTTGCAGGTTGTTAATCTACTCCATTAATGTTTAAAAATTGATGAGAATGTTTTGTTTCATATCTAGGAGTGCTAGCCCATTGCTTGTCACCAATGGTAAATTTAATCTAGACATGTAAAATGATGTGTTTTCCAGACTCATATTTGATTAGTCAGCAAATGGGGACTCTGCACAGAGGCTCAACCAAAAAAGATACCTAACAGTATAATAGTATTTAAATTATAATATCAGACAGGAATCAAAAGAATTTCACAAGCTATGAAAGCATAAAAAACTTTTCAAAGAATAGCAGAAGACAGTTAACTTTGAAGAAAATTAAGCAAAAAATATTAATGTCTCCCTTATGAAAATCAAACAAGAAACAAAAAAATAAACAAGTAAAAAGTAAAAATTGTAAAAAAAAATAAAAAAATAAAGAGCTTTCTTAAGAAAGTCTGAAAATAACAAAAGAATAAAACATTAGAAATAAAAAAATATATATAAAGTTTTTCTTGAGAAAACAAATTGAGGTTTCTCTCAATAAAGTCAGAAAATAAACAACAAATTAAGAAAGTCAGAAAATAAAGCAAAGTAAAAATGTTCTCTGTTATAAATGTTGGGAAAATAACAAAAAAGTTAAGAGAGCTAGAAAATAAACAAAAAATAGATTTTTTTTTTAAAAAAAAGGAAAGAAAGGAAATAAACAAAAATATATCAATGCTTCTCTTAAGAAAATAGGAAAAACAAAATATAAAAGTAAAACAGCTGTTCTTAAGAATGTCAGAAGATAAACCAAATTATTAATATGAATATGAATGCTTCTCAAAGGTTTCTGTGAAAATTCAGAGAGTAAACCTAGAAATATGAAAGTCTCTCTAAAGAAAATAAGAATATAAACAAAAAATATATAAAAGTTATCTCTAAAAATGATACAAAAATAAACAAAATATATAAAAGGCTCAATTAAGAAAGTAAGAAAATATAAGCAAAAACCAATTTAAAACAGCTTCTCTATACAAAAAAAACTCAGAAAACTTCAAAAAATAAAAATATGAAAGGCTCCTTTAGGAAAGTCATAAAATATAAGTCAAAACCAATATTTAAAAGTCTCTTTAAAAAACTTCAAAAAATAAACAAAAAACTTAAAAGGCCTCTTCACAAGTAAAAGAAAAGAAAACAGATATAAATGTCTCTCCTAGGAAAGTTGAAAATAAACCAAATATAAAAGGTCTCAAAGCTGAAGTAATTTTTAAATGTTAAGCTACTCTCTAAGTGCAGAATAATGTGTCTTTAAAGAAAATAAACTACATAGTTACTAATGTCTCCCTCCAACCACCCATATCTAATAAAGACTATGAGTGCTGATAAATTGAACCATATATATAGTAGAAAAAAATGATAGTTTGGATAAGATAAGAATATTATAAATGTGTGGAAGTCAGCAAACCTTCTGAAAATACCCCCTCCTAATTGTCCTGTCTTTGGTCTGACGAAAGTAGACAAACCCATAGTAGTAAGCAGTTTCACTCTGAAAGAAGCAAACATGGTAAATAGACTAATTCATGGTAGCTAGATTAGAATAAGGTAAGTAGACAGGACATAGTGAATTGACTTAGATATGGTAAATAGACTAAGGCATGGTAAATTAGACTAAGGCATGGTAAATTAGACTAAGGCATGGTAAATTAGACTAAGATAGATGTAAGAATAATTTTAAAATAATAACAATGATAATGTAATTATAAATAATAAGGGAAAGTATAACTTTAATTACATGTATTAGAAAAAATATTTCTATTATTACTTACTTCATCAAGTCAAAAATGACAAAAACTGTATGCAATAATATATACAACAACAACCTCATTTATATCAATGTGTTTGGAAATGCATTACTCTATAGTCTAGTTCAGTTTCCTCTGAGCATATTTATTTATTTTTTTTAATTTCTTCTTTCTTATTCAGTTTCTTGCAGGTTAGTGTGCAATAAGATTTGTTTTATATGAACAATCAGTCAGGTTAGTGTGCAATAAGATTTGTTTTATATGAACAATCAGTCAGGTTAATGTCAAACTAAAATTCTCAATTCAGTTTTCTGCAGCAGGATGTATATTAAGCACAGTTTTATTAGGAAAAAATAGTTTAGCTATGTACCTCTGTTGGTAGAATACTGTAGGACTAATAAAGATAAATACATCAAGAAGTTATCAATACACCAATCCATAACTTAAATTTTACCTGCAATGTGACTGGACAATCTCTGTTATAAACAGAATGTAATCTCATGGCAGGTTTGCGTCCTGGGCATTGGCGTATACGGAAATGAAACTGGGTATCACCCATACACCCTGCAAAGTATGAAAATTTTTTAATTGGACAGATTTTTTTATAATTAGTCAGTTTAACAATAACATGTTCTTTTATTCTTTTAAATAACTGCATTCCAAAAATATAATTCCTCATCAATAAATATAAAACAATAGAAAATTTTAGATATTAATATGAATATTACTGTACAGAACATTTTAATTTAATTTTGGAAAGCAAGACATTAAACTTAAATATATTTAGTTAGATATTTTAAGTAAGATCTGCAACTTAATTTTCATTTTTAAAAAGCACACAATAGATGTGTGTTTGTTTGAATCAGTTTTAATTATTCTTTACTAGTTAATTATAGAATAAAAACAGCAGTTCTTTGCGACATGCAAGAATTTCTATATTAATTCATGGTTGTTAAACAAATTTACTAAAGGTACTACCAGTACCAATGTCAGTGCCATCTACTGATGCTAAAACATCCTTGCAAAGAAAGAGAAAAAATTAAAATGAATATGAAATTTTAAACTGAATTGTCCTTCTCAGCTTTTGAATGCAACTTTCTTCAGAAATAAGAGGACTGATTTTAACACAAAGACCTATAAGATAACATAACAAGTTGTGAAGCAGTACAGTGACTTCTACAAATGAATGACCTTCTTGAATGTCTATTTCACTTATGTACATTTCTCTTTAAGAATTCTGTAAAGGGCCTTACATTCAGTTGCAGCCATCAATATTTTTTTCAGTTATTACAATGCCTGTGTGTGTGTGGTGTGTGTGTATATATATATATGTATATATAAAATCATATACTAAACAAATTGAAATTTCTAAACATTTAGAGCAAAGTTGTTGTTTTGGTGGTGGAGGTGGTGGTGGTGGTAGTGATAGTGGTGGAGAAAATGCTTTGTTCAGTTTCAAAGCAAGATAAATATACCTTTTCTCAGAATCAAGGTCAAGTAACACCCAGTTACAATCATCCTGGTATCTTTCCACACAATTACAACTATTAAAACAAAAGAGAATTCACTACATGTAAATATCTTGTTTCTTGTTGTCATGATATTGTATTTGCATGACTATGATGCTTTTAGATTAAAAAAAAAAACTTTTAAAAAATAAACCATGGTAGTAATTGAGTTCAAGTTCACTTTGTTCTTTCTTTCTCTTCTCAAATATTTTGTTTCCTTCTGCCTAGTTTTGTTTGAAATTGCAGTATCGCCAAGAATCATTTGACATATGGAATGCTCACACTGGTTTCCTATTTCAGTGACATCAGTCTCTGAAGTTTAACAGTTAGCATTATGTTTGAGCTAATTAGCCAAGTTGCACTGGAAGATCAAAATCCTGAATGCTGACATCATTTTCCTATTTTGGTGTACGATGTCTCTGAAGCTTACCACTTTGATAAACACTGTGTTTGAAGTAAGAGATAAGGTGCCTTTCCCTGGATGATTTGCAGTTTATACAGAAGAGCTGCTTCTTCAGGCATGATTAAAAATTTAAGTTATGTATAACTTCCCCCCTTTTTATAGCATTGTTTTCAAATGCAGTGCAGTGATTTTAAAAACTTTCAACAGGGAGAGGTTTGTTTATTTACTCAGAAACCTATATCCTCTCCAACATTTCATTTAAGTGGATTTCACTGTATAAACTTTAAAACTGTTAAAATAACATTTGTATATAAAATCTCTTTTGTCAGAAATTATAAAGTTTAAATGCTCAATATATATTTGAGAAGCAGCATAATAAAAACAAAAAAAAAATACTTGATTATTGACAGTTGTTTTTATTCTTATAATTATATATTATAAATTGTGTTTTCATTTTAATACACAAGTGTATAATTTTATTTATTAATATATATTAATTGCATTAATGTTAATTTACTAACAAATTATCTTACCTGAATTAGAGTCAGGAAAGGATAAATAACAAATATTCATTTTCTGGAAAGAAACATAAAACAAAGAAGTTTAATTTTGAAAAATATATAGAAAATAATATAAAATCTTTTATAATTGCATTTAATACAAAACAGCCAACAATATCCTACTGATAACTCTTACTTCTTAGCAACTGATAAGCTCTGTCACAGAAAAATAGCATGAAAATAGCCTATTAATTAATATAGTTTGCAGCAATACAATAATACTATACTACAAATGACTTAAGTCTAATTTTCTCTTTATTAAAGCTGATACTGTGATAGTAACTAAGTAAGTTACCGATTAATCAAAATGAATCCATAGATGACTGTTTTGCACACACTTCCATCAAACTCTTATTCTTAACTGTTCCCTGTATCTGATTTGAGCAATTATATCTGATCCAGAAAAACTAGCAGAAGTCTTGACTACAAAATTCTTTAAGTAGAAGACAAAGACACTCCCTCCCACAAAAAGAATAAATAAATAAAAGTATAGTAAAGTATATTTGCATAAAATGATATAATTTTCACTAATTCAATTTAGTTTTGAGACAGAAGTTAGTCCACTGACATATTTAACTCCTCAGGGACTAGCAATTATGAATGACTGAATGACTAATAAATTCTTGAAATGCTGACATTTGTATTAAATCTATCAGAAATTACAATTTCAATAGAAAATAAAATTAAAAGAAAAATATTAATGAACTGAAAACTACTAAACACAATACTTATATTAGTGAGATGAGTATATTACAATACTGTAGTGTAATTAAATCTAATAATTAAAAACAAAATTGTACATTAACATAAATTTAGACAGAATTTAAGATTGCCTTAACATGTACTTATTTTGGAACTGTGTGACAGTTGAATATATTCTAACCATATTTACCTTTACTTGAAGTTAAACTAGAATAAATTCTCTATGTGCACAACAGCCACTAAATTTCATCTATAAAATTGGCTAAAATATTATCAGTTTTGAAAACAAATCACAATACTGAAATATGCCTATCAAATGTTTCATAGAAGTATGTCTAGTTCAGGATATGGTGCAAATTTCAAGGTTATAACTCTTAAAATGACAAAGTTATGGAGTCAAAACCCCTTAATACATGACATTTTCTGAGAAAGTCTGCATGTGGTAATTGGAGCATGACCAACACATATAATTTTATACTTTGTGTAAGAATTTAATGTATAGTTAAGTTTATTCCTTCAACTGATCTTTCACACTTATCCCCATTTTCTTCACTATCATCACTTGTCTTGAATGTGGGGAACGCTTTATTACCTCTTTAATGACATATTAGTTACTATTTATCAAGCAGGTAGTACCACTGGATAAAACAAAATAATTTCACAGGTGGAAAAGAAGATAGCCTTTACACACCATAACTTTTCTTATGTGTTCAAACTTACATACAATCAAATTATCTATAAAGATTGTAGTGTCATAGATGGTCTATTACATTACCAGAATAATAGTTAATGCTCATCTAAAAAATATGTTTCACATTGTCTCAAGCGGGTCACTGGACTACATCTGCATGGAATGCAATGAATTTTAAAACTTGGAATAGTGATTGATTGACACATTTTTGTCAGATTATCAATTTATCTCCCATATTCATTTCTTCATTCTTGGTGACTGTGCCTAGACTGAAATAATTATGTTTGGAAAACATTTAAAACAACCAAAACTAAACTAAACACAAATATTCCATTAAAAAAAGATAGTAATCAGAAAACTGTTGTGTAAAAAAATATACTTACTTCTTTGTCTGTTAGCTTGATATGGCCTGGATAAATAAGCTGAAAAAAAATTACATAAGTAGAATTTTTTCTCAACATTTTGTTAATTGATTACTAGTACTTGTAGTAGTAGTATACAGATTGTTCAAGATATAAACACTTCTGAATAGGTATTTGGAATACATAAACATTATTGACCACTTTAGCAATCTCCAATTTGCATGTGATCAATCCTGGTTGTATTTAACTCATACTTTATTTAAAAAAATAATTATTTCCAGTTATCTTGACATATTAGTATTACAATACATCTCTCTATGTAAATCTTCCAAATAATTTTTTGTTAATTATAACTATAAGACTGAAATCAATGATGATTAAAATAAAATATTGAATTTGTTCATGCAGTGATTATAATAAATATTAAATATATATAACTAAAATTATAAGAAAAACTGAACAAATTGATACTAAATTAGTAAATAAGTTTGGCACCATCAAATCACCATTTTATTTATTATTTTTACTATTATTAATATTAAATCCTGTTTATGGGCTAACCAATTTATTCAGATAAGATGTTAAAAGACAGGCATTCTTCCAAGAACAAGAATTAGACCACTGTTGGAGAAAGCAGAAATATAATCATATACATAAGCAAATAGGATAACAAACTCTATCAGTGTCACTACTAAAAATGCTGATGAAAAACATCATCAGGATAAATGACCTATTGGTTATTGTGAAATTCTGATTTTAACTTAACAAAGAATGAAAGA
Organism: Sinotaia quadrata; assembly: GCA_028829895.1. Lineage (NCBI taxonomy): Eukaryota > Metazoa > Mollusca > Gastropoda > Architaenioglossa > Viviparidae > Sinotaia > Sinotaia quadrata. The sequence continues at coordinate 86,924,355 of CM054178.1, forward strand.
ATGAAAAGGACCAGATGTCAACTATGTTGGGACAAAACGAAGAAAAGAATGATAATGAGTAAAACGTTTGCAAAGAAACTTGAGGTAAAATGTTTTATTACTGATCAAAGCAGCCCAGAACATTTAAAGGCTGTGTTTGAATTTGATACAGAATTGTTATATCAGTAATAAGCTACAGTATTAAAAGCGTAAAAGTAAGCTGAAACTGAACTATGTTACAGTAATATAATTGTCAGCCAGTAAATATTAATTCTTAAAATTTGTAATAAATTATAGTACAAAGATACACTTTTAGAGTTTTTCTACTTCAGTATTTATCTAATATTTATATTATTATACTTCATTATAAAAATTAAAAAGCCTTCTCCCCAAATCATCCCACCAATCAAATCCCTAAAAATAAAAAAATAGCTAGCTTTTTCATCTAATGATTATAATTACATCCCATGCATCTTTAATTATGTTTAACAATCTCAATGTCTGCTGCTCTACTCTATACCAGTTACTCATTTATAATTTATTAACTGCTGATAATACTTTTATATTTTGAATGCAAAATATTATATCATCTTATAACTAACCTTTTTTACAAATTACATTGACAATCTGCTTTTAAGATGTGCTGATTTCACAGATGCTAGGCACAGCACAGGAGACAGAATAGTGGGGGAAGAATGATGGATGAGTTGAAAAAAAGATTTTGTTCTAACGATTTAATGATGTTGTTTTGGCTTGTAGGCTGAATTGGCAGTAGAGATATCTATTCTAACTGTTTTGTTAATTTTTTTAAATGATTTTATTTTAAATTAAAGAATATATATATATATATATATATATTTACTTCATATATTAAATGTTAAGTATATTACAATATAGTGATATTTGAACGTTTAATTGTAAAAGGAACAAGCGCAGTTAGTCAGGTTATGTAAACCCATTATATTAGTAGAGTACTGGTGTTTGATTACCGAAATAAAATTTTATGCCTTGCGCATAAAATGAACAGGTCTATACCAGCCTGTATGGGGATTTTGAATGTTGACAGCATTTATTGATTAAGTGTATTTGCTTAGAAATTGTAGATGTACTCAGCCTCACTACAGATTACATCCAGTAAGATAGAACTAGGTATTTTGATAAATATACATTATAATTTATACATAACTAAACTATTTCAAAACATTACCTCTCATTAAAGAATTACAGCTAAAGACACGTATACTAAAGCACTATTTTCATAAAAATTTCCCAAACGAAAGAATAATCTGTCCGTTTTCAAAATAACATAAACAATAACAAAAACTGACTGAAATGGAGCAGACAGCAAAGCAGTCAAATTAATGGATAAACTTAAATTGTAAGTCCACACCTCCATTGCTTGTCCGAGTTCCAGATCAAATGTCACAACACAACAGCAATGGATCCAATTTGAAAAACGATCCCAAGGAAGCATCGTCGGTGATTGTGGATCTTCTCCTGCCTGCTTTTCGTTACTTTCCAAGACCTCCATCTTTTCTATTATATAATCTCGTTTCAAATTTTTGATTTTGTTTTTACAACATACTTTGAAACATTTAATGTATTAAAGAATAAAACATTGTATTTATTGAACTGCTAAATATTAATTAAATTTTAAATACTTATTTATTCTATACTTTTATTATATATCCTGCAGTTATATGCAACTATAATTAAAATTGTATTAATTGTTATGAGTTATGTGTAAAATATTAGAGAGTATGCTATGGAAATTACAAAATGGCTGTCTCCTGAAGGAAGTGCAGGGAAAGGACAGAATGGTATGTGAAGTTTTTTTCTCTCAATCATTCATCTTAAAGGTTCAAAACGTACCTTCGCTTATTTACCAACATTGTTGGTTCATAAAATAATAATCATTAGCATCACCTTTAATACTAATGTTAAGTGCCGTGCCGTGTCTATATAAATGTAAACATTAACTTTATCCTTTAAAAATTAGATGGACCTAGACTATTTGGAGTATTTGAATAGTATTTTCACTGTAGGATTAGACTTTTGAATACAAAAGTATATTTGTAAAATGAAATATGTAATTTGCTTTCATCATGAAGACCTGTTCAAAAAAAAATTCACTGCTAAATTTGAATAAAATTGTAACTATTAAGTATAAGGGACCTATAAAATATCTGTGTAATCTAATTCGTCTAAGTACTTTTGAATGAGCAAAAATAATAAGTTTTAGAATTGACGAATTACTTTGTATGCTGTACTGATTTTTCACTTTTCAATATTCAAAACAAAGTGAAAAATTCTGATGTCACAATGACCGAAATCAGCCCACTCATGCTGACCTCTATAGCCTAGAATTATCAGAATTAAGACATTTGTAACTTGTATAAACTAAATGCACAAATTATAATTAAAATTCTTCTAAAAGCTTTACCGTTTAGGTCATCCAATTGTTGGATGCATCATAACTAAGGGTGTTTGGGTGAATTAGAACCCAAAATTAAGTTTACACATATTGTAATCTCCTTTATAAACAGTTTTCCCCATTTGTTATTTTAATTATTGCTATGGTAAAAGTGTGAGCACATATATGGCTCAGGCTGAATTGTTCAGCTAGTGATCAACTGTTGTAATTAATTTTTTTACTCTTAGTCTTACTAGTCTTAGTTTAAGGTACAGAAAATTAATATTTCTAGTTCTAAGTACTTAACATTTCAATAGTTCTTTTCATTTTTTGTCATCATCACATCAAAACTTTTCCCCAGATTATACTTTTAATAACTTGTAATTATTTTACTATTATTTTGTTTAGACTGTATATTTAAAGATTATATCCATAAAATTAACATATTAATCCAACAGGTGTCCTGAAAAGAATGTATAGTTATAAGAAGTATTGCCTACTTACTTTACCTTTAATTAACTCTACACTCATCTGTTGTTATCTAATGATGGAAAATTCTCATAATTATATTAAACTTTAAAAGCATTTATTTTCTATTCAAGCATTTCTCTTGGTCATAATTGATAGATTCCTATTACACTGTAATACTAATAGGAAAATGAGTACTTAAGACTTGGTTACATATTCCTACATTTTCTTTTGCTATAACTTATTTTATAAAAACAAAATATAGTAAATTGATATGTTTAACTTGCTTTCATCAAGTTTTCCCCATCTTTAAAAGATAAGTTATTAATTAAAGAAGTGTGAAGTGGATGTAAAATAAATTTATGTATAAATCTATAATTGATTTTGTAATGTATAAATCATTCTTAAAATAAAATTACAAGCCCGTTGTCTCAGCAGTTAATTTGTTGAAACTACTATATAAATATATCAAAGAACAGTGAATTAAAGTTAAAAATATTAAATTTACAATAATATTATTAATTGAATAAACATACATTTTAAAGGATCAGCAAAAAATAATCCAAGAAGAAGAAAAAGTTAGAGTTAAGGTATTAAACTTTTAAACATCAGATCCATTTGGAAATAATGACAACACTTTGAGACTTTAATATGAAAATTTACAAATTTGAAAATTATTCCTAACAAAATAGTTTCAATTATACTTGGATTGTTTTGCAAATGCTTTATTCATCTTTATATCTTTTCAGATATCCTGTATGAATGAAGATTATGCATTAATTTTTAAGCATTCAGCAGATTAAAAATTATTCATTATCTTATCTTCTTAGCCAAGGTTGTTTTTATTACTTTTTTTTTTATATATATATAGAATCATCATGAAGTAGTATTTAATAAAACATAAGCTTACTAAATGTAATTCCACCTGGTGACCTAGTCATCATCATTGAGGATTTCTCTTAAAATAAAATGAATTATCAGTTCATTGTCATCCTTCTTACTAGCTTATATTTATAACTTTGTCATTTGTCATTTTATATTTACTTACAATTTTTATTTTATTTCTTAAAAGAAAAATAATGAGTAAATGAATAAAATATAAAATAGACTGTTGTCTTATTTTAAGACCTGAAAGAAACTAATATCTGATTAACTTGTTCTTGTTTTGACACAAAAAGTTCTTTATCAAAATTTGGATGGTCAGTTTCATGTTATAATAGTATATATAATTAATCAGTGCATATTTATTATTATCATTAATTATGCTTATACTAGTAATAGTAAATAGCAAAATAAAATAGTAGAAATTAAAGTGAGACATTTAAATTTTTTTTGAATTATTGTTTTCCTATTTATTTCTTAATGAATGTATATATTTTAATATCTTTATTAATTTGTTCTTTGATACAAATTTTCAACTGTTTAAAAGTATCATCCTATTCAATTATATTTCTACAAAATTCTAGGTGGAAGAGGAGGATAGTCTTCGGCCAAACATGTCTGCATTGGCAATTTTGTCATGTCGACCAAATTCCCACCCTTTTCAAGAACGTCATATCTCTCTACATGAGGCTGTTAAGATTGGACGGTCTGTGGCTCGTGCTCGCCCCAGTGCCAGCAATGGAATTTTTGACTGTAAAGTTTTGTCAAGAAATCATGCCATGTTATGGTATGAGTCAGAAAAGGTTGGTGCTTAAAAAATGTTTAGTAAATTTCTAGTACAGTTTGTACTTTAATGCTGGTTAGAAGTATAACTGATTGGTTTTATAATTTGAAACCTCATGTCTGTGGCATCAGTTTTTTTTAATTTGTTAACTTCTCTTTTAATTTAAATATTTTTTCTCTAGGTTTTAGCTGCCATTTCTTTTAGACAGTGATAATAGGGGAATGGTTCAAACTATTTTGTTTATAAAGTTATATTATTCAAAGCTGGTTGTACTTGAATGTACACAGTATTGCCATCTATCTCATCGACTGCAGTGACTTACAGATATGTACTGGGTTACATTAGAATCTTTACATTTGTTTCACTTACTTTGTGTGTGTGTATGTGTTCTCTGTCTCTCTGTCTCTCTCTCTCTCTCTTTTTACGCTGATTTTATAAATCACGTTAGATGAAATATGGCTTAGTTTTATCAGTGAACACTCTTGAAATCATTGTTATATAATCAATTGCAAGACATCCTAAACTTTTACAACAGGTGTATTTGCTGTTCCTATAACAAATTTCCCTTAGTTTGTTTTTCACCTTTTACTTTTAGAACTGCCAGAAATTTGCAATTAACACACCCTGCAATTTGTCTGAGAAGACTGGGGAGGGGGATAATTTCACTAGATGAAAATTGCTATCCACCATTAAGTCAGTCACAGTGTCTTGATCACTGTGCATGCAGGTTATATAACTAATTGCCCATATTACAAAATAGTTTTGTCATACAGAAGCAGTGGCATGGCCTTAAGGCTTGATTGGGTTCTATCACCTTATGTCTTCCTTGAAGGTCTTTGAATAACTGACCAGCATAATCACACATTGTTGCATTTCAGGGAATGTCAGAAATATGACAGCCTTCACTCATGTTAAAGTCCGTTCAAATGATTTTCATGCATGTGTGTGTGTGTGTGGTTACTTCTGGTCTCCATCAATCATTCTTTTTTATACCAGTGATTATTTTTTCAGCTGTTGCTAGCTTTGGATGCTTTTCACCTTTTAATTCTCACATCAAAGTGCTCAGTACAGATTTCACAAATCATCTGTGGATAGTCTTTAACTCAAGTCTTCAGTTCCATACAGTTTTCAGGTTGTTGAATCGGTCATCAATATTTGTTTCCTTTCACTGTTTCAGGAAGTCAAATTCACTGCTCACATTTTCTCTCTAGAATGGCAGAAAAGTAGGGAAGATAGATGAATTCTTCTCCCTTTTTTGGCTTCTTTGACTCATATTTTATGCACAGAAAGAAAAAAAAAGACAAATTTCATAAAGGATACCATTGAATTAGTTGCTGTTTAAAGTTCACTAAAAGATACTTATTCAAATACTTATTTAAGAATGAATTTAACAAGTTATACCTGAATCAAGTGCTAACAGAGGATGAATTTAATGAAAGCTGCAATTAAATATCTGCTTAGAGTTAGAGAGAATCAGCTTCTCAAATTAGATGCTTATAAAAGAATGAGCTTTTCCAAAAAATTGAAAATGATAGAACTTGCTTTTTTCATTTTGTCTAGTTGAAATGAACAGGAGTTGTGATTTACCCACAAAATACTGAGCTACTAGCCATCTATGTTTTTTATATTAGTATTTTAGATAGACAGACCAGAAAGTTAGTTTTGTAAATACTGTTACTTTTACAGTCCAGAAAGTTTAGTTTTGTAAATACTGTTACTTTTACAGTCCAGAAAGTTTAGTTTTGTAAATACTGTTACTTTTACAGTCCAGAAAGTTTAATTTTGTAAATACTGTTACTTTTACAGTCCAGAAAGTTTAGTTTTGTAAATACTGTTACTTTTACAGTCCAGAAAGTTTAGTTTTGTAAATACTCTTACTTTTACAGTCCAGAAAGTTTAGTTTTGTAAATACTCTTACTTTTACAGTCCAGAAAGTTTAGTTTTGTAAATACTGTTTACTTTTACTTCTAAGTTCTTAATCTTAGTTAATTATTGTACAATGTATAATTAAAATTTCATAATTTATAAACCCTTTCATTGTTCATGCCACTCTAAATACCTGAAATGTTTTTGATTGTTTTCAGAAATTCCTCTTTATTTTCTGATTTTACCAGTAAAGATACTAATATCTTGGAGTAGGGTGTGTGAGAAAAGAAATAGCTTTCTGCTCCATTTTTCTTCTTACCTATTTTTCTCTTATTTTTATACAAAGTTTTATTAACATATTATTTTTAAAATATTCTCTGAACTTTTAAAATTAATTTATTTTGATTAATTTATACACTGTGATCGTTTAAAAATAAAAATAGTTATACACCTTTCTCAGTTATTTATGGTGTCAGGTGTAAAATAAGTAACTAAAAATAAAAGTAAAATTATAACCTTTTTTATTTAATCTGACAAAGTTCTATTTCTGTAGCAAATGAAACTAAAATTAGTAAAACTTAAATGTAAATACAGTTCACAAGCTCACAATATTGTGTGTGTGTGTGTGTGTTTGCTGATATTATTGCTGATATATATAATTCTTTGTCCAGCAGTTGTATTCACTTTCCTTGGATTAATTTAATTGGGACATTATATACTGAGGAACAAATAGAAATAGTTTAAATGCTCTGAGTTTTCTTTTAATTATGGTACATGTATGTTTGTATTATATATATAATAAAATCATTTTTGTTATTATTAGCATTGAGTCAAATTTTTATTAAATAAATTATTTGCAAGTTGTCACTCTCACTGATACATAAATATTGAGCTAATTAATATGTTAAGAGTATTTTATAAAAGACTGTTTCAAGTTAGAGGTGGTTGGGGTCTCCTGGGGATATATTATTTGCATTGATAATGATAATCCAAAATACCTAACTAGGACTGGGACGTGGGAGCATTTCCAAATGTTTCAATTGAAAAACTATGCAGGAATCCATTTTTCATCAATTTCTTTTGTATCCCACTCCATAACACATAAGCATGCACACACACATGCACAAACACACACATATACACTCTCTCCACTTTTTTTCTTGTGCTCTTTTCAGGTTCACCTAGTAGTGCCTGACAGCATTTATTTACTATTATTATGCAATATTTGACAACAAAAGCAAAACATCAACCCTACTTGTCTCTCAGAAACTTTAACTAAAGGTTTGGGAATCTGATGACAATGAGGAAAATTTTTATCATGGCATAAATAAACTCATAAATTTAATCCAATTTTCTTCAATCTTGGACATTTGTCCTATTCTTCCCTAGTAAAGTAGTATCAGAATAGAAGCTCTAAACATGATAAAAAATTTCTAAAGTTGTTTATTGTCTTTATTTAGTTTTAAAGATTACCTGAAGAGGTCCGTGTTCAGGACCTCTGCTACTAATATATTTTTGTAGTATTAATTATTTCTCTGTAATAATATTACACATTCACTGATGCCTTTCAAATTTAAAAGTAATATCACAGCCTCGACAGACAGTAAGATGAAAATGTAGCAGATAACAGTAAGTTTCAGAATGAAATAATATTCTTTCTAGCTATTTTTATAAATTGTGCTTTAATGTTCACTTTAAAAAATAGATATATTTCTTTTGTTGTTTTATACTCATTCAGTCATTGCACTGCCCATTGAATATGCATGTGTCAAGAGACTTGTTAACTGTGCTCAAATGTTACTCTTGTTTCTATACACTATGCATTTGTCAAGAGTCCTGTTAACTGTGTTAAAATGTTACTCTTGTTACTACACACTATGCATTTGTCAAGAGTCCTGTTAACTGTGTTAAAATGTTACTCTTGTTACTACACACTCTGCATTTGTCAAGAGTCCTGTTAACTGTGCTAAGATGTTACTCTTGTTACTATATACTATTCATTTGTCAAAAGACTTGTTAACCGTGTTAAGATGTTACTCTTGTTACTACATGTATATACTCATTTACTATGCATTTGTAAAGTTCTGTTAATTGTGTTAAGATATTACTCTTATTCCTATACACTATGCATTTGTTAAGAGTCCTGTTAAGATGTTACTCTTGTTAATATATAATGTGCATTAGTCAAGAATCCTGTTAAGATGTAACTTTTGTTACTATACAACGTGCATAAGAAAATAATTTAATTACTGGCAATCAATTCAAGAACATAGAATAACAGTAATACACGTATTGCGCTTATACGTCTTGAATGTAAACCATGCACGGATGGGAGGCATATTCAGCACATAGATACCCACCTCTTTCAGCTTAGTGTTAACTGTGCAACTATTCCGAAGCAATATTCGGATCAGCAATATTTGGATCAGTTCAGAATCATGTCTGTGGAGTCTGAGTAGGGAGGGAGTCAGTTATTTTATTAGAGTCAAGAGTTGGTAAAAAATGAGTCAAGAGTTGTTAAAAAATGTCCTGACTCTGACTTCAATTTTATGATACTTGAGGTTAAGACAAATCCATGCTGGAAGCATGAGGGAGTAAAAAATATCTTTCCAAAAATCAAAGTAACATCTCAAAGTAGTTGTTTATTATTAATTTAAGCAAAAGAAGCAAAAAGTACTTTGTGAAGTTATTGAAATAGTGAGCTAAAAACAAAAATTTTCTGCTGTATAAATTAGAAGTACATGTGAAAAGTATAGAAGAGGAAGATGAGACAATAGTTGGGTCACTACACATGGCAGCATTCAATCACTTTCTCATCAAGAGTAACCATGAAAATGAAGATTTTGAAAAATATCTAGACATACAGGATTGATCAAAATGTCAGCACTTAAATTTAGAAAATTTTAACTGTACTTCTGAATTAAAGTGCTAAAAAAAATATCTAGACATACATGATTGATCAAAATGTCAGCACTTAAATTTGGAAAATTTTAACTGTACTTCTGAATTAAAGTGCTAAAAAAATACAATAACCTGCTACCCCAAGATTATTCAAGATCCTTTGACTGTCGAAGCATTACCACCAACTTAAGTCACTGTGAAACGTTTGTTTTCTGCCCTCAGAACCATCAAATCAGATTTGAGAGCAGCAATGAAGATATTAGAAGTAATCTTTTTAAGTCTCAATTCAATTTAGATAAACACTATCATATTAAATATATTTTGAGATTTTTTTTGTATTATATATTGTACGATTGAAAAATAGTTTAAAAATTAGTCTATTGAAAGCCACTTCTTCATTTATTTACACCTATACCATACTCATACATATAGCTCCATATAAGTATATAATTTTATGCCATATGATATTAGTAATAAACTACAGTCGGGGTCGGACTTCTAAAATTTCATGAGTCAGTCAGAATTTTTTTTTTGTTACCAGAGATGGGGTGGAGTAGAGTTGTGTATTGCAAAAATACTTTTCAAATGCAAATAAAAGAAAAAAGCAAGGTGGCAGTGGCTGATTTATAGTTTAGGTAAAATGTTTTTATAAAAACTGCAATTATTATGTTTGAAAAAGAAGAGTAAACCCGAATATTTCTTATTTTCCAACAAAGACAAATATTTAATCAGGGGTTTTTTTTGTTTACCAGAACCTATTATTATATATTTGATGTTAGCAGTTGACTGCCTCCCCTCCCCCTTGTTATTGGAATTCTTTCGCTATCCAGTTGTCATAACAATTTGCTATCCAGTTGTCATAACAATTTGCGAGTTACTCATGGCTACAATTTTCGAGGGTTGGTAAAGAGTCCTATGAAAATGTTACTCTTGTTACTAGACAATATGTACTAGTCAAGATTCCTATTACAATGCTACTTTTTTTTTTTTTTAAACTGGACAATATGCAGTAGTCAAAAATTGTTAAAATGCTACTCTTGTTAATGGACAATATTAAGCAATACTATATCAAACTAGAACAAACATTTTCTTTTTATATTACTGCTTCTAGTATGAACTATAACTGAATTAAGAATCTTGTACTCTTTTTTCCAGTCAAGCACATAATTTCTGACATAATTTTATGCAGAAATAGTAATCTTTTAAGCCTCTAAACCAGGGGCGGGCAAACTTTTGAGACTGCGGGCCAGATAAAGCTGTTGGAACAGTTTGCGGGCCGGATAGACAACCAAATATCACAAGTCCATCAAGTTCAGAATATAAAATGAGAACAAAAGTAGTTTTAAAAAACTAACTCTTTTTCAATGAAAGATTAATGAGATGGATGGTGTTGCTTACAATGAATAAGTGATTCAATATCTGGCTGAACTGATGAGGTTGACAAGCGAAGAATGTCATTTAGATGACGGTCAGAGAGTTGAGAGTGAAGGCGACTCTTTGTATATTTCATCTTTGAGAACAGTTGTTCACAGCAAAATGTGCTTCCAAACATAGCTACAATGCGCTGAGCATGTTTAACAAAATGTGGAAACTTGCCTGATGGAAGAATGACATCACGAAAAAAAGAAAGAGGAGAAGAAGTGCAGAACTTTGCTTTTAACTCATCGCCCAATTGTAGCGGTGAAGGTCAGGTCACAACTGAGGCAGAGTACAGATGCTGACATACATTATTATTGTAGATCTATCCTAGGCCTAGGAGAGTTCAAAAGTCAACGAACTATAAAGAGATGCTAGTGTAATATATATAACCGCAGGCATAAATTGTACATGTGCACACGATTCTGTGTGAGTAATTCAAACTGTTAAAATTACATGTAGTCTTTAGACTAGTTTAGCCTTGGCTGTTTGACAGCGTATAACAATGCCCAATTGTTTTAGTGACTTTTGTTTTGCGGGCCAAAAGCAATAAGTGTGAATGGTTTGGCAGGCCAAAAGCAATAACTGTGAATAGCTTGGCGGGCAAAAAAAAAATGCTTCGCGTGCCAGGTTTGGCCCGCGGGCCAGAGTTTGCCCGCCCCTGCTCTAAACTGACCATTATTTACATATATTTTATTTACTATATGCACATCTGTTCATTGTAACAAGACTAACTCCATATTGAATTTATGTGGGTTATTTTTGTTAATAATATTCACACTATTAAACATATCTCTTTATATGAATGCTTTGCATTTTGTTTGGGGATGAGGTAATGGCAGAAATATTCTCGTCTTATTCAACACTCATCTGCAAATTTAGGGAAACACATCTCTGATGTCACTACATGGATCTTGTGGCTGTGACCATGTATATTTATACATCTTTGCAATTGGGGTTGGATAGATGGACACTAAAAACTACACATTTGATATTTAATAATTTAAAATACTAAAAAATAATATTATTATCTATAAATATTAAAACTGTTTATTTCTTCAATAATAGTAGAAAAATATTTTTTTTTAAAGTATCCTTCAGATAAATTGGGGTGAAATATTTAGAAGTGTAAAAAGAAAGCAGAGCTAGTGAATGTTGAAATCAGCATCTTTTGAACAGTCAGGAAAAATCAGTAAAAACATGAAGAAAACAGATGCTTTCTTAAAATAAATTTATCACAAAATTACTGCTGCAGTTTTCAATCTGTCTAAACTGTTAATGTGTTATTTTAAATAATACATTTCCTGTGTCCTTTGATGCATCACATACACACAATTTTGATTTAACTCATATTGCTGTCATATTTAGAAGCATACATCCAGTGTAAGGGCTAGCCGATAATACACTTGTGATTGAACTATTTTTCTGTAACTAGTGTTAGAAATTTATATGTATGAATATGGGTGGAAAGAGCTTATGTTTTTTTTCTCTTCAGTATAGTAAATTTAAAACATTTCACTCTTCTCAGTTACATGCTTATTCTATACACATGTTCAGCTTATCTATTTTTACAAACCATGTGTCATCAATAATAATGCTAATAATATTGAATGCTTCATTTTTTAAACTTGTTCTCGGCACTTATTATAATATTATCTTAAAATGCATGATAAGAAACCAATTAATTCATGCTAATTAGGAGAAAAAAAATTCTGCAAGATGCCTTTTAACTTGTTCCTTTCACATGCTCCCAATCTGTTGCACTGGGCAGGCAGTGAAAATGTAACTTGTTTTTTCACATATTCCCAGTCAGTTGCACTGGGTAAGCAGTGAACAGAATATGAGAGAAGGTGTACTGCACACAGACACAGGTGTGCAGCTGCATAATGAAAGCAGTAAAAGAAAGCACTGATGACGTAGGAGGAAAAAGAAAAATGATATCAGCAGGGTGCATGGGCAGGCACAGAGCCAAAACAGCCTGTCGGAGCATCACACTGCTTTTAGCAGTCTCTTTACCATTTGTTTTTTTTTTTAAAAGGCTGGGGTTTTAAAAAGAAATTTTATTGTGCCTTTAAGAAGGAAAGAGACGATAGTTTACTAATAATTGAAGTGCAGAATTTTAAAACCTGTACCCCATTTCATGAACAATACTCATTTATTAATAAAATTATATAAAGTATGTACTTCTTTGTATGCATTAATTTTTTAAAGAGGAATAATCTCTATTCACATAAATTTGTTTTTAATTAACACTGAACTTTCCCCTAAAAATCGTTTGCATAACACTCTTTACTTTGTAGCTCATGGTATACATTTACACCTTTTTAATCTAGACAAATATTTCAAACTAAAAGTTTAGACCATACCTCTTCTTTTATAAGAGGAATGATAGAATAATAAAATACTTATTCCTTATCAAGGTCACATGTTTAATTTTAATCTTAGTTTTTTAAAATCCCCAGCTCACATATTCCATTTTTTGTTTTACCAAATGTATCGGATGATGATTTGTGTTTTTAATTTATAGTGCATGCTGGACTACTAGTAACTTTATTATGTAGTCAGTGCATTCTGTACTAGTGTGGTAGTGGGAACCAGAGTGGTGGATCAGGTCATAATGGTGGATGACAATGAAGGGCAACAAACAGGACAACACCATGAAGGCAGACAACACTTTGCTGTTGATACATCATATTTTATTTCAATTCATGTAGACAGGGCTTAAACAGATGTAAACAAAGACGAGATCACAATGTACCTCTGCATCATTTCATAGGCTCAGTACATACATGGCTTCAGTATACACTTATATTGTCTCAACACAGTCTGTCACTTCGAATTGTACATGCCAGTATCACTGCACTCGAATTCTTGCATCCAGGTTGTCTGTGTGAATCTGATACTGAGTAAAACTCTGAATACACTGGCTGTCCATACCTTCATCACTCCATCTCTTGCCATACCTTAATGTGAAGTAAAGCAATTGGAGTCAAGGCAGTGTCCAAAAGTATAAAAAAGAGAGTGTAGTGAGACTAATTATATTCTCATTAATTCTTCTCTCATAATAATCTGAGCATGCTATTGTTGTTTATTTTGTGTTGTTGTTTGACCACCCTCCTTATATATCCAGTAGGTATCCTTACACGAACGCTCTTTAAGGGTTCGCGTTTAGAGTGGACAAAGTGCCTGTGTTACATGGCTTTTGTGTTTCTTATTCATCTTTAAATAACTATAATTCATTGTTTAGGAGCTAAGTGTCAAAACAAACATATAATTATCGAAACTACCATGATCATACTTTAAAGTACAATCATAAGTTAGCATAAAATACAAAGGATTAGATTATAATAAAATGATTTGTGTCACATTACAGAAAAAGCTTTATCACTTTGTTCAGATCACAAAATACATAAATATAAAAAACATCAAACATCATGTCACCATATATCAATCGCAAATATAAATTATCTACTTTTATAATATATAAACTTCTAGTTCTGATACAAATGAAGAATATATCTAATCAATATTTAAGGCTATAAATAGATACCATCACACACATACACATTGAGGCAAGTCTTAACATAAATGAGTTATAATCTGGTTTACTGTGTGTTGAGACCTGTTGGCCCTCACCCAACGAACACTTATAGTACCAGGGCTTAACACTAGTAAATCTTGATTATGTTGTCACTGCATGCTGTATTATAAACTTTTGATTGTGTTGTCATTACATGCTGTTCTAGTAAATCTTGATTATGTTGTCACTGCATTCTGTATTATAAACTTTTGATTGTGTTGTCATTACATGCTGTTCTAGTAAATCTTGATTATGTTGTCATTGCATGCTGTATTATAAACTTTTGATTGTGTTGTCATTACATGCTGTTCTAGTAAATCTTGATTATGTTGTCATTGCATGCTGCACTAGTAAATCTTGATTATGTTGTCACTGCATGCTGCACTAGTAAATCTTAATTATGTTGTCAGCACATTCTTTACTAGTAAATCTTGATTATGTTGTCATGCTTTACTAGTAAATCTTGACTTGTGATTATGTTGTTACAATGAACCCAGATGTGTATGCATGTTTGCAAGCACACTCAGAAATAGATCTGGATTTTGATATACACTACTTTTTTCCCCCTCTTTTAATCAGTGCCAGTCTAGACATTTATTCAAAAGGTGAATTGGTTTTCAATTTTGTGTCACAGAGAAATTATAAATGAATATTTTCAGAACTACAAGAGAAAAACAGTTCTAATGTAATAGTTTCAATTAATTTTTAAAAAATGTCATTACATGTACTTCAGTTTTTTTCTTCACATTTCTTCATAATCCACCATTTAATATATTCTATGTAATGTACTTGTATTCAAACTGTGACTGAATTGCAAATATAAAATAATTTAGTAAATCTTTATTTTACCATATACTTTTAAAGTTAATTAATTTATTTTGTTTTCTTGAAATATGAGTAATGGTCGTACATTAACTTTAATGATTAAGACAAGGTTTTAGAGTTTATAGAATAAATTCACTCTATTCCATATAACTAATTCCTAATCTCTAAAGGGATATTACCCCCATATGACAGAATAGAAGGCGTCAATAATGAAATTGTTAATGATAATGCTGCACAATCCTTGTTAAACACTTGAAACTTCTGAACATTTGTTTCATTTTAAATGGACAAAATACTCCGTTACCAGTTATGCTGAAGATAATGGAAATATGCATTGTCAGTTGTACTTATGAACAAGTAGAGGTTTTGAAAGATTATGAACTGAAGTTGGAATCATGTAGTTCAGTCCAAGTAGACAGGCTTTGATATTTAGAAGAACATACCTTTTTTCAAGAGAGTATTAGTGAAGTGTGCAAACATCTGTGAATGATTGTTGACAAGTAAATAAAGTTAGACTTGTTCTGACTGCCAGGAATTTGAGACACCTGAGAGGGATAGAGGAAGTTGGACCTGTGTGCTTGCAAGATATAGGTGAAGTTGAGCTTAGTAAAATGAGTGATGACATCCTGTTTTTATTATGAAAAGGAAATCTGACTTGTCTAATATCTTTCCTGATTGTAAAAAGAGCATCTGATCTCCAATGAAAGTTTAATTAATTTTTGTTGTAATCCCACACTTTTGTTCTTAGGCAGTGAGGACATTCATGAATGAACTCAAATACCTTTACTTAGATGAGAATATTTATTTGGTTTGACTCACTGTTTTACATGTGATAAATCCCACAAATGAATACAGTATACTAATAGACTGGATTATATTCTAGGAAAAGATTCATGAATTATAATTTATTTTGTGTGCCATGGTTTTCAGAAAAAAGAAAAAAATGTATTACTGTCATTATTTGTTACGGGGTATATGTTTTTTTAAAATAAAAAAATCAAACCTGTTGCAGTGTTATTTGATTATATTAACTCCTTCAGAACATTATGTTGTATAATCTTTTTTTCTTTTTTAAAATGCTACTGAGTCTTGTACACACTTTATCTCAATAATAAAAATAACTCTCGGGTAAATCAATATCATTATTAAATTGTTTTGATATTTTTGATATTATTAAAAGGCTGCTGTCTTTTATTACTTAAAAAAAAAATTCTTCTTTTTGTACCTGATTTAAATGTATAAAAGATTATGCATATATGTTTTAAAACAATAAATATTAAAAAAAAAACAACTTACAAAACTAAAATATTTATCTAGTTAAATTTCTAATGTCAGCAGTTTGTGGAAGGATTTTGTAAATTGACATATTTGGTTATGCACACACCTCTTATCACATACTACTTTTAAAGACTATTATTTGAATCTTTAAGGGATGAAAATATCTCATTTTAAAAAATGTTTTTAAACCAGTGATTGAAAATTGTGCACTGTAACAGTGATTATGTTAATTTTCATTGTTTTTATTTTTTGGTTGTTACCAATCATTTCTTGATCTATCTTTAGTTCATGCATCTTGTTAACTAAACACTGTCCACAGACACGTTGCTAGTTATGTATGTACTGTATATTGTTGCACTTAAGAAGATCTACACAATAGTGCTTTTTGTTTTTGAAAGTCTACTTCTAATTAAATTTGCTTATTTGTTACTCATAACAGAGAGTTGTCTAATCAGTAATAAGACAGACTTGTGTGACTGCACTTAAGTAAGTGGTCCATGGTAAAAGTATTTTAATAATCTCCAAGAATATTTATTTAAAAAGATATGTTTAAAAATATAATTTAAAAAATCCCGAATTTTCAGTTTAATATTTATTAGACTAATTTACTGCAAATAAAAGAACATTTATTTCGATATTAAACATTTACTTTTGTGAATATTGTTCTTTTGCAGAGTGGTAGTTGCTATCTCATAGCATATTTCAAGCATTAATTGTATGTTTGTATGTATTTTGTCGTTTTATTTTAGAAATAAAAAAAGCCCCAAAATTATTGTTAATTTTACACTATTTATGTGTCACTTACTACAGTACCTGTATTTTATGTTCATTTTTGTTATCTATGAAATTAAACAATATAATTTTGAGTTATGACAATCCTAAGAAATGCCTGGTTTTCTTTGAATTTTTCTATATTTTTTCACATGTTGAAAATGTAATGATTAATTATTTGTCTCTCTTAGTCTCTCTCTCACACAAGCGTATGCATGCAACACACTCTTTCAGTCTCTGCGAGCAAAATACTTTGTTTAGTGATCTATATATATCTGAAAATTGTTACTTGACAATAAGCAGATTGATATTCTCAAAGTAAATCCAACCATAAACATAATTTCAAAAAGATATTTCACAATGATATGGCATAGTTGCTATAGTGACTTGTGGTAACTTGGAGATAGGGATGCGTCATGTTTTCATGTGGTGCTGCATAGGTTCTATAACTTTAGATAGCAGCATACTAAAGTACGAGAAATAGTTAATATTAATCAGAAGAGCAAATATATTTTACAACAGTTGCTATTGTAACATATTTTATTTGAAATGCTGTCTTTAATTTTGGCATTAACCATTTCAGACTTCTTAGTGCAAATAAACTTTATTTTATGTGCTTGGGTCACTTTTCCTCAAACGAATTGGGTATTTCTTACACAATTTCCTAAGTGTTAAACTATTGTTTGTTCAGCCAACATAAAATCTAACATATGCTTGCTGAAGCCGTCTTCTTGCCATTGTAGTTTATTTGCTTTTATCATTATTTGTAAAATTTGCCTCTACATTGTTTTAAGATAGTTTTGTTAAATTCTAAACCAGTCCTTGCATGTTTTGTTTTAATTTTGTGTGAAATCTGTTGCAGTTCTTTATACAGGACACAAAAAGCAGCAATGGAACCTTTATTAATAACCAGCGATTGTGCAAAAGTGGAGAGGAGAGCCCTAGTCGGGAGATTTTCTCAGGTGACCTAATACAGTTTGGGGTGGAGGTGATGGAAAACAACAGACGAGGGGAGAAAAGTAAGCATGTAATGCTACAATATTCTTGTGCAGTCATTGTTTTCTGAAATAACTTGCTATGAGACAAAATTATGAAGATTTTTCTCTTAGATGGCCAGACTTTCAAAATGAATATCTGTAGATAGCTACATAATCCTTGCTCACCAATTGCTCAGGCCATACATTTCCAATAATCTTTTATTAAACAAAAGCAACTAAACGGAAAGCAAAACTATTTTTTTGTTGATAAGTAAAACTTTGATTTTGTTTTTAATTTGTTAAAATATTTAATATTTAAAAATACAACAAGCAAGGCAGAGTCTTATTAAACATTTTTAATAAACATTAAATAAAGATTAAATACCTCTTGCTTTTAATTCTTTTATCTTTGTGTCTTTTGTTTTTATCAATATATTTGTTGCAAAATTACTATTATTTTTTTCATTTTGCCTTTCTAAATAAGTATCACTATTTCTTTGAAGATAAACCAATGACATTTTTTGTAGCCGTTCAAAAAAAGAAGAAAAAAATGGGGAAAATGTCAGGTTGTCAGAGCTTTGGAAAATGATGAATTCATGCTTTATTCTGTTTTGTTTTTTTTTCTTTATATTCCTTCTCTCTTCTACTATCTGATCTTCCAGTAAAAAAAACAAAATTAAACTGTAAACAATGAAAAAGACAGTAAATGAGAAGAACAACGAATACTTTTGGTCTTTTGTTTTGAGAACCATTTGGCCCATCAGGACATAAGTATCTTAACCTCTTAGAATGTGCTGTATTTTTTTAAAAAGTCTTAGTTTTATCGCTTAATTTCATTTTCACTATTTCACCATTAATAGTTTATTTAAGTTGATCAGCTTTTGTTGTTTTGTTTCAGTTACCCATGGCTGCATAATTGCAACAATTACTCTGTACCACCCAGATGGAAGAGAAGCCAAACCTACGTAAGTTTTCTTGTTTCTTTTTGGGTTTTCTTGTTGCCATTGAATATATTGCTCCCAAGCTCATACTTTTATACAGGGATATTTATATATTAACAGCACATGCACCACTAAATAAAAGATTATTTTTAAAATTTAACTGGTGATACTACTTCGTAGATTATTAGTGGTATCACATGAATGTTAATATGTAAATTTAAATTCAATAATATGCATGTTTCATTTACTTTAAATATATATACACAACAAAGAACCTACATTTACATTAAATGATTGCAAAACACACTTCTTATAATGTAGGGATGTCATGGGCAGTGTGTTGTGCTTCATGACAGTTTATGACAGATTGAATCCTGCTATGTGATTCAGAGGCAGCAAAACTGGTTTATTGTACTACATTAACCCTTTGACTACCTGAGTCCTACAATGTGTACAGAAAATAAAACAGTTAATTCTTTCTGCAAAATGTATGCATGTGTCTGTCCTTTCTGCAGGAGGTGTTCATGTGGCTGTTTTTTTTCCCTGCAGAATTCATACATGCATCTGATTTCTAATTCAATAGAGTATTTTTTTATGATGGGATCTAACTCTATCAAAGTATGTGTGGTACTTTTATTGAGTGTCACCAGTTTAGCATATTTGACTAAATATTGACCAGATTTGAAAGGAACTTTTCAAGAATACATTGATTCACTCTCATTATCTTGTATTTGGGAAGAAATGGATTACCCTTGCACCCATTGAAAATTGATAATTAAAGCTGGTGAAAGATTATTTGTAAGTTTTTACATGATTTTGATATTAGCAAAGAGTGTTTGTATGATTGTTCTGAGGTAGCATTTGAAAAATGTAAGTGCCATGATTAACAAAGCAACACCATATGTAGAGTGAGAGAAAAGGAACGGAAATGCCTAAGTTGAGTGCCATTTTAGTTATCACGGCAGAACTGTACCATGAGAATGTCTGTACTAAACATTCACAGAATGGTATCACCAGTTTTTAAACATAGTTTAAAATTTCACCAAGGACTATTTTTGTTTGTGTAAGAGAAATAAAAATGGGTAGATGTTGACTGCTGAACTAAGTGAAAGAAATTTTTAAACATCTCTGATGCCTTTTTCTTAATTTACACATCTCTCATATTTTGTAGCATGCTTTATAATGCAGTCATGAACCACCCAAAATTGTACAGTTTCAGAAGTTCCTTATATATAAATATATTGAATCACTAATAAAACTAAGTATTTTAGAAAACACAAAATAGAAGTAATTTCATGATAAACCATTTTGAGAAAGAAAAATTCTAAACTTACAGTATATTGATATCTTTGATTTTGTATGATTTTTTTTTTTTTACTTAAATAAAATCCTGCAGCCAATTAATTAATTAAACTTCTAGAAGTTTCTTATCAGGTCACATAGGAAAAAAATATGTTGTTTTTAAATTTTGAAACTGTGTGCTTATATATTTTGTCCTTTACATTTAAAAACTTATATAGATTAGAAGAATGCTAGCAAGAGCAAGACCTAAATATGTCTTGCAAGAACTAAACTTCATAAAAAGACATTGATTTAAATTAAGTTTTGCTGCAAAATACAAATCCTTGCGTAGGTGGAATAGAAATGGTCTGTATTACTGTTGTATAAATCAAAGTACATATAACTGGCTTTAGTGTAACCTAGGACTGGGGTTTATTAAAAACCTATGCAGATATGCCTGTGCATATTATCCCCAGAAACTCTACTTTTTATTGATTTTCTACACAAAACCTATCCAATTTATCAGTGTGCATCATCCCATGAGTCACTATATTGTACATATTAATTTTATTATAGCAGACCAACAAAAACAGGTTCTGAAATGGGTTTGTTTACCCTGTCATCTCCATGATAAATCCCTATTACAGTTTTTGTTAAAATTAACAGAGCAGTAATTCATCTTTATATTGGCATTCAAGATATGAACAAATTGACTATATACAAGGTGAAGCCAATGAGTCAGCAAACAGACTGTACTACATTGTAAGTGTACTATGTCAAAAGAAGTAGGAAAGAAAGATTGAGAAACTATAATTAGAGTCATTCATCTCAATGTGTAAAGTAACAATAAAACAACCTGCTTTTTATGAAAATATGTAAGGTTTTAATACAAGTGCAACCATTTGGCATTTAATGAAATAAAAAAAGCAACAGATTTGTTCAAGACAAATTTTCTACAACAGACTGCTATCAGGTAACCATGAAAAGCAAAGCACGAAGAAGAGAGATGTGACGATATACAGCAGCAAGTGTTCCTAGAGACCTATAAATCTTACTAAAATGTCTAAATTAATTTTTGTCACAGCAGACCAACAATACAATTTTGATTTTGTAGGTAGTTTTTTAGTGTACAGAGGCCTATAAAGTGAATCTGCATCTAATGCTGGTGAATCTTCTACATTTTTCTTGTATATAAATCTGTAAGCAGAGTTTCCAGAGATGATTTACACAGATGAGTAGAAAATCTCTAAACTGCAGGTTCCTGGGAGATGTAAGTTAGATAAATTCTGTTTAGAAAATCTATAAATTGCAGACTTCTGAGTAGAATGACCAATTATAGTTTCATAATCTCAGGATTCTTCCTAGTTCTTTTGACATAACTCAGCACACTTAATTGTGATACTGTCTGTTTGCTGACTCGTTGTTAGGTTCACTTTTCAGAGTAATTTTTTTATGAGGTTTTTATTATTGTTTCCCTCTTTGCTTTTGGTATAGATGAATAACGAAGAGTGTATTTAAAGGCCAAGTGAAGAGGATTTCCCTTGGTCATATGTGTAATTAAGCTAAAGCACTAGGACTTAATTGTCTTGATTACATGTAGCAAATCTCATAGTCCCAGTAGAATTTGTAATATAAACAATTGATAGAATCGTTTCCATGAGATTTTTAATATTACCAGTAACTTGATAATAACAGAGAAGTGCAGGGCCTCTCTTTTATTAAAGTTACATTTGACAGTGGTAAAATTTCCACTGTATCCGTGTTTCATTCTGTTGCATGCTTTCTTAATGGCATGCAAAATAAAGAAATGATCTTGACTGGGTTATGGCCCAGAGTATTTAGTCTCTCTTTGACATCGTGCAGCAGACTTGTTCATCAATGAAAACTTAAACTCAATTGTTATTTTACTGGCTCTGATTTTCATGTTACTTTAAGTACAGTAAAATACAAAATTTATTTAAACTGTTGGCTACTTAACCTTTGCAAGAATATTTAGAAAAATTGAAATTACTGTAAATTCTAGTTGTTATAAATATACATGGTCTAACTGTGTAATTTTATACTACTAACTAGTAACAAGAGCCAAGCCCCTTATAATGCCTAGCAGACATTGGAAATGATGATGACAGTATTACCTCCCCTTAAAATTTGTTTATTGTTTAATTTTTTTCTCTCATACTATATTTAGTTTGTTTACATCTGTTCTACTTCACCGGGTCTAATTTAATAAATTCCTGGTTTAAAACAGTTATGTAATAGTATAATAATGAAGCCATGG
The DNA here is from genome assembly GCA_028829895.1 of Sinotaia quadrata. Taxonomy (NCBI): domain Eukaryota; kingdom Metazoa; phylum Mollusca; class Gastropoda; order Architaenioglossa; family Viviparidae; genus Sinotaia; species Sinotaia quadrata. The sequence continues at coordinate 86,946,995 of CM054178.1, forward strand.
TAGTGTGCAGGTATGAGTCAACAACTCAGCTTACACGTAAACGAGTACCACAGCAATATGACAGCCAGCAATAAGTCTGACATGTTCCACAAACTTGATATTGATTTTTCTTTTAATTATTGAAAAAGAAACTGTGAAAGTCCAACTTATTTGAAAAGAAACTGCTGTGCTTGATTATCTGTATGTGTGGTGTGTGTGTTATGTGTAAAACTCAGAGTAACTATAGAGGGCTAATTGTATCATGATTGGGTTATTTCCCTTTAGTTAACAAATCCATAATTAATAATCAGATTGAAATCACATGTTTGCAACCTTTTATGTTTTACGTTCATTGTAATAATTCAGTTGTTAGGAGTTTATAAACAACATACAACTGTTATTAACTAATATATTATTTATTATAAATAAACCTTTAATTTCTTTTTTTTTTTTTTTAAATCAAAATTGTTTGGGGATTATATCAACTACTGTTAAGGAAATTTGCTCCACATTTATTTTTTATATATAATGTTAATATTCATTTTTTATTTATATAATGTTAACATAAACTAAGGGAAATTGTATTTTACAGTATTATAGTGATATTGTTTAAATATGAGCATAGTAATTAGTGAATTAGTATAGTAATAAGGGCTTTGTTTGCATAGTTTAAACTAACGTACATAAAGAATTAACAGACCCACCACCATTTTAAATACTGGATGTTTTCTATTAGAGACAGAGAGCCTTTAATTGGTAAAATGTTCATTTAGAAGAGGGGTGCACAAACTGTGGCCCGAGACAGTGCTCTCTGAAGCCCACCGGAGCACATTATTTCATTATTTGTGTTGTTTTTTTCTATTGAGGCCATCCATGTGCAATCTGACTTGTGGCCCTCCACGCACTATCAATTGGAAATTTGGCCCTCTGGCCTAAAATTATAAAAAGTTTGTGCGCCCCGATTTAGAATAACGGGTTTTGCAATATGTTTATTTGCAGCACATGAAATTATGATTTGGATATTTAAATTTTATCCAAAGATTTGCAGTAATGCTGTCTTGATATGGATTTAAACGTTTCCTATGTGCAGTTTGCATTTAATAAAGTGACAACATTTTGACATTATATCATGTTTTCTACTCTGAAATTGCCACCCTGTTACATATTTTACTCTGTACTCATACATCTTAATGGTTAAACTGTCAGTACATGAAAATGGATATTGGAGATCATTTGAACAGGCCTGTGAATTTTATCAGAGTACTTTATCTTGCTCCTTAGAAAAATGTGCAAGTTTGTAATTATTTCTTTTGAGTTTGATGACAGATTTGAAAAGGGCATTTACTTGTTCAAATAATTAAAAACCTCAATGAAAGGTTATGTATATATGCCCTGGCTGACTTCCATTTAGAGGTTGATTTGATTTTCTTCTTTATATCTCTATATAGTGGATAAAGCACCTTGTTAATTAATTGTGCTTACTTTGGTTTTAGATTAATTTTTGTTAATTAACTCACATTGTATTTTATTTTTTTTACATTTTAATAAAAGAAAATTTTCTGGTTTTTCAACCTTATTACAAATTTTGTTAATTGTGTTTGTTTGCGGCATTTATTTAATGTTGCTTTATTTCATGTTGCTTATTGTTTGTTAGTGCTGTATTTATTTTAACAATTTGTTGTTTTACCATGTTTCATGTTTATTGGTTTGTTTTTCTTGTTCCATCTGTATTTAGTATTACATCAGGTTGAATAAACTATGTTTGATAGAGTTATTGTGGAATTATATTCTCTCTCTCTCTCTCTCTCTCTCTCTCTCTCTCACACTCTCTCTCACACACACACACACACACACAAAAACATTTTCTTGCATGCTCTTATATATGCATAAACTTCAAAATTTACATAAATATGCAAACTTTTTCATTTCTCTTTAACAACATCTTTTATGTAAACTAATCTGTAATATAAGCTTCATCTCATAATGTCTGTTGAAAGAAGATCCACTGTTTCTTGAATTAAAACGTTTTTGGTGTGTTTGCTTAACTGCTGAGACAGAATCAAATTTGAATAGGTATATCCTGTTTTATTTGTGTTAAAGATTAATTTTAAAATGATATTAAACCTGACTTGTAGAGTTAGTATTCATTTGCCCAATATAGGTAGATTTATTGTGATCTTAAGTTAATTATTTAATTTGCATAATTTTACAGATTTTGTTTATTTTTATACGTTAATTTTTGTACTAATAAATGCTATTTTGATATTTTGCATTTATAAATGCTGTTCTGAGATTTTGCACTGATAAGTACTATTTTTAACTTTTGCATTCATAAGTGTATTGATAAATGCTCTTTTGAATTGTTCATTGATGAATGTTATGAATTTAAAGATGATGTATAATCCTTGTTTACTGTGGTAATAGTTAATATTATTAGACAAAATAGAAGTACAGTTGAAGTAGTGTTGTTGATAACTTTCATAAAATTTAATAATTGTATCTTTTAGATAGATATTTTTAATAAAATAATAATAATAATAATTACAATAATAATATTAATTATTTTATTGAAAAGTGGACTGCCTCTCTTGCTATTTCTTTTATTTTGCTGTCAGCATCATTAGAATGAGGCACTATTATATATTATTTTAATTTATTTTAGAAACTCAATAAATATAGAAAATTATTAAATAAGTTTTATCTTTTTAACAGCAATAATGTTAGTATGAACTTTCAGTATTTGCTTATTGAAGTGACAAATGGTAATATAAAATAAATGATTGCAAATTCTTATCAGTCAGAATGCTTTTGCTGTTAATTATTTGTTGTTTAATTGACTGGTTGTTCCTAGCAGTAATACAATAAGTGGTGGTAGTAATTGTAATTGTACAAGTAAAATAGTAACAATAGTGATAGTTTTTCTGGCATAATGGTAATAGTAAAGTAGTAGTAATAGCAATAATTCATTACAAGTTTAAAAGCAGTAGTAAATTTTGTTTATTTTGTAATGAAAACAGATGGGAGAGAGCAGTAGTTTTCTAATTACATGCACATGCACTTGGCATAATGCTAGTGATTATTGTTTCATAATTAAGCATTAATTGCAAGTTGACATTTCCCAAGCATCTCTCTTAGTGTTCATTATGTTGTATATGGTGATTATTATGGGCATGCTACATAGTTCATAAGGTTACTACAGCAAACAAACTGTCTACTGTTTTGATGTAATTTTTAATACTTTTATCATTGAAATTTCTCCAGTTAAAAACAGAAATTAATAAACCCTACATTTGCAGGCCATTAAGTGCTAGACTATCAAGTGACATTGTGGTATTCACACTAGCAGCATGATTGAAGGGCCTGTTTTATAAATACTGCTATATTTTAAGAGTTGTTTGTCTGAGCAAACTATTACTTTGCCTGAGTACCAGAGACTCTAGTTGTAGCAAATTTATTTTGGAGAAAGGTGGGAGAAACATTGTTTTGTCCGACAATATCTGAGAGAAGAGGGTTCTAAAGCCATACTCCCCTACCCCGAATGCAGAGAGAGTCAATTTTGATGATTATATTCAGATAATATCAGTATAAATATTATGTTGTAATTTTATGGTGAAGCATTTACTTTTATTACCACTTAAAATATTATTTGCTCAGCTACATAGAGTCAGCACAAGGAAAGATCAAGATGCAGTGTGCAGGAAATGAAATTGATGTGTTTGGCTATTAAAGTTTGCCAACAAGTAATACATCTGGCCAGATTCATCTAGCCATTACAGTTTGTCAATAAGGGATACATTGGACCATTAAATTTTGTCAACAAGGAACACACCTGACCATTAAATGTTGCCAGCAAGGGATACTATACCTGACCATTAAATTTTGTCAACAAAAGATACACCTGACCATTAAAGCTTGTCAACAAGGGATACTACATCTGACCATTAAAGTTTTATCAACAAGGGATATATTTGACCATTAAAGTTATCAACAGTGTCAGTGGAAGATTCTCACATTCTTGAGACAGTGTAATATTTATAAAGGTTAACCCAGTGAAGATGACATTTCACTCATGTTTGTCATTCAATTACACACACAAATTTCAGTCTGGCCAACTCTAGCCAATGTAGAGGTTTGTATAACCTCAACAAGGCATTTATCCATGAAATTTTGATGTTTGCTGGGCTGTGGTATAGTGTCAGTCTGCTGTCTCAGACTTTTTTTGATTGAAATCTTCCTTTAACAGTTAAGTCATTGTTGTCTTTGGACTACCAGTGTTGCATGATGGGATGCCTGGTCAGTATCTGGACAAAGGAAATCAGCAGTGTTGTGAAAGGACAGAGGTTTGCATAATCCATCTAAGCACTCTCTCTCTCTTTTTTTCTTTGTTCTAAACTTTTTTCCTTTTAGAGTTACCCATGTTGCCAAAGATGATTTCCTGGCCAGTGCTTTTAAGTCAGCAAATGAATCAGAGGTTTGATGATTTAATCTCTGTGTTTTCCAGTCGGTCATTAGCCAGCATGTAAATAATTCAGATACATGTATTTGTTTTTCAATACATTGTCATGTTTATTATTATAATTTATTTCCATTGGTTTTAGTAAGTATTGTAAATTTATGTTAGTGCTCAATTTTACTGTCTTAGTACCTAAATTAGATTTTTCTTTACTGAAATAATTGTAATACAAATCGTACATTATGTACATTGTAAATCAGAGCTGTATGTGTGTATATTATTTTTTAATATAAATATATAAAATACATAAATGTAATTTCGTATCAGTTTTGTAAAAAGCAGGATATATTTCTTTTTTGTTTGCTAGTTTCTTTTAGGTTAGAAGAGATGCTTTTATAACTTTTGTTTTTATGCTTCAATTTACATGTACTGTGTTTTAAAGAAAAAAAAAAGAAAAATGTTTTGATATAGTGTACTCAGTATTGGATTGTTTACTAACTGCTGGACATGGCAATGCTGAGATCATTATTCTGCTTGCTACAAATTTTATTTCTTTGCTTTTGTTCACTGTTACTGAAATATACTATTATTATGTTCATTAGGATTCAAATAAGAAATATAAAATAATGTAAAAGTAAAGATTATATGTTAACTGTTTATAAGAACCCTTATTATATGTTAAATGTTTATTGTACAGTACCTGAATATTAGAAATATTGGTACATGTAGAACTGTATTCTTGCTGCACATTCAGTCATCAGAATGATAGCTGTTTATGTATCACTAATTGTAAAGAACCTTAATGCTATAAATAATGACATATTTAGAACCATATACTTGCCATACAGTCAGTAACAGAATTATGATAGATGTATAATGTGTTAACTATTACAAAGAATTTTAATTTTAGCAATAATGGTATATGTAGATCTGTATCCTTGTCAAACAATAACAGAATTATTTTCTGTTGCTGATGGATTCACATTGTGTTAGTTTAGACATTGCATGATCCTTGGTATGTATAACTGAGAACATTTTTAATTCTAGCATTATCTAGTGTCTCATCTGTGCAACATTTTTCTTCTCTTTTTTAAACATTTAAAAAAAAATCATTTGCTCAAGATAGTAGTGTTTTTATGTGCTTCTACTAGTAATAGACCAGACACTGGTGTCTTTATATTGGTTGCAGGAATTAAATCTTTGCCTGCAGAAATCAAGCATAGCGTGTCAAAATGATGCAATATGCTCAAGGGGAGATAACTCAAACATTTGATATAACTTGGTTCACATTTCTGCCATTTTGTTGTTGCTTGGAACAGATATTGTTATTTTTAGTGTGAAAACAGAGCAATATTTTCTTTGAGTATTTTTTTTTTTTTTAAAAGCTGGGATGCAAGAGATTTGTGAAGAAGACAAATAAAATAAGAGCTGTATTATATTATTGTACTTAAATATAGTGTAGCTTTTTAAAATCTTGATTTTCACTTTTCTTTTTTTCTTTCTTTGTGTATACTATATAAAAGAAGAGCCAAAGAGCAGTTTTACATTTACTCTGTATGTGACAAAAATTATTTAAAAGATCATATGAGCTTTTAGGACTCTGATCATTTCTAAACAGCCAAGCATGCAGGTTTTAGAAATATGAACATGACATGTATAACCATGAACATCACCACACAACATATAAAACCATGGACACCACCACCACCACAGTGCATAAAACCATGAACACCACCACCACAGTGCATAAAACCATGAACACCACCACACAGCCTATAAAACCATGGACACCACCACACACAGCACATAAAACCATGAACACACCACACATCACATAAAACCATGAACACCACCACACAGCCTATAAAACCATGAACACCACCACACACAGCATTTAATCCATGAATACCACCATCCAGGCATCTGTGCATGTATGTGCAGACACTTTTTCACAACTCCCCCCCCCCCCTCCCAACCCCCCCCCCCCTACACACACACCATCACACATTAAAATATTGTTTAGTGTTCTGTTTTTTCTCCTTCCTTAACCTCTTTTCATATATATATTTTTTTCTAACCCTTTCAGTTGTTGACTTTTTTTCCCTTAAATTTGGGGTGTTCCTTTTGTCTGTTAAATAGCTGAGGAAATGACTTCCTCTCTATATTTAGCATAAGGCATAGTGGCTGCCTGCATATTTCATGGTGGGCATCTACCAATGTGCTTAGCTATTTAAAGCTCTATCTAGGTGGGAAGTATTTCTTGCTGTAAATTGCTCCTTTTACTTCTTGTAGTGTTGTAAAAGATTGTTGTATTTTTCCAAGTGAAATTTTGTTCTCTTGGAAAGTACTTTGCTACTCATGATTGCATCTCTTAATTTTGTTGCATTAAATACTCTACAAAAATGGGAAGTAATTTGTACATTTCCTAAATCTTTAAGCTTGCGTGAAAAGTACATATTTGATTTCTTGCTAGAAGCAACTTATGCATTTGAAAAAAAACCCTTTATAGTTTTTGTTAGGGGTACATACACAATTTCTTGATCTTTGAGAAAATATTTTTGCTTTTCAAATAACCATTTTCCATGGAAACATAACTTGCTGATATAAATCGCTGCATTCATCATTTTTTGTTTGTTTTTTGTTTGACTTATTATTTTTTCACTAAAATCTCTGCTTTTAAATCATTCCCCTCTCCCCCCCCCCAAAAAAAAAAAAAAATCAAAAAAAATCATAGTTTGGAGTAACAGTTGAGATCTGTATTAGTGATTACATTTAAATTTATAAATTTATTTAATAGTACATGTAATCTGACTTTCCCAACTTTTCCATTAATTAATTCAGTAATTAAATATTTGATTTTGTTATTATATTGTTTATGTTTTACTTTTTCAAATATATTACATTTTTTTTTTAATTGTGATGTTTGCTAACCTTAAACTCTTTCCTACTTTTCTTTTTTTCTTTTCTCACAAATGTGCATATGCAAGTTCACTCACACACACACACACACACACACACACATACACAATTGTATTCTGATTTTAATTTATCTTGATGGTTGAGGCAGGCCACTTGTGGTTTATGCTAAAACATGCTCAAGAAAATTAAATCAGCTTGGTATGGTCTTGGGATGAATAGAAAGAAGAGAGAGTTACAAAGATTTGAAAGAAGTAAAATAATAAATGTATTGTGTTTGCTAGGACGTATATAATTCAGACAAAATTTGACTATGACTTGGCAGCTTACAACTTTGCTAATTATATATACAAATAAAATAGGCCCATATTGTTAATATGAGAAAATTAGTATGAAAATCACTTTAGGAAATGATTTATGGTGCCAGGAAAGCCAGAAAGGATTTTATTCTTAAACCATAATTTTCAGCCTATTGATAAAGTATGGAAATAAGAAAAAGTTACCCTTTCTAACCCAAGAGTTAATTAAATTTGCCCAAGAGGGTAAGCTTCATTATTTGTGCCACTAAGTTGTGTTGACAGCTCATGCATCAGCTTGCTGGTTTCACTAGACAGAGTTAATTTTCATTTTCAGTGGTATTTTGGGATACACACACTAAGTGTGATAATAGATTTTAATGCAAACAGTTTAATTTATTTGTTAAAATTTAATTATACATAAGTTGATGGTTAGAATATAGCAAATTAGTCGGATTCATCTTAGTGAAATTAGGGTAGGATTAAGAAATGACATGGTGAAATTGTGGTAGGATTGTGTTTACAGAGAGATAATAGGGTAGAATTAAGAAAAGACATGGTGAAATTGTGGGTAGGATTAAGAGTCAACAAAGAGATACTAGGGTTGGTTAAAGAGTTAGCATAGTGAACTTAGAATAGGATTATGAGTCAACACAGATAAATTATGGTAGGATTAAGTCAGACCCAGAAATTAGGATAGTTTTAAGAGTTAGCACACAGAAGTTGTTAAGGGAGTCACCAGAGTGAATCAGTGCAATATTGCCTTTCCCTATGACTCTCAATGAACTTATCACTACTTTCTTCTAGCAGGTGAAATGGTGAAAAGAGGTGTAGACATTTTGAGATCCAACAGTAATATGTAACAAATATGTTTTAAGTAGTTTGTAGTTTGATTAGTTTTCTTTTTCTCAATCAAACTTAACTATGTCCTCAAGTCTTCTCAATCAAACTTAATTAAACTATGTCCTCAAGTCTTCTCAATCAAACTTAACTAAACTATGTCCTCAAGTCTTCTCAATCAAACTTAACTAAACTATGTCCTCAAGTTTTCTCAATCAAACTTAACTAAACTATGTCCTCAAGTTTTCTCAATCAAACTTAACTAAAACTATGTGCTCAAGTCTTCTCAATCACTTAACTAAATATGTCCTCAAGTCTTCTCAATCAAACTTAACTAAACTATGTCAAGTCTTCTCAATCAAACTTAACTAAACTATGTCCTCAAGTCTTCTCAATTAAACTAAACTAAACTATGTCCTCAAGTCTTCTCAATCAAACTTAACTAAACTATGTCCTCAAGTCTTCTCATTGGCACCAGCAGCTTCAAAACAAACTTGTTCATGTCTCACTAGGAAATATGTCACGGAACAAATTAATTTTCACCTTGAATGGCAAAGAACTTGGTCAGCCAGTTAGGTTTTTCAAACCTTATGATGTTGCCACTTAACAAATTAAATCATTTGCTGATGACAGTGATACAACATTCAGCAGGCAAGATAGTTCCCACTCAGGTAAACAGAGTTGAACAAATAGCAATGTAAATAACAAGATGGGTGCCATGAACCATTTCTTGTCAAGCAATTATGGAAGTATGCACACACTCTGCACACTCTCATTTATTCTTATTATTACAAGAATAAAGAGGACATAGAAATGAAATATGCAAGTGCTAAATAAAATAAAGGTAACTTTATTGACATTGCTTAGTGTGTGTGTTTTTTTAATAATAAAGACATAAAATCTTAACACATTGTAATTACTATTCAGATCTGCACAATGAAAATTAGATGTAAATAGAAACGTTCAGTTTGAAATTTGTATGAAAATATCAACACTGTATGTGTGTGTATGAATCATAAATGAATGCAGAATACATACTCATCCAGGCTGTTGAAATGTATAGTTTTATTTCTCTTTCAGTCCTTTTCTTAATGTGCCCAACCAACCTGGCATTACTATACAGTCACAAGATTTGTACCAACTGGCACATTACCTACAGGTGAGAGAATAATTTGTTTATGGCTGCAATATTGTTGTTTTAAATCTGTTATTGACTGTCATGCATGATAGTAGTTTTTGGTGTACAGGTAACATCTCGTTAGCCACACTCTCGCTGTCTGCATTGTTGCACATCTCCAGTTATATTCAACTAAATGGTAACTATCATGATTTCTGACACAGAGGAGATCTGCGGTCATAAGTTGATGGTTTAAGTCAAGCTTTGTCAAGAGTCTGTTGTAGATAATAGATTATCTGCTAGGTGAAGTTATGGTTACAATGTACTTATATGATATTGCACATTAACATGCTGTTTTAATATTTATTTCATGTACACATTGACATGGTATTTTAATACATATTTCAAGTATACAATTACATGGTTTTTCAATATTTCATTTGTACATTGATATGAAATTATAAAAGTATTTCATTTGCACATTGACATGGTATTTTCAGTTTCGTTTGCATATTGATATAGTGTAAATTTGCCTATCTCTATTTCTGTACTTAATAATTATATCTTTGCTATCAGTGTTAATGTGACCCGACTTTGGGCACTGCTTATGATGATATTTTGGGAGTAAACAACTCAGGTGGAGAATGTGCTAGAAACTTGCTGATGTAGTCTAAATAGGTTTTAGGTGGATGAGTAGTTTTTCTCATTCATTGCTTAAGATTTACAAGAGCGAGACAGCCAATGGTCTGAGATCAAAGTTTATCTGTTGAAAAGAATTTATTTTCTAATCACTTTGATTCAATAAATTTATTGACCTTCTTACATATTGATAACTATATGTTGAAAAGATAGTGGGTGGATTGGATGGATTTATCTTCTCCTTTAATAAAAAGTTTTCCACCTGCGGAAATATTGTGTGATGGTAAATGTTTGTCTTTAATGTTGTGGAAGAGAGAAAACGTTTACAGTGCCTGCATATCCACCAAGTGAGAGAAATGAGTAGAGTCTTCTGCAGAATTATTAATAACATAAATTAAGATTCTCATCACTTGTAATTAGTTATGGATAATTAAATAATAATAATAATTATAATCATTAACTAGAATGGTGTAGGCATCACATGTGGTATTTTAATTCATTTGCATATTGACATGGTACTTTAGTATGTAATTCATTTGCACACTGACATGGTATTTTAAAAGTATTTCATTTGCACATTAACAAAGTATTTTAATATGTATTTCATTTGTTTATATGTAGACTTATAGCATTGTTTATTTTAATTACACACATTGCTCTTGTGCTAAGATTTGTTGAAGAAAATAGCATTCTGTTGATGAATCTCCAAAGGTTAAAATCTTGAGCAATCCTGTTAAGTGATATGTGTAAATGTAGTATGTATTTCACTATTGCTTCCATTGTACACATATTTTCTATATATGCTGTGAATCTTGGAATGACATATTTTTTCTATATATACTGTGATTCTTGGAATGACATATTTTTTCTATATATACTGTGAATCCTGGAATACAAGCAGTTCATATGCAGAAGTTACCTGCTATCTATTGTTTGACTATTATCTTGATTAAATTTCATGTATATGTGTGTATTTTTACAAAGGGTGCAGTCAGAATTACAGTTGTGGATCACATCTCCTAGAAATATTAAAATCACTGAGACTAGTGAGAGCAAATACAAGTGAAACAAAATATTGCTTTTTTTTTTTTGAAAGAGAGAAAAAAATGTTTTGATCAGTTATAACACTATGGCTTCTCAGAACAATTGCATTTGCATAAGAGGTAACAGATAATAAATAAGAATTGGTTAAATTGAATTTGTTTTAGTCCCGTGGGCTGTCTTTGGTATATCTTATGAGACAAAATAATTGATAATGGGCAGACAATCAGTGTTTGCTTTAGCATGTTGCTGCTATTATGGTTCCTGGACTGAAATTATGTGTGTCTGCTATACAGTAAACCTTCTGGTGCGTCTCATTGTCTGTATGCTTTATCTTTTTAAGATTTTAGACAGCTGGGATCTTGGTACATTGATAACATATTTTGAAGAAAGTGTGGTGTGATTATATTTACAAAAGAAACTCCTATAAGTTGCTTTTGCAGTCACTACTATATACACTCGTCCCACCCCACCCCACCCCCACAATCATCACACTCTTACAAAGAGATTATAACTTGTAAATACTTAATACATGTACTACTTAAGAAGTTACAAGTGCACATACACATATAGAGACTAATTTGTGAATAATTTATGCTACTTAATGCAGTGCCTCTCCACCCCTACCCCAAGAGAACATACACTATGCATTGTGAGTACTTTATACTACTTATGCTGTCACAAGTGTACTTACCCCACACATACTTGTATGGAGACTAACGTACAAGCACTTAAGTGTGTTAATAATATATATTAATGGTTGAACTCATCCAAAAAGTGTGTGTATAAAAGAAAGAAAGGGGAAATTAAACAAACCTTTGACATTTTGAGTTGATTCATATATTTTATAATCCCACTTGATGTGACTGTGCCCTTTTTCTGAACTTACGCCCTCACATGCATTAATTTCCACCCCTCTACCCATGTTATCATTGATTTACTCATTTTACTATGCTTGCCTATAAAAACACTGGCCACACTGAAGGGGTTAATTAAGTAAATTGAGACTGTCATGTATATTTGAGATCAAATTAAAACTCTTAGTTTATTGAGTGATATTCAGATATATTCAGTTATAAACATGCAAACACATACATACACACACAATTTAAAATTTATAGTTGTAAATAACTTACTATTATGATTACAGTTTTATCTTTTGGACTAAATACATGTGGTAAAGTATTGTTTAGTTTTATATTTGAATTTTAAAATAACACATCCATTGCCACAAAAGAAAACCTCCCACCTCACCTGATATGAAAATCAGTTATTTTCAAATTAAAATGTAGTTTAAGTGCTCTTTTCTTACTATTTCTCTCTCTCTCTCTCTCTCTCTCTCTCTCTCTCTCACACACACACACACACACACACACACACACACGCACACAACCTAATCATGAACAACAGTTTAACTTTCTGTAGTGCCCAAGAACCTGTGCTGGTTCAAATCAAGGAGAGGCTAATATTAGTTTCATTAGGACTATCCCAGAGATGGGTTGCTTATCAATGGGGCCATTACTTGATTATGAGGACAAGAAACATCTGCTTAGAGCTGAGCACAGTCTTGTTAGTGTGTTACAATGAGGTCAGTACCTGTTCAGTGTCTTGTCTCCCCACACCTGTATTTTATTTATCTGTACACAGTGTGTGTGTGTGTGTGTGTGTAGCAATACTTTACTACCCAGAAACATCTGGTTGTTCACTCTGTTGACCTAGTTGTTTGTTACTTGGTCAGTTTTCATGTCTCCATTGTACAAGATGTATTATTATTTTTAAAATTTGATCATCTTGATGATTCCATGCCAGGTTTTAAAAAAAGTGATTGTAGTTTGTTTCTTGTAGTTGACATATTCTATCTATCTATCTATCCCTCGTTGGGGCACCACTTATGACCTGACAACCAGTTTCCTCCATTCCATTTTGTTCTTTGCTAATCTTACTGTATTGCTTAGTTTCAGTCCTGTCCACTCTGAGATGTTATCCTCCCATCTTTTCCTCTGTCTTCCTATACTTTGACATCCTTGCACAGTACCTTGCATTATTGTCTTGGCAAGCTCTGTTGATCATTGACATTTTATGAAGTATTATATAAAATATCCTAAGTTTGCTGGGGTTGGGGGGGGGGGGGAGAGGTCTTTTAGTCTTTGTATATCTTTGTCTGGTGACCTTTGTTTTTATATCCTAGTAAGTCCTATATCTCACGACCTTTGTCTTTATATTTCTGTTCTTTATCTGGTGACCTTTGTTTTTATAGCCTAGTAAGTCCTATATCTCATGACCCTTGTCTTTATATTTCTACGTTCTCTATCTTTTGACTTTTGTCTTTATATCCTTTTAAGCCCTCTATCTGGTGACCTTTGTCTTTATCCTTATAAGTTCTCTATTTGGTGACTCTTTTCTTTATATCCTTGTTAAACTCTATCTGTTTTTGTTTTTATATCCTTTTAAGTCCTCTATCAGGTTACCCTTCAGTGTTGAAATAACCCTTTAGAAGATTTCTGAAACAGATGCTTTTCCAAATAATTAGATTTCAAATTTGGGTGTTTTCACCTTAACAGTTTTCTTTGCATATAGCTTTCATCAGTGCCAGTGTAATTTATTTATAATGCCCTATTGACTTTCCTTGGATAAACCAGCCACATCTCCCCCCCCAACCCCTTCCAACTTTTTATTAGAGTTTATTCATTTCCATTCATTCCATTGATATGATTTTTTTTTATTGCCAGAAGATAACATTTTAGTTTTCAGGGGCAAATATTTTAAGAGAATACCCCCACCCCCAAAACACACACAACCAAATGAAATTATGTACCATTTATATAATTTTAATATATTCCAGCCCCATAAAGCAAAAATTTCAATCATTTAAAATTATTTATTATTATGCATGAATTTAAAATAATTATTATTTATGTTCTAAGTGTATTATTTTCAGTATAAGGCTGTTTCATAATTCAAGTCTTGTTAAAAATAAAAATAATGTGACGTCACAAGTTTGGAAGAAGAAAAGCTGTATCCTTCTATCTCTTTTTACAAACAAATAAAAATAAAAATATTTATATTTTATTAAAATTTTAAATAAATGTAGTTGTAATGTCATTCAAAGAAGAAAGAAAAGAAAGTAAATATTTTGAATGGATCTCAAAACACGTACTATGTTGTCAATGCCTTGAAACTAGACTGATTAAAGTGGGGGGGGGGGGGAGGGGAGGGAAGACCTGTGAAGCTTCTGCAGGCAACGAAACGCTACATAAACATACTTCTTGGTATTGCCCCGCAAAACTATTAATAGACCAGTGAGACATGTCAGCCGATCTCTGCAAATCACTAATAAAAATGTAGACAGTCATACATCACAGTAAGCTTGTTTCTTACAGTAATGAAAAGCGAGTGGATTTTTTTTTTAAAGGCCCATGAAGGGAAAAAAATCCAGTCCAAGGTTGTATAGATGAGTGGGGGGGGGAGCACACCCATCTCTACCCCTTCAGTTGATTTTGTAGGGGTGTTTGGATGAAGAAACAGGATATAGGACTACTCATCTCCTCTTCTGTGGACCAGGTTTTCTTTTTACTATGTCTTGAGGAAATTTATCACAGTTTTAATTGGGGATGGGACAGACCATCTCACGCGAGTGTGACATCGTTAGCGTTTGTTCGTGAAACTAACTTTTTGCTGTTGTCTATAATAGGCCCTTTCTTAGTTACCAAAAAAAAAAAAGTAAGATCTAATGATTGTATACTGGAAATCCCGTTTGCATATAACCAGAACAACTTAATTTTCATTAGATTTTTAAAAAAATATTATATGGACTTAAGTTCACACTCAACTTGGTGACTAAAGAGACTAAGTGTAATCTCATTGGGTACAGTTGATATAAAGAATGGGAAACATTGACAGAACTGCTTGTCTTGAGGGATGGATAAAAACTTCACTGAGCCATGGATAAATTACGTCATATCGGGATCATAAATTCTATATCAATGCGAGCCTCACTGCATAAATGACTTGCAAACTTCATCAGGCCTCACCCACCCAGTCTCCTCCCTTTTGTTCACTCCCACCCCGAGCACGCCACTGTAATGAAGATTCAATCAACTTCCACTCCATGTAACCTTACTAACGAAAGCTGAGACTGTATAGCGCGGATAGTCTTTGTACAGACGGCTCTCTTGTCCCGCTTTATGAGGGTGGGTGGGGCTCCTCCTAGCTCAGGAACCACCTGCGATTATATTGCCTGAGGAAATGAGCGCTGGGGTGTACCAGGGGGTTGTGCGATGAAATTCCACGCTCTCACTGGGATATTAAAGAGGCATTGCTTAGCCTTGCTCTGTCGAAATTGCTCATTTAGTTACGGGAGTGTGGGAGAGAAGGGAAAAGGTAACAACAAGGAAAAAAAGTAAATAAGTCTAAATAATACTGTCTCCTAACATACTCAGTGAAATAAAGATAAACAACGGGGTCAAGGGTCAGCAAGTTGTGACAGCGATTTGAGGAAAATTGCAAATGGATGTGTACACATTTTTGTTGGTTTTTTTTTTGGAGGGGATGCGAAAATGAATAACCAGGTGCGTGGGAGTGAAAAAAAAAATGACAAATGGAAAATTTCTTTTTGTTTTCTGATCACAAGTGGATTTAAGAAAACCCTGTCTCGGTGTTAACAAAGACCGGGGGGGGGGGGGGAACGACCGCCACCTCTCAACATCTAAGTGATTTGCTACAGTGGAATTATTATAAACTGGGCTCTGAAGTTGTTGACAAGCGTGTGTTGGTCACATACCTGACGAAGTTAAAAGCGCTTGGCGCTGTTTCGTTTTCATTTTAATTCGAAATTTATGCCCTGGAGAAAGAGACAGGCGAGACAAAGCAGTGAGTTTAATATAATCATGGGGACAGCACGGATCTATTTTTATAACGTTCTGGAAGAGTGTGTATACGTGTGTGTCTGTGCGGCGTGCACACTGACGTGATCTAGTCACCGTAATGTACGTAGTCAGACTTCATGTGTTGTGTCATCTGTCGCGTCAAACTTGTAACAATCATTGAAACATGGGGCATGTATGTTATAACATACTTGGAATCGACAAAAACGTGCTAGCGCGTACAGCTTGTGGCCCGTTTGTTACCTGAGTGGGGAACCCTGCATCCGTAGTGACTGATTGACATTTTTAGACTGCCCCCTGTGGCTTTTGAGGGACCAGGGCTGAGCAAGCAGAAGTTTTGTTGCTTTTTTTATTCTGACTGTATCAGTCAACTGGCTACGCGAAAGTTTCACAAGATATTTTAGAAGTAACAAAGAAATAAGATTAAACAGTTTAGAAATTATTTTATTTCCTAACTTTACAGAATGTAGAGGACATTCTCAAGTGGTTTTATATTTTGGTGGTGTTCCGAATTTTAAAAAAAAATTTGAGGACAATTACGACATTTATTCTTTTTTTCTTGATATTCAACTTCAGGTGTCGGTATAATTAATATACCAAGTTATATACCATGACTGCATAAAATTTTATCATATGACTCTGGGTCATTGACTTGGGATAATGTCAGTTGTTGAAACATTACCACCAGAGCTTTCTGCTTCTGACACATGCAGTGAAATAATGAATGTAATGGACTTCAACTGGAATTCAGTTACGGACATCATCCTCCATATTATGGACATAGAGGAAGAGGTATGGCAAATGGGTGTCAAACTTAATTGTTAAACGAATAGATGATGATTTGATTAAGAAACTAGAGAGAGAGAGAGAAAAAGAGAAAATGTTTTCAGAATAAAAATTTAAAATTAATTGTATGGATTTCAAAATTATTAGTTACAGCTGTGGACAGGGAGAGTAAAGAGTGCAAATGTATTTCATAAACATTAAATTTGACACTTGGTAAAAATTAAGTTTGACACTTGGTAAACATTAAGTTTGACATTTGATAAACATTAATTTTGACACTTGGTAAAAATTACGTTTGATGCTTGGTAAACATTAAGTTTGACATTTGGTAAACATTAAGTTTGACACTTAGTAAAAATTAAGTTTGATGCTTGGTAAACATTAAGTTTGACACTTGGTAATAGAGGGTCTTACTTTATATTGTTATTCTAACAATATAAGCTTGTTTCATTTGCATAATTTATAATCTTGTGCATTTTCTTTAAAGCAAATTAAAAAAATAATTTGCAGAAATTATTGTTTGATATAAAAATTGTTACCAAAACACTTAATACAGTGAATAATTATTTGTTCAAGAAACCTCGTTCACATGACTTACATTCTAAATAAGATAGCATTATTAGAACACATTGGAACAACTCTGGGGATTTTTGGAAACTTTAATATTTATTATGGAATATTTTTAATCTCACACACACACACACACACACACACACACACACACAGAAATAAAACTCATCACATCGTGTAATTGCTTGTACTTTTTCAGTGAATATTCTGAGGAATATTCTAGGCCCTAAGGATTAATGTTTGAAAAACATAAAGAAAGATCAGCATGAATTTCAGTAAAATAACAATATAACATTCTATACGGATTAATATTTGAAGAACATAAAGAAAGATCAGCGTGAATTTCAGTAATATAAATAGCACTTTATTCCAGGACTGGTGTCCTGGTATTCATCATATCTTACAAGTTTGCACACATTTGTTTTAATTACTAATTATCCTTATCCTGTTCACTCTAATTGTGATGCACTATTGGCCTTTAAATGAGGTGGAGGGTGTGTGAGTGTGGTGGTTGACTGAAGGGAGCTGCTGATAAATACACATGTTTATTTAAGTTTTCTCTTCCTTTGCCCAAAGTTTTCATGGAAAACTCAAGTTTCCTCTTCCCCCCTCCCTCCCCCCCCCCCCCAGCAGAATTTCTGGATCACTTGTTAAAAATGATTTGCAGCACAAGCACAGTCAACTGTAAAGGAACTAATTTAATATGTGATTTAAAATTAAGTTAGTACAGAAATTGATTAAAACATTAAAAAACTTGTAAATGTTTTCACACTCACTTGTCACTGCACATAGGCTTACTAATTTTGTATGTAGGCTGGTAATAAAGCAAAGAGATTTGTCTTTATAGAATTGTGTTAAATTACTTGTTTTTTGTGTTAGCACATTCTGCAGTCTTGTATTTATTTAGCATTAGCCTTGAATAAATCATTAGAACCCAATGCTTAATCTGCATGACTAATCAATACAAGCTTTAAGTCTAAAAAATCCTCTAGCATTTGATCTAGGCTAGGTTTGATAATAGTTCTATAACATTTTAATCTAGACTAGGTTTGATACTCAGAAATCCTATAGCATTTGATCTAGGCTTTGTTTATTACTCACTAGTCCTGTAGCATTTGATCTAGGCTTTGTTTATTACTCACTAGTCCTGTAGCATTTGATCTAGGCTTTGTTTATTACTCACTAGTCCTGTAGCATTTGATCTAGGCTTTGTTTATTACTCACTAGTCCTGTAGCATTTGATCTAGGCTTTGTTTATTACTCACTAACCCTATAGCATTTGATCTAAATGTTGTTTATTACTTACTAATCCTATAGCATTTGATCTAGGCTTTGTTTATTACTCACTAACCCTATAGCATTTGATCTAAATGTTGTTTATTACTCACTATTCCTATAGCATTTGATCTAGGCTTTGTTTATTACTCACCAGTCCTATTACATTTGATCTAGACTAGATTTGACACTCAACAGTTCTTGTAGCTTTTGATCTAGACTATGTTTGATACTCAATAGTTCTGTTTTATTTGGTATAGAATAGACTTGATAGTATATGATACTCAATAGTTCTGTAGTATTTGATCGAGACTAGGTTTCATTTATTTGATCTAGATTAGGTTTCATAGTTTTGATCTAGATTAGGTTTGGTAGCCAAGTAGCATTTGATCTTGACTAGGTTTGATATTCAGTAGCTCTGTAGCATTTGATCTTGACTAGGTTAGATACTCAGTAGTCCTGTAGCATTTGATCTAGATTAGGTTTCACAATATATATTTCATACATTTATCTAGACTAAATTTCATTACATTTGATTTACAATTGGTTTCATACATTTATCTAGACTAAATTTCATTACATTTGATTTACAATTGGTTTCATACATTTATCTAGACTAAATTTCATTACATTTGATTTACAATTGGTTTCATACATTTATCTAGACTAAATTTCGTACATATGATATAGACTAGGTTTCATACATATGATCTAGACTAGGTTTCATACACATGATATATACATAGGCTGAAATAAATAAGCTGCTCATGGGCTGAAATAAATAAGCTGCTCATGGAGATGAACTGTCTCTGGCTGTGTTCGATGCATGAGTTGCTGCATATGAATTGTTTTATATGTATTAAATAATCATTTTGTGTCAAGTTTTAAGCATTGTGTACCCTTTAAATAGTTGTTAAATAAGGACTCACATATTATTTGTTAATGTTCACTTTATACCTCAAACAGTTAAAAAATTCTTTATAGACAAGAACAGTTCAGAATTCATTAAAGATGATTCAGTAACATTATCAACATAGCTAACAATAGGACACTTGAATAGGAAAGCTGAAAGATAATGGAGAGTTGAGATATATGCTGCATTCAAATGGAACCCAGTAGAATGTTAGTAATGTATTTCATTCAAATCCTTCTTGCTGATGTTTGAATATTTGTACATAAATGTCATTCATTGCACATTCTCTCCCACTGAGGTACCCTTAATTGTAAAAGAGAGGTGTTGAAGTGGGGTGAGGGAGAAGTGGGTGGGTAGGCATGTCACCATCATTTGACATTTTAAAGTGTGTATTCACAATTCACAGGGTTTACTGTTCAGTGGTTTGGCCCAGTTCTTGTAACAATGTAACTTTTGTAAGCATTATGAAAGCATTGAAATAAAAAGTGCAGTCAACAAAATATGTCACTAGTATAAATAACAAGTAGCATACTAGTATTGCTTTGTTATTTCCATTTCTGGCCCTATGAAAATGAATTCTCTTCCCCCCCCCCCCCTCTACACCTTCTATTATTTATTTATTATATTTTCTTTCAGTGGGAAAATGATCAGATTGTGAATTAAAACAATATTATAGTAATTGTATATGTGAAATGCACACATTGTACTTTGGCTAACATGACCATGTTCCATTCCACTAATCAGATGGTAGTTTTTTGACCCATAAGGCTGTTTTCATTTTCAGTTTAAGAAATGTAATTTTATAAATATTGATTCAGCACACAGAATTACAAATATTGATTAAATATACACTGATACATAACACTAAATAAGTAAATTAATTCAACAATATTGTGTCCACCCCCAAAAATTGTTTATTGTCAAAATGAAGATGCACATTATATGTAGAAGTGCATTTTAAAGTTTATTTTGGCAGCATTCATGAAGAATCAATATTTTTCTGTTCCCACTGGTAATAATAAAGTTGAACTTAAAACTAAAGATTAAATGCCACATATTTTTATAGTAATACATTGAGTGTTGCAGTAGACAGTTTACGCCTTTAAATTACCTTATCAAGGTTAGTGCCCAGCATGAATCATGCAGAGCTAACTCTTTTCATTGGACAGTTCATGTAAATCCCTTCTTTAAAATACCATATCAAGAATACTGAATAGTGCCTAGCATAAACTATGCATAGCTAGCTCTTTTTGATGGACAATTTACATAAATCTCGTTTTCTATTTACTCTAGGATTGTTAGTGCCCAACATAAATAATGCAGAACTAGTTTTTTTTCTTCAATTGGATAAGTTACATAAATCCATTCTTTAAACAACCACACCAAGGACAGTGACAGCATGAATCTTGTAAATAGACAGTTTACATAAATCCCTTCTTTAATTGACATCAAGGACAGTGCCAGCATGAATCTTGTAAATAGACAGTTTACATAAATCCCTTCTTTAATTGACATCAAGGACAGTGCCAGCATGAATCATTATCATGCAGAGCGAGCTCTTTTCAGTGGATAGTATACAGATCCCTTCTTTGAAGTACCACACCATGGACAGTGCTAGCCATATATGTTAAGTGCTCCAAGCAACTTTTACTTATACACTGCATTATCTTTTCTGATTTGCTGAAAAAAAAGAAAAGAAAGAAATACTGGTAAATTTAATAGTACTAAAAGTACCAGTATACAGCTCCAATCAAATGTTGATATCAGTAAAATAATGTATGGAAACCAGTCTGATACATGTAATACAACAGCTTGTTTACAAACATCAATCCCAATATTGACCTAATTAAAACAATGCATGGGAACCAGTCTAATACGTATAGTACATGTATTAGAATAGCAGATGGTCAGAGTTGGGATACACATTATGATAGGATTATAGATTTTCCATTGTGATAAAATTCAAAAGTCAAGGTGTGCATTACTCAAAGATGCTTTTTATGTTTGAGAATTGAGATTAAATGGTACATTTATTCAACACAACTATATGGTATATTGATTCAACACATTTAACATTATTTAACACACTGATGTAAAACAAACTTATTTATGTTCAGTGTACAGTCATGTAAACATCTGTGTGTTCACACAGTGAATTGAAAAACAAACAAAATACTGTTCAGCACACAGAGATATAAACATTGATTAACACATCCACAGTTCTGTAAAGGTCATTTCAGTACAGAGATATAAACATTGATTAACACATCTACAGTGCTGTAAAGGTCATTTCAGTACAGAGATATAAACATTGATTAACACATCTACAGTGCTGTAAAGGTCATTTCAGTACACAGAGATATAAACATTGATTAACACATCTACAGTGCTGTAAAGATCATTTCAGTACACAAAGATATAAACATTGATTAACATATCCACAGTGCTGTAAAGATAATTTCAGTACACAAAGGTATAAGCATTGATTATCCATGGTGCTGTAAAAATCTTCAGTACACAATGATATAAGTATTATTTCTGCCTACAGCGATGTATGGAAATTTATTCATCATAGAGTAATATAATAATTTGATTCATCTCCTTGTGATGTAAAAAAAATTACTTGGCACCAATGTTCCCTCTAAGGTGTGCAGCCGCGCAGCTCATCTGTAAATGCCACGCAGCAGTTTCAAAATTCCATGTACAAGTTTTGGTGGCAAGCTCAAACAGCTTCCAGTTCTGCGTACACAGGAAAAATATTAGAGGGAACGTTGCTCGCACACATTTATGTAAAATTGAGTCAATGCAGAGTGATATAATTCATTGATTCAGCATTCACTGATGTAAAACAATTGATTCGTCTCACTATAATGTAAAAATTGACTCTGTACATTTTATGTTTTACATGCACTTGTTTCAGAAATTGATTAAAACTCCTTTATATTTAATTAATCAACTGAAATTTGTGTGGGATGAAAATGTACAACTACAAGTTCTTATAATTGATTGGTATTAAAAGACTGTTTAAATCCTGTAGATGTAATATGGAAAGCAATTAGTGATTAGATTTTGAAGTTTTAAAATGATTAATACAATATATACATGTATTTTTATTTAAGAAAGAACAACAGGTACAATTTTAAAAATTAGATAACATTTTGATCGTGTGTTTAATATTTAAAATACATTAAAGAAACAAACAAAATCTAGTTAATATATTTCTGTATTGTAATATTTGTAATTATTGTAGTTCATATCCGAGTTATGATAATTGAACTTAAACTTCCACTTATTTGTAGAAAGAATCTCTTCTTTCTGATTTTGAAGCACAGCATTGTCTAACTCTTTCAATGTTTGGGACATAAATATCCATCATGTGTAGAGAAAGGCAGTAGCTGAAAGGGATAAATCCACTATAACATTTTTGTATAAGCACTATATTCATTAATTTATTTCAGTTGTATTTTTTACATTCTTGCTTTCTTTCTGTAACACCCAAGCCCTGACAAATCTTTGTAAAGAGTTGAAAATGTTCATCATGTCCAACTTTGGAGGACTTAAGAAAATTAGTTATAACAGCTTCAAACAGGTTGGTGAAATAAACAGATAAACAAGAACTTATTTTTTAAAATTTATTTTTGATTGGTTATTGATTGATTGCAGGAAGCACTTCACAGAGAAAAAATGCTGGAACAAAAGTTAGGCACCCTGCAACAGTTAGTGCATAACACACAAGAGGCTGCTGAAAGCGGATGGCAGGTTTGTCATTATTTGACATTAAAAATATGTATGTATTTATGAACTAAATATAGGATGTTTTATTAATATAGCATAAGTGCATGCACATGTATACAGTTGGTATGATAGTATGTGGAATTTTGTTAGAACACAAACCAATTAGTATGGTAGTATGAAGTGGAATTTGAGGAATTTTGTAAGATCATAAGCTCTTGGTATGGTAGTATGAAGTGGAATTTGAGGAATTTTGTAAGATCATAAGCTCTTGGTATGGTAGTATGAAGTGGAATTTGAGGAATTTTGTAAGATCATAAGTTTTTGGTATGGTAGTATGAAGTGGAATTTGAGGAATTTTGTAAGATCATACGTTAATTGGTATGGTAGCATAGAGTAGATATATGTTGAATTCTGAGCCAGTTTGTATAGTATGAAGTAGACTTTTGTAGTAGTATTTCAAACCAATTAGTAAAGTAGCATGAAGTGAATATGGTACTCCTGATATGAATTGAAATTTTTGGTCAGTTGCTATGAACTTAAATATCCATGGTTTTTGTTTTTAAAATGTTACTAACAAATTGTAAATAAAATCATTTATAAGCAGACTTTTATTCCTTGAATAATTAGTCATGCCTTTTCAACATTCCCAAGGTTGGGAAAAACAATCAATCTTATTCACTTACATGTGTCTGCATTTCTCCAAACGTACACTATGCATATAATGCCAAAGATCTTTACAACAATCATTCCTATTCAATTGCATTTGTTGTTTTGTCTGTTTTTCTCTAAACTTATTTGTTGTCTAATGTAAAAGATCTTTACCATGCAATAAAAATAATTGTATAGTTTTCAGCGATTTCTAGAAAGACCAGATTTCATACTGATTGTTTTGTTCTTGTTAATTTTTGTTTAACAAATTCACACTTTTGTTTCAGGCTTTGATTGATGAGGATAAATTGTTGTCTCGACTAGAGATGCTGGAGAATCAACTCCACATCTATTCCAAAGTAAGCTGTTTTAATTTTAACAATATTGTATAACTGGATTGTTGGTACTTTATTTATTTCTTTTTAATGTTTTAATCAAATTATTTTTTCCACTCATAGTTTTAAAAAACATGAAGTAATTTATTTTTTTAATTGAAATTCTTAATATGTCTGCATTAAATATTGCAATTTTGAAATTAAAAATTGTATATTAAAGGTTTACAGAAATGGTGAAATAATAACTAAAACATTCTGAATGTGTTCTTATTGACTATTATTTTAGAAAATGACACTTTAGGCACAAAAATGTGGTTTTGACATAAGACATTTTCTGTGCACACTTTTTAACTCATATTTTAGACTAAAAGATATTGATTTGTTTTTAAGTGATTTATGATTTAGGCACTAAGATGCTTTGTTTCTAACACATAATTGAAGCACTAATACACTTTCTATTTGAACTTTTAATTGAAGCACTACAACACTTTTTCTTTGCACTTAATTCAAGCACTATGACACTTTCTGTTTTCACTTTCACATACTTTAGACCCTTGCTTGGTGCACTTAGCTGATTTAGACAATCGATTCTATGTGTACCTGAACACTTATTTAGGAACACTTAAAAAAAATATGATGCTATGTAGAAATCTGATAATTCTTTCATGAGTTATAGAAACTATTTTTTTGTCTCCCTCTTACTCTCTTGCACACATAAACACACACATATTGTGGTGAGGGAGTTTTAAAAGAAGTTATAAAAAGGCTTTAAACCTTAATGTGGCCAACCATGTCCACCCACACTTCAGCAGTCGTTGTTGTTCTGCTTACATTCAACACTTCAGCAGCCAGGTTTCATGAGTATTTATATTCAAACAACATTTAAGACATTACAATTACAAATGGTGATGAGACCCCCAATCCTGACCTGACAAAGATGCCTAAACAAAGCTAACATATAAAAGAAACAAATACTCATAAACTTGGGGATTAAAAAATTTATAGGAAACAGTGATGTTGGCAGAAAGAATTTATAATGAAATTAAATCATGAAGATGCTAGTTCAACATTAGTGTTCCTGATTTAATTCTGTGTTCAAAGTGCGGCTGAAAAGAGTGTATGTATATTTTGTCTCCTTGAACTTGCCAATCTGCAACCATGGTAGGCTGACTGGTGGTTTGGTGATTCTCTTGACCTGGGTCAGTCAGGCATGTTGTGCAAGCTGTGGGCTTTGCATCATTCTGCTGATTCTACAACACATATATTGACATCCACTGTCTGTCATGTGAAAAGTAGGGTGGTGTTTAGCACACCAAACGCACATCACTTATACATAAAAAACAGGGAAAGTGACAACAAATGAACATACATAATATATATATTAATATACTTAATACATTCTAGCATAATTATAATCACAACTACCTATACATGATTTAAATTAAATTAAATTATGACTGGCCTTTCTTGGCAAAAAGATCTTTTTTACCAGTATTTTTTGGGAGAGAGTGGCAGGACAGTGCTATTATAAAGCATCTGTCTGGACTGTAAATTGTGGGGTGTTTTTCCGCACGAACAGAGGCATTCACATGGTCAGTCTGGCTAAATATCTGGGATATTATTACAACAAAACCCCAGGAGACAGGCCAGGTAGGATAA
The DNA here is from genome assembly GCA_028829895.1 of Sinotaia quadrata. NCBI lineage: Eukaryota > Metazoa > Mollusca > Gastropoda > Architaenioglossa > Viviparidae > Sinotaia > Sinotaia quadrata. The sequence goes on from CM054178.1 coordinate 86,973,080, forward strand.
TATCGCCAGGGCCTTTGTGTAAGAGGGAAGATGGCAGGCATATGTGAAGATGCTATATCTAAGATTTGGCCTGCTTGTGTGAGTTTGGCAGTAGATTCTAACTACTATGGTCTAAAAGATGAATGAAGGTTAGGTGGCCTGGTCTCGTACCATGACACATATACACATGCACATTGTCTCTCTGATACAGACATGCAAGTTAGTTTTTTTTAGTTTATGAACATCTCATCATACTGATTTTATAAAGAATCTTTTTGGGATTGATCTAATTTATTACTTATTGTCATTTTACATTTTCTAGAACCATAGTGAAGATACACTGCGGCAGGAGCTAGTAGCTTTACAAGAAGACAAAATTAACTATGAAACTACAGCCAAGGTGTGTGTTTTTAAATTTGTTGTAAATGCTACTTTCAACTTTTTCTATGATGGCTCCTTGATGGGCAAAAGGTCATACTTACTGAAATGTTTCTAAATTAATTTTGAAAGATAAAAAAAATAAAGTATAGAAGAAAATTATGTCACCTGTATAGAATTAATTGAGTATATTAATTAGTTTTAAAAATAAATTTAATATATTAGCTTATGAAAAATATTAAAGATTGTAAAAGTAATTATTTATATAATTTTATTTAAAATAGGTTTTTAAAAATTCATAATACTATTTCAAAATTACTATACATCTATTCCTTTGGGGTTTACTTTTTGTATTTGATTGTTTATTCTAAATAATTTTTTTAAAAAAATGAATATATATTTTGTTCTAGGAATCCCTGCGACGAGTGTTGCAAGAAAAATTAGATGCTGTGACAAAACTTTCTGATCTGGAGGTTTGTTTTTGTTTTCATCTTCTCAATAACTAAGTCACTGTTTTCTGTCTCATTAATTAGGTTACAGTTTTTCTAGTCTCATTAATTAGGTCATTGTTTTCTAATCTTATTAACCAGATCATTGTTTTCTGGTCATTAACTAGGCTGTTTTCTAGTCTTTCTGGTAACTGTTTTCTAATCTCATTAACTAGATTTTAGGTTTTCTTGTCTCACGAAATAGGTCATTGTTTTCTAGTCTCATTAACGATCAAAATTCTCTAGTAAAAGTTCACCATATGAAATAATTGTGAGAGAAAGAGAGGCTGATTAACTCTTTCACTCTTTCACTTCCATTATATGGCAGTGTGAGAGAAAGAGAGGATAATTAACTCTTAACCCGTTCGCTGACCTACGGACACAAAAGGGATGCGCTTGCGCACATCGATAGCCACTTTAAAAAAATAACAATCAAGTCAAGCAGACGATATGTTTGGGTTCAGCAGCCAATCTGCTCTAATTTTATCATTGGCTAACTATTTTTAGAAAGGTATTTTCCATTACAAAGTTCGGAAATCCCCAGACACCTCACGTTTATCGAAGCTGAGCCGCCATTTTGAACCGAAGTTTGTACTACACATGGCTCGTTTCAAGGACTATTTTCAGTTGTTTGCTTGATCCTACCTAACGAACTTAATTGTGTAAATAAATTTAATATATTGTAGATGAAATTCGACAGGCCTACTGAATTTTTGGATGTGACCATTTGATAATAAAAAATAAAAACCGTTCGGTCTCAAACCGAACCCTCGTGGTCGTCGTTATGACGTCGTTATGATACTATTTTTATCGATGACCACTTTAAAAAAAATACCAATCAAGGTCAAGGAGAAAGATATGTTTGTGTTCAGCAGCCAATCTGCTCTAATTTTATCATTGGCTAACTAATTTTAGAAAGGTATTTTCCATTACAAAGTTCAAAAATCCCGAGTCACCCCTCGCTTGTAAAGAAGCTGAGCCGCCATTTTGAACCGGTTTGGAATTATACATTGCACGTTTCAAACACGATTTTTAGTTGATTGCCTGATCCTACCTAAAGAACTTTATTGTGTAAATTAATTTAACATATTGTAGATGAAATTCGACAGGCCTACTGAATTTTTGGATGTGACCATTTGATAATAAAAAAAAAAAAACCGATCAGTCTCAAACCGAACCCTCGTGGTTTTCATATGACTCTTTCGTTTTGTTCAAAATCAACCAATTTCCCCAGAATAATATTTATTTACACAAGATAAATTATTATTTATACCATATATTCAAATGGCAATCAACAAAAATCGTTTTCTTTCGGATTTTATTCAAGGAAACATCTAACAAATTGACGAAGGTCAACACAAGAAAAAGGTAAGAAAACTTTTTATTTATTTATTTATTTTTGAATTTAAAATAATAATAAGCAAACGTTAAAAAATTAAATAAATATTTTTAAAATGTCCCCCATAATATTTATTTTGAAAATCATTTTAGAATTGTACGAATTATGCTTGCTTTTAATTATTTAGTAGACTAGTAAAAAAAAAAAAACGGTGAAAATGTTCCCAAGTTCAACAAAAAGATAAGAAATCTTTGTATTATTTCTTTGTTTTTGAATTCGAAAAAAATTTAAAAAATACTTTTAAGATTCCTTAGTATGTCTATAATAGGTAGTAATTTAAATTTTTAAAATCCATTGATAATTACAGTCGCTTTAAATTTTTTAGCACACTGACCCATTCAGTTATCGTTAGCATCCAACATGGTTGCCGGCCAAGGGGTTAACTTCCAATATATGGCAGTGTAAGAGAAAGAGAGGATGATTAATTCTTAACTTCAATATATGGCAGTGTAAAATATACTAAAGAAATGTATACATAAAAAAATAAAAATATTACTTTTCCCCAAGTGCACTTTGTCGCAAGAAGCATACCTGACCAGTCGAGTTTTCTCCTCCTTTTATTGGAAAAGTAGCACACATGCACATAATTATTTTCAGTGACATTTATTTATTTATTTTTCAGCGGTCACTTTCTTCTGCTGAGGATGAATGTGGCCATCTGAAAGAAATGTGTGAATCCAGTGAAGAAGAGCTACGACAGTTAGCCACACGCTACCAAGACCAACTTAAGGAAGTACAGGAATTGCAGGATAAACTTCAGGTAGCTGTAGCTAGTATGATTCAGATGACCATTATAGAATATAATTTTAAATAACAGTAAGTTATATCATTTTAAATTTCCTAATGAGTTATCCATCCATAAAAATGTTTAGCCAGTTTTCCCAGTGAGCTTTCAATTCACAAAACTGTTTAATCAGTTTTTCCAGTGACCTTTCTATTCACAAATCTGTTTAGTCAAGTTTTCCTAATGAGTTTTCTATTCACAAATCTATTTTTATAAGCCTGTGGACAATGCACAGAGAGTTTGAGAGATGAATTAGGAAAATTGAGTCTTAAATGATTTATGATTAAAACATTATTTAAAAAAATAATCAAGATGATTATATTTCATTCTGAGTTTAAGTTTTTTGTTAGGTTGATTTGGTTTTTTGTCGTTTAATAAAATTTCTTTCTTCCATTTACTAATATTAATGGTGTCTTACATTCACATGCATCACCAGACTACAATTTCAGACCACTGCACTTTTTCTAGTTTGAAAGTAACTTTAGAAGCATTTAGAATTGTTCATTGGTGTTAAGACAGACAAATCTCATATGCACAATTATATAGAAGTACATACACACACACACACACACACAAGCATGCATGCACAATTGTATATGCACAGTCACATTTATTCTGCACAAATAAGACCTCCATACAACCACATGAAAGAAAGCACCTGTTATTCTATTTCTTTAGAAAACTGCAAATACATTTGTCTTAAACAAAGTTTCAGAGAAGTTATCACAACTACATAACAGATTATGTAACTTGTTTATTTTTTCTTCTTTTTTTTTTAACTATAGCAGCTGTTATCCATGAGCCTGTTGCTTATTATTATTGTGCTTATAGACATGTATTGTGCTAAAGAAATTTACTTTTTCCTGTATCTTTTAATAAGCATTAAATCTTTCAAGTTTTTTACTAGATGATACCTGTAGCTAAAGCTTAAACACATTCCTGTTACTTAGAACATTGGTTGCAGTTTCCTTATTTAAAAATAAAAATTTAAGATGTCATTTTTTATATTAGATCAAATTAGATACTCTTAAGGACTACCGAGATACTGATCACACACACAAAATGTTATTCTAAGTTATTCATCACATACAAAAAATTACATGTAAAATATTATACTGAGACAACAGATAGAATTACACGGAGATATCACACATAAAATAGTATACTGAGACATCACGCACAACAAATATACTGAGACATCACATACAGAAAAGGACACGAATGCAGAGGCAAAATTTTGATAGTCGTGCATCTTAAAACAGGAGGCAGAAAAAAACCACGAAGAAGAACTGGAAAGAGTGGAGCGAGAGAAACAAGATTTGACGGAAAAATTGGAGGAAATGATGCAGCAAGAAAGCACTCTCTCAGCCAAGGTGAAGCTTTTTGTTTTACTTTGACAAGGTTAAGCTTTTTGTTTACTTTGACAAGGTTAAGCTTTTTGTTTACTTTGACAAGGTAAAGCTTTTTGTTTTACTTTGACAAGGTATGCTTTTTGTTTTACTTTGACAAGGTAAAGCTTATTGCTTTACTGTAGACAAGGTAAAAGAAATTTCTTTTTACTGTTGACAAAGTTTTTTATTTTAATGTAGACAAGGTAAAGTTTTATTTTGTTTTAATGTAGACAAGGTAAAGTTTTATTTTGTTTTACTATAGGCAAGGTAATTTTTTTTTTACTGTTGACAAAGTAAATTTTTTTATTTTACTGTAGACAAGGCAAATTCTTTTATTTTTTACCTTGGACAAGGTAAAGTTTTTGTAACTGTAGACAAGGTAAAGTTTTTTTTTTTAACTGTAGACAAGGTAAAGTTTTTTTATACTATGGCAAGGTGTTTTAAAACTTCTTTTAATGTAGACAAGGTAAAGCTTTTCTTTTACTATAGACTATTTTCTTCCTATATTTTATAGACTAACTGACCTCAGGATATAGCTTATATTATAAACAAATGAAACAGATAGGGGAAAACTCAAAAAACATTACATTAGATGGTTATTAGGCAGTAAACTTTGGAAGAGATAAAAATATCTTTGTCAGAATGGGCTGCAGGAATTATTTACAAAGTTTTATTTGTTGTAGATTGAATCTCTTCAAGCTGATAATGATTTCGCAAGAGAACAGCTGGCAGCAATGAAAGGTAAAGCCATTTCACATTCTTATTTTCTTCTCTTGTTTATTATTAAAAGATTTTCAGAAAATTCTACATAAATGTTTCACTTTACTAACTAGTGAGTGAATGCTTACCTCACTATTAATTTACATAATGTCTGTTATGGATGCTTACCAGTTTTGATCCATATAGATTGGAACTATTATAAAATGAGAGTGTTGAAATAATTTTATTATTAATTAGTTTCAAACTGTTATTAACTATTTTTTAATGTACATTGCTGTATATTGAGACCCATTATGTTGAATTTAGTTATTGCTATGAAAATGTTCATGTATTAGTTGTTGTTTTTGTTTTTTTAAGTTGTACAGTATTGTATATTGAGACACATTATGTTGAATTTAGTTGGTTGCTATAAAAATGTTCATGTAGTGTTTTTGTTTTTTTAAGTTGAGGTCTCATACCTTTCCTTTTCTTAAAAATAATTAATAAATGTTTTGTTTTCAGCAAAACTAGAATCAATCAAAGAATCCAATCAAGATGATAAAGTTATTTCGCTTGGTCTAGAAAATGGTGAGTGTTCTCCCTCCTCTCTCTTTCTTGCATGCAGACTCCTTTCTTCTTTCCTTTCTAGTTGCTACTTGTGAATACGTTTAGTAAGCAATTGATGTTACTATAAGTTTAATTTAAATTTAATAAAAAATATAGCTATCTTTGGAAAGTTTTATAGAATTACTCATATACCATAAAAAGTAAAGTTTTCAGTTATTTATTTCAGTATTTTACTCATGCATGTACATTTTCTTTGAAACATGGCAGTTATTTCGTCCGAAGACATCATTCCTTTGACATCCAAAGACAAAGGCTCAGAAAATTTAGAAGGTGATTATTTTTTTAATAATTGTTTTCTTATGTAATTTCTTATCCAGTACTATTAATATAGTAATAATTATGTTTTATTTCCTCAGATTGATGATACCAGGGAACAACCCAACAAAAGTCAGACTGAATATTGATCTTAATTTTTTTAAATACTTGTTTTCTTTTACCTTCTTTATTAAGGGGAGATAATTTAAATTACATGAAGAGCATGGTAACTTTATAATAGTTGTTAAATGTCTTGATTGAAATAAATTTAATACTTGTATATTTATGTAATGATTTAAAAAGCCAAATGCTAAGTATTATGTACAGAAATGGAGTAAATCTTTTGGAAAAAATATCCATTAGATTATGTACTGAACAACTATCCTTAAGAAATTAAATAATTTATATTATGTACTAAACAAACTATCCTTATGAAAACAGTGTTAGGTAATGTAATAGACAGACTATTTTAAAGAAAATTTAGATAATGTGCAAGAATATTCCTAGAGAAAAACTCTTCGTTATTAAGTATACAAACCATCTTTAAGAAAACAAAATTGAATTATGTGTACTATCTGTATTTTATATTTTGCAGAAAAACTCAAGGAACTTCAGGCACAAATTGAGATTTATAAAGGTAAGATTGTGTTGATTATTTTTAAATTATGTTTTTTTTAAAGTTAGAAAAATTTACTTATCAAAGTTTATACTGAGGGAAATTCTGTTTAACTGTGGCGTGCTCTACACTGTGATTCTTGAGACATGTGAAGGTGAGCAGAATCTTTCATTTAAAAAAATACTTTAGGAGGAGATAGCTTTGATTAACTGTTTTCTCGATTGTGATTAGGTTTTTAATTTTGTGGGTTTTATACCACTCAAACATAAAACAGAGTTGTAATCATAAATGTAGATGGATCTTTTTTCTTCAATATATTTGTCAATTGTATTTGCATCTGCAGACTGGCTCCAGTTTTATAGTTCTGTGGGTTTTGCACTACTCACATAGACTTAGTCATAAATCTAGATGGATATTTTTAGTTTATTTGTGTCAGTTGCTTTTTTTGTCTGCAGAATGGAGTGCCAGTTTTATGCTTGTAAAAATAGCCTAGCCCATTTATTTAGTTATTTCAACATTTATTATAAAAGTAATCCACTTTTTGAGAAATGTATATCATCCACTGTTCTGTGGAGTTATAAAATTTTAAGTCATCTATTGCAATCTAATGCATTATGCAATCTGCAATTGCTAATTGAGTGTGAATAATGTGAGTGTAAAAGAATAGTATTTTTTTTTAAAGAAATGTCATATCTGCTTACTTGTGGATTTTTATATTGATTTCAATCTAATGCATTTTGTGGAGTGTACATGTGACGATTAATTGTGAACATTGTATGATGATACTCTGTAAATTTTTGACATCATTGTGTCTAGTGGATTGTCAAGTGCAAAATCTATATTACTTTTGATAATTGGATTTGTAATTTGCTAACATGTAAAATATTGATTCTATACTTTTATTGTTATTTATTCCTGAACAGTTGTATATTTTATTGCCTTTTTCAACATTTTTCTACACCATTTTTTTGCAGCAAAACTGGAAGAATCTGATCTAAAGGTCAAAGAAAGTACTGATAAAATTGAACAACTCCAAAGTAAGAGCTGATTTTTACAAAAATACACTGTTATATATATTTTCTTTTTTTTTCCCACAAATATAATCTTTTCTTCTTTTTACCCCTCTAGCTGATTGTACATTTTCTTGCTAGTTGATAGATGTTTAGCAAAGTACAACAAGACAGATGAATGCTTTCACTCTTATGGTCTGTTTAATCTCTAATTGTATGCACATACACATACACACTTTACATTATCTTGTAGGAATTAATTCACATTCTCATGACAAATGCACTCATAACAGGAAGATTTATATTATAGTAGAAATTATGAGAGAAGAGCAAACAGTATCTGGTGGTTTTGAAGGGAGAGAGGGAGATAATAAAACAGTTATTTATATCTAAACCAAAGAAATTACTTAAAACTAAGTAGCTTTTAAGTTTTACTTGCTCCCGGAGAAAATCTGTTGTTTTTTCATTATAAGGAATTTATATCAAAGCTGTAAATGTTCTAAAAGATTTTTTTTTTTTTTACTTTTTTCTCTCTATTTTTTAAAATCCATCTCTGGATATTCATTTTATTTATTGAACATTACTGTATCCATTTGATTATGATAGGTCTGTGTGTGCTTCAGCTGTATTTTTGCATCAGCTCTATGTTTAGTATAAATTGCTCTTTGTTTATTTTCAGTTGTATTAGTGAACATTAGTTTAAGTTTTCATCTTTCATTTGTAACACATTTTTTCTGAATATTATTTTATCCCTTTGGTCTTTCTTCATCTTGGAGTGTGTACTTATAAATATTTGTTGTTTTCTGAATATTATTTTATCCTTTTGGTGTTTGTTCATGATGGAGTATTTTTAAATTATGTTTTCTGTATATTATTGTATCTATTTGGTCTTTATTTTATGATGGAGTGTTTACAAATTAAGTTTCTAAATTCTGGTTTTTTCTTACCATGATTGTATTCCTTTTACCTTATATGTCAGAATATATTTTAGCTATGTTAGAGTGCATTTAAGTTGTTTCCACATTCATCCCTCCTTTTGACCTTTGCTATGTTGGCGTTTGTTATTTTTGTGAACAGTAAAGATATATCTTTGACATTTTTTTTTAATGCTGTACAGTATTTGAATCATATGTAAGCAGTCATGTACCTTTTTAATTTTGTATTGATTTTTGTGTGAGTTGCATGGTGACCAGTAATCTATTCTCATCCTTTTTTTTTTGCATGGGCTAGTGAATATTTACATAGTCTTTGGGAGCATTACCATATATTTTTGAATACCTTTTGTCTCTAAAAGAATTCTTCGTTTTCAATATTACATCTTTCATCTTTGTTTATTTCTTTTTATTTGTTTGAATTTATGCTGACCATTGCTTCACCTTTTTGACATCTTGAGGTTTTGTTGTTGTTTTCTTTTTGTTATAGAAGAGCTGGAGATGGCTCAGCTGGATTCAAGACAGTCTTTGGCAAAAATCTCCTCCCTGGAAGGTCTTTGCTTTTGCACTTTTTTTCTCATTTATATTTATTTTATTTTTTATATGTATATATTTTTTTGTTGTTTATGTGTCGTGGTGTTTATGCTAGGAAAATAGCTTTATCTTTAAAAAGTACCACGCCTTTCGCATTTGCTTAAACTTTGATACAGATTAACTTTTATCATAATTTCATGCAGTCAGGAAAATTTTATTTGCTCGTTCTGTCTGAAATATTGTTAATTCAGTTTTACATTTGTAGACTTATTATTTTTTTTTATTAATCTTTATATAGGTTAAAGATCATTATTTTCTTTAAAGAAATGTTTTTTTTTAAAGAAGAAAAGAGTAAGTTTATTTTTTAATTTCTTTGATATTTGAAGCTATTGTTGTAGGGTGTTATAGTATCGATATAGTATCGATAGTATATAGTATCGAGTGTCCAGTGTTTTAATATACCTGTTGCAAGCAGAATATATATAGTGCATGCAATGATGTTGCTTTACTCAAAGTGTTTTCTTTTACTATTTAGCAAGTGACTGTTTATGAAGGTGTACAAATATGAAATTTTTATATTATTAAGAAGCAAAATCAAGTTTATACTACCTGTTGCAAGCAGAATATATTTAGTACATGCATAGGTGTTGCATTCTTCACAGTTTTCTCATGTACCGTTTTGCACTTTTTTGAAAGTGACTTTGTCTATCAAGTGCACAGTAATGCATAGAATAGCATATATATTATTTTTCAGATAGACTTTTCTTGAGTGTATTCACCTACCTTAATCATTTTTGCATTAGTTTACAATCAGTTTACTGATTCATTCTCATAAATTTCTATTGCTATTTACTGTGGCCTTCCATATTCAAAATATGAAAGATTATTTCCTTATGTAGTAAAATATGCATGCATGTTGGTGGCCTGAAATGTACCCATTGAGGAAATAACACACACACACACACACACACAAACAGAATAAAAGTACCATACTCAACACGTACAATACACACATGCAGCACAGTGCAATGGATTATTTGCTTTCAAAAGCTCTTGGCCTTTGACCTCTTGAAGAACTTAAATATGATTATCTTCTTTTAAAGTTTTACACTTTTTTTGTAAATTTTCCTGTGGCTTAGACTTTCTTCAAGATATAGTGATACTAAGTAATATGAACTAGAGACTTTATAGCCACAAAATCGAATACATTAAGATGTAGTATGCAATACAAACACATTAACATATAATACTATGCTTGTATTCCAAAGCATATTGTATTTTCTTATAATTAGACTTTCTTTCAGATAAGGTGATGCTAATAAGTAACATGAAATGTAAGTTCTACAACCTTGAAGCCAAATCCATTAAGGTCTAATGTTTAATATTCACACATTAGCATATAGTTCTAGTGTTGTCTTTTCAGGTTAAATATTCATCCACATAACTTGGAAAGTATGCAGCAGTTACAAAAATATACGACTCCCCTCCCCAACCATGCTATCCTAATTAATTCAGTGTTATTATTATTTGTGTATTTTACCCCTTTTTTCTCTATGTGTTTATATTCATCATCTTATTATGCAGCTACTCTGCTACAGTCATTGTTGCAAACCATGACAAGTTTCTACGTTGTCTTCTTCATTATTCAAATCTAACCTGTGTGACCTTGTTCCTGCTCCTTTTCTTATTGCTTTTATTTGGGGTTTTTCCTTGTTATCCCTTCCCCTCTTGAATGTTTGTAGTAACTCTGAATGATAGTTGCATTAGTTGAGCAGTTTTCTATTCATTTTCGTTTTGTGCACACATTTTTTTTCTCTTTACCTTTGTGCAGAAAAAGTTAAGCTGTCAGATTTACATATGAACCAAATGATGGAAAATGCATTGGATGGCTTGAAAAGTAAGTTGGTTGTATTAGGATATTTATACTTGTATTGGATGGCTTGAAAAGTAAGTTGGTTGTGTTATAATATTTATGCATATATTGGATAGCTTACAAAAATAAGATGGCCTTACTAGGATATTTGTACATGCTTTGAGGTATTAGTGACTGACATTTAACCCCTTCAGAATGTATGTGTATTCTTTTGATTGTTGTTTGGAGCCCACAAATGCATGGCATGATTTTGTGAAATTGTAGTTTGTTTTTTTTAAAAGGGTTTTTTCATGTGTGAAACAGCAGTTTTTGTTTCCTCTGATATTGTGTTGGGCATACTGTGGTTTGTGTTAAGTGAAAAATGAACATTTCATTGAATACCACTGTAAGTAATTTATTTTTGAAATGTACCAATATTATCAGCTCTAAATTCTTGGAAGTTCTCAGTCAGAACTATTCTATATTTTTTTCTAGTCTGATCACCTTAGTTTTATTATTAAGATTATACACAGCTACGTTATTCAAAACATGAACACATTCTGTGAGTTAAATAACAGATCGGTAAAATGTGCTGTATAGGGCCATGTTTTCAGAATTTTCTCACATTTCACAAAACATGACTACCCCAAAATAAAATGCATTAAAAATAACTAGTCTTTCCTCTCAAATGTTGCAGGCTTGGTCCTAACATGAATTTTATTTATTGAGTGCTTTCAGTTGCTAATGAAGTCTTAGCCTGCATAGGGAGGATAGGTAAAATTCTCCTGAACTTGATTTATTTGATGTAGAACAGAAAATTCTTGAAATCTAAAATGTTACAACATGTGCATAATTCACAATAAAGACTTTCTTCACTTTTTAAATGCTTGTGGGACATAATTCATGATTCATATATCTCTCACATTTTATTTCTTCCTTGTTCATCCTCTCCACAATGCAGTTCAACCTTGTGGGACATAATTCATGATAAATATTTTCCTCACCTTGTTCAGTTTTAGTGCTACCTTGCCCATCCTCAGTACAGTGCAATATAACCTTATGGGACATAATTCATGATAAATACTTTATTTACCTAGTTCATTATTTAGTGCTACCTAGCCCAGCCTCACCACAATATACTTAAACATAATTCATGGTAAATATTTTCCTTACTTCATTTTTAGTGCTACCTTGCCTGTTCTTTGTACCACTATGTAATCAAACAACAGAATATTAAGCAAGGGTGAAATGATTGCTATTTTTGTGTACAAAATTTGTTGATGCTATTTTAAGAATGAAAGTTACTTGCTTTTAAATGTCAAAATAATATACAGGAAGTACTTGATGAGTTGGATAATTATATCTTTGCATCTATTGACTTATATTTCTAAGTACATTGCATCTTCAGCCCAGATACCAATACTTATTTTTTCAAAATGATATTTGTATCCACACTGAGATAATCAGTGCCTATTTCTTGCATTATGAAAGTTTTGGTTGTTGATAGTGATTTTAGCATTGTGTATGTTTAGTTGAGCTAGTGACACCATTTTGGAAATGTTACCCCACTGCTTACATATGAGATATTTTGCTATTTGTATTTATAATAACAACTTGATAAATATTAATTTGTGACTAATAATATGACACCATAAAGGAGAATTATTGTGATGGGAAAGCATGAAGAGAAAGAGAAATTACATTTATTTTTAAATGGATGTGATAATCTTCAGTGAGTCTTAATGCTGCGATAGATATTTCACCAATCTTGAATCATTCAACAATAGTCGTTAATTGTAAGGGAGGAATGTACTTAAACAGAAATATTATTTTGTTTCATTTTATTGAATTTTGTTGTGTACAAAAGGATCAAGCATTGAATACTGAACATTTTTACACACTATTGATGCTTTATCAAGTGTTTGATTTAAAAAAAAATTCTTAAATTGCTGTTTTCTAAAGAAAAAGGAATGTAGTTAGTAGATGTCGTAGACTTTGATAATAACTCATTTAAGTGCAGTGATAATAATGGTTAATTTCAGGATTATCTCACTTTGTACACACTAGTGAGCTTGGAAGATTTCAACTTTGTCATAGACTATTTTTGTGTGTGCTTAAAATAGTATGGAATAAGTACTTATAAAGTGAAAAAAGGGATTTAATTTTAAACTTTAAAAAAACTGATTGTATAATTCTTTTTAAGCACAATAAATTACTTTTATTTCATACATTCTGATATTTTTAGTAGAATAACCAAAACTGGTGAGAATTTTTAATGATGACATTCTACAGTATGTCTTTTTTTGTTGCAGTTCAACTAAAGGAATCTCATAAACAGAAAGACAGCAGTAATGATCTCATCCAGTCTTTGGAAGGTATGGCTGATTTCTGAAGACTAAATTTAGATAACTGTATTTAGGTGGCTATATTTAAATGGCTTTATTTAAATTGTTATATTTGCAGTGATTGAAGTGATTTATATTGTTTCTGAAACTAATTTCAAGGTAATGTGGAAGATTAATATCTTTGCAAATTAAGAAATACTCTTTTTTACCCCAACAGGGTTGGTATTTTCTGGAGTTAAAAGTTATTCATTGCTGGAAGTATATTGTCCTCTGGCTCTCATACTTTGTCCTTACTATCATCCAAGAAGATATTACTGTCATTTTCATAATTCAAAGCTATGGCAGGGTAAAACAAGAGAATGAAACAGTGGCAGAATGGCTGCTAGAAAAAAGGCTGATCTCATTAGCTTAATATTATGCAAGTTTGCTTGGTTTTTTTTTTGAAAATTGTTTCTAATGTATTTCTCGGCTTTATATCAGTAAATAAAGCATTACTGATACCATAAATGAATTATTTTAAGTTTCAAGAAGCATTTAAAATAGAAAATATTTCTATCGCTCAATGATCAGTTTTGTCTCTGTGGAATGGAATAGAGTTAAATGTCAGCAAATTATGAACTGCAGACAAAAGTAGTTTTAAGCTTAAAAATTATATCAGATATGTTTTTTAAAGGATTAAAAATCCATGATAAAATATAATTCTGAAGTACATTCAGAGATCACTGTAATAAATTTCCTTTTACAACTACAGATCATATTCATGAGATAGAAAATCAACTTCAACGATCATCACAACCACTGTCAGTGGAGAAAGTCGGTATGTTACTGACGACCTCTTCCAGAGGGATTGATGTTGATAATGATGTGTCATATGAATCTGATAGTGATTCTGTAACAACCCTTAATGGACATGCTGGAGCTGCATGCTTGGAATGGAAGGTTTCGGACTCGAACCTCCTTGCTTCTATCTCATCCTCTACATCTAGTTTGTCAGATTTTTCTGACAATAATGGTGTGTACTTATATTTATTTCTACTTCTGTCTGCTCTGTTGTCTACTTCTGACTATTCTCTGTGTTGTCTGCTTTTGTCTATTGTGTCTATATTTAGTTTTCTACTGTCTCTTATGTTTTCTGCTTCAATCTGTTTCGTTTTTTTTTTAATTTCTAAATGATCTGGGGATTTTTTGCAAGTACCAGTTCTGTTTTCTTTTTCTTGTTGTTTGTTTTTTTGTTTTTCTATGTTCTTTGTTTTCTACTTATGTGTATTCTATTTTCCTTTTTCTCTCATTTCTGTTTTCTGCTTCTATCCTTTTTTTTGGGGGGTCTATGTTCATTTTTTCTGCTTCTGTCAATTTTTTCTATTTAGTATTTTACTTCTCTCTGCCCTTTGTGGGTTCTGATTTCTGTTCCTTGTTCTGATTCCTTACTTGAGCTGTTTAGTGTATGTTTTGTTGACTGCTTAAATTTTTGTATTTTATTTTCTTGTTCTATGTTCATATGTTTTGTTTACTGCTTTTATTTGTTTACTTTTCTATTTTCTTGTTCTCTGTTCTGTTTTTCTGCTTCTATTTTTTTTTGTTTTTGTATTAAGTGTTTTCTTATATTTATTCTCTTGGTGTTACATTTTCTTGTTCTATCTGTTCTGTTCTTCTATTTCTTGTTCTCCTCTCTATGAGTTTTCTTTACTGCAGAATAGTTAGAAGCAGACAAATGAACACAGAGAGTGGATAGAAGAATAGAGGAGTAAAACAGAGGATAGAATCAGAAACCAGAACACAGAGATTCAAAAACAAATGCTGAAAACTGAACAGAGAGAACAGAAAGAGAAGTAACACAGAAAGAACAGACAGAAGAAGAAAAAGAACAAAAAAAGAACTAAAAAACTTAACAAATAAAAAAAGGAAAAAACCAAAACCTATTCAGAAAATGGAAAGAAACAGAAAACAGCATATACACAGATCAGACATAGCAAGGAAACTAAATACACAGATAATTAAGAAAATGAAACAAATACGTAGAGAACTGTTAAGAAATTGAAATGATTATGATGATGATGGAAAATACAAACAGAAGTAGAAAATAGAACGCAAAAAGGATAGAGGTAGAAAGAGAACAAACAGAAACTTAAACAGAACACAGATAACAGGCAGAACCCCCCCTCCCCAAAATACTCAAACAAACAGAAACAGTAAAAGAACAATCAGGAAACATAATACACAAAGAAGAGACAATAAGAAACAGTAAAAAAACAAATAGAATCTGTTTTCTATATCAGTCTATATTTTATTTTTTTTTCCCTTTCTGATTTCATTGGTTCTGCACGTTAAGTTTTCTAGTTCTATTCTTTCTCTGTATTGTTTTCAGATTCTGTTTGAATTTTGTTTTTGATTCTATTTTTATCATTGCATATTTAGTGTCTGGCTCTGTGTGATCTCTGTCCATTCTTTGAGTACTGTTCTCTTTTTATTCTGTTAATTCACTTAATTATGTTTTCTAGTTCTGTGTATTGTTTCTCTTTTCAGTCTGTTAATTCACTTTGTTATGCTGTCTAGGTCTGTGTACTGTTTTCTTTTCAGTCTGTTAATTCACTTTGTTACGCTATCTAGTTCTCTGTAGTTTTTCTTTTTAGTCTGTTAATTCACTTTGTTATGCTGTCTAGGTCTATCTAGGTTTTAGTTAATTTCTGTAATTATTTTTGCCTTCAAATTTTGTTTCTTTGTTTAATTTTCATATTCTTTATCTTTTTTTGTTGTTGTTGCTGGTAAGTATGAGGCATGAATTGTGCATTTCTCTTCTCGAAAGAAAATATTTTTGAAAATATGGGAAGATTTTTAGTTCTTAAGCTTTTGAGGAGGGAAAAGTCATTCTGTCCAATTGCTTACTTTTGTTTTCTGTGAATTAAGAATACCTGCATTTTTTTAGATGTGGTGCGTGAAGCAAGAGAGGCTCAGAAAAAAGCTGAAGCAGAGGTGCAGAAATATAAAGGTGAGTGTGAAATTGAATGTTTTGATGTTCCTTTCTCAAGGTTTTTATTAATCCCAATAATACCAATTAAGAAGAAAATCATCACAGTCCTATGTCATTAGAAATTCACCTAAACTCTAAATTTTGTTTGAGATTGTTTCATGAGAAAAGAAACAGAACATTACTTCAGTCCCTGTTTTGTTTTGATACTATATTTGATAACAAGAAATTCACTGCGATTGTAACTAGTTTTAAGATTATATTGATCCTGTGTTCTTTTAAGACTGCTTTATATTAATCCTTTGTTGTTTCAAGACTATTTGTGAATTAAAAATTGATCAAAGTTCTTTGTGAGTACTATGTGAGTCTACACATAACTAACTATAAGAGATTCGTCAGAGGACTATGCCAGCAGAAAAGAAATTCAACCCCACACAAAGCAATAATAAAATCAAAGTACCATATAGCAATAAGAAATTCTCCAGAGTGCCATGTGAGTTTGAGACCTTTGTATATCACAGTAAGAAAGTTCATTAGAGTACCATATGGATTTGGAACTTTACACATAGCACTTAGCAGTAAGAAATTCATCATACAAGTCTTGATTGTTTTGAGACAATTTTAATTTAGCACAGTTTTATATGGCTTTATGGCTCCACATTAATTCAGAACAATTATATGTGGCTTTGGAGTCATACATTTGTATTTTGGGACCAAATTCACCATTATAAACTACCTGCAAGAATTTCAAACATTTCTTTGTAAGGCTTTGGAAACCATACACAAAAGATTCAGTATAATTACTTAACTAAGAAAAATAACTAAGAAATGCAGTACAATTATTTGTAGTTTTGTGAGAAAGTAACAAGAAATTCAGCACATGTATCGTGTGTCATGGGCATCAGTGAAAGTAATTCAGCACCCTTCTATGTGGCTTTGGCCTTAGTGAAAGTAATTCAACACCTTTCTATCTGGCTCTGGCCTCAATGAAAGTAATTCAACCCCTGTCTATGTGGCTTTAGCTGCAATGAAAGTAATTCAGTACCTTTCTATGTGGTTCTCAGACTCAACACAAGTTTTAAAAAAAGCACCATTTTTGTTTTAGATTTTGACATATTATGTAAGAATTTCTGAACACCTAAGAGATGTGAACATGGATACTCCATATCATTAATCCATTCATTCATGTTATTTAACTGTACTTGTTGATAAGATCATTATATATGTAATCTGCTTATTTCAGAACTGACTGGTGTTACTGTTTTCTGAATGATAATAAATTAAACCGGTGATGCCAATGTCATTCAACAATTCAATACAAATCACAGGATAATTTTTATCAGAGAACAGAAATGGAGTTATTAGAGATAAGAGATAAGCGATAATAGTTTCTATAAAGTGATTTAGGTGCTGTATCCATAGTCTTTCGTGCACATTTGTAACAAAGACACAAGTTTATTGTTCACCGTTATTGCCTCAGTTCCGCGTGTTTCACTTGCATGTTTGTAGGACACTGATTCACTGCTATTCTCTCAAGGTTAACTTGGGCGCCTTCACCATATTTGGCTTCCTCAAGCAGAATAGCAATTGTAGCAAGTTCCAGTAAATTCCTTAGACCAGAATAGCAATTGTATCAATTTCCAGTAAATTCCTTAGACCAGAATAGCAATTGTAGCAAGTTCAGTAAATTCCTTATACCAGAAATTGCTTGATGTAGTCATCATACCCTGCCACCATACATCAACAGGGTTAAGTGTATTCTCCACACTTATACACTGCTCCCCACCTCTACCACGGTCTGACAATTTAACAGTTTATACAAAAATTAAGTCCAGAAATAGGGATAGGCAAATTTACTCCACCACAATACCATATCATTTTCTTATTCCTGTTTGTTAATTCTTTCTTGACCTTCAAGCATGTGGGATTTTTTTTCACTTGGCCAGCTTTATATTGCATTGCCACATTCATCAAAATACTCATTTAAAAAAAATGACAGTCAAGGTCATTTGCTCGAATTTTTACTCATAATGTGACTTATAATCAAACATGCGGGAGGTTTTTTTTGAGCCACGTGGCCAGGTTTAGGTTGCATTGTTGAGTTCATGGGAAATAAGTAAGCAGTAAATAGTGCTTGAAAATTTCTTTTTCTCATACAATATAAATACATTTTTAGGCAATTATGAATGAAGAAAGTCACCAGGAGTGATGATTACATTTAAATTGTGAGTGACTGCAAAGATGGAGGGCCTGACAAAGCCAAGAAACTCGATCATCTAAGGTTGCAAAATGCAGCACGAATGTTGCAAAGTCATGGGAGGGACCTTTGAGTACTTGGGAGTTTTTTTAAGTGATGCTAAAGCATCCTTGACCTTCGAGCATGTGGAAGGTTTTTTTTTTTACTTGGCCAGCTTTATGTACTGAAATTCAAGGTCATTGCTAAATGATGCTTGAATTTTCACTCATAATATGACTTGAGTTTTTTTGAGTGATGCTAAAGTGTCCTTAACCTTCATACATAGAGCTTTTTGTTAACATGGCCAGTTTGTACTTACGGTCAAGGTCATTTGCTAAATGTTGCTCGAATTTTCACTCACAATGTGACTTATAATCAAGCCTTCCAATAACAAATTCATTTATTTTCCTAGCAATGTATTCATTTTAATTTTCCACCTGTCATATTCTGGTACATTTATAACCCTTTAGAATTTATTGCTCAAAATGTGTATTTTTGTCCTATATAAATGTCTAGAACTTGGTTTCATTGCAAATATGTCTTTCATATGTAACTATAGAAGAGATCAAAGTGTCTAGTGATGAACTGAACCAGCTCAGGACACAGCTTTTCGATTCTCAACAAATTGCCAGGGAACGAGGAGATATGGTTCTAGACTTGCAGGGTGAGTTAGCAGCACTCACCCACGTACACATGCCCACATCCGCAATTGCTCACACACATACACACCCACATCCACACTCGCTCACCATACATGTGCCCACACAAATACACATACATTCCCACAAAAGTAAGCCACACATACATATGCCCACACCCACACATTTATACACATACCCACACATGCACTCTAAAATATTCATGTACCCATACATGCACTCTAAAATATTCATGTACCCATACATGCACTCAAAAATATTCATGTACCCATACATGCACTCATACAAACATAAATGCAGGTGGGTCAGTAGTTGTGCTCTATAGGTTTACACTTGAATCATTTTTAGTGTTATCTTGTTTTTTAATTGAAAGGAAATGTTAAAATTGTGCCCAATGATTTCCAGGCACTCATTGACGTGAAATTTAATAATTACTGTTTGCACCTAAAGCAAAATGTTTACAGTTTATTCAGTCCATACTCTGTTTCTCAATTCCTGAGCATTTTTCAGTCGGGCACAATTTTTGGCCCACAACCTGAATTAGGCGAATGTATTAAAACCTATTGCAAATGATCTCTTAAAGTTTAAGTATTCTATGAAATATAGTGCTAAACCAATTCCAGTTGACATTGCATATCAACATGTATGTGTCTCACTGAGCAGCATGACAATTGATACCCTGATTTTTTCACAGAACAATTGAAGAAGGCAGAGACAGCGACAAGGGAAGTTAAACAACAAATATTGGATCTGAGGGGTAAGAACTTTATTGTGGGCATGGAAAAATAATTGCTCAGGGAATGAATCTTTATGTCTTCTGAGTGCAGAATAAATTGTTTGCAAAATCATTTCCTGTTTATCCTCCTGACAACTGAGATTATGGTCTGGGGAATGAGTCCACATGTGGTGTTCCAAACACTATGATAATGTGTGGATAACTAGTCAATGTATGTTGCAGAACAGTGAAATAAATGTCTGGGGAGTGAGTCCACATGCATTGTTCCAACTTGTGGATGTTTAGTCTATGTAGTATTTCTCAAACACTACAAAAATATGTGGCTGTTTAGTCTGTGTATTTTGCAGAACAATGAAATAAATGTCTGCAGAATGTGTCCACAAGTAGTGTTCCAAACACTATAATAACTTGTGGATGTTTAGTCTATGTGGTGTTCCAAACACTATGATAACTTGTGGATGTTTAGTCTATGTGGTGATCCGAAACACTATGATAACTTGTGGATGTTTAGTCTATGTGGTGTTCCAAACACTATGATAACTTGTGGATGTTTAGTCTATGTGGTGTTCCAAACACTATGATAACTTGTGGATGTTTAGTCTATGTGGTGTTCCAAACACTATGATAACTTGTGGATGTTTAGTCTATGTGGTGTTCCAAACACTATGATAACTTATGGATGTTTAGTCTATGTGGTGTTCCAAACACTATGATAACTTGTGGATGTTTAGTCTATGTGGTGTTCCAAACACTATGATAACTTATGGATGTTTAGTCTATGTCTGTTGTAGAACAATAATATATATCTGATGGTGTTCAAAGATTGTTTAGAACATGAAATGAATGTATGCAATAATTGTGGAATGTTAACTAAGAATGTATTCATGAGCATTGGACATCAACATGTTAAAATATGCAATGCATTTGCTAAATTCATTTTATCCCTAAGTACTTAGTTGTCAAGCATTCAATCACTGCACATTTTGCTCATCTGGCATGATGAAGGTGTAAAAGCACTTTAAGCATTTTAGAACAAATTAAACTTAGCTAGGCTTATGTGTGCAGGAGTTTGGTCATTATGTTTACTTTAGTCCCCAAACAAGTCACTGAGTCATGGTTGTTATTCTTCATCTAAAATAATTTACAGCAGATGAAGTCATTCAAATAGTTGTTTGTCCTACATAAACAGCTGTTTTCACTGTGTACAATATGTTAAACTGTAAACAGGAATTTGTAGTTAGAAAAAGTAACTAACCATCCTTAGTAAACCGACAGAATCAGTTCATTTTAGGAAGATACTGCAGAGGGGAAAAGATTTCTTAAAAGATTGTTGAAATATCCTTAATTTTGCTTGAATGAAGTAATTTCAGACAATTTGTATTTGTCATCATGAATCTTATTGGTCAAAAAATTCATAATTTAAAATAACTTGTTCCTTAATTGCCTTGAATTCTGAAAGTTGAAGTTTGTGTTAGGTGGAAGTTAATTGCTATGTATGTATGCAATAAGGGAGAATTTGTTAGTTCAGTATTAGAATACTTTTTCTGAACATTTCTGCATTTGTATTATGATCCTTTAGTTATATTTTAATTTTTATTGATTTTCCTTTTTGGTTTCATTAGCATATTATGCACATTTACCTGCATTATGAGGCATGAAATTTCTTATTTAATTGTTAATGGAACTCTCTTTTGTATTTTGTCAACAACCCTGTTGTAGAAACCATACCAATTCTAACATTATTTTGTGGTCATTTGCTGGTTTGATTTTGGAAACAAATTATACCTACATCGATATTTTTATTTCATCTTTTTTAATTATATTTATTTAGAAAAGATTTAACAAACAGTAGGATAACTGCAGTGCAGTTAAGGTAACAAGATTCTATTAATGATGTATTTTTTAAAAACACAGTTTCTTGGTTATGCTATGGGCAGACTGTGAGGTATATTTACCTTCATACCTGTGAGATATGTTTACCCACTGCAGTATAATCAAAGTCTGTGGTAATGCATTATGATTACAAATGTGTGCATTAGATTTTATTGCTAAAAACTTAGCTTAATTTTAGAGTAGTGAACCTTTAAAAATCCTTTTTCACTCATTATACGTAATTTTCCCATTATTCTGAATGATGATTTTCATTTGCAAGTAATTATGGTTCACCATAATATAATTCAGAATATAGATTCATTATATGGGGTGAAATCAGTTGTAAATTTAGTGTTGGTTGGGGGAAGGATGGGGTTCTGATACATTTTATATGTCTGTGCTGTAAGTGACAGCACTGTAATAAGGAGTACCTTATTTTAAACATATTTAAAATGCTTGCTGGTTTATTAATTTGCTTCAACCACCTCGCGTTTAATTTTTTTCCCTTCCTGTTTGCATGCTGCATGTCCCTAAATTGTCCACTCTCTCCTTACTAAACAGATGGTCTCTTGGAAGAACAAGAGCAATCACGGCTAAGTCATGGAGTTGTGGAGAGTCTGCAGAGTGAGTTGTTGGCCCTGATTTGTAATTTCCTGTATCTGCATTGCATTGCTTAATGTTGCTGACTATGTAACTCAGCAGCAACTAGTGGCTATCTTAATATGCAGAACACATTATAATGCTTTTCTGTAGCTTTTTAAAAAATTTTATCTTTTGTAATAGAGAAAACAGTAGTCTGTCTGCAGACAGCTGTGGGTTTGTGCTAAAGCCTTAAATTATTTATTTTAGACAGGAAAAAGATTTTAGCTGTTACGGTTTTGTAGCTAATTGTTTTTGAACTGAAAAATTAGTTGTATGCTGGAAACGTTTTACTGGTTATGTTGTTGCTCTAGATATTTTAATAAGGATTTGCGGGGTGGAATGGCAGTAGAGCTTGCTGGAAACAAATTAGGGTTATGGGTTCTATTATAATATTGTTTTTGTGTGCATTTGTTTGTGCGTGTGTTAAGGAAATAATATGCTGAAAACAGTTTAGTGTTTTTGGATTTTGCTATATTTTTGTAAAATTTGAGCAAGGAGGAAAAAATACAGTACTCCTTAGTTCTCATCTGCTAAAACAGTTGAATGGTTATATTTTGCTTTTTTTCTGTAGATGTGCAGATTCACTAACAGAATATTTGTAGGTTGTATGCTAGTACAATAGTTGTGAAGTTTCATTAGGAGACTGTTTTCAAGTTGCAAGATTGTACTTAAAGGTGGGATGCTATTAGTATATGTATTCAGGTTGTAAGGTTATTGGTATGTCTGGTTTGGTAGTGGAATACTTCAAAAAGTTGTAAAGTTGTACTTGTTAGATTGAACAGTATATATTCAGGTTGTCAGTTCCCCTCCCCCCCCTCCCCAACCCACCCCTGAGGTTTTAGTAGCACACCTTTTAGGTTGTAATTTTGAATATGGGACTTTATTAGGAGAATAATTTTCAGATTATAAAGTGGTCAGTGTGTGGCTTTAATAACAGTATATTCATGTTGCAAGTTTGTTAATATGTGGTTACAGTGGAAGAATATTTTGTAATATTTTTGGTATTGGACTTCATATCAAATTATATCAGATTGTAAGGCGGTGGTGGGTTTTAATAACAGAATATATTTGAGTTTTAAGTTTGTTCATATGTGGCCTCAGTGGCTAAATATATTGAGGATATAGATATGGAGCTTAGTAGAGGATATGTTCAGGTTTTATATGTAGGGCTTTAGTAGTAGGATATAATATATTGTTTCAGGAAATGAGTCATCTAACCAGTTAATAAAGCCTTTAAGAGACATTTATGAATGTTAAGTCAGCTTTTGAGATTTAAGTTTAGTGATGTCTAGATGATCCTATATTATATATCTAAATTCTTTGTTTTATTCCATTGCTGGTAAAAATTACAAAATTGATGTCCCCATAATTGTATTTGTTTTTGTTGGCATGATTTATCATCATAAAGTTTATAAATTTTGTTTTGGTATTGTAAAACTGATTTTATTTTGTCAGATATTTGTATTTACTGTACATATTTGCTAATTACATTGTTATTTTGACTGCTTGGTATATTGCTTTGAACACTCCCCAAATGTGACTGAAATGCTGGCAAAATAATTTTTTTTTAAATTCCTACATATCATGCACACCTCACCCCAAAATTTGTCAAATAAAAACTGCTTATAAGTGTGCATTGCACTTGTAATTTTAGGGAAATATTTTGTCATTTGCAAAGGTGACCATGCATTTTTTGTTCTGTGCTGGAGTGCAAAATTAGTGGATTTGTGTGTCACCGTGTGTCGCTTAATGTGCACTGTGCTTAGAATTTCTTGACACTGTTAGCTTAGTTATTATTAATTAGCATTTTATCATTATTATTATTACTATCATCACCATAATAATCATTATTACAGTATTATTGTTATTGTTTGTGAAGCTCAATTGGATGGGGAGCGTACCAAACATAAACAAACTTTGGCGGACTTAGAGGAGACTAAAAGTGAGTTCTTCTACATCACTCATAACAGCATATTTTTCATTCCTTTTGCACAATATATTATCCTATATGTTTAACTGATTGAATTATTTTTTAGTTATTTTCAGCTTGATTAATCTTTTAAATAATTACATATATACTGGGAATATTATGCATAAGTGTTAGCATGGTGAATACTTGAATAAAGTCTGTGCTGCAAACGCACAGTACTTAACAGCATTTGTTGCCAGACCTTGAGATCTTTCTACAGTCAGAATATTCTATGTCTACATTTGTTGTTACCGTCATTTCCACTGAAATATACAGAAATGTTTACAGAGAAATGTCCATCACATTTGTTAATTCATTTTTATTGCACAAACTGATGTATCCAGTTATGTCGTATTCACCACTATCATATCATCAGTATGCTTTCACTCTTCACCACTTGTAATGCAGGTGTGAAATAAAAGGAAATTCTGTTAATTTAACTATTTTTAAAAGGTGAACAAAAAAAAAAAGAGAAAGAAAGTCAGGCTTGCTTACAAATCTGTTTATGAACTTCAGACAAGTCCATGTTTACAATTCCTCATACATACATAACATAACATACACACATACATACACATGTGAATATTGCACATACATAATACATACATATACACATACATACACATTACATAGTACATATATATATATACATAATACACACATACATACATACACAAAGATACATACATAAAAAAACACACACATATATACATATGCACACATGCAGATAAAAATATTCTCACTTACTGGCTAGTAAATAAAGTCATGGATACAAATATACACATGCTATTTTAAAAGTTATTTTATGCCTGCTTCCTTTACTTACTAGGTCAGCTGCTAGCAGCTCAGCAGTCAGCCAAACAAAGCCACAATGAAGCTGAGCAGCTTCGCAGTAAGATTTTCACGTTGCACGTTTTATCTGTTTGTGTTGTACAGTGCATGGCTACAGGTATTCTGCATGGGAATAACCTTTGAAACTTCCTGTATCTAACACTTCAGCTTTGAACAGAGCAAGAATAATATTTAAGCTTAAATAAGAAGTTAGTTTTCTCGTCATTGCTGCTAAGATTAACAGCTGTTGTTTCCTGTAAATACTTTGAATCTATAGTGCTGTGCAAATGAATTCAGACAGTGACTTACAAATGAATTAACTCATATACAAATGATAACTAGTGGATTAATAAATCTAATTCTGATAACAGGTTATTAATGATACACTAAATGATGTTTTATCTTTAGTAAATATAATTGACCATTGAATTCACTAAGACGTCATTAGTTAAGAATCCAACCACTGAATTGGAGAGTCAGTATATCATGTGCATTGGCTAAAATAGTATTTTAATGGTATATTGATAAATTAGAAATGATAATTGCAAAATGACAACACTTATGGGTCAGTAATGTTAAATTCTTCTCTAATCTGTTTTCTTTGAGTACATACATGCCAGTCCTTACTAACATTAAATCACCCTGTAACTAGTTTTCAGTGAGTACATGTCAGTCTTTACTAACATTAAATCCCCCATGTAACCAGTTTTCATTGAGTATAGATGTGTGGATCCTTACTAACATTAACCCTTTGAACCCTGCGCCCCTGTATGTAAAAATCCCCTAACCCAAGCTCCCTGAGCAAAACACGTCTACACGAAATCAGTTAACCACTCAATGTGTGAAACACTTTATCGCCAAAATTCCTTCTTGGAATGATAATCCGACCAACAGCGGCTGTGAATTTGAATGCACAGGTAGTCTTTGCACACAGAACATCGAAAGACCGTCACCATATTTAGCCTTGTACACTACACTGAACTTGCGCACCAAGAGGCAGACACTCAAAATCTTTGGAAGAGTTAATTTCTAGGGTAAGTCAGCATATGCTGATGTTGTATTATATCGGAATATAATTTTATACATTCTTCCCGCTATTGTGGGCCACTGGGGGAAATTCAATTTTCCGGTAATCCCTCTAAAGCGGGATCTTGAGTTCAAAGGGTTAAATCCCCCATGTAACCAGTTTTCATTGAGTATAGATGTGTGGATCCTTACTAACATTAAATCCCCATTGTAACCAGTTTTCATTGAGTACAGATGTTTTATGGTGAGAACAGTCAGGCATCCTTTTATGGTTCTAACTTTTGATGTGATTTGCTTATGCTTTTGTACTATCTCAGATCATTTATTAATTTACATTATTCTTCAACTGTATAAAGTCAACTCACAAAATTGTTATTCATATTAAACCAACCATCTGATTAACAGATAGGTTTGAAGCTGATTTTCTAATGGAACTAATTACAGTTTGTGATCTAACTTAGTAATTTTAGATAATATCATGTATTAGTTTCGTGTTGTAAGAATAAGAACTAATTGGAAAACAATTTCCAAATATTCTTTTAAATGCTTCTTTCAGTGTATATATTTTCCCCCCACATATTTACTATGCATTTGGCAGTAATAAAAGATTTTGAATTACTTTTTAAATAGTAAATATGAAAAATATCATAGACATGAAATACATGTATAACTATTGTTTGAAAACACACTTAATATTTAGAACTACTTACTTTTGCAATGAAAACTGTGTATAGTTTAGAAAAGCTACACATATTTGTAATTATTTAGTTCACAATGGTAAATAGGTCAACTTTTTAGTTTGAAATGGTACACATAAATAGAAGTGTAGTTTGAAATGGTACACATGTCAACTGTTTATTGAAATGATACATGTGTAAACTATTTAATTTGAAATGGTGTTTAGTTTGAAATGATGCATAGATATAGAATATATATATATATATTTAGTTAGAACTAGTACTTATTTTTTTGTATGAAATCGTACACATGAATAGTCTATAGTTTGAAATTATGTGTATGTATTTCTATTAATTTAAAATAGTTCACAGGAATAGATCCATTTTGAAATGCTACACCTGTTACTTTTTAGGATAAATTAGTATATTATGAATAGATCTGTTTCAAATGTTACACCTGTTTTTATTTAGAATAAATTAATAAATTAGTATATATTAATAGATCTGTTTCAAATGTTACAATACATAAATAATTATCTGGTTTGAATGATTCACATGCATATAACTAATTTAAAATGTTACACATAAAGAAAGTGTAGTTTGAAGTGGTACACATCTATAACTATTTAGTTTAAAATAGTATACATATATAGATTTGTATTTTAAATTGCTACACATATGTAACTATTTCATTTAAAATAATACACATGAATAGTTTTGGTTGTTGTTGAATCGTACACATATCAAATTATTTAGTTTTTAATTGTACACAGCATAGATTGAAATGATACTTATGCATATAATTATTTAATTTACAATGTTGCACATGAATAGAACTGTAGTTGGAAATGGTACAGATGTATCTAACTATTTAGTTTAACATGGTTCGCATGAGGTTAGTTTGCAGCTGTTCACAAGCGTTTAACTAGTTTTAATAGGTACATATGAATAGAAGTGTAGTTTGACATGGTATACTTGTATCTATTTAGTTTACAATGATTCACATGGAATAAAGTATGGTTTGTACTGATTAACATGTTGAGCTATTTAGTTTGAAATAGTGCATGCATATAATTATTTAATTTGAAATGGTTCACAAATGTACCAGTACGTTAAGTTTGAAATGGCTCACATGAATAGAGCACTTTTTTTTTTAAACTATAGTTTGAAAAGGTTATTATATATATCTAGAACTATTAGTTACTTCATATATCAAGTTTCATTTTGACCCCCACAATACTTTTTCTTTCTCTCGCTAGTCTCAGCATTAATTGATTTTATAAAGGATACAATTTTGTAAACATTCAGAAACAGTTTCTAAAAATGCTCTTTAATTTTTATTGTCATGGATTCTGAGAGTTGTTGGAGCATGTTTCAAAGATATTTTCAGATACTTGGCTTTTGACACAGACTCTTGATGGCCTGGAAAGTCTGCACCATAAAGGATATTTTGACAGATACTTGATGGCTCAGAAAGTCTGCACTGTAAAAGATATTTTCAGACACTAGAAGGCTTGGAAAGTTTACACTGTAAAAGATATTTTGACACAGATGCTAGATGGCTTGGAAAGTCTGCACTGAAATGGTGTTGAGAGGAAAGAGTAGTGAAACAGGTTATTGATGCACAAGGCAATCTGCAATGAACTTTTTCTTTAAAAAATAAAATTATTTTTAGTGCCAGTGCCATGCAGCATAAAAGATCCATCTCAGGACGTTAACACTAATAACAGCGAATGTACTGGGGTGCTTTGAGCAACTGAGTAAAGTTGTTCTAAAGTTACACTGGTGTTGGAGACTGTTTTTGAAGAAAAATTACTAGAACAGTTTAAAGTTAAAAACAACAACAACAGGAGTGTAAGTCTTGGAAATATTTGGATAACAATGTATTTTTTTTAATTAACATATATTGTGCAGAGTGCCATACATTTAAATACTTTACCAGTTATTTCCTGTTGTGTTTTATTAGAATCCTTTTCTATGAATTTGCTTTTTTGAGCTTATGTATACTATTTTACTTTTTTTTTTTTTTTTTTTAATAAAAATTATTATATTTTATGTTTTGGGTTTTTTAATACAAAAGATTAAATGAAAAAATAACTGTGATTGTTGTGCTTGGCTTTGAAATTATGCATAAATCTACCTCGACAAAATATAAATGCTGTATTTCATACCTTACTGCATGAATGTTGTGTGTTGTGGACCTCTAACCATTCTTGCAAGCAAATTTTAATGCATAGCATTTGTTTGAACATATTTTGTCATTATTAGTTACATTTGGCAGTTCATAGAATGATAGAAATTATGTCCCTTGCTTTGAGAAAACTGAAAATGCAAGGGAGGTAGTATATCTCAGTACTACACTCCCCCTCTGGTAAGTAGCACAAGAAATGTATTTGTTGCTGCTTGTTCCCCTTCACCTTTTAGCTTTTGCTCTTGTCTTTTTGATTGCTTGGGAACATTTATTTATTTACATTGGACTCCAGACCTGCATTTTTTTTGTAGCTCAATGTGGATATTGGTACTTGAATTCATTTGATAGTTAGAATTGATTTGTTTGCATGAATAGGTGGTCTTTTTTCTTTAAAGCTGCCAAATGTCTTATCTTTTTTAGTAATTTTTGTTTCCATTTCTGTACTAAAAACCCCTGTAATATTTTATATATTAAAAAAGAAAAAGATTGCTGTGGCTTTTCATTATTCATAATAACAAAAGTTGGTTTTACACCTGTTGACTGCATAAAATTTGCCTTTCCTGCCACTTGCATGGGCACTATGTAATTCCCTCAGTGCTGTTTTGCTTCACCTTTCTGCATATTTGCATGTCAGCCGATCATTCTCATTTATTGTTGATCTCTTGCCCATATTCCCTATGGCCATATTACCTTTGGACTGTCATTGGTTATGTCCTCGTAGACAAAGCAAAGCACCTGCATGAAGAGCTGGAAGCTGAGAGAAAAGACCGCCACATCTCTGCGAGGCATTCTCATGGGGAAACAACCCCTTATTCTGCAAGGCAATCCACACGTAGTAAAGGTAACAGAATTGAATTGACCTGTTTCTCTTTTCCTTATACCAGTGATCAGGGCTGGATATAAAGGTAACAGGTATGAATCGACTCATTCCTCTTTTCCTTAACCTGATTTGACCTGGATTTAAAGTAACTGACTCAATTTCATCTGTTTCTCTATTCCTTATGCCATTAATCTGACCTGGATATAAGGTAACAGATTTAAATTGACCCATTTCTCTTAGCCCTAAACCTCTGATCTATTCTGCATATAAAGATAAATGGATTGGTTTGATCCATTTCTTTATCCCTGTACCACTAATTGATCTGGATATAAAAGTAACAGAATTATATTACTCCGTTTCTCTTGTTGTACACCACTAATCTAAACTGGATATAAAGATACCAGGATTTAATTGATCCGTTTCTCTATTTCCTTTACCACTAAATAACCTGAAGGTAACAGAATTGAATTGATCAATTTCGCTGTTCCCAATACCACTAATTGATTTGTAGGTATTAAAAAATGAATGCATCTTCTCTCAGGTAATTTAGTTGTACTAATCAGACCTGGAGAGAAAGATAGCAGAAATGATTTGATCCATTTCTGTATTCCCTTTGCCACTGATTTGAATTTAAACATTTTTTAGATGTATTGACCCACTCTCTTGTATTTTTTGCCACTTATGCAGGTAATCTAAAATTCACTGTTTTCAACCTATTTACACCTGAGGACCGGTGAAAATAGGAGAAATATTTCGCAGACCACTAAGGCAGAAAGAAAAAAAATCCATTATTTATATAGTATTTTGTGTATTAGTTTTTAAGTCTAATATTATAAAATGAAAATTCTATAGTTATTTAAAATAACCAGAAACCAGAAATGCTAATAATAGAACATGAACTTTTGAGAAAACAGTTAATTCAAATAAAGTTAATGCAAAATCTGCTGCTGCTGCTGCTGCTTTGCTAGAGTATTTTCTAACCGTGGCTGCAGAGTTTCTGAGAGATGATGTGTTGCATTGACACCCATTCAGTTTCTCTGTTTTGTTTTTATGACTGACAGGTCTGAAACAGTCTTCTCACACAAATAGGTAGTTGAGAATATGACCAACACTTTAATAGCTCTGGATTAAGTGCGCATGAGTTGACATCTTCCATGAGGGGAACATTAATCCAGAGGTTACTTTTGTGAGGATCCTCATTGTCAGGGTAATAATGATTAAAGTTTTGAGCTAATGCCCTTAAATGTTGACTTATTATATTGAATATAATAAGTGAAAATGACTTTCTGGTTGATGTCAGCAGCAATAAAAAATTCTTGCAAAAAGCGGAAACATTTATATATCTTCCTCTTGTATGTGACTATCCCAAAGAGCCAGCTTCTTTTTGAACACATCCATATTATTTCTCAGTGTAAAAATATTTGTGCAAAACCCCTGAAAAGAAATATTAAGTTTGTTGAGAAGGCTAAATATGTCCTCCATATATGCAAGTTTAGCCATTCATTCCTCATTCAACAAAGGCTCTACTAAGGCAGAGTTTTGCTCTCACATAAACTGCTTCTTGCTCGACCTCAGTTTGACAGGGCATGAAAGAACCCTTTCTCTTGATAGCCAACTCACTTCTGCATGGAGAAAAAGATGTTGGTGTTGCAAGTCCTTACTCTCTCACAGTGTCGAGGACAGCCTGGAGTTCATAACTTGACTATGAATTTTATTTATGATTTTCACCACATCATTCATCACAGTGTTTAGTTCACTAGAAAGATTCTTTGCATCTAGGTGCTCCCAGTGGATCATACAGTGAGTGGACAAAATTTCTGGATGAGCATCACCCTTTATTTTTACAGTACACCTGAGTGATGTCCAGTCATTCTTGCAGCACTGTTGGTACACACTCTGATGCCCCAAGTCTAAGCCCTGTGCTTGGAAATACTCATCAAGAGCACTAAATATCTCTTAACTAGTCGAGGTAAGTCAATGCCAGACACTGACCTGTTCCACTCTGGTACATGATCCACATGTACAGTATGTTAAGCAACAATAACTTTTTCACAGACTGGCAGAAAATTTCTGCGGACCAGCAGTTGAAAACCACTGATCTAATTGATTTTATCCACTTATATAACTCACTTACCACTGATCTAACCCGGATATAAGATATCAGAACTGGTTTGTCCCATTTCTTTTTTTCCTTGCCACTCATTTAGCCTGGATATCAAGATAATAGAATTGATTTAGTCATTCCCCTTGCAATGATTTGATCTGGATATCAAGATAACAGAATTGATTTAGTCATTCCCCTTGCAATGATTTGATCTGGATATCAAGATAACAGAATTGATTTAGTCATTCCCTTTGCAATGATTTGATCTGGATATCAAGATAACAGAATTGATTTAGTCATTCCCCTTGCAATGATTTGATCTGGATATCAAGATAACAGAATTGATTTAGTCATTCCCTTTGCAATGATTTGATCTGGATATAAATATTTGATATGGATATGGTGGTAGCAAATTTGTATTAACTTTCATTTCTCTGGCTGATCTGACCTGGATAAAAAGATAGCAGAATTGATTCGACCAATTTCTATCATTCTCTTGTCACTGATATGACCTGGTTATAAATATAACAGAATTTATTTGACCCATTTTTGTCATTTTCTTGCCACTGATCTGACCTGGAATTAAAGAAAACAGAATGGATTTGACCTATTTCTGTCATTCTCTCACCAATGATCTGACCTGGTTATATACATACCACAAATGCTCTCTCTGTCAGGTCTACCTGGATATTAAAAACAGAATTGAATTGATCTGTTTCTCTTGTTCTTTTTGCTACTGTTATCTGGGTTTGAAGTGAACAGAATTGAATTGATATGTTTTCTCATTCCCTGTGCCTCTTATCTGATTCCTACTACCAAATTGAAACTGATTGAAACTTTGGAATCAGCCAGGTGTTTTGTTTGGTGTAAATTTTCTGAAGATTATTCAAGATTTGTGTATTTGATGTGTCTATGTGTTTGTGTGTGAATGAGAGAGAGAATGTGAGATTATAATTTAACACTTTTTATTTGATGCATTCCTTTCAATTTATTGTTCTAATTTATCTGGATCAAAAATTTTTGAAACTGTTGAAAATGCCTGAATTTGCTGTGAAATCACAATTATTCATACGTAAATTAACAGTTTGAAGAGAAATGGCACTGGCAAGTTACTATTGTTTTGTTATTGATTTTGAAATCACAAAGAAGAAATGACATGTTTGAACATTGTAATTTGTAGTCTGTAGAGTCAATTAGCTAACATTAGTAACAAGCACAAGTGAATAATTATTTAAAGTTAAAATGCAAACAAATATCTTTATTATTTTTACTTTGAGTCAAAATTCTGTTTGGTACTTTATCTACCATTTCATTTGACAGAAAAACTCCCATCAAAATGCTTCTTCACTTTAAATAATTTGCTGACATGCCAAGACAGTTAGCTACAAAATAGTGCATACTATTATTTTTAAGAGTATTACAAAAGCCAGGTAGTTTTGAATTAATTCCTTGTGTACAATTTAATCCTGATTGCTATCAACATTTTGCAATTATATGATTCTCTTTTTTTTTCTATTTTTAAAAGTTTGTGCATATCTTGTATAGACTGGTTTTAAAGAGAAATAATAGTAAAAATAATTTTGAAAGCATTATTTTAAATATTAAAAGCCTGATTTAGGGCATTTGGTCCAATTTTCCCCATAAACTCACCTGTCTACTCTTAATGAACAATAGATCTAAAATTTTGGATACACGATTATGCTAAATACATCTCTTCTTAAAATAGTGCATGCTATAATTTTTAGTTAACAGATTGAAAGAAAGTGGCATGTAAAAATTGAAGTCTGTTTCTTGAAAATTAATATTTTGAGATTCCAGTTTATAATATATGTAAATTAAGGAATGAAATTTATCTGCACCTTGTAGTCATAGAGACACATTTAAAAATATTTGTTTACCTGTATCTGATACTGTGGTAACCTTTAGTATTATTTGCTTGCCTACTTATACTTTTGAATGAATGCATATTGCATATAAATTATAATGGGGATCTTGTTTTGAAATATTTGGAATTGCATTTAAATATTTACTATTTTGTATTCTTTTAAAATAAATATAATCAGTATAATGTATGTGTATTTGTTGTCTGTAATAGGTGAAACTGTATTGTAATGCTAGCATTACATATTGGTGGTCCTTTGGAAATGGAACTTCTCAAAGAAGATCACTTTAAATCACATGGAAACTCTCAAAGCAGATTACTTTTAAATCAGATGGAAATTCTCAAAGCAGATCACTTGTATATAAGACAATTGAAGACTGTATATTTACCATATATTTTATCTTGCAATAGTACAATGCACAATTACTTTGTAAACTGCGGCAGCACTGGTAATGGACATGCTAGTAGACAGTTGATGTTTATGCTAATTTGCTTTCTGGTAGAAGAATTTTCTGTTTATTATCACACTAACAATCAGTCATAGTCATAGTGTGCGTTATGTAATCAGATTGCTTTTATGTGCCTGATTGCTTTTATGGCTACATTTTCTTTCTTTTGCTTGCTACCACAAACTGTCGCTTTGCCAGTATTTCTGTCTCCCTCTCACTTATGTCAGAATTGCTTGTTCAGCAGAGTTCTTGGCCCTGAAAGAAGAGTGCAGTAACTTGCGGAAGCGAATCCAGGCCATAGAGGCAGAGATGAAGATGTGAGTAGTTTGTGGATGTTTTCTCTTGCAAGGGAGCTAGTAGATGATACTGTTTACTGGTAGTGTTGACTGCCTTCTGAATGTTCTCATTCTTTTAATGTCTGCATGGCTACAAAATGGTTTATAAAAGACATCTGCAGAACAAATCCTGTTGCATTGTAGGCTTTGATGCTGCTATTATTAAAAGATCATTTAGGGCTATGTGGATTTATTTTTAAACTTAAACTCTTTCATAATCAGTGTTTTATTTGGTATAATTTCTTGGATAAATATTAACATTTTGCACACACACATGTGCATGTTTTGAGCTAGTTGATAACAACACTATGACAGCATTATACAATTACATTCATGTATAAAGAAAGCAGTCTAGATTGGATAGCTAAATTGCTTGCTTTTAGTTGTTTTTGTGTGATGAATGAACTATAGCTCATCTTATTACTTTGATATAGTTATACTTTTGTCTTTGTTTTAATACCAAACTGCCTCATAAATTTTTGGTATTGTGTGAATGTGCATATTCAGGTCCCGGAAAGAGAACTTACAGTTATCATCTGAGTACAACAAACTACAAGAGTCCTATAAGCATCTGGAGGCACTCAAAGAGAAGCTTGTCAGCAGTGAGACGACCTGGCGAATGAACCTCACAGATGTGCAGAAAGACGCTCAGAAGGCCAAACAGGAGGTGAGAGGAACCTCTCACACTTCATCATCAACAGCCATATTATCTGCGGAAGCAAACAAGACCCAGGTAGATCAGGTGGCATTCATGACTTGTTGTGACTGGCCAGCTGGGTTAGGTTTTTTGCAGTTGCAGTTCCTGTTGGCTTTTGATGTTCGTGCATTGGTTGGATTTGCATATTTTTGTTTACCCCGTGTTGGCTTTTGGTGTTTGCTCTGGTCAAATTAGATGGGTGTGCATTTTCATTTGTGTGGTATTTGGACTACACAGTTTACATGTTCAAAGTAGCTGTATATGTTGATTGAACTAGGTTGGATTGACAAATTTAATGTCACGTGGGGGTTTTGAGTGGGTAGAGTTGCATATTTTATGTGTTGTGTGTAATGGGACTGAATGGGTTTACTTATTTGTTTGTCCTTAGTGTTAATTGAACTAGATGGATTTGCATAGTTTGTATCCTCTGGGTTCCATTTAGACCTGTATTACCCTTTCCCCAAAATTGTAAAACTACTTTGAAGTAAAAGTATTAATAATGATGAAAAAAGTCAAGAGATACAGTGAACATTCTTGCATAAAGAGTGAATTCTCTCAGTTTCAGGTGTGTGTGTGTGTGTGTGCATATGAGTGCATGTGCACGTGAGAGATAACTGCTCAGGTTTATTGTCATTGATCTGTTATATTTCCTCTCTGCCTAGCACTGATAGCACCTCATATTTAAATAAACCAGTTAGTTTACTTAAGTTTACATTCAGAAATCTGCTGTGATAATAGCTCATATTTATAGAATCCATTTAGTTCACTTTCCAGTATTTTTTCAGAAATCTGCATCTTCTCCTGGTAGACATAATAGAAAATATGCTTTATTCCTTTGAGTTTCCATGTTAACCATTTCTTTTTGGCCAGACAACCATTAACGAAACATGTAACTTTACCAAATATGTATTTTTAAAGAGTTTATATATAGTCACACTTTGTGTTCTCCTTTCCTGTAGACCATGATATACAAAAAAAACCCACAACAACTTTGAACATTAAGAACTGATTTTAAATGAAAAGTTTTAGTGGCAGATGAGTTTTAAAAAAAATCTTTGTCTTCTTTACAATAAAAAGAGTGTTATACATTTAGCTGTGTAAGTAGCCACTAGCCCTGACTGGCAGGACAGGGAGATAATCAGAACACTTGGCAAATGTTCTGGGTTGGAGATAGGGATTTTTTTATTTTTAAAATGTTTTTTTCAAAGTAGTTGATTTTAAAAAGACAATTATTCTACCATAGGTTAGTTGACTTGAAGTAGTAGAACATGTTGGAAGATGGCTAGTATAGTGTACTTTGCTCATTAAATGCAGTATTTTCCACATTTAAAAAAAAAATCTTTTAAAGGGATTTGTGTTAGTGCTTTTATTATAGTATTGATTAAACTTTTTCATTGCTAATATTTTTGTTATTTAAAGTAAACTACAGGACTATTTCTCTGTGTGTTAGATTATAATGTTTTTATTGTATCATTTTGTTTGTACAGCTGGCCACTGTCACACGACTCAGTGTTGCACAGTTATTGGTGTCTCAAATTTTTATTGTGCCACAGTTTTGGGCACTATTTTATTTTAAAATATACTTTGGGCTTGCACTTATGAAAATGTTTTATTCTGTAGGTATATCATTTCTTTTCATCGTCAAATTCACCAAAAAAAAAATCATAATACTAAAGATGATACATGGAATTTATTTGCAGCCTTATGCTATTTGGTGTTTGAGTTGATAGATATTAACTTGTTTGTTGATCAAAGCACACAGTTTAAAAAATATAGATGCCTGAACCTTTCCCATTTTGTGAACTTTGTTTAACTTTAAATTTTGGTTACAAAAAAAAAATATTAAGTCATCAAAGTAAAACATACATTATGAAGATTTGTTTAACTCTTTCTCTACCGAATGCATTTTTTTGCATATGTTGATTTTATTATGTCACTAGTATAGAAAGAGTTAAAATTTCTCCTAGATACAAAACAGTTTATCTGTGCATTTGATGTTCAAACAAGGGTATGATTCATATCTATTATGTTGCTGTCTTTGAGTTAGAAAAGTTTATTTTTAACAGAAGTGCAAGACAGAGTAATTAAGACCAGTTTTTATTTTGTTTAGTTTTTGTGTTAAAATTTTTAATTGTTTGAACAGTGCTCCTGAGTTTTGCATGAATGCCATAGCATGGGTTTTGAGTGCTTTTGGGATATATTATTTTTTTCTTGTTTATAGTTTTGTTTTGTGTAATACTTTTAAATTTTGGAGTTTATTTATTTAAAATTTCTTTTTTAATAAGCATGCAACAACTGATTAAAAAAAATATCACTATGCATAATTAAAGGAAGGTTTGTTCTGTAATTAATTTTTTTTCATTAATTTTTTTTTCATAAATAGTACATGAAGATCAAGCTAATGACTGGACTAGAGTTATGTTCACATTCAAAGTGATTAGAATAGAGTACTTCTTCAACAAAGAAACTTTGGTCCATCCCCATTGGATGATTTTGTTATGAACAATTGGGAGACTGTCAGTCAGAAAAACTACTCATCCAGTTGGAACTGGTTTGGATTGCATCAGCAATTTTCTAGCGCTTCTCAACTCAAGTTGTTTACTCTTACTCTGTCACTTACAAAAGTACCATTATATATATATTTCAATTAAGTCTAGAAATAGGGATACCACAGATACCATCCATCTGCACCCAGTAATATTCAACAACATCCATTGAATGAGAGGAATTTTTGTCACTTCTCTGGCAGAAACATAATTTGTCTCCTATAAACTTTGTGAGAGTTCAAATAAAACCAGTTTTATTATAAATTCAGATGTAAGATAATAATAACTGCTATCTGATACTAAATAAACTTACATAAACAAACTTACCTACACTGCAAAATAAATGTATAACAGAGAATGGCACACAGTAATAAATTCACTCTAAGAAATTAAATATGTAGAGGTCCTTGTTATCTGAATCTCTGTTGTCTGTTGCCATGCACATATAGGGATAAATGTTTTTTCGTTAAACTTCCCAGTACTTCTTAGGATCACATCTACGTGGATGACATATGAGCCAGATAACAGTTCACATTTTGCATGCACATACCATTTCTCCCTTGTAACTCGTACACCTGCACCACATGTCTTGCCATGCATCTGATCCATTTTTTACAGTAATGTGTTTTTTTTGTTGTTTTTTTTGTGTCTTGGCGATTGTGGTGGAAATATATTGCCATTGTTGCAGCCTTGAGTGAAAAGCAAAGCTCTGTAGTCTAAAAGGATGCATGCACATTATGCTGCCCACTGTGAACTTAGATGTTATTCATTGCTGTTAAAAAGTTGAACATATGATAGATATTGCATATATGAAGAGTACATTCTTGAAATGACATTTCAGACGTTTTGAAGAAAGCTTAGGAAATTGAAACAAAGGCCTTGAAGTCAAAATTTTGGCAGTATGTGGCAATGATAAAAGTAATTTTATTTATTTTGATCTGATTAATGTTTTTTTGTAAAACAAAATGCTTACATAAACTCGTGCACAAACTCTTGTACATATATGTCCCAGTCCATATTAACTTATATTTACATTATTTCATATGGGCAGAGGTTTCCTGCTTAAAGGGTTTTGTGCTAAATGGTGTATTTTGGTCCCAGTTAAAGAAATATAGTACCAAAAATATCATCACTTAGATTAGCATCCTAAAAATCAAAACACAGGAAAAAGTAGTAGAGTGAAAACTGTTCTAAGTCTGCATTTACAATTTTAAAAAATAACAATAACTATAAACAATGCCAATCTTTTTACACTTCACTGTTTTTTAAAAGTAGATTTGTTCGAAGTCCACATTTACAATTTTAAAAAATAACAATAACTATAAACCATGCCAATCTTTGTTTACACTTTAGTGTGTCATAAAAGTAGCTTAGTTCAAAGTCTATATTTACACTTTTAGAAAATAAAGTAACATTCAGAAGAAACAGTCATTGTTTACATTACAGTGAGCCTCAAAAGCAACTTGTTTGAGAGGATGTTTCAGAAGTAGGTTAATTAAATTGAATGTTGTTTCAAAGTAACTTTAGAGCTTTGAGAGAGTTTATGCATTTATTAAGTGTTAGATATAAACTAAATCCACAGAGATATTGCCAAACACATCAGTGCAGTGTTTGTTGGAACCAAACTGCACAAGCCCACTCTGTACCAGTAAAGATTGCCATTTTGATCTCAACTATCACAAAGTGTCAGGGAATGCTGTTGGTAGTGGTACTAGATTGAGAATTAGTTTTCACAACTTCAGGGCTAGATTTTGTATTCCTAGATTACTTTTTCAGATTAATTGTACCATTTTGACAGCAACTGTCGGGGAATGCTGTTGGTGGTGGTATTAGATTGAGAATTAGTTTTCATAGCTTCAAGGCTAGACTTTATATTCCTGTATTACTCTTGAGATCAGTAGTACAACCTTTTTATAGTTGTAAAGCCCGTATGAACCATCGTAGATCTTACTCTAATCTTATGTGAGCTAAGTGGAATCTTAAATAATAAGAGTATAATAAACACACATATTCAGTCACTAAAATATATCAAGTATATATTACAAATTTGGAAAAATAAATGTACACTACATCTTTTCTCATCTTAAATTGGGTGTGGCTATGTTCATTAATAAAGAGCACTAATGAGCCATTAAACACACACCAGCAATTGGTTTACTGTCAAAATGTCTGATGCAGGTACAGAACCCAGTGAAAGAGTCAGATTGTTTACAGTTACACCACTCAGAACTCATCACATGAAGAATGTCTTTCTGTTTCATAATTTCTCCCCAGTATTACAGAAGAGACCATCATTGGCATACACACAGAAACCACAGCCAGAGTATTGGGCTGGAGAGTAGCCTGTTTATTATCTGTGCAGTGTTTCACTTTTTGGATGCTTTATTTTTGGTGAGGGAAGGGTGTTCAGTTAATATTAGTCACTGCCAAATTAACTTTTGACATTTATCATTTAAGGTAAATGGAAGAAAATAATAATATGGTACAAGGTTGCTCTCTTATACATTACCTTCTTTGAATACAAAGTTTTATCACTCATACATACGGTACTTATTAGTCCTGTCAACAAAATATGCTTTATCACTCATACATAAAATACTTATTAGTCCTGTCAACAAAATACAATGCTTTATCACTCATACATACGGTACTTATTAGTCATGTCAAAAAAAATTCAGTGAGCAACCAGTGTAAACTATGGTTAGAACAAAGACATAAGTCAACTACAGTCTTATAACTGTGGTACTGTTGTGAGTGTTCCTGTCCACACATGCACACATTCTTTCTCAATTGCTTTCTTTATCTCCACTGATAGGACCAGGCCAGGTGAATTACCTGCTATGACTGAAAAATGATATTTAATCACTGGCAGTTTGCCATTCTGGACTGTCTAAAACACTTTTGTCTCAAGGGCTGTTGCAGGAAATTTAAATGGAATAGAGATTTTATAAATATACAAACATAGCCTAATTTTTGTTCAGTTCAGAGATGTTCAGTAAAAACTGACAAATACTGGTGAAACTAAATTCTTGTGGATTTAATTTTGGGTTCTTGTGTATGTTTGTTTTCAGCTCATACCACATTTTAAAAAGTATTTACACAATTTCAATATCACACACACACACAAAAGGCTGTGTTTACTCTGACTGTGAATCTGGTTGTATTATTTTTTTTTTTTTAAAAAAAGGAATTATAATTGTGATTTCTGCTTGCTGGGTCTGTCAGTTGCAGGATGCCAGTGGAGAGTTGGAAAAATTGCGTGATATATGTCAGGATTACTCCCAACAAGTGTCAGTCCTCACCTGTCAGATAGATTCCTTGTCTGCAGATTACAGGCAGCTAGCTGATTGCAGCAAAAAGGTTAGTGATGTTAACCGTTGTGCATACTTTGTTTTTCTTTGGACAGTACTTTTCAAGGAGAAATTCCAAGATAGATTCCCCAAAAGAACATTTTTTTAAAATGCATGGGTTGAAGATTTTCAATTTCACTTTTATTCAAATCAGAGACCAAATGACTTCATACTAGAAAATAAATTTTACTTGTGGAACATGAAATTTGATCATGTTAAAGGTCCATTGTAGATTAACATTATGCACCATGCCACTTCATTATTATCTCATTTTAATCACCGTGACTACTGTTTTTAATAGAGGGACTGTTTGAATAGGACTAATATTTTTTATATTTGCCATAGAAGGACTTCTGTTTTGTAATAGTACTAATATTTTGAAGAGGATTACTTTTGGTAATAGGACAAATACTTTTAATAAATGACTTCTTGTAACAGGCCTGATATTTACAAACGGGGGACTAGTTTTGGTAACACGATTAATATTT
The DNA here is from genome assembly GCA_028829895.1 of Sinotaia quadrata. NCBI lineage: Eukaryota > Metazoa > Mollusca > Gastropoda > Architaenioglossa > Viviparidae > Sinotaia > Sinotaia quadrata. The sequence goes on from CM054178.1 coordinate 87,014,844, forward strand.
GTAATAGAGGGAACACTTAGGATGTATAGAGAACAGTTTAGTTACACTGATTTGACTGTTCATATATATATATATACATTTTTATATCCTTGACAGTTCTCATTCTATTCATACATATCATTTATCACCTTTACAGCTCGCATTCTGTTTATACATCTCATTTATCACCTTTACAGTCTCATTTTGTGCTACAACTTACACTGATTTGACTGTTCATACATATAATTTATATTCTTTACAGCTCTCATTCTGTTCAAGTATACCCTTGCTAATGCTGCTGTTTGCTATTCTGATGGCTATCTACCCTACCTTGGAGCAGATAACTGCCACATCCTCCTAACTTCATATGTCCGGGTCCAGGAACCCTCTCCTACTCCGAAACCGGGGCCTAGCAGTCTTCGGGTATAGCATGTGTTTGTTTCTTCATCTCAGTAATATCTAGGGAACTGCTTATCCAGGACGAAAACCTCCATTCAATTCGATATTGAAAGCTGTAAAACTTAGACAGATGCAACTGAGAGATGGTGAGCTTTTCTGCAGATAAGTTGGTAGATATACAATTCTACCATATTAAGCTGTTCCTGGCAGGTAACTGTTTGCTAAAAAATAAAAACTTGTATATTCTCTGGTTGGTGCAAAATCAAGTAGGAGCTGACAGTGGATCAGAGAATACCATTATCGCATTGACTGGCACACAAGCACATGCATACCACCAACCTCTGTGAATCTTGAAGAACAAGAATTCTTTATCAGGTTGAAGCAATGTCTAACTCATGAAACGATTAGAGCAAACTTGACTTTGCTAATGGCTGCAGACAAAGGCACAGCACGAAGTTTATACCAACTGTAATGGTGAATTCAACTAAATCTGTTTTCTCTTTTATATATGTTACCAACAACCCTTTTTCTGCTCCCCACTTTCAGATGGAGTAATGACATTCTACTCTTGAGCTCTGTTTCAGGATGTGGCTTTTTCTGGGGAAAATGGTGATTCTGTCAGAAACTTGACACTTGGAAGTGACCAACATTGATTGGCAGCAGATTTCCAGGGATCTGAACATGTTCTGTGATGCATTTGGTCACAATATTTACTTCTGTGTAGAAGCATTGTATATTTAATGTTCTCATGTACAAGCAACCACCCAATCAAAAGTGAAGCCAGCAGGCATCTGCATCATTGTTTATTTATAGTGTTGGACATGAGTAAGCGGTTGTCTTGTACACATTATAATAATTGTGTACTTAATAATGTTGTCTTAAAATTGGTTATTTATTATTTTGTGAAAATTATAGTTAATTGCTGTTTCCTTCCCATCCCTCTCCCTTAGAATTATTTGCATTTTTGTGAATATTATATTTATAGCCTGTTCCTTTCCTTTCTCCTCTCTTCTTCTTTCTCTCACTGTCTTTCAGCAATGTACTTGGACACAAACACACCTTCTTTCTAACTCTTTGTTGATTAAGGTACTGACATTTACCAACCACAAGAGGTCATTCAGTTTTAAGATAGGTTAGCACATTTGTAATACAAACTGTATATGCTGTTCACAAACATAATATGCATCTCTATCAGGGAATTATTTTCACACATTGATTGAAATGAAGGGTTTTAAGTACTTTTGTGTTTATCTTGCCTGAACTTTGGAGCCATGTTGTCTTCCTGGTGTATTCACATATTTGAATTCGTTTTAGGGTTGGTGTTGTATTTTTTTCATATCGCAGTGTTTACCGAGTGAAATGTGCAGCAGAGTGTTTTAGTGTGCTTTTTATTTTTGTCATTTTTGTGGACCCTTGGATAAGTTTATGATGACTTCACTGAACTGGGTCCATAGTTTGCAAAGATGACAGTAATGCTTTGATAGAAGCTCCTGTCACCATTAACAGTCAAAAATAACAAAAATAAAAAGTATACTATGTCATTTAAAAGAAATGGGGAAGGGGGTGGTAGGTATGAGTGTTTTGGTTTTGTTAGATAAAACTATATGTGATCTAATATACTATCTTTAATAATTTTGTTAAATATATCACAGAATACAGAAAGTGTGCCATTTATAAATCTTCATAATTATTGTGTACAATTGGTTTTTATATATATATATTGACACCTTTCACTGACCAGTTTTCTCTAGAGAATTTAGTAAACATATCACATAATAGCTTTCTTAATTAAAGAATTTATCTACACCAGATTTAAAATATAATAATAAATGTTTTCTGTTGCACATTTAAGATTGTACTTTAAAAGAAAATTCTTATAATGATCTACTTTTACAGCATAGCAGTTACAGTATATTTGCAACCATCATTTTATGGAATTTATCATCATTATTATTATTAATGGAATAGTGACGATCATAATAGTAATAGGTATTTATACCATAATCTCACGTACAACTGTGCAGAGATAGTTATTATAAATGCTTGTATACCTCAATGACAACAAATTATCTTGATATTCATATTACTATCTCTGATATTAGTATCATAATTCACATGATTTATATTTTAAAATTTAAATTTGTTTCCATTATTTATTCATATACTTTGTTTTATGCACTCATTACTCATATAATCTGAGGAATCGTGGAGGAATTGGGAGGATAAGTGAAATGTTTACTTATAAATGGTATGAAATCCTCAACAGCTTATATACTATTCATTAATCTCAAGGATTAAACTGTTCTGCATGATGTGATGTGAATGTATGATGTATTCAGTGATTTGAATTTTCATGTTTAATCTCGTATCTCATTCTCTCCTTCACCTTAATATGATAAGTTTTCATTTTATTACTAGCACATTCATATATATATATCTATAAAACTATATTTAATACACATTATTGGAACTTTCATTCACCTAGTTTCTTGTGGTTTTACTTGACTTTATAAAACAATCTATTTAAAGTAATACAGAAACAGACTGTTGATTACAAACGTTACCAATGTCTGTGTATATAATCTGTAGTGTTAATGGAAACAGAACGACTTATTGTGGTTTGTTGGTGTGAGAGGAAGACAAAACTGAGTGATGTATTTGTTTCCGTATCTGTAGAGCTGTGGACCATTTTATTTCTGAAATGGCCAATTCCTGTGGAATTTGCACAAGTGGTAAGTAAGCCTGTAGATGATACTGAGTGTGCATGATACTTTTGGATGCAGGGAGACAGATGTTCAAATGACAACATAAGTTGCAGCTGAATTTGTACATGTATATAAGATCCTACAGATGTAATTTTGGGGTTTGTAAATTTCTCAAAGATATAAACTTGTGTTTGTTTGTATATACTAGTAGCTTAAGTGAAAGATTTCTTCAGGTTTTGTTGTTGTTTTTCTTTGATTATTATTATCATCATTTAGATTTTTTTTGTTTGTGTGTGCTTGTCTGTTGTTTTCAGACAAGGGCTAAAATTTTAAATTCTAAAACAAATTTGGATACTTTTCATTATATGTAATTTTAAAAAAAAAAGTTATTTGTGTCTATGGCCATTATTCAGAAAGAATGTCATTGTCGAGAAATGAATGGTTCATCAGCATAAAGGCATATATCTACAACTGATTATGCACATCACTAAAGATATGAGAATCAGATAATAATATGAAAGACTATATTTATGGAATTAATTTTTTATGCACATTATTTATTGTTAAAATTGAAACTTTCAAAATTGCACTTTTGATGTGTGTTGGTTTTTTCCTCCAGAAAGCTCTCTTTATTGTGGGATAGATTTTAGCTCTCTGTAATTTTGTGATGGATATTATTTGTAATTAGAAGACCATAGACACATATTCTTACTAAAGTGGTACAGGTAATTTATTATTTAACTTGACTGGAGAGAAAATAAGAGCTGGTCTTATGTTTTTGTTCTTTTTTATTTTGAGGGGGTGGGATGAACATTCTAACACATTCACTGGAGATTAAGCGAATAATGTCTGTTATGTCAAGTCTCATGAAACCTTGTTGCATATGCAGTGTTTGTTCATGTCTCATGTCCCTTTGTTATCAATCTGTAATGTTGATGAGTGATAATAAAAAGATGGGCATGGAAGATAGTTTCACCCAGACAAAACCATTTAACAAAATGTTGTGTTGTTTCTTGTAAATATTGAGTTTGACTGTTTTATTTTCATAATGTTGTGTGGAGTTTTAATAAATTCAGTGGCAGGAAACAGGAAGTAAGTGATTAAAAGATTGAGACTATCCATTTAAAGTTTACAAATATTTTTGACAAAAATATTTTACAAAAACCCTCAAGTTATTTTTAACCCACACTCTTGTTTGCATGGAGTACCTTTTCCCCAATGAATGCACGCACACACACACACACACACACACACCATGCATACTTTTGTGAGTAATTTATCTACACAATAATTTCACGATTATTATAAAACAAAATACAAACAAAAATAATGTAATTATAAACGTTTTGTTTTTTTCCAAAAAGTAAGAGATTATTAATAATAATATTATTTACTTTTTAAAATATCAAAGATGCTTGTTTATGTTTATTTCTTATTTAGTTTTAAAAACTGTAATTACAGATAAAAAATGCAAAATTATTTACTTTCTTAAAGATTCGCTTCAGTGAAACTATTTTCCACATTCACCGTATCAGTCATCATGTTTAGCCAATAGATGTGTTTCTTTTGTTTATAAAAAAATAAAATACAAATTAGCAGTTTTGAATCGCAAAACTAATTTTAATAATAATTATTACTTGAAGTGGCAGGGTGCAGTTCCTTTCGGAAGTTAACAGTAATTTGCATGTTCTGGTCAGTCACATAACATTTAAAGATTAACCTATTGTCACTTGATTCTCACCTAATCATATGCATGTACATATTAGAACAAGCTACTTGTCTGTGGTATTAATTTCGCTGACTTTTAAACTTGAAAGAAGGACACTGGAATAAATAAACACTTGCATTGTATTTGTAAAGATGAATTGATTTTTAAAAAAAATTATGTTTACTTTCAAATGCTAGCAAGTATGACCCCTAAGATTGGAGAGTAGGTGGTAGCTGAAAAGAGAACAATCTTCATGACCCGTGTAGTGTTTGAACCCAAAACAGTATGCATGAATTTAGTGCATTTATGCTCTCTTGCTAATTTATTTCATTCTGCTGTTAGGAATTACTAAAGATAACTGACTTGACCTGACCTAAATTAAGAAACCTCAAGCAGTTTACAACCCATATCTCCAAGGCTTGGAATTTTACACATCACATGGTTTATTTTCATTTTTACCATGGGGCATGGAAGACATAAGCACTGTTTCACCTTAAAAGGCAGAGATCCAAAGAGAATTACCACTCGAACAAGAAAGCATAGGCCTGATTAGAACTCACTATTGGTCAATAAATGTCACATATAAATAATTAATTTTCATTGGTCTTGTGTCTTGATTATGTCCAGTCAAAGTCTCTATCTGTACTAGATGTGCTTTGATCGGTCCAAACAACTATTAGACTAATTTATAGTAATGTTTTCCCAAAGTACTAGAACATTTTCTAGACATAAAATTGCAACTGGATAGAAATATATATTGTAGTCTTTATGAATCATAATACTTTCTTTAATAAAATTCTATTATTAAATATGTTTCAATAATAAAACTGATGAAAATTAATTAATTGAATAGTTCTCCAATTATTTGTGTGTACAGAGGAAAACTTATTTTTAGGTCATCGTTGATATTTTAAGAAAATTAAAGATTTTAATAGAAATAAAGAGGAAATTAAAAAATTACAAATGAGTTTTCTAAAGTACAAGCATTGGTTAAACTATAGAAAGAAATTAAGAATTAAGTTTGAAAACCATTTTAGAAATAATCATGAAAAGGTGAGTACTTCACAAACCAAGAAGCCAGTTTAGCAGGTGCTATGTTATTGACTGATCGAAATTTGAATACAACTTTCTTTTTCTGTGATGAAGTGAAGTGAGAATATCAGTCACTTTGTGTGAACCAAGAGGGCAACTAAGAGACTTAGAAAGAAAGAATTGTTATGTAAACCTGACCCTACATGTTGACACCATTTGACTTTCAAGTACTCACAATGCTAGATGCTATACACAGATTACATATAAAATAATTTTCTATTCTCACTCGAAGCTTACATCAAGAAAAAGGCAGCCAGACACTGGATATACTGCACAGAGATCTTCTATTTACTATTAAAATCCAAGGCAGCCAGACACTGGATATACTGTACAGAGATGGATTTTAATAGTCATCAATGGAGAACAGTAAAGCTGTCTAATCAATTCTTTTTAAAGCAACGAATCTTAGCATTATGCTTGATTAGATTTGCGACACATAAATTGCTGGAGAACAACAAAGCCACCTTGAAGCTTTTTAAGCTTTACCTACCTGGTAATCAGTTCACATTAAAGCATTAAGCCTCAGTATACTGCTTTTTCAGAATATTTATGTATATAGCTTTGAAGCGGATGTTTAAGTATATAACAGTCCATATGCAAATATTTCTCAAGTGATTTTCCAGAGACATTAATTGTAATGTAGTCATCATTAAAGATTAACTTAGTGAAGTTAAATACAATGTATAACAAAATGAACATTTCTTATAGAGATATATTTAAGTTCATGTGCAGAGATCTTAATTGTAGAAGGTGTCACATGTAGAGGTGTATAAAGAAAAGTTAATTATAGTGAACAAATATTCATGAAGATGAGTGCATGTGTGTGTGTGTGTGTGTTTGTTGGTCACATCAAGTCATATGTAGATCTTAAAGCAGAAGTCATATATAAATTGACTAGAAAAAAAAATCTGAATTTAGAGATGCTGATTTATAACAGTTAATCATATGTAGAGATTATTTTCAAAATAATTGTATATAATTATATATATTTATGTGTTAACTTGCAACAAAAGGTTATTTACAAAAGAAGTCATATCTAGGATGTTAATTACAGCAGAAGTCTCATGGAGGGATGTTAATTACAGCAGAAGTCTCATATGGAGGGATGTTAATTACAGCAGAAGTCTCATATGGAGGGATGTTAACTAAAATAAATGTTTTCCAAAGAAACAAACATCAATTTTCAGATGATTTGCTTGTTATATTTTTATGACAACTGATGCTCATGACAAACAGTAAAATTTTAAATACTGAACAAACTAAGAATAAAAGAAATGTATTTTTGTCAAAATTCTGATTTTTATTAATCTCTGAAATTTATTTACTGCAATTACATAATATTTAGACTATGGGTTGGCAACCTATGGTGCATTTATCATTCCTTGCATGCAGAGTGATTTTTAATGGCATACAGCAAGGAAAACAAAAATATTAAGTTATAGTAAATCATAATATTTTGCAGGCAATATTTACTTTTTCTTGGACCTTAGGAAATTAGACCTAGGCCTATTTGAATAAACGAGTCTGGTATTCTGGGTCACATAATATTGCTTTGGCACTGGACCACAATATTGCTTTGGCACTTTGGCACATTTGGCATGGCCACAATAGTATTGCTTTGGCATGGGGCTTATATAGGTTGCCTACCCATGATTTAGATCCACAAATACATTAAAATCTGGATACACAAAATCTCCTTCAGATATGGCAAATTCAATGTGTAAAATACATTAATAGATCTTGATAAAGCATTGAAATGGTCAGAGTTAACTTACTTAGATATTCAAAGAAATAGGGTTTATCTGTGATTGATAATTTGTATAAAGGCCAAAAGAAGATATATTCAATTTGCTGTATTATTTTAACTTTTAAAAATGCATATTTTAAAAATTAGCTGTACAGTGTTCAAGTATGTGTGCTTATTATGCTTTCTTAAGAAAACGTAAATTTTCTTTGCAATAAATGTTGGAACCCGAATATATAAAAAATTAGTCAAACGGGGAGGAGTAAAGACAAGTTACTTAAGCATACACGCCAGAGCCAAAGATTCAAACCCTATAAGGAGGGAGATAAATGAAAGAGAACTCATTGACATCAGTTCTCATAAAGTCTCCTCTTCAATAGCCCCAGAACAAGGTATAGGTTGAAAAGCAGGTTAGCTGGGAGGGACTATGTATATGTTTATTCCATAAGTAATTAGGAAAAAATATTTTATTTATAAAAAGTCCTTTTTCCATCATACAACCAGGTAAGCATGCACTATGAGAATAATAAATAGGAGGTGGGCATTGCCTGAAGTAAAAAAAAAAATTGCACATGTTATGTGCAAAGTGAATGCATACAAACAATACTAGGGAATAAACCTCACTCAAGCACGAGGACCAAAGTAGACTGGATAAGTGCTACTGCACCCAAAGAAGTGATTAAGTCAATCACAGATACATCTCAGAGAAAGACTTTTAAGAGAGCAAATGTTTTCCAGTCTAGCACTGCTATCATGTCCTTCAGGGCCACATTTCTATAAACTGCCAAACATTAAATAGTTCAGACGTCATGGGGCTCTATCAAAATTTGGGCATGCATAAAAAAAGAATGTTTATATGCTTCTCTACGGACTTATTTCAGTGAAAATGACAATGGGGAGATAATGACTGAATGTTCTTATTAGGATGCATATTATAATTATTAGTCTTAAAGAATTCATTCATAACTAATCAGAGTGACCTATCACTATGGAAACTGTGGGACCCCCCAGAAACAATGAATGTATTTCACTAATCCTACATACTGATGCTAAGGGCATATAAAGAAGTGTGTGTATGTGAGAATTTAAGATACAGTTTTAAACACCTTACTTACCAAAGGCTCAAAAAAAGATTAGAACTATTCCTAAATCCTAAGCAGGGAAAATGAAACCTGTTGGGATATTTTCCCATGTTGCCCCCCCCCCCCCAAAAAAAAAAAAAAAAAAAAAAAAAGAAAGAAAGAAAAAGAAAAAATAGAAAGAAAAAAGTGATAAAGTCTTGGTCTAAATTTAATGTTAAGTCCATGAAAGCATCTGAAATATGTCAGCAAACCTTGACAGTCAGTATGGCTGGGCCCTACTTTCAAACTTTCAAGATTGCCCCTCTCCTCCTGACTTGTTGGCAGTTATTATCACAGTTATTATCTGAACATTCCGGGATTTGTCTCTCTCTTGAGCCTCAGTGTTCTGATGATGCTTGCATGCGTACCCCAGTATACAAGATGAAGGAAATTTCTTTACTACCTTCATCAGTACTTTAGTTAAAGCAGTCCAATATTATACCAACACTAGGTTGGTAATGGCTGCAAAACCTCTCCATGGGACAATGTTCTTGACATTGTCATTAATGACAGCATTGAGGTCATTCACTAGGCAAAAAAATAGCTTATCAGAATTGTATGAAAGTAGACTAAGAGATTGTCACATCAGACCCAAACTGGTATTAAAGCAGGCTAGTCCATGTCAGACCAAGGAATTGTTCACATCAGACCCAAATTGGTATGAAAGAGGGCTAAAGGGGTTGGCATTGGATCGCTGGAAGTTTACATCATAGTCCACAAGTTTGTGTCCTAAGGGTACCTATCACTTGCCCCCTCCCACCAATCTAAAGGAAAAAAATGTTCACCAAAACCCACTGACTGGATGCAGATATTTGATAAGTGTCTGCATATGCATGAAGCCTTACTCCCTACTGTGTGATTTACCATTATCAACACTGTCATGTTACATTGGAACTCACTATTTCATTGAACCCATCTGCTCAAAGTCAGCATTCATTGACCTAGAATATCTTAGCTTCTCTAGAACAAGTAGGTGGTTCATTCATATGTCATTTTGCATTTTCTGTCCTTTAGTATCTGGCTTCAGCCTTCGAATGCTATCAGTTTCATCCAGCAATTTCATTTGAGTGGTGCCAGAACCTCAATAAGTCAAAGAGTCCAACTACTTCTGCTATAGGAAGGTTGTTGTTTAGTGTGTCACTTCTTCAAAACAGCAAGAGAAAGATTTCCTACACAGTCACTTATGTTTACATTTATGCTTTCTGCCCATGCATGAACAGTGGCAGATACTTATCACTATCACAACTCATTTCCTTCTTGCCTGTTTGCTGTCATGCCAAAAATTTGGAGTCTTTTTGCTAGCTTCTTGGCCCACATTTGACCAATTCACCAAACATACATGCTCTTTCACTCCTGTAGTTTCAACATGAAATTCAATTTACTATTGAAAGTGTCCTCAAGAGAAACATACATTCTGAAGCTATCAGAGAAGTAAAACAGTTTCGATGTCAGCTAAAAGTAAGGAAAATACACCTTATTCCAGAAACAGACAACACAATGTCAGGTCTGAAAACAACCCAAGGATGTGAGAGAGAGCTGATACGCCTCAGAAAACTTGAAACACACAACCTTGGTTTAACTAAATGCCTAACCATACCAAAGTAAAAAAAAAAAAAAAACTTTTTAAAGAGAGGGACACTACTCATAGGATTTGCTTTTGGTGAGCTCGTTGTCTTTCTCTCTGGGGATACATATATCATAGGTTCTGGATTGTACAGCCAGCAACATGCCCATATTCTTATTATGTTTTGTCTGACTGCATGAGAAACGTAGTAAATGATTGCCATTTTGTAAATGTGAAATACTGAACAAAAAAGTTTACTGAAATTAAAATCAATATATTCAAGTAATTATATTCTTGCTACCCAAATCTGTAAATCTAGCACACTCAACTAATATCTTTACTGCCCTTTTAAAACAAATCACACATTCCATATTGGCCAAATATAGTGCAACATTTTTGACTTAAAAATGACCTGAAGAAACCTACCTGTATTATACATTCAGCCTAACATTCTTTTCTGAAAAACCCTGACATGCAAGCTGAAGAAACCAAGTGTACAGCCGCTGGCCCAGTGGATAATCACAGCCTGGGGAAGAATTAGTAGTGAATCCACTGTAAAGGGGTTTAAAAATGCTGTGTTCCTAATAACGTGGATGGGAGCAAGGATGACATACTGTGAGATGACTCCAACTCTGAATCTGATTCCAGTACCTCTACTGAAGATGAGTTAGAAAATTTTAAAAATGAGGATCATGATTGGGAGTTATAAATAATAATTTGTGTAATTTATCACCTAACTTTTACAATAAAAGAAAACTGTGTCAAATGAAATTTGACCTTGAGGTACTGTATAAGAGAGAACTTTTATTTTTCATACAGGTCACCTTCAAAACTCTGGGGTCATATTATGTGCGAAGCTGATCAATATTTGGGCCAATATGGTACATTTCTTCTCTCAACATTCATAAAAACAATTTTTTGGGCCTTAATAGCTTTTTACTAATTTTCTTTCTGCAAATAATATCACAGTAAGCCATTCATATATTCTTTTCACGAATATGGTCATAACTTTGTTCATTATTTTCACAAGTAATGACCAAGTATAATAAACCAATCATCTTTCCCTCTCTCACACATCTCAAAACCCATTCATCCAACTATCAATATTTACTGATCCCTTATCATCAACTCTCGAAACAAATCCAAATCATTCAACTTCCCCTAGCTAATGCTGACAAGAAATGATTTTCCTATATATAGAACTTGCATTACAACAAGTGCTAAACATGGAGAATCTAACATTTTTGTCTTGCTAGGTAAATCAGTGTAAAACGTATGACATCATTTAGTGATTTACAACATGGCACGTATAGCCCCTTTCATTTTTGTGACAATTATCAAATTATGTGGATCTTTATCAGAACATTAATTAAAACTTAAAATCAATTAAAATATTATATAATTTTGATGACTAGGTCAAATTATTCTATAGCGCATTTACTTCTGAGTAAACCACCATGTTCAGAGACATACACACTAACAACACACTAAGAGACACATGTAAAATTATTTACTTCAATACAAAGTAAAAGAAATTTAACAAATAAAAATATTTGTATTCTAAAATAACAAATCAAGAAAATTACATTAAAAATGATAATAGAAAATACATTTTTTTCAACTCTGCACAGTTAAAAGAAAAAAAAACCTTGCTTAAATTCAGATAGCTTAGTATGTACCTTGAAGTTCATTACCAGATTGTCAAATGAAAAGATTTCAGCATGAGAAGTTCCTCTCATACAAGTTTATTTTGAAGTATGCAGTAGACTTCTTTTATTCTTAGAACAAGGCTCTGCATACCAATAGATTGTACATATTTTCTTTTATATCAATACTTTACACATCAATCAAAGGCACCCAATGTCTTAAAACAAAAACACTATTTACTGGTTAATCTCAAAAGCACACATTTTAAATTCTGGGTAAATGCTTATCTCTGAAATGAGAAAATATTTCTGATTGCAGATTTTCTTATGTGAAAATAAGTTAAAAAATTAGAGATATTCCACTCCTTAACAACAATGACTAAAAGTTGACTTGTATGAAAAATAAATCATTAAAACATAATACAAGTAATATGGCTACCAATGTACTAATTCTGTACAAATTATTGCTTTCTGAAATGTCTGAATTTTAGACTTTTAAATTAACAATAATCTTATTAAGAGTCCAGCTCTACATGTGCTCCAGCATATTAGTTACCTTTATTAATTATCTATAAAGAAGAAGCACTAAGACCAGCTCTACACTGGGTATTGTGCAAGCAGTCAGGGATGGGGCATGGAATGTAAACTATTTCAGAGTTAAAAGATTTTATTTCATTCCTTTCATATATTCTGGGTGGTATTTCAGCCAGCTATCTCCTTTTCTTCTCCCCCAACTCTAATTTAACAAATGAACTGAAAATTCTAAGGCCATACAAGTCCTTGGTAGTAGAAATTCTGGGTGCTGACCTATTTTAGATATTTAGGATCATGGATCCAAAGCAAAAAATGTCAAGTGTATTGTTTCGCAGTTTATTGTAGGCAATACTCATAATCACATTTAAATGATAGAATACCTCCAAACATTCAGCACATAACAAGACAAGACTCCAGAATAACAACAACAAAAAATCAATATTATAACATAAAATCAAACAGCTGCAAAAGCACAATTTCTATACATCTCACATAAGTACCAAAGCATGAAAATAAAACATAAAAACAATGCCCACAATTAAAAAATCTAGATACTAAACTGTAGCCAGCTAGTTGGGTGCCTGGCATACTTTAAATATACAGAATTGACATTAAAAAAAAAAAGTAATAATGAACACATTGCCATCTAGTTTAGTGCCTGGCATATTTTAAGGTGTACAGCATGCAATATAATTTAAGGCACACTTTGAATGTTCTTACTGTGGGTAACAACATGTAAAATATTGACCATTGGAGGAAAACAATTTCTAAATATAATGTACAGTGCCAATGTCATTGCAGAATGACAAATTCAACAAAACTCCTTTAATTTAAAAAAACAACCAACAAATTGAGAACACATTATGAGTTAGAATAAATCCTACAGAACTATGCAAAGTTTTGACTTGTAGATACAATCTAAAAAGCTCTGAAGGCTGCCTGAAGTGAAATCTGAGAATGTTCCAATAACTTACCCTGTGTTTACAATAAAACAGGTTTTGATTCTGTATTTATTATAGCACTTTATTTTACAAATAGAGGCATTTGATGAAAACTGCATCTGCTAAATGTTGGGATTGCAATACAAAATCAACAGACCCAAAACCCTTCTAGGAAATCATAGTTTACAAACAAATATAAAATATTTGCCAGTTTTAAGTGTCTAATACTAATAAATACTGAATTATTTTTTATTTTTTTAAGCATAAAAAGTTTAATGCAAAGAAGTAATTTTCCGATTAATCCCATCAAATAACTGATGCATAGCAAACCTGGTAGCTAGCATGTAATTTTTAGATTGCTGCAACTCTCATATCTATCATAAAGTACTGTAACGTTTAGAGTGCTGCAACCCTCATACCTATCATAGAGTACTGCAATTTTTAAATTGTTGCATACTTCATACCAATCATAAAGTAATACAAACAATTTTTAGATTGCTGCATACTCCAGTATTATTTAAGTACTGCAATTTTTAGATTGCTGCATACTTCATAAATATCATTTAAGTACTGTCATTTTTAGACTGATGCAACCCTCATACCTATCATAAAGTACTGCAATTTTTAGATTGCTGTGTATACTTCATACCTCTTTCATAAAGTACTATAATTTTTAGATTGCTGCCTATCTCATACCTATCATAGAATACTGCAATTTTTAGATTGCTGTATACATCATACTTATTATAAAGTACTGCAATTTTTAGATTGCTGCATACATCATACTTATCATAAAGTACTGCAATTTTTAGATTGCTGTATACATCATACTTATCATAAAGTACTGCAATTTTTAGATTGCTGTATACATCATACTTATCATAAAGTACTGCAATTTTTAGATTGCTGCATACATCATACTTATCATAAAGTACTGCAATTTTTAGATTGCTGTATACATCATACTTATCATAAAGTACTGCAATTTTTAGATTGTTGTATACATTATACTTATCATTAAGTACTGCAATTTTTAGATTGTTGCATACCTCATACTTATCATTAAGTGCTGCAATTTTTAGATCGCTGCATACCTCATACTTATCATTAAGTGCTGCAATTTTTAGATCGCTGCATACCTCATACTTATCATTAAGTGCTGCAATTTTTAGATCGCTGCATACCTCAGCTATCAAAAAGTTGCTATTCATATACATTCATATCCAGTAAATTATTAATGACTAGAATATTCATCACAGAACTCTGTAACTTTTAACCCTGTCAATCAATTAGGAAAGTTAAAATTATATAAAACGAAAATTGCTGACAACATTTTAAAAGGTTAAAATTAAATTAGGGCACTTTTACTACTTTTTAAGGCATTAACTCTTTTGAAACTGTTTTCTGAAGGTGGTACAACTATCCAAGAACCTACCATCCTAATCTAGAGTACCCTAACCCATCCCTGCCTCCATCCACTCTATAATATGAAAAAAAGTAATACTCTTTTGGCAACAATAAGTATGCTTATTTAGGAAAATTTAAGGCATATATTAAATAGCAGATCAACTATTTTAGAAAAATTTATTTCTGCATACATGTATGCTAATAAAAAAATGTAAAACTCAATACCCCTTGTTGGCAAATAGCATTAAAGTAAGAGGAGAAAATATTTTTGTTTTGTAAATCATTCCCAGAGCAGAGTGCAAGTTGTTGAACTATTGTTTCTGACTTATGCAATTTGGATAGTGAGACTTCTGATCAGGATCTAGATAATGGTTTCTGACTTATGCAATTTGCATATTGAGACTACTTCTGATCAGGATCTAGATAATAATGGTTTCTGACTTAGGCAATTTGCACACTGAGACAACTTCTGATCAGGATCTAGACAATAAAAAAATTATGTCATGAAACTAATGAGATGGGGTTGAGGGGGAAGGAGTTCAAAAGCAAAAGGGAGGTTTCAGAAAATGGACAGTTCATTTTGAGAAGTTCTGCGTAAGGACAGGTGACACAATCTTGTAGCACACCATAACATAGATTTAAAAAATCTGTTGCTGCCTCTTCATGCAATAATTTATACTTGCATTCTAACTCATTGTTTTGTGTGTAAACCCTTTTTGTATTTTGTAAAATACAACTGTAACGAAAACTGTAATTTGTTTATCTTGTGCAATGCTGATCAGTACATGATTTATTAGAGTAAGCTGATCGAAGTAACATATTTAATGAAGTACATTTGGCATTTTTACTTTATGAACAAATAAAATTAAAATATGTTAAATGAACTAGCTATGACTTTACAAATGGTAAATAAATAATTGGCATATCTATAATAAAATACACATTAAAATGTACTCAAATAAAATTTTTCTATGATTATCAACAAATATAGAGGATTTTCTCATAATAGTATCACATAGAGCATTTATCATACTTAATATTTTTTAATGTTAAAATGTCACATTCATATTAATAAGGAAATATATATATATATGATGCATAGGTAAATATTCACCCTCTGATACACAAAAAATGTTCAAATAAAAGCAGTTTTCTTATTCTACACATCACAGTTATTGCAAGGACTTAAACCCTGAATACATATTCAATAATCACACTGAGAATGCAATTTTGTCAAGACATAAAGTAATTGGACAAAATCAGGAACCAGTGGCAGAATCTTACAATGTAATGCTGAGGAATACGGAATAATGGATCATTATGAACTTGTATCTTTATGCTATGTCTTAGTTTATTTGTGAAATTATGATTAATCCCCTTTATACAAAGCAGAACATCTACAAACACTTCAACAAAACCGAATCAAAACCCCCGTCTCAATCTATTAACATTTTTTAAGAAATAAACTCTTCAAATTTTGTTCCCCATATATAAATCTTTGATATGTCTGGTTAAAACATGAAGATAATTTCAACAAGACATCAAAAAGAAATATTTTTACATCAGACAAATGAATTCACAATTAATAATATACAGGTTCAATCCGGATGGCAGTGATGGGAGAGAATCAGGCCACGATTACATTACTCTCCAATGTCAGCATCCCTATCCCCTGCCAGGTACAGCAGGTGGAAGGCCAAAGCTAGAAAAGCTGTGCCCAGAAGATCCCCGATGGCAGTGAGGTATGGAATGGCTACATTGTCTGGGTCATCACCATGCTTCCAAATGTAGTGGACCATCCACTGGGATACGTACAAAAGCACCAATACCTGACAGATGTGAAGAAAGAAAGAACCATTGAATCTGCTGTGACCTAACAAATTATATCCATTTCTACAATGACTACATATGATCATAATTACCAAATGCTGGAACACTGAAGAACCATCATAAAATTATTCTATCAAAAATAATATTGTACACTGATTTTTGTTACTAATTAAATATCAGTATTATGTATAAGTATCCAAAAGCTACTTAACTCAAAAGAAAAGCTGCATGTAAACAGAAAACTAATCTGCAGTACAAATGTCAGAAGATAGTATATGCTGCCAGCGTTTATGTAGAAAAGGGTGTGTGTAAGTAATTGCTGCATCAATGTAACGTAATTGTCAGATCAATGTAGATCAGTATCAAATCAATTAAGTCATTGCTAACCTGTAGTAAAGCTGCCAGAAGATAAAAGACATTGAAAAGAATGGTTATGGATGTGTGACCAGCCTTCATATAGTATATGGTGTAGATAAATATCAGATGACCTGGAACAACAAGCAGCACCAACACTCGTGCTGCCCGAGAATTAACATCTGTGAGTAGAAAAAGAATTTAAAAAAATTCACATTAGACTTTTCACAACTATCAACTAAATAAATTTTAAAATCACAAATATTAAACCCACTGTCCACAAGTAAAAATTATTTAAAAAAGAGATAAACCTCATTAAAATATTGATGCAGATACCAAGCAACATCAAGAAGAAATGGGTTTGTTATTAAAAAAGCTGTCATCAACCTCAATATAAAGATTTTTCAAACAACAAAAACAAAAAAGTTGAAAACAGTATCTATATATGCTACATACTCACTTTTACCAAAAAAAAAGGTGAAAGGATTAGTGCAGCCTCTGGTAATTCCCTCTGACATTTCTCCAGGGTGGCCTCGTCTATGTAAATAAGTAGAAATACGACTGGATTGTACAGCTACTAAGTTACCACCCACACCTGTCATAAAGAAAACAGCATAGAATATTTACAGATAAAAAAGCCATCATTTAATTAATGCAGAAATATAAATATAAATATAATGACCATTATTCAATCAACTTAACTGTACTCCCCTCCAAATTGCCACTTTTTAATCAATATAGATGTATTTACAAATAAACTGGCCACCAATTAATCAATATAGATGTACTTACAACTAAACTAGTCACCAATTAATCAATATAGATGTACTTACAACTAAACTAGTCACCAATTAATCAGTGTAGATGTACTTACAATAAAATAGTCACCATTTAATCAATGTAGATATATATTCATAAATAAAGCAATCACCATTTAATAACAGATGTAGTGACAAATTAAGAACCATTCATCAATCAACAGATTGTGTATATAGCAATTATTTATCAAATCCGATTTGTTCACAAGAAGCCATCACTTATCAAATTAGATTTTTTAAAAAATGCTTTAAACTTTACCACAAATAAAGCTGCCTTAGAAAATACAGCAGTTAGCCCAGAGTAATTACTGTCAATAATTTTCCAGACAAAATCTTAATATTAGATCAATTTTTACTATCTATAAAGGTTTTCAAAATTTAAAAATTAGCTAATACAAACATAAATATAAAACAGCCAAGGAAAAAATGTTAATAATAAATAATAGTTAATAATCCTCAAACATATATACAACCAGCGATCCATAACGATTACAGGCACCCTTATCCTGCAAAATGATGTGCACATTTGGTCAGCAATTTTATAAAATAAATGAAATTAAAGTCAGCCAGCAAACTGATTTTTTAACTCTGTTTAAGATAAGAGAAAAATCAACTGGACAACCACCTCTGTTAATACTGTTTTAAAACAATATTAACAAAGGTGCTTGATAGATTGTTGTAAAGCAGTATTAATGGATAGGTAAATTGATAGATTGTTAAAAAGCAGTATTAATGGAGAGGTAAAGTGATAGATTGTTGTAAAGCAGTATTAATGGAGAGGTAAAGTGATAGATTGTTAAAAAGCAGTATTAATGGAGAGGTAAATTGATAGATTGTTATAAAGCAGTATTAATGGAGAGGTAAAGTGATAGATTGTTAAAAAGCAGTATTAATGGAGAGGTAAAGTGATAGATTGTTGTAAAGCAGTATTAATGGAGAGGTAAAGTGATAGATTGTTAAAAAGCAGTATTAATGGAGAGGTAAATTGATAGATTGTTATAAAGCAGTATTAATGGAGAGGTAAAGTGATAGATTGTTAAAAAGCAGTATTAATGGAGAGGTAAAGTGATAGATTGTTAAAAAGCAGTATTAATGGAGAGGTAAAGTGATAGATTGTTAAAAAGCAGTATTAATGGAGAGGTAAAGTGATAGATTTTTAAAAAGCAGTATTAATGGAGAGGTAAAGTGATAGATTGTTAAAAAGCAGTATTAATGGAGAGGTAAAGTGATAGATTGTTAAAAAGCAGTATTAACTGAGAATTACAATAATAAATTGTTGGTAAGCAATATTAACAGAGAGGTACAGTGATAGATTGTTGTAAAGCAGTATTAACAGAGTGATTGGTTGTTGTTATAAAGCAGTATTAATGGAGATTGTTATAAAGCAGTATTAACAGAGAGGTACAGTGATAGATTGTTATTAAGCAATATTAACAGAGAGGTACAGTGATGGATTGTTTGTAAATCATTATTACCAGAGAGGTGCAATGATAAATTGTTATGAAGCAGTAGTAACTGAGAGATAGTGAAGAATTGTTAAGCAGAAACATTCAAATATTTAAATGTCTGACAATTATAAGCTCGAATGTCTTGCAGATTATTATTTCTAAAATACTGTTCTGTTTTTGTTTTTTTAACAATATGTGACTTAAAAATATAATTACAAAAATATATTACTGAAGGACATCTTAGACAAATACTTGCCATTTATGACTGGCTGAAAAACAGCAATGCCATGATATTTGGCAACAGCAATGTCAAGAATAACCCCACCCAGAGAACTGATGACCATAGCACTCAAAACAGGAGTCCACCCAGAGTAGATCACATCATTTGTGTACTTGTTCTTTATGGCAAGCATAATCCATAGAGGCAGCAGCAGAAAAAATAATGCCATGATGCATGGTGATAACCACACCTGTTTTCCTGTTATGAGGAAAGTTAATTCAATTACTCTAAAATATGAATGATGTAAACAGAGCTCAAGTGAGATTTATGAAGATCTAAAAATTAAATTCCTTCTGTTTGCCCAATGTTCTCAAACTTTACTCATTTAAAAAGGTGTAGTTTTCTACTTTTATATATTCTGAGTAATTTTTCAAAAGGTGTACTTTTATAAGTTCTTATACTTAGTTTCAAAAGGTGCATTTTCCACTTTTATAACTTCCTATATTTCACTAGGTTCAAAAGTGTATATTTTTCTTTATAAATTCTTATATTTTACACTTTTAAAAGTTGTATATTTCAAGTTTTAAAGGTGCACTTTCTACTTTTTTGTTAAGTGATTAGATTTTAACAGTTTAAAATGTATACTTCTACTTTTATAAGTTCTTATACTTTAATAATTTTAAAAGGTGAACTTTCTACTTTTAAAAATTTTATATTTCAAATTTTAAAGGTGTTCTTTCTACCTTTATGTTAAGTTCTTAAATTTTAACAGTTTAAAAAGGTGTACTGTAATGGTTATGCTTTCTATCTGTATTTGTTACCTTCCAAGTAAAAGTGTTAGATTAGTGTTTGTAAAAAAATGAACAAAAGCACACGTTATATTTGTACTACTTATAAGAATTAAATAATTTACACAAATTGTGAGCAGGGATAAATAAATAATACAAAAATCTAAAACAATTTAAAGGAATCATAAGACTTACTTTAAGAATATAAGTGCAAAGTGCATTTATTGGTTCACATGGGTAACATTTTTGGTATTATAATTTATCTTTTTTTCTATTTTGAAATTGTAACCACAAATGTAAAAAAATAGTCACAAAATCTCCTATAAAGTTTTATTTTAAGATAATGTCTGTTCTATAGAAGTTAAGAAAATGTAACATGAAATCCTTTGCATTCAGGATCTAAGAACTATTAAGTGTATAAAACTCACCAATGGCAGAAAAAAGAAGGGATCCTATTCCTGCTAGCAAAGCCAATGTAGTTAAGTCTCCTAAACTTGCAGCTATCGGTGTTGCCACATTATCTGGATTAATGTGAATTCTACGTGAAAACATCACCACTCCCACCATAAGAGATCCTGAAATGATTACCACTTGTCTGTTAATGAAAATGATTTTTCCTGAATATTACCCAAACAGACATATTCATTTACATTCAGAAACATTTTCATTAAATAATGTAAGTAAAAAAATTCCTTTATTCATCACACCACCACACACACACATATATATATATATACACACACACTCTAGGAGAATTATGAACAGGAAGTGAGATGAAAAGTGAGTGTATGATATACGAGCGAAAGAGTTAGAGAAATAAGACAATCCTCTTACTCACAAAAGAAGACAGTAGCAGCCTGGACAGCTACCAGTGAGCTTCTAGAGGGGGTAGGTAGTCAAGTGAGAAATATCTCTCAGATTAATTCTGGAGAATGAGAAAGGAGCTTTCCAACCAAATGCTATTACAATATCTTTTTAGGTCATATTCCTATAAAACATAATCAAACTGATTTAGCTCTGGTTTCATGGGCCCTAACAGAATATGAGCATATTTCTTTATGCAGGTTCTTTATGAATTGTTAACAAAAAAAGAAAGGTAAAAAAAAATTATAAAAATAAAAAAAGTAAGAAAATAAACTTTGACTGCAAATGCCAACTTTTGGGGAGAGAGATACAAATAAGTCTAGATTTATTATCTTCTTGAGAGTAAGAGCTACAACAATAAATCTTTGAAACTCCCCTTTGGCAAAGGGGAGATAATCAACTGGATGTCCTAATCAAATATATATTAGAAAAGATCTATATAATCAATTTAAATGATTCATTGCTGAGGAAAGCAATTTTGGAGGGACCCTCCAAAAAAAAACCCCAATATGTATTTCCCTTATCCTGTTAAGTTGAAGCTAATGCCACCAGAAAAAAAGGGAGCTTTAAAGATATTGTTTTGAAATCTTGTTTCTCTGATGGTCTAAAATCAGCAGCATTTAAATAATCCAGTATTATGCTGTTGGGGAAAACCAAAATCAATTTTGATCTTTCTATTTCCATGCTAGCAAAGGTTTAAGAATCACTGTGAATATGTTATCTCCCTTGAAATGTCTGAAAGCAAAGACCTACATTCCTTAAAGGTAGGAATTGTCAAATTTCTAACTTTAACAGCCAAACAAAGATTCTGCTAGAGAACTTGCCAGGCCTTTGGTCACAATGTATGCCATTGCCGAATCACCAAATGCTGACTTCATAAAAATAAGGCATGCAGTGGTGAAAAGCTTGGATTTGAGTGGAATAAAGTGAAACATGATTGTTTGAATAGATTGTGTCTGACTAGTAATTTTCTAGAGATCTGAAAAATAGCATGTTTATTCATTCTTTCCTACAATAGCATGTTTATTCATTCTTTCCTACAATAGCATGTTTATTCATTCTTTCCTACAATAGCATGTTTATTCATTCTTTCCTACAATAGCATGTTTATTCATTCTTTCCTACAATAGCATGTTTATTCATTCTTTCCTACAATGTGAATGAGCACTGAGAATCAGGAAGGTGTTCAACAAATTTAATCAGAATTTATAGAAGTAAAATATCTTAAAGACCCAGCATATTCATAAGGCATCCACAGTGTTTGTCATATGATCTGGAAAAGGGGGGGGGGGGCAAAATTTCAGTAGTAGTGCATTCCATCTGGCAGCAAAAAGCTCTTTGTGTGATTTGTCCCATCAGAGCCATGTCTGCAAAATTGACAGTGTAGGACTCATTCTATCTGGGAAGGAATGTCTTGATTAGGTGACTTCAGAAACCACAGCGAATTACCACTCAACCCAGAAAGTAATGTTAGTGTCCTCACAGAAGGTTTCATGTTTTACTAATATGAAAGCTGTTTGAAATTGAATGATTCCTGATAGAGGTCAACTCCAATTCTCATTGGGAACAACACCTTGTTACGAGAGTTTTTGGCTATTATCTTCCTTAGAGAATTTTGCTTGCATGTATGTTGGAACTGTGGGTATCTCTTATGGTATGTTTGTCTGGCTGTATGATGGAACATTTTCTTTGCAACCTTACTCCATCTGGAGAGCCAAACACATTCATTTACTAATAATATAATAGATACAAAGGCACAAATATCAAAATAAATATTGCATGCATCATATTGATTATAACTTTTCATAGATAAATAGGAAAGATTTAACCCTTTTACCATGGGAAAAAATTTCAAAAGTATAATTTAAAAATGGTGTATTTTTTATTTGATGTGTTATGTTGTTGTGATAATATAAAACAATATTTAGATTGATACTACAGTGTAATATAGAAGTTATGAAGAAAAATTCATCCGAATCCAAATCCTTATTTGTATCAACATCACTGTCTTCCGAACTGAATTTGCCATCATCCGGCTGTTAATTAGCCTCCCTCAAAGTCTAATTTAAGATATTATCCATTTTCAATGCTTTACAGCATTATGACGAGTTTATTTGGGTTCCAAGGTGCATAGACAACTTTTATATCTGAGAACGAAATAACTTGTGATGCATGGGATAGGTGACATTTTGGTGAACAAGTTAACTCGGGGATAATGGTAAATGGGTTAAAACAATGACAAAAAAACCCCAACAAAAAACCCCTCAAAACATAACCATTCCTCTTAATGTGCTCAACTTATACCTAGAATGAAACTGGCTACTGCAGCTGTAGCCATACTACTAGCACACAACAGTAGTGCATGATTCAGTGGAAATTCTCCTTTGGGAATCCACCCCATCACCATGGCAAACATGGATGCTAAAAATCCAACCACTGTAGCTTGAGCCTAAAACAAAAGAAAAAGATCGGATTTCATAATTTAAAACAACAAAATGAAAAAAAAGTCAAATTCTAAATATTTTTTTCGCTGGGTATATTGTCTAACAAATTGAAGCAAAATATATTTAATTTTTTTTCAAAGTCAGTATCTTTTAAAAAAATATTAAAATGATCTCTTATTTTTTTTTTATAAAAGACTTCAATAACAGAAACAAACAACAATATAGTAATACCACACTTCATAATAACTCTTGTAATAATAAATTATAGTGGTAATTTCTGAGAACAGTCAAAGATATTCATTTTGAACCATTATGCCTGCAGGTGATGTTTATGCATCTATGAATTATGATACAAAAGAAAAGCATATGCTTGGATGTGCAACTGCAAGTATTACAGCAGATGGAAGCTGGTAAAATGATATGCTACCAAGTACTGTTCTGTGAGAGATGACTCAAGAAAAGACAAACATCTCTTAATGCCTATATTATCAAAAAGATGAGGTACACAGAAGACCCACAGCCTGGTCCTCTCTAAAATTAATGATTTTTATAATTTTTATTTTAAAAGTCACAATAAAAGTTCATCACTGTTCTAAAACATTTGCATTTTCAACTACCTAATAAAAAAAATACATAACTACCCTGCTAAGCAATGTTTTGGTTAGTGCTCCATGTTCTAGGAACATATCTTGAGTGCTAACTAGGTATTACTCTCTCTGCATATATATTTTTTATGTCGGAAAAAATCCACTAAACTGTAAACAACAAAAAAACTACATAGAAGACAGACACACAAGATCATATACTCTTCTTTTTCATACACATACATTTATACACAAAACATGCAATTACAGAACAAACAAATCACAATGAGCATACAGAAACATTTACTTTTATATAAGCAACTGCTGCACTTGCTAATACCTGAATGAGTGCCATATTTCCACCAATCATCTTCATCTTTTCACTTCTAGAGTCCATATTGCCAAGATTGGCTTGGGTAGACAAACGAGAGGCCAGAGTCATCTCAAGGTTCCCTTTCAGACCAAGCAATGCTGGCACAAGAATAAACAGCTCGCTCACACTTTTGAAGACATCTGAATGCTGAACAAGGATGAAGTTACCCTCAATATTTCAGATAGTATGCAGCTTTATAATCTAGCTTTATAATCTATCTATCTATCTATCCATCCATCCATCCATCTGTGGCAGAGTAAATTTACCTATCTATTTTAATTGCTATATAAATTATAATTATAAATTTTTAAATTGTCAGAGTAACCCAACCTACGGTTATGATTGTATTTTTGTGTGTGTCAGAGTTGGAGTAAACACTCGAGATGAGAATATGCTAGAAATTGCTGATGTAATGCAAACCAGTTTCAACTAGATGAGTAGATTTTATTGTCCAATGGTTAAGATTTATGAGAACAAGACCAGCCAATGGGCTGAGATCAAAAAGTTTACCTGCTGTAGAAAATTCTATTGTTTGATCACTTGAATTTGGTGTGGCAAGAAGTCTGTCTTGAAAGGCAGCCATTAGCTTAATGATGAGTTAACTGACTGTTTGAGAGAGAATGGACTTAGAAATATTTCATGCATTTTGCTACTGATATTTTATAATTGTGTTTTATGTAGAGATGTATTATGTGAGTAGACTATTATTTCTACAAATGTTTGAACTAAGATGCTTGTAGTATGCTATACTCTTGACATTGTTTCTAGTGAACTTGTTGATAAAAACTGAAATCCTGATTTATTATGCTGTGTATGTGTGAGCTAATAAATACCATTGCAGGAAACTGTAAGTTGAGACTTGAATGTAAGAATGAATGGGATTAAAAAGCGATAAACTGGAAACTTAGGTCTGCTCTCTGATTATATTTTTCAGGGTAAAGCAGCCTTTCTCTCCTAATTTTATCTGAATATCCTGGTTCACTTATTGTACACTGCTATGACCAACTGTGGTAAAGGTGGAGAGCAGTGTGTATATGATGTATCATGACAAAGTATGCTGATTAAATTGGCAATTTCTGGTACAGTGAAGTTATGGGAAATTGTTACAATTTTGTTCTGCTTGAAGGAACTGACATGGTGAAAGAGAGCACCCAGATTGGCTTCGAGAGAATAATAGCATTTCAGTATTTCCAATGGAAAAGAGAGACACGTGGAGTTGGCAGCAGACAATAAACTTGTGACATTGTTGCAAAAGTGCGCTAAAGACTGTTGAGACATAGGTTAATTACAGTTATGTAAAACTATTATTGCTTGTCTCTTATAATTCCATTTCTGTTCTCTGATAAGAACTATCCTGTGATTTGTATTGACACTATTGCTGAATTGTATTTTAGCACAAAAGACTGTGTACAGAAATTATGTGAATGGGGTTTCGTGAAAATACTGATGTCAAGTAATCTTTTTCATTATATTTGTCATGTGTATATTTGACTGTTGATTTAATAAATTTATTGTTAAACATATTGACCTTCTTACGCATACTGATAACCTTATGTTGGAGAGGAAAGTGGGTGGATGGGGGCTTGCTAAATATAGATTAAAGACAATTTGCCTTTTCCTTTAGTAAGTTTTCCACCTACGGAATATTGTGTGACAGTAAATGTTTGTCTTTAGTGTTGAGAAAGAGAGAAAATGTTTACAGTGCCTGTATATCTGCCAAGACGAGTGGTCTCCTGGAAAATTATTAATAACATAAATTAAGATTCTCATCACTTGTAATTAGTTATGAATGATTAATTTAAAATATCATAATTATTAACTAAGAGGCACTGGCATCTATCTATCTAAAACTGAATATTTGGGGGGAACTGAAAAAAGCTTTGAAAGAATGAAGGGGTTAATTACTTTCATTATGAGCAAACAATGTATTATTATAATATAAAAACTGAACATATCTCCTGAATCTGAAAAACAGTTTTGAAATCTCCACACTGAAATGGTTATCTATTTTCAATGAGAAATGTAAATTAGTATATTCTATCACAGTGTCAGCATTAAAGATCAGTGATCTATAAATAATAATTAAAATCAATAACTCTTCATTAGCAACACAACATTAAGAATATTTTGATAAGCACTTTCACCTGAAATATTGTTGCTGACAGTTAAACCGAGAGTTACTTTTAGAACTTTCTGTTGTGTTATTGATTACTTTATTTCTTAGTGTATCATACATTTACTTATTTAAATCAAGGTTGCTGGGTTTTAAAAAAATACTTTTTTTTAATTTTAAAAGAGAGTTCTATTGTATTCAATTCTTTTATGTATTCAAAACAGAATGTTCTCTTATAGTATTTATGTTGTGTAGTTAACTAATCAGTCATGGAATAGAAATATTATCTTTTTGAAAAATTCAATAAAACTGAAATTCCATAATTTTAATATCTTTATAGTTGCTATCATCTTTTCAGTTAGAATTACAAATTTTTCTAGCTAATATTTTTTGAATGACCTATAATCTTACATATGTAATACAACACATTTTTCTTAAAATAAAAATTTAAATTTGTTGTTTTCTTGCTTTTTTTTTTAAATTAGCCAGAACTCCATGAGCACTTTTTAATTTGTTTATTCATTACAAAATGTTCCCTTTTTGTTTGTTGTATATTGTGTAGAAAGTTTGATAAAGACTGAAGTTCTCTTTATCTGGTGGTGGAACACAAACCATCCTTTACAGGTATTGATCACAGAAACTGAGGGAGGCAATGTTCCCAGACAGAAGCATTGCCTGCACATTGGAAGTAGTTGGACAAAGTCAATGCCGATTGTCAAGAACTCCCATGCTTCACAACTGCATTTTTAAAAAAATAAATTTTACCATTTATTTACAATATAGCTTGTTTTTAATAGTAAGAATGATGCTTATGTATTTTAATAAAACAAAGCTGTAGGAAACTGCCATATAAACAAAAATCTGACATTTCCAAAAGTATGATATGTTGTTGCTTATTTGTCAGTCTGGTGCTGTGACTAAGGCTAAGGTAAGGCCACTGCTTTAAAAATGGTGAACTTTCCTGCTATACTATTCATAGACGGATAAAACTAAATATATTTTAATGAATTATATGTTATCTGATCTGAAATCACCTTGTTTAAATTATAATCTGAACAGTATACATTAGCATATCATCTAATTACCTAATAATTTTAGTTTATTTTTTTTCTTCCTTTAGATTATTACAACTTTTTACTTATGCTAAAGGTGAATGTCTAAGAAAAAAACTGATTAAAAAGTATCTGAAATGTGCTATAAATTATTTTTAATACTTGCACTAAAACTTTTTAATATAATTACAAAAATAGTATATATCTTTATATGTGTGTAAAATCTTTAATTTGTAGTATTTTTTCTCTTGTCCTCATTTTGGTTATTCTTATTAATTATAACCAAGTTGAGAAACAAAATAATTGCAAAAAAAAAAAAAAAAGCACTTTAAAAAGAGATTAAAATTTACAGACTATTTTATGAACAAAAAGACACCTCTCCCTCCTCAACCATTACAATACTTGTTATTTAAAGAATGAGAAATAGCAAATATTGTTTTTAAAAAGTAACAAAAATACCATGCTATTAATATTAATACTGATTTGCACTAAATGACTGGTTTTGCAGGAATATTCCTATAACAGTTATAAAAGATTAGATGGCAAAGATTTGCCTGGTTTTGGCATTAGTATCATAGGGTTTTATTTGACGAAATTCAATAGAGAAATTCTATAAACAAGATTTGTTTTATGTCTATTTTCTTGTTTGATGATGATACTAAAACTAAAAGATTTTACTACAACTATTATAAATATAATCTGAGCTAAATTAAGATTTGTATTTCATTTCTTCATAATCTGACACTATAAATAAAATTAAGATTATTTCATGTACAGGTCCATATATATCTGTACCTTGGAAACAGGGAATTTTAATAAAAATACATAATATTATTATATATAATTATAAGCAGAGAAAAAATTCATCACTCGAAGTTAAATTATAAGTTCTGAAGTGACTTGACTCGGAAAGTGTCACCATGAAGTGGTCACAGCATCAGGTTTAGCACAATCAACTGTATAGACAATTATCAACAATATAGAAAAATATTAGGGAGTTTTCTAAGATGACAACTCTCAGTGCAAAACAAAATACTAAAACCAGATCAATACTTATGGTTAAATGAAACATTTATTGTGTCTGGATTGAAGAGCAAATACAAAATAACATAACAATCAGTACATGTGCATTCATAATATTTTGTGTTTGTTCAACATGCCTGATAATTATATGTAGCTAATAAATTTTGTTAATTATTTCATATGTGTTTTATTACTTAATTTTGATACAGCTTTCTGGACCTTGGGAATGAATTAATCTGATTTCTGGCAATTCTTATAGAAAATACATTTCCATTTAGCGCTTTTTCGGTTAGCTCTAAAGTTTTCAAGAATAAGTGGACATGCCTGTACACCAGTCCGATCAAAGTTCTTCTAAACACATACAACAATGCAGCGTGACAGATGTATATACAATCCCAAGTTGGTAAAACTGAAGTACTTCTAAATGCATACAACAATGCGGTGTGACAGATGTCTATACAATCTCAAGTTGTTAAAACTGGGATTCCTAAACAAAAGTCTTACCACATTCCTGCTAAAAAAAACACCCCATCATCATCCTTCAATGAGTAGTTCTCATTAACCTATAAGTTACACAATGACATCAATTCAAAACTGTTTACTCACTTGTACCACATCAAGAACCATTCCAGCACCAACCATGCCAAATCCTGCTATTAAGTAGGGTAGTAGTATCTGAAGCAAAATAGATAATGAAGTCTCATTTTCTTCTGACTGCAGCAGTATTGTCCGAGTGTCACTCAACTCATTCTGGACTTCAATGCCCCCAACAAGTCTGATTTCTGGAACTCTTTCACTCTCTCCATTTAACAATGGCTGTTGGTCATTTTCTTTTTCACTGTCAAAGTATTCTCCTTCAACATCATACCCCTCATTTATTCTGTGTGAATCCTCAATAAATGAAGTCTCAACTGAAGGATTGCTCTGAGATAATGCAGGATCAGTCAATGTTCCAGTAAAATTTTCATGATCATTACTTGTGTCTATTGCTGATGGCATTTTTAATGACGTGTGTGTGTAATCACTGAGTTCTAATATTCTCTCTTCTTCATGTGTTTCACTGACTCGGGGAACCATTGTGGATTTTCTGCTGCGCAGCTCTGAGTATTGTGATATGCTGAGAGTAGAACTACAGCTCATGTTTGCTGATAAACTTCCATTTTATATGTGAGCTGTGGCTGTGTTCTGAAAAAAAATGTTTGTAATGGATTTAAATTTATATTTATATTGACACATTTACACTTATCAGAAAATTTATCATACATACATACACACGCATGTGCGCACACACTCACACACACAGAAAAGCATACATATTGTGAGACAGAAAATGCACACTAATACACAGAATATTTTTTTAACCTAAAGTTGAATCACTGAACGAAATTCTTTGATGCTATAACTTTAATCGTGAAGCCACCGCAAAAGCCATTCCGAATTTTGCTGTGTGGAAAACCGTGTTCGAAATTTCAGACAGTCAACTTTGATCTCGACTAAGGATTAAAGGTATAAAAGCAGGGAGTCGAATAGGAGCAGTTGCATGGCCAGATGCTCGAGAATGGATGCACCGAAAAAACGTGCAGATTACATAATCATGCGCACATCATAGCGCATGCAATGGTGCCTGAATACGACGGCTGGTCACTTCTAAAGGCACAAGACTTACCCTAGCAGAGCAGTCTTTGAGTATGGCCAGCCAACCATGACTATTTTACAAAGGGCAAGACAAGAGAGAGATTATGTCCGGAGGGAAAGATTAACACGCAAAACCCAAATTTTGTATAAATACCCCATCTGGCAGAAATTAAATTTACTCGATTTTAGTCATGGCCCGTAAGTCCCTCTATGGTGATAGAAGCAGGAAAAGAACAATACTAGGAACTGTCTGATATGGTAAAACACGATTTTTGTAAATACTGAATTTTTGTAACATACTTTATTACAAATTGTATTTTTTATTCTTGTTAATATTGTAATTTTAAAATGATTTGGAAAACTGTAATGTTATTCTTGGTAATGAGAACAGAAATTAAATAACTAATGTAAAAGGAATTTAATATGAGAACCAAGAATGAAATTACAGGTTTTAGTTATCTTGTAACATGAAGCTAATGTGCGAAAAAATCCCTTATGGTTTTTCACAGTTTCGAGGGACAAAGAAAAACCAACAAAGACAAACACACAAAGAGACCAAGAAACAATGTCAACGACAACGCAAATTCATCTTAACTTGGAGATCTTGGCCCTGATGTCAGCTTGGTCCAAAGTCTACAGTCACTAAGGTACAACGAGCCAGAACCAAAGGGATAGGATGCCAGAGTGAGTTATACAGACCACAATTGGGAATTTTGACAGTAAATTGTTTCCTAAGGGGCGCGCTAAGGTGAATTAGCATGCTACAGGAATGTCCGTATGGCTAGGCATACTATTGAGTGGACAGGCTACAACGGATGTACCAAACAGTGGGAGTGAAGTGACTGAACGTTGAATTGATGTATTCCAAGTGTGGTTTACTGATCTGTGTTGTGGAACTGGAATTACACCGGACTGTATGTTAATTTATGACAGTGTCTGTGTTTAATTGAAAACTAAACTGTGATCTTATGGAACTGACTCTTGAACATTTCATCAGTGTGAAAAGACGAAGGCAGGTAACCAGTGGCTGACGCAACAACCACACGAGCCAGGGAACGACGCACGCAAACCATCAGGTGAATCATAGATATGTTTATGAGTAAACCTGTATTTGTTCTATGATCAATGAAATTTTTTATTCTTTCTTATTCTTTTTTTATTCTGACTATTTAGAACCTAGAAAATATTGATGCTGATTTTTGTGAAGCCTAGTAATTGTTCTAGGAAAGTATTAATATTAACTTGTGTGTATATCCTCCTAATAATTGTTTTAAGGGATAAAATTAATTACTATTTTTCCATTTT
Source organism: Sinotaia quadrata (assembly GCA_028829895.1). NCBI lineage: Eukaryota > Metazoa > Mollusca > Gastropoda > Architaenioglossa > Viviparidae > Sinotaia > Sinotaia quadrata. Next base: position 87,046,535 of record CM054178.1, read on the forward strand.
TCTAATTATTGAATTAATAAGAGAAGTGTTGTGAAATCTTTAATCTCTCTCTATATATATTGCCTTGGTGTGGTTATAATATTATCATATTGTGAATGAGTTAATTTTATTATTTCTTTCTTTAATAAAATTGTTGAATTGTTAAACTATCCACTCTTATTCCTGTAGTAGAGGGGTGCATATGTAGATGACAGGTGGGGGCTTAGCCAATGACGTACAGAAAGTCGGTTGCACACATGCTTTAAGGGTAGATAATGTCATTGGAATGAGAGATTGTGGAAGGGCTAGAATAGACAGATTGACGGACAAGATAAATGCTATGTAAACTGCTATTCTAGACAAGTAATGCTTGAAAGGGGAGAGAACCAGTGGGTAGACCTTTCAAGGCCAGACTTAGTCACTCTCAACTGCAAGACCAAGACCCTGTTGGGTGACTGATTTATTGATTGAGGGGAAGAATCTTATTTGTGTATGGATTAAAGATATGATTAACCAAATAGAGATTAACATTTAATTCATCAGGAACTTGTAGTGCCACATATATTAACTGATATATGTAATTTATTACTAATTTATTCATAATGTACTTAGTATATTTATTTAATAAAATTAACCTGTTTGTCTCTTACTTAAAGTTTAAAGGTAAGTTAAAATATTGTGTTTTTATAGGTGATAACATATTTGGAAAACATAATATACTGAGCTTAATATTTTCTAACCTAAAATAAATATAAGGTAAGTTAAAATATTGTGTTTTTATTAGTGATAATATATTTGGAAAATATAATATGCTAAGCTTAATATTTTCTAACCTAAAATAAATATGTCCAGCATAACATTTTAAAAATAAAAATAAAGACATCTTTCTTTCAACATACTGAACACTTACAAATGAAGTCCAGTTAATGCTCACTAATATAATTTCATATTATAAATGTCAATAATCAGGAAATGCACCAGATAAAGTTTATTAACACTCCACATGCTAATTGCTATGTGTCAGAGATACAAGCCGTAAATAATGGCATAACCTGCAGCAGATGCTAAATTGCTATTTGTTACAGGAAAAATCAATATTAAACAGATACATCTGAAGTAGACATTTCTCAGTCATCACATTGCAGCTGTGCCACAAAAGAAAAAAGTTTATTAATACTCATAAATCAAATCTGAATAGAGCTGTGAGCGGATATCTCAATAAAAAATATAACAATGGGAAATTTGTTAAGCAATAAATATACTGACAGAATTGCATGCACTCTGCTGTTTTAACTGCTGTTAATGGACGGTGAAAAGTGATGGCATTTCTAAATTTAAGGTAAAATTACAGAAAAACTTAGATATTTTCAGGAAATTCTTGTAACAACTTATTTTTTTTTTTGGGGGTGTGTGTCAATGATCCTTACCTGACTGTACACATTTGCTCTTCAATGATCACCAACATACCCAAAATAAAAATAAAATATGCCAGCTGAGTAAAATTAGCACCTGATTGGGGACCATTTGGAAGAGTATGCTTTTCATTCCTATATAAAATGCTGCAGATATCCTTGGCATTAGACCAGCGCGAAAGAGGCGGAAGCCGGAAGCGCCCCCTACACTCAATCAATCTTGGCATTAGAAGCTTGAATAATAATATTGTTTTAAAATAATATTAATAATAATATTTTTAAAAATTTAATTTTAACCACAAATTTAGAGAAATCAGGAAAAGATGTTACTCTGATTTCTGAATGACTTAAATTTTTAGTCTGCATATACTGTGACTCAGGAAAATAAATTATATATATGCTGCTTAATGTTTATTACTTATTTTATATTAGACAGTTTTATATCTCAAAATGGCACTTTTGCCAAGAAATGAACTTGTTCAAATAGCAGATGGTCTGAAAAAAAATGTTTATGATAATTACTATCAATTTAGGCTACTTTTTCATTCTGTGCTTTATGCTAATCTATCACTCTGAAGTTTTAAAATTCCATACCATCTATACTAGTACTACTGTAGTTAAATAATCCAGTTGAGACAAGGGACACACATTTCCTTCTCAAATGAGCACTAACTGTTATAATGGTAATACAAATAGGTTATCATCCATCCATTTCATATAAAATGAATCTGTAAACACTATTTTTAAATATTGTGGATTAACTGAAGTGGCAGTTTAGTGTGGACACAGGAGAAAAATAATGAAATCTAAATGCCATCCATCCTCACCACTAACTTCTATTACCCTTGCACTCGGTAAAATGACATTATTCTACCACTGTCATATATAATGTCATTATAGACTGTAGAGTGATGGCTATTTTCCTATTTTAACTGTTGTCTAGAACTATAGCCTGTTAATGGTTTTGAATAAAATAAAATTATTCATTCAATCATTGTAGAGTGAAGGCTTTTTCCTATTTCAGCTGTGGTCTATATCTATTATGGTTTTAAATAAATTAAAATTAAAATTGTTATATCTTTAGAATTTCAGAACAATTTATATTTGAATAAGTTTTCACATAACTGAACAAAAAAAGACAACATTATATAACTTTATAAGTTACATAAATCTGGACCATCACATCCATTGTAAATAAAAAAGATATTTTGAGAATAGGATATGCAAGCTTAATCTTCGAATTTGCGAATTAATTCTGATAAACAGTCATGGATTGTATGGCAAATAACTTATTAAATATATTCTTAATATAGCTGTCCTATATCGGCAAAGAAATCAAGTAATTTTAATATCAGATGGAAGAGAATGGAAACTACACTACTTATATCTAGTATCTCTATAAACAAGTCACTCCAATCACCAATATAACTAAGAATGTGTTTATAAAAATATAATAATAAATATATCAAATTATAATTATTACACTACAGAGCAGATGCCTCAAAAGTAAAACCAATGAAGAAAATTCAATTCAATAATTCATAGTTCATTTCAGTAGTACAGATACAATAATGTTCTGTACAAATGTACTATTATTATAAGTAATTCAAGTACCATAACTAACTATAGGACCTAACATGAATGCTATTACTAGTATTACTATTAGTATTAGTATTACAGTCATGAGTCAATACACGTATTGAAATTTTGAATACAAGTTAACGTCTATTCTTTTTGCAGTAATCAAACTAAAGTCAAACATATTTGAGGAAAGAAAGAAATACATTTTAATTGATATCATCGAAATTAAAACACAAAAGAAAGAAATGTTAACCTTAGAGCTCTTTCTGGAGTCAAATGGGTCCAAAGGAGTCTGCTGCCAACACATCAACGGCCATATTTGTTACTCTATATAAATTTTTATACAGAATACAATACAAAAATGATTTAATAAATACTTACTATTATAAAAAGGTACACATAGAACAATTTAACTTATATTTTCAGATTAAAAATACTGTAGCTAAGTATAAAATCTAAAATACAAGAAACTTCTTGCTTATAATCATTTATTAGAGAGTGATAAATATGGCTGCGCCCATAGAATAATTTTCTGTAGCTAAAAATCAGCAGTATAGTAAAATGGATGAAAAAGAGCAGCATTTTACACTAGCAACTGATCACCAGAAAATATCAGGAACTTCCAAACAGCTGTTATATTCAGAAAAATTCGATGGTAATAACTTTTTAAAGATGTTTAAGATTAGTCCAGCTTTATTTAGTGTCGTCTTTCAGTTGAGCTGTTGTGATGCAAAAACCCACGTACCCATGCATATACACCCATTCTTCTCACTCTCATTCCTACCTCCACCAAAACTTTTTACGAATAAAAACCCCACCGACCAATACATTAACAGACGAATTACATAGTATTAAAGTATAAAATATCGTTCACTCTCTAGTGAACATTCTTGGCTACAGATTCGTGATTCTTAACTGAACAATACTAAAAACTTAAAAAAGAAAATATTTCGAGATGTAGTTCTGCCTTCCTGTCTCACTGTAGAAGCACACTTTTAAGTCTCCAAAATCGAGCTATTCCACAGTAATATTGTCGTAAGTTGGTAACTGTACTGTATTATAAATTTATATTCTACTCTTAGTCTTAATTTAATTGTAGTTCACTAACAGTACAATCTAGAATATGTATGGATATAGGCCCTACAGCGAATGTGATGATGATGTGCTCATAGACATAGTCTTATTTAAAAGTTGTATTCAGAGGGCAGAAAATTACATGACAGAATACTCTTATGTTCTTGTTTATAAGAGTAATATTTTATTATAATTATATATATATATATATAAGATTATAAGATTTAAAAAAAAATTCTTGAAAATTCAAGTTCCTTATATCAAGTTCATCACAATACATATGATTTACAATTTGATTTAATTAAGTAATTTTCAATTTTAAATATAGTTATATTTTTTCTTTATGTCCTAAAATATAAGATTTATGAGGTAATTTGAGTGTTGCATTTTTGACTCATTGATCACTAAAATAAGAAACAAGAAAAAGAAAAAAAAGCTGCTGACACTCTTCTCTTTTTTCTTGTCTATGTATGGTCAACTTGTTGGGCACCCTTGTTTGGTATAAAGTGACACAATTATATTGTTTGTTTGAATTCTTAAATCATTAGCTCATCTTCCACTTAATAACATTTTTCTCAAATAATGACAATTCAAAGAAAGCTAAAACAAGTGACTTTTAAATAATTTCTGTTTACAAAGTATACATAGATAATTGTACATATTCATGTATGAGCATAGAGAAAAAAAATTGTGAAAATTGAATTTACATTATTATTATTTTCCAACTGTAGTTTAAGTGATTCTTTTATTATTATTATTATTATTATTATTATTTAAATATGAATTATTTTTTTACAATAGATGAATACTAGTAATACTTGTATTTTTATTATGCTTTTGAAAAAATAATCTTTCTGTGTGCTTGATATGAATAGGCATAAACAGAGAAGAAAAATTGCGAGTAACTGTCAAACGAAGTAAGGACAATGAACAAAAGAAAACATTTAAACATCCTGCCAGCACAGGTAATATATGACAATCAATTGGTAACATTTTAAAACAAATATTTTTCACTCATTTATATTTATTTGTTGTTATTTTTAATTTTTTTATTTATTAAATCAGAATTCAGAATGCCATTTATTTTATTTTTAAAAACCGTTATCGACTAAATTTCCCCCATTAATTTCATTCAATTTTTATTATTGAATTGTTAGTTGTCATGAAAGTCATATTGGGGAGAAGTTACTCTCCTTTAATTTTAATATTTGGGTGTTTATAAACTGTAGTAATAATTTATCACAGGAGTCCAAAACATAAATATACCAAGTTCTGCACTGTGGATAATAGAGCTTAGGAAATTGTGCAATAGTAAATACTGTACACTTAATCTTATTTATTAGTCATGTGAGTGTTGCTGTGAACATAAGTCATGATTAGTGTCATTGTGAATATTCAGATAATCATAGGAATCACTCTTGACTTAGAAAACCACACTTCTAGTATTGAAGGAATCCCAGTTTAAAACTCCTTGGAAATGTATTTTATAAGATATGGTGCCTTATTCAGTATAGACTTTATTTGTAATTAAAATATGAAGACTTAATTTATTATATTATTTTTAGTAGAAATTTGTATGGCTGCTTTTCGTGACACAAGCACCACATTTCATTTGAAGAATTGCATCCTGAACCATACCATGAAACTATTTAAAAGAGAGGATACTGGCATAAGAGTGAATGTGAGAAGCTTTTGACTTGCTGTCACTAGTCTCACATTTGCAACCAGAAGGATGGAATGCTGTTTAAATAGTGATACTTAAGTGATTTGTGCATTGTTTGTCATATTTTTATGTGCACATACTACTTGGCCATCCATTTGCTCATCTGAGTTTATGCTGACATTACTCACTTTTTAAGTCAGTGCTTAAGTGCTCAGTGAATATCTTATTTCATCATATAAGAATATATTTTAATTTTTATATAAGCAGAATTATAGAAGCACACAGCTTCTGACTGATTCTAGCACACTTTTCAAGAATAGAATATTGTTTGTTTCAGTATTAAGCAGAGTACAGGAATTTTTACCTAAACTTGCAGCAGCTAATGAACGTTTGCAAGACCTGCCACAATCTGAAGTGGACATTGAAAATGTGGAAGGACACAAAGGGCCTCTGATTGAAATGGTATTTCTTGCAAACTAGAATATGTATTTCATATTTTCTAACCTTTTTGTTCTTCAATATGGAGTGAATCTTTTCCCTCTTTGATAAAGTGGTGGTAATTTTCTATTGCTTACATTCATTTATAGTTCACAGATTCTGAGATATTCAAGCGGAACTTGGCCCAAAATAAAATGCATGAGTGCTGATACAGATGAATGCATAAGACTGCATGGCACTATATGAATATGACCGTTTTTCCTGCATGATTATGTCATAGTTACAGAATATAAGAAGAGATGATCTTTGAATGTCAGAAAAATGTTAAATGTTTTTCACTTGTTGCTTATCATATTCACCAAAAGCATATGTGATTTAATTTTTTTAAAAATTTACTGAATTTGTATACATATTGTGTCTAGTACTACAGGTTTGTTCTTTCCCTCAATCAGAATCTGGCACTGGTTCTGGGTGTGGGTTCTGATGATGACACAGCATCTGATTCTGAATCTGACAGCGAATCTAGTACTGATTCAAATGCCAGTGAAAACCAGCCTGAAGAGCCATTGACAATTCACCTTGGTAACAAAGTACGCAGAAAAAGAAAAGCTTGCATTGAGGTGGTACATGAAGAAAGCAGTGAAGTTGATAACAGATGAAAAAATAATTAGTATTCAGGAATTGAAATAAATAAAAAATTTAATTGTTGTTATTAGGTATACAAAATTGTAAGAAAATTGTCATTATTTAAAAAAAAAATAAGTAATAAAATTTTAATAACTTATTTTTATATTTCTTTTAGAATTTGTGCTTTTTTTGGTCCTGTCTTGAAAAACATACACATTCATCATTGGTTTCAACAAAAATTATGGAGGAGTATATAAATTTTATAATGAAAAGTAATTACTATTATTTGTGTTTAATCTCAAGATCTGTACTTTTTACTTTTGAGATATGTAAATTGCGATATAAGATTATGCTGAATGATATGAATTTGATATAGATTTTACCTTTCTGATTTTGCAGTTCCTAAATTTTGGATTCTTTTTGAGAAAAAAATTAAAGAAAAGAAAAGAAAGAAAGTGCATTCTCAGTTGGCTTCACTTTATTTTTTCAACTCACTGAAAAGATAGATAAGGGTTCATTAATAAAATTGAAAGCAACTCTATTTATGAATGATTATTTTTTTAAAATATATTTTGAATACATTAATTGAAAAAAGATTAGATAAAAATTACAAGTTATAAACTCAATTTTACTAAGAATGCATTAGGGGATGGCATAATTTCATTGCTGATGAAGATGAACTAGAATCACCATCATCTGATCTAGGCAGAGTAACTATTAGTATTACAGGATCAATAACAACTATAAATAATATAGCTTCTTTGACTTTCTGACAACAAAATAATAGATCTTTTTCAATTATCTCGAATCATTACGTAAAACATATCACTGCTTATGGGGTTGCAAATAAGGTGTGGGACAGCATGAACTCAAGTCATTGTGGATCAATTGGTATAAGAGAACAATCTTCAGGTCACTTTCTAAAATATAACAGTTTCAATCAAAAGTCATTCAAACTTAACACTTTTTTTTTGCAAAGAAAATAATACAATTTCTTTCAGTTTATCTTGAATCATTATTGCCAAACATCATACAAATAGGGTGAGAATAAGTTTTAAAAAGTGTTTATTGTGGTAAGACAAAAAAACACAGCCAACACCAGCATTACAAGGAACTAACCACCTCCACCTGCAATAAAACAAAGTAGGATACCCACCAGAATAAAGTGAGAAGAAATCCTACAGGAGCAAACCAAGACAGATATCATCAAAAGATGAAAAGTCTATTGCGGTTCCTGTGAGGAAAGAAGTTATCAAAAAGAAAAATAACTCCCCCACCCTGTCATATAACATTTTCAATCAGAGGTTAGTCCAAATTGACAATCTCTGAAAACAAAATGATTGGTCTCATAATTTATCACAAATCTTTTACTAGTTTAGCAAAACATTCCTGCCAGCCAGCCATCAGAGAAAACAAACTTCTTGTCATATAATTTTACATTATGACAGTTTTAAAAGGTCAGTCTAAACTGACATTTTTCTTGAAAAGGAAGTAATAAATCTCTTTTAATTTATCTTGATTGGTTGAAACAAAACATTTGTATTGCAAACAGACAAAATGTGAATAAGAATATTTGGTGGTAAGGGGAAAATCTCTCAATGCATGTTCCTAAAATGTAAAGTTTTAAAAGGAGGTCAGTCGTAATGGACACTTTTTATTAAGAGGAATAAAGATATCTTTTTGAACTTGGTTCATTAAAAATGACTTAACTATGCTTCCACTTTGCAAAATGACATACAGCTTGGGGAATATATTTTTATCAGTATTAGTGGAAAAGTACCATTGGGTCATAGAAACAAAACTTTGATTAGATAAAAAAAGAAATACAAACATAATACATTTACATTTTCAAAGAAATAAAGACCTAACTGGGATTTACATTTTACAGTTTCCAGTGAATGAATGGCAGAGCTTCCTCTGTTTGCCATTTTGCTTCCATTCTTGGAGAGCACTTATGTTCAGTTACTCATAAGTCACTAAGTGTAGAAGGAATACATAGAGAAAGTTATTTTTATGTCATATTCACAAGTATGAAAATTTTTAAAGAAAATTTACTCAATTGATTAGCAGTTATATTTAACAAGCATTAGATTTCTGTTAAACATCTTGACTTTAATAAATATGTATCTGTGCATATTGCAAGGATGAGAGCAGTGGGCATCACTTCTTATATGTAATGCATCACAAAAGTGAGAAAGAGATTCCTTTTACAAACACACATTACCACTTATTTAAATTGAAAATAAAATGTTAAAAGTAAATGAAAGGTCTTTGTGTTTTAATGATGCAAAAAAAATTTTAAAATTCATCCTGATTTATAGTTAAAACATGTTATTTTATAGTTGAAAATATGCATGAAATTTACAAACACACAAAATAAACCTTAAAAATATGGGTATAATTTAAAAAAATAGAAATAATTGCTTCTAGCTATTGTAGGTGAAAGATATCTGTGAGTAACTGTGCATTTGCTAAACATACTTGCAAATAAATTCTGAAATAAATAAGTCCAACTTGCAAAAGAAAGTCTGCAGGCAGTGGTTTTAAAAATATTAATGAGGAAAAAACCAGACATCTTGAAAAAGTTACAATATTGATATTTTCGTGTAGAGGTAGGCAAAAAAATTATAACAAATGTTTCAAATTGGAAAATGTGCAGTCACATTAGATGGTAAGTCATGGTGTGCTAAAATTTATTTAACCATTTGTTTCCTCAAAATATAGTATCACCAGACTTGGTTGAAATGTTACTGGCATAATAGTTGAGTGCATTTTATTATGTGCATTTAAAAGGATTAAAAAAATCCGTTAGGATAAAATAAATTTACAAGGTTACCTGTACATTTTGGCATTTTTCTTAGTGCCTACCGACATGGTTAGGCAGACTACAATAAAAAGGATAAATTGCTTACAAAATAAAAAGTTTCACATAAAGTTATCGCAGTGTTAATCAACAGAAATCCATGAGCAACTGATGCCATATCAGTGTACTTCTGCAGTCAAGGCAGCAGTGGAAAAATTATGTTTTTCACTTGTCCATAATACTGAAAATTTTGTTTGCTTAGCAGGCTTGGTTCTTATTTTATGAGCATGACCTGGAGTATATTTTGATTGGTAAGAAGCAAATTACAAAAAATGATAAAAGGAAGGAATAGTTGAAATATTTTTAATACTGTTTGGCATATCTACTGTTGCAGAAAGCTAAAAAAAGCAAATTTAAAATAACTTTTCTTTTAGGTTGGGCTCTTCATTTCAACTTTAACTGGAAACGATTAAAAATGTTACTTTGCAAAAGTATTCTGATTATTTTTAGATGGCTTTCAGAAAACTTGAACATAACATTTTGTTGTCTGAAATTTCACTTTATCCTACCCTATAAAGAAGTGCAATAAGATAAGTTAGAAATAATATTTAGTTTAAATAGCAGTTGAGCGAACACTTTTATATATATCTTGATTAATCTCAAGAATAGGCATTATTATTTAATTGGTATGAGGTCTGGGTTTTGTTACTGAGACATGGGATAAATGTTAAACAGTTAAAAGTTATTTTATTAAAATAGATGAAATTTTAACAGCACTTTTGTCTTATGAAGGTGGTAATATGAACATTAGAAAATGCTGTAATTTATTTGTTATTAGTTTGTGTCAACAGTGTATGTACTAGAGTTAGTATGGTATTGTTTGAGTAAGCACAAATTAGACCAGATGTACATACACATTTTCAGACAGTATAGAAAGATGTTAAAATTTAAAGAAACCCAAGCAAACAACAAAACCAAATAAAAATCAGTTAAAAACCTTTTATTGCTTAGAATAAAAAAAGAAAAATTTAAACAAAACTACAGCACCACTGAGGGATTATAAATTTTATAATTTAAATAATTATAAATGATTAATTATAATAATTTAAATATAACTGTTAGGAAAAATGTGTTAAAATTACTTTTTAAAAAAGCAGATCCATACAAAGAGAATAAATACAATTAATAAATGAGATAAATCATCACTATTGTGATTTTGCAGAAACCAGAATTAGGTATTTATAATAATATTAACAAAATGCAATTTTTTAACAATGGTTATTTTAAAAACTGAAATACAAATCTTTGACAAAAGCAATACATTTTTAAAAGTTATGGTTTTGCTTCATTATTTGCAATGTTTGTTAATATGTTGTGGCAAGATCTTCATTTAAAAATCAAAATCATTCAATTTATTACAGTTTTGACTCACACAGAACACGTGTGTCAATTAAAAGTTAAATCAAATCTTCAGCAAACACAACCAGTTAACAACTAAGTATTTCTAATTAAAAATAATCAAGTCTATGGCAGAATTTGTACATTAAATTTATTTGGCTTAGCCTCAAAATGAAAAAGTGTATAATACAAGAAATGTTTTTATGAAACATAAAATGAAGTAAAACTTTTGTAAATATTTTTTTTAAAAAGCATATGGAAATAGATTATTAATATAAAACTAACTGAAAAAGGCAATTAAAAAAAGTATGTACTTATGCTAGTCACATTTTCAATCAATCTTATGTGTTTATTTTTGATCCATTATGAAATCTTACTTTGATATCCATCAGAATGACATAATTCTCATTTCTTTCCAGTATCACTTATTAAAGGAAACAATATTAAGCCTGTTCTAAAGATGTCTTCCTGGATGATGCTCTATACTGAAATATTACTTTTAAGACATAATTTCAACCTTCCCTTAGTTAAATTATGCAAGAACCAATGGTCCAATTTAAATTTCTTAATTGCTATTAAAAGTAAACAATGCTCCATGTTGTAAAACTTATATTTTAGTGATTATATAATCTTTCTCTTCTGGTCATCACAAGGCTCGTTTTAACAAAAGGTCAGACCTTGTCCCTGAAATTCATGCAAAAGGTGTTTATTCTATAGCAAAGTACAGTCAGGCATGAGTTTCTTATAGTTAGCCCTACTGATTTTACATGTTATTATTTTTTTTAAAAGTACTATTAATATGATCTGAATGTAATGCTTTATAGAGTGACAAAATCCTGATGCTTTATACTATAATTATAGAGTGACAAAATCCTGAGGTTCCTTAAGCAAATAAAAAACCCAGTAGTTTTATTTAAATATTCCCACATCTCCAAAATCATCCCAAGTTTAATATATATAAATGTGTATTCTCCACTATAAACAAAAGCAGAAAATCTTTAAAACTAAGTGAATAGGAATCCAGGCCATGTATACTTATATTTATTTACCATTAAAACATCCAAGAAAAAACAGGTGTGTAATAATTTCAGTTCTTTTAAATTTCTGGCAAAGTTAAATAAAGTTTTACAAATGTAAATATCACTTTAAAATTGCTTAAATTTGGTTTATTTATAAAAACAACTGTTCCCGGTATCATCAAGTTCTGTCTAGATTCCTCTTCACTTTGTTTTGAGCTAAAGCAAAACTAATTTAAAAATCAAATAAACAATCCTCCAGTTAAGGACTCTATTCTCATGAAAGCACAACGTTTAACATTACCCCATTTAACAATGCTCAGCCCTTTTCACACATAAAACATGGTACACCACATTTGATAATGCCCAACACTTCCTACAAAAAAATATTCACTGTAGTAGAAAGTACACACAAAAAAATACACAAAGATAAAAGTCCGTAATTCTTGATACTTTTACTGATAGATAATCAGCCTCTTAAATAACCTATTAAGGCCAAATATATTAAAGTAAATACTGAAGTAAGACAGTAATGTTACCTCCTTTCTGTAGTAGAACCACCTAATTTATCTTTACACTAAACTAGGGGTGTTTGATAATATAATTAACAAACAAATGAATACCCTGAAAATAAAACAAACTATAAAAAAATGGAAATAAAACATTCTTTACATTTGATAGATAATCAGCTTCTTAAATTACCCATTAAGGCCAAATATATTAAAGTAAATACTGAAGTAAGACAGTAATGTTACCTCCTTTCTGTAGTAGAACCACCTAATTTATCTTTACACTAAACTAGGGGTGTCTGATAATATAATTAACAAACAAATGAATACCCTGAAAATAAAACAAACTATAAAAAAATGGAAATAAAACATTCTTTACATTTGTAAACTGCTACTTAATGATGCAAAATAAACATCAGATGTTAATATGAAAGGGACATTAACATTAAAATGCAAAGTCAAAGTGTTTAAAGTCAAAGTCAATGCATAATAATATATACATTGTACGAACCATTCTGGATGTAGTGGGGTTTTAATACCAATGACAATTTAACAATTAAGTGATTGCTCATTATTAAACAAAGTCTTTACTTTATAATGCCAAGAGATTTCTTTAAATCACATAAAGATAAATGGTCACTAGATAAGAAGTAAATAATATCTCAACAATAACATTAACATTAAAACAATCAAAATAACCCATCAGAACTCATTCATTCGAATGGAGAGAAAAATATTCACCACCTAAGTTCTAGTCCTGAAAACACCAATGCCATGAAATAGATAAGATTTTTTCTGGGAAAATTGAATATATGGGTTAAACTGTTATAAACTCAAAACAAATAGTGGCCTTTACAAAAAGCACAATATATTCATGAATGAATTGTAGTTTCTTTTAAAAAACAGCAAAAAAAATCCCACAAATACATTACATGAAATCTAGCTGTCACATATTTTAAAAGTTATTCTTTATCAAATTAATAATAATATGCGGAATATAAATAAATATTTTAAACTTTTTAATTAGTTTGGTTCATTTTTCCATTAGAGAATATCTGGAATGTAAATAAAGATTTTATTGTCAATGAGATTTAATTTACAACAAATTTAATTTTAGCAATTGAAAACTACACAAAAGAGTGAGATCAAATATGGAAATATTATTAATAAGTAAAATTGTCAACATTACCAATTATTAAAACTGTCAATCATAAACATTTCCAATACATTTGTTTCATTAAAAAAAAGAAAAATTGGTTGACTATACTTTATTACTATGCCCTGTATTCTTCTATGTTGCACATACATTTGTTCAGTAAAGTTCAAACTAGATATTATATAATAAATAAATTTTTTAAAATGTATATACACAAACACACAAATACTGAAGATAAATATACATACAGAGGGCAGATAAATATGAAATTTGAAAAGTTTTACAGACATATATAAAATACAAAGGTTCGGTTGCTGATCTCTTGTAAAAGAGCATGGATGCTCTGCATATTAGAAGTATGAGGTCATCTATATTGGAACATAATCATTTCTATTTCATGATAAACAAATCTTTAGTTTTATAAATCACTTATAAGTGAAGGTAATTAGACACCATTCTTAAATAGTTTATTTATTGTTAGTCAGTCAATTCCAAGACGTATGAAAAAGATGATTTTTATGTTGTTTATTTTCAGGTTAGGACATTTTGTAATTATGACACTTAATCCAGAATACCAAATACATTTTCATTATCTATGTGATACTGTTATTACAACTATTTTCATGATGGTTGTCGAGCTAAAACATCAACACTTGTATTTGTTTTTCATGCTAAAACCTTTAGTTAGGTCATGTAACACTGATTTTCCATTAATGATTAACAGTTTTTCTGTTTAAATTACAAAGAGCAGAATTGTAACATAAGTTAAATTGGCAAAAGAGCGGAGTAAGGAAAACAGGACATGCCTGAAATCATGAAGCACAAGTTTCATGTAGTTAATGCCAGTCTACAGTAGCTAGGGCTATTCAGATTTTGGTATTTTATTTTATTAGAAAGCTGATGAATTACCCTTTAGTTCCCATATAAAAAAAAGATAAATGGATATTCTAATTGAAAATAATTGACTATACATTTAAATTAAGAGACAGCCACAAAGAATAAAGTCATCCGTTTTTTAAGATATAGTTTTCTAAAGGCTAAATTTTAAGATTACTCAATTAAAATATATTTCAACAAATACTGAAATAGAGAACAAAATTAATTGCATTGTCATTTACAACACTGTACAAAGAAATTATTAAGACAAAACAAATTCAGAGAAAGTAGAAACAATGAAAACAATATTAGAACTTCACTGTTGGCAATATTGATTTTGGAATGGTAGCAACTTGGCAGCAAAGATATAACTAAAATTACAGGAAGAAAAAAATGGGATGGGTTATAAGACAATAATTTCATCTGAAAAACTATGAACTGTGTTTATTTAATATGGGTTTCAAGATTATCCACAGGGAAGTGAGGGAATGTGATCTCCAAACAATATCTAACATTAATGTATAATAGAAAGCAGTATAAAATCAGGGTGCAAAATTATTAGAGAAAAGAACTAATACAACATGTATACTTCTCCATGTTCCAAAATATGAAGTGGTAAGGTGCCCACCATAAATATTTACAAAGAATAAAAGCATTTCATTCAAACTTTTATAAAATGCAAACAAATTAATAATATTGTGAGAAACAGCTACCCCATGCCTAAGCAACGTATATTTTATATACAATAATAAATTCAGTGAGGTTGTATATAACATTCACAGTTACAGAATAAAAAGGCATTTAGAAAAATAATCATTTGTCAGCATAAAGACCATTAGGAAACACTTTTCTTTATTAAAAGACCTGTACGGTAAACGTTAATGGAATTCATTAATTTGAATGCAAAGCACTTCTAGTATTAAGCACTCATTAGCAATTAAAAACAGAAACAAATCAAGATTTTAAAAATTGTTGTTGCTGAGATATAATAAGAAACAACTGGTAAAGTAAAAATTATAGGGGTTTATACAATTTTAATAGTATGTCAAAATCTTGAAAGTATTTCAGTAAATATTTAAAAATAATAACATTATACAAAACAGTGAAATGCATTAAAAAAAATTTCAATTACTGAATATTTTTAAAAAAAACTATCAGTAAACTAAAAACTGTGCAGTCAACCTTAAAATAAGTAAAAATAAGACTTTTCAATTTCTAAAAAAAAAATATGTGAAGATAGAACAGAGCATAAATATTTAGGTGTGCTGAATTGTAGATAAATTAAAGATTTGACCACAAATGTTATATGCATTTCCCTCAAATATAAGATAAATAGGATAAATTAAAGATTTGACCACAAATTTTATATGCATTTCCTTCAAATATATAGACAATCCTAAACATACAAAGAAGCTTTATTAAGGTTTGATTATCAAAATTTGATTATAAAAATTGTACTTATTTAGAATTTCAATTGCAAATTTTTAAAATTTGTACAATATCTACATTAAATCAGTGCCCCTGTATCAGAAAAAAAATTCAATTATAAATGACAGCAAGTCATTAGCTGCAGTGCTTTAGATGTCTTTCTCTCATAAAGAAATGTTCTCATTATATTCATGTACTCAGTTTTCAATAACTATTATAAAAGCTGCAGAAACAAAATCTGCCATCTTCATGTTCTTCAACTGATTTGTCTGTGCATATCTTGTGTAGCCCAAAAAACTAATTACATAAATGAAATGGTTAAAACTAGAAGACATAATGTAACTAAACTCATACATAAAGAATATAGTGACACAAAAAACACAGATTAGTTATTCAAAATGATGAACACACAATTGCCTGTGCAGAATTAGCATATACTTAAAAGCACACTTTTTCATTTTTAGGCAATCTGACCCTCTACCAAAAGCAGTACATGAACAAATACAAGTGAACTATCATTCAATTATAATTAAAAATAATGGCATGATACAAACAGGAACAGTTTAAAGATAGTTCCTCAAGCAAGTAGAACAATACCACCCTCTACACACCCACACAAAAATCAGTTACAGTGCATCATTCTGATGACATATAGTCATTTACACAAGCTTTATATCAGTGAGGTGGAATGTCAGCACTCAACAGCAAAAGTGCATACTTGTTCATGATGCATTGAGGATCGTCAGCACTCAACATCACAAATGCATACATGATCATGATGCTGTGAAGTGGGCATTGTCAGTGTCAATCAACAAAACAAATGTATATGATCATGATGTAGTTGCATAAGAAAAGTGAAATGAGATTCTGTTTCTCTTCTTTTATCAGAAAGAACACAATGGAGAAAATTAATATCACATTATCAGAAGAGACACACCATCACATTTTCTCCCATTCATGGTAACACTTTTTATTGATGTCAGATTAAGAACATTCCTTACTGCAGTCTCCAATAGTCTGAATTAAAGTTACAAACGTCTGTGAAACAACGAGATGAGTGAACTATCTGACCAATCCTAAAACTGTTTTCTAAGAGCCACTTTAACAAAAACATTTATTAAGAAGGGTACCATTTGACAGAAAATTCTGAACTAAAAGAAATACCATAAACACTAGCCTACCCCAGCAAAGCAATAATGCAGACTTCTGATTATTTTATTTTTAATTTTCTTTCATAATGTTAATTAGGTAAGTTAACAACTTCATAAACTTTACCTATTAATCAACATCAAAGGCAAAACTATATGGAAAAAGTGGCAGCAAGCAGTGATGGTGGTAAAGCTTGTAGATGGTGAGGGAAAAATAAGTAGTGTTGATTTTTAATAGCATTTCAAATCTGTCTTGATCTCTTGAATTTTCTTGTCAATGAATGCAAGGTCTGAAGACACCAACACCAACATTTGTAGATATAAACTAGTCATATTATCAGTTAATTTAATAAAATTTTGACATTTGTCATAAAATAGTGATCGCTCATTAAATTGTTCGTAAAGAACAAAAAAACACTGATGTCCTCCCAAAATAAATGCTCTCAAAAATGTATTCTGAGGGAAAAAAATTAAAAACACTAATCTATAACAAAAATAATAAATGGATAAACAATAATCAGTGTATAAAATTAATTAGTAAATTTTATTCTGCATGTAAATTTAAAATTCAATGCACTTTTCCTCAGTATAAATAAAATCTATTACATCAAACTGAATTGTGACTGAAGTGATAATTGTAAAATGTAAGATTAGTTTTAAGATGTCTTAATGACTTTACTACCGAGAAGTTGAAAAGTATAACTCCATTTGCAGGAAAGTATTGATACATAGGATATATGCTTACAAATCTTTGATTAAATCATTAATAAAGGTATCAAATTTCTAATAAAAATAACATGCTAAACATAATTTTTAAAATTTCAAATGTTTAAAAAATAGTGAATTAGTGAGGCAACTGTTTAACAAACAAAAAAAATGTTTTATTAAACAGCATATGTTGCATATCAGATGAACAGTAAAGAAAAAAGACTGACAAGAGGATTTAAAATACTAAACATTGTTTTAAAACACATACCAGTTTGATATGACTAAACACAACTGAAAATATATATTTTAGAAAGTTATATACTCAGGTGATATCAATGAACAAGCCCAAAATGCCATATATAAAATATATCATTTATTAAAATAAAAATGCTTTTAAAAATACAAAAGTGCTACCAGAAAGCATCAATAGACTGAAGAAAAATAATGTTCTCATCTAAATTTCTTATGATTAATACTTTTAATGCTCAAAGTTTTAAGACTTTAGACAAATAGATGAATCAAGGGTAAATATTAAATTTCAATATATTACATTGCAAAAGCCTTAATAAAGTATTAGGTGTTAGACACAACAATCAAAAACACTATTTTAAAAACAAGAAAGATCAACTAACATGAATTCAGTCAATGGGAAGAGGGTAGGACACATTCATAATAGTGATTTTATTAAGTGAAAGACCATAGTATTCTAAACCTTCAAATTTGTCCTTGTCAGTGTCATACATTCCGAGAGTACCTCCCCCTAGTATGTAAATCTTGTCTTCAAAGAGAGCAACAGAGCGTAAAAGATGCCCAAAAATAGAGGGAGTAGGTTCAATTTCTGTCCATTGATTGGTTTCGATGTCATATATCTCATTTCGGCATGAATCACGGAAGCCTAGGACACCAGGAACTTCATGAGCTGTGTAACCACCAACAACAAACAGGTGGTTGTTGTGTGCTGTCATACTGTGACCTTGTCGTGGAAACTGCATACTCATCACAGGCTCCCATGATTCCAAGCCTAATGTCAAACGGTAAACAGAGTTTGATGGGATGGTTTCGGTTGGTTCAGAACTGATGCCACCAGACACAAAGATGCATCCATCATTAAATGCTGCTGCATGATCATAGGATCCATAGATCAAATCTGGTAATGGGATCCACGTGTTGTCAACTATTTCATACATTTCTACAGAAGCCAAAATATGTTCATACTCACCATCCTCTGTCACGTTGTGATCCACCCCACCTAAAGCAAAAATTTTGTCATGCGAACAGCACACAGCATGAGACACGCGAGGCTGAATCATGGAAGCCAATTCTAAAAACTCACGTGTGCGAGCGCTGAAGCGAAACATTTTATTATTGCTGCACACTTTATTATCATAGCCTCCAATCCAATAAAAAAAGTCACCAATAGCTACAGTGCTGGCAAATTCCAACTCGCTAATCAATTCTGTACTTGCTAGTTCCTCCTTACAGTTGTATGGGTGTGGCAGTGTAAGACTCCTGTAGGTGATTATTGACTGCCCCTCTGCAAAGGAAAACATGACCACATTTGGATGTGCCCCTCTTGCGGAGAATTGCTTTCCTTGCATGAGACACTGACTAGCAATGTTGTAGTTGTAATGTTTAGCCTCCTCTACCATGTCCTGAATTTCAGGAAACTGGTGTACAATGGGGGGTAAGTTCTCTAATGTCTCGATGTCAACGAGAGGAAAGCGGATCAGCCTCAGAAGGGGATGCAAAAGTTCCTGACGTTCCTCCTGTCGAGTTTCAACCCATTTTCGCACCAAGAACAGCAAGAAATCTTCTGGAGCATCTACAAAGATGTCTTCTTTCAGGAACTGAACTAGAAGGTCAGCATCAAGGTTTTCAAAGAAGTTTTTTTCCTGCAAAATACATATAAATAGCAAACAACTCTTGAAATAATAATTATATATTTTATTTTTTTAAAAAGGGACAATAACACTAAAAATATTACAATGTACATAACAAAAGCAAATGAATGTCTGCTCTTTATTTCTGAAACTAAATAGATTTAAAAAAAAATATAATACTATCAACAAAATCCAACTGTCTCCAACCACCCTCACTACAATATCCTAAAATATAAAACCATGTCTCTTACCCCGCCCAAACAAAAAAATAGATACACAAAAACACAAAAAGAATATAAAAAGAAAAACTAACCATTTGCACTGTAGGGTCCACATAGAGAGAAACATATGTAGCTTTGAGATATACTGTATGACAATATGACACAATTTAAGTGAAATCCTCTATTTACATGTATCTATAAAATAAGAAATCAAAGTCATATGACCCCAATAAGAAACACCACAGGAAATTGGAATGATCAAAATTTAAACACAACACCTTTCTTGAACAAGGAAAATCAGTAAGCAACAAAAAGCTCATTCTTCCATAAGAGAGAAAACTAGCTGTTAAACAGATATTCTTGGAATGGCAAAGTTAATTCCATAAATATTTTAGTGTCTAAGTAGCAAAGTTATTCACCTCTGAGAGCTGAATTATGTTGGAACCAAAGAAAGTAAAAATATCTGAGCGCAGATCTCCCAGCCAGTACTTGTCAGCCAGGATCAGGACATTTTGGTAGTTTTCCATCCCTAGCTGGTGCACAAGGTAGTCACAACATGCTTCCACCAGAAACTCCACATGAAAAAAACGGGCAGCCTGTGGAGGAAATTTTTGAAATGCTAGAAATTAAAGTTATTTTATATTTGTTTTGGAGTCTTTTTATAGCTTTAGTGGGCAAAGGTACATAGTATGTTGCTATTTTTATCCAAATTTCCAGTAGCTATGTTGCTGCTTATTGGCAGGATTATTCTTGTTGCTCATGTGAAAAAGAAAATCAAGACAATGTCATTCACATATTTTTTCATACCAGTTCTGGAAATTAATATGAAAGAGAATAAAAGAAAAATGAATGCATGAAAGATATTTCTATAAAATTCTACAACTACAAAGTACATATGCAAAAGATATTTAATAGTAAAATCAATAGTCTTCATGTATGTATTATAAGACATTTATTAACAAAGACAGCATACATTATTTCTGGTGTGCATGCACAAAAGATATTTATTAACAAACTTATATTTAACATATTGATATTATGCATGCATGTATATGTGCAGTATTTTGTTTGTTTTTTAAAAAAAATAACATATGTATAAAGATGATACATTACTTTCTGATCTACCTCTGTTCTCTGAGAGATGTTTTAATATTATATACATATTCAGTTTGGGGTTTATTTTTTAAATGTGACTATTTACATGTGGCAGTTGTAAAGGTGTTTATAGTTATATGTATAGGTCAATAATAAAGTTCACAGATTCACAGTAATTCATGAAAAATATTCCTTAGAAGCAATGCCAAAATACTCTAACTCACTTCTAGAACATCTTCTATGTTACCATGGTCAATCGTAACATGACCATGATAAAAATAGTCCAAGATAACTGAAAATCCACCAGCGCTTATCTCCCTTAACTCAATAACATCTTGTTCTTTTTCCAGCATGTTATGTGAAAACATGGCAGAGAAATAGTCACTGGCTTCTGATAAAACTTCTCGATGTGCCTTGAAGTTTGCTGAACCCACTTTCAGCTTGATATCACACTTGTAGTCAAACATCTGAGATAAAGAAAGAATATATATATAATTTGAAACATCACACATGATTCACACACACACACTAAACAAGTGAATAAGGTTGCATCATAAAAATTTCATTAATCTGAACTGACAAAACTGTGCTTAGACAACATTAAAAAAATGAATTCTGTGAGGGTTTAAAAAAAAATGCTGATCTAAGTGACAGTATACCTATACAACTGACCTCACAAATATCCGAAAATAAAATCATGAATGAACTACAGAAAACCCATCTTGAGGCCAGCAGTAAATACACATACTGGTGAAGATGCCATCTTTGAAAAGGTTATGTGCATTGACTTTAATTATTTCTCTGAAACACTATTCTCAATTCCATGATGATATCCATGAACTTGATTCTGTATTTATGTTAATTGCTTATGTCTATGCTAGGATAAACTAAATGATTGTCTAGCGATAATTGAACATTGTTGTGAAGTGATGTAAATGACAATGTTCTTTTGATTATATTCATATGTTATATATTTGATTGTTGATTTAATAAATTTATTGACCTTCTTACACACATTGATACATATATTGGAGAAGAAAGTGGGTGGATGGGGGGCTCACTAAATATAGATTAAAAGATGAATTTATCTTCTCCTTTGGTAAGAGGTTTTCCACCTATGGAAATATTGTGATGGTAAATGTTTGTCTTTAATGTTGTGGAAGAGAGAAAACGTTTATAGTGCCCGCATATCCACCAAGTAGAGAGAGAGACAAGTGGTGTCTTCTGGAAAATTATTATAATAACATAAATTAAGATTCTCATCACTTGTAATTAGTTATGGGTGATTAATTAGTAAAAATAATCATAACTATTAACTAGGTGGCATTAGCTTAACAAATGCTAAAGTGAAGCTTTGTCATGGAACAAATTCCAGGTGAGAGTATGTGAGCAAAAAAATTGGTCAGAAGTATTTTGAACAGTGAAATAGATAGCCAGGTTGATTTTGGCTGCTATCATTGCCATCTTGTGTACATACATATTAATAATATTACTTTGCTTCTTTTTCAAAATCTATAATTCTTCAATTATTTAATACACTTAAGTTGGCAACACTGGTCCTTGGCATACTAAGGAAAATATTGTCGGTCCACCACATCAGATAGTTTGAGAAGCAGTAAACTAAAGCAATGTTGAATGATAATTAACAATAATGTTCTAATGAATGTGTGTTGTATGAACATTACATATTACTCAAGTAA
Organism: Sinotaia quadrata; assembly: GCA_028829895.1. Lineage (NCBI taxonomy): Eukaryota > Metazoa > Mollusca > Gastropoda > Architaenioglossa > Viviparidae > Sinotaia > Sinotaia quadrata. The sequence goes on from CM054178.1 coordinate 87,069,247, forward strand.
AGGTTAGTTTTAAAATAATAAAACAAAATTTTCATGTATAATATAAATAAATTGTTTAATAAAAAATCTGTATTCTTTCGTACCTTAGAAATGACTGAATACATTCTTAACAATTTACTACAAATTACAATATTTAGTTAATTAACATAGAACACTTGTAATGTCTACACATTATACTAATGAAACAAAACATTATTCATTTATTATTTTCTTATTTATTTTTTAAGTTGGAACAAAATATTATTAAAACTTTAAATTTTAATTCCTAATTCCATTTCAGGATTATGCATGATAAAAGAATAAGTAAATGTTACTTAATTTATTATTAAAAAACAATCATTATATTAAGAAAAAATGTTTTCATATAACGCAAACCTTAGACTGCAGCTTGTGAAAATTGGGATTCATATACTTCATTTTGCCAGGTGCAATCTGGATGCTTTCAAACTGCACACCTGTGTCTGTGCCATCTCCTTCACCTGCATTGCTACTTGCCATTTTTCCTTTTAATATCACTGTTCAGGAGAATACCTTGTAACAAACAAAAGAGATCAAATGTGCATTATTCATGCAGGTTTGTAAATTCATGGGTATTTGCTTACTTTCTTTCTTATAACAATTATTTATATTGTTTCTCATGAATGTTTATACTATGCAAAGTTTTAATACATCTGAACGATGCTGGATCAATGCAAAGTCAGACTTGGGAACTCAAAAACATAATCTGATTTTGCATGTAATGAAAAGTGAATTACTACCAAAAAGGGGAATTCTCATATTTCTGTCTTTGACTGAATATGGAGCACAACCAATTTCATCTTTTATTTTAATAGTGGAACAGTAATTGCAATCATAAAAAAAGAAGCTGTAATATCAACCATCCGAAAGAATGCTGAAAACTTTATTAAATTCAATTTTCTACATGTTACTTGTTTCTCAGTTGTGACAGTGCAATATAGCTGTCTACAAATGCTAGTGCTTGTTATTAATTACTAAATTAGTATTAATTATTATTAACCTGTAACTTCTTTTGTTATTTGTCTATCCCAGCCTTCCTCAATATTTTCACCCTAGAGGAACCCTTGGAGTTAATTTTCAGATCTCAGGGAATCCCTGTATAAAAATTATCTTATCTATGATGTTTATTTTTTCAATCACAATCTCTTAGGGAACCCTAACAACCTCTCAAGAACCCAAGGGTTCTGTGGAACCTTGGTTGAGAAACTCTACCTAGTATAATATTCCCAACATTGAAATAATATGCTATCAGGAATTCTATCCCTGCCCGACTTTAGATAAGCCTGCAACTTTGCTTGCATATAGGTTGATTTTCAGACTATGTTTTGCACATTAGATCATCAGAGAACTTGTAAGCAAGCTGGAGCCAATAGGACTTATCATTTGTACATATATTTTAAAAATTCATTTATTTATATATTTCATAAGAATTTGAAGAAAAAAATATTAAAAGTTTCAACTTCAGTTTTCTTTTAAAATTTATGAGTGATATTTTACTGCTATATTCTCATACCAACCAGATTCAATTTTTCATGTTCTGTGGGTTGTTTTTAAATTTCTGTCTATTGAGAAATTTAACTTTGCAAAAATCTTCTTTCTTACTGAGGTGTAATATTATGAAAGAGCAGTTTCATATTCAATTTTTAAAATCTAAGAGATGGCTGCTTTTAATGCTGATTCAAATGTTGCATGCTTCAATTTCAATTTGTACTTGTGCTAAGTATATGTGACTTTAAGAACTTCATATTTTATGACAGTTTTAAGGGTTTTGTTTGTTTATTTGTACTATTTTCTTTACAGGCAATAAATAATAGTCCACCTTTGTCACTTCAATTTCACCAGCATTCATTTCTGTTTCCTTTTGTGGCTTAATACTGATGATTCTTTTTCCTTTTCACTGGCTGAGGGAGGCTTTGCATCAGGCAAGTATCACAATATTATATTTTCTTTTAAAAGTATTGATGTGACAATGTAGCAGAATGAAGTGAAACAAACATATTTCTGAAAAAAAACCATGCTATTCATCTTATTTATTAAATTATAATCTACTTGCATGGATCATATTCATAATCATAAACCAAAACTAAATAATACAGACTCCCACTCATCTATATTTCTTTCACAGGTCCCTAAAGCTAAAATTCCCACACACAGCTGGCCTTCTGTCCCGTGCCTACAGAAAAGCAAATCTGTGTCAGATGGGACTATAAAATTACTGCCAGCAATTTTACCTGCCAGCCTAGTGGGAGATTTTTTTTACACCTCTCTACATAACAGTCAGATATTTAGACTAACAAATTTTAATTTACATGTAAATAAAATCAATATTCCCTTTTATTTATAGATAAATGAAGTAATTCAGTAGCCTTTAAAATATTTTTTTCCAATTACTGAAAATATTTTAGAGGCTGCAAACAAATGCACTATCTTTCAAAACCTAAATAAAGTGACAGCAGAAATTTTATAAAAGTTACCTTTCTTTTCTTTCTATAATCCTTTTTATAGACTAGTAACAAAAAAGTGTATCATTTAAAGAATAGTGATGTCAGAATTTGTCATTTACAACAATATATAATGTAAAAAAATTGCCACTATCAGCAAAAAGCTGAATCCTAAGTAAAACTAAAATGTCCTTGTGTGCTAAAGTGATACAAATTACTGCAATTTTAAAGTATTGCTCTAAAAAAATTGCTTTATTAACACATGTGATAAGATAATCAGCACTAAAAGACATCACAATGAAATAACTACTATGATTTTATTAGAAAATAAATCTACACCTAAAATCACCAAGCTGGCACAGATATCATAATAAGTAACACTAACAAAGTAAAAAAAAAAATGGCAAAGACCATTCATTGCATCAATATATTAATAATAATAATAATAAAGAGTTATCCATAACTGTCTACCTGTTTCCTTGACTGGCTGGCTGATCAAGTTTGATTTTTATTATAACTTACTCAGTTACTGGAGCAATTTTAAAAAAATAAATAATATCATTTTAAAGAATTTTGAGAAACTGATATAAAAAGACTCATCTGCTTATGTCCAAGTCCAACATAAGCAGAATTTTAACATTTACACTTCTGAAGGCATCCTGATAGATGAAGATAACTTACTGGTAAAATGATCCAATATTTATTAAATTTTGTTTAAGACTAATAAGAGTATTCATGTAAAATGACATATTCCCTTTCACACACATACACTAAGCAAATGACATGCCTACCAATATTCCTTTATGCATATATAATATATGTAAGACAATTACAATGCTGTTGCCATTTTTAACACTAACAGAAAAGGTATGTTATTTTATGCCCCATTTTCAAATTAAGAAATTCCTTCATGATTGTCTCACATTTAGTGATTTACATTCACTAAAATGGATGACCAAATATCATCCAATAACTTTGTGATCCTCAATTTTTGGTCACACATATCAATACTTCTGGTCTATCCTAAATCAGTTATTCATTTCACACTTCATTGGCTTCTGGTTTAACTTTTCAGACTGTGAATGTGATGGACATTACCGACTAAGATGCTAGTGTAAGAACAACAAAATATGTATGTTTAATCTGTATGTTGTATTTGTAAGCACTGGTCAGTAGAGTTTAACACAGAGAGTGAACTTTAAAGCACCCCCCCCCCCTCTGAATTTATCTCATGTGTTTAAATAAAACAAATATTTCTGTGACAGGTGATAATAACAAAAATTCAGGTAAGAATTTATTAACTGTATTTATTATTTATGATTAAATAGCATTTCTAACCACCCATCCAAATAACAAATAGACACACTTGTTAGTTAATATTATTGTTAGATGTATACTGTAAGACACAGCAATAGCAGTCCTTGCTATTACATAAAATGCCTGATAGGATTAAAAATTAGAACAAAATCACAATGACTTCTTAATAATAAAACAAAATAATGAAACTAGTTCAGCAAGATCATTTACTAGAACAGTAGAAGTAGACTTAAAAAAAAAAATCAACTCAACTGGGACAGGGAGTGGTACTGGTAACTGATGCTGACATATTGATTTTCATTTCATTGTACGGTTACAAATGCTAAATTAATGTAAAAGCCGTAATATCTGATACATTTAGATATCCTTTACAACCTTGAATGTGAACATATTTCTTTCAATTTTTTTAAATACCATTAATGCAAAATATACTAAATACCTTTCGCATTGATAGTTGTGTCTGCTGCTTTTATGCAAGGGAATCTACTCTGTGACAGCACATCTGGAACAAACTAGAGTATAGTAAAATCCCTTATAAAAATGGCTGCGCCCTTGGCATTTCAATTTGTGTGGAAAACTCAACGCTTAGTTGCTGGCATATGTGCGTAAAATCTAAAAAACATAATATGTATTATAAATCTATCACGATCTCTAGAAACTTATTTAGTTTATTTGAAGGACATGGGAGAAGTATTTTATAAGGAAGGAAATTGTTTTGATTCAGTAAATGACATTGTGAACGAGAATTGAGATGACCACCCGTTTTCCACAAGAGGTGGATTATTTTGTAATAGTCCGTTCATTTGCAGATAAGAATTAAGACACATGTAGAAGTATGACGTCTTTAGAAACATTTAAATATCAATGAATCTAATCCGATCTTTATTCCGAAGTTGTATACTTATTGTTAAAACTGTTAGTGTTACTTTGCAGTGACAAGGACTTACTCACTTAGTATTATTAATGAGTAATATTAGCATTTAATTTATATATTTTTCACTTTGATTTATGAGAATCATGGTGTGCATATGTCGGGTTATACTCAAACCATTTCTAAACAGCTCTGCAAACAAAATATCCCACATTACGAATGAATTTTTTAGATTTGCTTGTTTTCTCAATATGATTTATCTTAATTCTTTTCTTATGCAGATGATGAACTTGTAAATTGCAAATATGCCTTATAATGAATTAAGGAACGAGCTCCTCATTAGGTCTTTAATTAGAGTGTAAAAAAACAAACAAAAACTAGATCCAATGGATATTAAATTTTAAAATTTACATTGAACTTGAAATGGAATTGCAGGCCTGATCACATGACAGAATCAGAAACTGTTAATGAATAAAAAGTAAATAGATCTTCAAGAAAATAAACTATATAAGATGTCCCAAAAGAGATAGAAACATCAACATCTTGTATTCTGAGCTTGATATTTGTATTGATTACAACATTAAGTTAAGAAGACGCTAAACTGTAAATCTAATTTCCGATTAAATTAATCAGTGCAATAAATAGTAACATTTATCAGAATTAAGGTTTTTATTTATTACATCTTAAGTATTTAAATAATACAATATCCTTATTATATCTAATTTAATGTGGTTTTTAAATGTTGAGTTTATCTTTAGTGAAAATAATGAATTTCTGAATTATTTGGAACATATACAATATTGCTTAACCAGTAAGTAAATTCTCCCAGTGATTTTATTTTCCAACCCGAACTCTTGGTATCAATGAGTACATAGGATATATATATATATACTTATTATTTCTGTTATGCTTTATAATCTTCTCCTAATAGATTAATATTTATCTTTAGACCCAAACTATTGCAATTTTGATGATTAAAAAAGATGACTTAATGCACATTTTCTCAGCTCTTCACTTTGTAACTAGTGAGAGTAATTGGAGTATTTGGATATTAATGATATTGTTTATTGTTGTTAAAGGTTATCAGGCTTTAACAGTGACACCTACTCATTGGCGATTGTATGCAACAAGTTGTAAAGATTTGCCTCCAGACAGGTAATATATTCTCTTTTCTTGTTTAATTTTATCAAAGACCCCATACACCTTTATTTACTATGTAAAGACGGTACTGTATTTCTGTTGTATTTTCAAGCTTTTATGATTCAAAGTCTGTTTACATACATGGTCATCATACATTTAAATGTCATAAGCTAAATATAACAACATAAAATATAGTTAATATCAAGAGATAAACATGAGTATAATATTACTAGTTAGGCAAGCAAAACCACATACCTTTAGAGAGAGAGGATGATTTCCTTCTGTGTTGATAACCAGCAATAAGGTTAGTAATATGATTATACATTTTTAATACTAGGACTAGTACTAGTAAAAGTAGTAGGAGCCAAAATTTGTTTGCCTCAGTGGTCAACTACATTCGACTAAAGAATTACAGATGAGTGTCTGGTACATTTGTTCACGTGGCTGAGCTGTGCTTTGATAAGTTAGTTTAGTGAGTTGTCTGCAACATTCAGATATGTTTCCAGCCATAGGATAAGGGTCAGCCTTTCTCGAAGGTAGGTTTATGTATAGTCTATTTTTAAAGGAGGGGTGAGTGTCACTATATGACAAATACATTGACTGAAAGTCGACCTGCATAATTGAGCAGCCATGCATTGATGTTTAAAATCATAACAAAACTGAATTCAGGGCAAGCTTTGATTTAAAACTCACCTATATATAATATATAGCAATATATAGTCTAAATCTATAGCTTAGAGTTTGATGATTATAACAGATGGAAATTAAAGAAACTTGATTTTTAAATATGAATAATAGGAAGGTTATTTATTTTATAAAACAGCCGTTGCTTTGTTGTGACAATGCAAAATTAACTTAATACTGATGTGTGATCTAGCTACATCAGATAAATCACAAAATTAGATTTTAGCTAACAAAACTGTTTTTACACTGTCATAACATTTTTAGATATCATTGAGTGATTGACATAGAGATTGTTTCATTCTCTCTTTGAAGGCCTAAAGTAATGCAATTTGCATTTCAGTTGAAATATTTTGCTCTGTCACAGACTTAATAATTTTCTTTTGTCTACCACATTAAACTGGCAATCCAGTTGATTAGAATATTCGAAGATTAGTGTCATTTATTCTGGTAATGTTATACTTGTAATGTGGGCATATGTTACTGCAGTAACAGCTACTACGTCAGCCTAGAGAGTAAGTAATTTTACATTTTTGAACAGATTGTTGTAAGATTTATGAAATGAAAAATATTTTATAAGTAGGCACTAATATTGTAATAATCACAAAAGTTCTTTTCAGTTCACTTGTTACTTTAACTTTGTTTAGTGGAGACATTGCCTTTAAATTCATCAGTAAAACTTCAGTAAATGGAAATCCTGTTTGACAGAATATGTGTTTAATTTCTTACACTTGTTTAAACATTTGCTTTTGTTTTTGAGTACATTTATTCTTTGACGATGTATTTTAAGCAACAAAAGTTTAGAACTTCAGAAACAGCTATATTGCATTAGTTTAAACTATATTTATTTCATTTTTTTAACCAGAAGACCCAGAGTTGCAATGGCACCAGATGACAGCTGTATTCTGTGCTGGCATCCTGAACCAGGCTTCCCATACGAGCATTCCCAGGTATTGTAATTAATAGACTTGTCAATATTTGCTTTTAATTTCTTTATGGTCAACATGTTCATCACTATACCTTTGCATTACATCTGTATTTACTTAAATATATTCCATTATTTTTATACTGCTCACTACTTTCATTTATCACGAGCACACTTTAGTATTATAACATTATATTTGCTATGTTTATTTATGTCATTTCTCTATTGTAGTCACATAAATTTATTTTCATTTTTTTAACCACAAGCAAGTCTCAATCTAATGAGCATACACAGATACTGTAACACACATTTACAAAACTTTATTTCAATTCAATCTTCTCTGTGGCATGCAGGTTTGTTAAGTTAGTGTACAAGTACATACACTTGTCATTTTTATGACAAATTGAAAAACCATATTTTTACCACAGTAAAAGACTTTAAGTTTTAAAACTGAACTTGGAGGAAACAATCATTTTATCTGCTTTGACAGTGTAACTTGGAAATGGGAATTTAGTCATATTATTTTAAAACACTGAACTGCATGAGGCTGTTACATGATGTATAAATCTGTAGTTTGCAGTCTGTCATGCAACTTGTAGGCCTCTTTGTGCATATATGATTATATGTGTGTGCTTTAAAACAGCATAACTTATTTAGGTGATGCCTGTATGGAGAATTAATGTAAGGCAAATTTTATAAGGGGTTGATAATTAAAGCCTGATCCTGCACAGTTGTTGCTAGTGTCTAGAAGCTTTAAGTGCATTTGGTTTGTAAGAACTCTTGTATTTTTAAGTTTAATCTTTCAAGACCATAATTATATTATTAGTGTAAATTATATGATCTGCTTGTTTTAATATTTCAATATATTTTTCTAGGATAAGTATTTTTAATATCAGTAATTTGTATTGATCCTTTGAAATTGTTTATGAGTTGATAGATAATTTTATCTTTATATATTTTTCTCTGTGAGACATTTGTTTAAGAGAATTTTGCCTGCATGCATATTTTCCCAGTGAAATCCTCTTTATGAGTTTTTAATTTTATCTTTACATCTGTTTCTCCCTGAACTTCTTTTTATTTATTTATGTTATCTGCATATCTATTTCTCCGTGAAATCTTTTTTATATGTTTTTAATGTTACCTGTATATCTGTTTTCCCTACACAAAGCCAATGCCAAGAAACGAAGAAGAATCAGCTCAGGTATATATTTTAAATTTTTAAAAAATGAACAATGTTTTTGCTTTTGTGAGCATATTTAAATTTTTATTAGAATATTAAAATGTAACCTATTTTGAGTTTTACCACCACCAGTTGACAGTATTATTCATATTAAAAAATAACATTATAATGTCAGTCTTTGTTTTTGATTGGAAATATCTCATTTAAGAAAGTTATGCAAAAAATGAATTACTTTACTTCATACTTTAAATGAATCAGTTTGTTATTAATTTAGTTTTCAACATTTTGTTATCAATAAATATTATCCATAAATGATTATGGCTCTCATCTAGAATAGTTAATTAATTTCTGTACAGTGTAGTTTTTTAAAAGAAAAATCTTTTATATGTGAATTTCTTGACAGAAATGGCAACAAAAATCATGATAGTTTGATACCCCAAACACAATGATCATAGTTATTAAAACCAAGTTCTGTGGTATAGATTTCTGTTTTGTGTAAATACAATAATTGTGAAGATAATGTTTGTCTTTCTGTAAATATTTGAAAGTATTTGATTTAGATGTTTACCAACTGATCATTAATGATTTAAGAGATTACTGCAGGTTTAGAGTTATATTCCTGTAGGTCAGCCATACACTGATAACAGTATTTTCAGATATCATATGCTACATATAAATAACAGGTTACATGAAATAACAAGAAATGAAAAATTACACACACTCATTACTTTCTCTCATCAAACATACACTGATTTTTAAAACCAAAACACAGATTATAATTTTTGATTTTTTTAAAATAATGATTTATAAAGTTATGAAAGCTAGTACATTAATAAATTACTTTTTAAATACAAGTAATTAACACAATTGCTAAAAAGTCAATATTTAGATAAATGGAGATTTTACATATTTTTTAAGTACTTATGTATAAATAGTAATTTATTTCTGTATAACTCATAGCATATATAGCTCACTTATGTTGATGATGCTATATACTCATGTGTTGCTTTGTGTTGGTTATTTTAAGGGGGATTCTCCATTAAAAGTTAACTTCTTGATTGAGGAAAAGGTGAAAATGCGACCAGATGGACCTACAGACAATGAACTCTCCAACATATTCTTCACCACAAAGCATGTTTGGAGACCAAAGTATGTCTTATTTATTTTTCAGTATTCTTATTAAATTTACTCAATTGATATAAAATTACTTGCTGATCTGCTACTTGCTAATGTAGGGGGCGCTTTCGGCTTCTGCTTTCGTGCTGGGTGAGGGGGTTGTGGGGGACAGGGAGGGGGTTGCTGATCTGATACCAGTTGGCAGTTAATATGGTATGTTCTCAAACTACACCATAGTTACAAAACTGTTCACAGCTACATTAAAGACTGCAGGACATATCCTGAGGATTGTATTAAAGCTATTCACTAGTTACAGCTAGGGAACTTAGTTAACTAAATATATATAATTTTAAACTCAATAATCACTCTTTGCTTACATTTGCTTTAGGAAAATTTTCACCACCATACTTTTAAATTTAGGACATAAATCTCCCTCATATTTCGTCAGTTTTATCTTTATGCTTCAGTTGCAATGGACATTAATAGTATCTGACGGCTTTAGGGAAGGGTGTTCCAAGTATATTTAGTTCACTGTAATGATTTTTTTAATGTTTTATAACTGGCTTGCTTATAGGATGGATATCAGCCTATCCATATAAGAATGTGGAAAAAAATAAAATGTTTAATAAAATAATAATAATCTAAATATTGCCACTACTACTAAACAAGTACAAGTTAGGACTTTTATTTTAATATAAATTATCCATTAGTGAATTATGCAAATTCCATTCTCTCTATCTCTAGCTACCTACCAATTGTCTCTCTGTCTTACCTAGCTGTCTCTCTATCTATAATTCAATCAACATTGTTTATGAAAAAAGATTTTAGATGCTTTCACTTTTCCCCTCAAATCCAATGCCTATTATTTCAAATGAAATATTAAGCCTGACTGTTAGTTCTAACTTACTATGAATTTCTGGTAGATGAATACATATGACGACCTTCCAAAGTAACTGAAGGCTGTGTTGAAAATATTTGTATATGTTTAGGTAAATTTATTATGACAAAACAGCCTAAAAAAATGTTTTTTTCATAGGAAAATGTATTTTCCATTATCTGAATATTTAGATTAACTATTTAGATAATTTTAAAATTCTGTTGTTAAATAATTTTTAAAAAAAGAAAAGGTCTTTTCTAAACTATGGTATCTTGTATGTAAATTAGACTATAACATTTGAAGTATTTGACCTTTGTTGCAGGACAATGATGAAGTATAAACGAGTAAAAGAACTCGTTGACAGGAAGGCACTGTAATTGTTTCTCAATGAACTGGAACAGAAAAATAAATGCACAAGGGCAGTGAATGCTTTTGGAACTGGATCATAGCTAATATCTCGATGTACACAGTTATTGTGTGCATAGAAAATGAAGTACTTTTTTGATATATGTGACATTCACAAGTTGTATTCTTAGAGTATAAATGAACTTGAAGTGTTATTTACACTTCTCTGCATAAAGAAGTGGAAGTGTTCTTTATGGACTTCAAATCACATATTCAGAAAATAAATGAGCAGATATTTCAGTAATTACCATCTGTGGCACACACATATTGTGTTTATTGAGAATAAGTGAATATAAATTATTTTTATGGTTCTGTGACAAGCACAGTTGCTTGTTTGGAGAATGACCCAATACAGTCTTCTATGAAAAGTATAACTACAGGCCTAGCTAGAGAATGAGTGGAAGTGAACTTTGTACTTCTGTAACATTCACATTAACACATTTAAAGAATAACTTTTTTATACTTTTGTGAATGCATTTCTTTATAGAAATTTTGTTAATTTAAGATTTCAAAATAAAATCTCATATTCTAATCATCTGTTTGTTTAGTTTTAGATTGGATGTAAGTAAATTTGCATGTATGTGTATTTGCAGGTGCAGATGTCAATGTTTGTAGATGTGCAAGCTATCTCAAAACCCACTGCTAACTATCCTCCCAAAATGCTTCACAACCCTCCATCTTTAACCATACTGAATCACCTAATATCCTCAAAACATACGCACGCATGCACGCACACACACACACACACACACCAAACTATAATATTTCCTATAAAGAAAAATAAAACACTGTAATTATATGTAATTATTCTGTCATAAAAAGCCACAAAAGAAAAAGATATACAGGTACATATGTTAATGCTATGTATAAATACATGTGTTTTTACTTAATTTGTGCCAGAATATAAATAATTCAAGTTCAAGAAAATCAATAACTAATTTCTTTTTTATATGCATTTATAACTGAACATATAAACATATTATGTGAAAGTGAATTTGTAATAGATGTAAAAATAGTTGTTAACTGTATAAGTGCTAAAGTTGCAATTATCTATATTTGTGCCACCAATAATTTTATGGGGCTGTCCCACAACCATGTAAATTAATTCAGAAGATGAGGCAAATGCTGTACAACAATTTCATCAGGTAAAACTCCTGCCTTGATGAGATTCACCCCAACTATTTTTACATGCAAGATTGTTGAAAAAGCCAAACAGTTTCAGGTTTGGGGCTATGAACTGATCTATACTTCACAAAGTTTTCTGGATGAAACATAACATTATAGGATTCTTGTGCGTTATGAGTTTTGTTGATGAGAAGATATTGCATGTATCTGTGGTGATAAAACATTTTAAACTAAACTTGCAATAAAAGATGAGTGAGAACATACTATACTATATGATAATACTACATAACATATACTATACCATACTATATAACAACTCATCCTTACCATAACTCTTTGGGTATACAAGTTAAGTCTGACTTCTTTTTAAAAACTGATTTAAAAAAGAGTGAACACAAATATTATATTAAACTTTAATCTGTTTGGCAACTATAACATTAATTATGCACTTAATACAGGTTGTACACATCACAAATTTATGTACCCCCATTTCTTTTTGTCACATAACAATTAAAGCTATGTACTTCTATTTCTTTTGTCATATAGTGATGTAAAGTTACGTCCTTCCATTCCTTTGTCATAGAATGACAAAGTTATGTACTTTCTTTTGTCACATAGTGATTCAAAGCTATGTACTTCTGTTTCTTTTGTCAGTTAGTGATGTAAAATTGTGTACTTCCATTTCTTTTGTCATATAGTGATGTAAAGTTATGTCCTTCCATTTCTGTTGTCACAAAGTGTTGTAAAATTATATACTTCCATTTCTTTTGTCATATAGTGATGTAAAGTTATGTATTCCCATTTCTAGTGTCACAGGTTATTCCTTTGCCATATAGGATGTAAAGTTATGTATTCCCATTTCTATTGTTATAATTATAGTGATTCCAAGTTTATATATTCATGTTCTGTCAGGCTGTAAGTGTATAACCGTGCTTTTAAAGAATCACATTTGCATACTATTATTATTAAACTTTTCTCTGATGACTCGTGTTACTTTCATGAAGACAGTTAAGTCAAATTCCTACTTCAAAATTAATCTAAAGCATTTTCATTCTTATATTTTTTTTAAGAATATAGTTTTACTGAAAATAGTCAGATTTCTTTTTGAGACTTGCAGAGATCTCAATCAGAACTATTTCCACCCTCCTAGTATACCCAGGATGGAGTTTCTTATATACTTTTAAGCCCTAGTGAATTTTCCAGTTGTAATAAGATATGCTACTTTATGCGATTGTCTTCTGACTTGCTGTTTGAATTCTGATTTTAAACATACCTAATCATCACTTTGTTCAAAATGGTTCTTGACATTATTAAATAACTTGAAGGGGGGGGGGGGGAATCACTAAAAATAACCGAAGTAAATAATTTTATAACTGCTCATATACCCTCCCAGCTTTAAAATTAGGACCCATATACTATCCTTGTCTGTAGTACACTAGCGACGTCAACAACCTTAAATGACGTATTTTTTTGTGCAAGTGATATAAATTCATTGCATATTTCCCGTGCGTGCAAAATAAATGATACTATTTATATGCAAGAATAAATGTCTTTTGAATACGCATTCAAGTCCAAGTAAAAAACAAAAGACTGGTTTATTTGTATGGATGCAACGCATATTCTTATTTGTATTGTTATTGTTTACCGCCATGCACACCAATTGATCCCCTCTGTCATCCTTTCCAAGGTCATGCTGAAAGTGTACTTTGCATTTTTATTATTACCACGAAGATAAGCTACATTAACAGGAAAAAAGTGGTTGATGTTATTTACTTTAGATACTGACGTAGGCTAATACATAAAATAAAAAGAAGTCCGATTTTTGTGCTGTGCACAGGCATGAAAATTTAAATTAGAATAAAATAACCCCCCCCCCCATTTTACTGAATGGTACAACACAATTAGTATGGAATGAATTAGTCTGGAACGTGGTCTTCTCCAATATGCAAATCATTTTCTGACTTTTGAGGTAACTACTTTCATTACTTTTGGTTTTTTTTATACAATAACGTAAATATACCCAACACATTCACATTTAAATATGTTCCAGAACATCGTATTTATTATTTTACTTTTCAATATTGAAGTAAGTAATATTGGTTAAAAATCTATATAATCATAAATGCAACTAATTCGATTTATTTTGTTCCCCAAATTACTACTGGTTCGCTCACTTTCCAATCCATACAATGTAGCTCATGTTTAGGTCATAGTTCAACCCCAATAGTCATTTGTTCTGTCGCAAATATAATATTCAGTGATAGTATATATATAAATTCTTCGGTGTAAAATCGCGCACAGATATTTTTAGTTGCAGTATGGCCAGAGCAAAGGTACTCGCCTAGTTAAATAGACCGTTTCAATAGTATGCAAATATTTATGGTATAACTGTTTTTGGAAAGTTTCTGACGATTTCCTCAACTTCAACTTTTGGCACAGGCTATGAACGCCCTTAGCTCACTTGTGTGAATCAGCAGATAGTGTGATTAATAACTGAACAGACATTAAAGTAAACGAATCCAAATTCGTGTAGTAAATTCATACAATTTTTAAAAAAATCAATACACTCATGATTGGAAAGAAACAATTTATACACAACAAAAATAAATAAGCGGTCTCTATCACACAACCGTGACATCTTCAGACAAAATTAAAGTCAAATAATACTTTATCTCTCTCAGATCAGTTTCAGTTACCTTTTTCTTTTTAAATGACAACATATTTTCTCTGATTAAGATAATTAGCTACTGTTTTATTTTTGGACACATTTTTCTTGCTGTCTTTATATAATTAATAATATATTACACACAATTTGTTGTCTTAGTTTAAAATCTTATTGTGGTAATCGTTATGCAGACATGAGTTAAGATATGGGACCGAGTTTGGAAAATCACATTGTCGTATTTTTACTCTGCAAAAGGAAATATTTATAGCTCTTTATTTATACAAGGTCTTTTTGGTGTAGATTCTAATTTTTATTATTACTTATTTGTTTACTAACCAACTCCTGTAATATATTATTTGATTTCTTGGTTAACAAATCAAGACTTTATTTTAATAATAAATAGTGTTTCATTTTTCAGAAAACATCTGCTATCTATTGTAATGTGAATAAATAAAACTGTATATGGTTTCATAGATGCGTAACAGGTAATTTTTTGTAGTCCATAATGTTAACACTAGAATCATAGGAAAACAGAAGCACATACCTTTAAAAATTGCATTAGCAGATAAAAAAAAAAAAAGTAAAATGTTCATTGGCTGAGTTCCAAGAAAGTCACTCTGGTTATTCAGCCTCAAGGATAAAGTAGTCAGATTTGGGATGATAATACTATAGCCAATATAAATATTGAAATAGTACACTTAAAAAAAATATCGAGTTTATTTGTTGCTCTCTTTGACATAACTATTACTTTCTTTGATTTAAGCTTCACATCTCCAGACCCCTTCTAAACCCATTTCTGATATTGAGCCCTCAGTTTCAAGTGCCAGTGGCTACTATTGTTCAAAATTATTCACTTATTAGGGTTGCTTTTTTCATCAAACAAGGTTCAGATTTATCTTCCTTACTAGTAAACCTATTATGAGGCACTGAGTGAAAAAGGCTATTAATTGCACCAAGAATGCAAGGGATTAGCTTTTTAGCATCATTGTATATTTCCCCAATTTCACACCAGATGGCAATACATCTTTTCATTTCAAAATTAAAGATAAAGTAGTGTGTGTGTGTGTGTGTGTGTGTGTGTGTGTGTGTGTTGAAACAGAAAAGCAAATGCATTATCCAGTAGGTGCAGTAAATATGACCACCTCAATTATGTTGTTATATTTACTTAGACATGTAAATGTCTTATAAACAAACATATATATTTTAAAAAAATGTTTTCTATACCACAGACACTCCAAGCTGGTGACATTGTAAACATTTACAAACAGATAGCCAGCTACCCAGGAATCACATCTGCTACCTTTGCTAATTCGAACACCAATGATGACTTCATCAGTATCCGAGCTGTTTGGAATCAAAAGGATATTGATCGCAAGGAGAAGACAACCTTTGTTAAGTCATATGTTGTGGACAGTAAAAACAAAGCTGTGTTATCAGCATCTTTGCCACAAGAAATAAACAACCAGTAAGTTAGAGTGAGCTATTGTGTTATTATGTACATGTTATTTTTTAGTGTCCTATTTTTTAAAAAAGATGAACCTTGTATGTAGAACACCTTTTATTTAATTTCTCCTTTAATTCTTGCATATTAATGATGTTTCAGGACCTCTGCCATATTGTACAATTAGATATATCATTAACAGTTTAAAATAAAGTTAGGAATACAGCTAAAATCAGTTTTGATGGGTTGTTTTTTTGTTTATTATAATATCGAAATCAAAATAATTTTATACTTCATATAAAAGTTTTGTTTACTAATTACAAATTTGAATTTCTTTATTTCATATTTATTTTAATGTATGGCACAACCTGTAGCACATAAATCAGCTTTAAAAAGGAAAAATAATTTAAAGTTTAAAAAGTGATTTTTTGCAAATTTAAAGTTTAAAATTCTGTTAAGTGTGAAAGTGATTTTGCAGACAAAATTATAGTGCTTGATATAATTATTCATAAACATTAAACAATTTTTTTCCAAAACAAAACTGTTACCAGTAGGAGATAAACTTTATTTTAAAAATTCATTAAAAAATATAATAGAAAGAGATAAATGGTATTCAGTGTACTTTTATATTTCATTTCTCAATTTTTATGTCTTTTTATGCTATCTTTGGTTACACATATTATAAATAAGCTGATGCATATTATGATACTATTCCCTTGTCATCTGTCTCGCACTTTGATTTAAATTTAAACATGAATGTTCACACTATTAAGATCTTGAGAGTGGAGGGAAGTCATTTTGCCCCCCCCCCCAAAAAAAAAAAAAAAAGGAAAAAGAGAAGCAAAGGCTGACTTGACAGATTTGATAATATTTTATTCATATGTAAAACCTTAAAGACATAAATTTTAATGCCAGTATTAGTAAACTTGCATAGAAATTGTAACTATACATAATGAATTTTCATTTGGGAAAGCAGCTGAAGGTAAGTTTTCTAGTGATTTGAAGTATATCTGGGCTTGTTTATTTTTGTTTGTTGACATAAGTGATGACTGTTGATTTGTTTCTAGATTATGGGATGTGGAATCATTATCTGGAAAGTACAGGGCTGTTGTAAGGAAACAGAAAGACAAAAAGGGTGAAGACAAACAATATTTGGAGGTATTATACTATAGTTGCAAAGTTAGTTGTAAATGGAATTTATTTGTTTTTAATCATTCAAGATAAATAAACAGTCAACAACAGCTAGAAATGTGCAAAATCATTTACCTTCAAATGCTAAATATCTCCTAACAACTTAGATTTTTTAAACATGGTAATTGATTGCACCTATCTCCTTACAATTTAGGTCTTTTAAAACAATTTGGTGATTAATAATTATAGACCAGTATAACATTATACGTATTGTGCCCCATATTAGTTTTTCCTTTAAAATTATTTTAATTTATTTAATTTATTTAATTAATTTATATTAATTTAATTTAATTAATTTATTTTTATGAATACTTTTGATTTTTATAATGAAGAAAGAAAGAATTATATTAAATTCTTGTAATATATATTTAATTGAATTGTTATACTAGAGTCTGTTAAAGAATGTATGGAATTGTTTTCTGTAAATTTTGTCATTCTTTTATGATTTAGCAGCCCAGTTTCAATGAATTAGATTAAAGAGTTTAAGAATTTAAGAGAAAATTTAACATTGAAGGTGAAAAATTTTAATTAAAATCTAAACAGTACTTAAGATGTTACAAGTATTAACATAAATTAATTTAAAGTATTCTCTTATTATAATTTATTTTTTATTTTTTAATGTAACCTTAAATTATATTATTCATTTGCTAATAAGTTTGTTTAAATAGAAGCAGATTTGAACTTCAACCCCCCCAAAAAAAAAAAAAAAATTAAAAAAAATTAGAAGCTTTTTAAACTGGTCCATTCCTTTGAAGTTTTAGGATTATCCCAAATGCTTTACATTTGATAGGCCATCTAGTGTGTTCAAATTTTAATTTTAAAACAAACCCTTTATGTGCAACACACATTACACCATTTTGACTCTCCTTGAAGCATTATCCATTTCTCACAACCACCTACCCATTATTACATATACATTTGATAATATTTAATTCATTCCAGTTTGCCCACTCCAAAAATTGCCATTTTTTTCTTTCTATAATAAAGATTTGGAGCACAAGGCAGAAATTTAAAACCATTGATGTCTCTGCTTTGGGCAAGCATGGAGATATTGTTGGAGATGATGGTAAGATCTTAATTCAAAATGTTTTAAAAAATAATGACTTCATATTTACATTAGCAGGAGGGTAAGTCATTATTCTAACTGACAGGAGAAGAGATAATGTGATAATGTAAACACTGCTGTTTCCCAAGACACTTTTACACTATTTAAAAGCAGTTTGGGGTCAAAGTGAATTGGCTTTCATCAAAAATAAAGTGTGTGAAACAGAAGTTTACAAATATATCAGACATTGTACCTGAAGTTAATCTGCTGAAGACCTTACTGAGTGGACTTTCCTTAAATAAAAAGCAAAGTACACAAAATAAGAGAGTTTGCATCATTATAGTATTTTAAACTATTTGAGCTAAATGAAAAATGAATTTTATTAAATAATTGTTTATAAACATCTAGAGTATAGTTACTGTCATACTCTCTAAACATCTTTGGGTAAATTATTATTACAGTAGAATGTCGATGATCTGAACTAATTGGGTCAAGGGTTGGTTTGGTTAATCAAATAGTTTAGATAATCAGACATACTTGAGACTATCCAGTTTATATGAAGCAAAGTGTAATTAGGCCTACAGTTAAATTGTTGTACGCAAGGTTATTACTCCTGCATTTTGAAATATGCTAACTGCCACCACCTACCATCCCCCATGTTTGCAACAGACAATGGTACAAAATGATGCATCAAAGACAGAATAGACAAAAAAATATAAGCATAAAAATTAGCAGGGAATGTAGAAAATAGTTTATTTTATGTCCTATAAGTGGCTCTGTTGTCACCTGAATGAGGCCTTTGGGTGAGACTAATAGCATGCAGAGTTAAATCAGACACCATAGGACTCTCAAGCAGAGAAAAACGAAAGAGCATATATGAGTGAATGACCTACTAATTTAGTTCTGGTACAAAACCTCTTGAGCTTGATATTTGCTGATACACCAAAGGAGCAAGGAGTTAAGTAACTTTAAGAACATAAGTGTTGTCTCGCAGCCCGCTGAAACATTTTTAGTGAAAGCAACATCAGTTAAGGTATTGAAAATGTATCTTCTTATATCACACTCATGTAAGAGGGTGAAATCTAAACTATTTCTTCCCATTTCTCTAAGGGTTAGAGATATTTGCAGAGATATTTCTCATCATGATTCAAACAAGTAATTAGAGAAACATAAATACTTTTTCACATGTATGCCCAAATAAAAGGGCCAAGCAGTCATAGCTATTTAATTCATTTTGTCATTTCACATATATTTGGCTTTGAAGGAGATTATAAAGGTCGTGGGTCTGCAATAAGTATCTACCTTGGCCTCAGACCCTTCTGTAGGTGTGCTGGTAGTTGTCCAGTTAGCCCCATTTCTTTTTTTACAAGATGTTTTATTTCCAATGTTTTCGCTATGTCGTGCACAATATATCTAAATTCCTTTTTACTAGGAATTTCTCTCCACCTACTCATTATTTTCCTATTGTATTTTCATCTGACTGTATGATGAAAAACAGATTTTATTAAATGTTTAATATATTTTTCCTAAATACTTCCCAGATGAGTATACACCACATACCTTTCCCCCATCCCTCACTGTATACTTGCCTCTAGAGAGTATTTAAGGAGATGCTACACAGTTGACCTGCTGTTGGTGAGCTCTTTCTTATATTTTCTTCTTTGGGTGATGTTGGCCCTTGGTTTGACTTGTACAACATAAGTAACCATACTTTTCTCTTATTTTATAGTTGTATGGTAAGTATTCTGGAAAAAACGTTTTGTTTTCCTATTTTTTTTTTTAAACATTAAAAAATTTTCATGTTTCCTGATATTTATTATTAAGAAGTCCAACATTGAACCTTAGACCAAAAATAGGTATTTCCTAAATTTGTTGCTTACCAATTGGATTCACATTAAAAAGAAAAAAATATAATTGCTTTGTATTAATAACCATGCCATCTTTATTTCTGATAAAACTGAAAGCTGGTGCCATTTTCATTTCAGGTCAGTTTGGCAGTGTCATGTGGTCAAGATCTGAGTGTCACCTTCTGTATGTGGCAGAAAAGAAAAAGCCAAAGACTAGCAGTTTCTTTGATAGCAATTCAGCATCTGAAGGGGATGTTGTGAAAACAGAAGAAACAAAAAAGGTAAAACATGTATATCCTCAGTTACTGTAGTTCTTGGTTAAGGAAAATTTGGCTAATAAATGGACACCATAATATAGATTCATTTTGGCTAAAGTTGTATTTGTAGGAGACATTTTTGGCAAATCCTGGCTGGACTCAAAAAGTCACAGTAGTTTAATAATCATTGGAATCTCTCCTTGTCTCAATTCTTTAATTTGTATGTGTGCATGCATGAACCTAAGAATATATGGATTGGACAAAATGCATTTAACTGAAACCCTATATTTTGTTTGAGCAGTAATAATCTTTGCTCTTTGGGAAAAAAGTTTGTTTACATTTTAAGTAATAGAGAATAAATTAGTACCAAGTAGTTTGGTGATAAGAAAAGATGCATTAAAATAAGTTTAAATCATGTTTTAAATCAGAGTGAGGCAATTATGTAGTTTATATATGATAAACAGGGGGAGGAAAATCTTTACTGTGAATCATGGGGAGAACAACTGGTAGAACGGCATGCTACAGTCATCTGCATAATGGATGTAGAGGCAAGCACGATCAGCTTATTGGAAAATGTGCCTGATGACATTTCACCTGGACAGGTATATCAGGATACTGCATTTTGGGAAGTTTTAATTAGTAATTGTAAAGTATATTTTTGTATTGTAGAATATTAAATGTTTTAAGTAAGAGTTTAATTAACAGTTCTCATCATAAATTGTGATGTATATTTTTGTATTGTTGAACATTAAATTTCTTTAAAAGCTTCACTAGTAAAACCCATGCCAGCTGGTAGGAGATGGGTGGGTGAGGTCTCTTTTCTAAAAAGTGCACAATTAGCAGGATTAAGGTCAATAGAGTTAACCATAGGTAAATTCTTTCTAATTTTATTCTATTATTATGAAATATGTACAGTAAACATTAACTGTGATGCAGTGTTTAGTTTCTTAACTTACTGCTTTTTGTGCTCTTAAATCAAAATTAGAAATATTTTGCTTAGATAAGAAAAGAAAAAGTCATAGTTTATGACTCTCAGAGTTATGTGTGTCTAGACATTGCCAGGATTGCGAGCATAGAAATGTTACAAAAAGTATATATCACAAATTGTGTTTTGTGAAAGTTGATGAAAGAATATATATTTTTTTTAAATTGCATTTTGTGACAATTTTAGTTTTTAGTGTGTTATGTACTTTTTTTTTTTGCTTTTTCCAAACTACAAAATTATGGTGGACAAACTATGTTTATAAAAAGATTGTTTATATAATTAAATCATTGCAGTGCAATCCTGTGATTGCCAATAGCTTGCTGCTTACCAGGATCAGATATTGTAGAGCCTATTAGAGATTATATTTTTAATAACAGACAATATAAATTGTCTTGAGCAAACCAAATAAGTAAATTCAGTAAATTTAAGAGTCAGAACATTAATAATAATATATAACTTGAGCATTAATGATATTACATAATTTGAGCATTATTAAATATATAACTGGAGTATTAATAATATATTAACTCAAGTATTAATAATGATATATAACTTATATAACAAAAGCATTAATAATATATATCTTGAACATTAATAATAATATATAACTCAAGCATTAATAATTATTAATATATAACTTGAGTATTAATAAGAAAATATAATTTGAGCATTAATAATATATAACACAACTAAGGATAAGCAAAATCAGTGGTATATTTTATAGTGTCTTTATTAGATTGGATATGTCATTTAGAAACTGAATAATTTTCTTTGCATTTTGTTTAATATGTAAAGAGAAAATAAAATAACATCATTAATTGTCTTAGATATGAATCCCTTTACTAGTATAGTAGATTGGTTTAAAAAATTGTAATGCTATTTACTGGAAGGTTCTATCAAAAGGCATCTAAGGCAATATTTATTTACTAAACATAATTTTGTATTGTATCTCCATATGAGAGAAAATTTCGAGTTATATATGAAAAAGAACACAGCAAGAAACTTATAACTTCAAATTTATATATCTCTCACTCACAGCATCCTGATCTGCAAGATTTTTTATTTCTTCTCCATCCCCTACATACACACGTACGACCATGCACTCTGCACATGCTTGTTTTGCTTTCAACTTGTTGCAATGTTTCATGTATGGTAAAATATCAGAATGGTGATTGCAAATGTATAATGGATTTTACAGGCAGTTTGGGCACCAGACGATGCTGGTGTGGTTTTTGTTGGCTGGTGTCATGAGCCTTTCAGGCTTGGGCTAAAGTTCTGTGTACAGAGAAAGTAAGTTTCTTGAGAAAGGACACCGAAAATAATTTTGTCATATCATTTAACAACTGTGCTCATGTTTGTTTTTGGATGTATCAACGTATAATAACATCTGTACTAGGAAAAGTAGAGAATAAATAAAGCATTTTTATTTTGTTTCACCAGCAGAATGTAGTAGTTGTAATTGTGAACAAAAGTGAAAAAGTACCTGCTATCATTGCTCTTTCTCACTGCTTTCTGATCTTGTTTTGTTCGTGTTGTCTGCATTTAATCTCTGCATAAAATAACTTTTGTATAGGTAGAAATCTTAACCAAGCTGTCTGATGGGACAGGCAAATATGTTGTCTTATCTGTAGTTATATTATGTTTTAGTAATTTTAAATTTTAGTAACATGGAAATAGCAGAATATGTTTATTACATCTTAATGCCATTTGTGTCTCATCAAATCATGAAGAAAATTCTTTGGTCACCTCATTAGCCTGTGTTTATAAGTTGATAAAGTTGATAAAAGGACAGAAATTTAAGTATTTCCTACTTTATCCAACTTATCTGTGTGCAAGCAGGGACAAAAATGGTGTTTGTTTGTTGTTTGTTAGTTGATAGAACATATCAGAGAAAGCTACTGGAGTATACTTTGGACCACTCTCTCAAAACATAATGTTTTTTGACAGGCTTCACCTCAGTTGGATAGGTAAATCTCCTTTCTACCTGTCCTGTAGAGAAATTGGACCAGGTTAAATTTGTTGTGCACCCTTTATGTTTGTGTGTGTGTGTGTGTATGTGTAGTGAATAGTGGTTTTGAGTTACAGCAATTCATCTACACAAATCAGCCCATAAAGCTCAAATTCTAACTTATGACATCTGTAGTCTCTTATGCTTCCATTCATAATTGGGCTAACATACAGACCATTTACCTACATACATGTATTTTGATTTATGTACAAAATTATGTTTTGTAAGATACAGATTAGGTAAAGTTTTTCTTGTCCCATTGGACATTTTATTTGATCTGTCCAAACAGATTTATGCATCTTGCAAATCAACCTTGGATTTGGAAATAAACTGAATTTATAGTGTTAATTTTTTTAATTATATGTGTACTTGCTTCTGTGAGGTTATTGAAAGTATGGCAAATGAACAGTTGCAAGAGTGCTTGGGGTGTGTGTGTGTGTGTGTGTGTGTGTGTGTCTTTGTGTGTATGTGTGTGTGCATGCATGCATGTGTATGTTAAGTAACTCTTTGTGGTGAATTTTTAAACTAATCACACATAACTTTTAATTTTTTCAGGAGTACTTTATATTATCTAGACTTCCAAAAGGGTCCATTAGGTAAGTTTTTGATTTTTTTCATTGTTGTTGACATGGTAATTTCCTATGTATTGTTGTTTGCATGATGCAATGGCTTGTATGTAAGATTGTATAATTGTTGTTTATTTGGTGCAGTGAACTTGTGTCTTGTATATATATTGTTGTTTGCATGATGCAATGTCTTGTGTAAACATATGTAGTGTTGTTACATGGTTTAGTGTGTTGTGTAAGCATATATAGTGTTGTTACATGATCCAGTGTCTTGTGTAAGTATATATAGTGTTGTTACAGTGTAAACATGAAAATTGTTGTAAGCATATATAGTGTTGTTACATGATTCAGTGCCTTATGTAAGCATACATAGTGTTGTTATGGTGTAAGCATGTATATTGTTGTTACATGGTTCAGTGTCTTGTGTAAGCATATGTAGTGTTGTTAAATAGTTCAGTGTCTTGTGTAAATGCATTGAGTATTGTTACATGGTAATGTCTTGTATATATATATATATATATATTTGTTTGCCAGGTGCAATGGCTTGTGTATATGTAAGCATGTATATGTTATTACATGGGTTCATTGTCTTGTGTATGTATGAATATTGGTGTTTACATAGTGCAATATCTTGTATATATATGTATGCATGATGTTATTTACATGGTGTAGGGTGTAGTTTTTTTTTTTAATATTTTTTTTTTTAAAACTACTGCCTTTAGATAGTATGAATGGTGTATATTTGTTGTAAGGGAGAGAGGGCTTTGTGAATTTTGTTCCCATGTTTTAGGGGGTACAGCAGAGCATCTGTTGTAAATGGTAGCTATAGTGATGTAATTGTTTTCCTGAGGTTTTGTCTTTCCTGAAAAAAATTGTAGGCAGGTGATTATTGATTATTGATTGAATGATTATTATTATTTAAATAATATCTGTTTGTTTTCATTTCTAATTAGACAGTGGACATTTAAATATTGGTGACAACATTCTCTTGTTTCTCTTGATTGAGTTTTAAATCAAATGTACAAGTAGCTTTTCAAACGTTTTAAATTAAATGCTTATTAAAAAAAGGAAAATATATACCTTTAAGTTCCGAAATAGTTAGTTTAATTTGGCTTATAGTTTCATCTCTTATCACTTACAGTTTAGCATTTAGTGAAGTTTAAATAAAATTATGCATCGTAATTGAGATATTTAAAATCCAATATTTCATATATTTTCATTACTTTTTATTTATACATTTAATTTTATGCATCTGTATTTAACAGAAAGCTTGAGTAAACCTAATCGAGCAGTAAGGTACCCTTACTTCAGTCCAGATGACAAGCGACTAATTTATTTGGATTCCAGCGAGGGTGGACCACATAATATGTGCAGTAGATTAATGCTGGTATGTCTAGTGAAAATATCTGTATGTTTGAGTCATTTGTGTAAACATACCAGGTTCACTCATGTTAATGTAACATTCATATTTTAGAAAAGTAATTTGGTTAAAGTGTTTTTTTATTTTTTCCCTCTGCAAAATGATGTTATGTTTTTTCCCAGAAAAATTATAATAATGTTTTGCATTAATAATAAGAATTATTTATACATTGTTACATTCATAGTTTAGCAAAAGTAATTTGGTTAAAAAAAAATGTTATTTTGTTCTTTATCTCTGCAAAATGATAATGATGTGTTTTTTCATAATAACGTTTTGCATTAGTAATAAGAATTATTTATCAATGTTACATTAATGCCATTTTATTTTATTGAACTAGTGCAACTGGGAGATGCGAGAATCAGAAACAGTGGTGGCTTTGGACACAGTAAATACTCCTAGTGGTATGGTATATTTACATGAAACATTTGCAAGTGTTCGCAACTTTTTAAATAGTTCGTTTACATTTTGTATTAGAGTAAGATCTTTAACAACAACAAAAAATTTTGTACGTTACATATGGAAATAATTTTGGTAATTCTACCATTGTGGTAGAATAATTTGCTCTGAACATTAATTAATGAGTGAAATTTTGTGTAGTATGTTTTTTATTATTTAACTATTATTATATTTATACCTTTCTAATAATTTTAACTTTTAATTATTGTTATATATATTGTCAACTATTTATTTATTTATTTTTAATTAGTTATAACTATGTAGCAATTATTTGTACCATATATTTTAAATTTGTATTACTTTCACGTATTATCATTTTTTTATTTTCATTTTTATATGAGTATATATTTAATTTGTTCACCTCATCATTTTTATTGAATATTAAACACAATTTTTAGTCTTGGAATGCATAGAATAAGAATTTAATTTTTGATTTGAAAAACCAAGTGAACATGAATCCACTTCAAACTTATATATTTATAAAAATAAGATATTTAAGTAAACTGTCAGTATTTCTAAACATCCTGGAAAAGTTAGTAACCTTCAATTTTTATAAATGTTATCATTTTAGGGTTAAAAATGGAATAGAAACCAAAGCCCTAGATCAGGGGTCACCAACCTTTTTGATACTGAGAGCTACTTCATGGGTACTGAGTCATACGAAGGGCTATCAGTTTGATACACTCTTCTAGTTTGCCTTTATACATTATTAATAATGTGAAGACTTAGAAAAGGCCTGCGGGCGACTCATGTGGTCTTTGAGGGCGACCTGGTGCCCGTGGGCACCGTGTTGGTGACCCCTGTTATTTTCACAAAGCTGAACCCATTCACTTTCAGACATAACTTGTGACATAAACCTCACATGTTACCTTCACATCAAATCATCATAAGCCTTCAATGAATCCTTCATGTTATAATGATGTGAAACTTTAAATACCAATGCTGCACCTTTAGTGGCACAGATATGAACTTGTGTTTCCTCACAAACACTGTCAGTTGATGAGCAAATGCTAAATATTAGCATATCTAAAATTATATACCTTACTCATTCTTTTTCCACACATTCCAGAGTTAAAGTATCATTAGAATATCTGTTCACACCTACACTCTATCTTGTTACCAGATACTAAAAGAACATGTTATCTCTAAAATATAATTTACCAATGACCAACCTGGACCGTAGAGACAATTCTGATAGCAATTAATTCTGTTTCAGTTTGGATCCATCTATTACAGACCATTTTAACAGTGCTTCTGAGAATCTATTGCTGACTATTAGTCAGTCTTATCTCCAGTGATAATTATATTATATTCTCTGCCTTCCTTCCACAACATAGTACTAATTCATGCTGCTGTTATTGGTAAGTATGCCTCTTTAATAAAGGCTAACCCACCCACACACTCTACTCATGTGACTTTGGCCTATCACCTATCACCTATCTTACATACGTCTTTAATATGGCATCGGTGGCCAATTAACCAAAATCCATATCTTGTTGCTGCTCTTGTAATATAGTACTGCTTGGATTCAACAGTATGCAGCTGATGCATCCAAGCAGGATAACCTGCCGGCTTGTGATCCTTAGCAATCATACAGCAGTAGCCATCTTGTGATCCCTAAAGATCAGACAGAAGGGATGTTTTGATTCTTTTAGTGGCTCCTATTGAGGCATAACACAAATCCCAAAGCTAAAGCCTTCAGTAGTTTAAAAGAAATGGATATACAATACATATATAATATTATTAAATAAATAATAACTTTAAAGGTGATTTAATTTGTTGCAGTATGTCTAATATAACAAAGTCCTTGCTTGCAGAAGGAGAATTTCCAGGGATATACACATGGGCATTGGCACCACGGATTTGGTTATCTGACAATGTGCACATTGTAATGAGTACATTTTGGAGAAGCCATACTGCAGTGGTTGTAATCAATGTTGACAATGGCATTGTCACCCGCTTACAGCCAGGTATGGTATGGTACTGTTGGTTGTTTAATTATGTAAATAATGATATTTTCAGTATTTAATTAATTAATTTATTTACTGTTTTTTTGTAATAAATAAGGTTATGTTCATTTGTTTAGCTTATTTTGTAAAAATCAGTTGTTGTTAAGTGTGATATTTTAAGAACAGCTCTGCATACATCTGAGTAATGAAGAACTCTAAGCAGACAAGCTACAGGGTTCCCGCACAGTTCTGGAATTCTGGAAAAGTTGTGGAATATACTGTCTAGCTAGCATAGTTGTTTATTTTGTCATCAATTTCTTACTTTTATTTTTCAACAATTACTGACATAGAATCCATCTATATTATATTTTCAGAAAATGAAGCATCAGTGAGTCTTCTTGATGTACGAGATAACCGTGTTCTTCTTGTCTGCTCATCTCCAGTTCAACCATTTTACCTGGTGAGTGCATAAGTACTGTTAGTTTGTGTGAGAGTACAGTAGTACTTTACTAAAGTAGTTGACAGATTCTGTTCTGATAGAAAAGAATAGACCATTTTCGCTTTACTCATTGGGGTTGTAATATATTTATTAGCTTGCAGATTATTGTAGTACTGAGATTAGTGAAGATGTATTTAGATTTGTCGCTTTATCATGCATTTTTATGTTTGGAGTACCTCAGTAGTGATAGGATTAGAGACTGACAGTGAGATTTATTTGATTTCCAGTTTTTAATTTATTATCTGGGTCTGCACATTTCTATCATTAAATTACTATCTTCATGTTTCCCATAACCAGCAATGAAATTTTGCTTGCACTAGGGCAGTGGGCTTACACTTTAAGAAAGCTATATGTTGTACACTGGACTTAAAAAAGAAATAGCAGCAGAAAATGTCTGGATTGTTTTGAAGACATAATGCGTTCAGAGGATGATTCACCATAATTCTTTTTAATTTTCTTTTGTTGTAACTTATAATGTATTTAATAGAAGATCTCTTGTAATTCCTCCTTTTGATTTCCTGTTTATTTGCTGAAGATGAATATTTTGCTTCATGCAAAATTTATCACTCTTGTAGTACAGTGGTAAAATGTTTACAATTGCAATGCAATTTGCTGTTATGATACAAGCTAACATGAGACAATAGTTGCTATAGCAATGAAAATTGTGCTAAGATACTATCTACACAGTGGTAAAGTAGACACTGTGGCAATGCAATTTTTGTTGTGAAACAACCTAGGCAACTTTACTATGGTAGAACAGTATCTAGAGCAATACAATTTATTGACATGATTCAGCCTACACAGCAAGTAAAGCAGTTACTATAGCAATGTAATTTGTTGACATAATTCAGCCTACACAGCAAGTAAAGCAGTTACTATAGCAATGTAATTTGTTGACATGATTCAGCCTACATAGCAAGTAAAGCAGTTACTATAGCAATGTAATTTGTTGACATAGCCTGCACAGAAAGTAAAGCAATTACAATAGCAATGTAATTTGTTGTTACAGCTATATGGAACTCTTGAGTTGTCTGACCTGAACTCTACATTCTGGCTGAAGATTGATGCTGGAAATGACAGCATTGAAAACATCCAATGGAGAATTCTTAAGCATGTTCCCACAGCAGAGAGAGAGAATCCTAAATACAGTAAGCTTGAAAAAGTTTTAAATGAAGTCACAGAGGGTTGGGAGAAAATGTATTGGGTTCTGCAGTCCTTAAAAAACACATTTATAAGTAATCTTGAAATTGGTTGGTGTCAGATAAAATATTATGATAAATGAAAAATGAGGACCCCCAGTTGGAAATTATGCCCCAGATTGTAGTGATTTTTTTGTGTGTATTATATTGTATAGTATAGAATTGAGATGAATGGTGAGTCATATTCCCAATGCATGAACAAGGTTTCTATTTTGAGAACATCTGCTTTTCTATTAAAAAAAAAAATTAAGACCAAAGTCTGTTCGAGTTCAGTTATCTTTTTTTTTTAAAAGCAAGTATCATATTGTACTATGTTGATATTTTTTATGATTCAAAAACAAAATAGTTGGATGTCCCAAATGTTTCTTTATTTTCTTGTATAAAATATCTTAAAATTTTTGTTGTACAGGAAACTTGGATTTTGAAAGTATCCTGTTGTTACCTAAAATGAGCGATGTGACATACAAACCTCCTTTAATTCTGTTTCCGCATGGTATGCTTTCGTTATTCTTTTAAATTTTGACTTTAAACATAATGTAATGTAACAAAAATTTTAATCATTGCTGTGATATTTTAGCAAATGTATTTATCTCTTTCTCTGTTGGCAGTGTGGTTTGGTTAAATAACTTGATGTAAGAAAATATTTTTATAATCTTTTCAGTTTTCTTTTCACTTGGAAATTTGCAACTGATGATTTTATTCTTCTTTTTGTTCATTTACATATTTTATTGTTTTTGTTATTTTTGTTCATGCAAATTGTATTAATTTATTGTAGAGTAAATAGCAATCAGAGTTTAAACCTTAACACCAGACTTTGTTCATTTAAGAATTCTGTTAATGTTTTGATTAATTATGAATATTGTAATTGCATACCAAATGGGCAGGTTATGCACAATTTTCACTATACATTCTGTATTGGTAGAAGTCAAAATATTATAATATACTTGGGAGTACATTTCAGTATTCATATGCAGTATATTTAAAATTTTTTTTTATTGTTTTGAAAATGGATTAAGATTTTTTTGTAATTTTAAAAAGCTTTAAGTTTCATTGTTAATTTCTATCATGTTTAAAATATGTTTGTAAAATTATCACAGGTAATAAGATTTGGTAGTATGTGCTTGGTGTTGATAAAGACTAAACTGTTGCAATTGTTTGAAGTCATTAGAATTGAAATTAACTTCCACAATATCCATTCTCATTGACTGTCAAGATCACTGAATTCTGACTTCATTAATTTTGAAACAGTTATGTGAACATTTGTAGTTATTGTGTGCAATTGCAGCTTTCAGGGCTCATGTAATCATTGTTTATTAAATTATTATTATTATTATTTTATATTGTATCAGTTTACTTTTATGAATTCTGATTCTAAAGAAAACTGGATTTTAAAAAATCTTCGATAATCCAGTTGAGACAGTTTCAAATATAATTTTTTGTTCCTTTTGCTAGATTCCATCATAGCAGAGAAATAGTAATTACTTCAGAATGTTTTGCCCAATAAGTCAGTTTACTTTCAAATCATAGAGATAGGTTACAGATCTTTGCTTTTCTCCCCACATCATTTATTAGTGCAATCATTACAGAAGTTTTATTCTTGGCCAATCTATACTATTTCATGTGCAGATTGGAAAAAAAAAGATTCAGATGTTTTAAAAATATACAGATATTTAAACTAACATTCCATTAAGAATTTTAAAAAACAAACTATACTTTATATTGATAGTAGATTTTGAAATTAAAAATAAAATGAAAAAGTAATATATCTGTCATATCAGGTGGCCCACACTCAGGATTTGACACTTCATTTTCCCTGATTCCAGCAATCTTTGCTCAGTGTGGCTTTGCAGTACTCTTGGGTGAGTTGTACAAAATATTTCATTTGGGGTTTTAATGCAAATTTTATATAATATTTCAGTTTAGGTTTTAATTTAAATTAATTAGTATTAAGTTTTTGTTTTTTTAATGCCAATTCTTTCAGTTATATTTAATTTTGTGGTTTTATGCAAATTGTACTTAATATTTCTTTGTGTTTTTAGAGCAAGTTTTATATAATTGTTTTAATTTGAGTTTTTAGAGCAAGTTGTATTTTATGTCAAGTCTTTTGTATGCAAGTTATACATTTCACTTTGATCTTGTAATGGAAGTTTTATGTAATATTCATTTGAGATTTTAATAGAAGTTTCATATGTATATATATTTATAATATTTCATCAAGGGCTATTAATTAAAATTACAGGTATTATTTCACTATGGGCTTTAAATTAAGTTACAAGTACCATCTCATTATGGGAATATAATTTAAATTACAGGTACTGTTTTTTGTGAGCTTTTAATTCAAGTTATAAGTGCTCTTTCAATGTAGACTTTTAATTCAAGTTATAAGTGCTCTTTCAATGTGGACTTTTAATTCAAGTTATAAGTACTCTTTCAATGTGGACTTTTAATTCAAGTTATAAGTACTCTTTCAATGTGGACTTTTAATTCAAGTTATAAGTACTCTTTCAATGTGGACTTTTAATTCAAGTTATAAGTGTTCTTTCAATGTGGACTTTTAATTCAAGTTATAGATACTGTTTATTGTGGGCTTTTAATTCAAGTAACATGTACTGTTTCATTGTGGGCTTTTAATTTAAATTACAGGTACCATTGCATTGTGGGCTTTTAATTCAAGTTACATGTACTGTTTCATTGTGGGCTTTTAATTTAAATTACAGGTACCGTTGCATTGTGGGCTTTTAATTCAAGTCCCAGGCACTCTTTCATTGTGGACTTTTAATTCAAGTTACTTGTACTATTTTATTGTGGGCTTTTAATTCAAGTTACATTTACTGTTTCATTGTGGGCTTTTAATTCAAGTTACAGGTACTGTTGCATTGTGAATTTTTAATTTAAGTTACAGGTACTTGTATTGTTGGCTTATAGGTACTTCTCACTGTGGGCATTCATTTCAAGCTACAGTTACTGTCTTACTGTGGGCTTTCAGTTTAATTACAGGTACTGATTCACTGTGGGCTTGCAATTCAAATTACAGGCATTGTCTGGTTCACTGTGGGCTTTCAATTTAGTTACAGATACTGTTTCACTGTGGGCTTTCAATTCCAGTTACAGGTACTGTTTCACTCTGGTAATTGCAGAAATGTGGTTCTTATAATTGTATTAATTATTTAATGTTGTTTAACCAGAGCGAACATTGATCAAATAAATAATTTTGTCCGCTTTCAGTTTACAATGCTGCCATAGTTTTCTCTGAGAATAAACATGTTCAATACACAAAATTATTTTACTAAACTAATTAAACGTTTTTGGGGGATGGGAGGTGGAGGGGCAGGCAGGTAAATTGGCAAATAATTTTCTCAGATATATTAAAAAATGCTAATTTTACATTAGAATTAAAATGTTCAATCAACACTAATTTATTTGTAGAGACTATTTTTAATTTGTAGCTTTTGATATTGAAAAATATAAATTTGTGATTAATTTGATTTTGTATTACTTGACTTTTAAAAGAATTTTCTTTTCTTTTCTTTTCTTTTAAAAAGATGCAAACTGTGTGTGTTCGCCAGAATTTTAAGAGATTTGTAATTCTTAACAAGAACGTGGATAATTTTAAAAGTATTTATAAAATTATTTGACTGGACAGTAATTTGAACTTTTGCAGTTAACTTCCGTGGTTCACTGGGTTTTGGACAGGACAACATCTTGTCACTCTTGGGATGCATTGGAGACCAAGATGTGAAGGACTGTAAGGTAGTTAACTCCATTTACCATATATGAAGATTGCATGCAGGTTTTGGGTTTGTTGATGTGGGACAATTTAGCCGTGAGCATCAAATGTCCTCATCTTAGGGGTGAAGATTTTGATTGAAGCTCAGAGTTTGAAACAGTTCTCCCTGCTATGCCATTTTCCAGAGTAAATAGGAAGGCATCAGGCTGTAATGGCACCAAAATTTTCATTCCCAATGGAAAGATGCTGCTGTTTATGTATGGATTGAGGAGAAGGATGGAGTTCCTTGATAGTAATATTTTCATGTGGGTAAGTAAAAGTAAAAGACCTAGGAGCCTCTGGTTTGATTACTATTTCTGCTCATTTTAAATTCCAGTCTTTTCTTCTTTTGTCAGTAGCAAATAATTTGAATCTTTTAACTGATTTCATGGGTGGTTTTTTTTTTTGTTAGCCTATGCTCCTTGTCTGTAAAAACAAAGAATGCCTTTCATTTGAATTCTGCTTGACAAGTAGGTTATTTATCCCTCCCTCCAAATATGCACTGTGTATTTGTTGAAAGTTTTCTATAATGAGAAGATAGCCTTATCATAAATCAAATACATGTAGAACACTTTCAGTGCACCCGGTGAATAAGTGCCTGTGTTTGTAGAGTGCTGCAGATGAGGTGATCAGTCAGGGACTAGTGGATGGAAGCAAGATGCTGATTTTTGGTGGCTCTCATGGAGGTTTCCTGACAGCACACCTCGTTGGCCAGTACCCCGTGAGTAGTTTTGAGTGAATTTTGTTTCTATCAGTTAAAACATGTATTACCTATAAATGCTTTCTTTTTGTAATTTTGTTGTTATCAGATAAAACATGATATATAACAAATTATTGCATTTCATTATAATTTGCATAGATGAATGAAAGAAGATTATCGCACTCTTTTGTTTATATCTTCAGGCATCTTTCAAAGCAGCTAGTGCCCGGAATCCAGTTGTCAACCTAACTTGTGAGTGTTGTTTTCTGTCTCTCTCTATCAATCACATAAAATTGCATACATTCATATTGAAAATCAATCATCAAAAACATTACCTATTTATATATCTATCTATCTATCTATATATATACTTTACATTGCTACACACTTGCAGATCTCTGCTAAAAATACATAGCCACAAACATAGATGTTCACCTCTATTTTTGTAATGTGAGCATAGATATTTTTCTAATAAAGGATGAGATTAATTCTCAAGAAGAGCACTTTTCTCGAATTTGTTAGCATTTGCAATCTTGTAACATATCATTTTTCATAAATGCATTTCAGTTTCTGCAAAGGCACTTATTAAGAATGGCCAATGATATACACCCACAAGAAAAGTAAATGATAGTCATTGTAATAATGACCCTCACCCTCAGTTTCCAGGTGTTTCCAGGTGTCATTATACTTGCCAATAAATATTAAATCAGCATCTAATGACTTAGCTAAAAATCAACACACCAAGTCAATATTGCATGACATTAATGGCTTTCCTCAGTACAGCCAAAACAGCAGTTTGGAATGTGAAACTATAATGCAAATTAAACCACAAAACTAAATTTCCTCTTCATTCATATATTTTTTAAATAAAAAATAAATTGTATGCATGTTAGCAGTGATAATTATTACCTCTGTACAATTGCTTGCTCCTAGATGCTGATAATTATGTGACAACATTTAAAGATTCTCTTACACTTGTATTTAACACTAATCAAATCTCTAATTTTTAATTTTAAGTCTTCTATTTCTAATAATTTCACATTTTTATTTCCCCAAAACATTGTTTATAGACTGTAATGCAAACAATAGCATTTAGGCATACATTTAGAAAGAATATAAAATAAAATAAATTATTGACAAAATTAAATAAGACTATATTACTACTATATGTACAAGAAGGTGGATCATCAATTGTTTATTTTATATTTCTTAAAAAGTTTTGAAAAATGTTTTACTATATTTTGCTGCAAGTTAAATTTAATTTGAATTATCTCATGTTGCTCCCTTAAATGTCTTCTGCTTTTCTACATTAGGTTATTAATTTTGGTTGAACACATGTTCACTGGGTCATTTTCAAGAAATATTGCTTGCAGATGGAGAAATGGAAAGTTAATTAACATAAAGGTTAATTTAAACTATGTTAGATGACAGAGTTATAGACAGGTACACTAACATGGAGATTATTTTACACTATGTTAAATTGCATAGTTGTTTGCAGACACCTAACATCTATAGAGTGTATTTTCACTGGAAGTATAAAATTAAATTCTAGCACTGATGTGACCTGTGTGTTTCAGCAAGAGTTTGGACTAGCGACTCTCCAGACAAGTAAGTCTGAGAAGCAAGTGAGGTCAACACCAGTCAGAAAATATCGTGCTAACCTAGAAATATATTTTGTATGTTAAAGATAAACACACTTCTTTGAAATCTGTATGCAGGCAGAAGTCCTTAAATCTCACAGAGTACCCAGTTGTCACTATCACTCAGCTGTATGACATTGTTGAAGCTAGTTGCAGCAAGAAATATAATCATTGTGCAAAATACTAGTGCATGCTGGAAATGCAGTCAATTTTAGGACTCTGTAGATGTGTACACTTACACCTTTAAAATTTCTGATACAGGAATATTGTAACATGTTACATTGAAAGTATTGCTAATGATTTGATTTTTTAAAAGATAAAAGAACATTCATAGTGTTCATACTTACCTGGATGTTTTAGTAAAGTGCACTGATGTTGTACACAATTATTATCACTGAAAACTTTCATTGTCTGCTAATTTCTCACCCATTTCTGCATGATTTGTTTGCCCTTCAGCTCATTTCTCTCAAGTTGGAACATATTGCTCACCTAACATTTCATGCCTTAATTGTTTATTATTTATTTAAAAAAATTAAAATGGAAAACGATAGTACTTTAATGAACTGTTTGAAGATTTCTGACTAACTTTCACTTATCCTTTTGGGTGCTGCTTACTGCTGTTCCTGTAGTTTTATATTTGACCACTTCCATTGTTCTCCTATCTTCTTGCTTGGCTCTGCCTTTTTGTCACTTCATTTGCATGCAGTGAGTCTTGTACTGATACTAAATCCTTTGGGATGCTTGAACATCTTTATTTCAAGCTCATATAAATTTTTTAATGTTTTACCGTTACATAATACATGTAGCTCTTTGATTATAAATAGATGGTTTGTTTTTAAGCTCGCTTTACTGCACTGGGTGATGAAGTCATACAGGAATTCAAAAATAACGACAGATGTAAATTGATTGTAAAGATTATCTGCTTGTAATCTCAGGAATTTCAGAACTGTTTAAATATTCAAATGTTTACCATGACTTGAGTGCAATTTCATTTTTTTTATTTTTACTGAAATTCTGCAGGCAATCACACATTTTCATACTTATAATGTATTATGTTGCCATCTTTTTGCATTATTTCACAAATATGTTTGTTACTTATTTGTTTGTGCATTTTCCCAAAATCAAAGCTGTGCTTGAATAATATTACCTATTTGTGAATTCATTTTTATTGCTTAATTTGTATTTTTCCTGTGAAAATGGCATTTGGGTACTTATTGGATGATGAAGTTTTGATGATAATTTTTATTTAATTCTTTTACTAATTATCTTGTACAAAGTCATCTCTTTTGTTGTACAAAGTCATCTCTTTTGCAGCTATGGTTGGTACCACAGACATCCAGGATTGGTAGGAAATATTTTATTTATGTATTTTGTAGATGCCAGTTATTCTTGATATAAGTTAAGACTAGTTACCCTTAATACAGTTAAGACTATTTATTTATTTATTGTTTGTTTGTTACCATAGATTAAGATTAGTTTTTAAGTATAGTGAAGATGAGTTACTCATTATAGTTTATATTGTTTGATATTTTGTTTAATCTTTTATAACTCAAAAATGAAACCATTAAAACATGCATATACTCATACGCACACACATACCATTTCACCCCCACAGTACTCACAGCCTCATGGTATAAACAGGGTGACTCATAAAGATGTATACTTACTGCAGGAATCAGTGCATTAAAAAATAGTATTGTAATTGAAAAGTTTGATGTTAATACATGATAACATAAGCTTAAAGAAGTATAGATTCAAAATATTTATCAACCATGCCTTTGTTTTAGAATCCTGTATTACAGACAGCTATGTCACCAAAATGTGAACAAATCAGTTTTTAGTAACTTAGTTTTCAAAAGTGTATATTTTCTTTTTTTCATTCTTACACTACTTTACAATTAGTGCAATTCATTGGATATATTAAATTATTATTGAGTGTTTTGTCACATTATGGTAAAAAGTACTTTTAATACTGATTCACTGGACATAGGATGGAGGATGTTTGCGAAAGGAAATAAAACTGCCCAATGGATTATTTGTAGCACTATTGCTTCTCATGCTGCCATTAGATTTGATAAGCAATCCATCATTCAAACCATCATTCAATCAATCATTCAGCCTTGCAGGTAACCCTGCCCATTGAAGAAAGGCTACCCTCTCACACAATCAAAATTATGTAAAATGTATGACCCCTCCCACTTCCAAATTGAAATCCAAACAAGGGTTTCAGGTAGTCAAAATTATGTAAAACTTCATTTTACACTAACTCAGTGATGGACAAAATTACAACAAAGATTTCA
This sequence comes from Sinotaia quadrata, assembly GCA_028829895.1. Taxonomy (NCBI): domain Eukaryota; kingdom Metazoa; phylum Mollusca; class Gastropoda; order Architaenioglossa; family Viviparidae; genus Sinotaia; species Sinotaia quadrata. Next base: position 87,107,277 of record CM054178.1, read on the forward strand.
GCTACCCAAAATTCTGGAAAACTTCATTTTACACTCAGTGATGGACAGGACAAGAAATGAGCAGAATCAACAGCAATGTGCAGAAATATAGACAAAATCTGTCTACCTTAGAAATACTGCAAATTGCACTTCCCTTGCAATACAGTTTGCTATTAGTGTACTAAAGTGAGAATACGAATCGAAGACGTGTAACTTCTATCTTTGGATGGATAACCTGTTGAGTGCTTGTATTTTGTTATCTCTTCTAAGAGCTTATGGAGACCCTGTTTTATCTTTATTGAGAGTGTGTGTGTGTGTATATATTTATGTATGCATATCTGGTTGTATGACGGAAAAGGCACACAGATTACACAGATAACACCTGGGCTCTGCATATACGCATTTATATATTTATTCAAAAATGCAGATCTTTAGGAATATTTGTTTTTAGTGGTATATTATTTGTCATTTTGATGACATTTCATTAATGACAGATAATTATTTGAAATTAGAAAGCTGATGTGAAAGTGATAAACAGAAATATTGTCTTAGTTTACTGAAAAATCTTGAGCCTAAAATCTTCATTATTGAAATCAGGGGTAATTTCATTAATATTGTTATATATACTATGCATATATTATATATATTACATCTTTAGATGACATAAAAGTCATGATCTGTATTTGCACAGTATATACCTAGAAATCTTTGTCATGATTTTTGGGACTTTGTACGTATAAAAAAAATTTACATTCTACATTTTATTTATCTCATTCCAGTAAGATTTTAAAATAAAATAAAGTATTTTATCAGTTGTTGCATGCCATGTAGCAGTCTTATCTGTAGTGACTTTGATAGGTTGTATTAATTTTCAGGGTTTTCACAGAAGCTGGAGAGAGTTTTGCATATGACTCAATGGTAGACAGTAACTTGCTTACTAAGCTATGGAGTGCTTCTCCCATTCGCTACGTTAACGAGGTTTGTGCATTGAGTGTATGCATTTTGCTGTTACATTTTAGTCTCCTTTTGTTTTATTGTCATTGACAATTTTTATTCCACAAAGCTGCTTATTTCTTGAAACTGAATTTAACATGACAAATCACTGATAAACTTAGTCTTTTATCTAAAGATAAATGTCATTGAAAACATCCCTTTCTGTACTCTTGACTTGTTTTAAATAGACGCTTGATTAGAAAGTGGGTAACTAAAATCTCCAGTGAATTGAAATAAATGAGAAATTCCAACCTTTCCCTGTATTCATAACAAAATCTTGTTGAATAATCTGCCTGGAAGGAAGGTTCCATTAATTTTTTATCTGTAATGTAAAAATACTGTTTACAACTGGTGCTTTTGCTGACTTTTGTCCTGTTAAAGGTGGATGCTGCTATGTGAATAATTTTATGTTTGTTTTTCTTTATTCCTTGATGAAATTGTTTATAGATTGTCAATCCTGATGGATATTCACTGAATTTCAGTTTAATGACATTCTCTCTTGTCATTCCTTAGCTTGTCACTTATGTTGCTGCTCATGGAACAGATTTATGCACTACAGCTTGATTAATAGTTTATGGTATGTTTGTCCTGCAGATTTATGCACTACAACTTGATTAATAGTTTATGGTATGTTTGTCCTGCAGATTTCTGCATTTCAACTTAATTAATAGATTATGGGTATTTATGGATGTTTATTAAACATAGGTGTTCACTCGTATGGTAATTAATCGATCATTCTGAACCATTCACACTCACACTCATGGGGTGAGATAAGGGAAGAAACAATGAAAGGTGAAAAGAAAATGAATAATTTAAATAATAAACTTTCCATAGAGCAGTAACCTCTGCTAAAATTACACTGCACATTAAATATAAATGCAAACGCACATTTCTAGGATTATTGCCCTCAGAATAATGTTTATAGTTCAAAGTATCTTGAAAGTCATTCAAAATCGAAGTCTACAGATGTCAGAATGAACACTATCAAGTTCAGTTTCCATGACTTCACACAAACTTTACACTAATTTAAGGTATTCACCTAATCTAGATACACTGAGGTCAGTGTATTTCCTAAAGTTTTTTTTACTCACGAGAATGTTTTACCAGTGTTTGTGCTGACAAACAAAGAAACACAGCTGTTGCAATGTTGACTTGAACTCTCCCTGCAGTAGAGGGTGTGTTGACTCCAGCAGCCCACTTCCAGCCGCTGTTGGACAAAAGCGAACTCTATCATTGAAAATTGACTTGTCCCTGGTCAAAGAAAATGGTTGTCGTCACCGTTGTCCACTTGTGGTCAGTCTGTCGATCGCTGTCATTGCCTTTTCAGCAATGTGTCATCGCCAGCCTAAATGCCAACCTCTAGGCAATTCCTTCTGTTAGAGATGTTCCTTCATCTGCAGAATAGGTTGGAATTGAACTTTACATGTCCCGGGCAAATGTCTGGATGACAATTTTCAATAGGAAGCAGACGTAGAAAGTAAAAGGATGCTTTTCCACTCAACTTAAATTGTTTTGTTTCTGACCTCAGGGATAACTAATAAATCAGTGCATCTCTTAGCTATTTTCGCTATACTACTTCCACTTAACACTTTACTCTTAATTAAAAATTCATGCACACATCTTTATGAACACCCACGCTCTCACAATAGAAAAAAAATTACAATTCAATCTGGCTGTTGTATTGAGAGGGGAGTGTATGTGCCATTTTTCTTTTAAAGTAGTGTTCCTATAAATAAATTACTACTGCACTCTGTGACCTTGCTTGACAAAATATTTTTTAAAAAAAGATTATTTTGCAAATTTAATTGTCGCCTTCCGTGACATTCGGAAAATCTTATTTTACTTAGAAATTTTGTTTTTTATGCACATAGCTGTAATTGTGTCAACCTTGATTTTACACTCATCTTGAGACATAGCATTGAACCAGGTGTTTCTGTTTCAACAGGTGAAAACACCCTTTATGCTTTTGGTAGGATTACAAGACAAACGTGTGCCACCATCTCAATCCATAGAATACTACAAAGCATTGAAGGCTCGTGGTGTGCCTGTCAGGTTAGTAGCAGAGCTTAATTATCTCTTCATTTTAATGTTGAAGAATTGAAGTAGGTTGACATGTTTTGACTGGAAAAATCTTTAATTAGAAACAGATCCATCAAGATTAAGGTACTTAAAAAAGAAAAATTAGTATCACTAAAAGAAGAGTTTGTGTATGACCCTGTTATAGTATTAATTATTGAGATTTTAATCCTTGATGTTCAATATTAATACATTGTACTAATAACAGCCCCATGGCCTAGCCTACACCTTCTATAACTGTGTTAACTCCTATTGCAATAATCTAGTGGGGAAACTATTCAACTTAACACAATGGCGACCAGACTAGTTAACATTGCCTTTGGGATCACAAAATTATCTTCTCCTATTTAATTAACAATCAGCCACTCATTATATAGCTCGTTCCAGTCGATCCCAATTATTGGTCATTCAAAGAATTAGCGACAATGAGGAGAAGATAAAAAAGAATAACAATGAAATTTACAAGTTAGAATGATTTAGAATGAACATGTGCATCGGTCCCTGACTCTACTCCCATTCAGTTGTCTCTTTTAGCTTTGAACTATGCAACTGATGTTGCTCTCTATGAACTAGGCATTTAGACCAGGCCCTTAGCATGACAAAAGGATAAATAACAATTCTTGTAATCTGACCAGTTAATCATCATTTACATGCTTTGTGGCAAAAGTGAGCGCTATATGTGGTTCTCACAATATCACTACTCTCTCATGGATTACTTCATTATTAGTTAACATCATCAGTTGTCATACAATGAGAACAATCAAATCAACTTCCTAAATAATTAAACAATTCATCATTACAACTTATAGTAATGGTCCTCCACTTTAATATTCAATTACATGTATGAATAAGGAAAGCATTATTTATGAAATTAGAGTTTCACAGTATACAAAATCTTCATTTATGTGTATGAATAAGGAAATACATTATTTACAAAATTAGAGTTTCACAGTATACAAAATCTTCATTTATGTGTATGAATAAGGAAATACATTATTTACAAAATTAGAGCTTCACAGTATATAAAAATCTTCATTTATGTGTATGAATAAGGAAATACATTATTTACAAAATTAAATTTCAAAATTAATTTGTAAAGTACACAGATGGTAGGGTGCTATTTCTTCTTTTGTATAATAAGAAATAGCACTCTACCATCTGTGTACTTTACAAATTACCATGATGTAAATTCCCTAATAGACTACTTGCTAATGCACACAAAGCATTAATAACAAAATACTTACATTAGCATTCATACACATAAATAATTATAATTATAAAAAACGAATTAAAAATGGCAGTTTTAAAACATTCTAATTAATAAAACATGTAAAGCCAATATACCAGCTCTTTAGAATGCAGTTGAGGTCTGTCAGTCCCAGCCCAAAGCCTAGCCCGACTTATATAGATTAACTAAACCCACACTGTTCTAGGATTAATAGCTACCCCCTCCTGCAAGCCTAAAATTTCCCAGACATGTTCATAGTGTCTTGGCTTATTGACTGTTTGAATTGACAAAGAGATACTGCAGTGGGCAACTCTCATGACCTCTGCCCTCACTGGTCAGTCTAGGATATATTTATAGCTCTCTCCATGACATGTATTTTCATAAATATTTTTAGTATTTTAGTTAAAACAATAAGGGTGATATGAAGATAAATTTTGTTTTAGTAATATTTTTATGCCACTATGTACAAAGTGAAGAGTAGTATTTTAACCCAGGTGGCATTGGGTTAATGCATTAAAAGAAAACAATAATTAAAATAAAATTTTTTATGTATATATATTCTTTAGGCATTGCCATTATTTTAAAATAAAATAAAAAGACCAAGTGAATGTAATTCAGAAATGTTTAAGAAAGTTGAAGACAAGTTTTCTTTCAGCTTGTTTAACACTCAAACTGCACACTGTGCCCAATAGGTTTATTCTGACATTTTTGTTCTCAGCAAAATTTGTACATAAGGATTAATTGTAATTGCTATATCATATCACATTGTTACTTAATAAGTTTCAGTTAACAGATGTAAATGTATTTATCAAGTGCTAGTAGAGGTAAACCAACCCAAGATGGTGTTGGTTTAAAATGTGCTTATTGATTGAAAGTATCACAATCTGACATAAACACTCTTAGGCTCATGTGGTTTTTAAGTTTACTTTTGCCTGCTAATTAAATCCTTATAAAAAGACATCACATAAAGGGAGATCTGACAGTAATGTATATTGATAAAGAAAAATGTTTATTAAGCAATTTGTTACATTGTTCTTTTATGATTTTGCAGATGTCACACATACCCAAATAGTAATCACAGTTTGTCTGAGGTGGAGGTAGAAGCAGACAGCATCGTCAACACTTTGCTGTGGTTTGCACAACATCTGTAACTGTCCTGATAATGACCATCTTAGAGATATTACGTCTACAGTGATTAATTTTGGTCACTTTTGTGGTTTTCATTGAATATCTTAATTACATTTGATGACTCTATTCACCATATTAGTCCCATTAAGACTTCCAATAAACTTCACCCTCTGTCACATTTGGGGGTCTTCATTGAGGCTGAGTAACATTTGAGGTATTCATCAACCATCTTAGACACACTGGGGTTTTCATTGAACCATAGTAACATTTGTGGTCCTCATTCCTTCCTTTTAGTTGCTTTTGGGGTCTTCATAACCGTAACCATATTTGACCCTCTTAGTCACAATTGGGAGTCTTCATTATCTTAATCACAATTTGGGGGTCTTCATTATCTTAATCACAATTTGGGGGTCTTCATTATCTTAATCCTAATTTGGGGGTCTTCATTATCTTAATCACAATTTGGGGCCTTCATTATCTTAATCACAATTTGGGGGTCTTCATTAACATTTTTATGTTCCCTGAACCGTTGGCTTGTTTTTCTAAATCAGACATTTTTCTAGAAAAATATCCTAGTTTACTTCATATGCAAACCCAAATGAATCTTATTAGAGTTGCAGTTTTGTTTTTTGTGTTTCAGTTTATTTAGTCTTTTAATATTTTAAGTCATTAAATTTTTTTCTTAAACTTTTAAAATTTTTATCTATTTTTATTGTTAACTGTTTTAACATGAGACGACCTCTGTAGTTATTTAGAGTTAAAATGTAAACCAACAATTAGTCATATTTACTGCTTTTATTAATTATCTTAATCACATTTAGGGTTTATTCTAGTCACATTTGGGCTTTCATCTTCAGTGAATATGCATGTGACTTTTGGTGCCTCATTAACCATCTTCAATCACATTAACACTTTTTCAGTTAAAATTACCATGTTTTACTGGACCTTGATTTAACAGAATTCTGATTTAATTGATCTCTGCTAATGCAGTTCCACATTGGTATAGACTAGATTCTTTGATTGTAAGTGTATTGCTCAATACAGCATCCATTATTGTTTTAGTGGAAATGATTATATATGTTTTATGTGGTTCTGGTGTTGTCCATTTGAGTGTTTCATTTATAATACTAGACATGTGCTGCTGCCTGCAACACAATCACCATTAGTAGTCCCAGTTTAGTCCTGCTGATCACAGTTTTAATATACATTATACATAACCATATTTAATTATCTATTATTGCAATAGTGTTTAGTAAATTTGTTTCTTTTTTTCATCGATTAGCAATTTATATTTGTTATTTAGGTATGCTCAGACCTTGCACTCTGTACACCTTGCACTTATATACTGCAAATGATTTTAATAAACAGAAATTTACCTTTATAGGTGTAATTGGATATTATCATACTTCAGATTTGTATGAGCATTATAATGTGTGAGAAGTAAGCATTATAATATGCTACAAAATGACTTATAGTTTTGCAAATCAACATCTATCTTTTTCATTTTATTTAAATTCCTGCTTTTGAGAAATTTACAGTTTATAAAGAAAATAAGTTCATTTTCAGAACATCTAAATGTTATTTTGGGCATTGCTTAGATAATTTTATTAATTACTCGTTTTTGTATGATTGTACACTTATATAGTCTTATAAAGATATATATTTTCCAAGGAAGGGCAAATCAATGCAAACAAAATGTATGTTGTGTTATTGAAACAAAAATCCATTTATTCTTAGCTGTGTAAAAGAGGCATATTGCCATTTATACATTTTACTACAATTGAATGATTTGTACACTTTAGTTTTATTTCAAAGAGTGAGGTAATTGAAATGCTGTTTGTATTTTTATTTAAATAAAAGTAAATTGATTGATTGACAATTATTGTGATCTTTTATAGTTTATTTTAAAAAATGAAATAAAGAGTTTTATTAAAAATATATACGGCAAGCCTTCTTTTATGGTAAGAGATTTGGTGATTGTAATAAATAATTTTTACTTTTATTTTTTAATTTGTGTCCTTGTTAGTGTTAAGTGTGTGTGAGTGAGTGTTTTGTATTCAAGTTCAAAAACTAAATTATTATGGTAGTGTTACTGTTATAAATGAGCATTATAACTTTTATTTTAAAAAATATTCTTTATGTTCAAACTGTGTATGTGTATAGTATTCATATTCAAAAACTAATTATGTTGTTTCTTAAGATGAGTTTCCTGAATGCCGTATAATATGAATTGGATTTGTCTGTACACATTAAAAAAACAAACAACCAAATTAAGAAAAAAAATGAACACTACTCATTGTGTACATTTTTACTTTAAAATTTGAAGTTTAAGGGAAAAAGAAGAAAAAATACACATAAAATCAACAAAATCTTACTTCTCTGAAACACTAAAAGTAAAAATGTCATCACTACTGACTTACCTAAAACATCATCAATACTGACTTAGCTAAAACATCATCAATAATAAGCTAAAACATCATCAATAATGACTTAGCTAAAACATAATCAATAATGACTTAGCTAAAACATCATCAATAATGACTTATCTAAAACATCATCAATAATGACTTACCTAAAACATCATCAACAGTGACTTAGCTAAAACATCCATTCACAATCATCTAGAGCAGCATAAAGCATATATAAGACCCCTGCACTAGCACAATGAATAAAAATAGAAAATCCTAAGAAAATTTTAAGTTTAAATTTATCACACTTTATCTTGAAATTCCCGCGCATTATTTAGTATGGAAATGAACCTTTTTCTCTCCCCTATATGAAAACAGTAATTAGTTTTAGATTACTGTACTGCACGCGTACTGATGGATCGAGAAAGAGTGCATGTGTTAAGCGCTACCGCTGGACAAGTTATGGCGGCTTGGTCAAAAAGTCGCTTGGTTGGTAACTTATGAATAATTTCTTATTACTTTTTCACAATTATTTATTAAAACAAAAAAGACAGAACAGAAAATAAACTTTTTGTTTCTTATGCTTTTATTTGACAAAGTTTCAATATACAAAGGAAACATGAGTGTTGAAAATGTGGAAAAATTGGCAAATCAACGTCCCAATCAGCCAATCAGCGATGTTTGGAATACCTACTGAGAGACAGTCTAAATAAACTTGTGTGCAGCCTGGCATCACCTCCACAATCCTGGTTGGCAATAATGTGAGAAACAGATTAGCATTCGTCCTGTCTATACAGGAAAGCGTGTCTACTTTAAAAAATAAAAATTTCTGTTGAATGCATACCAAATTTAAACTAGCAAAATAATAACAGTTCACGAATATTATTACACAAGATATATTTTTTGTGTGTAATAATAGATAGTAGTAATTCTAAGCCCAGAAAAGTGTAATGTCATTTTATTTTTACAGTTAACGTACAACTACTTCGACTGAAAGGGGCAAGAGCATTCAACCAGAAAACAAATTGACCTACATTTCATCCAGTGTCAATAGAAAAATAATTCATGACAAAGCAAATGAAGCAATTATTTAAATCTGATAATAGACAAGAGTAAAAATAATGTCATTTAATGAATTGACTAATAATGTACAGGAGTACAATAAACAACAAAACAAAACCTATGACTTTTTAAATACTACAAATAAAAATAAAATATTACAGGTGTAATTATATGTAGTTGCTTGTTGAACGTGTGTTTGTGTGTTTTAATGAAAACTCTGAAATTTATAAATATATATATTTATATGAGTCAAAATTATAATATTTATTGACTATTCATTATTCACTCAAGCACATAAAACACTAACACACACAAAGAACAGTACCGCACTATTCATAAGGCTGAAGCCTAGGGGTCCGCCAAGAGCAAGGGCCCACCAAACGACATTATTTTCTTTGTTACTTCATTTAATTACTTTATTTGTAATATTATTTTAATAAATTGTACGAAAGGTGAACATGAAATTCGTGAGGGGGGATGGGCATTGGGGGGGGGGGATGTCGAGGGGCCCAAAGAAGCTCGAAGCCTAGGGGCCTGGCCATGGGCTAATACGGCACTGACAAAGTTGTTAAAATTTCTTTGGAATTTAAAAAATATTCTTTAATAATTATTTTAAAGCCAAACCAACATGTGGTACGAGGATTGTGAGATTGAATGCAACAAATTAATGCTTGTTTGGTTGATTTATTTTTGTTTCCAAGCACAACACTTGAGTGCCACAGAACAGTTAAGGGAATAAGAAATGTTTGCTGTGCAAACCTGGCATTCAAATATCAAGTTCGCGTGCACGATAATTAATCCTATCTGTCTATGAGATAATTGTCGATCGAAAAATGTAATATGACTTTTTAGAGTTATGCTTTTACTAAAGAATATTCTGATCTACATTTTTGTTGTTTACCACATATATAACAAACTTATTATTATTTCTCTTATTATTATCCCTACTACTCGTCACATTAGCTACTTCATAGTGCAAATGAAAACAGAGGTCTAAAGATTTGGGCTATATTACTATAGTTTGCGGTCTACTTCCATTTGCGTAGTCTACCGTTGTAAACAGGACCCAACAGGTTTACAGCGTTGTGCTCTCCGACAGTAAGCGCTTGCAGAGTTACCGCGCCTGCGCAAATGCCTCATGCCGTCCGTGTGCCTCATTTGTTAGGTCCATATGGTGCACACACCAAAGCATTGCATAAAAGCAGGCAAGCTAATGTCAGAGTGCAATAATTTTGGTATACCAAAGTTTTATTCAATCAATCTACGATAAGTTGTTTTAGAATTTCTACCGAAGCATCATCTCGACAGAAGACATCGCCATGGCAATTTTACGTCACCGTCATCTTTTGGATACAGTAGAAGCAGCAAGGCGCACTGATATCGATGGTGTAGTTAGAAAAAAGAGAAAAAAAAAGAGAGCGAAACATGACAGACCTGGGGAACTCATTAAATGTAACATAATGTTACTTATGAGGTTACAATAAAACCGATTAGGAATGTCATTTAAAAGTTCTTATGGTATTATACAGTTCAATTATTAGTTCCTGTAAAACAATATTTAATTTGCGTTTTCAACAGTGAAATTATTCAGTTTCTATTAAAAACACGTCATTGTGTTGTAAATGCTAAAATAAAATATTTGATTACTAAAATTAATAGTGTTATTAATTAAATAAACTAAACTAACCTTGCCTAATCTTACATAACCTAAATATAAATTACCTAGTAAAATCTACCTAGTCTAACCTAATACAGTGTTACAAAACTATAATATAATGTAACATACTAATAGAATGATTTAAAGTCTAGAATGTATAATTCATGAGCTAACAGTTGACAATACAACACTGATTTATCTCCCTCTAGAATGTATAATTCACGAGCTGACAGTTGACAAAACACAGAAATTGATAACAAAATGAGTAGTAGCAGCTGTAATAACAAACTATATAAAATTCATTATAGAGGGCGTATATAATTCATTTGTCTTCGTTTGGGGGACCCCGTTTGGTTTTTCATTTGCAATATAGTGCAGTTTATCTGGCATTAATTGAAGAATCATATTTTTAGTATTACAATACTGTTACGGTAGCTGCCCTTGTCATAAAAAAGTAAAAATGTACATTTAATACCATAAAAGTAAAATTCAAAGGTACATACTGTCAAATGAACCACCAAACAAACTACTAAACAAACGAATGAATAAACTCCTAGCTAGTAAAAGAATTATTTCAACGAACATGGGAAAATCTCGCTGAAATTGATACGTTCTAATGTTTATTAAATGAAAAGTAAAATAATAATACTTGTAACGGCAATGCAGACATCTGAACCCATACAGTGACACAAACAATATAATGTATGTAGTTAGTTTGGCCAGTATGGCATGTTGGCCCACCTCGCGATTTTATTAAAATTATAAGATGTCATTACTCATAATACTACTTTAAACTTTAATAATAATGATTTAAATAATAATAACAAGTCAAACTTTATTACTTTAAATCATTATAAGAGTAATGATTTTAAATTTGTAGCATTCTAACTTCTGCTATTCTAATTAAACTCAATCTCGGGTTTCCAACTCCCTCAGTTATGTAATCTCGGGTCTAACTTGTGGCCGCTTCAAGGGGACGTAATGTATAATAGTCCGTAAGAGAGGATCGTGGCCCTTGATCAATGAACGCTAGGACTGGATATGAAGAGTGTCACCAGGGTTGAGGAAAACTGGACAACTGATGCCAGAAAGTTTAAGTAGTGTAAATTAGGGAAACCAACATTAGACTGTATTGGACCCATGCTATCTCCAACAGTTATAGGAACCGGTAGTAATATTTCTTAGTCTATAAAAAATTATGAGTTTGTGGACTTGATGGAAATCTGGATTTTATAATTCAGTAAATGCCAGCAAAGATCAATATTGTGCATCTCTAGTAATTTATTAAAACTAATCATTTCTTCATTTTGCAGCTTATTTATTCATCTATCGTTTATTTATATTTATAAATGTTAAATTTTCTGAATCAGAGTGAGTGTGGAAGTTCTGTGTGATGGGGCCGGTTCGATTCGTTCACACCAACGAGCAGCAACGGTGAAAGAGGACGCCAGAACACTTCTGTCAGTTTTCTTACATGCTTTATTCAGCCTTTGTACAGCAATCCCTCTCAGACACATGCACACGCTAATTATACTATCAGATCGGCCTTCCCTGAAGACCCCGTCGGCCAAACACAAAACTCTGGCAAGAAAGGCTTCTAAAAATAATTTCTGTGTTTTCTTACTTCTATTTCAATATAAATTTCATTCAAACTACTAAGAGCTATACTAAAAATAAAATATAAAATAAAACTACTATAATTATACTTTAATACACAAATCTTTTCATATATATAATCTAAAGAATTAAACCTTTAATAAAATAAAATCTGTGTTGGCGGGCTTCAGGAAAAGCATTCACACACACATAAATTGCAAAATACACAAGTGTAAAATCATTATTCTTCATATAAAATATATCAACTAAAAATATAAACTATTTCCTATCTGGATATATACTGTCTATAGTAAAATAACAAATGAATAGCATAATAAAAATAAATTCAAATATACACACTAGCACAGCACTCTAAATTAGTAATGGTAATGTTTACACATACACTGCGCGCGCTTTGAAACAAAGCAGCACCTCCTGACCCATTTGTCCAGGCGCTGTGCAGATGATGTCTGCCCGCTGACATAACACTCACAGAGGCAAGTGAAAAAGGCTATACCGAGATGGGCGGCAAACGCCACGCATACGTGCTCGCCCCCTTCCTCTGATAGCTTTAAGCGTTAGTATCCGACCTACCACATCTGTATAATTTTTTTTCTCTCGTATATAAATTTGTGGTTGACTCATTGGTTTCTGTCTGTGTATTTGCAGTGGCGAGTGTCGTTTTTCGTACGGATTTTTTCTTTTTCTTGTGGACTGGTGTCCGTGTTTCTTCCGTTAATGTTTCGTTCTTCTCGGTTAGTGTGGCTTTGTTTCTTGTTTTCCGGAATGGTGCTATGTTTTTCTTTTGGGTGGTTATGTTCCTCTGTAGCAGGGTGTCTGTCTTCGTATTTGTTTCTTGTGTGTGTGTCTGATTGTTGTCTTTGCTGGCTTCTTTTTTTCTTGCTCGTGTGTTGCTGTAGTACTGAATTATTTCGTATGTGGTTGCTTTGGCTTCCACCGTGGCCATTTTGTGGTTTAGATAGTTGCCCTGTAGCAATTGGAGCGTGTTGTCGATGGCCATGTAGAGTTCGGAGGGACTGATTAAAATTAGGAAATCATCTCTCCAGATGTTTGTTTCAATGTCCTTACATGTGGTGCAGCCTTCTTTGGTGCAATTATAGAGGTGGTGGTTAGATACCGTTGTCATTTTGAGAGTTGGGGTACCAGCGTCTTCTCCGGTGAACCGTAGCGTGGTGTGTGGTTTAGTGAAGTTTATGTGGAATGCACGGCTGGTTTTGTTCTCTGTATATGGAGAGGACACAAGGGTAAATTCACTGTTGTCAAACATCCGCCATATTGAACTATATATAAATGGAGAAGACTTCCAATGATAGCAAGCGCTGTGTCACAGTCTGATAAAAATGTCCGACTTAGTGACCTACTTGCTTGCTTACTTCAAATATTGAGATTTGAAACCCTTTGTTCAAGCCCTCTCCTATCGAGAAGCTTCCAGAACAGGTCAAGATGTTATGTAACTTTAGGCCCATTGTCTAGGTCTAGAACCAACTACATGCCACGCGATCCGTCACGTGATATGCTTTATGCTTTTCTATAAATGTTGGTGCATGCTTCTGCTCCCTCACTGCGAGATACAATTAGCTACATCCACTGGCTACTCGGGTCACACGGCAGCCGACAGTAGATGAGAATCATACGCTTCGACTTCTCATAAAGGTACTATTTTATCTGATTGTATACTGTATATCTTAAACCATGTATGTATTTGTGCTATGTATTATGTTATTCCACTATATATTTGAGCACGGTTCAGAGAAATGACTGGAAACCTATAAGTTATGGAATATAAATTTATTGTAACTCTTTTTCCATTGTAACTTTAATTTATATTGTTTTAATTCACTAGAGCCAGTATACCTGCGCTCGACATGAATTTCTCATGTAATTCAATTATTGCGTGTAAATTTAATTGTAAATTGTGAAGCGCTTTGCTGTTTGAATTACCCCTTTTGTATGAACATTAATTTAACGTTGTAACTATTTTTATGATTCATACGTCATGCTGTTAAATGAAACATGCGTGAGAAGATTACGTTTTTCTAAATCTAAATTGTAAGCGACGCGAGGTCGAATTTCTAATTCAGAGCATTAAACTGGAACGTGCTTAAATAAGGACATATTAAGCAGAGACTATAGTAGGACGCATTTTTGCTTTCCTCAGGTCAGCTTTTCTGTCTTTTGGGCTTGGCTTGCCTTGCCTTGCTTATTGTCCGCATCTTGAATTGGACAAGTTGTCTTTGTCTTCAATCGAAGACTGGTACGAACTGGTTGAGCTCTAAGAGTGAGTTCTATTATTCCGAGAGTCCATGCCACTGAAAGCAGCGTCGAGGGTAGACGCATGTTGGTCGAAACTCAAGTTCACTAGCGACATAAAAGGGACACCTTTACTTGCGTGCCACGTGCACCGCCGCCAGAGTGATACTGTGAGATAGACCGGGGCAGACTGAAGAAACCAGACGAATACAGACATTACAGCTGAGTATTACTCAGTGATGTTCAATTATCAAAAGAGAACAATTTGGTTACCTTTCTTGTAAACTTTTAGCACATACGTGCCTGAATCAAGAGATAGACTTTTCGCGCTCGTATTTGATTATTGTTAACTTGTTAAACTTTATTAAATCTTATTTTAATTGTTAAACCTCTTCGTAGTAATTTTTATGCATAATAGACCTATAGATTTATTCTTAGATTGAATGGGGGCGGATGAGCTGAATGACAATAACGAATGCATATTAATTTAGAGGAATTTAACGACTTCAATCTAGCTAACGTTCGCAATTTATCAGTTTGTAAATTTGTCGTCTGCACTACAAGACACACTTTTAACTAGTCAAAGTTGAGCAACCAGTCTGCATAGGATATGAGAGAAGGAATTAATTATCTTTAAGGTCCTTAATTATTCTAGGCAGGGTCTTTAAATAAATACTGGAAACGTAACACGCTGCTTGAAAGACTTACAATATTCCATCTGAAACTCAATATAGCCAACAAGCCCCACCCACCCCTTTATCCCAGCGCGACAGCCTAATGCTCCTTCTATTGAAACAGCATTAGCTGGAAGGACACATCGTCCCGCCCCAAAGGCTTGTGGGATTGTATACTTGACGAACACACAGGCTTAAATAGATCGTATAACGTGTCAATTTTATATATTTCATGTTTGAATTTCATTTCAGTATATTTAGTTTTTTTTTAAGAAACAAGCGAAAGGTTGCACGAATCTGAGAGAGCAGACGGGGCTGTCTGGTTAGAGTCAAGTCCCAGATTTTAAGACAAGGTGAAAAACTCAAGAATCTCGAAACAGTCCTTTGAGGAACACTTGTAGAGGTAAAACATTTATGTATTCTGTGTGGCGAGACAGAATTTATATCGTGCACTTAGGGTAAAACGTGTATGTACTCTGGTGATGAGAGTAAGAATTTATATCGTACACTTGTAAGGGTAATTTTTTTAAAACTCTGTATGAGTGAAAGTAAGAATTGAAATAACACTTATTGAATATTTATATCGAACCTGTTTGAATTACTGCGCGAATGAAAGAGAAAGTGAAGAATTATTTTGTATTTTAATGGAACTGTTCATTTTAGAAATCGATAAGTGGGTAATTACATATAAGATAGAAATATTTTGAGAAACACAGGGGAAAAGGGAAAAATCTCACTATATATTTAGAAAGTTTCTTTGTTTTGAGATTTTCATACGCCAATTTCGATTGTCGTTTTCTGTTTCCAATACTAGTTATGGTACGAGTAGTTTGCGACTTTGAGAAAGGAAAATTTTTGATGAAGAGGATTCGTGTTTTATAAACTGTTCAGTACTTTATTACCATTATTGTATGACGGTCTATTGCTAAACATACCAACAAGTGGAAGGGAATTTGAGGCCAGTGTTCGCCAAGTTAAATAAAGAAACACTGGCGGCTTGGTTAAGCAGTGGGAACGGTCGCCATCTGAATAGAGGATTAGCGATCATGAAAGACAAGGCTGGTTACTTTCGCCTATTCTCTTCAACATCTTCCTTGAAAAAATCATGACAGATGCTCTGGAAGACCATAAAGGAACTGTCAGTATTGGAGGAAGAACAATAACGAACTTACGCTTTGCTGATGACATCGATGGCCTTGCAGAAAATGAGGAAGAGCTAGCTCAGTGGAAAAACTGGAAAGGACAGCTACTGCTTTTGGTATGGAAATAAGTACAGAGAAGACCAAATTGATGACCAACGACACCAACCAGTGGCATTGGCAATGACATCATGATTGGTGATCAGAAATTGGAAATAGTTAATAAATTCAAGTACTTAGGAGCCATCGTGGCAGACGAGGGATCAAAATCTGAAAAACTGTCCAGGATTGCGCTGACAATAACAGCAATGGCAAGGCTGAAGACAATTTGGAAAGACAGAAACATCTCAGTCTCAGACAGACTGATGCACCCCTTGGTTGTATCTGTGTTTTTATATGCTTGTGAGTCATGGACCCTCACAGTGGATCTCGAAAGGAGGATACAAGCTACTGAAATGAGATGCTTTTGAAGATTGCTTGGCATTTCTTATAGAGATCATGTCATGAATGAGGAAATGGAAAACGGAATTAGGCAAGCCAATGGGCCCTATGAAGAGCTATTGGCCATTGTGAAAAAACGCAAAATGAAATGGTATGGGCATGTCACACGATCAACAGGACTTGCCAAGACAATCATGCAAGGTACTGTGCAAGGAGGGCGAAGGAGAGGGAGACAGAGGAAAAGATGAGAGGATAACATTTCAGAGTGGACAGGACTGAAACTGAGCAATACGGGTAAAATTAGTAGACTGGTTGTTAGGTCATCTGTGGTGCCCCAACGGTCAGCAAGATTAAGGGATAGATAGATAAATAATGAAAGTCGACAGACTAGACGTTGATAGGCAGTGCCGTCTTAACAGCATTATAGGCCCACTGGCAAATCAATGCATTAGGTGTCCCCTACGTACTTATTTATTGACAGCAAGTCACAACATACATAAATTAACATGGGGCCCATAAGCTCGGGGGCCTCGGGTAACTGCCCAGCGTGCCCATGCGTTAACAGGGCATTGTTGATAGGTAATAATCGATGTACAGGGTGGCCCAAAAGTAGGTTTACAGTTATTAAACTACCTTTTATATAGTTGAAGTTACTTGCTTAGTAATACCACTATAAAACATTCCTCAGAGTATAAATCTAACTTACATAAACAGCTTTTTCCTTGCTAATTGTAATTTATTTTATTATGTAAAGCTAACTTTTTACTTGATCCATGATAACTGTAAACCTACTTTTGGGCCACCCTGTATAATCGATTAAAGCTATGTACAGATTAAATCCTCTTTCGTATATTTCTTCTTAGTAAATTTTATTTGTGAATTGCTAAATTATCTTTAGCATTATTTATTAGTGTAGTGTATTGGCGTGTTGTATAATAGCGCAGAGTCCCACGTAATTTTATTTGCAATCATCCACAATGTTCATTTTTATTTTCTATTCCATTTCTGACTTCATTGTTGCATTTACTGTGCGGCCTGTCGTGTTCTGCTTCGAGAATTGGGTCGTGCAAGATCACTTTCCTGCATTCACTCTGTAATAAGTTTTTTTTATTTAGGCGTAGCGCTTCCTGATTGGTCCATTTTAACGCTGAGGAAGGGACAGGATGGGGTGAGAGGGTGAGGGGTGAGCGGAAAGTCAGCGCATAGATTATACAAATAGATTGGATTCCATACTAGCTCTTCATACAATCAATTTTGTAGTGCTGTATGACTCATACAATCAACAACAAATTCACCCTCTTTCAACAAAGTCCTGTGGGCTCTGAAATACTATCTCAGTGTTGTAAAAAGCTGAATACATTTGAGATTTCAAAGAAGTTAAACCACGCAAGTTAACTACATTTGTTAATTTAACATCCTCACTATTTTCACTCAAAGGATGAGTAAGAACGCGTTCCTCATCAATACAATTAGTCGTGTTCTTCAGTTTCTTAACAACACATTCATCTGTGTGGCACACCATAACCTCTTTTTCAATGAAAAAACTGACATAGTGTGACGCCAACACCACCTTAGTTATTGGTTATAATTAATATTATTATTTAATCATCTTTAACTAATTACAAGTGATGAGAATCTTAATTTATACTACTAATAATTCTCCAGAAGACACCACCCATCTCTCTCACTTGGCGGATATGTGGGCGCTGTAAACGTTTTCTCTCTTCCACAACATTAAAAAGAAACACTCACCGTCACACAATATTTTCGTTAATGAAAAAAATTCTTAAAAAAGGAGAAGGCAAATCCGTCTTTTAATTTATTTTTTAGTGAGCCCCATCCAACCATTGTCTCTCCAACATATGGTTATCATTATGTGTAAGAATGTCAATAAATTTAACAATAAGTTTATTAAATCAACAATGAAATATACAACATTCGAATATACTAAAAATAGCATTGACATTTACTTCACTTCACAACAATGTTCAATTAACGCTGGACATCATTCAGTTTATCCTAGCATAGATATAAGGAGTCAATAATATAAATACATAATCAAGTTCATGGATATCATCAGGGAAATGAAAGTAGAGTTTCAGAGAAATAATTAAAGTCATTGCACATAATCTTTTTAAAGATGGTGGCTGTGACCATCACGTGTTCACAGTCAAGTGGTTGCAACAATCACTGTCTTTCTTATTTAGGTAAGGCACCCCGTGTCCCTTCTAGAGGCACATTACACAACTGTTCTAGAATCTTTGATGCACTCTCCAAGCAATCCATACAGAATCATCCTGAATTCCACATTTGCTATCAAGCACATCAGGAGGAATTTCTGCGTGCATTTACTCAACATGTCATTAGGAACAATCAAAATAATCTTCATAACTTCTTGAGATTAATCTCAAACCATAAATTTCTGCCACATTGGCTCTTGAACAGAATTCACAGGAACCAACATACAGCAACTCGTTTTACTGCTAAGCTGATGGCAACGCTGGATGCACGCGCCAACGTAATCAAGTAGAGTGCAGTAGTCACTGTAGCATAATGTGACAAAAGAAAAACAAAAGGCCTGCTTCTCATAAGCTAACGATCGCCTTTATGACTGGACTCGAGTTATGTTCAAATTCAAAGTGATAGAATAACGTATTTCTTCAACAAAGAAACTTCCGGTCCATCCCCATTGGATAAAATTGTTATGAACATGTGTGAAACTATTAGTCAGTAAAACTACTCATCCATTTAGAACTGGTTTGGATTGCATCAGCAATTTTCTAACATATTCTCCACCAGAGTTGTTTACTCTAATTTAAAAATATCATCACAAGGAGTGCTCTAGGTCGGGTCACTTTGACAATTTAACAATTTATATAACAATTAAGTTTAAAAATAAGGATAGGCAAATTTAATCTGCCACACATAGTTTTTGGTACTATTTTTTTCCAAACTACTTCACAATCAAAGTTGAGCTTAAGAAGCTCTTCAAACAGCTAGGCATAATCAGGCTGCAGATGATGAATTTTCAGCAATGGTTCGACTCTTTCCAAGATGTTACTGTGAATAGCAGCATGATATATAACTAAAATACTTTCCTATAACATCAACACACTCATCTAAAAATCTCATCTGCCCCAATACATCTCTGTCTGTGGAGGAAAATGTAGAAGAATCACAAGAAATTATAAACATTATTTCAAGACAACACTTTAAGCATATATGCAATATGTTTAACAATTTTAAATGTGAAATGACCATATACTATCATAATCTTAGTTCAAGTATTTCTGAAAACTAAATTATGTTAATAGATTAAATAAACAAAGCTTTTGACACTTTCCTGTTCAAATAAATAAACTACATTTTGTGCTTGAAGTACCCAGTTGAATCTCCAATCCAATTTGGTGTTAGAGAATGATGAAGAGAACAAATCAGATGTTGGCACCATGCTATACGACTGAAGGCCACATATCACACTGAAATCCCAGGCCTTTCTTGTTCACTCAGTCAAAATCAAAACTTTATATTCATTTTCAGTTTAAATATAGTTTTAAATATAGTGCCCCCCCCCCCAGTGGATTTCACTTGAATATATTTAAAAAAAATATATTTACAGTTTGTATGGCGGCAATATAAGCTGATAATATGAGCAATTTCTGGTATAAGGAGGTACTAGAGTTTTTATAATTGTTATTCTGCTTGAAGAAACTGGCGTGGCTAGAGAGGACACCCAGGTTTGGCTTCAAGAAAATAACAGCCACCAGTGATTTTTCAACATGTGTGGAGAGAGTCACATGAGGCTGAGGGCAGACAATAAACTTGTGATATTGTTGCACAAAAGGTGCACGAAAGACAATTTTGTCTTTGTCTAAATTAGCTTCTGTAAAGACTGTTACTGCTTATCTCTAATAACCCCATTTCTATTCTCTGATAAGAAGTATCCTGTGATTTGTATTGAATTTTTGAATTTTATGTTGGGAAAATAGACTATGTAGACAAAATTATTTAAACATGGGTTCATGAAAATATTGATGTCAAGTAATCTATCTCATTTTATTTGTCATACGTACATTTGATTATTGATTTAATAAATTATTGTTAAATTTATTGATAACCTCATGATGGAGGAGAAAGTGGTTAGATGGGGCTCGCTAAATATAGATTAAAGACGGATTTGTTTTTTCCTTTAGTAAGAAGTTTTCCACCTACTGAAATATAATGTAACGGTAAATGTTGTCTTTAATGTGGCGGAAGAGAGAAAACGTTTACAGCGCCCGCATATCCCTCAAGTGAAAGAGACGAGTGGGGTCTGCTGGAGATTTATTAACATAAATTAAGATTCTCGTCACTTGTAATTAGTTATGAAAGATTAATAAATGATAATAATCTTAATCATTAACTAAGTGGCGTTGGCATCACACTTGTTTTTTCATTCATGTTTCTTGTCCTACGATCAAAGCATTGTCGTTACTCATGTTGCCATCCCTAGATCTGTATAACTGTCAAGTGCACCAGATTTTTAAAAGATAACACATTCTAATAAATCATTATTACGTATTTTATTATATTCTGCTGTATATAGCAGTATTAACTGAAGAATAAGTAGAATTGATATTAATCAAACATGTTGCGCTATCCATAATCTGCAACTGTTTAATTTGTCTTGATTTGCTTTTATTTTATGAGCTAGTAAAGATACTGTATGAATTATTGTATTCTAATAAATCATTATTACATATTTCATTATATATAACAATATTTATCATACATGTTGCTTTATTCATGTATCTCAAGTGGATAATCGTGTGTCTTGACGCGGTTTTATTTTATGTGCTAATACTGATATTTTGTAGATTTGCTATAACACCGTTTGCTCAAATGTGTACTTCAACTAACGCAAAATAAAATCTGTAACTGGTTTAAAAACTGTCAAATAAAACCCCCACATTTTTATTTAAATTTTAACAACAACAACAAAAAAGAATGAAAACTAATACAAAGAGAAACCTAGGATATCTGTACAATTTAGAGAATTTAAAAATAAAATGTGTATTTAACAGAAACTTAAAAATAATAAGACTACAAAAATAATAACTGACATTTTATAATTTTATTTTGAATGCGTAACGTCGTTAAGTACTGCGTGAGGAAATAAGTTTAATTACCCTCACCTTTCTATCAACACAATTATTATTGTTGTGTATTGTGGTATATAGCAAAGTTTGACAATACCTATAAATGATTAAATCATATGCAGCCTTGATACTGCACCTGCAGTGAATATTTGACTGAACAAAAGTCATAAGAACTCATAAACTGAATGTACAAATCGAACTTTAACTCATCTAAAGGAATAATCAGCACATGTTCACGTTGTTGAGGAGCTTGACGATTGCAAATAAATCAGGAAGAAAAATGGAGCACTCAAAGGATCGAAAACGAACGTTAGTATCAAAATGCCCATGACGACTTCATTCCGCTTGAAATATTTAGAAACATTTTTAGTAGCAATGATCTGAGATACACACCAACCTTACCCAAATGCTTATTTACATATTTTCAACTAATTCCATATATACATCTATCAGTTCCTAATGAAGTAGCATGCTTTTCGTTGGATCTATAAATAAATTAAGTTGTAAGTTCATGTCAAGTGTCCAGTTAAGTTTAATGACTCTGTCCTATTTTAGATTCCCACATATCAATATTGGTTATTATTAATTTCTAAAATAGCGACAGCCGGAGGGCCTTCTACGACTATGCCAGAGATTCAGGCCATTATGCAATGACATACCGCCAGATAAATCAGTTGACTTGCCCAAGCTAGCAACATTATCTTCCCCTTTATTTATTAATTAAGAATTATGAATCCTTTAGTCCGGTTCAGCCCCCAGCTAGCTTACAGTAGTGCTACATCAATTATGCAACAATGGGTAAGATTACAAATAAAATTTAATAATAAATTATAATAAAAAGAACATTGGTTGTACGCAGAAAATCAAGTGAGTATCTATCCCGCTTAACCCGATTGCTATAAGTATTTTCGAAGGTCCATTCAGTTCAGTTCATTGTTTGTTTCGAGTACATTTAACTAGAGTCATTGGAGAGTTGAAGAGCTGCTGTCGTCTACTTGACTACACTGTCCTGACGTCACATGGTAAGTTGTCTTCTGTCACGGTCACTCCCAACATTGGATACGAACTCTGTATAGTCCTCAGAAGATCTCCACTCATTTAGGGTGAGTTCCGAGAGTTGTCATTGGCTTGGGGTGATTCCAGAGACCGGCTGTAATGAATAATACCATTTCTACAGTATCCTATTACTGTGAGCAATCATATGGCTTAGTGATGGCAGCAATAGATTTACTCTTTACAAATCTTTATTTAGTTAGCAACATGCTAACTTACAATTTCATTCAATAAAAATACTTAAATGAATAAAATGATTTCACTTTACAATTGTATAGTTTCTCAATACAATATATATTTAGCAAGTGGTTCACAGTGATGCTTATCAACAATCATCTATTCCACTGTTAGCGCTTACCAGCTACAACAATTTTAACAAGCGTGAACATAGCAATACACCTGCATATTTTATCTTGATCATTTCTACAAAATTTATCAATCGCCAATGCCATTTAGCTTCTGTGAAAAAAATACATTAATTATTTAACAATCATAAAAAATATTTTACATAGCATTCTACAAATAAGAAATACAATAATTTAGAGAAGTCAACTATATTTACCACTATGTAATATTCGTGCGTGGTCAACATGGACGCGATTATCTGCCCTTTGGATCGAGTACTGTGAAAAACCTGTGCATCTGAGGAATCTAGTTCATTCACACGTATATAAGAATGTACTCTAGGTCAGCTGGCGGATTAACACTATGTCATGATACGGAACGCAAGTGACCAAATGTGGGCGTCTTGTATCCGGTTAACGAACGGCCTTTCCTTCACCTCTAGAGCGACCTACATACTTCTAACTCGTAAACAAGTATTGCACCATCAAGTGCAAGTCGACTAGCAGTAATACCTTCTAATAAATTAGATAATGATGGCTATGAAACAATTTTAAAATATACAAAAATAATATTTCATAACTCGGCATAATTTGCCTAGACTTCCTAATAGTTCTGTAGAACAATTTAAAAGTAAGCATTATGCACCAGTCAAAAGAGAAGTCTTCCTAATGATGACTGAAATCAAAACTTGTGTCACCAAATCTAGGTCTTTCCCTTACAATATTATGTTTAATTTTATATGGTATTCAAATGACCAAAATTACAAGGAAAGTCAAAGACTAAAATGAATTATAACCTAAACAGGTTCAGGAAAGATCAGTACTCAACATACGCAAGTTAAAAAATCAATATCGACTGATCAAAGTGTAAACTCTTGAAAAGAGTTTTGATTTAATCATAAAAAGTCAAGCATTAATATGACATCAGTATTATATAAATTGTGAACGACAAATTGCACTTAACTATCAGTATATTAAGGGTGACTTTTAAAGTCGACAATATTTAATACAACAACAAAAGAGGCCACAGGAATCATTAACTCGAATAATATTATTTTCACCATTTCTGTCATTTTCTTTCTTCAAATAAGAACTGTTACGATCGTCTAAATTTCCTAGCAAAACTAATCAATTCAAACTTCTCTAATTCTCTGTTCATTATTTTTTAAATGTAATATAAACAGTTAACAAGCCTTTACATGATTGGGTCATCGCGACCTGTTTCTTTACTTGATTGAATTGCCCCCCATCCACTCTGCATTTGAAGTTGGTCAGTGTCCTAAAAAAAAATCATGTCATCCGCCTTGAATTGCTCACATGTGAAGTATTTAATAAGAGTTTTGATAAGTGAAGTCAGAAGTTACTATTATATGCTGTTTTGATTTAGATTTAATAAAGTATTTGGTTGTATTTGCATTTCTTTTTAAACAGGTAAACTTCTTTGAAGCACTTCATTACTCACCATGGCCATGGACAAGAATGTAGACCTGGCACTGACGTCATCTGTTCTTCTTTTAGTTCTCCTGTGGAATACAGAAGCACTTCCAACTGCAATGAATGCAGGTACAAAATTGGGTTAAATGCGTCACCGGATAATTCATAAAAATGAACAGCTCTTTTAAAACTCGTAGCTTTTAGTAAATGACATTATTTATATATTTCCACAAACAAATATAACATAATAAATTAAATCTTACTTTACATGTACAGTAATATTTTGCCTAACCACTATACCTTTCTCCCTGGTATTCATTACTCAACGGTCTAGTTAACAATCTCCGAACACAAACTTTCTGCAATGTTCGATTTTAATAAATGACGCGTGTTTCAAAAAATAACACATGTTCAAATACAACACACAAATAAAAAGATGAATATTTCTATTACACATACTTCCTTATCTTTTATTATGTTGGATATTTAGACATCCTTTCTACATATAATAAATTAAAATCTTGATGCCTGTCCTCTCTGTCATGACGTCATTTTTTTTGTTTCTGACCTTGCCCTTTGACTCCACATCTATTTGTGGCATAGCACGTTTCTTCACCCCATGGTTTATTTCTCTCACAATGTGGTTGGTATGGCCTATATGAAATGTGATTCTAATTATTTGAGAAATGGAAATTTCGCTCGTACTCCCCTGCTCCCATACATATGTCTTGTTACAATAAGGGTTTATTGGAACTATGTAGACTGGTCCCGTCCATCTAGGTCACCTTGGGGCTAGTACTCGCATCATTTACTGTTCTGATGCTTTCTCGATTGGAATGTTAATGCATTTGACCTTCGGAAGGAGTAGCCATCTCGTCTATGTCCGAAATGGTGCCTAATAAACGTACGAGTCGGTAATTTAAATTTCCATATCTTCTGATTCGTATTTGACCGCTGATTTTCCCTGGTGTATGGCAACCACGCATGACTAATCGAACAGGTCTTTCACCAATTCCTGGAGTCATTACATCAGCAATACAAGAAAGGCCCTCAATAAGGATCCGTTCTTGTGCGCCATTTACAATATCCTTAGCTATGGGATGTGACGTCATAGTTGCTTCAAAGTTTGACTAATCAGCATAGCTTCTGATGGCGATTGTCGAAAATGTAGGCCTGGCAGTGACATCAAGTGTTCTTTTATAGTTCCCTATTCATCTATTTCATACAGAAACAACTCCGTCAAGAATGTAAGCAGATAAAATATTGGACTAAATTTGTGACATGATAGTCAAAGAAATAATGGCTGCTTGTCACTCTTTGATTTTAAGGAATGATGATTACTTAAATAAAATCTAAGAAAGAAATCTCATATTGTCAACAAAATGTCGCTATTGTCTAATAACGCATAACAGAACACACCAAGGTTAATAAATTTTTTTAACGGAGTAGTTAGAATGGTTTGTTTTGTCATACTAACAACAGTCGGCATCATAATGATAAGTTCAGCAGTTATACTGAACAATAAAGCTTTTTAAAAGTAAAGTTCATAACAAAAAACCAAACAAGTTCGCCATACCTGCGAACAGATGAAAGCACCAGTGCGCATATGATATCTCCATGATGATAAGACACTTCACTTGTTATATGAGACATGTCTTACCTTGGGCGGACAAATGTCTTATGAAAACATCCGTATGACATGTCTTATGTGACTGTCTTACGGTATAGAAACTATTACTCCCTTACGCTTACACACTCTGCAACTCACTTTGCAAGTTTCACACGCTTTCCCGGTCACTCAAGTCATGACTAGTGAACAAGCAAATGGTAGCTAGGAACTTGAAAGTTGAATTTGAGGCTCCACTTCAGACTCACAGCTCAGGGTCGAACTCACACTCAGTGAGACACAACCACAACCAAAAATAAGGAATCAGAAGAAGGCTACTTGCTGACTGCAACATACAATCAAGGAGCAAGCCTACGATTCAGGGGAGGGGGGCGGTAAGCTCATAGTTAAGGGAACACTTAGATGAGAGAAGATTCAAACACGTAGCTAAGGAAGCACTTTATTAAAAATATAATAAAGCTTTAAGAATTGAAAATTTTATTAATTAAACAAGGGAGATAAAGAATAATTTTAATTCATCAGTGTTATGGCGGTGATAGAAAATGAGATAAGCAACACATTTGTAATGAACTTCCACATGCATGTACATACTAATTTATTACATCTTTCATTAAATTAGAATAAATTTCATTTTAATTCTTTTAAAAACCTTTTGTATTTAAAGATTTATCAAAAAACACTGAACTCGAAAAGACCACACTTTCTAGCCGGTCTAGCAACTGCTCTCTACTGTCCGTCGACTTAGACATTGAACTGGACAGTAAGATAAAATCAGGATATCCATTGATAGAAATCGAACTTCGTATACTCAACTACTCAGCTGATTTCCTCAAACAACGGCTTACAAGATTTTTCCAGCCCAACTACTGGGTCCGCTCACAAAGACAAACAGGTATTAGTCTGCTGGTGTGGGAACACACGACTTCGGGCTTATTTAAGCCGCCTTATAAAATTGGTGTGGATTACATCACTGTGAAGCTTGCAGATTTTCCGCAAGGCTGTCTGAAGTCACTTAGTGCCGAAAACACTGCTCTTGTTATTAGAGAACTGTTATTGAATGACTTCAAGATTGAGAAAGAGAATTCTGGAAGCGTGCAAAACACAGACGTACAAGTGTGCAATCAGATTGTCAAAGAAACTGGACAGTGAGTGATCTCTCTCTCTGTCTGTCTATCTATCCATCCATCCATCCGCCCATCCACCTACCTACCTACCTACCTACCTATCTACCACATGTCTATCTATCTATCTATCTATCTATCTATCTATCTATCTATCTATCTATCTATCTATCTATCTATCTATCTATCTATCTATCTATCTATCTATCTACTTACATACACATGTCTATCTATCTATCTATCTATCCATCCGTCCATCCACCTACCTACATACACATGTCTATCTATCTATCTATCTATCCATCCGTCCGTCCACCTAACTACCTACCTATATACCACATATCTATCTATCTATCTATCTATCTATCTATCTATCTATCCATCCGTCCGTCCGTCCACCTAACTACCTACCTATATCCCACATAGCTATCTATCTATCTATCGGTCCGTCCCTCCACCTACCTACCTATCTACCACCTGTCGATCTATCTATCTATCTATCTATCTATCTATCTATCTATCTATCTATCTATCGGTCTGTCCGTCCACCTACCTACCTATCTACCACTTATCTATCTATCTATCTATCTATCTATCTATCTATCTATCTATCTATCTATCTATCTATCTATCTATCTATCTATCTATCTATCTATCTATCTATCTATCTATCTATCTATCTATCTATCGGTCTGTCCGTCCACCTACCTACCTACCTACCACCTGTCTATCTATCTATCTATCTATCTGTCCGTCCACCTACCTACCTATCTACCACCTGTCTATCTATCTATCTATCTATCTATCTATCTATCTATCTATCTATCTATCTATCTATCTATCTATCTATCTATCGGTCTGTCCGTCCACCTACCTACCTATCTACCACCTATCTATCTATCTATCTATCTATCTATCTATCTATCTATCTATCTATCGGTCCGTCCCTCCACCTACCTGCCTACCTACCTATCTACCACCTATCTATCTATCTATCTATCTATCGGTCTGTCCGTCCACCTACCTACCTATCTACCACCTGTATCTATCTATCTATCTATCTATCTATCTATCTATCTATCTATCTATCGGTCCGTCCGTCCACCTACCTACCTACCTACCACCAGTCTATCTATCTATCTATCTATCTATCTGCACTTTAGTTTGAAATTGAATCATTCAATGTAATTATTCAAATGGAATATTCTTTGTCATACATTTTTAGATCTGCAATGTTTGTGTACCAATGTTGCGAAAAGAGCATTAATGGTGACGTCATTTGTGAGGAAGCAAAAGCAAATAAATGGTTAGAAATAATCACATACCTACATATTGCCATATTGCTCATTGTGGTGTACTTATGCGGTCCCGCTTTCTTGATCTATTTCTTGGACTTCGCCATACCTGCAACACGTCTATGTGAGATCTCAGAGCCTGCTCTTAGACCAATTCCATCTCTCTCCACGAATGATCCCACAACCGTGCGTGGTAATGATCAGGTGTGTAAATGCTAATGGTGACGTTTTACTACGTTACTTGCGACTCTAATGGTCACGAGATTGTCATTGTCACAATCACTCACTCACTCACTCATTCACATACACACACACACACACATACACATACACACACACGCACACGCACACGCACATAAACACGAATTCTTTATATATATATATATGATACAAAATAGTTGTAAATATGATCTTTTCAATGTAAATCTCGCACATACCGAATCAGTTTAATTTTCAGCAATTGCACTTTCATGAAAGTTATTATTATTTGTAAATAGCAAAACCAAAACATAGTAAAAGAAAATTGCAAACACAAAGTAATACTATTGATTTACGTATCCTTACAAATATTCAAATATCCTTAACGGTATACACGACAGCGTGTATGCTTCTTTGTAGAGTTTATTTATTATGAATACATGATTAACCAGAAATATTATTATTAATGAAGTCAGCTTGTCACATGAATATCTATAATGTTAAAGAGATAAATTTACACGTAAAATGTTTACATTAAATTATTTAGAAATAACTCTTTCACTATGTGACACCTCTGGACACCTTCACTCGTTATGGTTATCATTTATTAATTAACAACACATAATTAATTACAAGTAATCGAGAATCTTAATTTATAGTTATTAATATTTTCCCCACAAGACCAATATGTCTCTCACTTGGCGGATTATACTCTTTACACATTAATGAGATTGACGTTTTACTGTCGCTTAATACTTCTTACTAAATGAGTAATAAAAATCCGTCTTTTATTTATATTTAACGAGCCTCTATCCACCCCTTATTACTCCAACATAAGGTTTTAATATGTATGCAAGAAAGTTAATAAATTTATTAAATCAAGAATCAAAGATACAGCAGATGAATATAATAGAAAAGTCCATTGACATGCATATCACATCACAGCGATGTCTGAATAAACGCTAGACACTCATTCAGGCTATCCTAGCAAAGACATCATCAGTTAAATTAACATCTATCTAACTACCTACCTACCTACTTACTTACTTATCTATCTATCTATCTATCTATCTATCTATCTATCTATCTATCTATCTATCTATCTATCTATCTATCTATCGATCTATCTATCTATCTATCTATCTATCTATCTATCTATCTATCTATCTATCTATCTATCTATCTATCTATCTATCTATCTATCTATCTATCTATCTATCTATCTATCTATCTATCTATCTATCTATCTATCTATCTATCTATCTATCTATCTGTCTGTCTGTCTGTCTGTTTGTCTATCTATCTATTGTCATTTATTAAATGTCATTAATTACTTTTTGAATAGTAATATTGTTTTGAATAACACAAATGTAATGTACTAAATTTAATAAAAAATATGATTTAGCAAAATTTCTTTCTTTTTAATATTTTATTTATTATTTAAAATAAACACTATGAGCAATTCCACGATGGTAATCCATCACAGATCGATTCTCACGATCGCTCACAACAGTCAAAATTCTCGTTTCTCGATCGACTGTCGCCTTCTTGCATTTTGGACAGGTATGCATTCAACTTGGTTATCTAACTGCTGCTGTTCTTTCTGAAATTTTTTGATGGTGCTGCAGACTCCAGTATGTGCTCGCCCAACTATGTTCTCCCATCTTCTATGCTAAGCTTCAACGATATTTTGGTACGTGGAATTCCCAGTTTTATGGAGTCATACACGACTACAAAATTGGTGGAAACAATGGCGGGGCACAAACAGCAACCGTTACGCAAATGCTGTCTTATTCTTCCACAAATATAATTGTTTTCGAACCATTCAGTTACAACATCATCTTCTTTTGGCATTTAACGCTTGAGAACATTCAGTGCTTCTGGAATTTAATCAGACGGAATAATGCCAAGGCAAACAAATAGCGAAGCATCAAACTAAACTAGTACCATATCGAGATGCCAATTCACTCGTCTGAATTTTTCTCCAACCACATTGCCCCATGTGGAAGAAACAAACTTTGACTGACAGCAGGAAATTCACTTTTAGAAGCGTTCATTGCAGCCAATTCTAGGTCACTTAACATTGTCTGTGGCTTCAGTTCAATTTCACTTTCAGCAAAGTCATTCAAATTTTGAAATAAACGTTTATAATTTTCTTCACTCTTGCTGGTCATTAACATACACACTATTGACAGGATTCGGTAATTTCCAGAACCATGTATTGTGTAAAGCTGATGAAAAATTGTGATGACAGTTTTGAATGTACCATTATAATCCAATATTAAGCCGGCAATAAAGCTGAACATTTACCTTTGTTGTGAAAACAAGAATTCTTCAGCAGGATCTCTAACCAGAAATAATTCACCATTTAATGTTTCACATAAAGCAATTCGAATATCAATTTCATCCAATTTCAGATGTCCTTCTGCTTATCTCACACATTTTATTTTCTTGCAGAGAGCGTTCTTTGATGGCATATACTGCTGAATCTTTTGAGGGATGGTAATGATGTTGGTTTTAATAATCTGAAATGACAGATTCTTTGTTTGATTTGCATGCATCTTAATTTGCCTAAAGATTTGTGCCACCTGGCAGCACTTGAGACTGAAGCATGATTATGATTCATGTTACATAATGGCTTATGTAACCCACCCCACCCCTCCTCTAAAAAATAGACTACACATAAACCTACCTTCTAAAAAGGCTGACCCTTATCTTTGGGCTGGAAACATACCTGAATGATCCAGACAACTCACTATATGCATAATAATTTTTATTTTTTACACGCTCTTATGTAGGTCCGCCGTCCTTCCTACAACCAAAATTTCGACAGTGCGCATTTACTAAACACACCAATCACAAATGTCTGCAAAACTTGTAACACGAGTATACTAACCACTAAGACTTTAGAGTTTTCCCACCTCAATCTTCTTTCTCTCGCTCTGTCTTCCCATCTTGAGTGACGACCCAAACAGTGCGTAGTAAAACGATGTCAATAACACAGTTGGAAATAATCCAAATCGGGACTATGGCTTGTTGGGGTTCAGGCAGGTCGGGATTACAGCATGCTGGGATTCTGGCAGGTCAGGATTACGGCGTGCTAATCGTATGATTTAGTTACATATTATACAGTATGTGACAATAACTAAAATAATGTGTCTTTGAGTGTGTATGCATGTGTGTTTGTGTTGTATAGTCTGAGCATTAAATCGACATATTTACACACTCGCATGCCCCGAAATAAAGTTTACCAACAGAAATGTTTATTACGTCAGACCCTCAGACTGCAATTTTACTGCGATGTTCGTATCATCACTAAAGAGAGACAACTCCTCAAAATATTATTGAAACTGAAAGTTGCTCACTGTTCGCCAAAGAAAAATATATAAGTTGATATTTAACCATTTTGTGATTCTTTAGAATTTATTTTAACTACGACTGGCATTTACGTTCCTGTTGAATCCAATTAAAACTTAAATCTTTAACAGTAATCCCAATCAGATCAATTTTAGTATAAATGAGTCTTAGCAAATTCAATCAGCCTATGTTTACTGAAATATTATTTCCTATTGTACAAACCCTTAATACTTTGCAGAAGGCGTGCAATACAAATGTCAAAGGAGAAGAGCGTTTCCAAATTCGTGATGACGCTGTTTACCTGGGGACATCAAAACGAGCAAAACTGATAATGACGTCACAATGCCTACTTACTCAAAACGAAGTTCCTGTCGGGATATTTCGAGTGATGTACAATTTGTTCACTTGTCGTTGTCGTCACGTACAAGTGTTTGAAGGAAACGAAGAAGAGGGCCACTACTGCGACCACCCGTGTACAGAGAAATGCAATATTAAATTGTATGAATGCATGCAGCTGCTTTCGAAAGCGTTCATACTGCTTATTTTATCGGTTCCCCTTATAATAAGGACAGGTAACTTTTACAGAGACAAGGCTCTGTTTGAAGAGAAAGATAAAATAGTGAAAGAGATGAATTCGACAATTGCAACAGAAACAGTAACAAAATTTTTTATTTTTTTAATGAATGTCTTTGGTTTGGGCCCATTTTATCTGTTTTATCTCGCAGACATGCTTTCATTTGGCTTTGTGTGGAAGCGCGTAAGGCCAGCGTTCAAGAAGACATTTCAGCAGCACAGAGATGAGATTTCAACTTCTGTAATGTCTTGGATCAGAGAGAAATTGCGATGTCCTTTTACCTGCCCTTGCTGGTGTCTGTGTTATGTTCCTTTGGTCTGTATTATCATTATTGTCGCCATATTCAAGTACGTATACAGACTAATATTGCAGGTGTTCCAGAATCTAAAATCATCTGGGGTAAGTATCACACGGTGGTGTACTTGTTCCTCGAAATAAGATCATCTTAGATAAGGCAATGTTTTATAATGGGTATTTGGTCGTCGGTAAAAGATCATGCCAGGTAAGAACATGTTTTATGATGAATACTTGATCATCGGTCTAAGTGCATCTAATGTACTCAGGATACGTATTTGTAAGTCTGAAGTGGGTAAAAAAGGCTAGCCCCGTTTGGCTCCCCAGTTCTTACGGATTATGGAAATTAAATTAATTTTGATTTTCAATGATTAATAGCAACAATCCCATACTTACAGGCTAGCCACTCACTTAATGTATGTATGTGCGTGTATGCGTGCGTGTGTGTGTGGATAATTGTCGTCCTAAGTCAACCTATATTAATTATCTGAAGCTCAGTCCCCCCCTCCTCCTAACAATAATACAGAACAAATGACAAGGAAATATTTCAGGTTAATTATGAAAATATTTAATAAAGAAAGCAAATCCCGTGCGTCGTAAATGAAAAATAAATTCAAATTTCATAGACACAAAAGATATATTAAAACAATAGTATTATGCTCTATTTAAATAATACTAATTAATGGTAAGGAGCCGTACAGAAAATGCTAGAGCAGACAGAGAGAGAGAGAGAGAGAAAGAGAGAGAGAGAGAAAGAGAGAGAGAGAAAGAGAGAGAGAGAGAAAGAGAGAGAGAAATGGTCTAAGATGAATTCAAAGAACAGTTCAAAAGATAAAATCCCATCTACAGCGTCATGCAGTTCAAGAAGTTAAATACAGGATCTTCTCAGTGTAATAAGTTATTGAGTTCTAGCGTCATGAATCTTTTGCATTGTGCACTTTAATTAATGTCACAATCAGGTTCTCATTATCATACACAACTAAATTAATTAATACGAATAAAAGTTCTTGATGATTGTGGCAAGGTTTTGTCTGTCAGTTGCTTAATTATTAATTTACGATATTATATTCATAAATAAATCACAAACAATAATTATTCCTCGCAATCAACACAGTCACCCGACGGGGTCTTTGTCACTTGCGGTCACGAGAGCAACTAGGTCAATCCCTGGAAAGTCTGCTAATTAATTAACTCTCTGTCCAAGTGTTACCTGTCTGGAATAACAGACCTTAATTGAACTATCTCGTCAATCCTTTTGTCTTTAATCCAGCCCCCTCCCCCCCACATATATCTCTATTGATGACGGAAACTATCCTAAAACATGCGCCTGACCGTCTTTCTAATGTCGTTACGTCAGTTGGCAGCCCCCACCCATCATCTATGCCATGTACCTCTCTTTCACAGTAATGAGAGTAGATAGTTAAAGTTTCAACAATTTAATAAAAAAAAATATAACAAATAAGAAGTAATGTCAATTTTACAATTAATGTTCTCAAAATAAAATCACACACAAGGCAATTATTCAGAGATGACAAATCTCTCTAAAGCTTATAGTGAAAAAGCTCAATGATTCAGCAAAAATGTGTCACACTAATTCCATAGAACAATTACTAGGAATTATGTTAAACATATGATCAAACAGTCTCTAATCTAGCTTTTAATAAATTCTCAAAATGTCAGAAACTAAATCAGACATCAGGCAAAATCAATTTATACAAAGAGGTTATAGAAGAATCAGAAAATTAAGAATTTAAGAAATCAGAGAAACATGTACAGATTACACAAACAGTACATAATAACGATTCACCTGGTGTGCTTTGGTGAGTGGGAGACTTGTTCCAAGTTAGAGATGGCTGGTGATAAAGTTTTGTTAAAATGGCCATGCCTTGTAACAGTTCTGTATATCATCACACAAAGTTCTTGTATAATCCATTTAGAATGTACAACACAGTACGCAAATCATGGTTCTTTCATAGTCACTGAGAGTGTTCAATGTAGCCAGAGTTACACATAAGTCCAGTTTGTAGTTCTGGTACACTTACAGTTTTATCAAGCCCATAGCTTACTGTTCCTCACTGTGTTTTCATGCAGTTACTTGGCAGAGGCAGGTTCACACACTCTGGGCTACTGCTCCCCTCGTAACTTCCAAATTCCTCTTGATGTACCAAATTTTTCGAGCAAGTTCTCCTTGATGCTTGTGAATCTCCCCTGAAATCAGAAGATACTTCTCTTCACAAACCTCATTGTGTCACAGCATCTCGCATGGAGTTTCCACACTTCTCTAGCATTTCTGGTTCAGAGTCCCAACAAGAAAATTCACTGCTCATCGACACTTGTTATCACCAACAGAATATGATTAGCAGTTACAGGTATCAAGGTAGAAATGTACAACAGACTTCACACATCGAACCTCGCACTTGGTTCTTGACTTGAAATCATGAACGATTCCTTGTACATGAAACCATGAAAGTTGAAAGTTTGAAAGCTTGAAACAGCTTGAAACCTTGATACTGCTTTTGAAGCTCTACAACATAAGAATTTAATTGTGCACAACAGTTTGTGTTACAATAAATTCTAATGTGTACTTTTATTCTCGTTCCTTCATTTAAAATTCCTTTCACATTCGCTTATCTGATTCCTTATCATAAATGAGAATAAAGATGACAGTTTAAAAAAAATCATTATAAACATTTTGCAAGAATAAAACATAATTCAAGCAGATTTTAAAATAAATATCAAAAGTATTTACAATGGAAATTTCTATCCCAGGCATACCTCTCTTAGCTTCTATCCGTGAAAGTCATACCCACAGGACTTGAGATTTTAAACAGAGTGAGGGGTCTGATTGATTGATTGTAGGGGTTGCTTCTGGCTTCTGCCGCTTTTGCGCTGGAGTGAGGGGTCTGCTTCAGACTGGGGTATTTATACGATTACAGGGTTTGTGAGGTGTCGCGCTGAAAATTCTAGAATTCTTCAGCCCTGAAGATAAGAAGTGAGTTGCTTTTCCGTCTTTGTCTAATAGTCACAGTTGACTGACTGTGTTCTAAAGACAGGGTGGATTTGTTACTAAAAATATGGTCTGCTTATGCAACAATCAGTGACCCATATCCCTAATGCTCCTGATTCTGAATCTGGGTTAGCGTTGTTTGTTTCAACTCATCTTGCAGAGATTAGAAATAACAAAATTTAGAGTTTAAATTTGTAATGTTAGATTAATTAATTGAAATATTAATTAAATATAATAAAATTAATTAAAAGTATTAATTTGCATTTTTCTCTCCACAATGATCTACACTACTAAATTAATTATATTCCATATACCAAGTTCGTATGCCAAGAACATGAAACTATTCACAAGAAGAGATTAAAAAATATCAAATACAAAATTTCAGCAACACAACACACATAAATATTTTCAGTCACACCTCAAATAACCAACTTAAACGTAAACTGCTGCTTCTGAATAATAGTGAGATAATATATATGGCCGCCAAGCCATAACACTGTAGACTGGATATATGTAATCTAGATAACTACTTATTTAACAGACAATAAATCTATATATAATTAAAATTCAGCTATAACTTCTGTTGACAGAGACAATGAAGTCTGTGGTACAAATATGTGCATGTTCAAATTACCTCCCTTGTCACTGAACATGAAACATCAATGTTGTTGCTCCTAATAAATTATTCCTCGAAGTAAAAATAGCTAATTCTCAGCATTAGAGAATTTTACAGCTCTCTAACATAACCCTTAGCAGGAAACTGCTACCCAAGCACTTACTATACTAAGGATGAAAATATAACCAACACTCATACAAAAACATTTTAAAACATAAACCTGCTGACAAACACACTGACCATTCAGTTGTTGAGCAGCAAACTTGGTTAGTATGAAGTAATCGGGTCATGTCATATAGAATTACACCCAACCGAGGTTCACAATAGAAAAAATGTCTATCGGTATTTTAGTCTAGCTGGTCATCTCTTGTGACACTGAGTGACAGGGATTAGACTAGCTTCTGATGAAAACCACTGACAAATTTGAGGTATGTATGTTTTAAACCTAATCTAAGGATTAATGATTATGTGTCTGTAAACATAAAGGTCACTTTGTGATCAGGTTTCAAGCAGTTAGGCCTATGTCTTTGACCACTGAACATAACATAGCTCAATACACTTGACATGGGTCTTTCTTGGGTGTCATCTTTGCCGGAACACGAATAAAGATTCTGGTCACAAAATTGTTGGTAGAGTTCTAACTTGGTACTTAGTGTTCTCTATTGTATTGCAGCTAACGGGTGTCACTCACTTTACAGATCACTGTAAGGGGTCGCCTGGTACAGCTCTGTTCTCATGACCGCTACTGATGTGTCGGTTGAGAATCACACACTTATCTACAAGGGACATCACTCGAATGATCAAAACTTCATAATCCTATTGGCCAATTAAGACTCGCGTTAAGCGCTCGTCTTTTCGTGAGCACCAGGTACAGGACAATAATCTTCTGAAAGTGGGGACGACATCAAATACACACACACACACACACACACACACACACACACACACACACACACACACACACACACACACACACACACACACACACACACACACACACAAACACACACCCCCACCCCCACCCACACCCACACACAAAGAAAGAAATTTGTCTTAAGAATTTTTTGGAAGTTATTAACTGTCTGAATTAACATCAGTTCATGGTAGGTGACAGAACCTTGATTCTTGTGAACAAGCTTGAACGGAACATGTCTGAGTTACAATGCAGTTCACGTTAGGGGACAGAACCTTGATTTATGTGAACGTTGGCTATGTCTGTGTTACAACGATATTTGTTTGGTGACAGAACTATACGAACTATATGTCTGAGTTACAATGCAGTTCAGGGTAGGAGACAGAGTCTGAATTAGAGTAAGAACGTTGACCATGTGTTGTAGTTTTCATAGGGTGAATAAGCTAAGAATGTGAGTGTCATAAGAAGAGTAGGTGAAATATTTTGTTAATTTGAAAAATATTACTGCATTTAAATTAATTAATCATAGTTTATTATCTTATTTGAAGTATTTACTATTATGTTCAAATCAAATATGAGTTATTTGGAAGAATTTTGTAAAACTAGACCAGAGTAGCTGTGAAATAACTCATTCAAATGATTTGACTTTAAACCACAAAGCCATTGGAATGTGTCGAATTATTCATATAGACACATCATTCGTAAATATTACGTGTTACTTATACTGTATTTTAAATCTAGGGATACTTTGATGTCAACACCACCTAGTTAATGGTTGTGATTATTATTATTTAATTAATCATCCATAACTAATTACAAGTGATGAGAATCTTAATTTATATTATTAATAATCCTCCACAAGACACCACTCAAATCTCTGACTTGACAGATATGCGGGCACTGTAAACGTTTTCTTTCTTTCACAACATTTAAAGATAAACATTTACCATCACACAATATTTCCATTGGTGGAAAATGTCTTACTAAAGGGGAAGATAAATCCATCTTTTAATCTATTTTAGCGAGCCTTCATCCATCTACTTTTTCTCCAACATAAGGTTATCAATATGTGTAAAAAGGTCATTAAATTTAACAGTAATTTTATTAAATCAACAATTAAATATACATATAACAAAAACCATGAGAAAGATTACTTGACATCAATATTTTTATGAAACCACATTTGGATAATTTTAACATTTATACGGTCTTATACCCTAAAACACAATTCAACAGTTTAGTGTCAATACAAATCACAGGATAGTTCTTATAGAAATGGAGTTATTAGAGATAAGCAATAATAGTTTGTATATAACCTGGTTTAGGCACTGTCGCAATAGTCATTCATGCACATTTTGTAACAAAGCCACAAGTTTATTGTTCACATTACTACTGTCAATTCCACATGATTCCTTTCTTACATTGTAGAACACTGATTCACTGCTATTCTCTTGAGGTTAACCTGAGGGCTCCTTCGCCGTATTAGCTCCCTCATGCAGAACAACAATTGTAGCAATTTCGAGTAACTACCTTGAACCAGAAATTGCTCGATGTAGTCAGAATACCTTGCTACCTTTCATCAACAGAGAATAGTGTATTCCTTACACTTACACACTGTGGTAGATAATTCATGTGTCTACCATGTTCAATGCAGTTTATATTCAGTAAACCAGGAGATTCAGATGAAAGAAGGAAAGTCTGCTTTTTCCCAGTAAAACATAATCAGGGAACAATGCTATGTTTCTAGTTTATTTCTTTTTAACTCCATTCTTTCTTATATTCATGTTTCACCTTACAGATTCCTGCGACAGTATTTATTAGCCCAATACATGCATATAGTGTAATGGTTTTATGAGCGGGTTCACTAGAAACAATGTCAAGTGTTTATCATAAGCATCCCAATCTGTAGAAATAATAGTCTATTCACATAATACATCTCTATGTAAAACGCAGGTATAACATATCAACAGCAAAAATGCACAAAATATTTATAAGTCCATTCTCTCTCAATCAGTAAGTTAACTCACCATTAAGCTAAAAGCTACCTTTCATGACCAGACTTCTTGCCATGCCAAATTCAAGTGATTAGACAATAGAATTCTCTACAGCAGGTAAACTTTTGATCTCAGCCCATTGGCTGGTCTCGTTCCCGTAAATCTTAAACATTGGATAATAAAATCTCTCATCCAGTTGGAACTAATTTGCATTGCATCAGCAATTTCTAGCATATTATTCGAGTGTTTACTCGAACTCTGACATTACAAAAATACTATCATAAGGAGTCCCCAAATTCGGGTCACTTCGACAATTTAACAGTTTATACAGAAATGAAGTCTAGAAATAGGGATAGACAAATTTACTCTGCCACAGATACATTACACATCTTCCGAGCTTAATTCATTATAATTAAAAGAAAGAAAATGTCAACACTAAAGTGTTTGCAATGAGCTATGTTGATTTGTTATTTAATTTCTTAAATGGTCGTATTCCGTGTTTTTATAATATTATATTTTAGCACCAAGTTGTCTGATGAAAATTCACTTCCATTAATGTGACACAAACTGACAAAATCCCTTCTTATTATTTTGTTCATTTACAATTTTGCGGGCATCGCCGCCACCACGATAAAACTATCAGCACTTCGATAACAATCAATAATACCACCGTCATTATCACAACCATTATTCAACACCATAACCGCCTTTCGCAACCACTACTACGACGACGACCCCCACCATCTTCATCACAAACTTCAGCAGCAGCACTATAACCAACGCCAGGACACCATTATCAAAATCATCACCCCACTCCTACCATTCTCTCATCAGCCGCCTATGCCGACATCACCAGCAACAATATCTTTACATTTTATGCATATAATTTTTTATTATATTTATTTGTGTTCCTTTGTCTATAAACAGACCAATGTAGAAGTAAAGCAAAATGACGCATATCTGACGTAGCTTACTGTTATGTACTGAATAAGTTCGAAGTGCCTCTTGTTTGCATCACAGTCGTTTATTTTATTTTATCTTGTTCACAGTTATTTATTTTATTTTATCTTGTTCACAGTTATTTATTTTATTTTATCTTGTTCACAGTCATTTATTTTATCTTGTTCAAAGGCTTTTATTTTATTTTATCTTGTTTACAGTCATTTATTTTATCTTGTTCACAGGCCTTTATTTTATCTTGTTCACAGGTCTTTATTTTATTTTCTCTTGCTCATATGCCTTTATTTTATTTTGTTTACAGTCCTTTATTTATTTAATCTTGTTTACAGTCATTTATTTTATTTTATCTTTTTGTTCACAGCAATTTATTTATTTTATTTTGCTTAGTTATTTTTATATTATTTTAATAAATAATCATTTTGTCTTTAATTAAAATTTATTGTTGGCCTTTTTGAATAATAGAACCT
The DNA here is from genome assembly GCA_028829895.1 of Sinotaia quadrata. Taxonomy (NCBI): domain Eukaryota; kingdom Metazoa; phylum Mollusca; class Gastropoda; order Architaenioglossa; family Viviparidae; genus Sinotaia; species Sinotaia quadrata. The sequence goes on from CM054178.1 coordinate 87,148,321, forward strand.
GTCTCGAATATTGGTTGGCATTTTTTAATAACTGCTCCTGCTTATTTTGTGTTTTATATACAGTTCGTAGAACAATATTTATTTGCTCGCACGTATTTGTTTCTATTTTCAGTGCAAGTATTGTCTGCTCATGCCTCTTATCTTAATGTCCCTGTATTGTGTCTTCGGGATCTGGGCGTTCTTTATCGTCCATCTTTTCTTTTACTCAATCATTGGCATAATCATCTATGCAGAGTGGACGATGAAAATTCTTACAGGTGGGGCAATGTTATTTCCTACATAATATTACATAACTAAAATGAATAAACATAACTTAATAAAATGATGATGAATATCCGATCCAAATACACGATTAAATAAAAAGAAATAACTGGCAATGTATATTATCACAAATATAAATAAGACACTGCACAACTTTTAACGTTACAAAAGTAAGAAAGTATTCATAATATACCAAAGAAGGTCATCCTAATTCGTGCAGAGATAAATACATTACAAAGATCTCTGTTCTGTTTCAGTTCTGATCATTCGATTGTCTACCCTGAATTTATCCCGTCACTGATGTCCCACTTTCTGTGCATTGTCCCTTCCAAACTTAAAAATCATTGCCCCTCTACCGCGTTTTGAGTAGTAATCGCATAAGCTTCTTTCTCTGGAAATAAATCATCAAACCACGAATTTCAATGGTAATGTTGTCGGTTCACCTATAAGTTTACAGTCCGAATTGTGGTGTATGTGCAATCGATAACAGTGTTTATTACACTCAGTGTGCATAGAAACGTCTACTTCAAAAATATAAACGTTTAATATATAATATTGAAAACTCTTGTGGAAGGGTGAATGTACGTGTACAGAGCAGTGTGTGCGTAGCGCTTGTTTTGCCGGGCAGCAAAGTAGGTCATCGGCCGCTAGTTTGAAACACTAAGAAAACAATATAAACTAACTTACAAAATTATATAAATATAAACTACATTCCACTAACTATTAGAATAACATTAACTTTATTAAATAAATATATGATATGATAAGTGGCGGTCAAACGTGTACACAATGGCACAGCCATACACATTACTATATAGCAGACCGCACCGCGATTCAAACTAGCGGCCGATGACCTACTTTGCTGCCCGGCAAAACAAGCGCTACGCACACACTGCTCTGTACACGTACATTCACCCTTCCACACTCTGAACATTAAAGTCATTTGATGTACATAGAAGTAGATTCGTAAAATATAAATTTCATCAATGCGTTATTTATTGAAACAGGTCTGAATAGCATAGACAAATATATGAATGCAAATTAGCTGAACATAATTATTTGTTAAAAAAGGGAACTTAAATAATAATAAAATAAGAAAAAGTAAATAAAATATAAATCTGAGAATTGATGATTTATCTATCTATCTATCTATCTATCTATCTATCTATCTATCTATCTATCTATTCATTCATCCATCCATCCATCCATCCAACCATCCATTCATCCATCCATCTATCTATCTATGTCTGTCTATCCATCCATCTATCTATGTCTGTCTATCCATCCATCTATTTGTCTGTCTGTCTATCTATCTATGTAGAATGCATACAATCTTTTATATCAACACACACACACACTCACACACACACACACACACACACACACACACACACACACACACACACACACACACACACACACAGATACATTTATATTAATATAGATCCATGATCTATTATATATTATAACAGGAATAGTATTTTTGCTGATATATGGCCGGACAACATTTAACAAAGTATGGCAAGACTACATGAAGTATCACAGTAGGGTCTTTGAAATACTGATTACAACTGCCAAAAATCAAAGTGACAATCGACAGAGAAGTCATGGGGCCACACTGACAAGTGGACAAGAAAGCAAAGTGGCGGCTGCAACTCCGAAAGAAGAGGATCCCACCGGTTTTATTTTGCTTTTGACGAACTTAACTATAGAGTAAGTGAATCCTTGTGTAATTGTAGAGTCGCAAATTAACCTTGAAGAGTTATATTTTCATGTTTTCAATATATTTTGTAAGACCAATTTAATGATCATTAATAATTATTTCCTTTTGCTTTCCCATCACATATTATTTAATAATTCATGTTTCTATGAACTGTGGCGTTATTTGCACTTTGAACTGTGTAGTAAAGTAATATTTAAATTCCGTAAACTTTCTACATCAAGGAAAAAATAAAAAAATAATTTACCATTGAGATGTCGTAATGTTACACAAATCAGGAGTCAGTTGCTCTTGTTTCTAATAACTAATGACTCTCTCTCAAAATGACCATTTAAATCAAAAGAAAAACATCTTAACATTACAACTTGAACTGCGACTGGTTTCAAGAGGAACCTTTGCAATTTGACTATTAATTTTTCTTTTACATATATTTAAATTTTGTTCAGGTAAGTTGAAAATATGTGTATATGTGTGTGCGTGTACCTCAATGTCATTAATCGATAAAAATTAAGGTTATAAGGAACAATTGCGAGGACTGCATTCTCAAATAAACTATTTTATGTTATTTATGTGGAAGATTATTATATTATAAATAATTAGCTGTCTGCTTATTAGTCTAAACACATGCCTATCATCTTACGTTTGCAGTGAGCAGATTGAATCTATTGTACAGTTCATATTTTTACGTACACTTCTTAATATTGACTCTGCATTTTTGAATTAACCGTCATTTAATAAATGTAAATAGATTGTGAGTATTATTGTACTGTGAGGCATGTATAATATATTTATCAACCAGGCCAGAACTATATTACTAATTTAGAAAGCGACCAGAAGATACCAAAATAAATTAACAATGTGACAATTAGCACTGGAAAATTAACTAACTTAACAGGATTATGAATAGCGTACTGAAATAAATTAGCATTGGAAAAATTAACCAACCGGCGTTGAATCGAATACCAAATGTCTTATTTGCGGTTAATCAGTCGTTCGTTAGAGAGTAAGAACGAACACACAAATATGTAAATGCACACGTATGTAAATGCACAGAGTAAACCAGTTCTTTAACGGGTCACGATGTTCCATATTGTTTACAATTATTTATTTATTTATTTATTTAACAGTTCTGCATACTAATACTTCAGTTTCACGTCTCTGTGTTTCATTTGTAACAGCAGGCCTTAAATCCTGCATGCAATTAACACATATTACCTGCAAAGAATATTATTTTTAAAAACCGCATTTAAAATTAATAAATGTAACATTTAATAAACATAAAACCCCGTTTGTACACGTTTATTTCTGCATTAATATTGTTTACCGATTTTCCGCAGACCAATTTCCAAGATGGAACAACCGATGTTACATATCAAAGGCATGTTCCTTGTTGTGGACAAACATGGCCAGTATTTCATGCCAGTGGAGTTCTTCTACCAGGCCATCAAGATAGATTCCTGTTTGTCGCCGGGTTCAGTTCACAGCAGATACTTTGGTGCCTTTATCAGTTACATGAAAATAATAATTTTTCTGGCCATCGTCTTCATCGCCGTTATGGCGTTCGGCGACACTTACAAAGTTTCGTTGACCTATGAACTGCTGGCAACAGTAGCCGCTGGCCTCGTCCCTCTTATTTATAACATGATTAAGAGCGATGACACTACTGTTAAACAAAACGATGCGGATTTCGAGGAAAAGCTACGTAAAAAGTTTGACGAGTACGAAGACGACTTTCCTATTCCCGATTTTGTCTCTAGCAGGTTGGAAGAAGTACCCGAACAAAGTCTGGGTGCAGAGACAAACGCTGATGACATTTTAATTAATATCAACACAACACAGTCACAGGAAAATCCGAACCGGGTACCCGGAAATAATGAATGGGAACCCCTCGTGCAGTCAGACCATTTGAGCTTTGTTTAGAATTTTGGAAAGAGTTTTGACATATCAACACATAAGCAAAATATAGATATATTTTGTTACAGCTTTATTTTTACAAAATTTGCTTTAATGTTTTTATGTAACTGAGATGAAATGTTGGCTGTTTTTATTAATTAATCGTAATAACTATTAACAAAATGTCTGTCAGAATGACAATTTCTGTTTAACATATATCAAGAATAGTTTAAAGAACATCTTTATTGGCCTTGATTATATGAGAGGTGTCACAGGGATGGAGGGACCCAGAATTAATATTTTATTTCACTTAAATCACGTACGTACCGCGAACGCAAGACACTAACTAAGGGAGGTAATTCGCGGTCAAGGACACGGTTTTGATAGCGCCATATGCTCTTACTAACGCATAGATAACTTTTAAATTTCTAAACACTAGTTCATTTACAAGTCTCATTTAGATAAGATAGACTGTATGTAGACATAGTATGTGTATTTCATCTCATGGATAGATATATATATGTTTAAGAGGGGCTTTGTATATACATAAATGTATTTGTATGAATGAAGTTATACTCATATATGAGTGTGTTTGCACCACTGTACTTGTTTTCGAGCAAAATGGAACCTTAGCTAAATGCACATTAGATTTCCCCTAGCTAGTTACGCTGCACGCTTTTTAAACACGTGCAATTTCTGAAATGTCAGTTACAAGACTAAAACCTTCTAGAAGGTTCTACAGTTCTCAAAATAAATATGGAGGACTGAAGGCTAAATCTGAGAGAGAGCAAATACAATCTGAGAGAGAGTTTTAATATCACTTTATCAGCCAAGAAACCAACAAACTATGGGAACACTTTGAGACACGTGTCCGCTGTATGACCTCATGTCATGCGGTGTGGCTTTCAACCTACGACAAAGAAGCATTTCTCTGCATGTAACATCAAGTTTTTGTAACAGCAAATTTGTCCAAGAATGCAGTCTTTTTGTAGAAGGAAGAAGAAGATTTTCTATTTGTTTGATGAACACGGGAAACATATATTCGAAGCTAAAATCTTCAATTATGTGGTAAAATCTCATTACGTATACGGAGATTTACTGAGGAGAGTTGGAAATATCTCTCTCCACCCATCTTTCATCTCATCGGCCACCTTGTATTAAGCATAGAAGTAGCTTAAGTACTACCTGGCGGGGTGATCAGTGCAGTCTTCTAGACAGCCTATGTATGCAACGGGGTCGCATGCAGTTAACGATAGGAGAGCCATTTTCGTCTCCCTGTCTCAGCTTTGTCTGAATTCTCTATGCCGCGGGCGAAGGGTCAGTGCCTACGTTTTCCTTACAGGACACGAGGATTTCTACACTCGACAGGACGCGATGACACACTTCACTAGATGAATCATCCGGTAATGTTAAACTTCGTTGGGTTTTCCACCATCACAGCAACCAAGCAGTAACGACAATTACCAAGTTGGCACCAGCCAAAGCACTGATCTACCTACCTACGGAGATCAAGACAGTGCCTTGATCTGCAGTCATCGCTGTAAAAACACTACGAGGCATCTACATCTTCTTGACAAAGCATGCAAATGAGTGATGTATCATCTTCTCTTCGGAGCATCTCTATGAGCGACACAACAGAGTAAGTCACCTATCTTCAGAGCATTCTTATGAACGACGCTATGAGGTGCCATTTTTCATCACATCTTCTCAAGCATCCCTTGTGAGTGAGCAACAGATTACATCACCTCTCTTCAAAGCATCTTGTGAACCACGCTACGACGCAACATCTTCTCTTCGAAACATCCCTTATTAGCCAAGCTAGATGTGTTATCTTCTCTTCGAAAACATCCCTTATGATTGACATCATCTTCTCTTCAAAACATCCCTTATGAGTGACATGTGAGATTACGTCACTGATCTTCGAACTTTGACAGTGGTGTGAGTAGTTATAAAAAGTATAAGGCAAAAGCACACCTGGAACTGTTAGTTATAAAAACATTTAAAATCTTAGCGCATCTAGAACTATTAGGAATAGGAACACTTAAATAGTATTTTTTTATATCAATCAGAAATTTATTAATGTTATCATTTTTGTGAATAGAAATTCACTATTGTTATTGTAATATCATTTTCATGTAATATGAGTCTCAATATGATGGCTAATGTATTCCTACATAAACTAATAAGCACACACATCTCTTAGTGTGATCCACTGATAATAAATGTAATAAAATCCATCCAAATTCTTGAGTGTAAATGCATATAAATGTGTGTATCTATTACTGTGAGTTGACAATGAATGCGTGTTATTCGCAAGTTGTTTGGTAGATTGGGGAAGTTGTATAATACATGAGGGAAGTTCTGTAGTAGATGGTAAAATTGTGCAGTAGATGGGAAGGTGTGTAGTAGATGGGAAGGTGTGTAGTAGATGTGGAAAGTTGTTTCGCTGAATATGGAAGTTGTATAGTAGATGGGTAGGTTGTATAATAAATGGGAGTTGTTCTCTAGTCTAGTAGATCGGGGGAAGGAGCATAAAAATAATAAGAGGGGAAGGAGTGTAGTAGATGTGGTGAATAGAGTATGGGGGAAATTTGTGTAAGAGATGTGGTAAGGGGTATAGTTGATGGCTAACTAAGGGTAGGGTAAGGTAACTAAGGTTAAAATAGATGGGTAAGTTGTGTAGTAGATGAGCTATGCTGTATAGTAGATGAGATAGTAGTGTAGTAGATGGAGTAAGTGGGGTAAGTTGTGTTGTAAATGGGGAATGTTGTGCGGTAGATGGGGAAGTGTGTGTAGTTGATGGGTAAGGGGGGATAAGTTGTATCGTAGATGGGAGAAGTGGGGAAAGTTTTATAGTATATAGGGTATTTTTTGTAATAGATGGGTGTAGCGGAGTAAATTTGCCTATCCCCATTTCTAAATTTAATTGATGTATAAATTGTTACATTGTCGAAGTGACGCGACCTAGGGCACTCCTTAATGATGGTAATTTTTGCAAGTTTCAGAGTTGGAGTAAATACTTAAAGGGGTGCTCTGGTTTCAGTGTGAAATTTACACACCTAACCTTGATTTCTAATTTATTCCCAAGACCTATAACCCCCCAAACCGGTGCCGGTAATCTGCCTCCACTCAGTCACCCACTGGGTATGAGTTGGGAGCTAGTGTCGGATTATAAACCTATGTTTTTTCCCCGGATGGGACCAATGTGTTAAAGGAACTTTTTTTTCTCTTTTTTTTTCCCTTTTTTTTTCTTTTCCGTCTGGTGTGTTGTATTGTTGAAGTATCGTCTGGAATGTGCATGTAGTAACTTATATATGTTTATTATTTCATCCCAACCCCATTGCACCCAGGAGGTCTGTCCTTTTTTACATTCCGTCTGCTTCCCCAGTGATGCCCCCTAACGCCCCACCATTGGTCGACTAAAGTAATGATTGGGAGGACCACCTAAATTTATACAACAAAATTCACAAAGTAAATAAGTAAATAATACTGGATATATAAAAACAACTAATTAAATTATTATAACCAGATAAATAAAAGTAAAATGTATAGTAAAGAAATAAACAAGTAAAATAGAACAAATAATAAGCGAAATGATAAAAGATTAAAAGGAGAAAGGAAAACAAAAAAGGGGAAAAAAATAATAACAATTAGAACTGCTAAATAATATAAAAGAAAAAAGAGGACAATAAAAAATAAAAAGAGGAAGGAAGGAAAAGACACGAAGGGTGTTGGATTCTTTGTTGTTTTTTTTAATAAAAATAAAAATAATAATTATTAAATAATAAAAATAAAAAAATAATTAATTAAAAATAAAAAGATACACCCGAACAACAAGAGCTGAGTGACAGACAGCTTTGACCGGCCAGGCATGAGGTAATGAGTAAGCCTCAAAACAACTCTGCGGACAACTGACCAATTGGAAATGATACATGAGAACTACTTTGACATAGCCAGTGGGCTAAACCACCCCCTCCCTTTCCCCCACAAACCCCTCACCCAGCGCGAAAGCGGCGGAAGCCGGAAGCGCCCCCTACACTCAATCAAGGAGTAAATACTCGAGTTGAGAGCATGCTACAAATTGCTGATGCAATGCAAACTAGTTCCAACTGGATGAGTATTTTTATTATCCAATGGGTAAGATTTACGGGAATGAGGCCAGCCAGTGGGCTGTTTTAAATGTTAGGCTGCTATAGAGAATTCTATTGTCTAATTACTTTGAATTTGGTTTCGCAAGAAGTCCGGTCATGAAAAGTGGCCGTTAGCTTAATAGTGAGTTAAATGGCTGATTGGGAGAGAATAGACTTAGAAATATATCGGACATTTTTGTTAATGATATGTTATACTTTTTTATGTACAGATATATTATGTGAATAGACTATTATTTGTACAAATTGTGAAATACGATGCTTATATGTGGTATGCTAAACATTTGACAACTCATGAAACTACTATTCTGTATTTATTATGTTGTATGCCTGTATCGGGGTAATAAATACTGTTGCAATAAACTGTAAGTTGAGACTTGAATATAAGAAAGAATGGAGTTAATGATAAACTGCAAACTTAGTGTTATTCCCTATTTATTTTACAGGGAAAAAGTAGTCTGTTCCTTGTTTATCAGAAGCTCCCAGTTTACTGATTATAAACTGCTAGAGCCATGGTAGATTCAAGAAGCATTTGCCACAGTGTGTGAGTGTAAGGGTACACTGCACTCCATTGATGTATAATGGCAATGTATGCTGACTACATCGAGCAATTTCTGGTACAAGGAAGTTACTGGAAATTGCTACAATTATTGATCTCTTTAAGGGAGCTATTATGGCAGAGTGCCAGATTAGCCTCGAGAGAATAGCAGTGAATCAGTGTTCTACAATGTGAGGAGGGAAACACGTGGAACTGATGTGAACAATAAATTTGTGACTTTGTTACGAAAAGCAAGCAATAAAGACTAGTGTGGCTTTGACTGTACATGGTTACATAGAAGCTATTATCGCTTATATCTAATAACTCCTGTGATTTGTATTGACATTAATCTATAGAATTGTGTGTTAGGACCTAAGATTCTATATATATTAAAATTATTCGAATGTGTTTTTTCAAATATTAATTTCAAGTAATCTGTTTCATTGTATTTATTGTATGTATATTTGATTGTTGATTTAATAAATATATTGTTAAATTTATTAACCTTCTTAAACTTATTGATAACCTTATGTTGGAGAAGAAAGTGGATGGATGGGAGCTCGCCAAATATAGATTAAAAGACAGATTTATCTTCTGCTAGAGTAAGAAGTTTACCAACTAAAGAAATATTGTGTGACGGTAAATGTTTGTCTTTAATGTTGTGGAAGAAGGGAAACGTTTACAGTGCACGCATATCCAACAAGTGAGAAAGACGAGTGGTGTCTTGTGGAGATTTATTAATAATATAAATTAAGATTCTCATCACTTGTAATTAGTTATGGATGATTAATTAAATAATAATAATCATAGTCATTGACTAGATTGCATTGGCGTCACAATTGGTAAATGGGGTAAGTTGTGCAGTAGATGTAATAAATTGTGTGGTAAATGTGGTACGTTGTGTAGTAGATGGTGTAAGTGAGGTAAGTTTTGTAGTAGATGGGTTAGTTGGGTTAAGTTATATAGTAGATCAGGCAAATGGGGTAAGTTGTGTAGCAGATTGGTAAGTGCAGTAAGATGTGTAGTAGATTCTAAGTGCAGCAAGTTGTGTAGTAGATGGGTAAATGTGGTAAGTTGTATAGTAAATGGCTAAGTGTAGTGAATTGTGTAACAGAAGGCAAAGTGCGGTAAGTTGAGTAGTAGATGCAGTGTGTATACGATTGGTAAGTGAAGTAAGTTCTGTAGTAGGTGGGTACGTGCAGTATGTTGTGTAATAATGTAGTATGTATTGTAGTAGATGGGGTAAGTTGTGTAGTAAATTGGTAAGTTCGGTAATTTATTTAGTGGATGCGGTAAATTGTGTAGTATATGTGGTAAGTTTTGTATTAGAAGGAGTAAGTTGTGTAGTAGATGCGGTGAGTTGTGTGGTAGATGCGGTAAGTTGTGTAGTAGATATAGTAGGTGGGGTAAGTTGTATAGTAGTCCATAGGACCTCGATGTCACTGTTGATAGTTTGTCCTTTGTTGTTCGGTGGAGTTCAGTACAGTTTTGTCCTCCTTGGTTTTGGTTGAAATAACGGTTGTTGATGCTGTTGCTGATTTTAGTTTGCTGTTGATGTTGTTGTTGTTGTTGTTGTTGTTTTATTATTTTTATTTGTATTCTTAGTTAAATTAGATCTCTCTGAGGAGGAGGATTTATAAATTCTGCTATTTTCTTAAGGCACTGCTCCCATTTATCTTTTGAGGGATTTAGCATCTCCATAATATTTAATGGTATATTATTTTCTAATAGATACATGGTGAAGCTGTATCACTCGTTGATAAGTAATTACAGCCTGTAATGACGTTCTAAGTTTAGTCTTTGATTACACTGATATCTGATTTGTTTACATCTCCTCATTTCACTGCCTAATCTTATCTTAGTTATTAATGCTTGATCTCTTCTATTGCTATTTAGGGGTAGCGTTTGGACATCTATTATTTCTTTCTTTTACATCTTTGTAGTATTGTACCTCCCAATATTTTGGAATAACTATTTTAAATACTTTTAGTTGATCGTTGCTGAATTGATATTTTGTTGTACTTCTTGTGCTGATTGGCTGTTTTTGTTAGAGCATCTGCTTTTTTATTGCCTGCTATGCTTTTGCGTAATGGAACCCACAATACAGATTGGCCCAAAAGAGGGTTTCCAGTTATTAAACTACCTTTTATATGGTTGAAATTACTTGCTTAGTAATACCATTGTTGCAATGTTGAAGGAGGACATTTTGAGCATCTGAGGGATTAAATTGTTTGTGTTTATGTTTATGTTAACAGGTATAACGAATTTCCCGCTGTTCTAGTGTCGAATTTTCAAATAAATAGTCTACGTGATAACTGTAAACCTACTTTTGGGCCACCCTGTATTTCTTTTACTAAGTTTGTGTTTTAAGTATATCTGTCTGTTTGTATGTGTGGCAAAGGTTTTTGTGCGTCTCTGATTGTTAACTAATTATATAACATTATACTCATAAATAATGTATATTAATTATTCTCTTTTATGCCAATCGCTCACAATCACCTAAAGGGTCTTGTCGTGCGGTCCGAGAGTGACTAGGGCTTGAATAGTCCATCAGTCAGTGACCCTCTCCTCAAGTGTTACCTGTCTTAGAATAGTGAACTATACTGAATTTATCTTACCAGTCGTTCTGTCACTATCCCAGCCCTTCCACAAATCTCTCATCGTCGATAACGGGAACTATCTTAAAGCATTTGCATAGACCGTCTATTATTCGTTATTGCGTCATTGGCACCCCCCACCCGTCATCAAGTTCACATGCACCCCTCCTCCAAAAATGAGAGAGTAGATAGTTAAAAGATAACAAATTTATTAAAAGAAAAATATAATAAATTCAAGTTTATAATTAACGATATTTTGAAAATAACACTCAAGGCTAGGCTTAAAGATCGCAGATCTCTTAAAAGCTTATTAATTAAGAAAAGAATATTTATCATCAATTTGTCCTTAGAACAATTACTAGGACTACAGACTTAGAAGAATAATATTAATGCTTCCTAGAACAATTACTAGGTAAAAATAACATCAATACTTTCTAGTTAAAGAGTAAAAAATGTATAAGGAAACACCAGAATAGAATATGAAGTTTACATTAGTCACAGAACAGATTATAGAATGTACAATAAGTGTGACATGAATGCACCTGATTATGTATGCGTAATTCTCTGTCCCGGCGGCTTGTTTTGGTCGTCTGCATCAAATCTGGAACAGTGTCTTTATTCAGCACTCTGCTAGAATGTTCACACAAATTCAGTTCCTTTAGAATTCTAGTTAACTCAGGTATTGTTACTTAACACATTCACAGTTATTGTAACAAAAGAAGAATGTTCCACAACACACTTACTTTTACACTGATGTTGATAGATCAACGTTATTATGTAGCTCTCAATACTTTAGTCACTTTCTTGTTATTGGTATGTCCATTCATCAGCCTTCACTTTACATAACTTTATCACAGTGAATCTGAAATTTAGTACCTATCTCCCTGATAGCACTATCACAAATTCTCTAATTTGCATCACGCGAAACACAGTAAGCGTTCTGTCTCTCTATAGACAAGTGGTCCTGGCTTTTAGATGAATTCTTTCCCACCTATCCTTCTGTGTCTCCCCGACAACTAGGATATCATGCTGCAGTTTGATGATACCAAATGACAATAGACTTCAGACCAGGTTAAGAGTCCAAGATCTCTAAGTCCAATTTAAAGTTGAGCACCGTGGTAGATGGAGTTTCCAAGCAACTTCACCTCTCCTGGTTGGTGTTGACTCTTGACTTCCAAGACTGATAAAACATAAAGATTTGCATGCATCAGCTTGTGTCACATTAAACAATAAATCTGTAATTTTATTCTTGGTTCTCATATTAAATTCCTTTACATGGTTTGGTTGATTGAATTCTTTTATACACCAAGAATAACATTACAAATACAAGTCAGTTTTAAAAATACAAGAATAAAAATGAAATGTAAGAAAATTGTAATAATTATCTTTTACAAAAATCATTATTTACAAAGACAGAATTTTACCATTCAGGCGTGCCTTATTCTTGCTCACTCTCCGTGGGAAGTCTTAGCACGGGAAACTGATTTTTCCAGAATAATTATTTTGTGGCTGAGTCGGGTATTTATGTGTTTTGCGTTTTGCATCGAGCGTAACGCTGACTTTTACCCCTCAGGCAAAAATTATTCATTCATTCTCCCTTTTGTGCACTAGCCACGGCCCAGTGGTCACGCACTATTGACGGCATTCCTATGGAAGTTTTGGTTCTTATGATGATAAAGCGATGCGCTGTCATCGTTGTCTGCCCCTGTGATGTGAGAGCGGTTATGCAACTTGGCTACTCACGTTGGGTGTCCCTCCTCTCGCACCCTGTTTATGTCGGCCCTTTGCTAACCAACTTCAAAGCCACTTTGTTCTTTTGTTCATGACTGGACCAAAGACGGTTGTCTATGGCTTACATGGCTTTCATGGCAAAAATTCAGAGTAAATTCTTGTCAGAAGAAAATTTTAAATTTAAGAAAATTTAGAGAAATACATTTAATTAATTTAATGTATTGTTTTGCATTTTTTGCGTTATAGTATGTTTGTTACATAAGGTTTCACTTTGCTCCACTTATGTTGTTGATAGCTGTTTTTGCTGACAATTACTGCTAGGTCTTTGTCACGTTTCTTTTCTCTCTTGTTATATTTTGTAAGCGCCGTGGTTATAGCCATTAGTTGTACTGTAAATAAGGATGTATTGTCTGTAAGTCTCATGCTAATGTCATGATGTTTTGTTTTATATATATATATATACTAGCCATTAGTACTGTTTTAAATATAAGTACATACAACATTGCTAAACAAATTTCACATTTCACTGACTAACAAAGAACTCCACAAACTCTACAAACAACATTGCCCTCATTTAATCAAGATACTATTCCTACACAACTTAGACACCAAATACTATATAAACTGATTGCTCACACGGCCCGACAACCGGGAAAACGGAGATAGGAATTGCAGTACATATATAAATATGGATGTATTGTCTGTAAGTCTCATGCTAATGTCATGATGTATGTTATATGTACTTACTGATATGTGTGTATATATGTAAAGAGGTAGATACAGAGAAACAGAGAGAAAGAGAAGTGCATGCTTGAATTCCCACAAATACTGGATAAAAAACTTTAAAAGTTTAAGAATATAGCGAGATAAATCACTTTCTAAACATTCCAAATTCAATTGGAAGTCTAGTTCATTAAATCAGAATTAGTATGCAAATTTGATAATAAAACTTTTCATACTTATTTTCAGAGTACCTTCCTGTTTCCAAAAATGAAAGATAATCGAGAATTACGTATCTTTGATCAACATTTCTTTCCTTGAAAATATATTGAGATATATTAGATTTAAATGTTTTTATTTAATCGCAATGTGACTCTTAGTTACAAAGCTAAACCCATTATTGCAGTCCAGAAAAAGAGTGCAATATAACATCGGACCATAAAATGATATATTATATATGAAGCCAGTAGATCAACCTTTTTTCAGCCTATCATAGAGATAAGTGGAATTGCAGAAAGTCAGGAATTGTTCCTTATTTAATATTTTTATTATGTTACCATAGAATTTAAATGTCAACGTTTTAATCAAAATATATAAAGATCAGCATCTAATATACTTGCAAATAATATAGTCCTGTTTATGTTTCCATAATCATCAATTGAGACGTAAATATATGTGTGTCTCAGTGATATCATTTGAGACGTAAACGTGTGTGTCTCAGTGAAGTCATTTGGTACACTCGTGTACAGGACAACAGATTATGAAATGTTGAACAGGGACAGATTTGTATCACATTAACTGTGTATAACATTATCTAAAACGAAAGTAGTCTGTTGTATTACAAGCATATAGTATTTTGAGTTCATGTATTATTTTAAATAATTAATTGAGTACTGAGTGTTTATGTAAACATTTATCAAAATACCTAAAATGAATCATTCATTCCTAATCTTAAAGACAAAAGGAATTTTTTCCATAATAAGTTTGCATCTTTTTATTAGTCCTGATTAGAAATGTGAACAATAAATGTCTGATTTGCCAATGATTTGTAATGATTATATTTTAATGTAAAATATTTTATTGTAATTTATTAGATACAATAAAATATTTTTCATTAAAATATAATTTCGTTTTAGATAATTAGATGCGGTTAGTTTTCTCAGTTTTGACCCTGGACAACAGTCACCGGAGATGTTTTTTTTTATTGTTTGTGACATGAATCACGCGTGATGTATAAACTTAAGAAAAATAAAGTGATGTATACTTGTGATGTATAAACTTAAGAAAAATAAAGTGATGTATACTCGTGATGTATATATACACTTAACAAATCTTCATTTTAGTGAAGAGTTTTCGCTATATACGAATATTCCAGGTTTTTTGTTCTTCTGTCCTCAATTACATATTTCTATCATGATAAGGAGAAACTTACTAAAATATATTTTTATGTATATATGAAGAAAACCCTTTAAGGAATAATCTAATACATAAACTGGAGTTTATATATGACAGTTAGGAGCCTATTTTACAAGAAATAACTAAGATTAGGGCGATTTTCAAGTTTCTTAGCAGGTACTCGTGAAGGTAAAAAGGCAAAACAGAAGAGTCATTTACCAAACGGATGAAGACGACGCGAGTCATACAATTAATTAAAAGCACCCAATTCTTTTATAACAACAATTCTTGCTTTGTTTGTGTTCTTCGACCGAGAATCTTATAACTTGTTTTAAAATGTCTTCATAGCTGAACGCTGACAAATCATTTTCTGACCATTCCCAGGCATTAATGGCCGAATTGATTTATATTCTGTTGAAATAGTCTATACTCACAATGACTTCTTATGGTCAAAATAATCATGCTGATGTATTTGTGGAATTAAACTGAATGAAAAACGACATATCTCTCTCTCTCTCTCTCTCTCTCTCTCTCTCTCTCTCTCTCTCTCTCTCTCTCTCTCTCTCTCTCCTCTATTCACCTCGGCCAAATAGTTCACCAGTTGTCATTTATTCATCTCGGCCATGTTAGTTTACCAGTTGTCATTTATTCATCTCGGCCATGTTAGTTCACTAGCTGCCATTTATTCATCTTGGCCTAGTTAGTTCACTAGCTGTCATTTATTCATCTTGGCCTAGTTAGTTCACTAGCTGTCATTTATTCATCTTGGCCTAGTTAGTTCACTAGCTGCCATTTATTCATCTTGGCCTAGTTAGTTCACTAGCTGCCATTTATTCATCTTGGCTAAGTTAGTTCACTAGCTGCCATTTATTCATCTCGGCCATGTTAGTTCACTAGCTGTCATTTATTCATCTTGGCCTAGTTAGTTCACTAGCTGCCATTTATTCATCTTGGCCTAGTTAGTTCACTAGCTGTCATTTATTCATCTTGGCCTAGTTAGTTCACTAGCTGCCATTTATTCATCTTGGCCTAGTTAGTTCACTAGCTGCCATTTATTCATCTTGGCCAAGTTAGTTCACTAGCTGCCATTTGTTTACTATGTTATAATACCCCCAAATACACATACAAGAGACTTATCAATATCTGACTTCAAACTACTTTACTTTACAAAGGCTTAACAAAATTTCAAAAATAGAACATCAACATGTATAAACTATAAAGTTGTGGAAGAGTATACTGTGTGATGCTGAAGTTCTTGGACAAGCTACAAAGATGTGGAAGAGTATACTATGTGATGCTAAAGTTCGAGGATGCGGCGACGTGGTGTCAGAAATAGAGAGCAGTGTCCGGCGCTGTTTGTTTACTTTGGAAAATGGCAGCTTCTGACCTTGGTCAATTTCGCTGCCTGGCAGGAGGTGTGCCGCTGTTGGAAGAACTGTAGATGATGATGGACATAGTAGAGAGTGGATGATAGGAAAGCTGGAGAGTGGCGATGATGAAAGGTGACCGATGGGTCTATAGAGTTTGTTGTCTGGCCGGTATAGGCATATAGTAGTTCGGGTTTGTTTTTTTTACTAATACGGTGGTGGTTTATTGCTGGTGTTGCCGTCCTCTTCGTTCTTGATTTCGCTTTAATCGTTTTAATTTTAGCTAAAATAAACGTGTTGATGAACTTAAAAAAGTAATGGCTGCTGACTTACATAATAATAATTTAAATAATAATAATAAGTCAAACTTTATTACTTTAAATCATTATAAGAGTAGTGATTTTAAATTGGTAGTATTCTAACTTCTGATATTCTAATTAAACTCAATCTCGGGTATTCCAACTCCCTCAGTTATGTAATCTCGGGTCTAACTTGTGGCCACTTCAAGGGGACGTAATGTATAATAGTCCGTAAGAGAGGATCGTGGCCCTTGGTCAATGAACGCTAGGACTGGATATGAAGAGTGTTACCAGGGTTGGGGAAAAATGGACAAAAAATGCCAGAAAGTTTAAGTAGTGTACTTTATGTAAACCCAAACTCTCTGTATTGGACCTACGCTGTGTCTCATACAGCAACAGAAACCGGTAGTAATATTTCTCAGACTATACAAAATTACAAGTTTGTGGACTTGTGAGAAATCAGGATTTTATAATTCAGTAATTGCCAGCAAATGTCGTATTGTGGCTTCTCGAGCTATTTATGAAAACTAATCTTTTCTTAATTTTGCAGCTTATTTGTACACCTATCACTTATATATGTATATTATTAAATGTTAGTTACATTTTCTGAATGAAAGGGAGTGTGGAAGTTCTGTTAACTTTTCTCTCGTCTATACAAAGTTAGACAATGTCTAAAAAAAGAAGTTCTATTATTCTTTCCAGTCTGGCATTTTGGGCGAGCGGATTCCAGGCCAAGAAATTAAAAAGCTGCTGTGACCTCCATTCAACCACTATATCTACTTTGTCAGCGTGAGGCGTCATGCCTTGTCTCCCTTTTACCTCGACCAAATGACAATGAAACACAACTGCTTATAACAGATGGGGGGACTAGTTTCGTTTCGGCCACCAGTGTAGAAGACGTTGATCGTGCTATGCTTACTTATTCGTGTGCACTAAAACCCTTCTCTTTATGGTGACAATAAGCTTGATATCATTGTAATCCATCTGGACATTTTATCTTGTTTTATTTCTATCTCATTTTAATCTTTTGATTTTAAAACAATAATAAATTCCCTGTTGAGTTGATTACTGACTTCTTTTCTCGTCCCATCAGGTTCAAATATATCATAGGGATTTCAAATTGGTTTTTGTAGGGCTTTGGAGTAGGACTGAATATTTTGTTTTAGCTTAAGGCTAGACGTTTGTGACGTATCATTTCATCGTTCGTCTTTTGTATCTGCTTTCTTAGAGTGGTTTCGTGTAACTGGAGGGCCGGGTTAAGTTTTCCAGCAGGCAAGGGAGGAGTTAATTAACACATTTTATTTTTTTCTGTCTTTTTCTCCCGCACTTCACGTGCACACGTCACAGCCAGTTGCTTGTTTGTGGTTTCGTTTGGCTCCATTATGTTCGTTAAACTTAGTTTGGATTCGTTATGCTCATTTGGTTTCGTTTGGTTTGTTCGGGTTCAGGTGGGTTGAAGTTACCCCCCCCCCTCCTTATTCACTGACTATAGTGCTTGTTTCACTGCAAGGGCCTGTGGGATTGTGGACCTGAATAACAGTGCAAATCTCGCTCAAATAGGCTATTTCAATAGATTACATTAAAACAACTATTTATCCAGTCACTACGATATTAATATATACATATTAGGACGTACAATGTGCTAATTTTATATATTTCATGTTTGAATTTCATTTAAGTATATTTGGATTTTAAGAAACAAGCGAAAGGTTGCACTAATCTGACAGAGCAGACGGGGCTGGCTGGTTAGAGTCAAGCCTCTGATTTTAAGTCCAGGTGAACTCAAGAACCGTCGAAACAGTTCTTTAAAGAACACTTGAGGAGGTAAATCTTTTATGTACTCTGTGATTTATTTCGTACATTTGTAGAAGTATTTTTCGTATTTTTTGTTTGTGAGTGAAAGTGAGAATATCTCACGTATTTTTAATGTTTTTATCGAACTTATGTGAACTACGCAAATGAAAGAGGAAGTGAAGAATTATTTTGTATTTTAATGGAACTGTTCATTTTAGAAATCGGTAAGTGGGTAATTAGAATAAGATAGACATATTTGGAGAAACATTGGGAAAAATCTCACTATATATTTAGAAAGTTTCTTTGTTTCTGCTGAGATTTTATGCGCTATTTTTGACTGCTGTTTCCTGTACTAGTTATGGTATTTGTTATTAGTTATGTTATTCTTTTTCCAATATTAGTTATTAGTACTAGTTATGGTATTTGTTATTAGTTATGTTATTCTTTTTCCAATATTAGTTACTAGTACTAGTTATGTTATTCTTTTTCCAATATTAGTTACTAGTACTAGTTACGAGTAGTTTGTGACTTCGAGAAAGGAAGATTTCTGATGAAGACAACTCTTGTTGTATGAGCGTTCAGTAACGTGTCTGGCCAAAACAAGTGTTCGTCGAACAAGTGGAAGGACATTTGTGGCCAATGTTTCATGTGCACCAGTGCATAAACAGCTAAGTCAAATAAAGAACCACTGGCGGCTTGGTTGTGAGCATTGTAGTCAGTGTAGAACGGTCACAAACTGAATAGAGCGGTTAGCGATCAGTAAAAGCCGACAGACTAGACGTTGATAAGTAACAATCGATGTATAATCGATTAAGCTATGTATAGGTTTTGTATATTTTTTGTATAGTAACTTTTATTTGTGAATTGCTAAATTATCTTCAGAATTATATTTTAGTGTAGTGTATTGTGGTGTGTAATAATGCAGCGTCCCATGTAACTGTATTAATGTCTCTAATATTGCCATACTACTTTCTGCGTTGCGTTGATGATGAGTAAACTGTTCACTAGTGTGCTCATTTCTAATTTTTTATTCCACTCTTTTTTGACGTCACTGTGAGATTAAGAGGACGATCATCTGCTGCATTTACTGTATGGCCTGTCGTGATAATGACCTTGCCCCAGACTCAGGAATTTTGACGCACAAGATCACTTTCCTGCATGTGTAATATCACACGCAGCGGGGAAGGGGTGGTGTGGAGTGGGGGAGGGGATGTGAGCAGAAAGTCGGCGCATAGATTATATAAATAGAATGAATTCGCCACTCCCCGGAAACGGGTGTGTGTGTGTGTGTGTGTGTGTGTGTGTGTGTGTGTGTGTGTGTGTGTGTGTGTGTGTTTCGCTCTCTCACCCCAGAAGCCTCATTAGACTTTTTATCCTAAGATATTCTCAGTTTTGGGATGCTTCTTCTCACACTGCGTCCCGAGGTGGAGGGCAGGAGGGATTGTGGAAGGGGGTGAAACAGTTCGCACCAGTTTGATGCACACCTTCAACCGCCCTCCCTCGTTGGGGATAGGGGGCAATAACTTGCATTTTATACCGCTTTGGGGGTTGGGGAGAGGACTAGAAGTATCCACACTTCCGTTTGAATTGTATGCATTGACAATAGCGCGTGTCACAATAAAGGAGAGACCGTATCATTTGAAGAAAAATGCCTCAAAATTGTGCCATTGTTGGATGCACAGTCGATTCGACGAAGTGACAGTGTTCCAACAGGAGACAAGAGTAAAGAATGGAGGGCAATGCTAATTGCGGAGATCTACAGATATGGCAACAGTTAACAGATTTAAATGTGAAAGTCTCTAACTTTTAGAATCTTAGCTGAGGTATTTCTGAAAACTAAGTCATATAAATAATTCAGTTATGAAAAGAACTGCCAAAGAAATGTATTAATTTTCACAACAAAGACGGAATTTGATCTGCATAAATAACACTTTTTAGATTTACTTACATTTTAGACTCAAGAATGATGTTCTAAATGATTCAGGCAAACATTGATCTCTTCCCAGCTGAAAGCATGCATTTTCTCCAATGTGATATTCATCTAAAATTAACAATTATAAAATAATTATGAAAATATTAGTTAAGTTGCATATACTATGATAAATCAAATTCTAAAGATTTTTGAGAATTTAAGAATTTGTTTCTTTTAATGCTGGTATCATGATCTTCTATTCAATAAAAATATAACTGTTTCAAGAAACCATAATATGACTATCAAACTTTAATTTTCAATCTAAAATATGATTAATTTTGATGGATCCAAAATATTACGCTATAAATATATCCTAATTTGAAATACGTTACACTTACTTTTCGCACAGCTTTCTATCCAGTTTCTCGTTATTAACTAGGAGGAATGTCTGCGCTCTATTTCTTTAAATTCCTACGAGTGATTCTTTCATGGCCATAAGATTCCAGTTCTATAAATATACATTTTTGTTTGTTCTATCATTAGGAGGGTGGGTGGGTTCGATAGCAGTTTTACATCACCACTAGAGCTTGATCATTGCATTGATCATTTCGTCATCAGACATTCTCTGATCTGGAGTGCTCAAGTGAGACCCCACCGCCTCTAACTGTTCTATCGTTATCTTTGCAAACTTTAAAATTATAGTTAAAATTCTTCGATAAGCAAATAGTTAAATATGAAAGTGAACTCACTTGTATTCGATATCAGCGCAGTGTTTTGCAGATATGATATGATGCCATAATGTTTGTTCTCTCCCTTTAATCACATACTAATATATTTTCCCCTTCCTCACTCCTTATCCACCAAAAGGTTTACTTTAATAGTTTATTTAAAAATAGATATTCATTCAAGGGAGCTAACCAAAAGGTTTACTTTAATAGTTTATTTTAAAATAGATAGTCACTCAAGGGAGCTAACCAAAATATATTCGCACTTAAAGTTAAGATATTCTTTCTGACCTTGTCAGCATCCCTTCAGGCGTGACCACTTTAGGCGCAAAGAATGGACATTATATGCAGTTGCCTGTAAATGGAAAAGACTGTCACCACAATATTATAACAATGGTTCACATTTTAATATAAACTTAAGACCAATTTTGATAGTTGAGTCAGAAGTGACTGTTTTATAATTTTAGGGGATTTAATAAAATATGTGAATGTAATCCACTGGATTTCTTTTTAACAGGTAAACTTTGAACCACTTGGTTACTCACATGGCCATTGACATGAATAGAGACCTGGCAGTGACGTCATCTGTTCTCCTTTTAGTTCTCCTGTGGCATACAGAAGGAGTTCCATCTGGAATAAAAACAGGTATGAAATTGAATGAAATTCGTGATCAGATAATCATAAAACTAAAGATTTCTTTAGTTTAAACACTTAGCTTTTGGTAAATTGTAATATTTATAAAGTTTCTTCATGAAAGAAAATGAACATAATCACCAAGACTTCCACCCTGGTATTCACTGCGCAACGGTAACGGTCGAGTTAACCAATTGCCAACACAAACGTTGCGAAAATAATAGGATAACACAAATAAAATATGAACTTGATTATTTTTTTTAATGCCCACACATTTTCTTTTACGATGTTGTCTATTTATAACATTTTTTTTTTTACAGATAATGAATCAAGGTATCGATTCCTGTTCTTGAAGTGTTTCTGCCAAAGTGTCTTTTGTTTCCAGTCTTTCCCATTGATTCCACAGCCTATTTGTGGCATAGAAACTTTCTTCACCCTATGGTTTATTTCTCCCATAGTGTGGTTGATATGGCCTACATGTTAAATATTTCTCCCATAGTGTAGTTGGTATGACCTACACGCTAAATAATGGAGGAATGGGGAGTTTTTGCGGACCACTCCGACCGGTGAATAAGTAATGTTACGGTCAGTAATCGGGGGTACTATATCGACACCGTCCTTTCTTGGCTCGGTCACCTTGAGGTCACATCATACACTGTTACAGTACGCGTCCGATTAGAGAGAAATCGTTTTACACTCAAGAGTGACCAAAATGGAATCTAAGCGATTTATCATGAACGTATAAGTCGGTTTCTGATATTTCCACATCTGATTCGTACTGGACCACTGTCTTTCTGTGGCGATTGGAGAAGATTAATCGATATTAAATGTAGGATCGATAGCCTCTGCCTCATCTGGAAAGACTGACTTGCCTGCCTCCCACCTACAGGTAGGTATACGTCCCGCGATTGGCAAAGATGGCTGACGTCCTAAACCTTGCCTGGAAAATGGTATTTACTGGCAATATATCAGTGGTTTCCAACAACTATAGCGGTTAGACTCTGGTGGGTCACGTGCTGTTTTAAGCACCCTAGCTTGGTGATTGGAGGAAAGAGTGGCTTGTCTTTCCTTAACTCACCCACTGTCTCATTCGGCCGAGTGGGTGGTTCACATCCCTAACGATATTGTGCCGTTTTTCACGTGAATATACGGTTTCTTAAATTCTGCCCTCTTTCGGTGTTTATAGAACTTTATACCATTTGTGCAGCCTTAGGGTTAAAGAATTCTCCCCAGAGTCTGGCAACCACGCATGACTAATCGCAGAAGGTCTTTCACCTGACTGTTGTATTGTCGTTACATCTCCAATAAAAAGTGAAGTTCACAAGAATAATCTAAAAAACTTCGCCATACCGGTGAACAGATAATAGTATCAGAGTGCTTGCACAAGCAATGATAACTCAATCATATCATCATCATCATCATCATCATCATCATCATCATCATCATCATCATCATCATCATCATCATCATCATCATCATCATCATCATCATCATCATCATCATCATCATCATCATCATCATCATCATCACAATCATCATCGTCGCCGTCGTTACCATCGTCACGTCATCGTCTCTGTTATCATCATTATTATTGTCACTTAATAAAACAATTATTTTGAGAACAGTTGAAATGCCTTATAATAATAATAATAATAATAATTAACAAATATGTTGACTTATATTGAGAAAAGTTAAAGTGCTTTATAATTATAAATAACAATCATGATGACTTTTAATGACTAGCTGAGTGTAATGACGAGTGATGTTTCAAGAGTAGAGTTATAGTGGTGGCACTAAGGAAAGTGAAAAGAATGGTATGGTCTAAACTATCAAGTTCTCTAGAATCTAGACAGACATACCGAATCATTGTTTCCAAAGGAGTACCGCTAAATTCAGTATTCAAGACATTCGATGTCTGGGTCTCTCGTTTTAGTCTCTGAAAGTAACGATACTGACTCTGACAAATGCATTCGATGTCTGGGTCTCTCGTTTTAGTCTCTGAAAGTAACGATACTGACTCTGACAAATGCATTCGATGTCTGGGTCTCTCGTTTTAGTCTCTGAAAGTAACGATACTGACTCTGACAAATGCATTCGATGTCTGGGTCTCTCGTTTCAGTCTCTGAAAGTAACGATACTGACTATAACAAATGCATTCAGTACTGATACCAGAGAATGGTGGATAATGTCATAAGGATTTTGACATGCAAACTTAAGTTTTGCAAGGGGGACGGGTGGGGGTGAAGAGAATTGATGTCCAGATAACATAATGTTAGGGTGGGATGTTCACGTTACGAGCAAACGACGAGAGTAATTCACGTAAACTCGAGATAAAGAAAAGTGTTGGCCGAGTAACGTGCGCCCCACCGTACGGTGTTGATATGCGACAACTGACCACGGTTATTGAACCATGAGTCAATACTAATCATGAACTCAGTAAAATTTTCTTAAGCAAGATAATAGGAGAAGGATCATTTGTTAGGAAAGGAGCGGTAAAGGAATTGCATGGTTTAAAATAAATATTATAGATACATCGCATCAGTAGAGACTTAGTAATGAGTGCTGGCTTTGCAATACAAAGAGGAAGAAAATTTACGTAAATAGACAGGCCATTGGGTATGTGACGTATTAGATCAGAATGACGTATTAGAACAGGAAGCTTGATGCCTCTATTATTTGGAGACAAGAGCAATTTGATGAAAAATAGATGTATGCATTTTTCAAGATATTTTACCGGCAAAGTAAATTCATTGTGACTAATTAAGCCACGAGGCTAGCAATTCTGTAATTCAGATGCGGGTTCCACAGCTGGAATTTTCAAAGAAAATGTTTTATGAGAGCAACATTCCAAGGCAGAAAAAGTAAAGTTGCTGTCTATATACTAGAGTAGATAGTTCACATACTCTCCATCATAAAAAAAAGGGGGGGGGGGAGAAGGAGGGATGTGATTTCAACCCGCTGACAAGAGGCTATTAACGATAATTACAGAATGAATAATTGCAGTGTAATGGTTGCATCAGAGTAATATATCCGAGATAAACAGTGATAACAGACTGTCTGGTTTTATCACTGAATTTCTTAGATTTCGCGCATGATGATAACATTCGGTAGAGAGAATATTTATTACTTAACTACCCTCCTTCGTTTTTCAGAAAAAGATCGAGTCTAAGAAATTATCTTGGGACCTCCACTGACCTCTAGCTTCGGCTTATTACAACAATTATATATAATAAATAAATAAATGATTATTTGCTCAACAGTCCCGTTTGTTGGAGGCACTCACGAGGGAACTTCCCAAGCTATATTTCGTCTCTTATCCAACTTCAAGAAACTATGTTTTACTAATTAGAAAATGAAATAGAATCAGTCTTAAAACAAATTCAATTAAGATGGCTAATGCAGACTTGCAAAAGATAAAGAATTAAGGGTGGGGGGGGGGGGGGCGGGAAGCGCTTAGTTAAGGGAACACCTAGGTGAGAGAATACTTAGATTAAGGAATACGTAGTTAAGTGATTTTGTATTAAAAATAAACGTAGCTAAGGGAACTCTTAATTAAAAAAATAATAAAGCTATACGAATTGAAAATGTTATTAATTAAACAAGGGAGATAAAGCAAAATTCATTCAGTGTTATGGCGGTGATAGAGAGTAAGAAAAACAAGATATTTATAAATAACTACCACATGCATATACATACTAATTTGTTACATCTTTCATTAAATTCATTTCCCATTTGTGGAGAATAAAAATATGTCATATAAATAAATTTGATTTTAATTTTTTAAAAACCTTTTTATTCAAAGATTTATCAAATATCACTGAACTCGAAACGGCCACACCTTTTAGACGGTCTAGCAACTGCTCTCTACGGTCCGTCGACTTAGACATCATTGAACTGGACAGTAAGATAAAATCAGGAAATCCACTGATAGAAATCGAACTTCGTATACTCAACTACTCAGCTGATTTCCTCAAACAACGGCTTAAAGGATTTTTCCAGCCCAACTACTGGGTCCGTTCACAAGGACAAACAGGTATTAGTCTGCTGGTGTGGGAAGACACGATTTGGAACTTGTTTAAGCCGTATTATAAAATTGGTGTGGATTACATCACTGTTGAGCTTACAGATTTTCCGCAAGGCTGTCTGAGGTCACTTAGTGCCGAAAACACTGCTCTTGTTATTAGAGAACTGTTATTGAATGACTTCAAGATTGAGAAAGATAATTCTGAAGGCGTGCAAAACACAGACGTACAAGTGTGCAATCAGATTGTCAAAGAAACCGATCAGTGAGTGATCTATCTATCTATCTATCTATCTATCTATCTATCTATCTATCTATCTATCTATCTATCTATCTATCTATCTATCTATCTATCTATCTATCTATCTATCTATCTATCTATCTATCTATCTATCTATCTATCTATCTATCTATCTATCTATCTATCCTTCCTTCCTACCTTCCTTTCTTCATTTCCATAAAATCTCTCTCTCTCTCTATCTATCTATCTATCTATCTATCTATCTATCTATCTATCTATCTATCTATCTATCTATCTATCTATCTATCTATCTATCTGTCTGTCTGTCTGTCTGTCTGTATCTATCCTCCCTACCTTCCTTTCCATAAAATCTATCTATCTGTCCGTCTGTCTGTCCGTCTATCTATCTATCTATCTTGAAATTGAATTATTCAGTTTAATTATTTAAATGGAATAATCTTTGTCATATATTTTTAGATCTGTAATGTTTGTATACCACTGTTGCGAAAAGCACATTAATGGTGACGTCATTTGTGAGGAAGCAAAAGCAAATAACTGGTTAGACATAATCACAGACCTACAGATTCCCATACTTATTGTGCTGTACTTATACGGTCCCGCTTTTTTGATCTACTTCTTTGACTTCATACCTGCAACACGTCTATATCTACGTGAGATCTCAGAGCCTGCTCTTAGACCAATTCGATTTCTCTACACGAATGATCCCAGAACCGTGCGTGGTAATTATCAGGTGTGTAATTATCAGACAACTCTTCAAAATATTTTCTGGAAACTGAAAGTTGCTTACTGTTATCCAAAGAAAAATACATTATTTAACCTTTTTGTGTTTCTTTACAGTTTATTTTAACTGCGACTGGCAATTTACGTTCCTGTTGAATCCACTTAAAACTTAAATCTTTAACAGTAATCCCAATCAGATCAATTTTAGTATAATGAGTTTTTAGTAAATTCAATCAGACTTTGTTTATTGAAATAGTCGCTTATTTCCTATTTAACAAACTTTGCAGACGGCGTGCAATACAGATGTCAAAGGAGAAGAGCGTTTCCAAAGACTGTCTGCACAAATTCGACAAATTCGTGGTGACGCTGTTTACAAGGGGATATCAAACCGAGCACAACTGATAGTGACGTCACAACGCCTACTTACTCAAAACGAAGTTCCTGTCGGGATGTTTCGAGTTGTGTACAATTTGTTCACTTGTCGTTGTCGTCACGTACAAGTGTTTGAAGGAAACGAAAGAGAGGGCCACTACTGCGACCACCCGTGTACAGAGAGATGCAATATTAAATTGTATGAATGCATGCAGCTGCTTTCGAAAGCGTTCATACTGCTTATTTTATCGGTTCCCCTTATAATAATGACTGTTAACTTTTACAGAGACAAGGCTCTGTTTGAAGAGAAAGATAAAATAGTGAAAGAGATGAATTCGACAGTTGCAACACAAACAGAATTAAGTTTTTTTATTGCAAATGTAACTTTTTTAGGCCCTTTTTATCTGTTTTATCTCGCAGACATGCTTTCATTTGGCTCTGCCTGGAAGTGCGTAAGGCCAGCGTTCAGAAATACATTTCAACACTATAGATATAAAATTTCAACTCCTGTAATGTCTTGGATCAGAAAGAAATTGCGATATCTTTTTGAAATCCCTTGCTGGTGTTTGTGGTATGTGCCCATTTTCTGCATTATCACTATCGTCACCATAGTCATCTCCGGGATTAAGGTAATCCCTTTCATCCACCTAATGTCCCAGGCGTTCCAGAATCTAAAATCATCTTGGGTAGGTATTATACCATGGTGTATTTTTTCCTCGATCTAAGATCATTTTAGATAAGAACATGTTTTATGATGGGTATTTGTTAAAAGAGCATATAATGTACTCAGGATACGTATCTGTAAGTCTGAAGTGGGTGAAACTGGTTAGCTCCATTTGGCTTCCCAGTGTAAACGGATTTATAGAAATTAAATGAATTATGATTGTCAATGATTAATAGCAACAATCCCATACTTACAGGCTAGCCACTCATCTAATGTATGTGTGTACGTGTATGCGTGCGTGCGTGTGTGGATAATTATCGTCCTAAGTCAACCTATATCAATTATATGTAGCTCACCTCCCTCCACCCCCTCCCTTAATAATACGGAACAAATGACAAGGGAAGATTTCAGGTTAATTATGAAAATTTTTAATAATGACGACAAATCCCGACAGACGTAAATGAAATATAAATTCAAATTTTATAGACACAAAAGATATACTAAACAATAGAATTCTGCTCTCTTTAAATAGTACTTATTAATGGTAAGGAACTGTACAGAAAATGCAAGTGCAGAGAGAGAGAGAGAGAGAGAGAGAGAGAGAGAGAGAGAGAGAGAAATTTTCTAAGACGAATGCAAAGAACAGTTCAAAAGATAAAGTCCCATCTACAGCGTCATGCAGTTCAAAAATGCTGGATCTTCTCAGTGTAATAAGTATAGAGTTCAAGTGTCATGAATCTTGGTTGCAATGTGCCCTGTAATTAATGTCATAATCAAGTTCTTCATTATCATACACAACTAAATTAATTAATACAAATAAGAGGTTCTTGATGATCTA
Source organism: Sinotaia quadrata (assembly GCA_028829895.1). Taxonomy (NCBI): domain Eukaryota; kingdom Metazoa; phylum Mollusca; class Gastropoda; order Architaenioglossa; family Viviparidae; genus Sinotaia; species Sinotaia quadrata. The sequence goes on from CM054178.1 coordinate 87,176,931, forward strand.
CACTACTAAATTAATTATATTCAATATACCGAGTTTGTATGCCAAGAACATGAAACTATTCACAAGAAGAGATTAAAACATATCAAATAAAAAATGTTAGCAACACAAGACACATGTTTTCAGTCACACCTCAAATAACGAACTTAAAAATTATACTGCTGCTTTTGAGTAATAGTGGGCATATAGATCATATATATGGCCACCAAGCCGTAACACTGTACACTGGATATATGTAATCTAGATAACTACTTATTAAACAGATATTAAAGCTATATATAACTAAAATTCTTACATAACTTCTGTTGACAGACAATGAAGTATGTGGGAGTAGCATGTGTATGTTCAAATTACCTCCCTTGTCAGTGAACATCAAACAGCCTTTAGTGAACAATCCTATTTATAAAAACATGGAATACACCATTTAAAAAATTAAATAACAAATCAACAAACTCATTTGAAACACTTTATTTTGATATTATTTTACTTCTAACTATAATGAATTATGCTTGGAAGATGTGTAATGTAAATGTGGTGGAGTAAATTTGCCTATCCCTATTTCTAAACTTAATTGTTATATAAATTGTTAAATTGTCAAAGTGACTCGACCTTGGGCACTCCTTATGATGGTATTTTTGTAAGTGTCAGAGTTTGAGTAAGCACTTGACTTGAAAATATGCTAAAAATTGTGATGCAATGCAAATCAGTTCCAACTGGATGAGTAGATTTTATTATCCAATTGTTAAGATTTACGAGAACGAGACCAGCAATGGGCCGAGATCAAAAGTTTACATGCTGTAGAGAATTCTATTATCTAATCACTTAAATTATATTATGTATGGCAATATGTCCGGTCACAAAACGCTGCTCTTAGCTTAATGGTAAGTTAATTGACTGATTCAAAGAGAATAGACTTAGAAATATTGCATGCATTTTTGTTATTGATATATTGTACTTTCATTTTACGTAGAGATTTATTAAGTGAATAGACTATTATTTCTACAAATTGTGAATTATGATACTTAAATGTAGTATGATAAACCCTTGACATTGTTTCTAGTGAACCCACTCATAAAACCATTATGCTATATATGTATCGGGCTAATAAATACTGTTGCAGGAAACTGTAAGAAATGTAATGAAATGAAATGAATGTAAGAAAGAATGGAGACAAAAAATAAATAAACTTGAAACTTATCATTGATCTCTGATTATATTTTAAGGGGAAAAGCAGCCTTTCTTTATCTGAACCTCCTGGTTTATTGATTATAAACTGCTATGACTGTGCTAGATGCATAAAATTTGTTATTATATTTATTTGTGTTCCTTTGTCTATAAACAGACCAATGTAAAAGTAAAGCAAAATGACGCATGTGTGAAATAGCTTACGGTTACGTACTGAGTAAGTTCGAAGTGCCTCTTGTTTGCATCACAGTTAGTTATTTTATTTTATCTTGTTCACAGGCCTTTATTTTTTAATCTTGTTCAGAGGCTTTAATTTAATTTTATCTTGTTCACAGGCCTTTATTTTATTTTAACTTGTTCTTAGGCCTTTATTTTATTTTATCTTGATCACAGTCGTTTATTTTATTTCCTCTTGTTCACAGGCTTTTATTTGTTTTATCTTCTTCACAAGCTTTATTTTATCTGTTTACAGAACTTTATTTATTTCATCTTGTTCACAGTCATTTATTTTATTTATCTTGTTGTTCACAGCCATTTATTTCATTTTAGTTTGTTCACAGACATTTATTTTATTTTATCTTGCTCAGACGCTTTTATATTATTTTAATAAATAATCATTTTGTCTTTAATTAAAATTAATTGATGGCTTTTTTGAATTATCTTTCAAATGATAGAATCTGTCTCGAATATTGGTGACATCTTTTTATTTCCTGCTTTTTTTGCTTAATTTGTGTTTTATATACAGTTTGTAGAACGACCAGTTAATAGCACACACTTATTTGTTTCTAATTTTAGTTGAAGCGTTGTCTGGTCATGCCTACCTTAATGTCCGTGTATTATGTCTTCGTGATATGGGCGTTCTTTATCGTCTATCTTTTCTTTTACACAATCATTGGCATCATCATCTATGCTGAGTCGACGATGAAAATTCTTACAGGTGGGACAATGTTTTTACCCTTGTAACATAACTGAAATGAATACACATAATATAATAATGAGGACTATCACGATCCAAATACACAATTAAATTAAAAGAAATAACTGGCAATGTAAATTTTCACAAATATAAATAAGACATTGCACAACTTTTAACGTTGCAAAATTAAGAAAGTATTTATAATATACCAAAGAAGGTCATCCTAATTCTTGCAGAGATAAATAAATTTGAAAGATCTCTGGTTTTTTTCAGTTCTGACCGTTCGATTGTCTACCCTGAATTTATCCCGTCAAAGATGGCCCACTTTCTGTACATTGTCCCTTCTTAGAAATCACTGCCCCTCTACCGTCTTTTGAGTAGTAGTCGCATACTATTCTTTCTCTGGAAATAAATCATCAAAACATGCATTTCTGTCGCCACATACAATGCTATAGTTGTCGGTTTATCTATAAGTTTTAAATCCGAATTGTGGTGTATGTGCAATCGATAACAGTGTTTATTACACTCAGTGTGCACAGAAACGTCTACTACAAAAATAAAACCGTTTAATACATAATATTGAAAATTCTGAACATTAAATACATTTAATGTACATAGGAGTAGACTCTTAAAATATAAATTTTATCAATGTGTTATTTATTGAAACAGGTCTGAATAGCACAGAAAAGTACAGGAATGCAAATTAGCTGGACATATTATGAACAAATAAATAAGTTTGAGTATTCATGATCTCTGTGTTCATCTATCTATCTATCTATCTATCTATCTATCTATCTATCTATCTATCTATCTATCTATCTATCTATCTATCTATCTATCTATCTATCTATCTATCTATCTATCTATCTATCTATCCATTCATCCAACCATCCAACCATCCATCCGTCTATCTATCTGTGTAGGATGCATAAAATCATTTATATCCCACACACACACACAGACACACAGAGATATATTTATATAAATATGTATGCATGATCTATTTTTATATTATAACAGCAATAATATTTTTGCTGATATATGGCCGGACAACATTTAACAAAGTATGGCAAGACTACATGGAGTATCACAGTAGGGTCTTTGAAAAACTGCCAAAAGTCAAAGTGAAGAATTCCGCCTCAATCGACAGAGTCGTCGTGGGGCCATACCGACAAGTGGACAAGAAAACATTCAAGAAGAGGTGACAGCAACTCTGGAAGAAGAGGAACCCACCGGTTTTATTTTGCCTTTCAAGAGTTTAACTACAAGGTAAGTGAATCCTTGTGTAAGTGTTGGGACACAAATTAACCTTGAAGAGTTTTATTTTGCCTTTGACAAGGTTAACTACAAGGTAAGTGAATCCTTGTGTAATTGTAGAGTCACAAATTAATCTTGAAGAGTTATCTTTTCACGTTTTCAATATATTTTACAAGAATGATTTAATGATTATATTGAATCTATTGTAAAGTTTAGATTCTTACATACACTTCTTAATTTTTGAATCGTGCATTTTTGAAGTGACCATCATTTACTAAATGTAAATAGTTTGTGAGTATTATCGTTCTGTGAGGTGTGTACAATGTATTTATCAACCAGGCCAGAACTATATACTAATTTAAAAAGCGATCAGAAGATACCAAAATAAATTAACATGTGATAATTGGCATGGGAAAATTAAATGAATAGCTTACTAAAATAAATTAACCGAATGATAATTAGCATTGGAAAATTAACTAACAGGCGATGAATAGCATGCCAAATATCTTATTTGCGTTTAATCATCGTTCGTTAGACAGTAAGAACGAACTCACAAATATGTAAATAATACACAAGTATGTAAATAACAGGTATGTAAATACACAGTATAAATGCACAGTGTGAACCAGTTCTTAGCAAAACTATTTGTTAACGTGTCACGATGTTCCATTTCGTTTACAATTATTTATTTATCGATTTATTTATTTATTTATCAGTTCTACATAATAATACTTCAGTTTCACGTCTCTATGTTTCATTTGTAACAGCAGGCCATACACCTGTATGCAATTAACACATATTACCTGCAAAAAAATATTATTTTTAAAGACTACATTTAAAATTAATAAATATAAATTTTAATATCATAAAACCCCGTTTGTACACCTTTATTTCTGCATTAATATTGTTTACCGATTTTCCTCAGACCAATTTCCAGGAAGGGAGAAGCGATGTTACATATCAACAGCATGTTCCTTGTTGTGGACAAACATGGCCAGTATTTCATGCCAGTGGAGTTCTTCTTCCAGGCCATCAAGATAGACTCCTGTTTGTCGCCGGGTCCAGTTCACACCAGATACTTTGACGCCATTATCAGTTACATTAAAATAATTATTTTTCTGGCCATCGTCTTCATCGCCGTTATGGCGTTCGGTGACACTTATAAACTTTCGTTGACCTCTGAACTGCTGGCAACAGTAGCCGCTGGCATCGTTCCTCTTATTCTTAACGTGATTAAGAGCGGCGACACTACAGTTAAACAATACGATGAGGATTTCGAGGAAAAGCTGAGTGCAAAATTTGACGAGTACGAGGAGGACTTTCCTATTTCTGATTTTGTCTGTAGCAGGCTAGGAGAAGTACCCGAACAAAATCTGGGTGCGGAGACAAATGTTAATGTCTCTAGCAGGTTGGAAGAAGTACCCGAACAAAATCTGGGTGCAGAGACAAACGCTAATGTCTCTAGCAGGTTGGAAGAAATACCCGAACAAAATCTGGGTGCAGAGACAAATGCTGATGTTGATTTAATTATTATCAAGACAACACAATCCCAGCAAAATCCGAACTGGGACGATGCCGGAGATAATGAAGGGGCGCCCCTCATACGGTCACAACGAGTGTACTATGTTTAGAATTCTGGGAAGCGTGCTGGCATTTCAATACATGACCACGTTATACATTTATTTTATCATAGCTTTATTTTTACAAAATTTTGCTTTAATGTTTTTATGTAGCTGAGATGAAATGTTGGCTGTTTTTATTAATTAATCGTAACAGCTATTAACAAAATTTCTGTGAAAATGATAAATTCTCTTTAATATATATCAAGAATAGTTTAAAGTGCATCTTTATTGGCATCGATTATATGAGAGGTACTTATTTGTGCTAGCTTCTTTAAAAAACAAACAAAAGAAAAAAGTGCCATAACGATTTAAAGTACATATGTAATATATAGTTATAACCTCAAAACAACAACACAAGTATGAAAATTTAGACATACAACAATTGACGAATTACATAGAAATTATTTGAGAATTTTTGAATATTTTTAATTCATTTTAATGACGTTATGCTATAAAACAATAGATTTCATTTCATAAATATTATCTGGAAATATGACATAACATTACTTAAGAGATTACAATAAAACTGTTCAGGAATGTTGTTTAAAAGTTCTTGAGATATTATTAAGTGAAATGGTTAGTTTGTCATAGAATATAATTAGGTTTGTAATTAAAGAAACGTTTGGTAATTGTGTCAGCCGTATTTAAGTAGAAATATTTGTAAAATATTTAGAATATTGAATAAAACGAGACATTGCAGTGAATTTGTAATGAGAACACCATAAATACATTATAGAGATATAATTAGATAATAATATTCTATAGAATAGAACGAGACATTGCAGTGAATTTGTATGAGAACACTATAAATACATTATAGAGATATAATTAGATAATGCCATGAAACAATGGTTAATGTATTATGATGACATTTAACGAACGTTATAGAACAGTCCTCGATGTATTACAGTGGCATAGTGTGGGAATGTAACCAAACCTAAAAGATCTTTTACAATGATTTCCTTATTTATCCTATAGAACAATACTTAATTTACGTTTGTAATAGTGAAATTATTTAGTTTCTATTAAAATTCCTCATCACAATGAAAGTATAGTAAATCCCAAAATACATTAATTGATATAGGCCTACTAATATTAAAATTGTTATCATTTAACTAACCTAATTTAATCAAAACTAACCTATCATAATCTTAGATATTCCAACCTAATGAAATTCCCTGATAATATCTACCTAAAGTAATGTTACAAAACAATATATAATGTAGCATAGTAACATAATCTTGCATATTTTAATCTAATCAACGTAACTTATCTGATCCAATAGATGTAACCTAGAATTACTTTATTAAAACTTAATGTAATTTTACATAAACTAATTAGCACACACATCTTTTAGTGTGATCCACTGATAATAAATATAATAAAATCCATCCGAATTCTTGAGTGTAAATACATATAAACGTGTGTATATATTGTCTGTGTGTTGAAAATGAATGTTTGTTATTCGCAAGTTGTTTAGTAGATGGGGGAAGTTATATAATACACGAGGGAAGTTCTGTAGTAGATGGTGAAGTTGTGCAGTAGATGGGAAAGGTGTATAGTAGATGAGGACTTTGTATAGTAGGTGAGGACATTTGTGTAGTAGGTGAGGAAAGTTGTATAGTAGGTGGGTAAATTGTATAATAAATGGGAGTTGTTCTCTAGTTACTAGTAGACCGGGGGAAGTAGCAAAATATAAGAGGGGAAGGAGTGTAGTAGATGGGGTGAATTGGAAACATTGAATAGAGCATGGGGGAAATTTATGTAGGAGATGTAGTAATGGCTAAGTTGATGGCTAACTAGGGGTAAGTAGTTATAATTAATGGAGTAGGTCGTGTAGTAGATGGGGTAGGTGGGGTAAGTTGTGTTCTAAATGGGGAACGTTGTGCGGTAGATTTGGAAATGTGTGTAGTTGGTGGGTAAGGGGGGATAAGTTGTATCGTAGATGGGAGAAGTGGGTAAAGTTTTATAGTATATGGGGTATATTTTGTAGTAGATGGTTGTAGCGGACTAAATTTGCCTATCCCCATTTCTAAACTTAATTGTTATATAAATTGTTAAATTGTCGAAGTGACCCGCCCTAGGGCACTCCTTATAATAGTATTTTTGTAAGCTTCAGAGTTGGAGTAAATACTCGAGTTGAGAATATATTAGAAATTGCTGATGCAATGCAAACTAGTCCCAACCGGATGAGTAATTTTTATTATCCAATGGTTAAGATTTACAGGAATGAGACCAGGCAATGGGCTGCGATAAATGTTTAGCTGCAATAGAGAATTCTATTGTCTAATTACTTTGAATTTGGCGTGGCAAGAAGTCCGGCATGAAAGGTGACCGTTAGCTTAATGGTGAGTTAAATGGCTGATTGAGAGAGAATGGACTTAGAAATATATCGGGCATTTTTGTTAATGATATGTTATACTTTTTATGTAGAGATGTATTATGTGAGTAGACTATTATTTTTACCAAATTGTTAACTACGATACTTATATATTGTATGTTAAACACTTGACATTGTTTCTAGTGAACCTGCTCATGAAACTATATTCTGTATTTATTATGTTTTATGACTGTATTGGGCTAATAAATACTGTTGCAGAAAACTGTAAGTTGATACTTGAATATAAGAAAGAATGGAGTTAAAAATGAATAAACTGCAAACTTAGTGTTGTTCCCTGATTTATTGTATAGGGAAAAAGCAGCCTTTCCTTGTTTATCTCCCAGTTTACAGATTATAAATTACTACAGCCATGGTAGATTCAAGAAGCATATGCCGCAGTGTGTAAGGGTACACTGCACTCCATTGATGTATGATGGCAAAGTATGCTGACTACATCGAGCAATTTCTGGTACAAGGAAGTTACTGGAAATTGCTACAATTTTGTTGATCTGCTTAAGGGAGCTATTATGGCAGAGTGCCAGATTAGCCTCGAGAGAATAGTAGTGGATAATCCAACGTGAGAAGGGAGACACCTGGAACTGATGTCAACAATAAACTAGTGACTTTGTTACGAAAAGCAAGCAATAAAGTTTAGTGTGGCTTTGACTATACATGGTTACATAGAAGCTATTATCGCTTATATCTAATAACTACTGTGATTTGCATTGTTCTTTATCTATTGAATTGTATGTTAGGATATAAGACTCTATATATTAAAATTATTCGAATGTGGTTTTTCTTTTGGAAATATTAATTTCAATTTATCTTTCTCATTGTATTTATTGTATGTATATTTGTTTGTTGATTTAATAAATTTATTGTTAAATTTATCAATCTTCTTAAACATATTGATTACCTTATGTTGGAGAAGAAAGTGGGTGGATGGGAGCTCGCTAAATATAGATTAAAAGACAGAAATATTGTGTGAAGGTAAATGTTTGTCTTTTAATGTTGTGGAAGAAAGAAAACGTTTACAGTGCCCGCATATCCACCAAGTGAGAGAGACGAGAGGTGTCTTTTGGAGAAATATTAATAATATATATTAAGATTCTCAACACTTGTAATTAATTACGGATGATTAATTAAATAATAATAATCATAACCATTGACTAGATGGCGTTGGCGTCACAATTGGTAAATGTGGTAAGTTGTGCAGTAGATGTAATAAGTTGTATGGTAAATGTGGTACGTTGTGCAGTAGATGGTGTAAGTGAGGTAAGTTTTATAGTAGATGGGGTAAATGGGTTAAGTTGTGTAGTAGATATATTAAGTGGGATAAGTTGTGTAGAAGATGACAACGATAAGGACTATGACAAGAAAAATAAAAATGTTAAGAATTAACAAATGCAGTCTACTGCACCTGGAGCTAATTGGAGTCTATTTTGGTGGATTTCAAAACTAAAATTCATTGGTGGCAACAAGTCCCCATTTTTGTCAACGGCAAGAAATATATGTTTCATTGTTAACAGCTGTTCATCCTCAGATAATCTATAGAAAGACAAAGTGCAATCAGGAAATCACAATAGTGTGTACAAACAGACACACACACACACACACACACACACAGAGAATCCACTGGTGGTTATAGTTATAGTTATCTGATGGCCAGAATGCTTGATAAAGGAGGAGTGAGGAGTTTTGGCTACCCGGTGTTCAAACTTAGATTTGTTATTTCCAATACTGCTCGTTTGCAGATAGTGTACTGACACCAATTGATTTCTGATTTTTAAATTTATCATGCTTAGTTACATATTTTCTGTTATGCTGTGACTCATTTATTGGAAAGTAATTGTTATATATAGATGAATTAAGATGTTGGTATTCTATATAGTTGTTTTATAAGGTGGATGTACCCCCTTCCCATTATTTACACACTTTAATGTTTTAAAATGGGAGATAATGCATTTATCCGTACTGGCAGCTTACTCGATTAGTTGACTGTTACTATTTTGTTGGACTTTAGTAATCTATGAGAAAAGTATTATTATTTTACAAATAAACAGAAAAAAAATGTTTGCAGAAAGAAAGAAATAACAGTAATAGGAATATATTTCTTTTATTTTTATACTTTAATATCAGTAGATATGGGAGCACTAATAAGCTTATCTCTGGAATTGAAAAAAAATCGATCTAAAATAATTGGAATAAATGTTTAACCAACCGATGCCGTGAAAAGCCTTTCTACTTTTCGAGGTAGGCTGGCATTGCTGGAAGCCATCAAAAGTAGAAATAATCTGTTTACCACTATGCTCATAAGATTTTGTTTCTGACTAGAGAAAAGATTGCAGCAAAAAGGGAGAATCGCAGGCACTGATGTTACAAGTCAGTGTTTTCCCTGAAATTTGAGTCGACTCTTGATACAAGGGAGATGACTGATGTATAGAGTCTACCTCCCCCGTCACAGATGACTGGATGAATAAATAGATAGATACTAATAATAAATGAGTCATCAACAATTGCTAATAGGAAAAAATAGATTACTAATGAGGATCCAATGTGCCACACAAAAATGAAAATTAACATAAAATATCTAGACGATCGCATTCGTTTAGGGATTGGTCATTGACTGTATAGTAGCAATGATAATGAATACACTCAATATCCAGCCCAATTGGATAGCAATATGCAAGAGAGATAATGTAATTTTAGTATATGTATTATATTATATGTATATTTTAATATTGTTATTTTGTAGATTGACTAAGACCTTTTTAGCCTAATATATACTATTCTAATTACGTTAAACGCTTTCAACAAAAGAATTAACGAGAATTATTAATAACATAAATTAAGATTTTTATCACATCTAATTAGTGATAGAAGAATAAATAATAATAATATTCTTAACCAATGAATAGTGTGGCGTCTGAGACAACTAATTAGCTAGATAGGAAAATAGGTAGATAGAAGAATGATAGATAGATAGGTACGTAGGCAGATAAGTAGATAGAAGACAAATGGCTAGATAGATAGCTCAGTTTGTTTGGGGGACGAAACAATTCCAAAGAGAATAATATGAAACGTCAGAATAGAGACAACATAGTATTTATAATTAATTAAAGTTTATCTTCAATAGTCCTAACACGTACAATGACACGTGACAGGTGATAATAATGTCGCATGATAATGTAATTTTAACTTCTAATCAATCACCAGTGTAAAATACATTTCTCAAGAAGCGTTCAGTCTTAATACAGGTAACACACTGAAGGTGAGAAGACACTTAATTTATTATTCTTCGTCCTCGTGTGCGTTGTGCATTTGCTTGTGGGGAATATTTACTGGTCAAACGTATGGGTAGACATATATTTCAGGCTCTGTAGTGATGAGATTTACAGTGAAATAGAATTTGTCAAACGGCATTTCCTGTTGCAGCAAATATAAAACCTGCAAAATGACTTGATAGCAGCAATGCTTTTAAACTTTTAAAGCACGTCATTTTCCAACACACAATAAAACTCTTCTCTGTAATTGTTTTCACTTTTGTTTTTTTAATAAAGAAGAAATATGTACTTTATTACATTGACATTACACGCTTTGCTGCCTTTAGGTCTGTATAATTGCTAAGTGCACATAGCTTTTGAAAACATTACATATTCTTATTCATTACATTTATATTGTATATATCAGCAGTATATATTTTTATGCTAGTCTATGAACTTCAAATTAATAGTTATTTGATTAGATAGAGAATTAATGTATATTTTAATTTTGTTATTTTTGATTGCTTAAGTCGTTTTTAGTCTAATCTGTACTATTATAGTTACGTTAAACGTTATCAACAAAAGGAGAGAACATAGTCATTTCAACAAAAGGAGAGAACATAGTCATTTCAACAAAAGGAGAGAACATACTCATTTCAACAAAAGGAGAGAACATAGTCATTTCAACAAAAGGAGAGAACATAGTCATTTCAATTTTATAAAATTAAAGTGAAATAAATACAAATTTAAACTCAAGATAGTTGTACAATTATAGACTTAAAAACTGAAAGTGTTTACTTTACAGATAAATACAAATAATAAAATGATGAAACAGTTAGTAATTTTATTTTAAAAAATAAAGTCGTCGAGAGCTATGTGGGAGAAAATAAGTACAATACATTTTTCTTTCGTTCAAACAGAATGGTTGCTGTTATGTGCTATATAACAATGTTTATATATATATATATATGTGTGTGTGTGTGTGTGTGTGTGTGTGTGTGTGTGTGTGTGTGTGTGTGTGTGTGTGTGTGTGTGTGTGTGTGTGTGTGTTGCATCTTTGATAATGCCAAAGCAGTATGTCTGAACACGTCATAATAATCCATTAATTGAATGTACAAATCGAACTCTAGCTCACCTAAATGCATATTCAAGACAAGTGAAAATAAATGACTCATCAACAATTGCTAACAGGAAAAAATAGATTACTAATGAGGATCCAATGTGCCACACAAAAATGAAAATTAACATAAAATATCTAGACGATCGCATTCGTTTAGGGATTGGTCATTGACTGTATAGTAGCAATGATAATGAATACACTCAATATCCAGCCCAATTGGATAGCAATATGCAAAAGAGATAATGTAATTTTAGTATATGTATTAAATGTATATTTTAATATTGTTATTTTGTAGATTGACTAAGACCTTTTAGCCTAATATGTACTATTCTAATTACGTTAAACGCTTTCAACAAAAGAATTAACGAGAATTATTAATAACATAAATTAAGATTTTTATCACATCTAATTAGTGATAGAAGAATAAATAATAATAATATTCTTAACCAATGAATAGTGTGGCGTCTGAGACAACTAATTAGCTAGATAGGCAATTAGGTAGATAGAAGAATGATAGATAGATAGGTACGTAGGCAGATAAGTAGATAGAAGACAAATGGCTAGATAGATAGCTCAGTTTGTTTGGGGGACGAAACAATTCCAAAGAGAATAATATGAAACGTCAGAATAGAGACAACATAGTATTTATAATTAATTAAAGTTTATCTTCAATAGTCCTAACACGTACAATGACACGTGACAGGTGATAATAATGTCGCATGATAATGTAATTTTAACTTCTAATCACCAGTGCAAAATACATTTCTCAAGAAGCGTTCAGTCTTAATACAGGTAACACACTGAAGGTGAGAAGACACTTAATTTATTATTCTTCGTCCTCGTGTGCGTTGTGCATTTGCTTGTGGGGAATATTTACTGGTCAAACGTATGGGTAGACATATATTTCAGGCTCTGTAGTGATGAGATTTACAGTGAAATAGAATTTGTCAAACGGCATTTCCTGTTGCAGCAAATATAAAACCTGCAAAATGACTTGATAGCAGCAATGCTTTTAAACTTTTAAAGCACGTCATTTTCCAACACACAATAAAACTCTTCTCTGTAATTGTTTTCACTTTTGTATTTTTTAATAAAGAACAAATATGTACTTTATTACATTGACATTACTCGCTTTGCTGCCTTTAGGTCTGTATAATTGCTAAGTGCACATAGCTTTTGAAAACATTACATATTCTTATTCATTACATTTTTATTGTATATATCAGCAGTATATATTTTTATGCTAGTCTATGAACTTCAAATTAATAGTTATTTGATTAGATAGAGAATTAATGTATATTTTAATTTTGTTATTTTTGATTGCTTAAGTCGTTTTTAGTCTAATCTGTACTATTATAGTTACGTTAGACGTTTTCAACAAAAGGAGAGAACATAGTCATTTCAACAAAAGGAGAGAACATAGTCATTTCAATTTTATAAAATTAAAGTGAAATAAATACAAATTTAAACTCAAGATAGTTGTACAATTATAGACTTAAAAACTGAAAGTGTTTACTTTACAGATAAATACAAATAATAAAATGATGAAACAGTTAGTAATTTTATTTTAAAAAATAAAGTCGTCGAGAGCTATGTGGGAGGAAATAAGTACAATACATTTTTCTTTCGTTCAAACAGAATGGTTGCTGTTATGTGCTATATAGCAATGTGTATGTACATATATATTTATATGTGTGTGTGTGTGTATCTGTGTTTGTGTGTGTGTGTGTTTGTGTGTGTATGTGTGTATATGTGTGTGTCTGTATGTCTATGTGTGTATGTGTGTGTATTTGTGTGTGTTGTGTTTTTGTGTCCATGTGTGTGTTTGTCTGCTTGTATATGTGTATTTGTGTGTGTCTGTGTGTGTGTGTGTGTGTGTGTGTTTGTGTTTGCAGCTTTGTTATTGCCATTTTAGTATGTTTGAGCACGTCATAATAATCCATTAACTGAATGTAGATATCGAACTCTAGCTCACTTAAAGGGATATTCACAACAGGTGAAAATAAATTATCACTTCCGACAATTGCTAGCTAGAAAAAAATGATTACTAATGAGGATGTAATGGGCCAAACACAACAGAAAATTAAAATCAAAATGTCCAGACGATCGCAATCAACGTGAAATAAATATATTGTTTTGGGATTCGTCGTTGACTGTATACTAGCAATGATATTTAATACACATAATATCCAACCCAATTGGATAGCAATATGCGATCCTGATAATCATGTCGCGTGATAATGTAATTTTAGTATATGTATTAAATGTATATTTTAATATTGTTATTTATTAGAATGACTATGACGTTTTAAGCCTAATCTGTACTATTCTAATTACGTTAAACGCTTTCAACAAAAGAATTAACGAGAATTATTAATAACATAAATTAATATTTTCATCACTTGTAATTAGTTATGGATGATTAAATTATAATAATATTCTTAACCAATAACTTCTGTGGCGTTCAGATAAATAGGTATGTATATAGGCAGAGAGGTAGATAGACCTCTTTTTCAGGCTCTGTAGTGATGTGATTTTAAGTGAAATAGAATTAGTCAACAGACATTTTCTGTTGCAGCAAAATAAAATACCTTCATAATAAATTAAAGGCGGCCATGCTTTTAAACTTTTAAAACACATGTTTTTCCTACAAACAATAATGCTCTTCTCTCTAATGGTTTTCACTTTTTGTTTTTTAATAAAGTACAAATATGAAATAAGTACAATACTTTTTTCTTTCGTTCAAGAGAATAGTTGCTGTCATGTACTATATAGCAAACATTATCATTAACATAAATGTGTGTGTATCTGTGTTTGTGTGTGTGTTTGTGTGTTTGTGTGTGTATGTATCTGTGTTTGTGTGTGTGTGTGTGTGTGTGTGTATTTGTGTGTGTATATCTGTGTTTGTGTGTGTGTGTGTGTTTGCCGTTTTGATAATGCAATTGCAGTATGTGTGTCTGAACACGTCATAATAATCCATTAACTGAATGTACAAATGGAACTCTAACTCACCTTAAGACATATTCACAACAGATGAACATATATGACACGTCCAACAATTGCTACGAAGAAAAAGTATATTACTAATGATGAAAAAAATGACCAAACAAAAAAAAAATTACCCTCAAAATGTCCAGACGATCGCATTTTCTCTGAAATAAATATATCGTTTTGGGATTTGTCATTGACTGTATAGTAGTAGTGATATATATTTAATACACATAATATCCAACCCAAATGGATAGTGTGGGGTTGAAAATGCAAACAGACACACTACGAAATTCCCTTAATTAAAGTTGAAACACACTCAGAATTCTTTGATGCTTTAACTTAATTGTAAGCCACTGCAAAGCCAGTCAGGTATTTTGCGGTGTAGAAAAATCATATTCAGCATTTTTGACAGTCAAACTTTGATCTCAAAGTAGGATTAGAGATTCAAAGTCGAGTCAAGCTACCAAAGCAATCACACAACCAGGTGCTCGAGCAGACGCACCGAGAGGGGACGCATATGTTATGTAATAATACGCACCGTCAAAAGGACATTATTGAAACTCAGGGTCTGGCAGCTTCTAAAGGCACCAGACTTGCACTCGTAGAGCAGCCTACTGGTATGAGTCGCTCAACCGAGACTAAAGTACAATGAGTTACACAAGGGAGGGATTATGTCCAGAAGGGGAGTTTAGAGCATAGGACCCAACTTGCGCATAAATAGACCCACTGTTGGCAGGACGCGCATTCGATTTCAATTCCCGTATCGTTCATCTACTGATAGTGGAACATAGACAGAGCAGTCTCAGGATTGTCTGAGATGGTAAAAATCACGATTTTTGTACAGATTGAATTATTTTTACTTATTGCAATTTGTAGATATTTTTCTTTGCTAATATTGTAACTTTTAAATGATTTTTCTGTAAATGCATTCTTGGGACCAAGGAAGGAAAGTAAATGTAAAAAGAATTAAAGATGAGAACCAAGAATGGAATTACAGGTTTAAGTTAGTGAAAACATGAGACTGATGTGCAGAAATTCATTTTGAAATTCACATCTTCAAGGAAAACCGGTCTGATGGTCGAAAAGGCAAAACTGTATGGAAGACAAAAGCACGCTTGTCCAACTGAGCTACTGTTTAAAGGGAAAGAGAACACATGACGAACTAGACAAGGCAAATTCACTGTGACTGAAGATTCGGCATGATGTTGGCTGAGTCAAAAGTCGGCTGTCACTGAAGATATCGCATACCGTTATTGGAAAGGCTATGTGTAACTAACTGACTGTGAATTTGGGATATTCAGTGGAGAATATTAGTCTAGATTCAAGAACTGAATTTCACTGGATTTGTGATTCAAGAGTGTAAGTTAAGTTAAACAAACAGTGAACTTTACAGACATTAACATTATATCAAGAACTGTTCCAATTGAAGCTGATAAGAAGTGGCTGAGATAACTGGCCAGGAACGACACACACAAAATACCAGGTGAACCATAAACCATATTTGTCTCATTGTTAAACCTGTATTATTCAGTGATTTGTGTAAATTCTTATGTTTATTCTTTCTTATCCTTTCTTATTCTAATGTCTTTTCTTTTTTTTTTGAGTGTAGAATATTACTGCTTGATGTGTGAACTTAGTAATTGTTCTAGGAAGAGTATTGATATTAATTTGTGGATATCTTCTAATAATTGTTTAAGAAGATAAGTTTGAATGATGAATTTCTTATTCTTTTAATTATTGAATTCATGAGAACTGTAGAATGACTATTTTCTTAATTTTCTTACTCTTCTAATATTGAATGAGAGAGAGGAGTAATTTGAATATTGAGATCTATATTATTATCTGGTGTGGTTTTATTAATATTGAAACAAGTTAATTTTATTATTTTATTTTTTTAATAAAATGTGTTAAATTTTATAAAACTATTCACTCTTCTATTACGTAAGAGGAGGGGCGTATATAGGTAGTGGGAGGGGGCAAAGCCAGATGACATAATGACGTACCCGAAGTCGGTCACATATACGCTTTAGAATAAATAGTTCTCGCTACTGGTATGAGAGATGTGTGGAAGGGGTTAGAAAATAGATTGACAGACAAGATAGAGCTGCAGAATGTAGATAGAGCTGCTGAAGACACGTAACGCTTTGAGAGGAGGTAACTAATAGGTAGAACTCTCAAGGTCTGACTTAGTCACTCTCGACCGCAAGAGAAAGATCCTGTCAGTGACTGATTAATTGGCTGAATGGGAGAATCTTATCTGTGTATAATATAAGGATAATTATTCAGATAGAGATTGGCAGTTAATTAATCAGGAACTTGGAACGTTGCCACAGATAGCAATATGCAAGCAAATAATTTTAGCTATATATCTATGACATCCTAATAATGTAACAAATTCCTAATTATGTCTAATAAATATAATACTTTGTAACATATGTAGGAAACTTCAAAAGTAGCAATATGCACCAGTAATTGGAGAAACCTTAATTATGATATCTGAAATCAAATTTGGTCATCAAACACCATTCATATATTTCAACTGGCCAAGATGTACAATTCTTCAAAATGTATTGATCTAATCACAAAGGACAATCATTACTCTGCTATTAATATTTTCACAAATTATCAACAGAAAGTTGCATTTAACAAGAGACGTAAAGATCACTTGAAAATATAACAATATTTAATACAACAATAAAATTGGTAACAATAATTATTATCTAAAATAATATTATTTCCCCATTCCAATCATCTCTTCATTCAAACGAAGTACTGTTATGATTTCCTCAAATTCCATAGCAAAACTAATCACTTCAAACTTTCCAATCTCTCTGTTTACCATTTATTTATCTAATATAAAAAGTTGATCAGCATTTCCTCCACCGGGACAGCACTATCTATTTCACTATTTGACTGAATTGTCACACCACTTTGGTTTTTAAGTTGTTTATCAGCGTCATCAATCACTTTATGCACCAGAGCATCTTCACCAGACCGTGACTCGAACACTGAGTTGATTTAAGAAATAACTGATCCGCTCACAAGTCCTTGAATCGATACCGGAACTGAATTCAGGAATGCTGTTAAGTTCTATACATAAATAGTAATAAGTTTTTAAAATCTAAATCACTTATAAACAAAACCATCAAAACTAGATATTATGCCTTAATTCCCATCCTCTCCCCTACTCCAGTCGCATCCTGATGCATTTTCACATTCCTCATTCCTTATCAACAAACGTATTTGCTTTAATAGTTTAATTTATGACAATTGTTATGAAGGGAGCTAACCGAAATATAGTCAAAGTTAAAGTTATCATTCTTTCGCCAAATCGCTATTCTTTTAGGCGTGGCCACAAGTCACAGAACATGGAAAGGCCTTACATGCTGTCGAAAAGAATACCTCCATTACATTACAAAATGTTAGGGTTAGGTTTAAAGATTTAAAGTGAGTTAGAGACCAGTGTTGATAAGCGAAGTCAGACGTATTGTGTATGTGTATATGTGTGTGTGTGAGCGAGAGCGAGAGAGAGATAGATGGATGTATATTTGTATTTCTTTTTAACAGGTAACTTCTTTGAAGCACTTCATTACTCACCATGGCCTTGGACAAAAGTAGAGACCTGGCAATGACGTCATCTGTCCTTCTTTTAGTTCTCCTGTATCATACAGAAGCAGCTCCATTTGGAATGAAAACAGGTAGAGAACTGGATTATCATAAAATGAATGGCATTTTAAAACTCTTATTTCTAGCAGTTGATAATATTTATACTTAAAGTTTCTTTAAGAAAGAAATATAGCTCAATATATCGGATATTACTTTACCTACTCAATAATGTATTGCATAGCCACTAAGCCTTTCACCTTAGTATTCATACGCAACGGTTAAGTATAACAACATGCCAACACAAGCTTTCCATAATGTTGATTTTAATAAATGATACATACATGACGAATAACTTGATATTTTCAACTACAGTACTTGAATAAAAATATATTAATTTTGTTACATACCTCCCCCTTTTTACAATGGTGGCAATTTACATGTCCTTATTGCAGAAGATAAATTAGGATATTAATACCTGACCCTTCAAATGTCTGTATCAGAACGTCTTTTATGTATTTCCACTTTTACCCATCGACTCCACAAACTATTTGTGGCATAGCAACTTTCTTCATCGCATGGTTTATTTCTTTCATAGTGTGGTTAGCCTAAATGTGTTGTTATGCTTCTGAATGAGGTATAGGAAATTTTTACCGACCCTTTTGTTCCAGTACATATGAAATGTTGTGGTAAGGGTTCAGCAAAACTATATGGACTGGATCCCATCTTATCACATCCAAGTCACTTTGGGGCTAGTACTTGCTATAACTCTTTCGGCATGTGCCTGACTGAAGTGTTAACACATTTAACACTCAGAAGCAGTAACCATCTCGTCCGTGCCGAAATGGTGCCTACTCAATTCACCATTATCGTACGAGTCGGTTACTTCAATTTCCATATCCTCAGATTCGAATTAGACAGTGGATTTTCTCTGTTGATAACACAAGACTAATCTACCATACTAGTAGAATACTCACTATTGGCAATGAGGGCTGACGTCTTTTACTATGTGTGGACAATGGTACATATAATTACTTGCGATCTGTGCCAGTGCTTTCCAATGTCTATAATAGTGAGACTCTGGTGGGTAACTTGCTTTTTAAGCACCATAGCTTGGTGGTTGGAGGAAATAATGTCTTTTTTCCAAACTCCACTCATTGTCTCTCTCTTCCAAGTGGATGGTTTGCATCCATAACGGTACTGTCCATTTTCATTAAAATATACGGTTCCTTTGCGGTGTTTCTCTAAAGAACTACATACAATTTGCGCAGCCTTATGATGAGAGAATTCTCACCCAGAGTCTGAAAACCATGCATGACTAATTGCAACATATATCTCACATGATTTTGCTGGGCCCTTTCATCAGCAATACAAGCTTGCTTGCTTATTTCCTTGGATTCCTCGTGGAACAAAGGGCCTCGATCTGATTTGGAAGGCTACCGGAATAAACTCCCTTGAAACCACAGAATCACTCCACTACTCAAAGCAGCACTCCTCGGAAGTGCCCACATCCTCCGTAAAACCTTGGATCTCCCAGAATCTTGGTAAGATTCCGAAACCTTGGTTCACAACAGACAGTCAGAGGTCGCGAAAAGAGGCTGGACATTAATTGAACTAAATAGGAAAATATACACGCAATAGCCTCTTATGATCAAAGTCAACCAACGGTAAGAAGATATAGAAAAAGGAATGCATAAACTATGGCAAGAACGATATCCAGGTGATATTAATTATCAATGAACAATTGCTCCTGGACCAGAAAAGACCAGTCATGCACAATAACCTCTTACTATCGTAGAATTAAAAATAATTGAACAGCAACAAACTAATTTAAGAAATATGGGTGACTACCACACTGCAAAATATAAATAATGAACTAACTGATGAAGAACAATGAATGTTTGAAGAAATAAACGATTTCATGGACAATAATAAATCACATGTAGGAAAACCACCACACAAGACTACAAAATAACAAAGCTTTAATAAGAGCAATTCACAATACAAATAAAGTAGAAAGGTACATTTCCACAAAAGATATTACAGAAACTGTGAGTCTATATATGTTGGAGCAAATTGATTGAAAAATATATAATAACAACCAAATTACAAAGAAACCATCAGTATCATTATGGAAAAGAAGAAATAAAATTGAGTGTACTAGGAAAAAAGCCATATGACAGCAGCAGTACATAACAATGGAAAACTGAAACAGGCATTAGTTAACAAATACCATATAAATTATAGAAATATTAAGACCGCAAGAGGTCAGCAATTCCAACAGAACAAAATATTCAAAACTGACCCTAGAAGACTATATCAAGAATCCAACGGAAATTCCAGAATAGAACCACAGATTCTATGAGGAACTGAAAGACAACCATAAAGACACGCTGCAGCAATGCAACATCACAATCACTGAGGAAGATATTAAGAAAACGTTAAGAAAGATGGCAAACTGGAAAGTGCAAAGTTTAGACCAAGTACAAATATTCTTTTAAAAAAATCTTCCCTCTTTATATGTTAGAATTACTGACTAATTTCAAGGCATATTAAACAAACAAGAAACCTTGCCAACCTGGATGATAAAAGGGAAAACAATCCTGATTACGAAAGATCCAGAGAAAGGCACACATCTAACACATATCGGCCAATTACATGCTTATCAACAACCTGGAAATTATCAAGAATTATATTTGATACAATAATGTCCCATCTTGAAATAAGCAAAATATTAACAAATGAACAAAAGGGTGGTAGTCTAGGCAGCAGAGTAGCAAAGGACCGATTAGCAATTGATAATTTATATGATAATGCTATAGTTACGGATAGCAAGAAACGAAGAACAAATCTTGCCATGGCATGGACTGACTACCAAAAGGCCTATGATTCAGTTCCATGGATACTTCAAACAATGAACATGTACAAAATAGCACATTCACTACAAAGCCTTTTACAAGTATCAATGACAAGCACTAAAACAATCCTAACATGCAACAATACAGAAATTTCAAACATTTTTCAAGGAGATTCTTTATCACCACTACTGTTCTGCAATGCCCTAAATTCTATGAGTCGAGTCATTCAGAAAACAGGATTATGGTACAAAATGAAATCGAGACATATTATCAGTCATTTACTGTATATGGACGATATAAAGCTTTAGGGTAAAAATGAACATAATATCAATTCGCTGATCAGAATTGTCAAGAAGTGTTGTGAGGATATTAACATGAAATTCGGCCTTGAGAAATGGGAGAGAAAGAAAGGCAAAATCAAAACAACAGAAGGCCTACAATTCGACATTGGAAAAATTAAAGAAGTTTCACTGGGAAAAGGTTATAAATACCTGGAAATACTGCAACATCAAGAAAAGTAGCAGAATGAAATAAAGTCCAAAACTAAAAGATAGCATAAAAATGAGTTAGACATGCTCTAAAATCAGTGTTAAATGGAGCTAACAAAATATAAGCCCTTAATGATTATGCAATACCTGTAATTAGCTCTACTGGAGGTATCATAGATTGGACTACAAATTAAATAAATAAACTAGTCAGATAAACAAAAACTACTCACAATCCAAAAGCAGATGTAGACAGATTACATGAATCTCTGAAAATGAAACGCAGAGGACTAATGAAAATCAAAATTGTCGTTGAAAGAGAAGTTATAGTCCTAAGAGACTACATGTGGAATAACAGCAAAGATGAGTCACTGATAGAAGCAATAAGGAAATATTGAAGAAACAGACCTTATCAAGTAGATGGAGCCCAAATCCTCTCCATGGTCAATATGTGTGACAAGCTAATGAATATGAATTATCAACAAAACATTCAGCATACAGGTCGTTAAAAGAAGCAGGTTTGAAAGCAGAAACGAAGCACATGATCAGTCACTAAACACGAAATCATACAAAACGAAAATCATAAAAATCTGAAAAGATTTGTGGTGGAGTAAATTTGCCGATCCTATTTCTAAACTCAATTGTTTTTTCTAACTTATACTAAAAGGAAATTGTAGTGATATTTTTTGATGAATTGTGTTGTATTTCTTCTTAAGTGTGGAGACATACACGGACAATATCCCATCTTATAATACGAAAAGATTAATATGGTATTTTAATGCTCAGTGATTATTGAGGCATATAAAATTATATTATCATTATTTCTAAAACGCGTTGAATTAACTATTCTTATATCTTAAAACCAACATTGAATGTTATCTTGTGAATAGCTATTCGTTTCGTATAATCAATTATGATGGAAGATTCACTGTAATGTTTGAAATGTACTCCTAATAGAACAAATGTTATCACGGTGGTTAACATCTCAATACGGAGGGGAGTATATAGTGGAGAAAAGTTGCCATCCCTATTTCTAAACTTAATTGTTATATAAATTGTTAAATGTAAACATGATCCTGCCTTGGGCATTGTTTATGATGGTATCTTTTTGTAAGTTGGAGTAAACAACTCAGGTAGAGAATGTGCTAGAGATTGCTGATGTAATCTAAGCAGGTGTTTGGTGGACGAGTAGTCTTTATTCTCCAGAAGTTAAGATTAACAACACAGGCAAGGGCTGAGATCAAAGTTTATCTTTAGAAAAGAATAATATTTTTCTAATCACTTTGAATTTGGTGTGGAAAGTATCTGGTCACGAAAGGCAGCTGTTAGCGTAATGGGGAAAAAGAATTTCTAGAAATTTGGGATGCTGAAATAACCGGACTTTCTTCCCAGTTCCTGTGGTTTGTTGAGTTATAAACTGCTATGACTGGTAAATTTGAGAAGTCTTTACCCCTTATGTGTAAGTGTAAGGACACGCTGCACTCAGTTGATGTATGAAGGCAAGGAATACTTGACTACATCATATAATTCCTGATATAAGGAAGTTACTGGAAATTGCTACATTTTTGTTTTGCTTGAGTGAACTAATACAGCAAAGGAGCATTCAGATTTCTCAAAAGAACAGCAGCTCATGGAAAATTTCTACAAAGTGTTAGAGGAACATGTTGAGAACTGACAATTCTCTTCTGAACAATAAACTTATGAAATTGTTATGAAAGTGCATGAAAGGCTTAATGAATGGCATCGTCTTGTCTTGGTTATATACAAACCATTATCGCTTATATCTCCTATACTTCATTTCTGGTCTGTGATATGATTTATCCTGATTTATGCTGAAACTAATCTAATGAATTATGTGTTAGGATATAAGACTGTATCAATAATTGAAATTATTCGAAATTGGTTTCATGGAAATATTGATGTCAAATAACCTCTTAATTGTATTTCTTATATGTATAATTGATTGTTCATTTAATAAATTTATTGTTAAATTCATTGACCTTCTCACACATATTGATAACCAAATGCTTGAAAGGTAGTGAGTAGATGGTGCTCTCGCTAAATATAAATTAAAGGCGGATTTATCCTCTCCTTTAGTAAGACGTTTTCCACCTACGTAAATATTGTGTGATTGCAAATGATTGTCTTTAATGTTGTGGAAGAGAGAAAATGATTACAGTGCCCTCATATCCGTCAAATGAGAGAGACAAGTAGTGTCATATGGAGAGTTATTAATAACATAAATTAAGATCCTCATCACTTTTAATTAGTTATAGGTGATTAATAATAATAATAATAATTGTAGCCTATAACTAAGGTGGCGTTAGTGTCCTAAATTCCAAATGCAGACTCTGCAAATCATGAATGAAACATCTGGGTGTCAGTTTCTGGCTGGAACAGAATATACCAAAGGACACAACGAAGTGGTACAAATCCTACATAGAATCATATGACTGTGTAAAACTACCAGAAAGAGCATGGATGCACCAACCAGAAGCAGTCATCGAAACAGAAGTCAAAATACTGTGGGACTTTGAAATAAGGATGCTTCGAGATATTGCTGCGTGAAGACCAGACATTGTAGTTATCAATAAGTCTAACTGAACAATATCAATCATCTATGTTGAGGTTCCAAGTGATAGAAACATCAAAACAAAAGAATAAAAAATAAAAAATACCAGAATATTAGATTAAAAATCCACAGACTGTGCACTGCAAAATCAGAAGTAATGCCTATAGTGATAGGATCTTTGGGGAACATAACACCTGAATTGGAAGGCTTGCTAAATAAAGTACCTGGACAACACAAAATTGCCCCACTGCTAAAAGTATCACTCCTCCCCACTAACAAGCCCTGAAGTATCGGAAGCCTTGAACACCATGAATGTAGCGGTTCTACTTTGAAAACAGCGTTTCATTATGTCTGTCTAGACTTTAGAGTCTAGACTGACACTTTTGGCAATGTCATTCTTATTATTTTCCCTAGTGCCACCGACCATAGAAATACTCTCAAAGCATTACTCACCCTAGCACTCAACTTGTCATAAAAATAGCACTTTATTAAGTCGTTTTCATAATAATGATTATCTCTTCTTCTTAGTAGTAGTAGTAGTAGTCATACTGTGACGCCAATGCCACCTAGTTAATGGTTATGATTATTATTGTTAATTAATCATCCATAACTAATTACAAGTAATGAGAATCTCAATTTATGTGTTATTAATAATTCTCCAGAAGACACCATTCGTCTCTCTCACTTGACGAATATGCGGGCGCTGTAAAAATTTTCTTTCTTCCACAACATTAAATATAAACATTTACCGTCATACAATATTTCCACAGTTGGAAAACTACGTACTAAAGGAAAAGATAAGTCCGTTATTTAATCCAAATTTAGCGATCCCCCATCAACCCACTTTCTTTTTCGACATAAGATTATCAAATATCAATTTGATAATCGTAAAAAGGTCAATAAATTTATTAAATCAACAAACAAATATACACATGACAAATAGAATGACGAAAAGATTACTTGACATCAATATTTCCACATTTGAATAATTTCTATATTTTACAATAACTGTGAGAAAGTAAATCTGCCCCTCTCGATTTTTAATTTTAATTGTTATTTTAAGTTGCTAAATTGTCAGAGTGGCTCGACCTTGGACACTTCTTATGGTGTTATTTTGAAAATGTCTGAGTTTGAAGTAAACAGCCTAAGAGAAGAATATTCTAGATTTGCTGATCTAGTGGAAACTGAGTGAGCAGTTTTATTTAATTATCTAATGATTATGATTTATGAGAACGAGACTAGCCAATGGACTGAGTTTAAGAAGTTTACTTGTAGTAGAGAATTTTGCTGTCCATTCATTTTTGAATTTGAAGACAAAGAGAGAAGTCTGGCTCTGAAGGCAGTCGTTAGCTTGAGTGTCAGCAAGCAGCCTTCTTCTTCTGATTTCTTCTTTCTTTGTGTCTCATTCTGTGAGTGTGAGTTCGACCCTGAGCTGGGAGTCTCAAGTGGAGCCTCAAGTTCAACTTTCAAGTTCCTAGGTACCCTTCTTCATTCGTTAACTAGTTTTGACTTGAGTGACCAGGAAAACGCGGGAAACTTGCAAAGTGTGTTGCAGAGTGTGTAAGCATAAGGGAGTATGCTACACCCCTACTTTTGATGTACCAAAGCAAGCATGCTAAGTACATCAGTCCAGTAAAAATAAATAACACAATCATTATGATAGTGTTCTGCTCAAGAAACTGACGGCAAGAGAGTGCCAGGTCTTTGAGAGGAACGACGTGTCAGTGTTTTCTTGCGCACAAGGTGGGAACACACGCTGAGCGTGGACATTTTGACATTGTAATATTTTGACACTGTGACGTGATTGAAAAGGCCAGTGAAAAGACTGGGGAAGCTGTACTTAATCCAGGACATGTTAATTTATACATTTAATTCTAATAACTCCATTTCTATTCTCTGATGGGACAAACCTGCAATTTGTATTGATTATCATTGAACTATAATTAGCTGTAATCTTATTATTACACACATACACACACACACATATATATATATCACACACACACATATATCACACACACACACACACACACACACACACACACACACACACACACACACACATATATATATATATATATATATAGAGAGAGAGAGAGAGAGAGAGAGAGAGAGAGAGAGAGAGAGAGAGAGAGAGAGAATGTAAACTATAATTACCCGAACGTGGCTTTGTGGAATATTGATGTAAAATTATCTGTTTCATTGTATTTTTCATTTGCATAGTTGATTTTTCTTTTAATAAATTTATTGTTAAATTTATTGACCTTTTTACTCATATTCATATTTGATAATCTTATGTCAGAGAAAAAAGTGGGTGAATGGGGGCTCGCTAAATATAGATTAAAGTGGGATTCGTCTTCTCCTTAGAAAGAAGTTTTCCACCCGCAGAAAACCTTAAATGATTGTAAACATCGTTTCATGTTGTAGAATTGTGAAAACGTTTACAACGCCAAAATATCCGCCAAGTGAGAGATGAATGGTGTCTGTTGGAGGATCATTAATAAAAATAAAATTAGTTATGAAATATTAATTTAAAAAAATAATCATTTCATTAATTGAGTGGCGCATCTGTCACAATAACAAAATAATACAATTCAACTATTCAATACAACCACAGGATAGAACTTATCAGAAGCAGAATTATAGTTATTAGAGATAAGCCATAATAGTCTTTTGAAACAGTCACAAGTCTTTTGTTCACATCAACACGTCTCTCTCTTTACACATTCAAAATACTGAAGCATTGTTATTTTCTCAATACCAACTATGCAACTCTTCACCGTGTTAGTTCCTTCAAGCAGAATAACAATTGTAGCGATTTCTGGTAACTTCTCTGTACCAGAAATTGTTCACGTAATCAGCATATCTTGTCTCCATACATCAAAAAAGTGTAGTGTATCTCCGCACCTAAAAATTGCTCCCGCCTTTTCCACGGTCGGACATATCGGTGTACAAACAGTAACCAAGATCCAAATCACTGTAGGGAAGAAGTATAAAAAAGCTGCTTAACCTGAAAAATATAATCAGGAAGGAAACCTAAATTTCCAATTTATCACTGTATAACTTATTCCTTCTTGCATTCCAGTCCCAACTTACAGTTTCCTGCCCATGTATTTATTAGCCTGGTACACGCAGACAGCTTAATAAATACTGCATATCAATACAATGTCAAGTGTTAGCACATTACATACAAGCATCATAGTTCAAACATTTGTAGAAACAATAAGTCTACTTACATAATACATCTATACGTAAAACATAAATATAACTTATCAATAGCAAAAATGCATGCATTCTCTCTCAACCAGTCAGCTAACTTACCATCAAGCTAACGGCTGCTTTTCAAGATCGGACTTCTTTGCCACTTCAAATTCAAGCGATCAGACAATAGATTTCTCTCCATCGAGTAAACTCTTAGATGTCAGCCCATTGGCTGATCTTGTTCTCGTAAATCATAACCATTGGATAAATAAAACTACTGATCCAGTTGAACTAGTTTGCATTACATAAGCAATTTCTAGCATATTCTTAACTTGGGTTGTTTACTTCAAACTCTGATCTTACAAAACTACCATTATATGGAGTGTCCAAGGTAAGCTTACTCTGACAATATAACAGTTTATATAGCAATTAAGTATTAAAATACGGATAGGCAAATTTACTCTGCCACAATGTGGCTCAGCAAAGAACAATTCTTAAAAAGAAATTATTGACAAGCAACTATTTTATTGACTAGGTATAATCTCATTTCATTTAAATTATGGGTTTGTTTCTGGCACACTTAGATTATCTTAATTATAGGTTGTTTTCTTTGATATAATGTGAATGGATGAAAATCCCAATTTCTTAATTATAATTTGAAATAAATTTTAATTAATTGAACAAATATCTTTTTACACCTTAAACCATGGGTATCCAAATTGACTTTTCCCTATTACTTTTGAGTCTCTCTATCTACGTACTTGGAAAGTATACACTATACAATTGTAGAACTTAATTAATGAAATCGTTTAACTAAAATACAGTCTTATAGAAATGATATAATCAATTTTTAGCCAGTATATAGAAGTAGCCTTTTCATAAAAATGTCACATACTTTTTGGATAGTTATAATGCTAGATGTAAATTATAGAATCATATCTAAAAATGTTTACATTAGATATTTCGTATAACTATTTTGTTTTTAATATTTCGAAGTGATAACAATATTTACGTTGTAATTAAATAAATTAAACATTCTTGAAAATTTTTGAATCTTTACATTAACAGTATACAATCACCTAATATTTAATGTTTACAATATTCTATTATCACATTTAAGAACAAATGTTTGTGAATAAAAATATGTAATCCATTCAAACAACATTTAGAAATAACTTCTTTGTATTTAAGAGTAATCTTGTGTTTTCTTTCCAAATCGAATACTACACGGTTTTATGATAAAATTTCCACATTGATATTCATCATGATAGAAAGGTAATAGGTTAAACTAACAAAATATCAGTATATAGACTCTAGAACTGGAGAAAATACTGATGTAACTGTTGCTAATTTATTCTAAGCATGGATGAATTTTGGCAACATTAATCTAGAGTTAGCTCTAACAGTAATAATTGTTTCATAAATAAAATTAATTAAACCTCTTCAGTATGGCTAAATGTATAGTCTTCAATACAAAGTTTAAGAACTTCATTGTAGAGAATTAGGCTAGATCGATTCTGTTTTTCAAATTCAGACAAGTATTGCATTTATATAATTTAAACAATATAATAATATATAATTTAAACAATATTTCAAAATCTTTCATGAATATAGAATTCTAAAGTAGACCGAGTAAAATATTCTACAACGTAAGGATATCGCTTTACACGTAGGCCTATACATATCATTGATATTTATTATCTGAGGTTACAGACCTGTGGATCTTTCCCCTTTTTGTTTGTTTGTATTGCATTGTACATTTAATTATATTCATTGAATTATAGATTTATACAATTGGACATATAATTATATTGAAACCTGTCGATACCAAACGCGTTGTTACTATGGACGCTAGAATGCGACGGTATTTTCAAAATGGCGGATGATTGGCGACAGTGTATTTGTCCTAGTGTCCTCTCCATGTATAGAGCTCAGTGCGTAGGTTTGATGTCTAGATGTCACATATGAAATACGCACCGTTACAAGCAAACGACGAAGAATAAGTTGTTAAATCATGAAGCAAAAGATATGTGATGGATAGCAGTATTGGACTAACGCATAGCTACATGGAACATTTAACAAGGGGGACACTTAGATAAGAGAACATGTAGCTAAGGGAACTCTTAGTTATATAGTAATAAAGTTGTAAGAGTATTAAAGTTTATTAATTAAACAAGGGAGATTAAACATAATTCATTCAATGTTATGGCGGTGTTAATGACTGAGAAAAAAACAGTACATTTTTATAGAATTACCACATACAAATCCACACTATAATTTGTTACGGCTTTCATTAAATTCATTTCACATTAAAGCCAAAAGCCAACGAAATACGTAATGCAGATACATTTATTTTTAATAAAATATTTTTTTTATATTCAAAGATCTCTTAAAACCCACTCAACTCGAAACGAAGAAATCGACTAGCCAGTCTAGCAGCTGTTCTCTACAGACTGTCTACTTAAACACTATTGAAGTGGACGAGGCGATACACCAAGGATCTCTACCAGTAAAAATCGAACTGAATTTACTCAATTACTCTGCTGATTTCCTCAACCAACGGCTTCCAGGATTTTTTGTCCAACCCAATACATGGTTTACCTCATATGGAGAGTCTGGTCTTAGCCTGTTGCTATTGAAGTTTACGCCTTGGAATTCACTCCGGCCGCTTAACCTAATTGTTTTGTACAAATTGACTGTTACGCTAATAGACGTTCCGGATGGTTGTCTAAGGTCACTTAGTGCTGAAAACACTGCTCTTGTTATCAGAAATCTGTTATTGAATGATTTCAGGACTGACACACAGGAGGAGACTGATGGCGAGCAAAGCACAGATGCACGAGTATGCAATCAGATTATCAAAGAAAACGAACAGTGAGTGATACTGCCACTGTATTATGTCTCTTCTATCTATCTATCTATCTATCTATCTATCTATCTATCTATCTATCTATCTATCTATCTATCTATCTATCTATCTATCTATCTATCTATCTATCTATCTATCTATCTATCTATCTATCTATCTATCTATCTATCTATCTATCTATCTATCTATCTATCTATCTATATCCACTTTATTTTTGCAATTGAATCAGTCTGAAATTCATTATTTACATTGATGTTCGTTTTACGCATTTTCAGGACTGCAAGTTTTGTGTTCCAATGCTGTGAAAAGAATCTTAATGGTGACGTCGCATGTGAGGAAGCAAAACCAAATTTTTGGTTAAACATAATAATGCAACTATACATTCCCATCTTCATTGTACTGTACTTATTCAGTCCCACTCTAATGGTCTACTTCTTGGACTTCGACATACAAACAAAATACCTATTTGATATCTTCGAACCTGCTCTAAAACCATTTCGATTTGTCTACACAAATGACCGCAATAGTACGAGAAGCAATGCTCCGGTGTGTAAATATTAATGGGTTGCGTTTTGCATATATATTTTCCTATTTTCCCACTTTTATTTCTTGATTATGTAAATCTCGCACGTGACAGAATGAATTTAATCTTCAACAATTGCACTATTTGATATTATTGGTTTGTAAATATCAAAATCAAACCATATTAAAAATAGCAAACAAAGAGAAATAATATTGATTTATGTATCCTTGCAGGTACTGAAATAAACACGAACGATGTATATTGTACTTTTACTCGCTATGTTCTGTTGTGAAAATAATGTTAATCAGTGATGGTAATGTATATAAGATTCAGTACGAGTATTTTATTTCCAAGAAAATTCTTATAAGTAATACTTAAAAGCGTAAACTTTTAAAAGTTTTTAAAAAGTTAATTGGATAAAATTTGGCTTACGAACTTAAGAAGGATAGCTCACTCAAATGAAAATGTGTTATCAATTATTAATTTAAATAATAAAATAGGCCATCTGCAAACAATTAATTTTAGTTGTCACGCGATAGCGTGGGTGCATTTATTATAATTAAATGATTAATCAGAAGTACAATTGCTTCGTATTGACTGATGGCACATGCTATTTATATTTTATATGCGGGCAATAGTGCATGACTAACGTATAAAATTTATGTGAACATTCGAGACTGTTCGACAGGTCGGTTGCAATGCATAGCGCGTTTACGGCGTCATTCCTACTTTACGGGAAGGAGATGCCAGAACTACCACAGTGAACAATCAAACTTTGAAACTGTTAAAGATAAATTTAATTTTCTCCGACGTTGAGGAATTACTTATGCGAGGGAGAAATAAAAGTACACGAAGGTCTCGGAAATTTTATTTAAACAACCTGCGAGATATCCTGTATATTGTGCTTTGTTTCATGATTGTTTATTGAAAACTTATTACTATATTTGGTGTATTTCTTTCAATTTTTGCTTTAATTTCAAGGATTGGTTAATGCACTTGGCTTAGATTAACGAATACACTTAGCCTAGACTTGGTAAGTGCACTTAGCCTACATGAAGACGTGGTGAAATGCACTTTTATTAAGACTTATTGAATGCACTTTTATCAAGACTATGTGAATGCACTATCATCAAGTCTTCGTGAATGCACTTTCATCAAGATTTAGTGATTGACACAGATTTAGTGAATATGCTTAGAGTAGTCTTGGTGAGTACTCTTAGCCAAGTCAAGACTTGGTGAATACACTTTTATAAACACTTCGTAATGCACTTTTATCATGAATTGGTGAATGCACTTTTATCAAGATTTGACGAATATACTTTAAGAAGACCTGGTGAATGCACTTTTATCGAAACTTGGTGAATATACTTAACTTACAGCAAGTCTCAGTGAATAGAGTTAGCCGCATCATTACGAGTTGGTGAATGCATTTTTATTAAGACTTTGTGAACCAATTTAAAACGTTGATCTTTAATAGTAATTCCAGTCAGATCAATTTTAGTGTGGAAAAGTTAATAGCAAATTCAATCAGCCCATATTTACTGTAACAGTTGCTTATTTCTTATTGAATAATGTCTTAATACTTTACAGGTGTGCACATCACATGTGAAAGGAGAAGAGCGCTTCAAATGCATGTCTGCCAAAACTGGTGGTGATTACAAGTCAAATCGAGTAAAACTGATAATAAAGTCACAACGCCTAATTACACAACAAGATGTCCCTGTCGGGATGTTTATGCTAGTACACAATTTGTTCAAATGTCGTTTTCGTCACATACGTTTGTTTGAAGGAGAAGAAAATGAGAAACACTACTGCAACCTCCCGTTGTATTGTAATTCTTACAATTTTAAAGTGTATAAATTCTTTCAGGTTCTTTTAAAATTGGCCTTGTTACATATTTTAGCGCTCCCACTTTCCTACTTGTGTTATAGAAAGTTTCACACTGACGAAGAGCAGTTTGAAGCGAGAGAGAAAACAGCGAAGGCGATGAATGTGACTTTTTCGGCAAAGACAGAAAAAAACTTATTTTACGTACATGTCTCATTTTTATGCGTTATGTATCTGTTTCTTTTCGTAAATGTATTTGGCTACCCTTGGAAGTACGTAAGGCCAGTGTTCAAGAAGACATTTCAGAGTCAGATGGATAATAATTCAACTGTTGCAATGCGTTGCATCATAAAGATCTTGCGATATCCCTTTAAATATCGCACCTGTACCTGCTGCTGTCCGTATTTGTGCTACTGTTTTCTCAGTTTTGTCCCCATACTCATCTCCAGGATTATGGTATCCTCACTCTACCATCTAATATCCCATCTGAGCTGCAATCTGTGCTGCAAGGTTAACCTCGATCGTGAATTGGTGAGCTTACTAAAAATGAAAAGCAGTTGTAATTATGAATGGATTTTGAAAATGTAAATTGTTACCTATGCTAAACATATCAAATAATTTTAAAATATTATTATTAAAAATCATTTTATAAAAAAAATACATATATAATAAACATTCGATGAATATGATGACATTTTTTTCAAGAAATACAAGGTGAAAAAATTCATTACACTGTCATAAGAAAATGTTCACCGAATTTCTTTTTCAAAATGCAAATACAATTGCAAACTGAAGTCCATTTTTGTCTTCAGAAATTGCAGGAGAAGAAATGACCAGTTTCAAAAGAATATTTGAATAAACAAATACAATGAAATTGCACAATTTATATTGCAAGTCCATTGTTGATTAAATGCAAAAGTACTATTTATTCTGCATAATTTTCAGTCCTAAGATATTTTCTGAAAATTATTTCCTCAAGTTGAATATAGTCCTTTGCATGCATTCCAATCCTCGCTATTTGAAATTAAAGGGTCTGATTTGGGCAAATACAGGTCAGCATCTATCATCAAGCTGATTTATTAATTTTCCAATGAAAGATTCTGATGAATAATTATTTATTATAATTATCTAAGAGCATCATATGTATGACACGTACCTGTTCCTCAAACTAAGAACATCACAGGTAAGAGAGGTACTTGTTTGTCAATCTAAGCTCATCACAGGTAAGACAGGTACTTGTTCATCAGTCAAAGGGCATCAGAGTTATGATAGGTATTTGTTTGTCAATATAATAACATCACAGATAAGAGAGGTATTTATTTGTCAATCTAAGAGAATCAGTGTAATGACAGGTATTTGTTTGTCAATCTAAGATCATCACTGGTATGACAGGTTCTTGTTCGTCAATCTACGAGCACCACTTGTATTTAGGGTACGTAACTTCTTTTCACTTTAGGGAGCTAGGTGACCATGAGATCTAGGAATTGGTCTCGCATGCTAAAGCTTAATCGTCACCCCGTTTTTATACCAAGTATTTCTCTCCCTCCCATCCCAACTTGATCATGGTAGTTGGAAATTTTCATCTTACACGCTCGATCTAGCTGACGGTGATCAAGATTCACCTCGATGGTAAAAGATTAGAGGGTTTTTTTTAAAAGGAGTTATATATATATATATATATATATATATTGTGTTGATTAAATCAATTTATGGATTTCCTTGGTTCATACCCAAAAAGGTGAGTTATCCAATCGTTTAAACTTTACATATAAGATCTTAACACTTTAATTGTAACTGTACATATGCTAACCCACAAAACTGAGTCCTCTTCCACAGGTATCACTAAAAGCAAGGTGATCATTTAAAGATAAAAGTATGAGCTGTTTAATAGACCAGATCTGAAATAAAGAAAACAGGAATAGTAATAAAAGTACATATTAATGTATGTGAAAATATCTGTATTAAGAGGTGTTTTTGAAAGTTTTTGACTATGAGTTAAAAAGCAGATCATATAATGTGACCTTGATTCGAGAAAGAACATTGATCATGTTTTGATTTTCATGAAAAGAGGCAGGACGCAAGTAAGAGAAAAAGGGCTGATAAAGCATTTTTTAATTGAAAAATATGGTCTCATTTAAATTTATTATTCATTGTACATTAATGTACGTGGGGTATGTGACTATTTTGCGTAGGTTAGACTGAATTATACAGAAGAATACATATATCGTTATTGAAGCACTATACCAAAGTAATTTCATGTTTGTCTGCAATGTAGTAACTCGTTCTAATGACTAGATTTTAAGAAAAATGCAATAGGAATGTGCCACATTATTCATAAAGGCTACCAATCGTAAATATTAAGGGCTAACAATACTATTATTAAAATTAATGGATACAAAAGGCAATTTCCGAGCAGTATTAATTAAATTTAAAAGTAAGAAACTGTCTAAATTGGTTGACTTATATTTATTTGTTAGTTAGCATCTGAAATGCCCGTATTTTATGTTTTTATAATTATTATATATTAATGTGACAAATAGTTTCGCTATTACCCAATATTTAATCTCTTTTTATATGGATTTTTATATGCATAAACACATTCAGTATATATTTTATTACTATGAGTACTTATAATTAGATATGTTTAAAGTAGAGGTCGTGCTCTGCACATTAAGAGGAATGTTAATGGATGTGACATTTTGCTGGGAGATGGGCGAGACGTTAATTCTCTGCCACTCCGGGCCACCCCGGGCCACCCGTAACCGTAGCTCATCCCCAAAACACACTTTCTCGTTCACCACACGTATTACAAAGATAAAGGACAGATAATATAGAATAGAAGAGTGATAGTTTTAGAAGGTAGCTCGAGCCTCTGATATATACAGCCAGGATAGTAAGTGACAGATTACAACATATAACATGTGAGTCACACTAATATTGGTGATCCAAATATCAACAATAAATGTATTCAACAAGAAATAACATAAGATGGCATGGTTACATACAACAAATAGTTTAACAGTTACAATTTGAGTTTATAAATGTTATAGTTCATAATTATGACCACGTGGTGTCATAAGAGAATGTCCATTTTGAGTCCTATGGCACGGTAGTAATTTAGTTCATTTATATAAATAAACTATAAATGAGTTTATAAGAAAACACTGAATGTTTTCGAGTGAACTCTAAAAGTACTTTGCTTAAAGTTCTATTGAATTTGATTGTGTCTTGACTGAAGTTGAGAAGTTGTTTACTTTATAAATACATAAATTTAGGTTTGCCGGACATCCTGTACAGTATACCAGTGAATGTTGTAGCAGACATGCATGTGCTTAATTGAACAGGTCTTTTATCCATATGTCATTTGGTTCTGGTGCTGCTTTGCAGTGCAATACTCATCAAAGTCAACATCCAAGATACAGTGGTTCCATTCTTGCAGTGTTCATCTCTCAGCACTTGTTGAATTGATATCTCAGTTAAGTCTTTCATCTGCCAGTAATATACACAGGTGCTAAGAATTCATCATATATATTCTCTGACAGAACAACTCTTACTTGGTCATCATACATTTAAATATCATAAGCGAAACATAACAAGATAAATTATAGTTAATGTTGAGAGATAAAAATGAATATAATAGTAGTTAGGCAAGCAAAACCACATACCTTCTGCAGAAATATATACAGAGGATGGTTTCCTGCTGCATTGATAACCAGCAATAAGGTTTGTAATATGATTCTAACTTATGAATGCTGGGTGACAAAATACATGTTGCTTCAATGGTCAGCTGCATTTGACTGATGATTTACATGTGAGTTTCTAGTACATTTGGGTGCTCGTAGTTGAGCGGTGCTCTGATTGGTTAGATTATAGTGAGTGTTTGGAACATTCAGGTATGTTTCCAGCCTGGGGATAATGGTCAGCCTTTCTGGAAAGTAGGTGTGCATGTAGTCTATTTTTAGAGGAAGGTATGTATGGGCTATATAAGCCATTATGTGACACCCCTAACTAAGAATAAAATTGGGGTTTTAAGTTTATTAAAATCCACACTAACCTTGATAACAAAAATAGCTAGTTTTACAGGTTAGCCATATATAAAAGTACATTAGGTTCATTATTTCAATAGTAGAGATGAGTATTCATAAAACTTTCACATGACAATTTGATACACAGTTACAATAGAATTAAAATATACTTTGAAAATGCAAAATTGTAGTGATAACAATGAACTCAGTTAATAAGGAAAATCATTATAATGGTTATCACATGTTGGGTTATATTTAATGAACCTGTTGCAGTATCAGACTCAAATGTATTAATTGTTAAATTTATTATATTAGTTCTAATGCTGACAACAGCCCAGGCAGCCTAATCTATCTTTCAATCTCTATGTCAGACCTATTTTGGGGATCCTTATTCATTTAACATAGCGACAGACAAATTATCTGATGTGCTTCTAGTTGACATTATCTTTCCCTTTGATTAATTATGACGTTTATAACATCCACATATTTCCAGCTCAGAACCCCCAGCCAACTCAGTCACACTAACAAATTAACCAAAATGTGGGTTTGAGATAAAACAAAAAAAAAAGATTTAATAATGAAAAGAAAAAAGAAACAATAGCTTTCGATTTCCAAAAACATACGTCAACCAATACCATCTATAGTTTGGATTATATCAGCAATTTCTAGCATTTTCTTTTCTCTGGTACTTACAGATATCGTCATACATAGTACCCAATGGTCACGACACATTTACATTTAACAAAGCATATAATATTTAAGTTTTAAAATAGGTACGGGCAAATTTATTCCATCACAAATTTAAATTTATCGATGAATTTGTTGCACTCTCTTTTAAATTACAAAATCTCTATGGAGTATTAGTTGGCATCTTTTTATTATATGCACAGCCCTCTCCAACTTTGTTTATTATATGGGAACGACAAATGAATGCAATGCATTAACGTGTTTTAACTGTTTCTATTTTCAGGTGAAGAAGGGCTTCTTCGTGTTTATATTTCTGTTCATTTATTATGACTTGGCCATATTGAC
Source organism: Sinotaia quadrata (assembly GCA_028829895.1). Classification (NCBI taxonomy): domain Eukaryota; kingdom Metazoa; phylum Mollusca; class Gastropoda; order Architaenioglossa; family Viviparidae; genus Sinotaia; species Sinotaia quadrata. The sequence goes on from CM054178.1 coordinate 87,214,657, forward strand.
GTACTTTATGGTCAGTCTTTTCTTTTCCATACTCATTGGCATCATTATATTCGGCGAGAAAGTAATCAAAATTTGTACAGGTGAGGCAATGTTTTTTCTAAACATTAAAGAACTAAAATAATAAATTGAATACAAATAACACTTTATGTAGTGATGGTACATGCTGCGATCCAAAAACAATGAAATAAAGAGAAATAATTGGTAAGGTATAATTTCACAAGTATTATAAAAGGCTCTGCTCAACAATCTACGTTTTAGAATAGGGATGTAATCAGAAATGTCCTGACAAACACATTTTAATTTGTAGAGAGAAATATAATTTCAAAGATATCTGTTTCTCGTTTCAATTTTGATCATTCGATTTTCTGTTCCGGATTTCTCTGTCACAGATGACCCAAGTTCACAATCCGAATGGCAGTGTATGTGCAATATATTTGACTATTTATTTCACTTAATTTGCATAAACCTTTCTGCTGCAAAAGACCCAAACTGTTTGGTAGACAATTTTCAAAACCCAGAACATTTAAAGACATTTGATGTACATATGAAGTAATTCGTAAAATGTAAAATTTATGAATGTATCAATTATTGTTTGCACATATTGTTTAGTGTATTAATAATCTATCTATCTATCTACCTACCGACCGACCGACCTACCTACCTACCTACCTATCTATCTATCTATCTATCTATTTATCTACGTATTGCATATATGTAATCATATTATTCATATTCATGCATTCTCGCTGAATCATGCAAATATATATTCATGCACTATGTATATCTTATTGCCAACAGCAATTGGTCTTTTGCTGACATATGGTCGGTCAACATTTCACAAAGTCTGGCAAGTCTATATGGAGTATCATAAAAGTGTCTTTGATATCATGATTAAAATTGCACAAAGTACTACTGGAGTGAGAAGTTCCGAGACTACAAGTGGGCAAGAAAACAATCAAGAAATGGGGCGAATCACTAGCCGTTTTATACCTTTGACAACAATAACTACACGGCAAGTAAAAACTTGTATAACCGTAGATTCACAAGTATTCCTTAAGGAGTTATCTTTTAATATTTTCATTTCATTCTGTAAAAGTAATTTAATTATCAATATTGATTATATATTTGGCAGGTATTTCTCAGGTTAATGAGTGCCCCTTAATACTGAGGACTATATTATCTTCTATCTATATTACACTTCTTGATGCATGCAGGTGTGACGTTTGCTGGGAGATGGGCAAGGTGTTAATTCTCCACCACCCGGAACAATCCGTAACCTTAGGCTAATCCTCAAAACACACTTTCTGACTGGCCACACGTGTTGGAAAGAAGGAAGATAGAGTAGAATAGAAGGGTGAGAGTCAAGAAGGTAGCTCCGAGCCCCCTGTTAGATATAGCCAGATATATTAATTAATTAAAGGTGACAGACTACAACATATAATATGTAAATGAGTTCCGCCAACAGTTGAGGTTTAAGTATCAATATTAAAATATATTCGAGAGAAATAAAATAAGATAGACTGGTTACATTTAGTGAATAGATCGATGGTTATAATTAATATTTATAAATGTATATCATTCCTAATCATGACTGTATAGTGTCATATAGACAGTTTGTCTGAGCCCTATGATACTGTTGTGCTTATTTGAGTTATGTTCATATAAGAGAAATTACAGGCAAAGCTGTACGGCTGTTGATTACAAGGCCCTTTATCTCAGGATGTACCTGACATTATCATCTAGGGTCCTAGTGGTGCTGTAGCAGAGGCACAAATGGTCCATTGAACCAGTGTTTCTGGCATTTGGGTCATTTCACTCTGGCATTGCTTTGCAGTTCAGTGCTCATCAAAAGTAAACATCAGAAATAACATGCTGATCTGCCAGTAAAAGCACAAGGGATAAGGAACTTGTCCACACGTGTTCTCTGAAAGAACATTCTTATGTACATAATGATCAATTAATCTAACATCCAAAGTGGAATTTCTAGCAGTACGGAATATGTTTAAAGTTAAGAATAAACAGTTATAATATTAGTTAAAGCAAAACGACATACCTATAGCAGTAATATTCACAGATGATGGTTTCCTGCTGCGTCTATAACTGGAAATAAAGGTGCTAGCTGCTATGCAGAATGATTATAACTTATTAATGCTGGGGGCCAAACAACATGGTGCCTAGATAGTCAGTTGTGTTGCTATGCTGAATTACAGATAGGTTTCTGGTACATTCCTTGTGCATGGTTGAGCTGCATTCTGAATGGTTCATTTAAAGTGACTTGTTACTCACTCTAGCCCAGGGGTAAAGGTCAACCATCCTAGTGGTAGGTTTGATTGTAGTCTGTTTTTAGAGGGTGGGTGTGGGCAACAGCAACATAATGTCATTATGTGACAACAGAGTCAATGATAAGATGGTGGCATTGTCACTGCTATACTCTGGGGTGACTTTGTAATAATGACTTATACCAACTATGTATAATTAGCTATGATACAAGACATCTACAAGTGCCGATGCAGAGTATGGGTCACTGGTTAAATATGTATATCCGCAACTGTTACGCCGATATACTGGTACGTCGCCAATTTGGCTCCGCCCCCAACTCAGAATTCAGCTGAGATTTAATGTTTATGAATAAAGATAATATATATATATATATAAAGATTATAATTAAACGAAGAGGACAAGACGTAATCATAACATTATCACTTGAACTACGAAAATAACGATAGAACTAACAAACACGCGTTTTAAATAATAACAAAGAAATTTAATAAAAAGAAAAAAAAGTTAACAATATTTAGAAAATTAAGTTCATCCTAAGCCAGTTCACTTCACTAAAGTCACGTTCCGGCTGGGAACATAGCTTACGCACTGAAATGACGTCAGTCTTGTAGACTTGGATTTTGCCAGTCAATAGATCGCCACATCCCAATTCAGCCGGGCCAAGTAGAACGGCCACACAGGCACAGCCACACAGGCAAGCAAAACAGGCAACTATAAATGAGCAGCGATAACAAAATAAAAACCCTGCAACACAAACAATTGCAAAGCCTAAGTGTCCAGTCCAGTGCTCTATTAATAAATGCTAAGTTTGGCATTGGCCTCTGAAAGGAAGAATATGAACATATTCAAAATAAAACATAGTATATAACATCCTAATAAAACCTAACCATTCATATAAATGCAAAGACGTTTTTACCTATATAGTCAGGGTTTTCTCTGCGTAAATATGACCCAGTATTTTGGGAAGGACTCTTCTCTCCAGTCGTCACCCTCAGACGATTTTTAGGAAGTAGTGAAGATAAAATTTTCACTGTGGCTTTTATTTCCCTGCGTCTATTAGACTCGCTTCTGACCTGTCCAGTTCTCTAGCGCTAATACGATTACGCTAACAACTCTAATCGCACCCGCCGGTCACACACTGACCACATATGCTCCACAGACATCCAAGACCGGTCAATAAATCTCCCCCCATCCTTCACACTCATTCGTTCAGGACCTCTCTTTTAAATCAACAGGGCGCAATACGCACTCGTTCTATCGTTCAATTTAAATTCAACAAAATGAAAATTTAATAATAATAATAATATATATATATATATATATATGGGAACATTCCCACATCACACAAAAAGGCATCTTCCCACAATTCTAACCATCAGATTATAAATATATACTTAACATCGACCTGACATGTTGACCCATATTCTCAATGGTGGGCATCCACATTCAAAGGTTCACTTTGTGTCTGACTTCTTAATTTTACTGTGAAGTTTTGCTGGAAAAGGAACAAGATGTGAATTCTTCACCACCCAGGGCTGCCCATAACCTTAGGCTAATCCCCCAAACACACCTTCTGGCTGGCAACACGTGTTAGAAAGATGAATGATAGATAATGTAGAATGGAAAAGTGATAGTTCTAGAAGATAGATCGAGCCCCTTAATACATACAGTCAGAATAGTATGTAAATACAGGAAACAGACTACAACATATAACAGGTAAGTGAGTTATGGTAACATGAGTGGTCTATGTATTAACAATGAATGTATCCAACAAGGAATAACATAATAACACAACAAGATTATATAGCAAATAGTCCAAGAATTACAATTAGAGTTCATAAATAGTTATAATGCATAATCACAACAATGTGGTGTTGGAAGATAATGTTTATTTTACATCCATTGGCACTAGTAGTTATTTGGTTCATTCATATTAGCAAACTTCAAATGAGTTTATAAGAGAACACTGATTGTTTCTGAGAGAATTCTAAAAGGACTTTGATTAAAGTTCAAGTGAATCTTAACTGAAGCTGTGCAGTTGTTGAATTTATAACTACATAACTTTAGGTTTACCTAGGGTCCCAGAATGTCATAGCAGATGAGCACATGGTCTGTTGAACTAGACTTTGGCCCATGGGTCATTCTGCTATGGTGTTGCTTCATGTTTCAATACTCATCAAAGTCAACATCCAAGATAATGAGGCTCCATTCTGGCATTATTTATCACTCAGTGCTCATCTAATTAATGTCTCAGATAAAGTGTTGATCTTCCAGTAAGATACACAAGGGCTAAGAATTTGTCCTCATGTAATCTCTGACAGAACACTCTTACTTACATAGCCATTATACATTTTAAAATCATAAGTGTGTTGTATGATGGAGAATTTTCCCATATATTTTATATAAATTTTCATTGTTGCATTTAAATTGAACATTATTGTAATTTGAATGACTGTGCATATTGCGTCATGTTGATTTAGAAGTGAGGTCCTGAATGAATGAGTCATGCATGGTGGTAGATTTACTGACTGGTGTTTGATGGTTTGCGTCAGATAAGTGAGCGAGTCTTTGTTGTTTAAGTTGCGTGATCAATGGCCAATAAGCCTAGATAGAGATTATTTTTACAGAGCATGTGTGTGTTTTGGTATACAATGGGAAGCGTTGTTAGCTAGGTAGGCATGTGTATTTAGAATTCGTTAGAAAGGCATAATCCCTATTAGCGCCAAGTAACTGGTCAGATCAAAAGCGTGTTTAATAGACACAGGTGTGATTCCAAGGGTGATAAAAGAACGATAGCAAATTTGTATCATTACTCGTTTCTGAAATTGTTTGGAAATCATAGTCCTTCCCTAGTGGGTTGTATATGAGAGCAAAACACTTGGCTGCATAAGAGCGTTCTGATCTATTACAGAGGACTGTGTCACATTCAAGTCTACCATACTGTGACGTCATTTCAGCTCATAAGATAAGATGGGAAGTGACTCCAGTGTAGCAAAATTGCCATTGATGACTTTATTACTTATAATATTTACCTTGTTAACTTTTCTTTTTTAAATTTCCTGTTATTATTTTAAACAGTATTTGATAGTGAAGCAATTTCTATCGTTTGTTTTCATAGTCCGAAGTGATAATCTAATGATTACATCTTGTCCTCTATTCGTCTATTTATAATCATCATATATATTTATTCATAAACATTGATTCTCAGTGAGATCTGAGTGGGGGCTGGAGCCAAACTCGCAGCGTACCAGTATATCAGCATAACAGTTGCAAATATACATATCTAACCAGTGACCCATACTCTGCATCACCACTTGTAGATGTCTTGTATCATAACTAATTACACATATTTGATATAATTCATTATTACAAAGTCACCCCAGGGTACAGTGGCGACAAAAAGAAATACAACAATAAAGATTAGTTAATGTTGAGTGATAAACATTAATATAATATTAGTTAGGCAAGCTAAACCACATACCTTCAGTAGTAATATATACAGAGGATGGTTTCCTGCTGCATTGATAACCAGCAATAAGGGTTTGTAATATGATTCTAACTTATTATGGCTGGAAGCCAAAATACGTGTTGCCTCATGGATCAGTTGCATTTGACTACGAATATTAGGTGAGTTTCTAGTACATTTGTTGAGTAAGCTGAGCGGCACTCTGATTGGTTTGTTAGAATGAGTGCCTGGAACATTCAGATATGTTTCCAGCTCAGGGATAAGGGTTAGCCTTTCTAGAAGGTAGGTTTGCATATTGTCTATTTTTACTGCTCTCAACATAGACAATCAACAAATATTAGTATCACAAATTAATGGGAAAAAACGTAGATAGATGTGTTTAAGGACATGACTTTCTGCAGAGATATCTGTCTTACTGCTCTGTCAGCAATGATGTAGAAAATTATGTCAGTGGCAATGTTTTGGATTGTCACTTGCTGAGCACAATCTTTGGCATGTTGTGCTGGTCAAATGAAAGCTGATTATAGTAGCTCATCCAAACAAGCAGACATAGGAAGTGGAACCAAAAGCCAAGCAAGATCACAGAAGGAAAGGGAAGCCACAAACCACCAACATAAACGTTCTGCCAATGTTTATCTGCAATACTACTACTACATCATTAGGATCAAAATAGTTAGAATTAACAAATTAATAAATGTAGATCTCTACAAAATCATCTTACAAATGCAACAAACAGATTAAGTACAATTAACCAAACGTAGCATTACCCCACTATTAATCTATTCTACAAAATCCACATATCAAACGAACAAATTTCTACAAATCTAAATATGTTCAGGTGCACAATAAGCATTCTATCAATAACTATATACGTCACTTACAAAATTTATTTTATAACAATGCACATAACTTTTTCTACTGAATTAAAGTAAAATCAAATGAGTATTCTTCAGCTGTTATAAAATATCAAACATAAATATACATAAATATTGTACAACTTGTGCATAAGAATAAAATACATTAAATTACTGGCTGAAAAAGAAATCACACGAATTACAAGTCTGAAGTTTGTAACGTTGAATTTACTCACAAATATCTGGCATTAACCCACACATTCAATGGGAACTCTCAAATGGGTGTACTTAAGATGATGAGAATTTGTAGAGTGATTTTGAAGAACGAAATATTTTGGAGATTCAACTTTGCTCCAAATACGTATCAATTCTGGTGATTGGTTAATTCCAGCTGACAGTACTCTGTCATTGATTACTTGTGGACATATCTCTTGGTAGCATCTCTAACTCTCAGCTAATATAGTCAATAACTGTCACTCAAACAGTCTAGGCTAATCCTCAATCAGCAAGTTTGATTGACAAGTTTATGTACCTATATTTTGGAAAAGCTGGCCACTGAAATTCAAGCAACAAATGGCCATAACATACACCGCAAAATACTACTTTCACTGAGTTGTTCTCCCTACTCAAAATTTGAAGTACACAATCATCACTGATTTTCATTAATGTTGCACTTAGCAAGCACAGCACAACATCTACTTTAACATTGCTAATTATAAGCACTCATAGCAAAAAATCTATGCCACATTTCTATGCACATGCGAAATCATATAATATAAAAGATCAAATGAAGGATAAAAGCGAAAATATTTGTCACAATTTCCTTCTGCTTGACTACTCCTACTTTCACTATGTTAATTCCTTTTTCAATAATCCAGTGGACAACTTAACATAGTGATGGGCAAGCTCTGCCGCTAGGGTCTGCAAAACCTACCTAGATTTAGAAAGAAAATAGTTTTTATAACAACCTACTAGTATTTGTCATCATAAGAAAGCTAAATCTGATCAGAAAAAAGAAATGGAGTTATTAGAGATAAGCTGTAACGGTTTGTTTGTAAGCTTGTCTATGTGAAACCACAATAGTCTTTCATGCACTTTTCATAACAGTCACAATTATTTTGTTGTAGAACACTGATGGGCCAATATTCTCTCAAGGCTAATCTGGGTGCTTTGCAATATTAGCTCCCTCAAGCAGGACAACAATTGTAGCAATTTCCAGTAACTTCCTTGTATAAGAAATTCTACAATGCGGTCGGCACTCCTTGCTACCTTACATTCTCCTAGTGCAAATATGGCGGAATTAGTGGCTAGAATTTGTTCTCGAAAATTCACAAAGCTCATTTGAACATCCCTTGTCGGCTGTTGAGAAAACACATGAAAAATTCGAGAATATCCTCCTGATGTGCTTGATAGTGCATATGAAATTCAGGATGAATTTTTATGGTGTGCTTGGAAAATGCTTCAAGGATTCTGGAACATTTGTGTAACGTGCCTCTACAAGGGACATGTGGGATCTTTCCTAAATATGAAAGGTAATGATTTGTTGCAAACCGCATGAATGTGAAACGTGCTAGCAAAAACCAACATCTTTGAAAAGGTTATGTGTATAGACTTTAATTCATTATTTCTCTGAAATGCTACTCTAATTTCCGTGATGATACCCATGAACTTCCTTATATATTTCTGTAAATTGACTGCTTATATCTATGCCACGATAAACTGAATGATTACCAGAATTAATCGAACATTGTTATGATGTGATGTAAATGTCAATTCTCTTCTGATTATACTTTATTGTTGATTTAATAAATGTATTGTTAAATTTATTAAATTAAATTATTAAATTGTTAAAATTGATACTCAATATGTTGGAGAGGCAGTGAGTGGATGGATGCTCACTAAATATAGATTAAAAGATGGATTTGTCTTCTCCTTTGATAAGATGTTTTCTACCTACAGAAATATTGTGTGATTATAAATGATGTGTAAGATAAAAAAACGCATACAGTGCCCGCATATCTGCCAAGTGAGAGAGTGGTGTCTTTTGGAGAATAGTAGTAATATAAATGAAGATTCTCATCACTTGTAATTAGTTATGGATGCTTAATTATTATTATTCAGTCTCTTTCCACGACTTCTGTTTGACTGTCGGCTGTGATCCAAGGTCTCGGAATCTTACCAAGATTCTGGGAGATCCAAGGTTTTACAGAGGATATGGGCACTTCCGAGGAGCGCTGCTTTGAGTAGTGGAGCGATTTTCCTCCGAGTTTTTCCATGTGTTTCAGTAGCCCATTTTTCACTAGAACACCCCGAAACATCAGTGCCTAGTGCAGACCTTGTTAACCCGGGCGAAGTCTGATCCGGTATGGAATCAAAGTTTGTTTTCTCCATCATGAATGGGATGGGCAAGCGTGTATTTTGGAGGGATCCGCTTTTCCCTCCCACGATATTCCAGAGTTGGACTCTGGATGTTACCCCTATTATTATTATTATTATTATTTTTCAGTCTCTTTCCACGACTTCTGTTTCTGCTTTCAATCCTGCCTCTTTCAACCATTTGTACGTTGATTGCTTTGTTGATATTTCGTCTGCTTGTCGTACATATTGGCCATGTAGAGGTTTCTGTCTCCAGGTATGTGCTAGTTCTTGCTTCGTTGTTTTCTTCCATGTTTCTTTGTCTGTTTCTGGTGGTTGGAGTAGTCCACTCCTTTTTACTAATTCTATCAGTGGATCATCTTTATTGTTATTCCAGATGTAGTCCACAAGGCCAATGACTTCTCCTTCAATGACATGTTTAATTTTCTTGAGACCTCGGCCTCCCATTTTTCGAGATACATAGAGTCTGTCTACGTCTGCTTTTGGGTGTAAGGCTTTATGTATTGTGAGTAGTTTTCTTGTTTTCCTGTCCAGTTCATTTATTTCATTTGCTGTCCAATCTATGATACCTCCAGTGTAGCTTACTACAGGTATTGCGTATGCATTAAGGGCTTGTATTTTGTTCGCCTCATTTAGCTTGGATTTCAGGACTTGTCTAACACGTTTTTCATATTCTCTTTTAACTTTGGACTTCACTTCTCTCTGCATATTTTCTTGATGTTGTAGTATCCCAAGATACTTATATCCATTTTCTATTGAAACATCCTTGATTTTTCCGATGTCGAATTGCAGGCCCTCTGTTGTTTTGACCTTGCCTTTCTGGATGACAATTCGTCCACATTTCTCAAGGCCGAATTTCATGTTGATGTCTTCACTGCAGATCTTGACAGTATTGATCAGTGATGTGATGTCACTTTCATTTTTACCGTACAGCTTGAGATCATCCATGTACAGTAGATGGCTGATAACCTGTCCTGCTTTCATTTTGTATCCTAACCCTGTTTTCTGGATCACGTGACTGAGAGGGTTCATGGCAATGCAGAACAGCAGTGGCGATAGTGAATCACCTTGAAAGATTCCACAATTTATTGCTATGTCTGCAATATTTGTGTTGTTGCATGTGAGTGTGGTTTTCCAGTTTTTCATTGACTCCTGAATTAGGTTCTGTATTGATGGCGCTACTTTGTACAATTTTAATGTTTCAATTATCCATGAATGTGGGACTGAGTCATAGGCCTTTTGATAGTCAATCCATGCCAATTATTATTATTATTATTCAGTCTCTTTCCACGACTTCTGTTTGACTGTCGGCTGAGATCCTAGGTCTCGGAATCTTACCAAGATTCTGGGAGATCCAAAGTTTTACGGAGGATGTGGGCACTTCCGAGGAGCGCTGCTTTGAGTAGTGGAGTGATTCTGTGGTTTCCAGGGAGTTTATTCAGGTAGCCTTCCAATTCTGATGTTATGTTCCCCAAGGCTCCTATCACTATTGGTATCACTTCTGCTTTTACATTCCACAGTCTCTGGATTTCTAATCTGAGGTCTTGGTATTTTTCTATTTTTTCTCTTTCTTTTGTCTTTATGTTTCTATCACTTGGAACAGCGACATCAATAATTGTTACTGTTCTGTTGGTCTTATTCAGAACTACAATGTCTGGTCGTCTTGCAGGAATCAACCGGTCTGTTCTTATCTCGAAGTCCCACAGTATTTTGACTTCTTGTGTTTCGATGACTGCTTCTGGTTGATGCATCCATGTTCTTTCTGGGGTTTTTATGCCATAGTTCTCACACAGATTTCTATGTATGTGTTTTGCCACTTCATTGTGTCGTTTGGTGTATTCTGTTCCAGCCAGAACCTGACATCCAGATAGTATGTGTTCTGTTGTCTCATCCATGGATTTGCAAAGTTTACATTTGGAATCATTTGAAATTTTCATGATTTTCGTTTTGTGTGCTTTGGTGTTGAGTGCTTGATCTTGTGCAGCTGTTATGAGTGCTTCTGTTTCTGCTTTCAATCCTGCCTCTTTCAACCATTTGTACGTTGATTGCTTTGTTGATATTTCGTCTGCTTGTCGTACATATTATTATTATTATTATTATTATTATTATTATTATTCAGTCTCTTTCCACGACTTCTGTTTGACTGTCGGCTGAGATCCTAGGTCTCGGAATCTTACCAAGATTCTGGGAGATCCAAAGTTTTACGGAGGATGTGGGCACTTCCGAGGAGCGCTGCTTTGAGTAGTGGAGAGATTCTGTGGTTTCCAGGGAGTTTATTCAGGTAGCCTTCCAATTCTGATGTTATGTTCCCCAAGGCTCCTATCACTATAGGTATCACTTCTGCTTTTACATTCCACAGTCTCTGGATTTCTAATCTGAGGTCTTGGTATTTTTCTATTTTTTCTCTTTCTTTTGTTTTTATGTTTCTATCACTTGGAACAGCGACATCAATGATTGATACTGTTCTGTTGGCCTTATTGAGAACTACAATGTCTGGTCGTCTTGCAGGAATCACCCGGTCTGTTCTTATCTCGAAGTCCCACAGTATTTTGACTTCTTCTGTTTCGATGACTGCTTCTGTTTGATGCATCCATGTTCTTTCTGGGGTTTTTATGCCATAGTTCTCACACAGATTTCTATGTATGTGTTTTGCCACTTCATTGTGTCGTTTGGTGTATTCTGTTCCAGCCAGAACCTGACATCCAGATAGTATGTGTTCTGTTGTCTCATCCATGGATTTGCAAAGTCTACATTTGGAATCATTTGAAATTTTCATGATTTTCGTTTTGTGTGCTTTGGTGTTGAGTGCTTGATCTTGTGCAGCTGTTATGAGTGCTTCTGTTTCTGCTTTCAATCCTGCCTCTTTCAACCATTTGTACGTTGATTGCTTTGTTGATATTTCGTCTGCTTGTCGTACATATTGGCCATGTAGAGGTTTCTGTCTCCAGGTATGTGCTAGTTCTTGCTTCGTTGTTTTCTTCCATGTTTCTTTGTCTGTTTCTGGTGGTTGGAATAGTCCACTCCTTTTTACTAATTCTATCAGTGGATCATCTTTATTGTTATTCCAGATGTAGTCCACAAGGCCAATGACTTCTCCTTCAATGACATGTTTAATTTTCTTGAGACCTCGGCCTCCCATTTTTCGAGATACATAGAGTCTGTCTACGTCTGCTTTTGGGTGTAAGGCTTTATGTATTGTGAGTAGTTTTCTTGTTTTCCTGTCCAGTTCATTTATTTCATTTGCTGTCCAATCTATGATACCTCCAGTGTAGCTTACTACAGGTATTGCGTATGCATTAAGGGCTTGTATTTTGTTCGCCTCATTTAGCTTGGATTTCAGGACTTGTCTAACACGTTTTTCATATTCTCTCTTAACTTTGGACTTCACTTCTCTCTGCATATTTTCTTGATGTTGTAGTATCCCAAGATACTTATATCCATTTTCTATTGAAACATCATTGATTTTTCCGATGTCGAATTGCAGGCCCTCTGTTGTTTTGACCTTGCCTTTCTGGATGACAATTCGTCCACATTTCTCAAGGCCGAATTTCATGTTGATGTCTTCACTGCAGATCTTGACAGTATTGATCAGTGATGTGATGTCACTTTCATTTTTACCGTACAGCTTGAGATCATCCATGTACAGTAGATGGCTGATAACCTGTCCTGCTTTCATTTTGTATCCTAACCCTGTTTTCTGGATCACGTGACTGAGAGGGTTCAGGACAATGCAGAACAGCAGTGGCGATTATTATTATTATTATTATTATTATTATTATTATTATTAACAAATAATAATAATAATAATAATAATAGACTCTGCAAATCCATGGATGAGACAACAGAGCATATACTATCTGGATGTCAAGTTCTGGCTGGAACGGAATACACCAAACGACACAATGAAGTGGCAAAATACATACATAGAAATCTGTGTGAGAACTATGGCATACAAACCCCAGAAAGAGCATGGATGCATCAACCAGAAGCAGTCACCGAAACAGAAGAAGTCAAAATACTGTGGGACTTCGAGATAAGAACAGATCGGGTGATTCCTGCACGAAGACCAGACATTGTAGTTCTCAGTAAGGCCAACAGAACAGTATCAATCATTGATGTCGCTGTTCCAAGTGATAGAAACATAAAAACAAAAGAAAGAGAAAAAATAGAAAAATACCAAGACCTCAGATTAGAAATCCAGAGATTGTGGAATGTAAAAGCAGAAGTGATACCTATAGTGATAGGAGCCTTGGGGAACATAACATCTAAATTGGAAGGCTACCTGAATAAACTCCCTGGAAACCACAGAATTGCTCCACTACTCAAAGCAGCGCTCCTCGGAAGTGCCCATATCCTCCGTAAAACCTTGGATCTCCCAGAATCTTGGTAAGATTCCGAGACCTTGGATCATAACCTACAGTCAAACAGAAGTCGTGGAAAGAGGCATAATAATAATAATAATAATAATAAATAATAATAATAATAATAATAAAATAAGGGAAAACTGAAGTCAAGATCTCAAGCTATATGGTAAAAATGAACGTGACATCACATCCCTGATCAATACTGTCAAGATCTGCAGTAAGGACATTAAAATGAAATTCGGCCTTGAGAAATGTGGACGAATTGTCATCCAGAAAGACAAGGTCAAAACAACAGACAGCCTGCAATTCGACATCGGAAAAATCAACGATGTTTCAATGGAAAATGGATATAAGTATCTTGGGATACTACAGCATCAAGAAAATATGCAGAGAGAAGTGAAATCCAAAGTTAAGAGAGAATATTAAAAACGTGTTAGACGTCCTGAAGTCCAAGCTAAATGGGGTGAACAAAATACAAGCCCTTAATGCATACGCAATACCTGTAGTAAGCTACCCTGGAGGTATCATAGATTGGACAGCAAATGAAATAAATGAACTGGACAGAAAAACAAGAAAACTACTCACAATAAATAAAGTCTTACACGCCAAAGCAGACGTAGACAGGCTCTATGTATCTCGAAAAATGGGAGGCCGAGATCTCAAGAAAATCAAACGTTCACTTCTACCGATGAATATAACTTTTTACCGTTATTTTTAATGAGCAGCAGATAATCAGTGTCACAATGTAAAATATTAGTTAATTTATCCACTTGATTCCATGCAGCAAAAGTAACAAAATAGTACATCGTCGTTGGGTGGTACTTCTGCCTTATTTAATTAACATTCATTCATCAGACATATGGCTCACCCCAAGCCGATCCTTTTTACTGGTCATCCAAAGAATTAATTTATGTGTGGAGAAAGACAAGAACAAAATAATAATTACAAGTTACAATGAGTATAAAATGAAAAATCGCAATAACACTCAATTCATTCTTACTATACAGTTTGTGCAACAGAAATCAATTCACAGTAATTCTTTTTCCCCACTCATCTCTAGTGACGGCGGTGGTAGACCGGCAATGACGGCATCCTACCCCATATTTTCTTTAGTTTTGATGTTCATCTGACACCGGTGATGGTCGTGGATTGTCTCCCCTTGGCTTAGGGCTACACCTTCACCATATTGTATTCCCAGAACTAAGCATATGAGTCCAAACCCAAAATTCAGCTAGAAAGACAAACGATAACAGTTCCTTGTAGTCTAAAAATCATCCGATAGTTACAATCTTAGAAAGAGCTATAATGCAGTCCTTACAATATCAGTACTCCAAAGTCAATAATAATTTCATAGATTCTGTATTATTGTCGTATCAAATCAAATAAGCGTTAGCTTGTTAGTCAACTGTAACGTTAAACAAATCCTCCATTATTATAGATTGCAACATCATCAGTTATCATACAAAGACGACAATTGTATCAAATTTCAAACTAATCAACAATTCGCACTTGCAACAAAAAGTAATGGTCTTCCACTTTACTAATCATTTACATGCATGAATGAAGAAATACATTATTTTCAAAATTAGAGTTTCACAATTTACAAAGAAAAAATGGCACAATGTATGCTTTACAAGTTTTACAAATTACCATTATTGTAAATTTGCTGATAGGGTACTCGCTAATGTCCCACAGTACATGTCTGTATAAAGAATACATACATTATATATATATATAATTAAGAAATTTCTGGACATTCTAATTAATAAAACATTTCAATTTATTCCTGTGAAGTCAGATGTATGCATATCATTCCCTGGATCACGCTGGACCCTATCAGTGTGCTGAGCGGAAGATTTCTTTAGACATTTTGTGTATTACGCTCCCTCCCCCTTTCACTTCAATAATTACTCGTTCGCACTTTTCCCTGGTGTATCTGTTCTTATTGTACGCCCCAGTAGTGAGACGCGAGCACACGATTCTCTCATACTCTCTTTTCTGCAATCATCTAAGAGGTCTAACATATAACATATGTTATATGTGTCTAACATATTTTACCTCTCTTTGCCACATGAGGTGACAAAGATATGTCGACTGCAGCTAATAAAAATACTTTACCTCCTAGCTAGCAATTACTGGTGAATTTAAATTCACCACAATAACAATGATATTTGTTAAAGAATAAATAAAGAAGATATCAAATTTCATTAGGCATGGGCAGTGATTTGCCTTTTGACAGATGCCAACGCACACACGAGTTTATATATAATAAATTATTAATAACAATTTAACCGATAAAATTAATGTAAGCAAAATTGCTCTAAATGAATTTAAAATGCCATTTTATATTATTTAGTTGAGTAATAACATGTTATTATATTTAATTAACTGTCTGCTACAAATCATAAATAAATATTTATCCCATTTACTTTTGCTGAGCAGATTCAATGTATTGTAAATTTAGATTTTCACGTACTGTGGCGTGATTGGTTATGATTATTATTATTAAGAATCATCCATAACTAATTACAAGTGATTAGAATCTTAATTTAGGTTAATAATAATTCTCCACCTGACACCACTCGTCTCTCTCACTTGGTCGATATGCGAGCACTGTAAACGTTTTCTCTCTTCCATGACATTAAAAACAAACATTTACTATCACACAATAATTCTGTAGCTGCATAACCTCTTACCAAAGGAGAAAATAAATACGTCTTTAATCTATATTTAGAGAGCCCCCATCCACCCATTATCTCTCCCACATATGGTTATCAATATGTATAAGAAGGTCAATAAATTTAACAATAAATGTATTAAATCAAGAATCAAATATGCATATAACAAATGCAATGAAAAGATAATTTGACATCAATATTTCACGTTCAAATAATTTCTATGCTTATAGTCTTATATATTATCACATAATTCAATAGATTAGTGTCAATATTAATCACACAGGATAATTTTTTTCAGAAAACAGAAATGGAGTTATAGAAATTATAATATATTTCACTTTTATGACTCAAGCTTATTGTTCACAATAGAATTGTCAGTTCTCAATGCATTCCTCTAGCGTGCTGAAGAATGTTCCATGAGCCACTATTCTCTTGAGACTAATCTGTAATCTGGGTGCTACTTCGCCATGTTATAGCAGAATAGCAATGTAGTACTTTCCAGTAACTTCCTTGTGCCAGAAATCCTAAGATGTAGTCAAGCATTCCTTGCCATCATACATTAACAGAGTTCAGTGTATTCTTAAATCTATCATGGTCATAGCAGTTTATAAATCAGCAATCCTGAAATTTATAGAAATTCTAGAAAGGCTGCTTCTTCCCTGTAAAATATAATCAGGGAACAAAGGCTAAGTTTTCTAGTTATTCATCTCTGACTATTCTTTCTTACATTCAAGTTTCAACTTAAAGTTTCCTGTAACAGTATTTATTAGCCCAATACATGCATACAGCTTAATAAATACAACATATTAGTTTATATATGTTTTCACTAGAAACAAAGTCATGTGTGTAACATATAACATAATTCACAATTGTAGATGTAATAATCTATTCACATAAAACCTCCTGTGACAATAGGGCAAATTATGCACCTTGCCCTTCTATTATTTTTTCTATATTAATAATTAGTAATTTTGATAGTTACTAGTTACTTCTGACCTCATGGCCGATTATGTAATCTGGCATACCCACCAATCTACATGCAGTAAAGGATTTAGGTAAAGCTCATTGATCACGTGATGGCAGTGGAGATGTATAGAAAGGGGGAGGTGACAGGGTATGAGAAGCCCTTATATGGACATTTGCATTCTGATTGATGATACGAGAGAACTTGTAGTTTGACCCAGAGTCATTCATATATATGTTGCTGATAGACCCACACATTCTTACTCACAAATCCCACACCATTCATGAAGGGTTGAAATCTTTGTAGATGAGAAGGTTTTGCACGTTTCATTCACGTTTTGCTCTGTCACACACAGAGCAAATGTAAATATCAAGTGTGTTAATAAACAATTATGTATAAATACAAGTATATAACTAACAGGTATGTAAATATACAAGCATGTAAATAAATAAGTATATAAATAAAAAAGTGTAAACACAGAGGTATGCATTTAGCAAGTGAGTAAATACACAATTAGGTAAGAATTAAGTAATGTCAAAGAATCATGATCTTGCATATCGATTGGGATTATTGATTTATTAATTTTTAATAATTCGACTGATTAATACTTGTTTACTACACTTGTGTTTTCCATTGCTATGAATGGGTCTTGCGTGTTTTTGCACTTAATACATATTACCTGCAAGAAAATATAGTTTTGAATGACAGCATTTAAAAAGTACAAAAATCAAAACCTGGTTAGTACATCTTTCGTTTTGTATTAACACTGTTTACCAATTTTCTGCAGGCCGATTTCCAGGAAGGAAGAAGCAATGCTAAATATTGAAGGTATGTTTCTTATCGTGGACGAACGCGGTCAGTTCCTTATGCCAGTGGAGTTCTTCTACAAAGCCATCGAGATAAAATCCTGTTTGGCGCCAGGTCCAGTGGACAGCAAATACTTTAACGCCTTTGTCAGTTACATGAAAATAGTACTTTTTTTGGCTATCCTTTTCATGACCGTTTTGGCTTTCCGCGACATTTACAGAATTTCGTTGATATATGAGCTGTTTGCCACAGTAGCCGCTGGCCTCATTCCTCTTATATTTAACCAGATTAGCAGCAACGGCAATACTATTAAACAAATAGATGCAGATTTCGAGAAAAAGTTGCGTGCGGAATTTGCAAAGTACAAAGAGGACATTCCTATTTTTGATTTGGAAGCAGAACCTGTACCAAGCAAGGGTGTAGAGAATAATGTTAATTCTATTTCTGATTCGGAAGAACTGTCTGTACAAGGTCAGGTTGTAGAGAATGATGTTAATTCTATTTTTGATTTGGAAAAAATGTCTGTACAAGGTCAGGGTGTAGAGAATGATGTTAATTCTATTTTTGATATGGAAGAAATGTATGTACAAGGTCAGGGTGTAGAGAATGATGTTAAAGTCGCTTTTATTATTATCAACTCAACGCTATCTCAGCATATACCCCAAAATGAAGTATACGGGTATCAACAGATACAATGAATGAAATACAATGAAAAGACAACTGCTGTTAGAATTCTGGAAAGTATTCCGACTTACCAATTCATGAATACAGGGTACATTTATTTTATCATATCTTTATATTCACGAAAATTACTTTAATGTTCTTATGTAACTGTGCTGAAAATTGGTTGTATTTATTAATTCATCGTAATAGTATTATTAAAAAAGTAATGTGAAAATGAGAAATCTTTAATATATATCAGTGTAGAAAATAAAAATTCAATCGTTCTAATTAAGCTAATTCATTATATCTTTAATTAATATTTTATTACTATTCTTATCTTCTTGTATTATGTTTTTAATCAGTTATTCGCCAATAAAAAATATTTCTTGTTTACGTGTGCGTGAACTTTAGCAAACTTTTGATATTAACACCGTTTGTTTTGTTATAGCTTTCAATTTGAAACTTGTTTGTAGGATTGTGTGACTGTGAGCGAGTTTGAAGTCACTGGCAATTTAGAAGGTTATTTTTAGTACCCCGCAACGCTAAGCTAAAATGAATTGCACAGGTTAGGTAATTTTGGATAATTGTCAGTTTGGAAGATTGGCAGTTTACTATTTCCCTAGGCACAAGAGGTGTGCTGGGCAATCTCTCTGACGAAAATCAGCTGGAAAGGTTTGATCAAGGTCCTTTTGTCGGGAGGCCGACAAAGATGTCCACCTAGGAAAAGATCCACGTCTGTGCACTGAAGCATACCTATGCATAGGACATCTGGTCAAAAAATAATAAAATCATGGGGAACATTAAATCATCCCAACGCTAAGTATAACTCAAGGCAACAAAATAGCCCTGACAGAATCAGAAAATGTAGAAGCAATAGCAAGCAGATCAATTAGAAACAAACCCGAACAAGACAGACAAACGCAAACAAATTCAACTAGATACTCTGAAAGACAAACTAACAAACTAGAAAACCACCCCAGCAAACAAAAAACAAACTCAAACCACAATCCAATTAATTCCCCAATAATAACACTAGAAGTAACACATACAATTTTAAAAAAATACATAGCACCCGGGCCAGACAAAACCCCCTACCAAATCGTACGCAGACTACCAGAAAAAAAATCATTACAAATATAACAGAGCTATACAACGCCATACTACATATAGGAAACATCCGCCCTCAATGGAAACACGCCGCCATTATCCCTATTATAAAACCCAACAAGGATCCAACACTGACATCCTCCTATAGACCAATCTCATCATCCCCACCCTACCAAAAATTTTAGAAACTATAATAAACAAAAGGATCACACACCACTTAGAAATAAACAACCTACAGTCTCATTTACAATACGGTTTTAGAACCAAACGTTCAACAACAGACGCTACTAACAGACTATTATACAACATAATAGCAAACAAACACTCTCTAGCCATATTTACTAAATCAAGAATCAAATATACATATAACTAAAGCAATGAAAATATAATTTGACATCAATATTTCCATGAATTCACGTTCAAATAATTTCCATGCTTATAGTCTTAATATTATCACATAAGTCAATAGATTAGTGTCAATATTAATCACACAGGATAATTTTTATCAAAAAAACAAAAATGTAGTTATAGAAATTATAAGGATAATAGTATGTACATACCCTTGTCAAGACCTTGCCACAATAATCTATTACCCAAGCCTTCAACACAACCTGGCACCCCACTATACTAATCAAAGCACTACACCTAGGCATCACAAGAAAAGTATACACATACATTAAAATATTTCTACAACATCGCACCTTCCACATCCAATATCTATCACTGAAATCCACAACACGCACTACACAACACGGCACCCCAGGGTAGCTCCTTAAACCCCACCCTCTTCAAAATAGCGACCTGTGATCTTGACACCATAATCACAAAAACAATTACACAACTAACCTAACTCGCAGACGATTTATCATTAAATGCTGCAGAAACCCAGGAAAACTCACAGAAAACATAAACACAAACTAAAGAACTTAGAAATATGGACAGACACTTGGGGACTAGACCTAGCTCTAGATAAAACCAGGGCAATATATTTCTCTACTCCCAAATAAAACTCTACCCCAAACTCTCACTCCAAAACGCTCTCTTTACTTTTACCACTGCACACAAATTCCTAGGCGTCACATTTGATGAAAACATCACATTCAACCAACACATTACAAATGTAACAAACAGACTAAATAAAACACTAAATATTCTCAAAACAACAAAAGGAAAGGGGTGGAAAGCAGATACACAAACTCTACTACTAGCCACCAACGCACTCATTTATTCAGTTGCAGTCTACGCAAGCCCAACATACACGACCACAAACAACTCCAAAATAAAAAACATACAAAAAATTCAAAACAAAGCACTACGACTGTCTCTCTGTGCACTACCAAACACAAAACTAACAGAAATTTACAAACAAACAGGACACCTCCCTCTGATTGAAAGAAGGAACAAACAGATACTCAAACTTATATATGGGCAAATAGAGCAATACACACGGAAACTCACTGCCAACAAATACACACTTAAATATAACCAAAATAGGCAAAAGCTGGAATACAGGAAAAACAAAACAGAGACAACTAAAACACTGCAAAGGTTTGGATGAAAACAGACAACCCCCACACCAACTCACGAAAAAACTTATAACACACAAATTAGACAATCTCTATCTTGACTCCCCCCCCCCATCACCAGACTCCCCCTACACCCCTGAACAATTACCCCTCCTACTACTGACCTAACTTTACTCAAATACCATTCTAAAAAGGTAAACCACCCCGCACTCAAACAGGAAGCGCTATATCACATAAAATTATACTATGAAGAACACTACAAAATATACACTAAACAACACATATAGGCACAGGCGCAGCAATACACACAGACAAGGCACCCACACATTCAAACTCCACACAAATCACTCCATCCTCACAGCAGAGCTCATCGCTATCCACCAAGCATTAAATCATATCCTCCACATCCCTTATTGAAAATAACTACTAATCAGAAATGGGAATTAAAGTCAATGTTAAATCTCTACCTTGCTTTCGTGATATCCAGATTACTGTATGCAGCACCACTACTAGTTAGTCTCAATTTAATAAAACAAAACAAATAGTTTAATCAGTACACAAGTTAGAGCACTACATGTCGCCTTTGGTGTACCAACAATACATCGAGTATATGAAAAATGAGCATTACCACACCATCAGACTTCTTGAACAAATTCTACGAGCTAGAATCCGAAATCCCACATAATTTTCAATACACATGTAATACATAGGAGTGACTCAAAACCAAATATTTGTGAAAATGTAGTAGGCATTGACATATTTAAATATTCCAAATGATGATGTTTTACAGTGACGTAGTAAGGGAATGTCTCACGAAAATACTGAGTTATTTTACTGAAATTATGGAGAGAAAAGAATTTTATTGATGAGAGCCTGACGTATCATAGATTAGACAGCAAATGAAATAAATGAACTGGACAGAAAAACAAGAAAACTACTCACAATACATAAAGCTTGACAACCCAAAGCAGACGTAGACAGGCTCTATGTATCTCGAAAAATGGGAGGCCGAGGTCTCAAGAAAATCAAACATGTCATTGAAGAAGTCATTGTTCTTGTGGACTACGTCTGGAATAACAACAAAGATGATCCATTGATAGAAGCAGTAAAGATGAGTGGACATTTCCAAACCCCCAAACAGACAAGGAAACATGGAAGAAAACAACGAAGCAAGCACTAGCAGATACCTAGAGCCCAAAACGTCTCCATGGCCAGTATGTACGATAAGCAGACGAAATATCAACAAAGCAATCAACGTAGAAATGGTTGAAAGAGGCAAGATTAAAAGCAGAAACAGAAGCACTCATAACACCTGCACAAGATCAAGCACTCACAAAAAATCACACAAAACGAAAATCATGAAAATCTCAAATGATTCCAAATGTAGACTCTGCAAATCCCTGTATGAGACAACAGAGCACATACTATCTGGATGTCAGGTTCTGGCTGGAACAGAATACACCAAACGACACAACGAAATGGCAAAACACATATATAGAAATCTGTGTGAGAACTATGACATAAAAAACTTAGAAAGAGCATGGATGCACCAACCAGAAGCAGTCATCGAAACAGAATGTTACATGTCCAGTATTTATTTAAAGACCCTGCTTAGGAATTTTACAGAACTTTAATTTAATTAGATAAATTAATTTCTCCCCTTTCCCTAAACAGACTGGTTGCTCAAATTATCTTTCGTCTCATATGAAAATGCGCCTTTGTAGTACAGACAAACAGATTCACTAACAGACAACTTGTGTACAATAGCCCGTTTGGAAACCGTTAACACTCTCTTAAATCTTTATGCATTCAAAAGGTTCATTTAGCTCAGTCGATCCCACATCCAAACCACGAATTAGGTCAATATGCATAAAAAATCACTACGAAAGAGGTATTAACAAATAAAAGAATTTAATAATTATATTTAACAATAACAATCAATTACGAAGACACAGCTTCAGATCTAAACTAAGGCGAGTTTCAATCAGCTTGACTATTACTGTTTTAAAGAGTTATTTTTGCCAGCACTGTCGATTGATTCAGAGTTCGGTTTTAGTTACTCATCTTTCTCAATAGTCTTGATGTACACGTGGTCTAAGGACAGTTCGATCCTTCCACGTATCAAGCGATGCTTGCGCTGTACGGCTGTAGTTTCCAGTGACCTTGCTGTCTCCCGACTTGTCACACTAGCGATCCGTCATAGCATAGCACCAACAACAATGGCGACACGGAATTGTACGTCGTTCACCAATGTTTGTACAAAGGAACGGGCATCCAAATGATGCGAAGGTGGCTATAATACGTAAACGTATTATAAGGCAGAGAAGAAGAAGAAAACCAAACCCGATCTGGAATGATGGCGTGGTTCTATAAGTGATTTGCGGTTACATTCGCAAATCAACCAAGTATGTGTGACTGATACAATGCGCTTAGTTTTAAATCTTCAACTATCGTGTCTTTTACAATATATTTATATTCATAAAAGATACAATATAATTCACATGTGTGTTATTTTTAACATTACATGGACGTATGAATTTCCAATCATTTACTTCATCAAAAATGGAATTCATACAAGGAGAACAAAATATAATTCAAATTAAGTATGAGTGCTTGTGACGAGTCTGACAATTCTGTGTCACGAACTCTTAACCCAATTTGCTTATTTCAAAAATCAAATTTTGAAAAGGACCTTTGTTAAAGCTCTCTCATGATACCTCAGTATCGAGAAGCTTCTAGCAAGGAGGTCAGGATGTTATATAACTTTAGGCCATTGTCCAGCTCTTCGAACCAACAACATACCACGTGATCCGTCACGTGACGCGTTCTATGCAGTTTTGATAAATACGATATCGCGCGGTAATTCTTCATTCCGAATCCAGAACCGGCAGCGACAACAAGTAACCGTCTACTTGTCCGCTGCATCCGTGAGTCATGCTAGAGGAAACCCGTCGCTTCATTTGCTTTGAGAGGTAACACGTCTACTTCTTGCAAATGTTATTGCATTTTATTAATTGTATTTTGCATTTGAATCAATGTATGTAATTTTGTGCCATTTATCGCTATTTTAACCAAAGCACGTGGTTCACTTGTAAATGACAAAGTCTATAAGTTATTGTATATAAATCATTGTAACTCTTTTCCATTGTAACTTTAATTTATATAATCTTAAATTCACTAGTGCCAGGAGCGTCTGTGCACAACACGAATTTTCCTTGTAATTCAAATTGTTGCGCGTAATTTTCAATGCTAATTTGTAATGCGCTTTGCTTGATTTGAATTGTCCCTTGTATGAATTCAAATTTTAATGTTGTAAATATTTGGCAATTTGTACGTCATGTACTGTTAAATATAATATACGTGAAAATCACTTTATATCTTTAAATATAAATTGTAAACGATGCGTTAGTCGAAGATTCTAACTCAGTGCATTTAAATGTGAAAACGTGCTTAGGTTGGTGAACCAAAATGCAGAACGATCATGGAAAACATCCTTTGTCTCCAGGTCGGGTTTCAATTTCGAGTTCGAGTTCGATCTCTGATTTCTATTTTTACCTCCTATTCCGACTGTCATTCCTTGGGACGTATGTCGATGCACGATCTACGTATCCCTTTGTCTACGCTTACATTCGTTGTCCGGCGCAATAAGTGAGGGACGGTTATCTGCAGATGCTATGTGCATTGCTGGCGGTGAATGAAGTGAGGTGGACTGGTTTGGACCGGTTTGGAACTACGAGGCATCATGAACGCAGCTAAGTAGACCTAACGATCACGATCAAATGAACTATTGAGCAATATTTCGCAAACCAAGAACAATTGACTTTGAAATTAATAACACTCATATTTAATTATCGTTGTTAATTGTTAAATATTAAATCTTATTTTTAATTTGTTAAACCTCTTCATAGTAAATTTTTATGCATAATAGACCTAACTAATCACGTGGTTTGGATGGGGGTTGATTGAGCTGAATGACGTAATGAATGCATATTAATTAAGAGGAATTTAACGACTCCAAGCCAGCTATTGTACGCAAGTTGTCAGTTCGTAAATCTGTCGTCTTCACTACAAGGACACATTTTTGGGTTTAGTCGAATGATAATTTGAGCAACCAGTCTGTATAGGGTGAAGAGAAGGAATTAATTAAATCTAATCATTTTAAAGTCCTTAAAATCCTAGGCAGGGTCTATAAAGAAATACTGGAAACGTAACAGTGCTTTACAATTAACAATGAAATTACACGCAAGAGAATCATTTGAATTACATAGAAATTCGCAACGTGCACAGACGTTTCTGCGGCACAGGAGAATTAAGGTTTATACAAATTAAAGTTAAAAGGTTACAATTAATTTATATACAATGAAATCTTTAGGCTTTAGTCATTCTATCGAATCACGTATGCTTGGAGGAAAATTGCAATAATTCGCATAAAATACATACATAAATACAAATAGTAAAATGCAATATCATTGTAAGAAGTAGACGTGTTACCTTCTTAAAGTAGACTTTACTGCACAAGACTCAGGTTCCTATGTTCCTTCTGACTCAGCAAGATTTTTGGCGACTAACAAGGTGCTCGTGTGTATGTCGGCCGGTCTGGGGTGGCGAGTAAAGAATATTACCGCGTCAAGAGTCTTTATTGTAGTGCATGAATGTATCACGTGACTAGAACTTTTTCAACTGTCGTCTAAAGTTACATAACAAGGGATGGACTCACTATTGTTTTTTCCTCATGCGGTGCATGACAGTAGGGTTCCAACAAAGGAATTCAATTCGAATATGATATTCGAGTTTCGGATGTGGGTCAGGAGTTCATGACAAGAATTCTGGTCAGAAGTCTGTCACACAGAAGATATAAAAATACTTTGGGACTTCGAGATAAGAACAGATCGGGTGATTCCTGCACGAAGACCAGACACTGTAGTTCTCAGTAATTCCAACAGAACAGTAACAATCATTGATGTCGCTGTTCCAAGTGATAGAAACATAAAAACAAAAGAAAGAGAAAAAACAGAAAAATGCCAAGACCTCAGATTAGAAATTCAGAGACTGTAGAATGTAAAAGCAGAAGTGATACCTATAGTGACAGGAGCCTTGGGGAACATAACATCTGAATTGGAAGGCTACCTGAATAAACTCCCTGGAAACCACAAACCCGTCCACTACTCAAACCAGCGCCCCTCGGAAGTGCCCACATCCTCCTAAAATCTTGGATCTCCCAGAATCTTGGTAAGATTCCGAGACCTTGGATCACAACCTACAGTCAAACGGAAGTCGTGGAAAGAGGTTGAATAATAATAATAATATGAAATCTCATCGAATATTACCTTATTGAGACTTAATGCAAAGATTATATAATCTAATATGTATATACATCGCATATTGACATCCCCTGATAATCATAAATATTTGAGTGTAAATGCATTTAAATGTGTACATATATTTTCTGTGTATGCGTTGAAAATGAATGCATGTTATGTGCAAGTTTTTTTTATTTTCTTCAGTGTGATACACAAATTCTAATTTTAATGGTGATGAAAAATTAGTTCATTTTTTTCTTTCTCCCTCATATTTCAAAACTTATTCATGCATAGGCTTTAAAAGAACATTTTATGTAACAGAACACTATCTTGGCCGACACTACATATTTCGACCCAGTGGCGTCTTAACGCATTAAATTTTTGGGGTAGTTATTACCTGGGGCCTCACGAGTATAAGGGCCCCATAATAATCTTTAACACTTTTATTCCCGTGAGTGGTTGTGTAGATAGGGGCCCCAGTGCCCTGCTTTGCCCGTGGGACATTAATGCTGTTAAGCGGCCGTTTCGACCGTATACCGTCTGTCCTTTCATAAGCAAGAATCATTCCACATTCACATAATAATACAAATTCTTTCTATCCAGTAACAAACTCCTCTTATATTGTACACGATATGTCTAAACAACGATTTCCACAACTTAATAAGTCATGGTTTTATTTGTTAAATGGAAATTAGATAGTGTGGATTTTGTATTGTTTAGTTACAACTGCCTCTTATGTGTGGGGTTTACACACAAATATTATAATATTAATTATTAATTATTTAATTAATTAATTATTTCATCTTTTCTTGTTAGTCTGGTTGTTTTCCCTGTATTGTTTTGCTCTTTCTACGTCTGACTTATTCTTCTTTAGCTCTCGACGCTTGTCACACAGATCAAGGATGTCAGAGGTAACCCAAGGTTTCGTTGCTCATCGATGTTTGCCAAGGATCTCATTGGCTGTTTGGATCACTGCAGTGTTAAATATGTCAATCAATGTGTCTGTGTTCTCTGCACTAAGAAGTAACAGTGGTGCAAATTTTCATTCTATCTTTGCATAGAAGGCTTCCGATACCTATGGGTCCTTTAGCTTGTTAAGGTTGAACTTGATTCTTGGTGGGACCTTGCTTGTTGACTTTCTTCAGACGTAGTCGGAGGGTCATCATCACTAAGTCATGGTCATTTCAAATGTCTGTTCCTAGGAAGCTTTATGTCTTGGCAATGTTTACACTGGTATGGAAACGCCTCGTCACCATGATATAATCAATCTTGTTGTGGTGTTCTCCATTCGGGCTAAGACACGTACATCTTCTGGATGTTTTATGTGTACCAAACCTTTTCATAAGTTTCAGATCATTAGAGCTGGCAAATTCCAGAAGCCTTAAGCCTCTGTCGTTTGTCTCTGTATTGCAGTAGCGTTCACATGTGCTCTTCCATTTCTCAACGGCATCCTCTCCTATTTTGGCATTCCAGTCTCCTTGCACCATAAGAATGTCTTTCTTTGAGGTCTGGTCCATGACTTCTTGCAGTTGATCGTAGAAGTCCTCTATTTCTTCATCACCATGGTCTGTAGTTGGAACGTAAACTTGCACAATGGTGATATTGAGTGGGGTTGCCCTCAAGCTTACGGTGATAAACCTGCTGGAGACTGGACGACAGATAAGTCATGATATTGTTCACGATGCCTCTATAGATGTATATAGCTGTTACATTTTTGATGAACATGTAAATATATTCATGTTACAATACATTAGAGATGAGGAATAGTTTGTACGATAGTATTGTAGTTTATAAGATCAGTATTTTTATTTGTTCAACTTTATTTACTTAAAATTCATTGTCACATGGATTTCCTGGCTAATCACAGAACATCACCATTCCCTTCTTTGATCTTTCATAAATGAGTCAATTGAAGTTCAAACTTAGCATTTGAAGAAAAGGCGCTTTAGTCATTAATGTTTATTGATAGGCAAAAGGCATCAAGTTAATCATTTAAATTCATAGGAAACATATTTCAGCCTAAAAGTGTTATATCACATTGAACTTGTGAGGGATAATTACTTTTTCAAAGAAGACAACAAGATAATTGCAAAAGTTTGTCAAAAGGTATTTGTATCATTAGGTTTCCTGCCAAGTCAGTTGCTGGTGAGAAAATATGTTTGTAGTTATAAAATATTGCAGTTATCTTGAGTAAATAGTTTTCTCATTAATTCTCGTAATTCTTTCACAAGCAATTTGATATTTACAATTTTGTTATGTTTTAAAATATATAAATAAAATCTACCTGCACCAAATAATAAGTAATACTGTGTAGAAGAAACATTTATACACGTGATTTGAAATTGGGTGAATGACTAACATTTGTTAAGCATGTTGCCTCTATATCACCTCCTATATAGTATATGGTACCAAAATTCCCATTTCTGTAGCAAAAAACTTTGAATATATTTAACTGTCTTAAAATGTATTTGGACCTATTTACCCTTACAATAGGTAGAACTAGCTATTTTTTCAAAATCTTTGAAAATGAATGAAATTTACACTATATAATTATTATGGTGAAAGAAGTCAATTTACAAAAACAACAAAAACATGGTTGCTTAATCTTTCATACTATTTTTATTATTTTAACGCAATTTTAAAAAATGAGGAAAAAAATGCTTTTTACACAATTTATACGTTTTGCCAGTTTTGTATCACCCTAAAGTAAAAACTGATTATCCGACAGAACTAAATTTTTTGCGTACCTCTTGTATCCAATGCTGACATGAAGCCTAATTTTTTCTAAGGCAATAGCTTTTTATGTTTTGAGGTATAGATTCTTAAAAAAGTGAGAAAAAACACAAATTGAGCAATGGCACTTTGAGCCAACACTGAAAATGAACGATATTAATGCATTGTTTGCTTTTTTTGAGTTCCATTTGACTTGTTTTATGGGCAGTGGGCAGAATTGCACATCTGCACGTGATATAGTCGACCCCGCCCTCCACGAGTCCCCTGCTGCCTTGCAAGTTAGGTTTTGGATAACCAAAGGCTAGGGTGCTGACACAGTACCTGATTGGGCGTATGAACTTCTTCAATGAGGTCACCGCCCGGGGCGGAATCCCAAGAAGGACTCAACGGCCATGTGTCCAGAACCAAGGCTAGCCACTAGTAATGTGGAGTTTCGGCTGTGGTCAACAGCCTGGAGAAGGATGGGCTCTGCCATGTTCATTTGCCCAAGACACACCACATTCAATGACAACTTTACCTCAACCCATAACGGATCAGTCGTCGCCCGGAACAAGGACCGAACCTTCTGTCTTGTACCAGGGCAGAGGTGTTAAGTGTGCTACTGGTGCACCATCACCATCAAAACTCCATGCCAGAAACAACATCAGCATTGGTACATGGAACATCAGAACATTAAGAACACCTGGAAAGGTAGAGGAACTGACACACGAAATGAACAGATACCATTGGATCATTCTGGGGCTGTGCGAAGTACGATGGAAGAACCTTGGGAAACATCAAGACAGGACCGCCACAAACTATACTACTCTGGCAGAGATGATAAACATGAACCTTACTAGCATACAGACAAACAATCTGGCACATATACAGTCAGAGAGACAAGTCAAACCCTTGTTTGTGACATACGGAAATAATTGCACATAAATGGGACATTGTTTTTGGTTTGATGTAAAATGTTGTACTATTTCATTTCATTTGAAAAACTATTTAGATCTGTAGATCTCTTAAATTCTTGTAACAAAGAAAAACGAAATACTGATCTGAGCTCAAGAAAGTTTCCACAAAAACAGCTATAAAAATATAGTCCAACACAGGTCTGCAAAATACTAAATGCCACTAGGAATGTAGCAAAATTTTATTAATTGAGATATTAGAGGAATATATTAATTTTAAATGTTTTTGCTAAATATATTTGTTAAAAGCAAGGCTAAAAGTCCATTTTAAAATAAAACACATTAACTTGCAT
Source organism: Sinotaia quadrata (assembly GCA_028829895.1). Lineage (NCBI taxonomy): Eukaryota > Metazoa > Mollusca > Gastropoda > Architaenioglossa > Viviparidae > Sinotaia > Sinotaia quadrata. The sequence goes on from CM054178.1 coordinate 87,245,021, forward strand.
TCTGCTGAAATTTTGTTCTAGTAACCTATTTGTAGAATCAATTAATTTATTTTCTTTACCTCATTTTTTTAACTTTAATTTTAATTTAATTTAATTTCAGAACGGCATGCTTTTCTCTCCTGTCTTGAAGCCAGTCATATGTAATGATATTCAACACGAACGTGATTGGTCTGTTTTGTTGTTTTTTTTTAAAAAGAAAAACTATAATATAAACTACTTAATATACTTCAATCAAACTACCCACAAGAAAAGAATGAGTAGAAATGGACAACATATAGAGCAGAAGAAGCCAGTCTCTTGGATTAATCATTTAAACCATGTAAATAACAGTTAGGACACGTTATCATAATTTAAACATTCAATCATCAGTGTTAAAATATATCAGTTCCTCAAACGTTATAGTTCAGAATATCTACTTCGTTTTGTGTTTGAAATCAAATAGTTGTCGAATTACAATTTTTATATGGCTTTAGAAATTAATGAAGCAAATTTGTGTTAACATAGTTTCTGTTTCTTTCTTATAAAACGTATTTTCTTTAGTTGTACAAGCAAAGATTTGAACTCCTCATTTATTCTACAGCGATGACCGCCAACATCATTGCAAAAATGATCAATGGTATTTACGTTAATGATGGACAATTCGAACTTTATTCATTTATAGGTATATTTGCATACAGAACTAAGACTGGAAGGTGATCTTGTTTCTTTAGAATAGATAAACGAATAGATACTATGGCTGGATTAGACACTGCTAACACTAAACAGTATAATTCAGTTACCAAACCATCACCCTTGCGTTTAGTCTGTGTTGATGAATAAGATGAACTTCACTGCCAGTAAGCCGAATGGGGGCTGGGTAGTGCGTCCTAAATAAAACAATCTCGTGCACTGAATGGACTGATGCCGATCTAGGAACAAATCGAACAGTATCTAGGTATCCGTATTTCGTCTCACTGTACTAACAGTATCGAGAAGTTCATGATACTGACTTTTCGAGAAAAACATGCACATGAGTGTAATAACACGTTGCCCGTCGAAGCAAGCAGATATCGAAAGTATCATTTCACCAGTGATACTAGCATATCTCGATAATGTGTGATGTCAACTGCCTTTTAAGACAATTAGCAAAATTCATATTCTTGTGTTAGGAAATATCTGTACAATTAATCTTAGTTTAGACTATCTATCTATCTATCTATCCATCCATCCATCCGTCCGTCCTTTTGTTTGTCTATCTATCTATCTGCCTGCCCATCCATCCAACCTTCCGTCCGTCTGTCTGTCTGTCTATCTATTTTTCTATCTATCTATCTCTAAATCACATATTCAAATACGGGCTCAAATTTAAAATTGATTAAATACTAAGTTTAAATTAATCTATTAGAAAAACGTCAAAGTATCTCTCATTTCAATTATTTTCTTTTCTTATAGATTCACTTAAGATTGTCACAAGCACTGCAAATCGCTGCAAAGAAGCCCTACAATATATTGTAAGAGAAATCACATTAAAAATTTGCGATAATAATGATTAATAGTTTGATTTTATTTATTCCAATTTATTTTATAATTGCATTCTGGTTACAAAAATGTCTCGTATTTGTATAATCGTCTAAAAGATCACCCTGCATATATTCTGAAAGTAATTTTAGATGTTAAACATTTTGCCATGTAGGCCCTGGTCACGGGAGCCCAAATTGACGTTATATTATTGCATGCATGACAAATCAGAGAATCGTTTTACCAATGGTTTGCATTGAAATTTTCGGTAATTAAATTATACTTGTATTCTTCTTAGGTCACACCAGATGACCCTTGCTTGATGTCTGGCTAGCTTCGAATTCGTGAAGGTTGTGTAGAGGAGATGGTTCACTCTCCATAAGAACTTCACCATGCACTTTTTTCGCTCTCCTCAGGTTCGTTGTTTGCTAGAATTATAGATTTTTAGACTAGGGAAAATATTATCATTACGTCACAGTGCACTGAGTAACTAAGTCTATTTTATGAATATATCTGCATGCTTGTTTTTGAATTTGCGATTTTTCATTTAAAGCATAAATTCGGGTTCGATGTAGGCAACACTGATAACTATTTCCGTTTGCAGTAACATTTTCATTCAAAGCTGTCTTTCCTCAGTCCAGTAATTACCGCGAGACACAAGGTGCACATGAAACATTTCGCAAAAACAATCTGAATACCAAGAAGGGAAAGCAAAGAAAGTCAGCTTTGCTAATGTACACGTCCTAGTCTTTACAGATGTAGCAAAAGCTACACATTTCTATTTTTTTAATGGTGATTAAGATCCCCAAACCATTATGATAATGTCTGAAAACCAAGCAATGATAATGCTCAACAATGTCTTTTATTTTCAATTGAGATATATAATGTTTTTCTCGGACAAAAACATGCATACGTTTGTTTCTACACTTATTTATTTATTTGGTATATTATTTTAAACATGCGCTTTGCATTATAATCACCAAGAGAATGTATTTTGCTAATTTAATTAATACAGTAAAACCTATTTACTGTTATTAGAAGTAAACTTAATCAACAGTTTACTTAGATGAAGCGTGTATCTGCTTGCAAAAACGCGTCTCAATAACACCAACATACACTGAATTTGTTTCGTCAAGTTACCTCACCTGATTTATATCATATTATCATATGAGATAAGTGAATTGCGATACTACTACTGCTATTATTGCTGCTGCTGCTACTACTACTAATGTTAATATTACTGCTGCTGCTACTACTAATATTATTACTACTGCGACTTATGCTACTACTAATTCTACTACTACTACTATTGTTGCTAGTTTTACTACTACTGCTGCTGCTACTACTACTAATGTTAATATTACTGCTGCTGCTGCTACTAATTCTACTACTACTACAACTATTTTCTGCTACTACTACTGCTGCTGCCTCTGGTAATACTACTGCTATTTCTACAACTAATTCTTCTGCTGCTGCTACTACTACTAATTCTACTACTACTTCAACTACTACTACAACTACTACTTCTGCTGCTGATGCTACTACTACAACTAATTCTACTACTACAATTAATTCTACCAGTATAGCTGCTACTACTACTACTGCATTTGCTACTACTTCTGCTACTAGTACTACATCTGCTACTACTACTACAACTAATTCTACCACTACTGCTGCTGCTGCTTCTATTGCTACCAGTACAACTAATTCTACTGCTACTACTGCTGCAGTTGCTTCTACTTCTACTACTACTGCTGCTTCTACAACTAATTCTACTGCTACTGCTACTGCTACTTCTATAACTAATTCTATTGCTACTACTGCAGCTGCTTCTACTTCTACTACTACTGCTGCTGTTATAGGAATAATATAGAAATTATATAATATACTTTATTATAACAAATTTTAATGTAATAAGTGATAATTTATTAGCTTTATAATTGAGATTGTGTGCAATTCCACAAACATATCTTATTTGATTATATATATCAATTGCTTCATTATAATCAATTTAGGACGTTGTTGCCTACAACTCGCTACATCTACCTAGCTTAACAGTTGAAGCGTATGAAAATTATGTGAAAGAACATGTTTTCTGTTTGCGCACCCAGAACAAGATGTATTTGTTTAAAGCTGACAACGACAAGATTGTCAAACAGTGAGTACACTAAAAGGATACAGTAATTTTAATTTGCATATAATCTAGTGTTAACTAGTCTGTTCGTACTGTACACCCCCATATTTCAGCACTATATTAATTATTTGTATTACAGTATTTAAATTAATAATATTTAAATTAACATTATAATTTTCTTTCTACCGGATTGCCTGAATAGTAAAACGTTAACTCGATCCCAGTTTACTAATAAACGTTACTCATTTTAGAGTCCATTCAGTAATTTATAAAATGTACTCTTTAGCTAACCTGTCTATTCAGGAATTTATAAAATGCACTCTTTAGCTAACCTGTCTATTCAGGAATTTATAAAATGTACCCTGTAGTTAATCTGTCCATTCAATAATTTATAAATGTACCCTGTCGCTAATCTGCCCATTCAGTAATTTAAAAATGAACCCTGTCGCATTCTGTCCATTCAGTAATTTATACAATACACCCTGCAGTTAATCTGTCCATTCAATAATTTATAAAATGTACCCTGTCGCATTCTGTACATTCAGTAATTTATACAATACAACCTGCAGTTAATCTGTCCATTCAATAATTTATAATATGTACCCTGTCGCAATCTGTCCATTCAATAATTTATACAATACACCCTGTCGCATTCTGTACATTCAGTAATTTATACAATACACCCTGCAGTTAATCTGTCCATTCAATAATTTATAATATGTACCCTGTCGCAATCTGTCCATTCAATAATTTATAAAATGTGCCCTGTCGCATTCTGTCTATTCAATAATATATAAAATGTACCCTGTAGCATTATGTCCATCAAATGGCTATTCATTTGTATTCGAGACGTTCTCTGCCAAATTCTTACTAAATCTTTCATTTACTTAATCATTCTTGGCTGATTATACCCCATTCGGATACCCTAGCAAAACTACCACAACACAATTAATATTGGTTACTAATATAATCAGAACACATTGCAATAAATATTGTTAATCATTAATCTAAATGTACTCATATTAACCAAGAACAATCACATCATGGGCACCATATTTAATTATACAAAAAACAACACGGTTTTTTACAATGAGGAATCCACAGCGCAAGAAAACAAAGTCAATTGAACAACAAGAAATACGTTTTTCAAATTATCACGAATATTGCACGTATTCCTGCATTACAAATAATCAGAATGCCCATGAATTACAATGCTACAGTTATCATATTAAAAAGCGCTTTCATTAATCAAAGTGTACAATAAGCACAACTTTAATCACTATATTCAGTCAACATACAGCCTACGATTTCTAGAACAGATTTATTGAGACTAACCCCTAATTTGTGCCTAGTTACAATGCTATTCCCTTCTGAGAACTTTAATATTATTATTATAATATTATATTCGGATTTTTAATCATTCAATCTAAGTATTTAATGATTTTAGAAAATGTATTAAGAAAATAAAATACAGAATACGTGTTCATAGAATTTCTAATTGTTCTCCAACTCGTGGACAAAAGTCCGCTAGACAAGCAAACGAATTACAAATAAAATCATTATCATTCGGGAAAGAAAAGAAGAACTCTAGAAGAGATACAATAAAAATTACTCTTGTCTTGTCGTTATGTTCGAAATAAGACAGCTACAGTTCTTATCGTCATTTTGCATTACACGTACTTTCTTATTCGTCTTTCACGTGGACACACGCACATATACTTCGCTATCAAGTCTTTTGCAATCTCCTTGTCAGAGTTAGGTCCCTTCGTATTGGTACCTCATTCTGCTTAATCCATAGACGAAATACCGTATAAGGAATGGGGGGGGGGGGGATCAAATAGAATTCAACGAATGTCCTCCACTTTGTCAAAACAACATGATTGGTATCTACCTCCTGTTCTTTCCCCACTGGCCCGAAGCCGGGTGCTGAAATATATTGACACCTCCAGACCGGCAGCAGCAGTTTGTTTGTCTACTGGTTCAAATTCTCAAATGTCAAAATGACTCTGCCTGGTTCTAAGTATCAACTTCTATCTGCTTTTCTAGATGTAGCCTCCTTCAGTTTTTCCTATTTGACGGTTCAGGCAGGTATATTCGACTGTTGGTGAAGAGCTTTCTCAGCCATTTCGCCCGCTCTTTCTGTTTTTTCACTCCATCATACTTAACTATATTGTTTGCATTGTCTCTTGATACAACTGTCGAATGAAATAATTCAACAAGCACACACAGAAATGAGACAATAACTTAATTATTCCCGTTTGTAAATATAAATTTGCAGTAAAGAACTGAGGACGTCAGTAAATAACTTTTAGCATGATGACATAGGATTGCTGTAAATAACGTTTAGCATGATGACATAGGATTGCTGTAAATAACGTTTAGCATGATGACATAGGATTGCTGTAAATAACTTTTAGCATGATGACGTAGGATTGCTTTAAATAACTTTTAGCATGATGACGTAGGATTGCTTTAAATAACTTTTAGCATGATGACGTAGGATTGCTTTAAATAACTTTTAGCATGATGACGTAAGAATGCTTTAAATAACTTTTAGTATGTTGACGTAGGATTGCTTTAAATATTATTTGTCATGTATTTTGAGTGAGGTTTACGCCTCAGGTTACATTCCGTTGTTACTGTACCAAATTCAATGCTAACTAATAATTGTATATACTTATTACAGGTGGATCCATCTGCTGTAAAAACTCGTCCATTCCAAGTTGCCCGATGATTTCAAATCAAACTAGCTCTGCTAGCACTGGTAGTGATGGCGGCTGGACAATAACTATTCAACTGATAGTTGCTGTATTAAGATCGTCCTAATCAGTGTGAATAAAAACAACAGTGCAGAATCTTCAGTGCAAGAACAATATTTGACTCTTTGTTGTAATTTATATATCAATTGCTTTACTTTTAATGTTTAATTGGCTTCCACAAGACAGCCCATAAAAACAAGAGGAAGACACAATACACAGTTTATAAATAAGAGGTCGGAACGATTTAGCGAAAGTATATCATGTTAGCCTTTTAGCATTAAATACACTGGACTTTGTGACGAGTGTGACAAATTCTGTGTCATGACCTCGTGACCCAATTGCTCGTTTTCAAAAATTAAAATTTTGAAGAGACCTTTGTTGAAATTCACCCATGATACATCAGTATCGAGAAGCTTCTAGCAAGGTCAGATTGTTGCATAACTTTAGGCCATTGTCCAGCACCTTCGAGATCAACAACATACCACGTGAGCGGTCACGTGATGCGTTCAATGCAGTTTTATAAAATATGATCACACGCGCGAAATCCGTACTCGCACCCCAGAATCGGTCGACGCAACAAGTCAGCTAAATTAGCTCCGTCCGCCGCATATCGAGTCGTATGGGAGAGTCGAAGAAAGAACCCGCTAAAGCAGTAAATCTACTTTAAGAGGTAACAATAACATGTCTACTTCTTACCATATTATTGCTTATGTTGATTGTATTTTGTAATTGAATTGATGTATGTATTTTGTGCAGCTTATCGCTATTTTAGCCAAAGCACTTGTTTCGATGTAAAAGGACAAATCTAAAAGTTATTGTATATAAATTATTGTAACTCTTTTTTATCTTTAATTTATATAAATCTTAAATTCCCTAGTGCCGCCAGTATGTCTGTGCACGTGGTGAATTCTTCTTTGTAATTCAAATTGTTCTTGCATATAATTTTTCGTGTAAAATTGTAAAGCATTCATGCTTCATTTTGAATTAATCCTTTGTGTGAATTCCAATTTTTAATGCTGTAAATATTTGGGAATTCATACGTTCGTGTAACGTTACATGTAACACACACGTGAACCACAATGTATATTTAAATATAACCATTTGAATTGTAAACGACACGATAGTCAAAGATTCTAAATTCAGAACCTTAAACAAAGAAACATGTGCTTGGGTTTTGCGAATATAGACGCAAATAGTTATAGAGCCCAAATCCTTTGTTTCAGCCGGGTTCTTATGTTATTCCTCTCTACCTTCGTACTTCTTGAGTCGTACGCCGACTCGGGTATCTTCATGACCCATACGTGAACTACGTAGAAGTACATCGTGTTAACTACGGTTAACGATCGTCGCAAGTACATTAGCGATGCAGTAATTGAGTGGACGATTGACTGTTATGCTATGAGCGGTACTGACGATGAGCCAAAGTGACGTGGACCAGTTCTAACCAGAGTGAACCCCACGTGGCGCCGAGAGTGTAGATAAGTACATTTGTTACTTCCAGGATCAAGTGAATTTGGCAGAACATTCTCTTTAAACAAAAGACAATAACGATAGAGTGGAAAATTATGATTATCTGAATCTAGACTTCGTGCTCGTGATTAATCATTACTGTTAGTTGTTAAATATTAAATCTTATTTTAAATTGTTAATCCTCTTTGTAGTACATTTTTATGCATGATAGACCTATAGATTTCTTGGTTTTGGATGGGGGGCGAGTGAACTGAATGACACAACGTATGCATATTAATTTAGAGGAATTTAACGACTCCAAAGCCAGCTTTGTACGCAAATTGTCAGTTTGTAAATTTGTTGTCTGCACTACAAGACACATCTTTAAAGTTAGTCAAATGATAATTTGGGCAGCCAGTCTGTTTAGGATAGAGAGAAGGAATTAATTTAATCTATCATATTCAAAGTCCTTAAAATCCTAGGCAGGGTCTATAAATAAATACTCATTACTGGAAACGTAACAGACTTCCTGTAATCTTTCGTGCTTTGTTTACACAAGTTTACCTGTCTTTAAATTCATTGGTTTAAACTACGACTGTGGAATTTAATTGGACTGAAGGGTGAATTTGGGCAACCGGACTATTGTCAGAATAAGTGGAAAGGAATTTAATTAACTAAAATCCTAAATTCTGGAACAGGGTCTTTAAATAAATACCGGGGAATGTAACAATCTTCAGAGTATATCATAATTAAGTGACTTAGATACGAGTAACTATAACAACTATTGAAATATAGGCGCTTTTTCTTCTTTTCATGGCCATTTTTTGAAATTTTGACTAGTACCTCAAGAAAATTCAACGTACATTATAGATTTAGAATGCAAAACAATTACACCAGACATTTTGGCTACGTAGTTTTAAACTTACAAACATTTGTGTAGCCAGTCTTTATTTTGAATTGAAAACCGAAACTTTAGATGTTAACGAATTACAAGATACATCTCAAGGAATTTACTATTCAAAATATTTTATCAGGAACTATAATTGTTTTTAGGTCTCCAAATAAAAGACTGCAATATCATCATATACATGAAGAAATGCATTGATGTCTGTAGTGTATCATTTTTAAACGTGCATATTTTATTCTTATTGGTAATAAATTTATTGTTAAATTCATTGACCTTCTTACGCTTATTGACAACCATATGTTGGAGAGATAGTGTATGGATGGGAGCTTCTAAATATAGATTAAAGACAGATTTATCTTTCTTGGTAAGATGTTTTCCACATACAGAAACATTGTGACATGAATGATTACTACAATCAAATATGCATGTAACAAATAAAATGAAAAGCTTATTTTACATCAATATTTCCATTAACCACATTCAAATAGTTTCAATGCATACACAGTCTTAAATCCTAACACATAATTCATCAGATAAGTGTCAATATAATACACAGGGTAATTCTTATAAGGGAGCTGAAATGGAGGTACAGAGTTTACAGTGATAGTTTATAAATATCTTGTCAAGATGCTGCTGTAATAGTTTTTGTGTGCTTCACAATGGAATTGTCAGTTCTTCATGTGTTTCTCTTATGTGCTGTAGAACACTGAAGAGACCATTCTCTCAAGACTAATCTGGGTGCTCCTTCACTGTATTAGTTCCCTTAAGAGGAACAATAGAGTAGAAATTTCCAGTAATATCCTTGTACAAGAAATTCCACGATGTTTTCGAGCATACTTTGCCACCACATATCAACAGAATGCATATTAGAGTTAACTTTTCGTATGTGATTTCTATGACATTGAGCAAATGAGGTTAGTAAAATGACGGAAGGTTACGAGGAGTAAGAGAGTTATGACATTTTACGGGGATTCCATTTTCTTTAATAACGCACTGAATTTAAAGGTCAGCAAACAATCAATAAATTTATCTTGCAAACTAGCTATCAGCCAACACTAATACATTAAGTGTACGTTGGTCAGTAAAGCTAACTGATTTCATATTAAGTTTATGACAGTAAAAACTTTAACAAATATTTTATACAATGGTCACTACTGGTAGGTTTACGTAATTGGGGTATCGCAGTGGTAATTCATAGAATGTTCTTTTTAAATCGCGCTCTAGGAACAATGTGTGTTATGCTCTCTCACCCCAGAAGCCGCAGTAGACGTTTCATCTTCACGACGTTCTCAGTTTGGGGCTGCTTCTGGGGAAGCCCCACAGCCTCGCGGTGCGTCTGAGGTGGTGGGCAGGCGGAAGGGGGTGAAATAGGTCGCACCTAGTTTTGGCGCACATCCTCATCCGCCCTCCGTCGGTGGGGGTGGTGGACCGAAGCCTCTTGTTGCTAGGCACAAGAGTTGAATTTTATTATATTTCAGAGATCTGCAAACGTGTTTGTTATGTGGTTTTATTTCTATTCTTTCTCACTGTTAATTACAACTGTAATGAAGTTGCAAGTTTCCCAATCACAACGCTTTCTCATTATTTTCGATTGATATTAGCATTTGGAAATACAAAAAGTCTCTCATTTAGAATTTTAGATTACCCATGTTCGATATTATAATAACCTATCCGATGTACAGGTTTAATTTTAGAATGGGTTTTCCCATAATAGCGTTTTCCAATAAACTTAGAAATAGACCTACTGCTAGTGTTCAGTTTATTTTCTAAATTATATATTAGTTGATAGACACAAAATGTATCCAAATATTATTTTTAAATAAATGAGTTATAAGGTATATAAAAATGTTTGTTTGTTAAAATTTTATTGTACCGTATAATTTACTGAAACATATTCACGCGGAGTAACTGTGTTGCAAGAGTGCGCCGATATCTAATAATAGATTTTCAAGTCGTTACACAATTCCTATGATTATTTACTTATTTCTGCAAAATAAAATTAATCAAGTGAAACACAAATAACATTTAAAGAAAAGAAAACTTTCATTTAAATAGTTATTTTTTAAGAAAGAGAAATGAGTAAAACAAGATAAGAACAGTCGTTTACGTTCTAAAAGCACCTTTAGATGTTTGTTCTTAAAAAGTGTTCCCTATATATATATAGAGACGTTTAAAAAAATTTAAGTAGCGGTCCGGGGAAAAGTGGGTTATCGGTCTGAGAAGAACACGGACCACTTTTGTTCAAATAGACTGCTACGGGTTTTTTGTATTTTTTTAAAATATAAGTCTAACGTATATAAATAATATCAATCACATCAACTATAAAATCCATTGTAGCTTAAATTGTCGATTTCGACTTTTGTCTTCCGTGATATTAGTGAAGAAGGGTCTAATCATCATCATCTAAGCACTCACATTTGCCGATACTCATGGGTACACTCTCACAAGTCTAATTATGTAGGCCCCCTATAGGCCTATTCTATCATAAACAGAAAAAAAAAAATAATAATACGGATAGTTTAAAGAAAAATACTCGTTTAACAATCACAATTGTTTACTTGTTATACCAAGTTTGCAAAGTGGCAATGAGAGAATACATAACTGAGCCTTGAGATTGTGAGATTCTATACACACAAAAGTACTTTGAGCTCTGTGAGAAATGTAAAGCAGTGTACATATAATACTAATACTACAAAATAGATATCACTTATCAGTGACAAGAGCTGCCTTAAAAACTATATTTTGAAGACATAATCCTTTAAAAATAATAAATACATATCATATGTCAGCAAATATACTAGAAGAGCATTATGTTGAATTTTTCAAGTATCACAATTTAACTTCATTTAACACAAATTATTATTTTTTAAAATACATTCTTATAGTTTTATATTCATCTCGAAGATATTGTTTCTAGAAAAGCTTTCTATCTGTTTGATATTAAATTATAATCCAAGATTATGATGTACGTGGACTTTCTTCAGAAGAAGTAGGGATTGAAGGAAAATAAAAACATTTACTTCAAATATCTTACTACAATGGAAGTCGCAGTGAACTTAATGGTTGACAGGAAAGATAAAATGAAGGCAATTCTGATACATAGAGTAAGAAGTCATTTTATTTTTCACTTGAAAATATCTGCTTTTAGTTACTTTGTATTAATTACAAGGTTTGACTAACAAATTATAAAACATTTACCTTGAAATAAACACACTCTTGTACACTTATCCCCTCCCCAGCAAGAAATCGGCCCAGGTCAGAAGTGCTTCCCATAATTAAGCATGCATAAACAATGTCAATGAATTAAAACTTTAATATCTCTTTAAGTGCAGAACAAAAATTTATAGAATTTCAACATATTCTAATATAAAACAATTGTAATAAGTCAAATTTATCATCATACAATTAACATTCATATCCTGGAATTCTTTCTCAATTAGCCTGTGTATGTCATTTGCATCAAGACTAAAAAGATAAAAAGCATTATTCTGAACAGTTTACAAAGATCAGACAAAACATTAAAAATTACTTTAAAATGTTCCAAAATAAACAAAAAGAATGTTTTACTAAGCATTGATTTTGCAAATTATGTACCTATCATTTAAATGTAAGATCTGTCTACATTTTAAAAGTACTTATTTTTTATTAAAAAATCTCATAATTTGATAAGTTGAAGAAAGTGTTATTTATCAAAAAGAAATAAATTAAACTTAATTTCTGCATGTTGATAACTTGACTATAATTAATTTTATCAATGTGTTGAAAATAAAACTTTTGTGTATCAGATTTCTTATTTTAAAAAGTAAGAAAAAATCTTCTCTTGTATAATGAAAATAAAATATTTGATACTTATTCAGCATACACATATAAAATTTCACCACTATTAAAGAGAACAGGTCATTCTATTTTGACATAATCCAATGCTGTCAGAGGTTTTCTTGTGTTGTAAATTGATAGGGAGTAAGAAGATTGTTTAGAGCAGTGGTGCACAAACTTTTTGAGTCGGGGGGCCAAAATCTGACTTGTCAAAACCGTCGGGGGCCACAGTGAAGATCAAAATTGTCCCATATAAGCAACATTACATCTAAGAACACACAAATGATGATTAAGACTATAATTATGACAAAGAAGTTGTATACTAAGACTCATTCTAAAAATGTTATGATACGTCAACTTTCACAAAGTCAGTGTGATGGATAGTGCTGCATGTCATCTGCAAGCTTCAAAATGTCAGGCTTGATGTTTGACGTTGAAAGATGCAAAATTGCTTCCAGATTATCATCAGTCAGCTGACCGCAGGTGTTGCTTTTGTTCAGTTTCATCTGTGAGAAAGCCTGTTTGCAGGAGTATGTGCTGCCAAGTATGCTGGTGTGGACAAGTGCATTATCCAGTCATCATTAAACTGCCGGTTTTCCTTTTCAACTTTTCTTTTACGGTTAGCTGCCATTTTGTCACAAAAATATAATCAAAATAAACAACAGAATGTGGCAGATCAGACACTAAGGCAAAACAGCTACTGACCAACCATATTACAGGAAGGGGCAAGCATATATGTGTGGGGTTTGCTGCCTATCTTGGTATAGCTTTTTTCTCTTGCCTCTGTGAGTGTTATATCAGCGGGCAGACATCATCTGCACTGAGCGCCTGGAAAAATGGGTCAGGAGGTGCTGCTTTGTTTCAAATCACTCAGTGTATGAGTAAACATTTGACTTTTTCGTTTGACATGGCGGGCCACTCGGCAACTCTTCGCGGGCCGGAGTTTGTGCACCCCTGGTTTAGAGGCTTTTTAGAAAACATTAACATTGTCTCAATGTCTGGCATTTATTACAAAACCAAATTATTTAATCAAAACTTAATCAATTTAATCAAAAGTTAAACCTAACAGCTTGTTGTAATTAGAATGAATAACAAGTTGATGTATATACCCCACAAACCCCGATATATAATGTCTTATTTATCTCAACTATCTCAACAATTTCTTTTCTAATGTTACCTTTAGTATTATACATATGATTTTATTACTGATGTTACATATTTCAATTTTACATGAATATTGCTGCATATGTTGACTAATAGTAATACTAATGTTACATTATAGTAAACAATCTGTACATGTTTATATTAGCATAACCTCATGAATGTGCACTATTTTACATTACACTGATTAACACTATACTATCTATTCTATTATTTCATTTATTATTACTAGTAGCTCTGAAAACACAAAGAATTAAATAAATTACTCTTAAAGTTTAATTGTTAGGGCACCATGTTCATCAACATGTTGTTAATTATTATTTCACTGAGCCTCACGGATGCCATTGGCCTGGCTGGTCCTATTACCTTTCTCCTGCTTGCTCTGTCAGTGTACCCTGTTTGCAGGAATTTGGTTCAGTCCCCTCTGCAATGATCCATTTTGCACCATGTTTTGAACATTGCACAGTACTGTATGTTTTGAATATTGTACCACAAGATATTATTATACAATGAAATGCAACAACTTAAAAACTTATTCTTGCAATGTTAAACAGAATAACATTTTTTTTTTGGTGGTAAAACTATAATATTTAAAATAGCTTTTTCTTTAAGTTTAAACCAAGGATTTATATCATAATTAGTAGTATCAAAAGAAAATGTGCTAGCCAATAAATGGATCAGTATTGCTGCTGAAATAGTCTTCAAATCTGGAGAAAGCCGCATTCCAGGAAAACATAAAGAGTATGCTTTCTAAAAAAAAAGAGATAATCAGTGAAAAATAAGTTTTACCGAAATGCCAAGGCTTTAAAGTCGAAACACTGAACGAATATATTAATTTGACTTACTCATGTAAAAACTGGGCAAGTAAAGAATTTAAATGTGCTAACGTTCTTTAGAATGTATGTGAAAAATTGTTAAAATTGAAAATGTGGAACAAATAAATCTGCTTTGACCTCAGTTTATTACAACATTAAAAGTCTTAATGTGGAATGCATAAAATCTAGTAACAAATAATATTATTAACATATTATATATAGTAGTAATGAAGGCTAAAATTCTTTAAAATCAATTTCTGTGACTGTAAGAGTTGTTTATATGGCATTTGTCAGGTCAGTTTCCAGGCTCTCAGACAAAAGTTGATTACAGAAGTTTCCATGCAGCAGAAGTCAACAACAGATCATTTCTGAAAGAATCAACTATCTACCTGCATACAATAAAATGTTTCTTTTAACATTCATGCATTGGTACATAACCATTATTTAATTATTCACAATCTAAGCCCTACACCTGTCATTAATGCATTACACCATTATCTCCCTAGTCCCTGCCATGCTATGCAACATTTAAACTATTAATTGTAGAACAAACTTAACTTCCTGCCTTTTCAACCATCTAAAAAAAATATAAGATGCATTTCATATCAATTATGTCTATTATATTCAGACCTGCCTACACAACCTCCCCTCAGGAAACCAGATCAATGATCCAAAACCAGAAGATTTTTAATGGAAACTAGAAGATTTTAAGCGAAGTCTGGCATTTTAATAGAAATACCAATAAATAAAATAAATGCAATATAACAACAAATAATGTTAATATTTGTAAATGAACTTACCAATAGTGTAATGATATATGCAAAGCACAACAATTTGTCTACTTTTTTGTCTAGTCTCCATTCCACTGTTTATTTTTGACTAATTTTTGTCAAGAACACCAAGTGTTAGGCAGTTTTATTTAGAAATACATTGGTCAAGATATTTCTTTAGACTTCATTTGAAGAAAGATCTTCACATTTCAGAATAAATTCAATAATGAGCCATTGAAATACTGTATTATGATCTTCACTTTTACAGAAATTCATTAAATATTTCATACATGAATTTTAAAAATATATATTTAATTTTTTATTATCTACTGTACAAGCCACGCAAAGGAACAGATGCCTGTTAAAAAATTTTAAGAAAAAAGTTATGATTTTTTTTTTTATTGTGCCCAGCTAAAATATATTTTGGGGAGGACATGTAGAATTTAAAAAAAATATTTAAAAGAGCAAACCTAAAGCATATAAACTTTCATCCCATGCACAACCTTTTAACTGTATGTATGAGGAACTAGTATACCAAATTTCAGGGACATGGAATAATTACAACTATTCAAAAGGGGCCTTAGTATACAGTTCAATGGAGAAAAAAAATGTCATTTTGAGAAAAACACATTTAAAGTAAAATAAACTTTTTTATAAAGACTACAGAACTTGAATTTGAAAACTGTGTTCAAAGTTGTTTATTTTTTTAATAAATATATCCTATCCATACCATATTGGACTACTGTTAGTCATTTAGCTCTCTTAACAACACAGAATTAAATATGCTACCCTTTACATTCTCACTGTACAGTCTTTTTATTTTCTAATTCTATACTGTATAGAAAATTAGAATACAACCAGAATATTGCAAGGAACATTTTAAAAATATATTTATCAATCTACCTTAATAAAATTTGGAATATATGTTATCTTTGTTGTGAGAAAGCAATATCAGTTTTTAGTTTTAGAATATCTTATTTAGATTTTATTTTATAAATTATTTAAATATATAAAACACCTTACATTTTCCTAAATTTAGGCATATCCATTAGACTAGAGAAAAAACAGTGAAAGTCTTCCTGTAAAATTTAAAATGTTATTAAAAAGACTTTATTCTTCAATACTCATGCTTTGTTAATTAAGAATTGGATATGATTATTATTTTTTAAAATATTTTATGCATTTCTTTGTCTTCATAGTTCATGTATGTGTATTTATTATCATGCCTTCTAAAATTCTATTATAATGTGTGTACTATGTAATCACAAAATATTTACTGCTAATTTACAAATACATATATATATTTTAGCAGAAATGATTAAAATTAAAAATTCGAGTAAATGTTCACAATTCCGTAAATTACAATCATTGAATCAAACAAATTTGACTCAGGATCATTCCTTTATGATTTATCGCCGATGACTTTTTGTTTTAAACCTTTTTTCACTTTTTTTAAAGAATAAATTTTGAAGCCTTACATAGTATATTAGAATAATTGCAACGGATTCCAGAAAAATGATTATTTGAACCTCTATCGAGTCTATGCATTTCAAACATACCGTTATTGAAAACGCCAATCTTTTTCCTAGCATTGCAATATAATTCGTCAAAGTAGCTCGTTTCGGACGGATAAATTCTGAAGAATCTGCATACATTGTCTTACATAAGCTGGATATTATTTATTAAAGTAAATATTTCGTAATTGTCAAAATGGCATGGTGTTGTGATGTACTATCGGTACTCGGCCGCCATTTTGAAAATGCGAACTTTGTCTATCGGTCCAACGGGCAGTAGAAACGCTATGTACTGAATTGTGCTTATCCCATCAAGCTCTGACGTCTAAATAAAAAAAAATAGTTAAAGAAAATGTTTATTTCACGAGCGAAATTGTGTTTTGTAATAATGGCCGACTAATATGATTCCGGAAGTGTTAAAAAAGGACTCGTCTGTTAAAGAGCTCATAGCAGACAAAAAAAAAAAAAAAAAAAAAAAAAAATTGAAATGAAAATGAAAGCTGAAGATTTCTTTTGGAAGCGGGAGATTCTTCCGCTAAAAGCGGAAGGTAGGCAGGTCTATATATATATAAAAACAGTGAGTGCTTGGTACATTTTTGCTTTACTAAACAATTACACTTCTTGGTAACACTAACAGCACACAGAGCAAAGTAGACATTATGTTAAACAGTGACTTATTTTTACCTAATCCACATATGTCAATTCAGTTAGGTGAATCTGTTCTATTAAACCAATATTTAGTACTTGTTAAACCAATAAGTGTCACGTTTTTAAAAGTAATATTTAAATTGTGAGAAAAAAATAAAATTCATTTAAAAACTTGGATTAGAAAGGGATGAACAATAATAACAAATAACACAAGATATTTATTAAACAAATTAAAATATAGGGCAGGTTATCAGTCATATTAGGAGTTGAAATAACAGGAATGAAGCAATCAAACACAAAGTACCCAGTAAGTGTTAGAGAATAATTCTTTAAATAAAACATAGAAAAGCAAATAATGAAATAGACCACAAAAATAATTAACACTTAACAGTTGGTTAATATATTTGTAAAGTTAAATAAAACTGAAACAATCACTAAAATATTAATAAAAGAAGTGCATGTTAGCAGTTTTGTCAAATAAACCACTGCAATAAAATAAACTTATAAAGACAAAAGATCTGTAGTGAAGAAAAAGTACTTAGAAGTGCAGCAGTAAAAATTATAAAAAATGTTCATATACTAATGGAAACAATAAAAAAAAATATTAGCAATAATGCATTTCAGGAAAGAAAACAAAAAAAGAAAAATAATTTACAGAGAAACAAAATCCTTTAAGTCATACTCATAGTACTTTTAAGTTGCAATAAGACAAATATCAATATTACTAAAGGTATGATTTTCTCCCCTTTGATATTGTCATTCAAAAAGAATGTAACTTTGTAAGTTCCGTAAAATTCTTTTTACATGCAAATATTCTGTTAGGAGGTTAAAAATAATAGAGAAATCTTAAAACTAACTCATAACAATAAAATCCATAAAACCCTAAGTAACTATAATAATAATTAATGGTGCAATAAAACTGTAAACAATTATAATTCAATCTAATATATATATTTTTTTAACTTTTTCTTTCTTTCTCAGTATTTGTACACTAACGTGTACTCATAATAGTTAATACATAAAATAGTGCAGTGCATTTGTTTGATAATAATGCAAAATCATTCAATGATTGTATTTAGTGTCATTTTTCATCTATATTAAATTATCATATTCCTAATTGTAATTAATAATAGCAAATTATATAAAATAAATATATTAATAAAACAAAGTTAAGTTTACCCAAGATTAAGTTTACACAAGATTCTCCCTTCTGTCTTCTCAATATATTCCTTCTATATTATTGTACCTATCGCAGTTATCTAGTATCCATGTATTACAAAAACAAACACCTATTGCGATGAGAAGTTTAACTAATAATTAATTTTATTAAAACAAACAATTGGCAAATGTTTTATAAGTGTGCTACAACAGTCAGCGTTTGACACAGTACCCGTGTCCAATTAAACCCACACATAGATATATACATGTACACACATAAACACAGAAGTAAAACAAGTTTGATAGGTGTAAACAGTTCATAGTCACGTTCCAATTCCAAACCTTTCCTTCCATCTTAACACTTCTTGCATTCCATTTTGCCTGTATGATTTTCTTCACTGTTTAACACTTCTTACATTCCATCTTGCCTGTATGATTTTCTCCACTGTTTGACACTTCAAGCATTCCATCTTGCCTGTATGATTTTCTCCACTGTTTGACACTTCAAGCATTCCATCTTGCCTGTATGATTTTCTCCACTGTTTGACACTTCAAGCATTCCATCTTGCCTGTATGATTTTCTCCACTGTTTGACACTTCAAGCATTCCATCTTGCCTGTATGATTTTCTCCAGTTTGACACTTCAAGCATTCCATCATGCTTTTATGATTTTCTCCAGTTTGACACTTCATGCACTTCCACCATGGCCTGTATGGTTTTCACCGCTGTTCGGCAAGAGTGCATAAGCATTCAGCAAAAGCTGGATGACGTCATGAATGAACACACTATCGTGAATTAACAGGTCATCGAGCTCCGCCATGTCTTTTTCAGTCACGACGACGTCAAGGATGCCGTTCATCTTCATCGGACTACTACTAGTGGACTTTACCGGACTACTAGTGGACTTCACAGGGACATGGTTTTCTCTTGCTGACACTTCGGCACCGAAGACTGGGGGGATGTTGTTCTGCTCTTGATGGGTGCTGGATAAAATCTTATCTGGGGTCTGTTGTGGTGGACGAGTGCCTGTCTGATCACCACTGAAGTCGTTGTGTGGTGACGTCACTGAGGAATATGGGTTTGAGGCCTTGGAAAAGACCACCGAAAGCCCCGTGGTGTTTTCTGCCAAGTGCGGAAATGTGGAGCATAGCCAGACGTTCTCGTTGTCAGGGTGGTGAGTGCTTGGAAATTTATTCCTGTTGCTAGGGTGATGAGTGGTGCCTGGAAACTTGCGATCGTCGGGCGGAAGTTGTGCAGCACCATGAATTACATCTGCAGGCTTCCGTGACTGTCGTGACATTCTGGTCTGTTCTTTGCCAAGGCGTCCTAAGAATTCTCTGATGTGTCGGGAAAATATTGTTTCGTGTGAGGATCTAAAAAGCAAAGATTATTAAAATAATCAAACCATTATACTTATAGTACAATTTAATATTTATTTCTAGAATTGTTGTCATAATATTTATGTTTAATTAAACCAAAGATCTATTTGAGTAATAATTTAAGTAACACTTTATATTAGAATTAATATTAGGTAAATTATGTTTTAAAGCAAATACTCATCATCACAAAGCTATACATTTAAATCCTCTTTTTTTTTTCTTTTTTTCTTTTTTTTACTAAATATATATTTATATGGCTGAAAATGTTCTAGTATTACAAGAACTGTCCCCAAAGAGAAATATTTCTACTCTTCGATATAATTCAAAATCATGATTTTGTCCCATTAATTAATGTTAAATTATAAGCCCTACATGTAAAAACAAAATCACGTTTTTATGTTTCAGAACATTCAATTAATTTATTATTTCACAGATGTAATTTCGAAATCTCGATATGCAAACGACAGTTCTCCAGCATTAAAAATACTTTAAGAATTCTCAGAATTTATCATGGCAGGATCTTTATCTTGAATGTGAATGAGCTAAAGTGTGTGGTTGTGAGTGTGTGTATGCGCGTGCACGTAATAAGTGTGAGCTTGGTGAGAAAGAGAATTAAAAAAAACATATAAACAAATACAAAATCAGGTTTGTTCATTTCGAAACAAAATACATTAGAACAGAAAGAGGAGAAATGTATTGTATATTGGTGTGTGTGTGTGTGTGTGTGTGTGTGTGTGTGTGTGTGTGTAAGTCTAGAGAATGAATCAAGACAGATCGAAAGACAGACAGATAGATAGATAGATAGACAGACAGACAAGTCTTTAGTTATCGCCTGATTAAAATACTAAAATTTGTTGCTGTAAAATGTTTTGAATATAATAAATACTCACCGGTTTCTTGTTTTCCTTCGGTTGCGCTCATTTTGAAAGAAAGTCTGCAAAGAAAAACAATGAGGAGGTAAGTAAATAGGCAGGTCCTGTCAATTCAGAGCACCGTACATGAGAAACCGTTGCAAATAACTTTATTGAAAAAGTAACTTAAGTGATACTTAAATTGATTTATTAGTAACAGTAAAGTGGTGATGAACACTGGATCTTTATTGCGAATTTCAACAGATCAAGCAATGAAGTGCCTTTGCAACATCTGATACTGTGAAAAGATAGACAGACAGACGTATAGCCTCATTGTATAAGGTCCTTTCCAAATGACGGTGTTAATTTAGCCTCTAATTATTAACCAAGCTACTCCTCAGTCACACCTTACCATACGTCATCCGGGGTGGGGGTGGGGGGGACAGAATCCTCAATCATAACACCTGCTCTCTTCCTCGGCTCGAACCCCCCACGCCCTGACAGTCTGTTGTTCGTCACGCTTGGCAGGCAATGATGTGAGATGACAAACACACACTAACACGACAAGAACACAGCCAGAGACAGTTACTGTGTGACGATAAAACAGACAGTCACAATACTCTACCATTGAATCAGACTAACACAACCTTAAAATGAGAGTATTAATTTAATAAAATTTAAGAATAGCAAAGCATTGATAAAATACAGGCAGTAAACAAGAGAACAAAAGGTAATATTTTCAAGCAAAATCAAGAAAAAACGAAAATTCTGAAAATGAAATACTATTAGAAGATCATTCGCTGATACATAAATGCAAAAATCCTTAGTATTAAACTAACCCCTCTGTTAATTAATAATATTTAAACAAAAGGTAGATATTATGAGTAAACTAACCCCTTTGTTAATTAATAATATTTAAACTAGAGCTAGATATTATGAGTAAACATGAGCCACATAAACTAGAGGTAGATATTATTAGTAAACGAGCCATATAAACTAGAGGTAGATATTATTAGTAAACGAGCCACATAAACTAGAGGTAGATATTATTAGTAAACGAGCCACATAAACTAGAGGTAGATATTATTAGTAAACGAGCCACATAAACTAGAGGTAGATATTATTAGTAAACGAGCCACATAAACTAGGGGTAGATATTATGAGTATAGGAGCCACATAAATTAGAAGTAGATATTATGAGTATAGGAGCCACATAAATTAGAAGTAGATATTATGAGTATAGGAGCCACATAAATTAGAAGTAGATATGAGAAAACGAGCCACATATGGTTGCAGACTTGCAGTGACGTATGACGTAGGACAAAACAGACGAGGAAAAAAAAAACAGGTAAACAACCGCTGATCCTCAACTCTCCACAAATGACCTTCCTATATCAGAGATCGAAATTTATACCCGCACCCTCCTGATTTTAAGTACATAAAGATCAATACTGCAAAGCTACTGTTATAGACAACACGCAAGTGCTGACTCTCTGCTCTCCACAAATTTACTTTCCGATACAGAAATCGTAATTTTATGTCAGACCCTTCCACAGTTCCAGACTCTGAATACGCAAAGCTCACTCGACCTCCTGGTTCGAAAATATCAAGACCAAGATTGCGCCACAATTACTTCAAAACAAAGTGAACCACAATATCACCTGATACCAAATATCAGGAATTTACACATTAACCAAACTCTTGAGTTTCGCTCTACACTGCAATGTAATTCCTATTCAAATCACAAGCAGCGAACCCGCTTTGGCATTCAATCAAAAGCCATAAAATTCACTGCTAGATTGTCGAGTGTATGTATATAGCTGACCATTGTACGTATATAGCTGACCATTATCTGTCAATAAAGTTGAACAAACCATCAGCGACCAAGCAGGCCTCTCCTATTGTTTCGCCACTTAAAACAATACGCAGTGCTGGCTACACAATATTTTTTATGTTTCACTTGCACCCACGCCATATACATCTCCAAGGGAGATAATTAAAACAAACAAACGCTTACAACCACAGTACAAGCAGGAAAATCAGCTTAAGTGTGCACTAAATGTCCTCAACTCAGTTACATGCAAAATATTTCAACCATCATTATAAAGTTTTAGAAGACTTAAATATTACCAAATGTTATTATCTCTTGATTATCACTACCAATTGTTAACTTCACAATTTTATTTAAAAAATATAAAGCAGTGAAATAATTTTCTCACAGACAGAGAGATAGATAGCTTTTTTTTCAATTTTGTGGAAGAATAAGTCTAAAAGCATGACTTAAATCTAAGAGCAACTCTTTATTTTAAGATCAAGACTTAAGTCTAAAAGCAACATTTGAATCTAAAAGCAGGACTTAAATCTTTGAGTAACACTTAAATCTAAAAGCAAGACATAGTCTAGGAGCAAGATTTAAATCTAAACAAGCCTTAATCTTAGAACATTACTTAAATCTAAAAGTATGACTTAATCTAAGAGTAACATTTAAATCTAAAAGCAAGACAAATCTACATACGCGTATTTTATCTTCAGGCACATGAAGTAACTCTTCAAGTTCTTTGTAGTCAGAGGCCGTCGGGTACTTTTTGACATCCAATACAGCGTTCATTACATCAATCTGCAGACAAAAGAGTTGTGTGTGTGCGTGTGTGTGTGTGTGTGTGTGTGTGTGTGTGTGTGTGATAAATACTTTGTTGAACTACTCGTATCAAACCTGAGTTAAGATTACTAATGAGTTACATACATTAATGAGGCAAGCTATCCAAAACGTGGGTGACGTAATGAGTCGGGTAAGTGAATACATTGTTTACAGCAACAAGTTGAGAAAAACAGCCAGAAGATAGGCAAAGAGATGTGTCGAGTTAAGTAAGGTTATAATGAATGGTTTGCCCCTTAAGTAAGAGAACTGTGTGAAAAATATCTACTAAAAGATATATCATTAAATGAACTTAATACAACAAAAGCCAGTATGTGCAAGAGTAAGCCAAAGTTAATTAGCATACCTCCTCTTTTTTGAAAGAGTACCTCTTCGCGCATCTGGACGGCTTTTGTACTCTTACACTGCTGGCTAGGCTGGCCATGCACACGAACTGACCGAAGTCTGGAGCAGCTTTCCTGTTTTCCATTCTCAAACAAGTAGTCTTCACAGATATAAGTGAATACAATACAAACTTCATTTTCAGTCATACACACACCAAAACAATGAACACACTAAAATAGCAAACCACACACGATCGCGCGCGTGATATTATTTATGTTTCTATAAACAACTTACTACAGCTACTATCACCCCTAACTACAGCTACTATCACCCCTAACTACAGCTATTATCACCCCTAACTACTGCTACTATCGTAATTCGAATAAGAAAATATATTCATAATATTAATGTCATATACAGCTGAACACGCTCTTCATGACAACTGGTCAATAGTTCGTGATCTACAATACTAATATTTGCGAAATGATATTGAGTTGTAGACTGTATTACAAGGAAAGAGGGAAAGGTATTGAAGGGAAAATTGGGACCTGCGTGATGGTGGTGGTGTGAAGAAAGAAAGAAAGAAAGAAAGAAACAAACAAACAAAAACGAACAAGCAAACAAAGAAAAAATAAACAAGAGTTTAAAAAAAACGGTTTAAAGAAAGAAAGACAAAAAAGAAATGAAAAAACAAGAAATATAACAAGAAAAGCAAATAGATTGAAAAGAAAGAATGAATGAAAGAAAGGAAGGAAAGATGGATGGATAGATAGATAGATAGATTTTATGGAAATGAGTCTAATAATTAAATAAAGAGAACTGACAAAAAAAGGGAAAGTACTTGAAAATGCATTGCGGAAAAGAGAAAGTACTTGAAAGTGCATTGCGGAAAAGGAAAAAGATATTTTCCAAGTTGTAACTATGGCACACGAACATTACTGCTGTCAAACAGATACAAGCGCACACCAACAAACGCACACAAATTCACGAACAGACAAGCACACAATGAAGTAAAGACAAAGAAGCACATAAACATTTTAACTCTAATACACTAACTCTTTCAAACATAAGCACAACATACGTACACAAAGACACAATAGTATGAAAACAACATAATGCATATGTGCACAACCAAAATTGGCACAGTGACAAATAAACATTTACACAAATCCAAGCAGAATGACAAATACAATTATTTGCACAAGTAGTACAATAGCCGCAAAAATAATCATAAATAAACGCAAAATTCATGCACGCGACTTTTGAATAAAAATAAGAAACTTACAATCAAGAAAAAATGTCGTCTGCAAACGCTTCCAGTAAGGAACTTGCTCTGATGTAAAATCCAAACTTTAGCCCGATGAAAAAAAACAACCCCACAGAACTTGAATAAGAAATCAATCGCTATCTTAGACAAAATTGCCAGCAAGTATATTTCATCCTACAAGCAGAGGAAATTTTTTTCTGATGAAAACAAAACGAAAGAAAATCGAAACGACTAAGGTCCCAACGAATGAGTGTCAACAATGTGGTCATTCTTGGATTATCCAACCTTCAAACTGACAGGCAACTGGACGTAATATATGTCGTAACAATGCAGCGTGGTATTAAACGCAAGACAAAACATTAACACCATCACCAAGTCAAGCGTGTGACAAGCCCCGCCTTCAGTCATTAAGCTATTGGTCATGTGACAGCTAGTTTCTGTTCTCCTCCTTACTGCCGGGTGTCAGCCAACGCTGACTTGCTCTGAGCAGGTCAAAACAGTAGTGAAGGGGGGGATAATTGTCGTTCACAACAAATCACTAATTTCTACGATTAGGAGAGGAGAAGAGGGTAGTCAGAAAACGACCCCCCCCCTCTATTCCTGCTTACGCTGAGTACTATCGGCTTACAACACAATAGTTCACGAACTGTCGATCAGCAGGTGACACTAGTGACGAAGACTGAAGATGCTTAACGGATCGTTTCTAGTTGACTGTTATACAGGGTGACCCAAAAGTAGGTTTACAGTTATCACGTAGACTATTTATTTGAAAATACACTAAAACAGCGGGAAATTCGTTAGCAAGGAAAAAGCTGTTTATGTAAGTTAGATTTATACTCTGAGGAATGTTTTATATTGGTATTACTAAGCAAGTAACTTCAACCATATAAAAGGTAGTTTAATAACTGTAAACCTACTTTTGGGCCACCCTGTATTTTGTTCTTCGGCTACCAGACCTGATGTCAGCGTTAAATGAAGCATATTGCAATTGAATTTTGTAAGACAGGTACCAAGTGTAAAACTAAAGCTGTGATATTGCTACCAAATTTAAGATTAAATCTGTACGGTTGGTATAAAATTTAAGACTAAAGCAATAAGATTGATATCAAGTTTAAAACCAAAGCTGTAAGACTGGTACCAAGTTTAAGACCAAAGCTGTAAGACTGGTACCAAATTTAAGACCAAAGCTGTAAGACTGGAACTGACATCGCTCGCCCCCTTTATGCACAATATGTAAACGACCAAATCGATTTTATCTCTCGGTTATACCCTTTAAGATTTTTAAAATCTCCCTCATTGACCATACTCGTTTTGACACTTCTCGAAAGATATCCATAACAGTTTTTAATTCTTTTCGAGTAATGATCATAACAGTTTTTAATTCTTTTCGAGTAATAATCATAATAGTTTTTAATTCTTTTCGAGTAATGATCATAACAGTTTTAAATTCTTTTCGAGTAATGATCATTAACAGTTTTTAATTCTTTTCGAAAAATGATCATAACAGTTTTTAATTCTTTTCGAAAAATGATCATAACAGTTTTTAATTCTTTTCGAAAAATGATCACAACCATTTCGAAACTGCGCATGCTGCATTTGAATAATTAATGTGGGTACACTACTCTGTAGACCGGTGGAACATTACATACACAAAATGTGATATTAGAATTAGGAAATCTTCGTATCAGAGTTGCGAGTTACCAATACAAGAAGTGATAATTGAATTTCGTATTTGTATCAGAATGAGATTTAGATATAAGAGTGACACATCATTTGATATTTGCATCAGAAAGCGTTACCGATACAGAATGACTACCAGTGAATTATATCCGTATCAGAATTCGCTACAGAGACAAGAATATTATATGAATTTCCTTTGGCACCAGAATGCATTATAGATGTTAAGAGCGATACATTAATTCAATATTCGTTATCAGATTGCGTTATAGATATGAGTGATACATTATTTTGTATTCGTTATCAGAATGTGTTACCGATACACGAGTATGTTGGTTCACATCAGAATGATTACATATACAAGAGGTGATACATTCACTTTATTAATGTATCATAACGCAATACATATACAAGAGGTGATACATTCACTTTATTAATGTATCATAACGCAATACATATACAAGAGGTGATACATGCACTTTATTAATGTATCATAACGCAATACATATACAAGAGGTGATACATGCACTTTATTAATGTATCATAACGCAATACATATACAAGAGGTGATACATGCACTTTATTAATGTATCATAACGCAATACATATACAAGAGGTGATACATGCACTTTATTAATGTATCATAACGCAATACATATACAAGAGGTGATACATGCACTTTATTAATGTATCATAACGCAATACATATACAAGAGGTGATACATGCACTTTATTAATGTATCATAACGCAATACATATACAAGAGGTGATACATGCACTTTATTAATGTATCATAACGCAATACATATACAAGAGGTGATACATTCACTTTATTAATGTATCATAACGCAATACATATACAAGAGGTGATACATGCACTTTATTAATGTATCATAACGCAATACATATACAAGAGGTGATACATGCACTTTATTAATGTATCATAACGCAATACATATACAAGAGGTGATACATGCACTTTATTAATGTATCATAACGCAATACATATACAAGAGGTGATACATTCACTTTATTAATGTATCATAACGCAATACATATACAAGAGGTGATACATTCACTTTATTAATGTATCATAACGCAATACAAATACAAGAAGGGATACATTTTTGCATTTGTGTCCAATAGATACAGGTGATTCTTAACCGTACTCAAGCTCACAGTGGCAGGCTTAGTGTTTAGTTCATCACGTGGCACGCCGTAACGTCCAGAGATATTGGTGACGCACGTCAGCGACCTTATGGCAGTTGAAATTGAAAAGGAGCAAGCTGCTGCTCCTTCCCTGCCCGAGGCAAACCGTAAATGACACGATATATCACAGTCTGAAAAAAGAAAAGAGACTCCTCCCTCCTCTTGTCTTTTCCTTGGCGCGTGTGCCCGTGTGCAAAATCGGTGAAATGTGAAAGTAGACGTGAAACGGAAACAGCCACATATGAAACGCACGAGACTTTTATCTCGCCATTACTTTTCCAGAAAACATTTGCAGACTTTTATCTCGCCATTACTTTTCCAGAAAACGTTTGCAGACTTTTATCTCGCCATTACTTTTCCAGAAAACGTTTGCAGACTTTTATCTCGCCATTACTTTTCCAGAAAACGTTTGCAGACTTTTATCTCGCCATTACTTTTCCAGAAAATGTTTGCAGACTCCTCCTTTCTCCAACTAACCTCCACCCCGATCCACATAATGGGTCACGTGTCAATACTATGAACGCCTTAGAATATATAGGATACATTTACTGACTGGCATTGAAAAAAAAAATTAAATGTACTAACACTCATAGGTCAACAGATTTCGGATTTATAAAGAAAATTTCAGAATTGAATTTAATGTAACATGCGCTTCATAGTGGAGTGAAGTTTACAAAGCATAAGTACCGAGAGGGTGGGACACGGGAAAGACTACATGGTTTATGGAATTTACTGAGAGAAAAATGTTCTAGCAGCAGTGTCTTTGGAGATTCTTCGTGTCTGTACAGGATGGGAAAGGAATCTATTTCGTTTCACTTTTTTCTAATTCCGATATTTAGTCTAGAAAGTAGGCATAATTAAACAAGAACGCAATCTTTAAACGTAATTAGCACCTAAATGGTTAAATAATTTTTAGTACAATGATACTAAGCGACATATTGTGCTTCTGCGTTTTCCTTTGATGTACAAGCATTTTGCCATTTTCTAGACGTTTGTTTAAGAGTTGATTTGCCTTAGATTTGTGTAATCTCTTTTGTTTCAGTTTCCTTTGATGTACAAGCATTTTGCCATTTGCTAGACGTTTGTTTCAGAGTTGATTTGCCTTAGATTTTGTGTAATCTCTTTTGTTTCAGTTTCCTTTGATGTACAAGCATTTTACCATTTGCTAGACGTTTGTTTCAGAGTTGATTTGCCTTAGATTTGTGTAATCTCTTTTGTTTCAGTTTGGAGTACAACCTGACGTTAAGGTGCGTGGGGAACAGATTTGTGTGCACAGTTTTATTCTAATGTTTAATTATTTCTTTACAACTACTGACATTCTGGATTGCAAACGTTTAACGGAAGTAGTTAATGTGGCTATTTGTTTTTACTTCTTTTTAATGATAAAATAAACCCACACAAACAAAGAATTAATGCAACAGTCAACTAAAACAGAACAAGAACAAAACATAAATAATGAAAATCAACTATACAGTCAAATAAATTGTCCTACCAGCGAACCCAACGATCAAATATCTATCAATTCAACAATAATCTTTGCAACAAATCAAATGAAGAAATAAATAAAGAGAAAGAGAATGAAGACACGAAATCAGACGTCTGAAACGAGACCGGTAATATGTTCTTTTAGTAATGATGACGTCAGAAGTCAGACTATTTTTAAAAAAAAAATGATTATTTGTGTGGGGTTGGGGTGTTCCTTTAAAAATCTAGTACTGCATTTACCTATCAAGCAGGAAGCAGACTAGTTGTGGTAAATGACCTAACATTAAATTTACCATTCAGACAGGAAGCGGTATGCTGGTTGTGGTAATTGTTCTGGCAGGCACGAAGCAGTCTGGTCGTGGTGCTTAGTAATGTACATAGTTTCGTCACAGTAGACGTATCTCATTCTAGTAACCTAGTTGACTCAAATCGTCGGAATTAGTCGTGCAACAGTAGTATTTTTGATAAAGTTACAATTAATTTTTCAATTTTCCCCATAACATTCATTTTCCATTTGCAGGGTAAATATTTATTAAGCACAAATTATGTTGCTGTATCTTTAGGTTCCAAGTATTGTGAATGAAATTCGTTATATTATCTGTTTCCTCTTATTGCAGATTCCTGATGCCTTGTATGCAATGATGTATTGTGCCGGTGCAACAAATTGTAGATGGTTTAGATCCCAGATTATTGACCACAGAAACATTGAGCCAGTCATTTAGGTTATTATTATTATTATTTTTTTTTTTACCACAGAATCAATGAGCCAATCGTTTAGGTTATTATTTGATCACAGAATCAATGAATCAGTCATTTAGGTTATTTGACCACAGAATCAATGAGCCAACCATTTAGGTTATTATTTGACCACAAAATCATTAAGCCAGTCATTTAGGTCATTATTTGACCATAAAATCTGTGAGCCAGTCATTTAGGTTATTATTTGACCATAAAATAATCAGCCAGCCAGTCATTTAGATTATTATTTGATCACAGAATCAATGAGCCAGTCATTTAGGTTATTATTTGACCACAAAATCAATTAGCCAGTAACAACGCTGGAGAACGAATATCAAGTGGCTGAAATCTTTCGATTACTTTGAAACTCCTCTCTCTAGTGTTTACAGTCAATGTCAGACAACCCTTTTAATGTACATCCCCGAGAGCCTGGTTTGTTGCATTTATCTCCCTTCTAAGTGTCGTGCAATCATTTGTTTTTCTCCATTCTAAAACAAGAAAGAAGAATGGAATGAAAATCAAAGAAAGACACGAAAAAGCAAAAGAATGCAAGGGAAAAGAGAGGGAAGGGAAGAAAAGAAAAACAAGGAATGGAAAATAATAATAGGGATTGTAAAGAAAACAAAACCACCCAAAATCCCGGGAAAAATGGAACGAAAAAGAAAGGGACAGAATAGAAAATATTATTTAAAACTGGTAAACAGTTTCTTTGTTTACAATATAGCGAAGTTTTATTAATTAAAATGCTTTAAAAAAATTCTGTTGATTAAATTTAAATTGCTTTTGTAACTCCGTTTTCTTTTCTTACCAATGAAAGAGCGACACCAAGCTGACTATTTCAGTTTCTCAAATTTATGAAAGTGCATCACAAGAATGCTTACATTTCGATATTTCTATTATAATTATCCCCTCGTCTGGGTTCAAGGCTAATTAATGGTTTTAGTAAAACAACAATCTAAAGAGTAGGTCCTAACCAGTCAATGTCCAGTGTGAGGGGTGCCTACGGATTTATTTTTCTTTTTCGGAACTGACAACAAATTTGGTCACGGGTGGTCGCCTTCAGAGATACGCAGGTGTTCGGTCTTGTCCGGTGACCGTTATGAAAGCCATTGGGTGAGGATTATCGCACAGAAGGCATACTTTGACGCAAGGGAGACAATAACGGTTTTGGTGGTCGACCTCTTCATTGTTGCACGGATGGTCCCCTTGACACTAAAGACAATGGCTCAGTCACGCTGGCGGTCTAGGCCCTGGGGTCACGGATTAGAATAGAATACTACTAGGGTACTTTTGCTGCTGAATCAACGTAGGTAGCTATCGAGTACTAAGAATCTTCAGTTTGTTTGTTTTTTGAAAGAAAGATTACACACATAAAATTTTAAATACTTTCAAGACAATTATTGTTGATAAAAACTAAATAAGTAAATATCTATTTGTGTGTTGGGGATGTTCCAGTTGGGATAGCATTTGAACATTACTCCCTTTCTTGTTTTGGAAAAAATTATGAAGTGTGTTCACATTTTCTACAAACACTAAATTCTAGTAAACAATTCTTGTATTTTTAAACATGTCATCTGAGGTGACTGTAAATTAAAATGTTAAACATACAATTTGTATGGGAGCTGAAGTAGAGTTGTCAATTTTAAACGAATTCAAGCAGAATATACATAAGAGTGTTATTAAATACATTTGACAAATATATTTTATGACAATTATTATAATAAATTAAATGAAACGGCTCTTTGCAATAACAGTATCATGTTTGATTTTAAAGAACTGAGCAGTTGAATTTATTGCTGTCAATTTCTATTTAATGTTATGAAATAATCTTTTTTATCTCTTCTGAAAAAAAAATATAAGTTCAATAGAAAAGAAAAGTTATTTCAATAATTTTGCTTAGAGACGTCTGCTGTTGTTTCCCTTTGTACAATAATTATGGCGGCATGAACGGATACGGAAAAGCAGAATGGAGATGGAGAACTCTTTCGCATATCTTTATATTTGCATTTGCAAAAGTTATCTTTTCTTGATGGTGTTGAGCAGTAGGTATGGTCCTAAAGCACAACGTTCGTAGATGAGCAAATGCATGAAGGAGTGTGAGAGCAATAATGAATGCTTTTGTATGTATGTTTGTGTGTGAATGAATGTGAGGGAGAGTATAGATGATTAGGTGTATGAGCGTGAAAATTCAAGCATCTTTGTGGTGCGTGGTATGAATTGAAGGGGTGATGATAAATATAATTAAAGGTAGTTGAATGAAATCGGTTGGTGTATGTATGGGTGTAACGACAAATGCGGGTGAGTACTTGTGTGAATCAATACGTGCATGTGTATGTTGAAGAATGTGAGCAAAAACAATTTTGATGATGAGTATGGGCGAGAGTGGTTAATGTAAAAATTGAGAGGGATGAGTTAATCTGGGTAAGTGTGGTTTATGTTTCGTGTGAGAGGACTTGGTGAGTAAGTCTGGGTACGTGAGAGAGGATGTATAAATGTGGTTTATAGCTAAGAGTGAGGGTGAGGGTGTATGGGCTTTTAGATGTGGACAGTGAAGGTGCTCGTGAGGGTGGAAAACATTGGTGTGTGAGGCTGTGGGGTCCCACTGGGGAACTCCAGATCAGGTGTCTTCTGACGAAATGATGAACGCAAGCTCCAGTGGTGACGTTAAACTCCTATCGACCCCCACCCCCCCGGTTGTCCTACAGATAATTGTAAACTAACGCACATTGATTATCTTCATAAATTTATGTTCTTTTAATAATATTAATAACATTGCTAACTCTGTTTGAATACTTTTAATAATATTAATAACATTGCTAACTCTGTTTGAATACTTTTAATAATATTAATAACATTGCTAACTCTGTTTGAATACTTTTAATAATATTAATAACATTGCTAACTCTGTTTGAATACTTTTAATAATATTAATAACATTGCTAACTTTGTTTGAATACTTTTAATAATATTAATAACATTGCTAACTCTGTTTGAATACTTTTAATAATATTAACATTGCTAACTCTGTTTGAATACTTTTAATAATATTAATAACATTGCTAACTTTGTTTGAATACTTTTAATAATATTAACATTGCTAACTCTGTTTGAATACTTTTAATAATATTAATAACATTGCTAACTCTGTTTGAATACTTTTAATAATATTAATAACATTGCTAACTCTGTTTGAATACTTTTAATAATATTAATAACATTGCTAACTCTGTTTGAATACTTTTAATAATATTAATAACATTGCTAACTCTGTTTGAATACTTTTAATAATATTAATAACATTGCTAACTCTGTTTGAATACTGTGCATTTAATTCATTAGTAAAATGACTGAGAGGAGATAATTAGTCAGTTCGACTGCTATGTGGATCAGCAATGTCAACTAGGTCGTGTGGTCCAAAAGGCAGTTCTGCGTCGGCCATTTTGCATAGGGATGACTTCCAGTATTCGCATTGGAGCCAGTCTCCAGACAAATCCGCGATTGGTTAACCGTGCAGCAGTGAATTGCAATCAACAACACCAAAAAAAAAAAAAAAAAAAAAAAAAGAAATTAAACAATATTCCATAGGAATGAAAAATATCTTTTTCTCTTGCACAGCATGTTTCTTTTCCTCATCTCTGTTGTGTGTCGTCTGCTAACTTTTACATTGGTAAAGAAAATTCGGAACTGGGTTTCTCGGAGTGTCATCTTTTCACAAAATGTTATTGTTCTTTAGTAGATCATATGTTCATATTTGTGCTAATGATTTATTCTTACTAATAAATTATTTTAAAATTATCTTCGTTGTATTTACTTCAAGTGAAACTCTCAGCAATCTGGAATCAAACTGTTGATCAAATGAAACTGCTGTATAGAGAGTGTGAATCTCGCATTTCATTGGCTGGTTCGAAACTATATTATTTTTCATATATTTACTGGTGCACCGACGTGGCACTTTAATTCTCGCCAGTTGCATGCAAAGTAACTGGTGCCAAATTGGCCTGATCAGTGCTCAGCACAATCTATGACATATATCTTATCACATCAAAATCTTAAATGGAAAAAGAATCAGCACTTCGTGTATTTTTTTTTAAAGAAAAGGTAATTTTATTGAGTAAATGAATTGTGTCATATGAAGACCACGATAGATTAAACAGAACAGTCACATTTTCTCATGTCTTGACGAAGATATAACCATTGTTAGAGACATCTTTTGATTTTGTCTATCTCCCCTCCAGTCTGCCTAATTAATTATCAAAGCATTCCGGGCCTCTCAAATAATTTATACACCGATGTGAAGTTTCACGTTTTAAGCTATTTTATCAAAATGCTACACAGATAGTTATTGCTGGAATCGTTTTTGTATTATGTTCTACATGTAAATGCGATAACTGAGGTACTGTAGGGAGTAGTCTAGTACAAGCATGACATAAGTATAGAGAGGCCTTACCATAGCGTAGAGAAGCTAGTGTACAAAATAATAAAACCCGAACACAACCCTGATTAAGTCATTTTAAAATCAAATGAAACCATTATTTTAAAATTAAAATTTATATCAGCATCTACATTGAAAATGAAATCTAAAGAATGAAGCATATACAACATTATAGAAAGCAAAACATTAAAAAATAAAATATATATATAAAGCCATTTTTTTTAAAAAAGACATAACGCGAAGCATTTTAAAACTAGATATAATGCAAACCATTTAATTAAACTAAAGATATAAAGTAAATTTTTTTAAAAACTATATAAAGTAATTTTTTTTTAAAAGTAAAGACGAAATAGAAAACATTTTTTAAATTAAAAGCAACAGAAACACACCGCATGGCATTTAAACAGAGTGAAGGACAAGTTAAATGTTTGCATATTAAAATTAGAAACAATAATTAAACAAGTGTTAACTAATCTCCTGCAATTACCAAATGCTTGTAATTATCGTTTACCAGTATCGATGATTGCATAGTTATCAGTATTTATTCTTTTTACAAATATAGTAGGATTTTTTTTCTTTATACTGTAAGTCTAAAAGTTAACACACATCTACGCACTGTCCCTATTAAGATTTGCCAGTTTATCGGCCTTGTTAAATGTTCTGAACAAAATGTTTATCTATTCGTATATCATTCCAACAAAATCAAAGCACACTTTTGATTCACCACTTATTTACATTTATATATAACAGTTTGAAAAAATCACAATTGTCATGTTGCACGACGGTTGCAACAATGTTTGTCTGATGTGATTTTGTTGTGATTTTCTTTGTCATAGGATTAGTATCAATTACATTGTTACAGAGGACGAAACTTTTTTTACGAAAAAAATCCTGTCATCATTTTTCTGTTTGTTTGATGGTTACGCTTTCTGAACATGCTCGCGCGTTTACAGTGAGTATTGTCCAATCACGTGACACACCCACACTCCTACGACTTATTTCTTAGCCGATCAAGTACTGTCCCTTACACGCTGACATCACTTTCATAGAAGGGCAGGTGGCTGAATTTTATCAAGTAGACACGCTGCTGGATTTTCATTTATATGTTAATGTCACTATGTCGTCTGTTCTGTACACGTTTGTACATTTTCATTTACCCGTCAATTTTGTCGTCTGTTCTGTACGTTTTAGTAATTTTCATTGAAATGTTATACACATATTATTTGATGTCTTAGACCCTTCGTTTAGACGTTAATGACTGTCACATACCATGGAGTAACTTCAAGCATACGCCGTAGAAAGTACGCGCTATTGACTGCCTTATACGCCTAATGACTTTTCGGACACGCCATTGACTGATGGGTGTACTGTAAAGACTTACATTTACTCTATACTGGCTGCCGTGGAGACGTTAAGGGTGATTATTAAATAAGTACTATCATGAGCCATGCTTACGTTGATGACTGTCATTTATACAAAATTGACTAACACGCGCACGTTGATAAATTTAGTTGCAAGTAAACGTGTATGTCTGCATGCTCATGTAAACGACTGTTACAGATACCCTCTTCTGACTGTCACATGCCCGAAGGCTTTCATATATATGCCATTGGCTGCGACGTTAACGAGGGTTAAGTACACGTTTAAAAGTCTGTTAGGGGCAGGTTATTGGCTATGGTCTCTTTAATGATGGTCAATTGAAATCTCACGGTTTTCTCGCATGCATTCTTGGCTTTACTGGACACGTTGATGGCATCATTGTATACTTCAGTAGTGGACAATTCCAGCCACGGAAATCTGGAAACAGGAATAACATTCTAAAATTCATATGAAAATACAACGTCAACCCAGTTTTCAAAATTGTACATTGAGTCACGACGAATGCCTGTAAGCCCAAACGTTTTAGAATCAGCATATCGTCAATGAAACTCTTGCTTTGGTGAAGAGAAAATCTCTTCCCACTGCTGACCAGTACTTCATTCGCATCTTCTTACACCTTATTTCCTCCACCTTTCTATTGTTTTGCTGGCCAAAGAGCACTTCTCAGGGCAGTCCACCGTGATCATCTTGCTCGCTCGAAGTGTCCACTCTTCAGCCCGGACTTTTTGGCGCTCACAGAAGAGACGTTGACTGCAGCATCCACGCATCCTACACCATCGGAGGACGTCAAGCAGTCTGCTTGCTTGCTGGAGTGCATCGCATATCCACCTCCGAATCCTGGGTACGGAGTGTTGAAGGTGTTGTTGCTGATTATGTTTGTTACCGGAAGTCCACTGTACGATGATGGATACAAGGTCTGCGCTGCATAGTTATTGCTGCCGTATGCCATAGACAACGGCATATAGTTGCTAGGGGCTCGCGACGTGTCGTGAATACCAGTGCCATAACCATATCCGTTAATCGCGTCTGGCATGTACGTGTATTGCAGGTGGGTTGGGGCGTATTCGGTAGTGTTGCTCAGGCTGTACGAAGGTAGCCAACTGGAAGATGGCGGGTACATGTTGTGCTGGGTCGTTCTGCTGCTGTTTGTAGGTAACAACATATGCGCCGACGGATAAACATTATGCTGCAAAGCGCTACTGCTGGGTGCAGGCAACTGATCGTACTGCGACGGGTACGATTTCTGCTGTGCAGCATTGTTGCTTTGAACAGTCAGCCAGGAGACCGGTGTCTGGTATGGTCCTTGCTGTGCAGCACGGTATGGTCCTTGCTGTGCAGCACTGCTGCTGTCTTTCGTATAAATCTGGCTGCTTCGCGATGAGCTTCCGGTTTGGTGCGGTATGCTGTAGGTCTGAGCAAGCAACTGATAGCCTGCTGATGAGTATGCGCTAGTGCTCTTCTTCGTAAAGGATTTGTGGAATGCGGAGTATGGCGTTTGCGTCCCTTGACTGCTGCCACGCACCGTAACTGATGTTTTGGACGCTGGGTAAGAATCACGCGGCGCTGTGTTGTCGCTGTGGGAGGTCTCACACTTAATGGGCAGACACTGGGCATCAGTTCCAACGGTGGTCCAGTTTCCTGCAAAACTATTCTGCAAGGCTGGAAACGACCCACTCTGTGTCATCAAGTGGTCGTTATTTGCGGGATGGGGGTCTCGAGACGAGATTGCCATGTGGTTACCTCTGCTGGGATAAGTTTCAACCTTTGTTCCTTGTCCGCATATCCTCAGCAAAAATTGGATAAACT
Organism: Sinotaia quadrata; assembly: GCA_028829895.1. Taxonomy (NCBI): domain Eukaryota; kingdom Metazoa; phylum Mollusca; class Gastropoda; order Architaenioglossa; family Viviparidae; genus Sinotaia; species Sinotaia quadrata. The sequence goes on from CM054178.1 coordinate 87,282,853, forward strand.
CTGGAGGAAACAAGTTGAAATCCATGGGAGGTCTCCTGTGAATGCTAAAGAAGAGAAATTAATTTGGAAACATGGTGAAATAGAAATTAATTTGGAAACATGGTGAAAGAGAAATTAATTTGGAAACATGGTGAAAGAGAAATTAATTTGGAAACATGGAGACACTTTTGTTTTATCTCCAGCACACCAAGCTTAGTGCGGTAGTAAACTCGATTTTAATGCGAGTGAAATTCATTGAAGAGAAATGAATCAGAAGGAAATTGAAAATCTACGAATAATCAAAATAGTTTACAAGAAACAGGTGCTTACTGAAAATAATAAAGAAAAAAGTATCATTGACAAAATGAAAATGCCAAGTACTAACTGTTTTCGTTTTGTCTTTCTTCGGCTGCGTTCATTTTGGACAAATGTCTGAAAATGAGGAAAAGTATATAATTTAGAAGGTGGGGGGTAATTGTGAACATAATTATGTTAGCAACAATAAGCAAACATTGCGCTAAAATGCCAAATTATGTGTACCAGTAAACATTGCACTAAAATGCCAAATTATGTGTACCAGTAAACATTGCACTAAAATGCCAAATTATGTGTACCAGTAAACATTGCGCTAAAATGCCAAATTATGTGTACCAGTAAACATTGCACTAAAATGCCAAATTATGTATACCGTTAGTTTGTAATTCTAACTGAAGACTTTACGCGTCCCGTCACATCTATGTCTTTATGCGTCCCGTCACATCTATGTCTTTACGCATGTTTTCACTTGTTTCTTTCTACAGCCACACACGATTTCAGGTATACAGGAGTCTTTATTATAGCACCGACATCTCCCCAAATCCGTACGGCTTTGCTTCTTCATTATTAATTTACATATGTAAAGTTTGTAAACAAATGGACGTAACAAGTTCAATCAGAATTTACAGTTGTATTTTTCTTCATAATAGAAATTCTTTTCAATCAGGGGCCGAAATCATTAAAATAAAAGATATTGTAAAAGGAAGACTGACTTGTTGCAAGCAAGCGTTGGTCAACTTAGATAGAAGTGTGGAAATGTGTTGGGAAATACGTGGAGAGAGGTGTGCGGAATGGCGCTGGAAAATTACTCGCTCCACAAAACAACTCCCACCCCACAAGGGACCAGCAGGCACTAAGGGTTCTAAGCATAAAATTCCCGCCATGCACCAATTCCCTATTTCTCAAGATTCTCAGACTTTTAAGGGGTGCATCTTTTTCTGACAGTATTTTGTAAGAGATTAAGATCCGTTAAAATATCCTTCAATTTGTGCTCAAAGACTTGTCTGACTAAGTCTTCCACGAAACGGGAACTGGCCACTGCAACAAAACAGCAGTAAAATCAGTAACATCAAAGACAACAAAACAGCAGTAAAATCAGTAACATCAAAGACAACAAAACAGCAGTAAAATCAGTAACATCAAGACAACAAAACAGCAGTAAAATCAGTAACATCAAAGACAACAAAACAGCAGTAAAATCAGTAACATCAAAGACAACAAAACAGCAGTAAAATCAGTAACATCAAAGACAACAAAACAGCAGTAAAATCAGTAACATCAAAGACAACAAAACAGCAGTAAAATCAGTAACATCAAAGACAACAAAACAGCAGTAAAATCAGTAACATCAAAGACAACAAAACAGCAGTAAAATCAGTAACATCAAAGACAACAATAATCACAATAAAAGTAGCTACGACTTCAGTGATTAAAGAAAAACTACGACACCAACAATTACAGCAACGAGAAAAGTACAACAATGCTAATAACAATCAAACTAACGGCAACGACAGGTAATAATATTAATAATGACGACGATAACAACAAACAACAGCAACGACAACAATGATATAAAGCCACAAGAACATTAACACTAATAATAATAGCCTCTGCTTAACACAATTAGTACACTACCACTCCAATGCACTCTGAAGTCCCTCTTCTGATGTTGAGGACGCCATGTCCACGCGTTTCACCTTTCCCTACAGCTGAAAATTTGCATTTGTAATCATTTGTAATTTTGAAAGCAAGACATATACACTGCAACCCGCACGCAGCCAAGATGTCAGTGAAAGCAAATGATAAAATAGCCAGCAATTAATATCAACAAGCTAGTACAGTGTACATATTTATATTCGTCACTTGGGCCACTTTAAAACAAAATGTTTAAGCCAAGGAAACAACCAGGTAGATAGATATACAAATAAACACACAGTATATAAACAGACAGATAAACAGACACACAGACAGATAGGTAGGTAGACAGATAGATAGATAGCAAGAAATTACTGACCCTTAGTTTGCTAGTAGGTAATTTCATCATTTCTGACAGTTCCTCAAGATCGTGAGTAGAGGGATATAACTTGGCATCTAAGAGAGCGATTATCATGGAACGCTGAAAGGGAGATAATTTAAAAAAAATCAAACTCCAGTTTGGATCAAGACAGAAAGACACGATGAAATGAATGAAAATGTGTTCAGAACAGTTTTGTTGCAAAAACAGAAAAGATATAAAATACATTGAAATTAAATGTAATAACCCACCAAAATCATTATTGAGTATCCATGAGTGCGTTTTGTTACATAAAAGCAGCACAAGAAAAAAAAAAAAAGAAATATACGCTTCGAGAAGAAAGCATAAGAAAAGGAAATTAATAATAACAAACTTTCGTTATAATTTACATTTCATCCCTTAAAATGCATATGTACTACACACACTCATCAAAAGGTAACGCACTGCACACACTCATCAAAACGTAACGCACTGCACACACTCATCAAAACGTACCGCACTGCACACACTCATCAAAACGTACCGCACTGCACACACTCATCAAAGCGTACCGCACTACACACACGAATCAAAACGTAACGCACTACACACACTCATCAAAGCGTACCGCACTACACACACGAATCAAAATCTATAATACGCTCTTCTGCAGAACAGAATTTGTCCTAAACAGATGTCCACGCTATTCATTGTTGCGGTTAAATAATAATAAAAAAAAGTAAGTAAATCGTTGTGACGTAAAGACTACAGAGTACATTCCATTTATTTTACTGAAATATTTTTCATAGTGGATGTCGCTTAGAATGCTGCGTTAATAAAGAAATAATTAAAATTCGGTTGCTATGGCATTCAATGTTCATGTTTTCGTACATAGGGGTTATACTAGATTTGTTATATATTTATGTGATTATGTACACAGGTATGTGAATTACTTAGAAATGATTATGTACACTAATTAGACCGGATTTGCGAATTACTTAGAAATGATTATGTACACTAATTAGACTGGATTTGCGAATTACTTAGAAATGATTATGTACACTAATTAGACTGGATTTGCGAATTACTTAGAAATGATTATGTACACTAATTAGACTGGATTTGCGAATTACTTAGAAATGATTATGTACACATACTAGATTGTATTGCACATGTATACAAACCACTGCATTTAATAAATTGCGTGTACCTCTATGACACTAAATGATTGTCTCTTTCGCTTCCTTAATACAACGTCCTCTTTCGCTTCGCTGTTGTGGTCAGTGGAAATGGGTGATGTTCCCTGTTTGTCCTGGCGGGTCTGGATCATCCACTCAAGACCTTGGCTTTTCTGAGAGGAAATGGGTGATGTCACCTTAGTGGTTTGGGGTGTCTTAGTCATCCACCCAGTAGCTATAGAGTTCTGAGATGAGGTGATGGATGCCTCCTCAGTGTCCTGGGGAGTCTGGGTCACCCATTCTAGTATTAGTTTTTCCAGAGTGGCTTCATTACTCTCCATTTTGTTGCAGTTGACAGCGAAGCATACAATAACTGAAGAAAGAGGAACATGTTGAGGTCTTAGGCAAGCACTATTTTCCAATTCCATTCTCAGTCGAAAAAACACATCACCATATTTTCCCATCATGTATTCTGCAGGTCATTCCAACTCTTTCCCCTCTCTCTCTCTCTCTCTCTCTCTCTCTCTCTCTCTCTCTCACACACAGACACACACAATTTGGCAGAGTTTGGCGGGTTAAGTGTTTTTAAAAAATAAAAATTTATTGAAATAACTACAAAAGTTAATAGTTACAGTCTGACGTTAATTAATAAATTGCAAATATATAATTTTGCGGATCTATTCGCCAGCTCGGTGTATCTGATCGCCATTGTTCTATCCTCAGATGAACGACAAAACACTTAAAAACAACTCCCGACAAATAATATCAGTATTTAGGAATTCTTAAATTAAAAAAAAAATGGAGTATGACAGTAGACATAAACTCGTGCCTGTCTTTACCATTCATAATAATAACACAAACTTAAAAAAAATAATTATCAATCAACAAATGCCACAATTACTACATTGCTCTGGAAACTCCTCACGTCATGCATCAAGGCTCTTTTGTTACTTTCGGTATTAAGTGATGAGTTCTGTTAAGTAATAGTTATATTAAACTGTGATGAGTTCTGTTAAGTAATAGTTATATTAAACTGTGATGAGTTCTGTTAAGTAATAGTTATATTAAAACTGTGATGAGTTCTGTTAAGTAATAGTTATATTAAACTGTGATGAGTTCTGTTAAGTAATAGTTATATTAAATCTCTGATGAGTTCTGTTAAGTAATAGTTATATTAAATCTCTGATGAGTTCTGTTAAGTAATAGTTATATTAAAACTGTGATGAGTTATGTTAAGTAATAGTTATATTAAATCTCTGATGAGTTCTGTTAAGTAATAGTTATATTAAATCTCTGATGAGTTCTGTTAAGTAATAGTTATATTAAAACTGTGATGAGTTATGTTAAGTAATAGTTATATTAAATCTCTGATGAGTTCTGTTAAGTAATAGTTATATTAAATCTCTGATGAGTTCTGTTAAGTAATAGTTATATTAAAACTGTGATGAGTTCTGTTAAGTAATAGTTATATTAAAACTGTGATGAGTTCTGTTAAGTAATAGTTATATTAAAACTGTGATGAGTTCTGTTAAGTAATAGTTATATTAAAACTGTGATGAGTTCTGTTAAGTAATAGTTATATTAAAACTGTGATGAGTTCTATTATGTAATAGTTATATTAAAACTGTGATGAGTTCTATTATGTAATAGTTATATTAAAACTGTGATGAGTTCTGTTAAGTAATAATTATATTAAAACTGTGATGAGTTCTATTATGTAATAGTTATATTAAAACTGTGATGAGTTGTGTTAAGTAATAGTTATATTAAACTGTGATGAGTTCTGTTAGTAATATTTAAATTAAAACTGTGATGAGTTCTATTAGCAATTCTTAAAATAAAAATATGTTGCGTTTTATTAGTTTGAATCTCTGTCAGGAGGGGAAAGGCGTGTGCAAGCGATCAGGCCGCAGGGCAGTTAATACAGGGAAGTAACCCAAGCCGTTTACTTGAAAAGCAGATAGTGAGGATTATCCCTATGGGCGAGTTATGAGCGGGTAAATAAAGGCACATTTTCTGCCTGAAACACTACAACTATGGGCAAAATGTTAGTCTATCTATGGATGTACTGTTAGGTACTACAGAACCAGCTGTACTGGCCGCCTGCTCCATTCTACAGATAAAAGCCCTAGGTGAATTACAAGGGACAGTCTTAACAAAAACTAGCAACAGCAGCAATAGAGTTAACAACATGGCAAACTTACAACCATACCAGTCAGTCAATAGTTGGGTAATCCACTGAACACCGATTATCCACTACTTTTGCTTCCTTGGCAACAAAAATGAGCGCCTGCAATGGCTACACAGTTTTCACGATTAACGCTTCTATTCAACAATTCTGAAGTCATCTTCATCTGAATTCTCCTCTTCTCCTGGCAGCGACGCATTTCGTGCCTGTTTGCGAAATCGGCGAAAGGTGAAAGCAGCTTTCATCCCAAACAAGCAACCAAGCACTACAACTATCGACAACTTGTTCGACAATAAGGCTAATAGCATGTTGTTCGGCACAGCGTCTATCGAGATGTTTTCAGGCACTACATCAAATAGATATGCTTTTAGGCACAACATCTATCGAGATATGCCTGTGAGTCATGGACTCTCACAGCAGATCTCGAAAGGAGGATAAAAGCTACTGAAATGAGATGTTTTCGAAGGTTGCTTGGCATTTCTCATAGAGATCATGTCACGAATGAGGAAATGGGAAACAGAATTAGGGAAGCCATTGGTGCCCCGACGATCGACAATACTAAGTGATAGATCGATAGATAGATAGATCTATCGAGATGTTTTTAGGGACTATATTTACCAACATGTTTAGGCACTGTATCTGCTGTCAAACTTGACCGCTATCTACCACCATGTCCTTTGACACTACAATTAAACCCTTTATTTTTTACTTTAAAAAACGTAACACTTATCGTAAGGTAAGTGAACACGAAATCAACTAATTTCACAAGCTGGTCTCATGAAAAACAAATCAGCCTTGTCTGTCTCCACAAGTCGGACTGACCGTTGGATGAGAAACAGACTACTAGAAGAAAGTCAGCGGTAACCAATACAAGTATTATGCTTTCGTTTAAACATACAGATACAAACAGACATAAAGCAGAACATTAACAAAGCACTAACATCTATCATACCTAACTGCATTAATATAAAGCAGAACATTAACAAAGCACTAACATCTATCATACCTAACTGCATTAATATAAAGCAGAACATTAACAAAGCACTAACATCTATCATACCTAACTGCATTAATATAAAGCAGAACATTAACAAAGCACTAACATCTATCATACCTAACTGCATTAATATAAAGCAGAACATTAACAAAGCACTAACATCTATCATACCTAACTGCATTAATATAAAGCAGATCATTAACAAAGCACTAACATCTATCATACCTAACTGCATTAATATAAAGCAGAACATTAACAAAGCACTAACATCTATCATACCTAACTGCATTAATATAAAGCAGAACATTAACAAAGCACTAACATCTATCATACCTAACTGCATTAATATAAAGCAGAACATTAACAAAGCACTAACATCTATCATACCAAACTGCATTAATATAAAGCAGACAAATGGATGAATCAAAACACCAATGAAGAAATCGAAAAGAAAACAAATGTGAAACCACAAACAATGCAATACCAAGAGAACATACCATCAAGCAATAAAAATTAAAATGTTAAATCCAACTGTCCACCCATCCAACAAGCAACCAATCCATTAGCAAAGAATTGGTAGGCCTAAGTATATAGAGTGAAGTGAAGGGTGGGATGACAGAACAGGCAATAAATGTGTAAATATTTTGAAAGAAGCAATTAGCATAACACACACCCTACTATTATTCACAATGTCGTTATTTAGGCCTATTCATCAAGGGAGGCCATCTCTCTTCAGCGGAGCTTCACTAACAGACTTCAAGATGCAGATAAACTTAGGTATACAATAAATAATTTTTCAATTGCTAAGTTTTAGTGTATGCATGCATTATAAATTGTTAGTGCTATTTTTTGTGTGTGACTGTGACTTTATTTCATTAACCTAATATTCTATGAATAGGCCTATATTACAAATTACAAATTTCATTCTAAAGCCTAAGCAAATAATTTAATTATTTTTGTTGCATTCTATAAGGATGTATAACGAACATTGTGACAGCGCAAGGCCAATCATAAATCAGTACTATTATTTAAGAACACAGCGCAAGGCCAATCATAAATCAGTACTATTATTTAAGAACACAGCGCAAGGCCAATCATAAATCAGTACTATTATTTAAGAACACAGCGCAAGGCCAATCATAAATCAGTACTACTATTTAAGAACACAGCGCAAGGCCAATCATAAATCAATACTACTATTTACGATCACTTTGGGTTTTTGGGGTTGTTTTATGTTTAATATATGCTCATATTATATCTACTCACAAAAAAGTTATTGCTTGTATGTTTGTAGAATGTACATTTAGTTTATCTGTTATTTTGGACAAAACTCTATAGCATTTATAAAGTTTATCCAAGCCATAGTTGATTTGAAGCAAAGGCCTAAGATTATCAAAAGTGAGGTAAAATTATTAAGTGGTACGAATGCAACATCCACAGTCAAAACACTTTATAGAAGAAAGAACCGTCATCAGGGCAATGACGTACGACTAATGGAATATATGGAAATCTTATCTAAACAGACGGCAGCTAATGTTGAGAACGGTTATAGGAGGTCATGATAATAAAACAATGTAACTCTAGAAGATTGTCGATAAATCTGAAGACAACTTTGACAACAGACAAATCGGACTTTAATGAGAGATACTGTTGTCTCCCAGCATCGTAATAGCAGAACACTTTGCAAAATTTCTTTACAGGCAGACATATTGTTGTCGTTCCAAATACGAGTTCAAAGGATGTGTCATTGTACTGATGTTTTGAGATATATTTTTTATGATATAAACCCATAATATTCATACTTTAAATGAGAAATAATCTACTAAATAAACTGTTGATTATCTGCAAGATCGTTATGGAAAAAAAGTGCATTGCTGGTTAAGAGAAATAGGGACTGACAGACAGATAGATAGATAGATAGATGGATAGAAGATAGGCAGGTAGATAGATTGAGAAAACAAGCAACTGAACAGTAGTACAAACAGTAGCGATTGAATTCAGTCACTTGAGAAATTAAACGAAACACTTACGTTTTCCTTGAATTATGACTTCACACCTTCAAGAGTTTCTTTTCTCTTTCTTTTTTCCTCCCTCTCTCTCTTTTAGTACTGACGAAGGACCATAAATAGGTCCCATGTATTTGTCCAACTGAGACAATTAGCAAAGTGAAGAATCAATTAAATAAAGTAGTTTCAAATAGACTACAATCTATGGTGATATCTTTCTCCAAACACTAAACTGATGACCGAGAGCTAGTTATGGATGAGTAGAGAAGCAAACTAGACGACAGTGAAATGAAATGAACAGTGAGAGGACTTTTAGCACAGCCCAAAAACAAGTTCACCCTGATAAGTGGTGCTTTAGAAGGGCGGTCGAGTTCCAAGTAGCGGCTGGTTGAACGTCACGCCGGACTGCCTTTGAGTGACGTAACCCGCGCGTGCCTATTGTTTGTCCACTCACCTTCAATCATAAATGGCACAGGCAATCGGTCACGCGCTCCTAAGACAAAACGTTGCCTGCATTTGCCGAAAGTTGAGATAAATAAAAGGGAGGAAGCAGGAAGAATAGGTAAGATCTCTTTTTTCATACTCGTCGGGTGAAATACCACCAGGCTGACGGCGCCATTAAACGGATTATAACTTTGATCCGAAGTAGACAAAAGAGTCGGTTTGGTTTGAAGTATGCGGAACACTGCTGCAAGGCTGACCAGTGGCCCTCAAGTTAGCTCTGTGTGGATTGTGTTGCTGTTTAATACAAGGGAGGAGTAATCAAGAGACTGTTTTTCAATAATAGTTACTGGTACATGAAAAGAAATACTTTTACAGTTAGCCGTAACGGTATCCTTGTATCTACAATTGCATGGTTTACGTGTTTGTCAGCTGGTAAGATTTATGCTAGCTTGTCGGTAGCGTAGCTCGGAGCCCAAAGTGACACCGCTCTAGACCTGGTAACCTGTCATCATGATGTCACAAATTAAAATATTGAATATTGAATTTAATTTGATTGAGTGTAGGGGGCGCTTCCGGCTTCCGCCGCTTTCGCGCTGGGTGAGGGAGTTGTGGGGGAAAGGGAGGGGGTGGTTTAGCCCACTGGCTATGTCAAAGTAGTTTTATGTATCATTTCCAATTGGTCAGCTGTCCGCAGAGTTGTTTTGTGGCTTACTCGTTACCTCATGCCTGGCCGGTCAAAGTTGTCTGTCACTCTGAGCTCTTGTTGTTCGGGTGTATCCTTTTTTTTTCTTTATAATTTTAAAAAAAAATAATTTATAATTTAAAAAAAATTAATAATCATTATTATTTAAAAAAACAAACAAACAAACAAAGAATCCAACATCCTTCTTGTCTTTTCCTTCCTTCCTCTTTTTATTTTTTATTGTCCTCTTTTTCCTTTATTATTTAGCAGTTCTAATTGTTATTATTCCCCCCCCCCCTCTTTTTTTCCTTTCTCCTGTTAATCTTTTATCATTTCGCATTAAGCACTCTCTTGTTTATATGACCTATGTGAAATTAAGCACTCTCTTGTTTATATGACCTATGTGAAATTAAGCACTCTCTTGTTTATATGACCTATGTGAAATTAAGCACTCTCTTGTTTATATGACCTATGTGAAATTAAGTACTCTCTTGTTTATATGACCTGTCTGAAATTAAGTACTCTCTTGTTTCTAAGGTAAAAACTTAATACTCCCACTTTACAGACCTATGTGAAATTAAGCACTCTCTTATTTCTAAGGTAAACTGAATACTCCCGCTTTCTATCTTTCATCGCGTTTTATTTTCGTTTGATAAAAGGAATATTATTAACTGCCTAAGATTAGCTATCTATCTAATAAGATGTAGTTGAAGGTATCAACTCACTGTCTTCGTGTGTACAGCGAATGGATACGTCTCTGGACATGACGATGCTGACCGGTTTGAATGAATATATACATGTGTGTGTGTGTGTGTGTGTGTGTGTGTGTGTGTGTGTGTATGTGTGTATGTGTGTGTGTGTGTGTGTGTGTGTGTGTGTGTGTGTGTGTGTGTGTGTGTGTGTGTGTGTGTGTGTGCGTACATAATTTTAAGTACCGATAAAAATAGTGTTGTGCTGATTATTTTTATTCCATTCGTACATATTACCAACACTTTTCCTCAGCTCGGACAAAAACCACTCGTTAGCGTCATAAAGCGTTCGACTCTCATCATCTGACCACTTGTCCTTTCCTGCTTGGTTCGGATAATCGAAACTCTAGAAGACACACAATCGTCCAGGACTAGGCAGTGACTTAGAAGTTAGGACTACATCTCACTCTAGTTCGATTCCTACTCGGGGTGAAACTCTTACAGGTGAGCCTTACCCACTCTCCTACCTTAAGGTAATCGATTTAGTGTCTAATCTGACGGATAGAACCATAAATTCCGTGACCCACAGGCTAAAGAGCCCTTGGTAGATGTCTCTAGAAGAGTATGACATTGATCTCTGACCTAAAAAATCTACCAAACAACCAATCAAACGTTCGCTCTCTCTACTAAACGTCTCTCTCTTCCAGGACAATATTCTCGAACTTTGCATTTGGGGTCCGTCTTCGAAATCGAACTTTGGAAGCGAATGTAAAATCCAAATATACACCAAAGAGTGTGACATGTGCCACCAATTAATATTATACTCAAGCAACTTGATAGCCGACTGAAAGCTATAGTTCCAGATCAGGTTAATCAAAGGATGAAAGAATTACTGTTTAGCAATATTTGTTTTTGATGTCAATCAATTTTTAAAAAGCAGTTTAAGAAAATTGTTACATTAATTTCTACAAAACACTTAAACGACTTAAAAAATTAATGAACAGCAGGCGATGCTTGTAGAACATGAAAAGTAAGCGAACCTTGTAGTACATGAACAGCAGGCGATGCTTGTAGTAGTACTTGAACAGCAAGAGATGTTTGTAGAACATGAAAAGTAAGCGAACCTTGTAGTACACGAATAACAAGTGATGCTTGTAGTAGTACTTGAACAGCAAGCAATGCTTGTAGTACACGAACAGCAGGTGAGCGGGAAAAAAGTCACAGGAAGAAAAGTCACAGGAAGAAAAGTCAAAAGAAATAAATAGTCACAGAAAAGAAGTTACGAAAAAAATTGTAATCACTAAAAACTAGTACGACAATGTAATGAGCATCGCTTTGAATCAAAGTTATTTTTAATTTTAAAATCTTGTTTACTATGTGAGTTGTTGACAGCAACATAACCTTTACTAAACACATAACAAACACAGCACAAAGTGCCACTAAAACACTGAACATACTCAAGATGACAAGAGGAAAGGAGTAGGGAGCAGACACACACACTCACTTCAACTAGTCTCCAAAGCCCTCATTTACTCCATAATAGACTATGGCATCACCAAGAACCCAAAACTAAAAAAATCAAAAGCCAACCATCCATGAGAACCAGTATCTCTGCCCTACCATACACGAAAAATACAGAACTCTTCAAACAAACAGGAGAACTCACCAATGTTCAATGAGGGACAAACAAACCCTACGAAAAACACTTCCAACGACACAAGCTCCACACGTCTACCACCAACAAGCGCCAACCAACCTCCACCTCCAACACCACCTCTAGCGCTCCCTGAATACTCGGGAGGGGAGCATGTCTCACTGGAGCACTTCAGGTCAGAGAACGTCTGAAGATGTAATGATCCACGAAAGCTCTAGCGGTGACGTAAAAAATTGTTAGCGAAACCACCACCACCACCCTGCGAGTTGTGTCGGAGAGATCAGAGGCAGAACCCCTCCGTGATAGAGCTTAGGTTCAAACGTGTTGCCGACTAGGGCAAAAAGGTACCAGAATTATGGAGAGCTTTATTTGCTACTGAAAAAAATCAAAGAAGAAAAGCCACTTGAAAAAAAATCTGAAAATCAGACGCATTTACACATTATTATATGCAAGTATGATTATCACATAAATAAATTAATAGATAAGTCTAAAAGTAACATTAAAAGAATAATGTTACATTCCTTTTTTTATATCATGAGAAAAATCACACAGTAAGGTCAAATTAGTTTAAATGTTCATTTTAATACATGCAATAATTTTGGGAACTAAACGAAACTAGATATAGAATAAGACACCAATGCAATCATATGGTTATAGCATTCAATTCACTATAAATATTTTTAGGTAGTTGTATGACAGATGAGTTTTATTAATATTGCATGCCACCGTTCAAATTTATATTTATTAGAACTTACAGATATGCCAACCGTTTTGATCATTTAATACCATATTTAAACTTTAAAATCGCCGGATAGTGCGAGAACAATAGAACGCTATTAATATTACAGCTAATATAGTTCCGATTAGAAATTTAATATACGTGTTTATGGATTTCAAACATAACAACATAACTAGGTGTGAATAAATCAAATAATTAAATATGTGAACCATAATGTGAATTATAATATGTATACGATATATACAAATATCACACACACACACACACACACACACACACACACACACACACACACACACACACACACACACACACACACACACACACACGCATCTAACCCAGGGCAAGAATCGAACCATGACCCTTATGAGCCGTCGCTTACTTCCATTTACTGTTATTCAGTCTATAATAAACATGCATATGGATTTATAATAAAAAATAATTAAAACAGAACTAAATGTATGAATTAGAATGCATTTATACGGTATGTAAAATACACGCTCGCGTACACCAAAGACAAGCGCGCTCATGCATGCATTCATTAGTAACGTTTTTCACCCTGAACGGGATTTGAACCTCACATATCTTGAACGAGCAGTTAACCTCCGTGCCATTTCCATCTTCACTTACAGTTAATAAATGGTATAACACATACACACTGACACTTAAGACTTTATACTTAACATATATTGAGACATTTTTTCCTTGTGACAGTTTTTCCTTTGACTTTTTTCTGTAACTTTTATTCATGTGACTTATTTTCGTTACAATCGAACAGAAAGCGATGTTTTTAGTACAAAAACAATGTCATAATATTATTTTTCTGTTGAAGAAAAAGCAAATTCTGAACAAATTGCTTTAATAGTATACACGTATGTCTATTTTTATACCCGTTACCACTAATGATGGCTAGATTCAGTGCAGTTTACAACTTTATCGATATTCCATCTTTCTTAAAGGTCGTTGCAGTTTGTATAGTAGCTTATGGCGTGTATTGTTGCTTAAAGGATGCTTCACAAACAACTGTCTGTTGCCACTTTAATTTCTATTTACAGTACAATAGAGCGTTCTGCGTCACAATCTTCAGCCACGCAACAGCTGCGGTAACACTGTGACTAATACGTACTTTTGTTCAGCATGTCAGATATCACATGCACCCCCGAGGTATATGCATCATTTTACACGATTTTGCGAAAAACAGGAGTGCAGCGAAAAACAGAGATTTAGCATAGAGTGCCAGATGGAGTGATGACCATAGGGCCTAGTAGTAAACTCCGGAGGCGATAGAGAGGCCAGCCTAGGAAACCCACGAAGGGCGGTTGAGGGTGTGCGCCAAACTAGGTGGACCTGTTTCACCTCTTTCCGCCAGCCCTCCTGCCCTCCACCTCAGACGCACCGCGAGGCTGTGGGGCTCCCCCCCCCCCCCGAAGCAGCCCGAGACGGAGAACATCGTGAAGATGAAAGGTCTATTGCGGCTTCTGAGATGAGAGAGAGCGTAACACACACACACACACACACACACACACACACACACACACACACACACACACACACACACACACACACACACACACACACACACACACACACACACACACCATCCTAGAGCCAGACAAACATGAGCATAAATCACAATAGGCCTAGACCAGGGCTAGACAAAAGTAATAAAGAACACAAATCACAACCCTCTGACTATAACCAAGCATACTTGCTACTACTACTACTACCACTACTACTATTGCCGCTACTACTATTACAGAAGGCCAGCCAACAACAACGGCAACAACAAAAAGAACAGGGCCCAATAATGAGCATCCTATTCCGCAATGTTTTTTTTTTTTTTTTTTAATCACGTTATTGCGGACATGATTCAGCTGATGCTAGACCATCTATACTGGCCACCAGCGCCCATCTTCCCAACGGACATCGGGCACCAGCCACAACATAGCGACAGCAACACATCACCAGTGAGGAGGCGAGGGGGTTGAACATCCCGGGCGCACATATACATTACGTGTAGACCTGGTGTGTTACGTATCTGTAACTGACACAATGTCTCAACACCTTTGCCCATATATATTTCTGATTCTGACACAATGTCTTAACACGTATGGCCTAAGCAAATCTGTAACTGACATGTCTGAATACGCTTAGCCCATTCACATGTCTGTGTCCCTGACGTAAATGCTGACATGTCTGGACCTGATTAATACGTGTTTTATTTGCTACCGGGAATGTCTCAAGACGTTCGGTCCACATGCTTTATCAGTCAGCGCAGGCGAAAACACGTGCACTGCAGCTGCAACCTCAATAGAATAATCAATCCCTAATAACTTACTAAGCATACGACATTCAGACCAAGCTGTTGTCCTGGGCAAAAAATGCTTTATTTAGGTTTGTGTGTGTGTGTGTGTGTGTGTGTGTGTGTGTGTGTGTGCGAGAGAGAGAGAGAGAGAGGGAGGGATAGGGACCACACACACACACACACACACACACACACACACACACACACACAGATATATACACGGAGAGCAGCTGACGTATCTTTGTCTCTCGTTTGCAAAAAAGCTTACTAATTGAGTTATCTTTCCCTTGGTACTACTACTAGTCCCTCGGTGTGACAGTGCAGTATGCTTGTAATGAGCTCAGATTTCGCGTGAGTTAAAACCGTGACACTGCAACACGTCGATACGCGAAAAGATTTAAGCGCTACACGTGTAACTGTTTTGAACCAGTGGTTGCACTGAAAACGACAGTCGTTATATATGTGTATATAATTTTATTTGCGACTGTGCTTACTTCACTGCAACACCGAAACATACCTAGATGCGGTATGTTGGTCCTACATTAACGCTACAAGTCGCCAGGTTGATATTTTCTCAAGGCCAAGTCCAGAAGTGCTCCTTTCATCGTTATATTTGTTTCTTAAACTAGAGAATTATGAAGAAAACTGTCTGAACACTTTTTTCAACTCAGCCACCGCGATCATGCGAATTGTTTAAGTAGTGAATCAAGTAGAGATGTAGTAATTGGATTTTGTTTTCGTCATCCACTTATCTCTAATCCTGAGATTTTCGTACTGTTTCTAGCCGAAGCAAATCCTTTTTCTCTGTACGATGTACCGACCTTTCGTCATTGGCCTTGTTACGCTGATATTTTGTGAGTGCTTTGCAGAGAATGATACGTCATCAGAAGGGCAGTGCACTCTCCACGCAAGCAGAGACATGGGTACAAAACTCTCGATGTTGTTGACAAACGGCGCCGGCATGGTGTACATGAGTTTTTATATCAATGAGAACACAAATTCGTCAGCAGAAGATTCTTCCGGAACATTTCGTCGACTGTCAAACGGCGCGGGTGCACTTCAGCCCTGGATATGGCTAAGGTCGACCTCCCAGCAGGGTGGGTTTCTACTGGTGCTGCACGATGACGTCTTGTCTAGGACGCTGTTCAGTCTTTTCCTTGTGGAGCATCTTGATGTCACCCTCACCTCTGAACCGCAGGGATGTGTATATAATTTAAGTTCACATAATTTAATTTTAAACATTCGCACTTTGTTGTTAACCGGCATTAAAAATCACACAATTACGACCGCAGCAAGCTCAGGTCTTGGTGAGCAGATCTGTAATAAACAAATTAAAACCAAGGGCGACAATGAGGCAGACTTTGTTTACATGTGCTGCCACTTGTCGCGCGAGGAGGATGACCAGGAAGTGACGTGTGCGGAAGTTGTTCCTGGCCAGTGGATCCGCGCTCTCCTGGTAGCAGTGCTGACATTAAAGGTTCTTATAGTCTTGTACAGTCCCTTGCTTGTACCTGACGCAGTGTCTCGCAAGAAATTTGAGGTACATCACTATGTGTACCGCGTGCCCTCTCAGCAACGGGTATGATTTAACGATTTCTTTCAGTTAAAAAAATTCTGAGTGTCTTTCTTTCGAAGTGAACATACCACTTCAGACAACACAGTTTATTCATTTGCAGGTTATATTATAATTTTAATTTAAATTATTCTGATTTATTCTGATCTAATTATTCTGATTCTGATAAAATTACTATCTTTTTTTTCAATTGCCTTGATTATTGCTTTGCCTATATTAAACATTTTAATTCATTCTAAACATAAATTTGTTGAATAGGCTACATTAAAATTGATGACATCCACCAACTACCACCTTCATCTGACCACTCATGCACACAACAAACAAGCAAGCAAACAACAAACAAACAAACAAACAAACAAACAAACAAACAAAATGAAAATAATTAAAAATAAAGCAGACTTTCGCTAACAGTTATTTGTTTGACTACTTTTTTGGTGTCATTTCATATATTGAAATTTCACAAATATACCGCATTTCTTATATGCTAATTGTATAGGAATAAACGATGTAAATACATTACAAAATATGCAGAGTTACTTCTCGTTAGCAAGAAATCAGTGGATCCTCTCCTCAAACTACATGCTGAGAATATTTTGTGACGTCATAATTTTCCATCTCTGTTTTATTTTTTCTTAAGACAGTAATTTTTGTTTTTGAATACATATTTATTTTTTTATACGAACTTTGACCAGTCGTGCTGTTGATCATTTTATGATAGCATTTAAATGTAACACTAATGATGATGTGAACGATGACGTCACAGTTTCCATAACATTTGACTACATCGTCGCTGTTCGCAGAACGCCCTAATAGTTTGCTTCCCCACCCTACACGATCCGGATAGAAAACCTACAAAACACAATACAAATAATTACGGTTTTTCCAGCAAATTACCTTTAAAATATACTTCCTAGGTGAAATTAAAAATGGCCTGCACTAACAGGCCATGGCTCTACCTGCGAGAGGACAAAATTGTGCCTCTGCGAAAATTCCCGGCAATGTCGAAACTCGCTGCCATGGTGAAGACCTGGCAGAAGGATTGCATCTATGACGTCAGCGTGAGAGACGTGCGCATGGTCGTCAGTGGCCACAAACTTCTTGGCGAAAATGACGTACCCGTGGGCGTATTCAGGGTGATGGCAATCTTTCATTTCTTTCTTAAATGATTTAATTTTCTTGTTAAGTTTCATTTTCCCATGTTTTGCTTTCCCGCGTTTTATATTTGCATGTTTCTCTTTTCTAAGTTTCACTTCGTTTTCATATTCGCCTTTGTGTGATTTCTTTAATTTAACGCTTCGAAGGCAGTAAACGCAAAATAATTAAAGAAAAGAATATTTTAAAAAAATATATTGTTTCATATAATGGCTAATAATAATGACTGACTGTGTGAAGTTCTTATGCTGCTATGACGAGAAGAGGACGAATAAAGGGAAGTAACTGTATTTGTGAAAATTATACTTTCAAATAAAGTTAGGTCCCATTGATGCTTTCCCATCTTCAGACAGTCTTTATAATAATACTTTTTTAAAAAGTGTTGTGCGTGTGAGTAAATAGTATTAAATTATAGGTAAAATATATATTTTCTGATCCCATATTCTGTTTAAACAAGGAAAATCGACAAAACAATTTAAAATGTGCGTTCATTTCAACGTGTTTGACAAAATGATCCACTATTGTAACAGAAAGATTCATTTGAAATTTATTTCCTAGTTTTTTCAGGCAAAGATATAAAAGTCTAGACAATGTTTAGAGTTTTAAATGATTGTACACATTATTATATTATTATTTTCAGAACATTCATATATTTATTTCATGATGCTAGCTTTTCTAACGATGAAGGAAATCCGGAACGTATTATTATATAACTCGAATCTGTAAATAAATGTAAATGGAAATGCCACAGATATAGTCGGAATAGAAACATTCCATTCTTTGTAAAAAAAAAAAAAGTATGATTTAGAGTACTGAATTATTTGTTGTTGTTTATTCCATATTTGCAGTTTATTTACAAGAACCTGTTTCTGTGTCATTTACGACACTTATCTCCCTTGACAGAATGCTGTAACACAGGTTTGTTTTGCTCTCTGGGTTCCACTAGTCACATCACGTGGTTCAAGTGCATTTTCTATTTTGCGCGGGTGCTGCTGTTGTCCATTCTTGCGTTGCCATGGATATTTCGTATTGTCATCTATTTCAGGTGATACACATGCCCATTAGTGTGTGCATGCATACACTCCTACATACGCAGAAACACACACACACACACACACACACACACACACACACACACACACACACACACACACACACACACACACACACACACTACCGACTCTTTAATTTGGTCTTGTACCTATTGTACAAAGCTATGACATTTCTTAGAGGTACGTTTGTCAATACTTCGAAGAGATCTCAATTTACTTGAGTTTTCTTTTAATCATGTTTGCAAAATATTTTCTTTTTAAACTGAAAATAATTTACACATTTTGAGCCATCTTCCTTTGTAATGGATATGGTAAAGACTAAACAGTGGATATGATTTCTATAGTTGTTATAGTAAAGACTAAATAGTAGATATGATTTCTATAGTTGTTTTTGTAAGGTCTAAACTGTAGATAGGTTTCACATAGTTGACATTGTAAGTACTAAATAGTAGGTATGTTTTATATAGTTGTTATTGTTGGGATTAATTAGTAGATATGTTTATATAGTTGTTATTGTAGGGATTACAGAGATAATGTCTTCCATGTACCAACTGTACTGTAGATGTTTTCTATTATTGCTTTCTAAACACTAGATAAACATTATTTATTAAAAATGTACTGGGCCATTTAGTTCAGGGTTCTCAGAAACAAGACTTAAATGTAAGAATGTCTTCTACGCTTCTGTACGATTAAAATGATTTTTTTCTTCTCGACGAACAAAATTAATGATACTGTTATGTCTTACTCTTGTCTGATTTTGAGCGTACGTAACGTTCAATTGTGATACATATGTGTCGTTTTGTTTGAAGTTGTGAATAATGCGACCTAGAATCATAGCTTAGTCACATAACAAACCCCAAATATTTCCCCTTCTCTTTGAATAATGTCTGTTCACAGCAGATATTTGAACTTTTTATATAATGGCATTATAAGAACGCTACTTTAGGCAGTAAACTGATTTTGCAACAACTAGAGACAATTCTGTTTTCCATAAGGACAGCAGACGTCACGACAAGAAAAGGACAGAGGATGAAGTGTTAAAATAAGGAATTTTATTATTAAAGATTTTTATTACTTTCTGTGAATTTATACAACTTATGTATTAAAATTCTAAAATAATTTAAATTTAAATTTTGTGGTTAGGTGATAAACCAGCATTTAGTAATGATTGCTCACGATAGGAAAAACACCTCAAATGAAATTCAAAAATTATCTTTCCGTATTAAAAATTGGAGATACGTAATTAATTAACATAATATTCAACATTTAAGATTACAGTGCAAAACGCTACTTTAGATTTTCAACAAAAGATAAAACATTATATTGTAAAAGTCTATTACAAATGACATTAATTTAATCAAGTGTTACAGAACACGTTAGAAAGTGCATGCATGAAGTGTGTAACTTACTTATTGCTAGTAATTAAGGATATCCCCCCCCCCCGCTCCAATCTCGTAATACTTTGAAAATAACATACCATGAAGTTAGCGGAAAATACGTATAATGCAAATTTAAAGAAACGGAAAATACTCTTGCTTTGGGTCTTCAATTCTGAACGACTCTCATTATTTCTGCTTGTAATTAGATGTAATCTATCCCCTTGCGCCACTTCGGAAAGCTTGTCACGTGTCATGATATCGCAACATACATTCATTTTGCACGGGAAAGAAAAAGCTATTGTCTTGGTTAGCTACGAAAGGCCGGTAATACCGCTTTAAAGAAATTCTATCTCCTCTCAATGCAGTTAGCGTGACTAGAGAAAATACACTTGTGTTTGACTAGATACGAACGGCCGATAATGGCGGTCAAAATAAGAATTGCCGAAGCGGCTGGGCTACAGATGCCCACTTCCGGAAGTTTCACAACATTCTTGACGCTGCTGCACCTCACATTCCTCATCTGTTACGTCATACTTGGCCTTGACTCGCTGTTCTGCGGCACATTGTCTACGACTGTACGAAAAAGAATAAAAATAATTATGCAGAGGTGAGTACACTTTTTCAAGTGAGAAACAACATTTTATAAAAATAGGTGTGTGTTTGTTTGGACAATTCTAGAGTTGTCTGTTTCTAAGCATCTTTAACCTCAGGGCCATTTGCGTAGTTTGAAAATTTTTAATTTAATTTAAAATCTAGTCTGACTCTGTGTCACGTGTCCAGTTATGTCTAGTGACACTGTCACTATATCAGATTTAGATTATCGACTCTCTTCTAATACTAGCGACAGCCGGATGGCCTGACCTATCTTCCACGAATATGCCAAAGATTCGGGCTATTACTCAAATGACATACTGACAGATAAATCAGTTGATGTGCCCGAGCTGGTAACATTATCTTCCCCGTTATTATTAGTTATGATTATGATATTATTTCTCCGGCTCAACCCCCATACCAGCTCTAGTTAATGATTACAATAAATTATGTAATGTTGGTAAAGATAACAAGTAAAATTTATTAACAACAATAGTAATAAAAAGACATTAATTTCGATCGCGGAAAAATTGAAAGTTCGTCTATCGCACCCTGCCCGATTATTCGTATAAAGTTTATTCAACTGATCAGTTCATTTGGAGAGAGCACACCTAACTAGAATCTCATGAAGATCTGCAACAGTTCACAGCGTCCTTTACCGGGAAGACAACTGCAGCGTTATGTCACTTCTGAGGTCTTCCCGGTATGACCAACTCGGCGTCAAATAGGTGTGCTAGACATTGTCGTCAGAGGATCTTGAGGCTGGCGTAGTTTAGGCCAGGAACTGGCTGTAATAAACAACATTCTTCTATAGCAGGAGTGCACAAACGTTTTAGTCCAGAGAGCCACATTTCCAATTGATAGTGCGTGGAGGTGCCGCCACATGGATGGCTCAGTAGAAAAAAACAACACAAATAATGAAATAATGTGCTTTACATTCGTAATACATGTAATGGTAATATCCAAAAAGTCCTCCGGGGGCCGCACTGAGCCCTGTCAAGGGCCGCGGTTTGTGCACCCCTGTTATATAGCAACCTATTAGCATGAATAATCATTTGGGCTTCGTGGTGACAACGCTAGACTACTCTTTACAAATTTA
The DNA here is from genome assembly GCA_028829895.1 of Sinotaia quadrata. Classification (NCBI taxonomy): domain Eukaryota; kingdom Metazoa; phylum Mollusca; class Gastropoda; order Architaenioglossa; family Viviparidae; genus Sinotaia; species Sinotaia quadrata. The sequence goes on from CM054178.1 coordinate 87,304,871, forward strand.
TCACAACTCGTTATCTACACGCTAACTTAACAATTCATAAATTATAAAATATTTATAAGTAAATAAAAATGATTTTACTTCTACAATTGCATAAATTGTCAGTTACAATACCTTTAGCAAGTGATGAACACCTATTGCACCACAGGTATGCAACCAAGCTAACGGTACTATACTTCTTAAAAAAACAATAAAGGAATTAATAATAAAAAATATGTTTTAGATAATCGGCATAATTTGCCTAGAACTCCTCTGACACTGATACAGGTATAGCAGTGACAAAACTGGCATTCCTAGATTTGTCATGTGAGATGTTTGGGGAATAAGTTAATTCTTCTCTCTATCAAAAACTCCTGGATAGCGAATGACTGTTATTTTGATCCACACTTCGTAAGTCATCAATGTTCATATGGCTTCATAGTATCTAATGACTGTTCACTTGTTGATATTATTTCCTGAAATTGATAATTTATTCCACTATTCCTATGACTGTACAAAATCAAATGATTATTTCACTATTCACACTAGTGTACATAATACTACGGTTCTTTCGTTATTCACACGGCTGTATATAATACTACGATTGTTTCACTATTCACACGAGTGTACATAATATTACGGTACAAATTAATTATCATTGTTAACTGTTTTACTGACTACACAGAATACATTGATTGTTTCACTGATTACGGGGCTTCATATAGTCATCCCATCGATTGCTGTGCTTTCTATTGCTTACGTATTTTATGGGAATGTAACTGTTGTTTCATTATACTTAAGACATGTCCATCCACTAAATCAGTATGTTGGAAGTGAGTGTGTTACCTTTCCTTGGATTGACGCTCATTGAATATTCAAGTGCGCAGAACCTTGACAATAAATAATATTTATTTACCGATATAACCAGGAGTTGCGATTAGCTAAACAAAATATAATAAAATAACTCTAATTTTCCCTAATTTGCACTTGATTAACATTATTATTTGTATCGTCCCCAGCACAAACACCAATGCCACTCGCCTCATTAAAATAAAACATAGAAAGATAAAAACACTTAGTTTATTAATACAAAAATCAAATGCAAAGTAACTTTTTAAGTAAATTGACAAAATCGAGAGATATATATATAAGACACAAATAATCTTCTATCTTAATACTTTTACCAATATGAATGACTCGTTATTAGATTCATTTATTTAATCCTTTCACACATTTAATTTAATTTAATTAAATCTTCGGTTCAAGATGTAAAACCAGATTTATTCTCACGATACCGTAATCATATATGAACAGCGGGTTTTCTTTTCTCTCTGGGAGTGGAGCCACTTTCTCGCTGTAGAATATCCTGCTCGCTACTGGATTTTACGATCGAGGCACGTCATACACATATCGTTCCTCTTTCGGTGAGATAGTGATAAATGACGTCATTAAGGTGTGTATGCGGTTAGAAAGTAAAGCTTCTTTTCATCTGCAGTCATGTTTAGACTCGACCATTCACTTCCGCTTACATCTATCTGCTTTGCCTTTTTGATTCATTCATTAAAGACCACACTTCCCTGTTCTCTATAATCACTCTTACCTGTCTAAACTTTCCGTCTTTGCTTTGACTAGGGTTCAGCCGTATTCAGATCCTTGCAGAATGCAAGTCAAATCATAACATTATGATTAAAAAATAAATATATATAAAACCAGAAATAAATATATTTGCATTAATAAAAATATGAACATAATTATTTCTGTTACAGAGTGTAAAGTGGAAATAAGTCAAGCAATCAAACAACCAACCAACAAATCAATCAATCAATCAATCGATCGATCGATCAATCAATCAATTATTTAAGGACTGTACCTGCTGATCTCTTTTTGAAGATGCATAGAATGCTGTTATTTTCTAACTGGGCGGAGTAAATTTGCCTATCCCTATTACTAGACTTAATTGTTATACAAATGTCAAAGTACTGTATGTGGAACTTGGGCACTCCTTATGTTGGTATTTTTTGTAAGTGTCAGAGTAGGAGTAAATAAAATGGTTAGCATACTACATATAAACATTACAGTTGACAATTGGTAGAAATAATAGTCTACTCACATAATACATCTCTATGCAAAACACAAGTATAACACATCAAAAGCAAAATGCACGAAATATTTCTAAGTCCTTTCTCTCTCAATCAGTCAGTTAACTCACCATTAAGCTAATGGCCACCTTTCATGACCGGACTTCTTTCCACCTCAAATTTAACAAGACTAGACAATAGAATTCTCTGTAAAAGGTAAACTTTGATGTCAGCCCATTGGCTGGTCTCGTTCTCGTAAATATAACCATTGGATAACACTACTCATTCAGTTGGAAATGATTTGCATCAGCAATTTCTAGCATATTCTTAACTTACTCCAACCCTGACACTTACAAAAGTACTATCATATGGAGTGCCCGGGGTCCTGTCACTTTAACAATTTATATAACAATTAAGTGTAGAAATAGGGATAGGCAAATTTACTCTGCCACACATCCAAAGTAGTTTTATTATCATTTTTGTCCTGGCTTTGTGAAATCTCTCTCTTTAGTGCTGTTTCATCTAAAGAACTTTCATTATCGTTTTCTTAATTGGTTTAGTGAAATCCAACACTGTAGTTCTGTCTCATTCAGACTACATATATTTCGTTATCCTCGTTGCTGTTATCAAAGAATAAAATCTTTCTTTCTGAATGAATTCTTTCGTGACCTATTAATTTATAGAACATTTACATATTACTTTATAACCGGAAGAATACATTTGTAGTGATGAAATACATCAAACGTTTAGGAGCCATTGTAGTGAAGATTGAAATGAAATAATTTCTTGTTGCACAAGTGAAATCCGGTAGGCCCGCTTTTAGACATAGTAATGATTATGGCACAATTAAGATTCAGCAGGCCTGTTGTTATGTCATAAAAATTTAGTTTTCTGATGTGACACAAATTAAATCAGTAATTTACTCCTCCCACTTTATTGAATTCGGATCAAAACCATCTTGAAAAAGGTAATTTATATAAATTAAAATGTAATTTCTTCAAACGTAGCCATAGTAATACAACGTTTACTTTAAAAAGAAAGAAATATGCCTTTAAACACAACAAAAGTAAAAAAGTTTGCTTTAAAAGAAATAAATATGCCTTTAAACACACCAAAAGTAAAAAGTTTGCTTTAAAAGAAAAAAACCCCAAATGTTTTTAAACACACCAAACGTAGTACAACGTTTCCTTTAAAAGAAAAAAAAACATGTTTTTAAACACAACAAAAAGTAATACAACTTTTGCTATTAAAAACAACGTTTCAGATATTTACGAGGCACGAAGGAATGCTCCATGGCGACGACATGCGGGTGGATGTCCTCTGTCCTCGTACTACCGTTCACTTATCTCGGGTGTTTGGGTCTCCTGATTCTGCCGTTCTACCTTTTCGTCTTCCTCCCCCTTTTGCTTGCGGTCAGTATTTTAGTGAAATCACACAACTGAGTGAATCACACTCTCAAGTACTTAAGAAAGCAACAAGCTTTAATAATGAAAGTGTACGAGTTCTGCTGAAACCTTCACCACAAACCCAAATATCCTCTCTGTCACTAAAAGTGCTTAGATATTTACAATTTAAACAGAGAGTTTAAACTTTATTTTAATCTCTCCACCCACAATACGATTACAGCGATAATAATTTAAATTTCACAATTAGATCTGCATAAGAAAACAAAGAGCAACTCTATTTCAAACTTTTGAAAAATAACAAAGCTTCAGCATTTCACTATATTGTGGAAATAAGTAGAACTCGAAAATAACTTCAGAAGACAATCATAGAGTTTTCTTTTTCACCCATGTCATACCAAGAGTGTTTGTTTCCAGGTTCTTGCAGTTCGCTTCTTTCCTGCTGTGAACGTGACTTGTCGACTCCTTTGCCACATATTTACTTCTGTATGCCCATCCTGGCTTGCACAGTTGACGAGAAGCGCGTGGAACAGAGTTACACCACGTGCTCAAATGCTCCAGAAACCGAATACTCTGACGTCAGAGAGTTCTGTTGTCAAGGGAAAGTCGGAACTACTACTCCAGGTAGGCCTTACGTTTGGTCGCTTTGACTGGTTTTCTTGCACGATCATTTAAAGTTAAAGCAGAATTGGGCTTCTTACATGATCATTTAAAGTAGATTTTGGTTTCTTGCACTATCATTTAAAGCAAATTTGTAAAAATCAATTACGTATTAGAAATGATGACAAACGGAACAATCAGATGTGAACGCTAACATAGCATATTATTGTCCCTAATTTGCCGGGCAAATATCCTTCTAGCAATTTTCCAAGAAATCTTTTAAATGACCCCTTTACATCAAAACATTATTATAAATAATAATATATAACAAAACCACCCGAACATAACAACAATCACCTTAATAATAATAAGGATGATGATGATGATGATGATGGTGATGATGGTGATGTAATGATGATGATGTTGATGACTCCTATTTTGAAACGTCAATGTCTTGTAGATATTTGTGCTGATGCTGTTGCTCGTGTCATTGTGGTCGATCACGCTGTTACTGATGGACTTCTTTGGCTTTCTGGTGAACATGATTATGTATACCATGGAGGGAATTATATTAACTGCTGACGTCACCAGTCAGTATCTGAGTATCCTCACTTTTATCATGTTATACACATACTGGTGAGTGACGTCACTGGTCTGCTACACCATTCTTGTTTCTTCCTTTTTTGTTTGCATTTCCTTTCTTACTTCTCTTTTTAGGTTGTTTCCCTTTCTTATGTTTTTTTTTTTTTTAATTTTTACTTTCCTTTCTTGATTGTTTTCCCTTTCTTGCTTATTTTTGTTGTTTGTTTTCCCTTGTCCTTGTTTACTTCCTTTTCGTGTTTGCTTTTACTTTTATGTTTTCTTTGCTTTCTCTTTCTTCTGATTTTTGTTTGCTTTCCTTTTCTTTTTCTTTTTCGTTGTCACTGTATTTTATTATCTCTTTTGTTTAGAAATCCATATCTTACTTTTATGTACCATCTTGGTTTAGTGATCCGTGCACTTGTTTTTAAGATTTTTTCTTTTCTTTTCCTCTCATAGTATTTCTTCTTTTGTCCTTTTTATTATATATATATATGTGTGTGTGTGTGTGTGTGTGTGTGTGTGTGTGTGTGTGTGTTTTCTTATTATTTCTTTATCTGCTAGTGTCATTTTCAACTGTTTTTATCGCTCTCTTGTTTATATCTTGTTTGTTGTTGTTTCTTTATTTCTTTAATGCTCTCTTTTTTTCTCTCTCTTGTCCCCTATACTCTTCTTCTCCCTCTTTCACTTCTCATTAAGCTGTTTGTGTATCATTTACATATTTATTGGGCAGTTTTCTTCGGGTTCAGTTTCAAATGATTGCTTTCCTATGAGAAAGAAAGAAAGCAAGCGAAAAGTCAGGAAGTCAAGAAGAAAGAATAAGAGTGGATGAAAGTGCTAGTTTATTTCTTTTAATTTGTGTCTCTTTTATAGATTTGGTTTTAGTTTCTTCCGAAAAGTGAGTGTGGGTAAAGTTTTGTTACTTTTTTAAAACTCATTCCAAATTTTTTTTTAATTAGAAATGTTCTTGAAGTAATGTACTGGAGTTGTTCAGGTGTTCCTCAGCCATTCATACGAAATACAAAGAGTATCACAAAACCACTCAGCACCAATTGTTGGCCATGGTTCAAGGAGACATCCAGGAACTAGCGCGTTCAAAAGATCTGAACCAGCAGAACACCGCCCTTCGCGTTCAAGGCACCATGGCTCCGCCCACCGCCACGCCTCCAGTCGTCTTGCAGCTGAAAGATGGCCGCCTGTGGTGGTCGACGTCTAGCGTGCTGTTGTTTCTTGACAAGCAAGGCACGCCCTACACACCAGAGACATTTTTCCATCAAACCATACACTTGAACTGTCGCGGCTGCCCCGGAAGCATTTCAGGTAGCGCGTGCTCTGCTCTTGGCCGACTATCCAGAATAGTCGTCTTCCTTCTCTCCACATTCATCGCGCTGATGGCTTTCTGCACAATCCACAGTGTCTCGCTCGCTGTCCAGCTTTTGGGTACTGTCGCAATAGGGGTCACACCGTTCGCCTTGTCCCGTGTCCTCGTCACACCCAGATCGGATGTAGACACTGAGAGTGCGCACTTTGCATCTGAGCTACACAAGGCCGTCAACAATTTCCAGCAGGACTGGCCAGTCTCTGACATAAGCCCCGAGGAATGTACACCAGAGTGCAGTCAACATGCGAGCAAGGATGTGGGAGACCCAGAGAAGTTCAGTCCTCTGGACGTTCTCCTTAATTCCTCCTCCACTATCAACTCGACGCTGACTTCTGCCGTGCCTCTCAGTGACACAGTGTCAACCTTCGAGGGGCTGATGTCCGTGCTGGAAGAACGGTCACTGGATTTGATTATCGATGTGTCTGAAACCTGTGACACGAGCATGTCTAAAAGTGTGAGCATGGAGATCGGCTCGCAGTCCATGCTGAGCCGGAATGGCTCGCAGTCCATGTTCAACCAGAGCGATTTCTTCTGGGGACGCGGGGAGCTGATTTCCACAAGGCTCTATCTTCCTATGGAAGAATCCCTTTGCGACAGTGATGAATTCGTGGATGCCTGAGGATCTGCCTTAATTGCATGCTAAAAGCAGAGCATCTTTCACTAAACAAGCTACATCTCTTGTCTGTTGGACCTGCCATGAGTATTACTTGTGAGATGATCTGTATAAAACGCTAAAATTTACTTTCAGAGAAGTCTGTTCTGTCACGACCAGCGTACATAAGGAATGTATAAAAAGCAAACTACATCTGTTAATAGCGCAAAGATGTGTTGTAAGAGAATAACAACTATTCATTGAGAGAGGTCTGATCTTGTGACAGATATGTTCATCCAACCACTGTTGCTTGTGGGAAGTGTGTTGTAATCATGCTATAGATATTTCCGGTGCCATTGCTTATAAGATGATTAAGTAAGCCGTAATTAGTACTTCTTAGGGACTTATTCTGAACACAACACACCACAAGACTATTGGTTAGACCATTAGAATACCACAACTACTTCTTAGGAGTCTCTTCTGAACATACCACGACCAACTCTTAGTACTCTTTACTAAACGTACCACACGATGTCTTCTTAGAAGTCAATACTAAGCATGCCACGTAATCTCTTCTATGTCTATGCTAAACATACCTCACAATATCTTATGTCTATGCTAAACATACCTCACAATATCTTAGATGTCTATGCTAAACATACCTCACAATATCTTAGATGTCTATGCTAAACATACCTCACAATATCTTAGATGTCTATGCTAAACATACCTCACAATATCTTAGATGTCTATGCTAAACATACCACACAATATCTTAGATGTCTATGCTAAACATACCACACAATATCTTAGAAGTTTGTGCTGAACGTACCACATGACCTCTTCTTAGAAGTCTATGTTTTTAAAAATACCACACGATCTTTTCAAGAATACCACAAGTCCATTCTAACCATACTGCACGACTACTTCTTTAGAAGTCTACGCTAAATATACTATACAACCTCTTTTTGACGTCCGTGCCAAACATACAACACGACCGCTGTTTAGAAGTCTTATAAGTATACAACTACTACTTGCTAGAAGTTTATTCTTAAAATATCAACATTAATACCTGTGATGAGTCTATTCTAAAGATACTAAAACTGCTTAGGAAAAACCGGTACTAGTACCAGACGGGGCTTATTGTTGTGTGTATACAAAAACATGTTATGACATGACCTAAACTGACTAGAATTCATAGTTGAAGACTGATCAACAAAGCTGAAAGAAATCTGAATCACTAGAATATGCCTAGCCCCAAATGCCTAGTTCCTAAATAAATACTGTTGTGCGCTGAGTTACAATGCATCAAGAAAACGGGTGTGGCCTTGGTCAGATAATTATGTGCTGTACAATGGCTTGCCATACTTCTGTACTTAACGAACAAGTAACTCGCCAATCGCACTAAAAGGTCCACAGTATGCTTTATGGAGTTCGCCGATGACCTGGCATGTATATATTTACAAGTGCGTGTAAGTGTGTGTGTGTGTGTGTGTGTGTGTGTGTGTGTGTGTGTGTGTGTGTGTGTGTGTGTGTGTGTGTGTGTGGTGCTTGCGTTTGAGTGAGAGATGAGAAGGAGAGAGAGGAAATAAAGGAGTGAAAGCAAAAAGAGATAAAGAGAGACAGAAAAAATGAGGAAGAAAGCGGATGGAGAGAGAAGAAAAGAAGGGAAACAGAGACAGAAAGGGAGCGAGCAAGAGCAAGGGGGAGAAAAATAATTTGGTAAAAAAATAGAGCATATTACGTAGTTTCACAATCCTGAACCTGACTGGGTGTGTTGGTTAAAAATACTCTATCATTAATACCTGAATCCACACTTCGCGGCCATCCAGCTCCGCAAGAGAGAGAAAAGTGTGTGTGCTTGTGTGTAGATGGAGTTGAAATGATTAAATCTACAAGTGACTTAACATTCAGTCATTTAAGGCTTTCTAAATGTGAAAGACTTAATACCTATTAATTTAAAACTGATTTACATTGATCCATAAACATTTTAATAAATATTATTATATTGTGGAGATTTTGCTGAACCAGTATGCCACAGAAGATTTAATTAACTGAAGGACGTGTTACAAACTCTTTTGATCATTAATATATTCAAGATACAGATTTGAGATGAGAGTTTTGGTTTACCCTTTTACATCTGTTCCTATTGGCTGTTGGTTACTGGAAGTTTGGTTTACACAATTACAGCTGTTCCAATTGGCTGTTGGTTATTTGAAGATTAAATGAATCACGCTTATCAACTGTAAGTTATTGATGAGTAAACTGTATATTTGTTTAATATAGTATTAAATAAATGTGTTTGTTGATTTTATTTGCATGGTGTGTATGATAATTACAAAGTTGTTGGTGATAAAACGTTTTATTGGATTTTGTGTAGTCATTTTCGCTTGACTAAATGATGATGATTTTTTAAAATAGATATAACAATTAATTTATCTAGGTAAATCCAGTTGGATTTTATTTCTCTCAAATGACAGTGTTAATTGATTTATTGATTAATAAATCCGATCAACTCTGCCATCATACACATAATTCTTTGAATAAATATAATGGATGAAACGCTTGTAACAAACGCCCGATTTATAAAGTTATTTATGTGCTCCCACCTTCGACTTGTGTGTTACTGTTCAGTATAAAGAAAGAACTGTGCATCTGTTGCAACGATGACTTACTGATGTGTAGCAATAATGTCGTAAAGCTGGCAGGAATAACAGTATAGAGTAGCACAAGTACAAATAATACCGTATCGTTATGTAATAATAATAATAATACTATTTTGCTAGCCCATGTAACAATAATACCATTTTGCCTGCCTATGTAACAGTAATACCATTTTGCTAGCCTACGTAAAAATAATACCATTTTGCTAGCCTATATAATATTAATACTATTTTCCTTAAGAAAGCTTATGGTTGGTGTATACGATCGGTACCAGATTTATTTCACTGTCTGGACGCTCCCGCTCAGTCCAGGTAGAAGTAGCGAGCATAAGATCATCCATAAAAATTATATAAATAGTCAGTCTTGAAGGGATCAATAAGGTTCCTCATCAAGTTAATTACAAGTGATCAAGATTCTTAATTTATAGTTATCAAGAATATTTATAGATACAGTCCAATGCAGGACAAGAACAGGTATTGATTTGATCAAAGGTACGTCAAGATTAGGTATCGATACGGTCATTTGTAGGACAAGAATAGTTATCAATACTGTGAAATGTTGGACAAGAATAGTTATCAATGTGGTCAAATGTAGGACAAGAATAGTTATCAATGTGGTCAAATGTAGGACAAGAATAGTTATCAATACTGTCAAATGTAGGACAAGAATAGTTATCAATGTGGTCAAATGTGTATCGAAGCAAGAACCTGGCCCAGATTACTGAAGGATTACACTATGACTATATGCAATACGTCGCCTCTACAGTAATATGCCAAAATTGCTCTCAATTGTTTGGTAAATTAGTCTCTTAAGTTAGCAATTAATAATAATTAATAAGTCAAACTGAAAGAATTAAAATCACTTCCTGATGTACTTTGTAACGACACAGTCATTTTTGTCTGACGTCACCTTTACTGTCATACATCGATAAAGTGACAAACTAAGAGGATGTAATAACATGCTAAATATATGTTTTATGATTCAACTAAGCTTATAAACCTTTAATTACTTCCGAATATATTTTGTTATAGATCTTATTTTTCAGTAAGTTAGTTAATGAGACTGTATTTTCTTTTTCTTTTCTTGGAGCACACGTCAAATGCTGGGGAAGGGGGAAACATCAATGTTTAAAGTATAATTGTCTTTTCACAAGGAAACTGTCAGACGTGTCACCCAATCCTTGTCTGAATGTAGGGACTCCTGTTGAATTATGACACCATGAATCGTGTGCATGCTGCATTGCATTGGTTAGAAACAGCTTGTTTATCGTGGTTTTTGTTTTTGTTCATGACTAATCTACAATAAAATTTAATGATTAGATTGCATAACAGCAAGCATTTACGATTAGGTTGTAAATTAGTAGCAACAAAATAAAACCACAATAAACAATAAAGATTAGAATTTGTTTTAGGAACGATAGCAATAAATAATGGCGATTGTGTAGTACAAGTGATAGCAGTATCACTCTAAGATTCGATTTTCATATCAGTATGACATCAATAAACAGGAAGGATCGAACTGTGAAGTAGGAATAAGAATAATAATAAATAAAAATGAAGAGTGACTTTAATAAAAGTGACGATTTCTTTAGATTTATTTCTGATGTACATTTTATCGTGTATCTTGCTTACATTTCTGTGCAAATGATAGTTCTTACTTTGCAATTAATCTAGTTGTGTTTTAGATTATTATCATTAGGTTGGTTGATAATAAAACTGATCTAAATTCGTTCAGCTGTTCTATTATAACTTATCCCATAGACGATTTCTTTTTTTTCTCCATTTTACTGAGTACGAGTTTGCACATTATAGCGCCTGTAATTATTTTTTCACACCTGAGTACGAGTTTGCACATTATAACTCCTGTAATTATTTTTTCACACCTGAGTACGAGTTTGCACATTATAACTCCTGTAATTATTTTTTCACACCTGAGTACGAGTTTGCACATTATAACTCCTGTAATTATTTTTTCACACCTGAGTACGAGTTTGCACATTATAACTCCTGTAATTATTTTTTCACGCCTGAGTACGAGTTTGCACATTATTACTCTCGTCATTATTTTTTCACACCTGAGTATAAATACTGTAAATGTAACTATCGAGTTTAAACCACCGGAAACGTAACGTCGCTGGGTCATTCTGGGTTAAACATGAACCATAAAATACGTGTAAAAGCATAGATACGTAAGACAGAAAAGAAGAAAAAGAGAGAGCTACAGAAGGAACCAGAAAATTATAAATGCTGAAGTTACTGTAAGAGAGAAAAATAGAGTGTGAGCGAAAGTGGTGTGTGTGCGTGCGTGCGTGCGTGCGTGTGTGTGTGTGTGTTTAAGAGATAGAGAGAGAGAGTTAAAGATGAAGAAAAACAGATAGATGTAAGAGAATGAAGAAAACTAAGAGTTTACCCCTGTTATAATAATCCTTAGCAAATTTCCATGAATCTTCTCTTAAAGCACTGAAATTTGTTCTGAAAAACTGAATAAGTATTGGTATCTTTTACTGCTCACACACGGTCATTGCTCGCTTCCTGAGTTTTGATCTATTTCCCCCCTGATGTTTATAGTGCTTTTCTTCCTAGTATATAATATTGCAACACCCAAAATACAAATGACATCACTAATGATTAATTATTATTTTTAAAATTATTTATTTTTAGGGAATTTTAATTAAGTGTCCGTTACTCTCGTATTTAAGTTAGGACACAAAAATAACTGTTAAAGTGCTAATTAAGAGTTGGACATTTCAGTATAAGTTACTCTTATTTATATTTGCAATCATTAGTACTTACAAGGAGTTAGATTAAAAAAAAAAATGTAACATTTGCACTCCTCAAGAAAGAAAGATTTTGTAACCTGCATAATGAACTATACTTGGTCAAAAACATTTCAAGAGACTATGAAATATACTTGGTCAAAAACATTTCAAGAGACTATGAAATATTGCATAATAACAAACGAGATCTCAGTAACAGATTCTTTTGATTTAAACATTAAATTAGGTTTGATGAACATTACTCACTTAGCCTGCCTTTGTGACTACTACTTATTGTGTACCAATTGTTTCTTATTTAACTTTCTTTGTGTTCAATACATTTGTTATTTCTTAATTACACTTTCACTTCTATGCATGCTTAGGAGGTGGGAGGTTAATTTTAATTGTTAAAAAGTCAGAGAGAGAGAGAGATCACACATTATTGTAGCTGAATCTTCAGGCATCAATTTATCAACAGAAATGTTTTCGTACTTTAGAATTGACAACACTTCAACCTCTTCATCCACTTTCAACACTGTTAGCAACACATTACAACTTTTATGACACATACACTTATCCACTTTCAACACTGTCAGCAACACATTACAAATCTTATGACACATGCACGTCACCAACAAAATACTTTTAAAACAAATTTTGTGTGTCCCTTTGTTATAATGGCTCTGTTGGACAGGTGCAACATCCAAGAGGAAATTAACGATAAGTTTGCAATATTTTTCTTTACTAGTCTTTAAAAATTATCGTGTGCTTTCGTAATTTAATTATTCTTTAGTTTTCGAGCCATAAATAATATTCACATCGTAATTTCGAAATCATTACGTGATCGCATCGTTCGACAATAACATAATTGAAGTCTTCAGTTTCGAAGGACGCTTCTTTTCTGTTCAATGTTTAATGCGTTCATAATATTCCGATGCATAAAACAAAATTAATTCCGAATGCCCAAGTTCTTTAAATAAATTCTATGTAAACTAAAGAAATATATAAATAAAATCAATATTTGTGTTCCATGTTGTCTCTTACTGGAAAGGGCTCACACTCACGCATAAATATTTAAACATGCATTAAAAATAAATAATATATAAATTAATTAATACTGGATGTGGCGGGCAATATTTGTAACAACAAGATCAACACTGTAATCAAGTCACATTTCACATTAAAATTTCAATTAGAATTAAAAAAAAAACTAGCGGAAATTCCCGATTTGCGTCACATTATGAAGCGAATAAACTATTCGACTGTACGAGCGTAAAGAGAACTTTAAAATCAGCAGTTTAGGTCTGATGTGCTATAACAATTCAGCAATGAATTCGATGCCACTTCACAGATAGACGCGTGGGGTGGGACTCGTCCACAAAGAATGTCATGTTTTTTGTGGACATCCTTAACCTATCTTCTAATTGTAAAAAATCATGTATATTAGCTATATTTTTAATTTTTTAAATAAAGAATGATCACAAATCCCCCAGTGGAAGAAATCCCTAGTGATCCTTCACCGCCCACCCCACTTCTATCAATTACAGCATAATGGGAGGTTGTGCTCCTGGTCGGGTCTTACGACACATGTAGCCTCTCTTTTTCTCTTTAATCTAAAAATAAGTCGCTTAGCTCTGGCCTATGCTTTGTCCTGTTGCTGCTGCTTTGGGTAAATTGAATTGATAACTATAGTTCTATATTAGGTCGAGTAAGGGTGAAGTGGACTGACGGGTAGCCAGTCAGATTACCTCTTACGTCAGGTACAAGATGAGGAAGAACTAAATCGAACTACCTGGTTTCAGGCGATTTATCATGATCAAATAAATACCCCAAGAATAAATCAAGAAGGGTTATGGTATAAAAGTCGCGTTGCAAAATACAGACGATATTAAAAGTTACGTTCAGTTGAGATCGCCTGCAAGAAAGGAAAATATTCTTAACTACTGAGGGAGAGAGAGAGAGAAACTGAAGCAGTCGCATAACAGAGCGAAACAGAACAAATCCAGATTCTAATAACCTGCTGACCACAGGTCGATTCCGTCTTCAAATCAGCTTAAAAAAAAAAATAAACAACAACTTAGAAATGGTGAGTGCATCATTCGTAGTGTTTTAGAATCCGCTGGGCGTTTGCTTGTATTATGTAACTTTTAAAAAAAATATTTTTACAGATAATTTTAGTTTATCATTTATACTGTTTTAACTATTGTGATATACTTTACCAATAATTTTTACTTTCTTTCCACCCAAAATAAAAATCATATTAATTAAGTTTATTAAATATTTATTCATACGCCTACAGAATGAAGGAAAGATGGGTGTATAGATGTAGAGGAAGGGGGGGGGGGAAACATCAATGCAGTCTAATCTCGCGAATGTTTGCAGCATGGGAAACAACTCTGAAACGACGCTTTAAATGCATTTGTTGACTTGTTTATTTATGAAGGGAGATTTGTGTCAGTAACAAAGGCGTTCGTATTTATCACAAGATGTGTGTGTGCACTGCATTCAGAATATAAGTAAAACAACAGTTATTATTACCAAACATATCTGTTATCAATTTATTTCCTTTTTCTTTTTCATATTTCTTCCCAAAGTCAGCTTAGGACTCAATATTTCACTGTTGTTATTCCTTTCCAGTATTGCTTGTAATCTTGTTTTTTTCATCACAATGTAAGTAAATCAGCTGACGTCATAACATGAGTAAATCTGTTGAAGTTATGAGTAAATTAACTAGCGTCATAACGTAAGTAAATCAACTGACGTCGTGAGTAAATTAACAGACGACATAAAATAAGTAAATGAAATGACGTCATAACATGAATAAATCAGGTGACCTTTGACTCAGAACATGAGGAGGCAAACAAACATGAGCTTAGTTCTTGTATCTTTATCAGTTATTGTTCTTGTTTCCCACAGGGTCTACTGCTAAATGTCTCGTGTTTCCTGTTTGGGGCTTTCCTCTTTCTGACTGCGGAAGCAAGAAGTGTTAAACTTCACAATTGTAACGACATTCCTGCTGAGACTTTAAAGAAAACACTTTACGACGGCTCTGAACTCCACCCGTCGTTCTATGGGTTCGATCCCTTTGTAACAGCTATGAACAACACGCTCGATACGTTCAAGGAGATGAACAGTGACATGGTGAAAATCAAGTATGGGATTATTTCAAACAGGAGGTAATTACAGACCTTAGCTTTCGATGTTATAAGGTTAGACATGGGTAGTATATATGAAAACAATAGGTATATCTATTATATATGAAAACAAGAGGTATTTCTATTGTTTGCAAGAAAATGATTATTCTATGCAATAAATTCCAAGTGGAAACATTCAGTTAATTAAATTTCTCCTGATGTTTACCAATGTATTTATGTTTATATTTAGACAAACATTTGAGAGGAAAAAATAGCTTATTCTTGTATGAACTCTACCAAACTGGAATAAGAAACCCCAGTAACAATCTCTCTCTCTCTCTCTCTCTCTCTCTCTCTCTCTTGATATGTTTATCTCTCTCTCTCTCAGTCTATGTAAGATCTGCTTACATGTTTATCTGCCTCTAGATCTCTAACTTTCATGTTTTAGAAATATATTTATTCGTTTCACACTAAATTATATTAGAATCTATTTTTTTTCTTCGTTTGCTATTACATTGCAATATATAGAAATAAAATATAGTTTTACCTATATCTTTTTTATTTTATAGACTCATATATTATTAAATGAAGTGCGGTCACAATAAGATGGAATAAATAATAATAAATACATTAACGATATCTTTTGCTTATGTTGGTAGGAGATTTTTTTAAAACGCCATTTAAATCTTATTTTATATTTCGGTTTGCCAGGGTTGACTGCAGTACAGAGTCCGAAAACCCGTGTCCAGTCAGGTGGGATATCAATTACGACGAAAACAGATTTCCTAGCACTCTGCTAGAAGCCAAGTGTCTGTGCGCTGATAGCTGTCTGGGTGTCGCTAAAACAGTGTGCATGCCGGTCCAACATTACTTTCCCGTTCTCAGACGCATAGAGTGTCGCAAAGACACGGAGACATTCATCTATCAAAAGGTTTGCATGTTTGTTATGTGTTGTTTCCACTTTCTGTCTTTTTGCAACGTCTTGCGGCAATTTAACTGATCACGCGTTTTAGTCGTCAATGTAGCCACTCTTTCTAATTAAATTCCAGTTTGTTGTGAGGTTTTGACGTCACACATGCTCTTGCTCACTGGCCGTGTCGTGCTGCCTCTGAACTGCCGGATTCTCATTAGCTATATTTCCGTTATTTTTGATTTCTCTCATGTTTTCATGTCTGCGTTCATCAATTGTGTGCGTGTGCGTGTGTGTGTGTGTGCGTGTGTGTGTGTGTGTGTGTGTGTGTGTGTGTGTGTGTGTGTGTGTTTATGTTTTTCATAAATTATTTAAGAAAAAATGTTTGAATATTACTAAAGTTTTGATTTAATGAATGTAATTATTAGTGTTTTTTTTATTTCCCCAAGTTATCTTATATATTCATATGTAAAATTAAATATAGAAATACCGTGGGGTTTTTGTTTACCTTTTGTCCCTTTGTCTCTCTTCCACCTTGAGACGTTTGCATTTAGTTGGGTTTGTGTTTTAAAGGAATTTATTTACTCATTCATTTTCTTTCTTCGTGCAGGTACTGGAACCCATCTCTCTGAGTTGCGCATGCGTTAAAAAAGGAGTATACCATTAATATAGAAATAAATGTGTAGATAAATAATCATCAGGCCATAATATATACATCGCAGTGAACTGAGGAATAGCGTTACATTTGTGGGGTAGTTACAAACGCCTGAAATGTCACGCTTGAGTGATATGATTAAGCACATCTACTATGTATGAATTTCCATGACAACGAAGGAGTTTAACGTGAAACATTCCTCCATGAATTCTTGCTGGATATTCTCACAGCTAGAGCATGTATACACATCGTTATCCCATACAATGTACATGTACTTAGATTCCTATAGAAACTGTAATACGACAAAACATGGAAAAACACTGTCAACAAACAACAATGCAAGTGTAATTTTTCGAAGAGATTTAATATCACGTGTTTTAATACTCACGACTCATAATTAAACCTTGAATACCGTCGCACAACAGTTCTAATATCAACTGTTGTCTTGCTATCACCACTTATCACTGAAATATTTATCCGCACAACTATTTTATCACGTATATCTCTAACATCTAATGATTGTAAAACGATCACTTTTCACTCAAATATTTTATCCGTACAACTATTTGACCATTTATACCCCCAACATTTAACAATTGTGATGCGATAACCATTTTTAGCTGATTTATTTATCAGCTCAGCTATTACCATGCATCTCCTTTACCATTCGACTACCATGGGATGACAGCTTTTATTCTCTGCAATAAATCTCCAAAAACGCATATGCTGCCAAGAATTCATCGGCCACCGAGTTCAGCGATGTGGCGACCGTTATTGATTGAAGAAGATCTCCAACATAAGAATCACAAGTCTGTCTGTTAGTTTAGTGGTGAATCCAGTTTTACTGTAAGAGAGCGTGCATCTATTCACACTCGTTACGTAATTATTCATGCATGCATATGTTTGTTCTTGCTTCCCATTACTCTTACAATTTTGTGAGACTAAGATATTAACTTTTTAATTATATATGTATCTAGATGTACCTGTCCATTACTTTGCATTTATAACCGGTTCTCAATTACCCAGTTATTGTTATTTATTTAATACTGGTTTTCAGTTACACAGTCATTGTTATTTATTTATATTCTGTTTTCAGTTATACAGTCTTTGTTATTTATTTATAACTTGTTTCAAGATTACACACTAACTGTTTTGCATTTATAATTTATTTAAAATTACGCATTCATTGCTATGTTTTTAACCTATTTTAAAATTATACATTTATTGCCAGGCATTTATAGCTTTCATAAAGTTCCAGATTCATTTTTATTATATTTATAATTTATGTCTTGAAATATGAGAGAGTACTCTCAAGAAAGGTATTAGTAGATTTGCTAAAATGCAAACTCAGTAACACCATATTGGTGATCAGTTGTCTTCTATAGCAGGAGAAATTAAATGTGTGTAACAATATGATTAATAAAGTGATTTATTTAAATTTTGTCCACGTCATTTATTATTAGCTGTTCAGTAGTATTGAACTTCTGATGTTTTCCTTCTTTCTTTAATTGCTTGATTGCCAATTAATTTCATAAGTATAATTATTGAATGCTTTTTCCCGAACTGCCTGTGAAGAAATGCTAAGACATATCGCAGTCTTTCAGGCCATCATATCTTTATCTACTGCAAGCTGGAGTTCGTTAATACACATCGCACTCTGAAAGCCACAATTTATTTATCTGTTGCAAATTAGAATAATTATTACTTGTTTTACCGTCCGCAAAATTAGTGATGGCTAAAAGTGATCGATTAGCTATATTCAGTCAGTCAAGCTACAAATTATGTATCGAATTTTTCTTTAACAACACAAACAACGATGAAAGCAACTCGTTACAGTTATTGCTCATTAGACGACAGTGGCTTGCATTAATGAACACGGATGACATGCACATTTTATGCTTCAATGAACACAGCTGACATTCTTGGAAGAAAAACTTAAGCATGGTTCTTTCAAGAGGGTTGGCACTCATTTTCATCGAGTAGCATAATTCACCACCCCATTATCTCGCCCACCCACCCCACCCCGCAATTTAGGCATGCACTTCATAGACAGTAACTTTATGTGTTTTACTAAAGCTTAAGAAATCCTTTGAAAAAGCGCCTCTAGACTGTCCACTTACCGACGCCTGTGTAAAGACTTGCCTTGTTGAAACAGATTTTGAATTATTTCAATTAAACTGGTGCTTCCATATATTGTGATCGAAATCTAACGTAGAGAGAGGGTTGATTTTAAATTTTAATATAGAGCTTTATTTTGTAAATGTTGCTCGTATATAACTCGTAAAATAATGCAAGGCCTGATTTTGTGAATGGTCTTTTGTACAAATTTGATTTAGCAAAACAAATTACATGGAACTTTATTTTATTACTTCTGTTTGTAAAGTTTGATTGATTAAAATTAAAAGAACTTGAGTTTGTGAATTCTTAATTGTTCACTTGTTCTTCTATTTATATATCTTTATAATGTAAAAATTGTTTCAATGGAAGGAAATTATTTTATATATGTTACTTGTAACAATAATTGTAACTCTGGATCATACATGTTTACCGTAATTACATTTTATTATGAATAAATTTTTAAAATGTTATGGAGTCTCTCGATGGAAAGAAATGAGTGAAAATGTCTCATAAAGGCAATGAGAAAAAGTGTGGTAATGACAATGAGTAAAAGTTTCATAATGACAATGAGAAAAAGTGTGGTAATGACTTTTAGAAAAATTCTCGTAATCAAATGAGAAAAATTCTCGTAATGACAGTGAGAAAACGTTTCATAATGACAATAAGAAAAACTCTCGTAATGAGAATATACTATTCATTCGTACATTATTTATGTCTCTGTTTTGCTGTGACAGTAAAAATATTGAGTAATAATGCTCAGAAGTCAACACAACATCGAATTGTGCCCTTGTTCATGATGACAAAAATCGCAATGAAGGGGACACAACTCTCACCGAGCTTGATAAACAGTAAATAAGCGAGAATTCCTAAAATATCTCTGGTTTGATCAATCAATTAGCGCTAAGGAAGGGGGCTCCACAGGGGGTGATGTCATTGAGTGAGCAGTGAGAAAAGGCAAATGTCTAGAAAAGCGACACTTCAGTCGGGACAAAGATTAAGCAAATGAACGCAAGCTAAAGTGCCAAGAGAATGGGGATATGTTTACACTCTACACTTCTTTGATGTATGGCAGCAAAAGTATGCTGACTATGTGAGCAATTTCTGGTGCAGTGAAGTTACTAAAAATAACTATAATTTTTTTCTGCTTAAGGGAGCAAACTTTAGCATCCAATGTTAACCTCGAGAAAATAACATTGAAACAGTTCTTTTCAACTTGCAAGAGAAGCACTTGGTGCTGACAATAAATTTGTGTCTTTGTTACAAATAGCACTCCTATGACAGCAGCTAATCAAGGTTATGTAAAAACTATTATTGCTTATCTCTAATAACTCCATTTCTGCTCTCTGATAAAACTATCCTGTGATTTGTATTGACATTATTGTTGAATTGTACTTTAAACATAAGACTGTGAATTATAAATATTCTTCGATTGTGGTTTCATGGAAATAATGTATATCAAGTAATCTATTTCATTGTATATTTGATTGTTGATTTAATACATTTATTGGCTTTCTTATGCATATTGATAATCTAATGTTGGAGAAGAAAGCGGGTGGATGGGGGCTTGCTAAATATAAATTAAAGATGGATTTGTCTCTCCCTTAGTAAGAAGTTTTCCACCCATGGAATCATTGAGTGACTGTAAATGTTTTCTTAATGTTGTGGAAGAGATAAAACGTTCACAGCGCCCGCATATCCGCCAAGTGAGAGAGAGACGAGTGGTATCTGCTAGAGAATTATTAACATAATTAAGATTCCCATCCTTCGTAATTAGTAATGAATGATTAATTAATTAATAATAATCATTAAGTAAATTACGTTGGCATCAGTTTTTTTCTCTCTCTCTGTGTGTGCGCGTGCGCGTGAGAGAGAGAGCATCTTATACTTACATAGCTGGAAAACTATACAAATAGATTTCTGTCACCATCACACTTTTCTATTAGGTTTTCATTCATTTTTAAGGTTATAGGTATTTGCGTTTTTTCTTTTGAAGTTTATCTTCGTTTTTATGTTAGGTCGGGATTGGGTAGGGGACCCGTAATAGCCGTTCTATGATTATTATTGTTCAAATTATTTAAATAGCCAAATACTTGTAACACCCGACACTGCTGAAACTTGAGTGAACTTGTGGTCGATCATGCTAGGGTTTTGAGTCAATTTATAACATCTTTTAGAAACCCCAAACAACTGAATGCTGATTTCCAAAACCTTAAGAGAGTAAAGCAGTATTAGAGTCGAGACCGCTAGTGTGCATTGATTCTTATTTCTTATTCACAAAATACCAATGTCAGCTCGGGATATTAACAGAAAACCAGTTACTTTTAATCTCCATTGTTAAGGAAATTACACGCCAGATTAAGTTTTAATATTAATTTTATTAGAGATTTTTGTTGTTGGAATTTTTAAAGCTTGGTCAGAGAAACATTTCCCTTAGTTCACCTTTAAAACTGTCTTTAAAATTAAGCAGGTAAGCGCATGCAAACACACAATCAGACATACACACATATCCGCACTGCTCTCATTTATGGAAAAAACGAATCATAGAATATAAACAATAAACAATTTATTTGACCTTGAGAAAGGCTTATGCCGCTATACCTTATAATACCTATCCCTCGTGTTTGTTAAAATATAACTTGTAAGAACACGTATGGCTCAGGAAAGGAAATACTGGATAATTACATTCTCTCTCACATTCTTCTGTTTATTCTGGAGAATCTTCCACTGCTTGTGTGCACATAGCGGTCGCGGTTGCTGGACAATACCCCCTTTGAAATTATATTAATTCTAATGAAAATTTGAAAAGCGTACTTTTAAACAACAGTAACAATACACAAATACATCAAAGTAATTATGGTTTCACTGCAAATTTCCATATTTCCTGTTTATGCTCTTTTTTATCTTTAGTCATTCTTGAATTCTCCTACCAAAACTAGGAAAATAGTGCTATTTAGTTCCCTTTATTTTATGAAGAAATTAATTAAGAAATTAAGCGCTCAGTTTTTCTGTACTAACAGACTTACCCCCCCGCCACACACACACATACACACACTCAAACAAATACACACATAATGACTTTATTCTCTTTCTTTGGGATATATACGTGTTTGCGTTCTTGAAAACAGGATCTTGTGGTGACGTGGATAACTACGTCAAACGTGTGTGCTTGCACTAGACTTTCCTATACACTTTGTGTAGCTAGATTTTATTCGTTTTGTTATTTATTTTTAAAATGTTTATTGATGTGAGGCCGGGAGAAGTTTTATGCCTACAACTGACACACATGAGTCCTGTTTAACTGGAAAAATATCATTTTCACAACTTGATTAGTATCTAGACATTTATATTAAGTTTTAAAGATAAATAGTTTTTTTTATATATTTTATTTTGTTGGAACATCACATGTATAACAATATTGATTCGAGATGCTCAGAATTGTATCCAGTTTTGACGAAAATGCATGTATCCAGTTTTGATCAAATATTGTTTTTGAAGATATGAGATTGTGCTTGTCCACATTTGATCAGACAGCGATTGTCCAGTTTGACCGAAGACAGTAGGGATTGATCATAAAGAATGTCAAGCAAAGTGGGTAGTGGGTGTGGGGCATGGGGGTGATAGAGAAGAGTTGGGGAAAATGTATCTCGTTTTGTGACAAGGGGGAGAGGAAATGAATCAACACCACTAGAGGGAGGGAGAGAGAAAGAGAGAGAGAGAGATCACATTATTGTTGCTGATGTTTCTGTATCAAATAATGATCTCACTGTTGTTGATGCTTTTGGCATCAACTTATCAACAGAAATGTTTTTATTTTTAGTACTTTAGACTTTAGAACTGACAACACTTCAACCACTAACCACTTTTAACCTACCAGCAACACACTACAAATCTTATGACACATACACGTAACCACTTTCAACACTGTTAGCAACACATTACAAATCTTATGACACATGCACGTCATCAACAAAATACTTTTAAAACAAATTTTGTGTGTCCCTTTGTTATAATGGCTCCGTTGGACAGGTGCAACATCTAAGAGGACATTAAAGATAAGTTTGCAATATTTTTCTTTACAAGACTTTAAAAATTATCGTGTGCTTTTATAGTTATTCTTTAGTTTTCGAGCCATAAATAATAATACTCACATCGTGATTTCGAAATTATTAACGTGATCGCATATCGACAATAACATAATTTGAAGTCTTCAGTTTCGAAGGACGCTTCTTTTCTGTTGAATGTTTAATGCGTTCGTAATATTCCGATGCATAAAACAAAATTAATTCCGAATGCCCAAGTTCTTTAAATAAATTCTATGTAAACTAAAGAAATAAAGAAATATATAAATAAAATCAATATTTGTGTTCCATCTTGTCTCTTACTGGAAAGGGCTCACACTTATGCATAAATAATTTTACACATTGATTTGGCAAGCAATATTTGCAACAAAAAAACAACAACATCGTAACTCAAGTCACATTTCACATTAGAATTTCAATTGAGAAAGCTAGCGGAAATTCCCAATTGTATCACAATATCGAGCGAATAAACTATTCAACGGTAAGAGCGTAAGTTTAGGCCGGATGTACTATATCCATTCATCAGTGGGTTATTCGATGTCGCTTGAGACTCCGATGAGTGATGCCACTTCAAATATAAACGCGTGGTTTAGGACTCCTCCACAAAGAACGTCACGTTATTTTTGCAGACATTTTAACGTTTCTACCAATTGTCAAAAATCGTGTATATTAACTATATTTTAATTTTTGAAATAAAAAAATTATTACACATCCACCCAGTCGAAGAATCCCCCAGTGATCTTTCACCACCCCCACCCCCTTTAAAATACAAAATAATGAGAGGTCCTTGTCCGTCTTATGCCACATGTAGCCTCTCTTTTTCTCTAAAATAGCCCCGGCCTATGTTTGTCCTGTTGTTGCTGTTTGGGTAAATTAAATCGATAACTATAGTTCTATACTAGGTCGAGTAAGGGTGAAGTGGACTGATACGGTAGCCAGTCAGATTAAAATTTGCCCAATAAAGAAAATCGGTGTCCCTTTTACGTCAGGTACAAGATGAGGAAGAACTACCTGGATTCGGCGATTTCTTATGATACAATAAATATCCCCAAGAATAAATCAAGCAAGGGTTATGGTATAAAAGCCGCGTGGCAAAATACAGACGATGTTAAGATTAAGTTCAGTTGAACGCGCCTGCAAGAAAGGAAAATATTCTTAACTACTGAGGGAGAGAGAGACTGAAGAGGTCGCATAACAGAGAAAAATCTAGGTTCTAATCACCTTCTGACCACAGGTCCATTCCGTCTTCACGTGAAATCAAAAGAAACAACAGAACACCGCCAATAGCAAATCAGCTTTTAAAAAAATCTAAACAACAACTTCGAAATGGTGAGTGCATTATTCGTAGTGTTTTAGAATCCGCTGGGCGTTTGCTTGTATTATGTAGCTTTTGTTTTATACTTTTTAGAGATATTGTTTAGTTTATCATTGATGCTGTTTGAACTATTGTGTTGCACTTTTTACCAATAATTTTTACTTTCTTTCCAACAAAAATAAAAATCGTATTCAATAAGTTTATTAAATATTTATTCATACGCCTACAGACTGAAGGAAAGATGGGTGTATAGGTGTAGAGGAGGAAGGGGGGAACCTCAAAGCAGTCTAATCTCGCGAATGTTTGCAGCATGGGAGACAACTCTGAAACGACGCTTTAAATGCATGCTTTGACTTGTTTATTTATGAAGGGAGATTTGTGTCAGTAACAAAGGCGTTCGTTATTATCACAAGAAGTGAGTGTGCACTGCATTCAGAATATAAGTAAAACAGCAGTTATTATTACCAAACATATCTGTTATCAATTTACTTTCTTTTTCTTTTTCTTATTTCTTCGCAAAGTCAGCTTAGGACTGAATGTTTCACTGTTGTTATTCCTTTCCAGTATTGCTTTTAATATTTTTTTCATCATAACATAAGTAAATCAGCTAACGTCAAAACGTGAGTAAATCAGCTGACGTCATGAGTAAATTAACTGGAGTCATAACATAAGAGATGTCGTCATAACGTGAGTAAATCAACTGACGTCATAACATAAGTAAATCAGATGACGTCATAACATAAGTAAATCAACTGACGTCATAACATAAGTAAATCAGATGACGTTTGACTCAGAACATCATTGTGGTAAACATGAGCATCGTTCTTGTATCTTTATCAGTTAACTTTCTTGTTTCCCACAGGGTCTACTGTTTATTGTCTCGTGTATCCTGTTTGGGGCTTTCATCTTTCTGACTGCGGAAGTCAGAAGTTCTAAATCTCTCCGTTGTAACGACATTCCTGCTGAGACTTTAAGGAAAACACTTTATGACGACTCTGAACTCCACCCGTCGTTCTATGGGTTCGACCCCTTTGTAACAGCTATGAACAACACGCTCGATACGTTCAAGGAGATGAACAGTGACATGGTGAAAATCAAGTATGGGATTATTTCAAACAGGAGGTAATTACAGCCCTTAGCTTTCGATATTATAAGGTTAGACATGGGTAGTACATATGAAAACAATAGTTATTTCCAATTGTTTGCAAGAATCAATAATTATTCTATGCAGTAAATTCCAAGTGGAAACATTCGGTTAATTAAACTCCTGATGTTTACCAATGTATTTGTTTATATTTAGACAAATCATTTGAGTTGAAAAAAAATAGCTTATTCTTGAATGAAATCTATAAAACTGTCTGGAATGATAAACCCCAGTTACATGTTATCTATCTATCTATCTATCTATCTATCTATCTATCTATCTATCTATCTATCTATCTATCTATCTATCTATCTATCTATCTATCTATCTATCTATCTATCTATCTATCTATCTATCTATCTATCTATCCATCCATCCATCCATCCATCCATCCATCCATCCATCCATCCATCCATCCATCTATCTATCTATCTATCTATCTATCTATCTATCTATCTATCTATCTATCTATCTATCTATCCGTCCATCCATCCGTCCACCTTTCTATTTTCTGTTTTGTTTATTTTCATCTCTTAGTCTGTCCATGTGTTGATCTGTTTATATAATTTGTCTGCCTCACGATCTCTAACTTTCATATTTTAAAAATTTATTTATTCATTTCACCTCCCCGCCATTATCTTAAAAACAGTTTTTCTTCGTTTGCTATTACATTGCAAGATATACAAATAAAATGTATTTTTACCTTTATCTGAATAATAATAAATACATTAACTTACATCTTTTGCTTATGTTAGTAGGAGATTTTTTAAAAGGATATTTACATCTTATTTTATATTTTGGTACGCCAGTGTTGACTGCAGTACAGAGTCCGAAAACCCGTGTCCAGTCAGGTGGGATATCAATTACGACGAAAACAGATTTCCTAGCACTCTGCTAGAAGCCAAGTGTCTGTGCGCTGATAGCTGTCTGGGTGTCGCTAAAACAGTGTGCATGCCGGTCCGCCATTACTTTCCCGTTCTCAGACGCATAGAGTGTCGCAAAGACACGGAGACATTCATTTATCAAAAGGTTTGCATGTTTGTTATGTGTTGTTTCCACTTTCTGTCTTTTTGCACGTCTTGCGGCAATTTAACTGATCACGCGTTTTAGTCGTCAATGTAGCCAATCTTTCTAATTAAATTCCAGTTTGTTGTGAGGTTTTGACGTAACACTGGCTCTTGCTCACTGGCCGTGTCGTGCTGCCTCTGAGCTTCTGGATTCTCATTAGCTATATTTCAGTTATTTTGGTTTCTCTCCTGTTGTCATATCTGCGTTCAGATATTATGTATGTGTGGTGTATGCGTGTGTGTGTGTGTGTGTGTGTGTGTGTGTGTGTGTGTGTGTGTGTGTGTACGTGTCTGTGTGAGTGTGTTTATTTGTTGTCATAAATCATTTAAGTGACAACGTTTGGTTATTCCTTAAGTTTTGATTTAATGAATTTAATTATTAGTGTTTTATTTTATTTCTCCTTGTTTAATTATATCTTCATAATGTAAAAATTAAATATAGAAATACTGTTTCTTTTCTTGATTACGTTTAGTCCGTTTGTCTCTCTACCATCTTGTGACTTTTGCATTTAGTTGGTTTATGTTTTAAAGGAATTTATTTACTCATTCGTTTTCTTTTTCGTGCAGGTACTGGAACCCATATCTCTGAGTTGCGCATGCATGAAATCAGGAGTAATTAAGAGCAATAACTAGAAGTGTAGAGGAATAATCACCAGGGCATAATATATACATCGCAGTGAACTGAGGAATAGCGTTACATTTGTGGGGTAGTTACAAACGCCTGAACTGTCTCGCTTGAGTGATATGATTAAGCACATCTACTATGCATGCATTCCCATGACAACGAAGGAGTCTGACGTAAAACATTCCTCCATGAATTCCTGTTGGACATTCCCACAGCTAGAGCATGTATACACATCGTTATCCCATACAATATACATGTACTTAGATTCCTATAGAAACTGTAATACGACAAAACATGGAAAAACACTGTCAACAAACAACAATGCAAGTGTAATTTTTCGAAGAGATTTAATTTCACGTGTTTTAATACTCACGACTCATAATTAAACCTTGAATACCGTTGCACAAAAGTTCTAATATCAAATGTTGTCTTGCTATCACCACTTATCACTGAAATATTTATCCGCACAACTATTTTATCACGTATATCTCTAACATCTAATAATTGTAATACGATCACTTGTCACTGAAATATTTTATCCGTATTACTATTTGACCATTTATACCCCCAACATCTAACAATTGTGATGCGATAACCACTTTTAGCTGATTTATTTATCAGCTCAGCTATTACCATGCATCTCCTTTACCACTCGACTACCATGGGATGACAGCTTTTATTCTCTGGAATAAATCATGTATGCATATGTTAGTTATTGTTTTCCATTACTCTCACCATTTTGTGAGACTAAGATATTCACTTTTTCATTATGTTTGTATCTAGATGTACATGTCCATTACTGTGCATTTAAAACAGGTTTTCATTTACACAGTCATTGTTATTTATTTATATTATGTCTCAAAATTACTCATTAACCGTTTTGTATTTATAACCTATTTTAAAATTATACATTTATTGCCATGCATTTATAGCTTTTATAAAATTCCAAATTAATTTTTATATATTTATAATTTATGTCTTGAAATAGAGATAGTACTCTCAAGAAAGTTATTAGTAGATTTGCTAAAATGCAAATTCAGTAACACCATATTGGTGATCAGTTAATTGTCTGCGACAATATGAATTAATAATGTGATTATTTAAATTTTGTTCACGTCTTTTATTATTATTAGCTGTTCAGTTGTATTGAATTATTTCTTTTGATATTTTCCTTCTTTTTTAATTGCTTGATTGCCAATTAATTTCATAATTAAGATTACTGAATGTTGTTTCTCTAACTGCCATTGAAGACATCCTAAGACATGTCGCACTCTTAAGGCCATCATATCTTTATCTGCTGCAAGCTGGAGTTCGTTAATACACATCGCACTCTGAAAGCCACACTTTCTTTATCCGTTACAAATTAGAATAATTATTACTTGTTCTACCGTCCGCAAAATTTGTGATGGCAAAAAGTGATCGATTAACAGAATTCAATCAATCAACTCCAAATTAAGTAAAGAACTTTTCTATAACAACACAAGCAAGGACGAAAGCAACTCGTTACGGTGGCTGCTCAATAGACGATATTGGCTTGCATTAATGAACAAGGAAGACATGCACAGTTTATGCATCAATGAACACGGCTGGAATTCTTTGAAGAAAAACTTAAGCATTTTCATCGAGTAGCATAAATCGTCACTGAATTCTCTCACCCACTCCACCCCCGCTATTTAGGCATGCACTTCATAGAAAGTAACTTTTGTAGGTCACTAATGCTTAAGAACGAGTATTCATTGAAAACGCGTCTCTTGACTGTCCACTTACCGAAACCTGTGTAAAGACGTGCCTTGTTGAAACAGATTTTGAATTATTTCAACTTAACTGGTGCTTGCATATATTATGTCCAAATCTAATGTAGAGAGGGTTACATTTAAATTTTAATATAGAGTTTTATTTTGTAAATGTTGTTCGTATTGATTTCATAAATTGTAAAATAACGTATGGCATGATTTTGTGAATGGTCTTTTGTACAACTTTAGAACTTTATTTTGTTAATGCTGTTTGTAAAGTTTGATGGATTAAGAAATTAAAAAAAATGAGTTTGTGAATTTTTGATTGTTCAATTGTTCTTCTATTTATATATCTTTATCATGTAAAAATATTTCAATGGAAGAAAACGATTTTATATCTATTACTTATAACAATAATTTAACTCTACCCAAATGTGTTTAGTGCAATGGCATTTTATTATGAATATTTCTGTTAAATGTTATGGAGTCTCTTGAAGGAAAGAAATGAGTGAAAAAGTCTCATAACGGCAAGGAGAAAAAGTCTGTAATGAAAATGAGGAAAGTTGTGATAATGACAATGCTGACTTTAGCTAGGGGTTGAATGTCATTTGTGTCAATAGCATATGCCACTGACACTGTCTCTCACATGTAGTTCGCTTGGTCCACTAATTCCTAATGCTAGGAGCATTGGAAAACTACATCCAGTGCCTAACAGAATCTTTATTTCTTTGTTTCCCACAAATCCACCAATCCACAGGTCATCTGTGTTTTTATCACTTTCTATCACGCAGACGCAGTTCGTTGAGGGGCGGTTGCAATCGCGCCTTGTGTCCCGGTCTATTACAATGATAACACACTTTGGTCTGGAAATGGCGGACATGTCAACATGTGGTTTAATTTGCGTTCAGGGTCTAACTTCTTCATTAAAAACCTGTTCTTTCTCTAAAACTGTTATTCTGAAATGTCCCTTTACTTTCACTTGGATCTGGTGCAACCTTGCTATTTTCAGTGCGGTGTTTTACGGAGTTTCCCGTTTTACTATGAGCGTTGTTATAGCGGTAAGAGCACGTTGCAATAGCGTCCTGGTTTTTTTTTTTTTTTTTTTTTTTTTTTTTTTTTGTTCTCTTTCGGCCAGAATATGACAAGTTCTAATCTGTAACTTTCCTTCACTTTCTCTCTGATACATAGTTCCCTAAGTCCTTCATAGGCCTAAGTCTTTTCGGACATGTAACCCAATTTTCGAACAGACTATGTATGTAGTTTCACATGTAATTGGTGATGTGTATCATAATTTCGTTTGTGCGCATCCCTAAATAATTTCTGGTATCGTTCGGTGGAGATTTTAAACCTAGTGTTTAACGCCTTGTTATAGTAGGGTAATTATGTATGTCGTTTTCGGGTAAGGTATGAAATACATCACGTGACTCTCCGGTAAGGAAACAAGATAAGTTAATCGCCCAATGTTCTTTAAGGATTTCGTGCGCCTCGGCCACGTGTTCAAACTGAGTCGGATATTCTTTGAGATTCCCCCTCCACCCACCCACCCCGGTCATCAAAGTTTTGAAAATGCAGATGTACTATGCGTCTATCACGTCTATGTACGAAATGGTTCTCTAAGAAATTTGTATCATCTACAGTTTCTACAGTTCTACCCTATCTGAATATGTTCTGACTGAAGTACCTCCTTTCTTTGCATTTACTTCAGTTAGTCTGATTTGTTCCTCTATGCGTAACCTTTAACCTTAAGCTCATGTTGTCTAGCTTCAGCTTCCTTCCTATCTAACCTAATCTCTTTCCTCCTTTTTTTTTTTTTTATAGTAAAAATGGTCTCCGAACAGCTTCTTTTCTCCAAAGAAATGTTGCTAATCTCCCCTTTGTTATGATCCTCATCATCGGCTTCCTTTCTCCACATTATTTTTAACTCTGCGAGTACTTTGTCATCTTCTATTCCGAGTGCCATTTAAAAAGGGACGTCTATTTCGTAAAATGAGAGGTACGTTTCACTGTTACAATATTTTGGCGCTGTCATTCACAAAATAAATCCAATTAAACACTCTCACAAATGTACAAAAGGTTAAGAAAAGTTTTCAGTTCTTCCAAGCGATGTGAAGCAATAATACAATACCCCACTCGTAGTGTACAATAGATCCAATACCCATTTCTATAAGTGGTATTTTCTAAACGTGCCTATAACTTAACCACTTGTTAAATATCGTGCTTTTGTTTACTACACTCTATTTTCTAGCAGTACAAGCACCAATTATATTCCTTTCATATATGCCCCAAATAATTGATAGAGTCTTCATTTGGTATATAACAGAAGATATACTTAGCGCATCACATCGAACATAGAAAAAATTATACACAGCTGGTCATAAGCAAATCAAAATCAATGTATTCGTATTTTAACTATGCATGCACATTTCAAAGAAAAAGTAAATCAACGCAGGCAAATCATGAAAAGTAAATTAACGCAGACAAAATATTTCAAATCAAAACATTGAATGATCATTAACTAGGAATGCATAAAGACGTGTTTCTAGTCTGGGCACTTCTAGGTCATAATATAATTTTTTTTCTGCACAAATTTATCTCCCCCTATTTAGACGGTGTCTTACAGTAATAGGCCCCGCTGTGAATTTTGCATACTCAGAATAATGTTCATACCTGGACGACTGCTCCCACCATGTTGGTACTCCTCATAAATAATTCTAATTAATACACGGACACAGCATAATAAATATAACACATCAAAACAATGTCAAGTGTCTAGCAAGCTATATGTGATAATCTTAGTTCAAACATTTGTAGAAATAAGTCAACTCACATAGTACATCTGTACACAAAACACGAGTATAACATATCAATAGCGAAACTGCATGAAATATTCTAAGTCCATTCTCTCTTAACCAGTCAGTTAATCCTCCATCAAACTAGCGGCCACATTTCAATTCAAGACTTCTTTTTGCCAGTCCAAATGCAAAGTGGAAACAACACATAACAAACATGCAAACCTTTTGATAAATGAATGTCTCCGTGTCTTTGCGACACTATACGTCTGAGAACGGGAAAGTAATGGCGGACCGGCAGGCACTTTGTTCCAGCGACACCCAGACAGCTATGATTGCACAGACACTTGGCTTCTAGCAGAGTGCTAGGAAACCTGTTTTCGTCGTAATTGATATCCCACCTGACTGGACACGGGTTTTCGGACTTTGTACTGCAGTCAACCCTGGCAAACCGAAATATAAAATAAGATGTAAATATCCTTTTAAAAAATCTCCTACTAACATAAGCAAAAGATATTGTTAATTTATTCATTATTATTTATTGCATATTATTTTGACCGTACTTCATTTCATAATGTATGAGTTTATAAAGTAAAATAGATACACGTGAAAATACATTTTATTTGTATATCTTGCAATGTAATAGCGAAGAAAGAAAAACTGTTTTTAAGAGAACGGCGGGGAGGTGAAATGAATAAATACATTTTTAAAACATCAAAGGTAGAGTTCATGAGGCAGATCTGTCATAAACAGATCAACACATAGACAGACTGAGAGAGATATATAAATATATAAACAGAAAATAGAAAGGTGAATGGATGGATGAATGGATGGATGGATGGATGGATGGATGGATAGATTGATAGATAGATAGATAGATAGATAGATAGATAGATTGATAGATAGATAGATAACATGTTACTGGGGTTTATCATTCCAGACAGTTTTATAGATTTCATTCAAGAATAAGCTATTTTTTTTCACTCAAATGATTTGCTTAAATATAAACATAAGTACATTGGTAAACATCAGGAGTTTAATTAACCGAATGTTTCCATTTGGAATTTATTGTATAAAATAATTATTGAATCTTGCAAACAATTTGAAATACCTCTTGTTTTTATACCTCTTGTCTAACCTTATAACATCGAAAGCTGAGGACTGTAATTACCTCCTGTTTTGAAATAATCCCATACGTGATTTTTACCATGTCACTGTTCATCTTCTTGAACGTATCGAGCGTGTTGTTCATAGCTGTTACAACGGGGTCGAACCCATAGAACGACGGTGGAGTTCAGAGTCGTCGTAAAGTATTTTCCTTAAAGTCTCAGCAGGAATGTCGTTACATTGGTGAAGCTTAACACTTCTGGCTTCCGCAGTCAGAAAGAGGAAAACCCCAAACAGGAAACACGATACATTAAGCAGTAGACCATGTGGGAAACAAGAAAATTAACTGATAAAGGTACAAAATCGTTGCTCATGTTTACCTCACTCATGTTCTGAATCAAACATCATGTGATGTACTCACGTTATGACATCAAATCTCTTATGTTATGACGTCAGATGATTTACTCATGTTATGACGTCAACTGATTTACTTAGGTTATGATGAAAAAACAAGATTAAAAACAACACTGAAAAGGAATAACAACAGTGAAACATTCAGTCCTAAGCTGATTTTGCGAAGAAATAAGAGAAAGAAAAAGAGAATAAATGGATAACAGATAACTGCTGTTTTACTTACACTCTGAATGCAGTGCACACATATTTCTTGTGATAATAACGAACGCCTTTGGTATTGACACAAATCTCCGTTCATATAAAACAAGTCAACGCATGCATTTAAAGCGTGGAATGAAACAGCAGACAAGGGAGCAAAATACGGAAGCAAACATGGAATGCCTCTAAATACACCATTACATACAACAGAACTATATGCAAAAATCAAATAATATTTTTTAAAAAGTTCCCTACCCCTTCTATCCCCAGTTATCTATATTATCCACAACAGGGCAATCTATAGATTGAGATTCAACTCCACAAGATTCACACATAAATTAAACCATGAAACAAAATCATGCACTCACAGTAGAACTGACAACACAATTGAACACTTATTACTACAATAAATTACACATAAGAAAGAAAACGCATGATAGAAACAACAAATCTACTACACCTACCATTCGCTACACAAACACTCCTATAACCTCAACCAAATATCACCAAACTCACATACACCAAGCTCTCATCACGTACCTCATTCACACAAACACACTTCACCCACTATAAAATAATATAAAAAAAACCTAGACACCCGCACACACACACACACACACACACACACACACACACACACACACACACACACACACACACACACACACACACACACACACACACACACACACACACACACACACATCCCAATTAATAAGCGAAAACCACAGCTCACAGATACTGACTGAAAATGGAAAACTAAAACACACACACACGAAACAGCTTCCCAAACATTTTTGTTTTTAAAAATATTTCATCTATACATTTATACCCCCCCCCCAAAAAAAAAAAAAAAAAATAGAAGAAAAAACCCCCCACAATTACATCCCAACTAGTAAGACAATATACAACCTACAGGCACTGACTATAAAAAAAAGAAACTAAAGAAACATCCCTAAGCACTCCCCCCCCCCCACACACACACAGCACAAATCATCTTCCCCACACACATTTATTTATTATATTCCACAAACAAAACAAAACCACGTATTAAATAAAAAACCAAAATAAAACCCACACACATTTACATTCCGACCAATAAGACAATCAATAACCCACAAACACCTGGACACCTGACTACAAAATAGAAAACAAAACACCAAACCACAACACAAACCATCTTCCCCACAAATTTTTATTTTTGTTTCATTTTTTATATAAACGTTTATACACCCACTAATAAACCAAACGACGCTTCACACACACACACACACACACACACACACACACACACACACACACACACACACACACACACACACACAAAACCCCTGCAACCAACCCACACAATCACTACACCAACAAAACACACGCTAACCACAAAAAGAATCTGATAAATAAAATCACCCCACCAAGACCAACGGTCACTACCAAAACCCACACTCACAAACATACCTACATCACATTTCCACCATATAACAACCTACCCAGTCCACATGAACCCGATCCCAAAGGCAAAAGCAGGAAAAAAATTCTAGACAACAATGAATGTAGAACAAACACAGGAAAAGGACAGTTGCAACTCAGTCGAGAGTACTGACAAGGTCTCAAACTCATCGGGAAATCGATTGTAGCCCTGCAACTGTCCAGAAAACCCCAAATAATAATAAAAAAGATCCACAACAGTCGCAGCCGTGAACAATCGAAAACAAACCACACCCAAACAGAGCAGAGCCCTCCACTACCCTCTCTGAATACAAGAGAAAAGAGGAAGGCCCCACAGGAATCCCCCCCAAAAAACTGAGAACATCCAGTAGATGAAAAGTTTTCACGCAATTCTTGTGGGGCAAAGAAGTTAACGTAAAGAAGCATTTAACTTAAAGCGTTGTTTCAGAGTTGTCTCCCATGCTGCAAACATTCGCGAGATTAGACTGCATTGAGGTTCCCCCCTTCCTCCTCTACATCTATACACCCATCTTTCCTTCAGTCTTTAAGCGTATAAATAAATATTTAATAAACTTAATTAATATTATTTTTATTTTTGGTAGGGGAGCCTAAGAAATATCGATATAAAGTAAAACACAATAGTTAAATCAGTATAAATGAGAAACTAAAAAAAAATATCTCTGCTTGGGCTTTCAGAATTGGGCCAGAAATGGGAACTCCTTCTGAGCGAGTTTGGGCTTTCAGAATTGGGCCAGAAATGGGAACTCCTTCTGAGCGAGCTTGGACAAACCATTGGTACAAAGCTGAATCAATAATTTCTTCATTAGCGAACTTAACTCTTTTACGATGTAAACCATTTTCCTCTTCTAGAATGTTCGGTAGACTACGGAGCTTTCCTTCTTCTGTTTTCCATCCTCGCTGACGGGACTCACTAGTTCGTAGATCTCTGCCAAGCTGAGTTTGTTGTCTGCCCTTCTTTAGTTGATCCAGGTTGTACAATTTCTTTTGGGCAGAGAACGAATTGCGTTTGTAAACTTGCTTTTCCATAACATTAAAATATTTTTTCACGGTACGAGAAAAATACACGTACATGTATATTATGAATTTCAAATTTCAGGAACCACGCCACGATCGTATTACAGGTATATTCAAATTCATTCGCGATCTCATCCCCCAAATAAAGTTAAATATATTTCATATTCTTTTTCACGAACTTTGAAAATAAACAATTCAAGAGCGAATGAATATACGCAATTTCTAGAGACAAGCCACGACCGCGTTATATCCGAATTCGCGATATCGCGGGGTACCACTGTGGCTCAAATTATGTGGTTCAGGCAATTTCTCACGATCCTTTACACCCCCCAAGAATAAATCAAGCAAGAGTTATGGTATAAAAGGCGCGTGGCAAAATGCAGACGATTCTAAAGATTACGTTCAGTTGAGATCGTCTGCAAGAAAGGAAAATATTCTTAACTACTGAGGGAGAGAGAGAGAGGAACTGAAGCTGTCGCATAACAGAGCGAAATAGAACAAATCCAGATTCTAATAACCTGCTGACCACAGTTCGATTCCGTCTTCACGTGAAATCAAAAGAAACCACAGAACACCGCCAATAGCAAATGAACTTTTAAAAAACCTAAACAACAATTTCGAAATGGTGAGTGCATTATTCATAGTGTTTTAGAATCCGCTGGACGTTTGCTTGTATTATGTAGCTTTTGTTTTATATTTTTTAGAGTTTATCATTTATGCTGTTTGAACTATTGTGTTGCACTTTTTACCGATAATTGTTACTTTCTTTCCACCCAAAATAAAAATCATATTAATTAAGTTTATTAACTATTTATTCATACGCCTACAGAATGAAGGAAAGATGGGTGTATAGGTGTAGAGGAATGGGGGGGGGGACCTCAATGCAATCTGATCTCGCGAATGTTTGCAGCATGGGAGACAACTCTGAAAGGACGCTTTAAATGCATGCTTTGACTTGTTTATTTATGAAGGGAGATTTGTGTCAGTAACAAAGGCGTTCGTTATTATCACAAGCAGTGTGTGTGCACTGCGTTAAGAATATAAGTAAAACAACATATCTGTTATCAATTTATTTTCTTTATATTTTTCATATTTCTTCCCAAAGTCAGCTTAGGACTCAATGTTTCACTGTTGTTATTCCTTTCCAGTATTGCTTGTAATCTTGTTTTTTCATCACAATGTAAGTAAATCAGCTGACGTCATAACATGAGTAAATCAGCTGACGTCATGAGTAAATTAACTGGCGTCATAACGTAAGAGGTAACGTCATAACAAGAGTAAATTAACTGGCGTCAGAACATAAGAGAAGACGTCATAACATGAGTACGTCATGAATAAATTAACTTACGTCATAACATGAGTAAATCAGATGATCATTGACTCAGAACATGAGTATGGTAAACATGAGCTTAGTTCTTGTATCTTTATCAGTTAATGTTCTTGTTTCCCACAGGGTCTACTGCTTAATGTCTCGTGTTTCTTGTTTGGGGCTTTCCTTTTTCTGACTGTGGAAGCAAGAAATGGTAAACGTCACCATTGTAACGACATTCCTGCTGAGACTTTAAGGAAAATACTTTACGACGACTCTGAACTCCACCCGTCGTTCTATGGGTTCGACCCTGTTGTAACAGCTATGAACAACACGCTAGATACGTTCAAGGAGATGAACAGTGACATGGTAAAAATCAAGTATGGGATTATTTCAAACAGGAGGTAATTACAGTTTTTGATGTTATAAGGTTAGACAAGGATATTATATATGAAAACAATAGTTATTTCCAATTATTTGCAAGAAACAATAATTATTCCAGGCAATAAATTCCAAGTGGAAACATTCAGTTATTTAGTCTCCTGAAGTTTACCAATGTATTTATGTTTGTATTTAGACAAATCATTTGAGTGGAACAAATAGCTAATTCTTGAATGAATTCTACCAAATTATCTGGAATGATAAACCCCAGTAACAATGCTATCTATCTATCTATCTATCTATCTATCTATCTATCTATCTATCTATCTATCTATCTATCTATCTATCTATCTATCTATCTATCTATCTATCTATCTATCTATCTATCTATCTATCTATCTATCTATCTATCTATCTATCTATCTATCTATCTATCTATCTATCTATTTATCTATCTGTCCGTCCGTCCGTCCATCTTTCTATTTTCTGTTTATGTGTTTATCTCCTTCTCTCAGTTTGTCTATGTGTTGATCTGTTTACATGTTTGTCTGCCTCACGATCTCTGACTTTCATATTTTAAAAATGTATTTACTCATTTCACCTCCCCGCCGTCATCTTATAAACAGTCTTTTTTTTTTCTCGTTTGCTTTTACATTGCAAGATATACAAATAAAATGTATTTTCACGTGTATCTATTTTATTTTATAAACTCATTCATTATGAATGAAGTGCGATCAAAATAATATGGAATAAGTAATAATGAATACATTAACTAATATCTTTTGATTATGTTAGTAGGAGATATTTTTTAAAGGATATTTACATCTTATTTTATATTTCGGTTTGCCAGGGTTGACTGCAGTACAGAGTCCGAAAACCCGTGTCCAGTCAGGTGGGATATCAATTACGACGAAAACAGATTTCCTAGCACTCTGCTAGAAGCCAAGTGTCTGTGCGATCGTAGGTGTCTGGGTGTCGCTGGATTAAAGTGCATGCCGGTCCGCCATTACTTTCCCGTTCTCAGACGCATAGAGTGTCGCAAAGACACGGAGACATTTATTTATCAAAAGGTTTGCATGTTTGTTATGTGTTGTTTCCACTTTCTGTCTTCTTGCGCCGTCTTGCGGCAATTTAACTGATCACGCGTTTTAGTCGTCAATGTAGCCAATCTTTCTAATTAAATTCCAGTTTGTTGTGAGGTTTTGACGTCACACAGGGATTTGCGTCACTGGCCGTGTCGTGCTGCTAGCCCTACGCTGCCCCTGAACTGCCGGATTCTCATTAGCTATATTTCCATTAGTTTGGTTTCTTTCCTGCTGTCATGTCTGCGTTCATCATTTGTGTGTGTCCGTGTGTGTTTGTTTATTTTTTGTCATAAATCACTTAAGAAAAAAGTTTGAATATTCCGTAAGTTTTATTTAATGAATTTAATTATTAGTGTTTTATTTTATTTCTTCTAGTTTAATTATATCTTCAAAATGTAAAACTTAAACATAGAAATGCCGTTTCTATTTTTTATTTGCGTTTAGTCCCTTTGTGTGTCTTTCATCTTTTAACATTTGCATTTAGATTGGTTTGTGATTTAAAGGAATTTATTTACATATTTGTTTTGTTTTTCGTGCAGGTACTGGAACCCATCTCTCTGAGTTGCGCATGCATGAAAATAGGAATTCTTGTACACCATTCGAAATAAATTGAAGTGTAGATAAATAATCAGCAGGGCATAATATATACATCGCTGTGAGCTGAGGAATAGCGTTACAAACGTAAACTGTCACGCTTGAGTGATATGATTAAGCACACCTAATTTGCATGCATTCCCATTGCAGAGTAGGTCCCTGACATATACTCATATTAAGGAATCTGACGTAAATTATTCCTCCATGAATTCCCGCTGGACATTCTCACAGCTAGAGCGTGTACACACACCGTTATTCCATACAATGTACATGTATTTAAATTCCTATAGAAACTGTAATACGACAAAACATGGAAAAACACAATCAACAAACACCAGAGCAAGTGTAACCTTTCGATGAGATTTAATATCACGTATTTTAATGCTCACGACTCATAATTAAACTCTAAAAACCGTCACACAACAGTTCTAATAGGCAAATGTTGTCTTGCTATCACCACTTATCACTGAAATATTTTATCCGTACAAATATTTCACCACGTATATCTCTAACATAACAAAATAAATGCTATCACCAATTTTCATTGAAATATTTTTTTTATCCTTACAACTATTTATTTATCAGCTCAGCTATTACCATGCATCCCTTTTACCAATCAGCTAAGACGATCAGACATTATTCACTGCATTAAATCTCCATGCACATGCTGCCAAGAATTTGTCGACCACCGAGTTAAGCGATATGGCGACAGTTATTGACTGAAGATCTCCAACACAACAACTATCATGAGTCTGTCTATTAGTTTAGTGGTGAATCCAGTTTCACTGTAAGAGAGCGTGCACCTATTCACACTCGGTACGTAATTACTAATTTATGCATACATATTTATTATTGCTTCCAACAGCTTTCACCATTTTGTGAGACTACGATATACGCATTTTAATTATATATCCATATAGGTGTACATTTATAACCGTACTATCTCACCCACTCCACCCCCGCAATTTAGGCAAGCACTTCATAGAAAGTAACTTATGTAGGTCACTAATGCTTAAGTAATCCTTTGAAAATGCGTCTCCTGTGTAAAGACTTGGTGCTTGCATATATTGTGCCGAAAGCTAAAGTAGAGAGAGTTGCTTTAATTTTAAACGTAGAGATTTATTTTGTAAATGTTGCTCGTATAGGTTTCATTACTTGTAAACTAAAGTAACATGATTTGTGAATGTCCTTTTGTACAAATTTGATATAGCAAAACAAATTACGTGGAACTTTATTTTGTTAATGCATTTGTAAAGTTTGATATTTCAAAACAAACTACGTGAGGTTTTATTTTGTTAATGCATTTGTAAAGTTTGATATTGCAAAACAAACTACATGGTGCTTTATTTTATTAATGCTGTTTTTAAATGTTATGCATTAAGAAATAAAATAACATGAGTTTGTGAATTCTTGATTGTTCAATTGTTCTTTTATTTATGTATCCTTAACATGTAAGAAAAACTGTCTCAATGGAGGTAAACAATTTTGTATCTGTTATCTTATAACAACAATTGTAACTCTACCAATACATATTTCCTGCAATGGCATTTTATTATGAGTATTCTTTCTACTGTTATGTAGTCTCTTGAAGGAAAGAAATTAGGGGGGAAGTTTCATAATAGCAATGAGAAAAAGACTCGTAAAGTCAGTGTTGAAAAGTCTCGTAAAGACAATGAGAGAAAGTGTGATAATGGCAATGAGAAAAAGTGTGGTAATGACTGATAAAAAAATATGTGTGCTAATGACAAGGAGAAACAGTCTCGTAATAGCATTGAGAAAATGTTTCGTAATGAGAATGAGAAAAAGTCTCGTAATGACAATGAGAACAGTCTCAAAATATCAATGTACTAAAGTCTCGTAATGACAATGAGAAAATGTCTCGAAATGACAATGTAAACAATCTCGTACTGACAATGATAAACAGTCTGGATTTGACAATGTACTAAAGTCTCTTGTAGTGACAAAGAGAAAAGTCCATTTATAACTATGAGAAAAAATTCTCATAATGAGAATGTACTATTCATTCGTACATTATGGTTGTCTCTGTTTTGCTGTAACAGTAAAAAGTTGAGTAATCATGCTCAGATGTCAACACAACATCAAATTTTGCCCTAGTCCATGTTGACAGAAATCGCAATGAAGGGAGCACAACTCTCATCGACCAGACAAGACTCGTACTCCGAGCTTCATAAACAGTAAAGAAGTGAGAATTCCTACAATATTCCTGGTTTGATAAATCAATTAGCTCTAAGGAAGGGGACACAACTCATCGAGCTTGATAAACAGTAAACAAGCGAGAATTCCTACAATATTCCTGGTTTGATAAATCAATTAGCTCTAAGGAAGGGGACACAACTCATCGAGCTTGATAAACAGTAAACAAGCGAGAATTCCTACAATATTCCTGGTTTGATAAATCAATTAGCTCTGAGGAAGGGGACACAACTCATCGAGCTTGATAAACAGTAAACAAGCGAGAATTGCTACAATATTCCTGGTTTGATAAATCAATTAGCTCTAAGAAAGGGGGCTCGACAGGAGTGGTGTTATTGACTGAGCAATGAGAAAAGGCAAAAGTCTAGAAAAGCCAGACCGACCCTTCAGTCGGGACAAAAAGTAATCAAATCAAACCAGAACTCGAGCTATCCTGTCAATTGAATGGTGACATGTTTACTGATCAATGAACACATTTATATATTATTTTGTAAAGGTAAATGCTAGATAATAGAAGACGACCATCCACAACTGCTTTAAATACAAAAGTCTTAAGA